>OX328101.1:52777650-54027650 GCA_946811185.2 Hippopus hippopus | reverse complement strand
GAATTTAAGATGGAACACAGTATCTCATCTAACTAAACCAGTCTATATCATTTCTGACGTTTTGACATTAATTACTACGTGGTTACTTGAAATACTATGGTGCGATTTATCCCCTCCTTTACGGGTTTTCAAAAGTGAGTTTATCAAAAAAAACTTGCAAATCCTCAAGTAAATCGAACATGTTTTCTGTCCAGATTCTAACAAATCCTTGTTGTAAACAGTTTTTATCCAGTTTTTTGTTTGTTACTTTGAGCACTGAACGGGATTTTAACTATATGAAAGATTAACATATGAGCCATGCTCTGTGAAAATGGGGCTTAATGCATCTCCTAAAAGCTTCGACCCAGGTCAGCCTTGGCAGTCCGCGCAGGCTAACATGGGCCGAAAATTTTCGCTATTTGTCAATTTTCTGTGTGTCTAAGAACGAGTCTATTTCATGATTAAGTTAGTTGTTTAAAAGAAAGTTGATAATATGGATCCATAAGTATATGATGGCTTGCTTGGTACCATGGATCACAGAGATGCATTAGGCCCCTTTTGTCAGAGCATGGCTCATACTTATTCATTTATGACACTTTACCAAAAGATCCCGAGTTTGAAACGACCCTAAGGGAAAAAGCTTTCAAAAACATTGTTGGAAAAGGAGAAAATTCTGGTATCCAGCATTTTATCATTTTCCCATAGAATTTTTGTCCTGTCAGAGACAAATATTATTATTTGAACCACAATTAACCTATCGTCTGAAAATGTTTTCGCTTCGGTCTTGTTTATGATTTTGTCGTTTGGTACAGGGATAATTGAAATGTCTGTGCATTACAGACTAGTCTTCCGTTCATTGCACCAAGAATTGCAACTTCACCCTTTACCATATAATCCTGACTTTTAAAGACTCTGATAAAGACAGCTTTGCAAACATTGTGGGAAAAGGAGAAAATGCTGGTAACCAGCATTTTCTCCTTTTCCCACAAGGTTTTCTACCCTTCCCAAAAACAAATTTCAATGTCAGAATCACATTTATTTTGTCGTCTGGAAATGCTTTCAACTATGACATGTCTAAAATATTGTCGATTAATAAAGAGCTAAATGTGCTTAGCAGCCCTGAAGGATTAACTGATGAAATCGAGGAAAAAAAAAGACACTGAATAGAAACGAATGCAATATAAGCGTTTGTAAAGATTCCTTAATACATCAGCGCCACGCGGTTTGGTTGGTGGGTTTGTACTGAAGTTTAATGCCGTTTTAACAGCTTAAGTCATATCTCGGTGGCCAGTGCACCTATGCATGTGTTTCCTGGCTTCATCAAACCAGTACTGACACAATTTTCTTTCCAAGCCACTGGCTGCTTTTCTCACATGCATCAGGTGTGATAGGCGAAAAATCACCGGAAAAAAAGTTTGCCTCAACCGGGTTGGAAGTCGTAATCACCAGATAACGAGTCAGAGACGCAAACCACAGAGCTACCCGGCCGGGCAGCGCCAAGCGGATATCGGTCGTACACTTTTTATTAAACAAGAAACGAACAAGGAACTAAAATCAAATTTTCAAAACAGACTATACCATAAAAGGGCAGAAAGTAGATTTAACGATTTCATTTTCATCACTTGTTCGGTGAATATACGTCAGATCGTTAAAACTAAGTCCAACGTAATTTTTCTTTTTAAGTTTTAATTAGATTTTACAGAGCAGTTAAAACTACGTAAATGTCATCAATTGAAACACCTTGAAGGAGAGTCGATGTATTATAATACTCTCAAATATCAACTATTTCTTAGATGATTTCCATTGTTATCTGTCCAAAGACATCAAAGTTGTTTGCAGTTGGTACAACTTTATTTAATAAGGTACGAAGCCAAACAACACTTGGACTACAGCTCTCTGAAATGATGCAAGTATAAATTTATACTCGAAAATACCGACACCGATTTTCCTAACTGGTGGCATTCTTGGTCTCTCTAATGCAGCACGTGTAAGATGCATTGGTTTAAGGAATTAAAACCTTTAACATACAATTCGAAATTTTTCAATGACTTTCGAGAAAGAAACCTTTTGAAAACATTGTCGTAAAGTGGGAAAATGGTGGTTACCAGCATTTTCTCCTGTTCCCACAATGTTTTCCACATTTTTAAACCAAAATCTCATTATGTGAGAAACAGTTGATTTGTCGCCTGAAAAAACCTTTCAATGTGGACAAGTCTAGATTTTTGTTGTCTTGTAAAAAAACAAAAAAAAAAAAAAATCTTGAATCGTCATTAATTCCTAGACTTGGTTCTTCGATTCATAAACAAGTGGGTCGCTGTGCAATATGTCAAACATAAATGCCAATCACTTCTACTCCCAACAGTCCCATAACTATCTCGTAAATCTGCGGTATCCGTACAAAAATATTATTCAAAGCAGAATTCATATAAATAAGCCAAGCTCCGGCAAAAGGGGGCTTAATGTATTTCCGTGATACATGATGCCAGGAAAGCCATCACATAATTATGAATCCATAATGGCCACATTTTTAAACAATCGACTTAATCAAGGGGTAAACTGGTCCTTTGACATACAGAAAATTGACCTGTAGCGAAAAGTTTCGGCCCAGGTCAGCCTGCGCGGACTGCGCAGGCTGACCTGGGTCGATACTTTTTGCAGATGCATTAAGCCCCCTTTCCACAAAGCATGGCTCAATATTATAAATGAGCCATGCTCTGGCAAAAGGAGATTTAATGTATCTCCGTGATGTACTATACCAAGTAAGTCAGTTAGTCATCACATACTAGTAATTATAGATCCATAAAATCCATTATTTCTATCACCTTGCTAAATCATGAGGTACAATGGTCCTTGGACGTGCAGAAAATTGACCTATAGCAAAAAGTTTCGACCCATATCAGCCTACACTCAGGACGCGAAGGCTGACATTGGTCAATACTTTTTGGAGATGCATTAAGCCCTATTTTCTAAGATCATGGCTCAAATCTTTTGAGGTATGAAAGTCATAACTCTTTCAACATCAAGTAAATCAATTCGAGTTTTTGAGTGGAGAAGGAATACATTTTATCGCGAATGAAAATTCCTGCCTCGCACAGCTCCGAACGCTTTGCGAACAGTGTATATCCTAACCAAACCTATGCCATCCGTTCAGTCTGATCTTGACGACGCGTTCCGAAAATCCATACAGTGTCGAGTTTTTTGACGATAACGGCAAAGTAACACAACCTATGCTCATAGCTCAGGAAATAACACGCTGATTCTTTCAAAGAAATAATTTCGAAGAAAAACCCGTATTTGTTAGATGTAGTGCTCTTTTGAATCAATCGTTTCAAAACCATGTTCAAGCAGGATTTATCTATATTTTTGCCTTCAATAAACATTTGAAACATAAAGAAAAGAATATCTTTTTTTTGTTGTTGTTGTTATTATCATAGCAATGTTATCAAATCAATTCGCTAGGGGAGAAGCTAGCCCAAAATAAAGTAAAACCGAAGGTATTATCCGATGCGCGAAGTGCCGGGTTTGGGGGGGGGGGGGGATTTCCCATGAAGGTCTGGGGGCCTCCCCAGCAAAATTTATGAATTATAGATCCTATTTAATGGACTCTGGTGACCTCTTTTTGGCAAAGTTACCTTTCTTTTTTCAAATTGTACGCAACTGCGTTTTTGCGTACAGGCAGCTACGCCCCTGTTTGCATATTAAACGTAACTTAATGTTAATTGTCGACATTTTGCCAGGATGTCTCCTGCAAATTTGATTCAATATATATTGGCCTTGGGACACTTATTTTATTCCATGTGGGCACAAAAGTACATCACAATGTGGCCATGAAAAGGTCAACAAGTTTTAACTCTTTACCAAACGACAAAATTTTAGACCAAGTCCAAATTGAAAGCATTTGCAGACGACAAAATAAATGTGACTCAAAAATAGAAATTTGTTTTGGAAAGGGTAGAAAAGATTGTGAGAAAAGGAGAAAATGCTGGTTACCAGCATTTTCTCCTTTTCCCACAATGTTTTCAAAAGCTTTCTATCTCGAAGTCTTTAAAAGTCAGGATAGTGTGGTAAAGGATAAATCGATCGTCTTACACAAAGCCATTGCTTTCTTCGTACTCAATTCTTTACCACACAATCTTGACTTTAAGACACTGAGGAAGAAGCCTTTTGAAAAAGTTATAGGAAAAAGGAGAAAATGCTGGTAACCACATTTTTTTCTACCCTTCCCCAAAGAAATTGCAATTTTTGAGCTACTTTTCACTTGTCGTCTGCAGATGCTTTCAATTTAGACAAGCTTAAAATTTTGCTAAAAATAAAAAAAAAACCAACCTTGGTCTCAGTCATCCCTACATGCTGTTGAATTCTATACCAAAGGACAAACGATTAGACTTGTCCACATTAAAAACACTTGCAGAAGACGAATTTAATGTGTTTCGAATGACGTCATTTGTCTTTAGAAAGACAGAAAACATTGTAGGAAAAGGAGAAAATGCTCTCCTTTTCCGATACTGTTTCGTAAAGGTCTACATCCTGAAGGTCAACACGAGCGTAACACGTGATCGTTTGATGACAGATCAATCCAAACCAATCAAGTACAATTAGGAGATACGCAGGTGAAATAATTTTAGGCAAGGTAACTATCTTCTTGTATATCCCACAGAAATAAAAAAAAAAAAGATTTTCGAAAAAGAAACGATTGTTTGGGACCACCAACTGCGCCTCTTTCTACAATAATTTCATGAGTCACCGACTGCATGGTCGTACAAACGCTGTGTCTGTCGGGAAATACCTAAATTGGGTATTAAACTAGATTTTGACCCAAAATCTCTTGAGAGAAATTTGATATTTTGTGAGGAAAAAATCATAAGGACGTGGTATGATGACCCTTGGTTCGGGAAAAAATCCGAAAAAAATGCCTCGGTTTGGACTCGCACCCGTGACCTTTAGAACTTAAGTTGATAACTCTACTATCTGAACTTTGGAAAATCGACATTTTCCGTGTTACAAAATGTATCTATCCCTTGGTATGCAATAACGGAACTCGTCACAACTCGCCCGATTCCGTACCTATATCCAATCTCGTCTGTATCAAGGGGGTTTGCATTTTGAAATACTGCGAGTCACATGGCAGTGCCCATGTAAATCGATTAGCAACGGCAACAGCAGCCACGGTGATAAGCAACTTGCCGCCAAAAAATGCCTACGGAACTGATAGACCAAGTAAGAAATAAATGATTATGTATAAACTGTTAGGCAACGGAAATATACTTGTATTTAGAAAGATTCTGATGGAAAATTGTGACTAGCGTTTTCTTGGTTTAAGAACGGTAAACCGGTGTATTTCCGGCGAAGAACTATACTGTTTAGGTGCATATCAAGCTACGTGATACAGCCGAAGGACTTGATCAACGGAATACCCAAGGTTTGTCGAATAGGGTGTATCCCGTCACAAATCTATGACTAGCATAATATGGTGTGTATTTAGCGACATACTGGTATCAACTCGGACGCACTCGTCACAACTCGGCCGATTCCGTAACCACACCTAACTTGATCATCCGAGGTTTACCGAATAGCTATAACGGTTCTATTGTTACTAACGGGATAGAAATTCTTACGATGAAATACCAAAAAAGAAAGAACTCGAAAATTCCTCGTGTTTTCTACATGCATTTCTGTGTTTTTAATTCTTTTAAAGCCCTCTTTGAACGCAAAAATGAGTATTAGCCATCTTTGTCAAGATTTTCTACGTTTGCAATGTCCCTTTCACCCCTTAACCAGCTAAATAAGTTAAAAAAAAAAAAACTTTCAAGCCTATAGTAAAAACCAGAATATTTTTATTTCAAACTTATTTTATCGGTGAAAAATATCTCCTTAACGGACAGTGTGGGTCCAAGATCAGACTGCACGTTCTGTGCAGTCTGATCTTGATCCACACTGTCCGCAAAAGGTCTTCGAGTCGCGTTTAGCAGCCTAGTGGTTAAACTTGCAAAACGAAATAAGGTTTAATGTCCCTGTAAGAAAACTATAGTAGATCTAATTACAGGTTGAGTACTGGAGTGTTATTCGTTAGCAAAGGCCATTAGGGTAATAGTTTAAACTTGTCTTTCAAATGTAAAATCTTTTTACTGAGAGAGGCGAAATTTACCCTTTCGGCAACAAAGAATGATGTTGGATGTTACTTTGTTTCTTTTGGCGGTGTACATCGAGATCAGACGGCACAGAACGTGCCGTCTGGTCTTGCTTGTATCGTCCGATGTTTTCCTTAACAAGGCCTTAAAATCTGCAACACCTTGGTCTTTTGCTACCGAAGGATAATGATTATTACACTATTTTGAGTGTCAAGACTTCAAAATGTCTGAAATTACAGTAAGCATTTGAAGTTGCTTGCTGACATTGTCTGTAGTTCAATAAGAGCAGTTAACCCTTTCAGCGCTATGGGCTAAAGCACAGGTCCTTTTCGGACGGTATAGATTATGTTCAGACGGCACAGAACATGCCGTCTGAGTTTGGATCAATGCCTTCCTTTTTTTTTTTTTCTCCCCATTGAGTCTGTAAAACAAAAATCTTTCCGAGTTTTAGGTGGACTGTATTTTCAGCCGTCAAAAAAAGGCCGAGTTTACACTAGCCATGCCCTGTGAAAAGCGTGCTTAAGGCATCTGCAACAAGTAGCAACCCTGGTCAGCCTACGCGGTCCGCGCAGACTGGACTGTGTCGGACCTTTTTGCTTTTGATCAATTTTCTGCATGTCCAAGGTTCATTCTACTTTAATATTCATCCGCTTGTTAGACTAAAAGGACTTTTTGGATCCATAGTTATGTGATGACTTGCTTGGTACTATGCATCACGAAGATGGATTGAACATCCTTTTGCAAGCAACGGCTCACAGGTTTGACGAAAGATTTAAAGCCACTTCTCCTAAGTGTCACAATGTTTTGCTAATTGCCATAGAAAATTCGAAACGATCGGACGGAGCAAATGCTAGTTTACTATTGCCTCTACCTGTTTAAAGAAGGCCTTTAAAAACATCGTGAGAAAAGGACAAAGAGCTGATCGCCAGCATTTTCTCCTAACCCCGCTATGTTCTTTACCCCTTGAAGGACAACCTATATCATTTAAGCCACATGTAATTCAGATTTTAAAAAAAAAGGATTATAATCTACATCGGATATTACGTAAGAGTATGGGGGGCATTCTTCAGTTGTTTCCCTTGATTCCTCTCTTATACTACACTGGGTGTAATACCAGAACGAAATGCTTCCGGGTCGTAGTGGTCAAAAGTAGTCCCAGTTGAAAATTTGATACCAAGCACTTTTGCCACACTGTTTTAACATGAATTATGAGAGGACAGGTCTAAAATGTGTTTCTGAAGTCAATTTGATTATTTCTTCAGAGAATGAATGCATTTTATGTATTTCTTTTAGGACTATTTTTTTGGTATGTGACCAGGCAAAGAGGCACGGTCTATCACCAGTTAGGGCCTAGACAGATAGCGATTTTCCGAGGTTCGATGTGTTTGAAGAGGAATAGCAAAAAAGTTCATCGCTCATGATGCCATTTTCTGCTGCTTTTTGTGGAGGACATTGAACATATATTTGAAGGAAAAAAACTACAAAGTTACCACTTCGTCAGGGATTCAGCAGCAGCCAGTCGAAGACAGTAGTTTTTACTATATATTCAGTTAGCAAAAAAGTTACCGGTGTGACACCACTGGTCCCGAAAAGGGAATTACTTGGTTTTCATCGTTGATTTTCTTGCACTCTACAGATATTATCTCAACTAAAACTAATTAGATTGTTTTACAAATCGATATATATACGCATTTCTCTGTTGATTAAGAGCAGAATTCGCTTTAAATTTACATATAATCTTACATGTAATCATAAATCAAATTATAGTTATCGCAACATCCCCAAGGGAATCAAAGATCAAAACAAAGGAATATAGGTAAAAATGACCAATCTGTTAATTGGTTTTTATCTAGCAAGGGAGATAATTTGCCTTACAGGAATGCAAACCCCCCCCCCCCCAAATGTCTTGACAGTTGTTTGAGTACAGTTAAAGACGTGATTCAAAAACACACCTGTGACCACATCCCCAACCATCCTAAATTTAAATCTAATCTTTAATTCCAAGACTAGAATTCTGATTGACTGTCACAAATAGTCTTAGATAATTGTTTGGATTCAAAACTGATTTTTTATTGGTGGTTGAATACAGGACCTGATGAGTTAAAGCTAAATTTCTTACTCTCAAACAGTTTCTGCAGAAGAAAAATAATAAAACTATTTTATACTGTTATTCTCAGACGTATGTGCAGTACTGTAATAAATGACATCATACTTTCTGCACCTGTTTGTTTTACAACTTTAAAAACCTTTTATTGCAAAGTGAAAAAACCTGCACTTTGTTTTGGTTTTCAAGACAAAATTAATTCCAAGGAATTTAGAAAAGAGCAAGAACAGGGCCGGTTGGTCAAGATTCATTATCTCTTTACCATACAATCCCGACTTTTAAAGACCCTGGGGAAAAAGACTTTTTGAACACATTGTGTAAAACCAGTATTTTATCCTATTCCCACAATATTTTCTACTCTTTGAAAGACAGATTTCATAATTATTTTGATTGAAATTAAATTTGCCGTCTCCAAATGTTTTCAATTCGGACGAGGCCAAAATTTTGTCGTTTGGTTGAGAGTCAAACGATTACGGACAGAAAGATCCTCCTGTATTAGATATAAAACTCTCCTATCATTGAATGAGCAGCTCCGAGTGTTAAACACGAAACTTTTAAATACAGTAGTTCCTTCGTTAGAAGTATATGATATGATAACCTTCTATAATGGCCACAGAAGTACAAAAAGAGACCCGAATCTATAACGTAATTGAACCATGCTCTGTGACAAGGGCGTTTAATGCATCTGCAAAAAGTATCGACTCATTTTAGCCTGCGCAGTTCGCGCAGGCTAACATGAGTCGAAACTTTTTGCTATTGGTCAATTTTCTGCATGTCCGTGGACCGTTCTACCCCATGATTCAGTCGGTTGTTTGACAAAATAGATTTTATGGATCTACAATTATGTGATGTCTCGTTTGGTACAAAGCATCACGGATATGCATTAAGCCCCCTTATGCAAGAGCACGGCTCAATTACATTTCGTCATTTTTCTCTAGTATGTGGTTGATGGAAGTTGAAAGAGCAACCTGTTTGCATGGAACACCATGTTTTGTTCCTGTATAGATGTAGATCTGGAAATACATAGGATATGTTCCTCTGTCTAATTCAGACAAGCTGAGGAATAAAACAAACAAACATCTTAGTACAAATTTTCTTTCGTCTATAACATAATGCCAACTTGAACGAGCGGTAGGGAGTGTTATTTTGTCGTAAAGATGTTGGATTGATAGCGTTTTAAATCAAGTTTCAATCACGATCGGAATGCACGGAACCTGCACAATAGAATACAATAAAAAGAAGTTCAAAAGTAAAACATAACCAGCAAATGTAAGACATTTAAAACAAACTATGTCAAGAGTCGAAGTTTTATGCGTTTATACACTTTTGAAAATAAAGATAGATCTAATTTCTTGTTTTATACTGAACATAAAAAAAATCCTGTCCTATGTGTTACAATTATTCTGTCTCATTATCATAATGCAAGTGTGTCATCCATAAAATTGCGGCAATATGTAAACTGTACTAGGTATACCACCCAGCCCGGTATAGCTCAGTGGTTAGCGTATCTGACTCGTGACCTGATGGCTGCAGGTTCGAAACCCTGTTGAGGAAAATCTCTTTCAGGTGATATTTCGCCTCTCACCTTTGATGCAAGTGAGAAATGCAGTCAGTGACTTGTACAGAAAGTTGTTTCAGTACTGGTGTGATAAAGCTAGGAAACACATGCATAGGTTCAATGACCGCCGTGATATGACCTAAGCTGTTAAATACGGCGTTAACCTACAATACAAACAAACGAACTAGGTATACCACCACGGTATGCGTTCATTCAACTTTTATTGATAATTGTCTATCTATTTTTTGTTTATTTGAAAGTTGGGCGGAAAACAAAGCGACTTGAATAGAAAAAACAGTTGCTATGAATACATTTGTCAGACTAAACTATATTATCTTTCAAGTCGACAAAGTTACATTATTTTCCGCAATAAAATTTACTTGTGCCAAACTTTACAAAATAATGTAACTTTGTCGACTTGAAAGATAATATAGTTTAGTCTGCAAGTAATCACATAACAGCATCATGAGGTACACTTGTCCTAGGACATGCAGAAATTTACATATAACAAAAACCTTCGACCCATTAGCCTGTGTAGACTGTGCAGGCTGATATGGGTCGATATTTTTTTGCAGATGCATTAAACACCCTTAAAGGGTTCCCTCTGGCTATTTTTTTTTTTTCTTGCGCCATCACTTTCGCAAAATGAGAAACGTTCGCGCCAGAATGAAATAATTGGAGCCAGTTGGTGCCAATTTTAAAATAAAAGTACAGGGGGTTCGGCTTAATTAAGAATTGGTCAATTAATTATTATCTAATGTTGTGTCAGGAACAATAAGTTAAAAGAGAAAACATTTGTTTCTATCAGATTTAATTACTCATATCTATGTTTATGGCATGAATATAGTTCAAAAATTAATTTTGTTAACAACGAAAAAATTAACATCTATTAAGTTAAGTAGATGTATCATCGACGTCTGTAAAACCACTGTGACAAAAGTAGAAATAGGTCATTGATAGCAATTTCTCCTTTTGTAACAAAGTTCTAAAAAGAGACCTTTTGGAAACAGATAGAAGTTTAAATGGTACAAACCAAACAACAACAAAGCCAATATGTGAAAATTTAGAGCAATTTCCAAATCTTTAACACACACTGGGGATTATTTACATTTTGAAACACACAGAAGTTAAAATGTTAAAAACAAAACAAGTTTTCAGTAAGGTGGGCGATTAATGGAAGAAAAACGACCTGGAATATTCCGAGGATGACGATAACATTACCGTCCGGGTTTTAGTCAGAGCCGACTGCGAAATAATTTCCATTTTGGAAACCCGCTGTATTTATACAGAATTTATCGATTTTCACTGCGATCATGATTCATTTGGAAATTTAGTAACATTCACAATTTACATGAGACACTAGTCTTTGATGCTTTCACTTTCTTAAAGTTTTCCTAAGTTGATTGACAAATTTTGTCTAGACGGAAGTTCATAATGTTATCGTATGTGTATGTATATTCGGATAGTCAGGTGTAAATATGACATCGATTAGTGAAGTAATTCGGATTATATCGATGCCGTAGTTTATTCAAGTTGATTTATTTCAACTTAAGGTAGTAGACCCCTAACGCTTCTAGTGCAACATGGAATAAAATTTCTTGTTAGTTGATAATTAAGAATTGATACTGATATAATACTTTTGCATATTTTTAACCGACCAGAAATTCCTTTGATGTCTATCTTGAAATTATTTGTTGATATTTTTGTTAGTTTCCTGAAAAGGGAGGTAATTATTATCTCCCTTTGTAATGAGAGTATAGTGGTTTTAGATTTATAAATTATAATTCTAAGAAGGAAAAGAAGGAAAAAGTGGCTCGGTTAAAGTAGTAGAATAATACTCATTTTTAATCATAGCAAATTTTGTAGGATAATATTAAAGTGGAAATAGCCGTTTTCCATTAGGGGTCTACTACCTTAAATCGATGGATTGGTTGTCATGCATCCATGCATTGCAGTGAAGGGGACCAGTATCAAAATGTACGGTACCCCGATATGAAAAATATCTTCGCCAGTCATTGTCGCCAATTAGCGTTTTCTTGAGCCACATTTAAAAATCTATCGCAAATGGCGCCAAATGCGAAGCCCAGCCGGAACCTGTGGCCTTTTCATAGGGCTTTGCTCCTTTTGATACATTTGATACAAATCGACGTCGAGTAAACAAATTATGGTAAAACGTGGTATCAAATATTAATAAACCCGGCTGTCATAAATGATTCTGTTACTCTAAAACATGTTTTGACATTTTGACATACTTCTTTAGTTAAACATGTTTTTTTCTGGAAATATTAGCATGTGATTACGTCAGTGTTTGCTCGGATCCATTATCATGATTTGTAGCGATCAAGGCTTTTTTATGGAGCTCTTTTTTCCTTCATTCCTTACCAAAACGACACAATTTTGGACTGGACCAAATTGAAAGCATTTGGAGACGACAAATTCAATATAGCTAAAATTATGATTTCTGTCTTTGGTAGGATGGAAAACATTGTGGGAAAATGAGAAAATGCTGGTTACCAGCATTTTCTTCTTTTCCAAGAATGTTTTCAAAAGCCTTCTCTTTTAAGTTCTTTAAAACGCGGAATCCTGTGGTAAAGCATTAAACTCTTCCTGCAGGAAGTCTACAATATCCGCCTGTTTTGAATGTTGAAAATATAATCCACTGAAACTAAGTAAGATTATCATCTCATATAGGCTTAATTAAAAAAAGTTCGACACGGATTTGTAAATTAGGAAGTCCAAGACGGCCGGTTTTGTAACATCGATACATCGATAGTTGCGTGTCAGAGCACAAGGGTGAACTGACCTCATATTTCTTTTCATGAATCAAGCTTGACGGAAAGAAGATAAATGGTTGATAAAACAGGGCTATAGTTTCAGATGTCCTGACATTATCTTCCGCTAGGTGGCATTTTTCAAATACATGTATACCTATCTGATTTGGGCATTCGGGTACAGAACCGGACTACTCATCTCGCTGGCATCGATGCAGCAAATTTCAAAATAAAACATACGTTTCTTCAAAACAACGTTACCTGGTACGATTCATCATTCCATGGGTAGCTAGCATGTAACCTATGCACCAGTCATTAATAAATACAGCCCCTATAGGCCTGGAAAATAACCCTGGTACAAGCGTATAAGCCCAGCATGGTGGGGACTTTGTTGTTGTTGCTGTAGTTGTTTTTGTCAAAGTCTGAAAACCCCTGCATAAATCCCAGTTTTCCCCATGTCTATGTCCAGACAATTGTATTATTTAGAATTATATTTCCTGTTTGAAATTACCATATTTTTAAGAAACTTTGGGCGAAAAACAGGCTTGACTTTTCCACAGACGTTTTATTTATATCAGTTTTCCGCTTGCTACTTGTTAGCGGCAGAGTTTTTTAGTTTACACACCGCATATTAATATTCATCCTGTACAGGATAGTGATGCGTCATAGCAGACAGGTCAGTCTTCCAAGAATATGACATGCGCAGACAACGGATGTCCTGGGTTTTGTCCGATTTCTCAATATCATTTGGCGAAGTGATGATAAAATCATAATGGCTTGTTTTCTTTTAATTTCATAATCATGAGGACGACTGTCAAGAAACCATTTCAATTAGGATAATATTTTCATTCGATTGAAAAATCACTATATCTCTAGACTTGTTCAAATTGGAGGCATTGTTAGAGACAACAAAATAAATGTGGCTCAAATAACTGGAATCTGCCTCTGAAAGGTAAGAAAACATTGTGGGAAAAGTACAAAATGCCGGTTACCTGATTATTTCCAATTTAAAATTTTCAAAGACAAAGACAAATTAGTTGAAATTTCATCTGCAAATGCTTTCGTTTTGGTAAGGGGTCGAGGTGTGTTGAGAATACACCAATATCTTGTAACACAATGAAAGCTTTCTTTTGACAAACAGAACCCTGAATTAATTTTACAGAAAAGTAATTGAGAATTCGACCATCTTCGTCATTTCTGCATGTATTTTATGTCATTTTCTTAGGTTGAAAAGCCATTTGGCTTGCAACACGCGAAAAGGGGGCATTCGGACATTTGCGTAAAGTGTCGTCTCGGATCAGCCTGCGCAGTCCGCGCAGGCTAATCCGAAACGACACTTTCCGTTTTTATGTGATTTTCTGTTTTGCGCAAGTCTACTGAAGAACAAAATCTAATGTAGTCGTAAAGTGCCGTCTCGGATTGTAACTTTTAACTTAGTTTTAGATTTCATTTTTCTGCAAGCGATTAGCACATGGACCGACCGTACATTAACAGATTGTAATCCTACCTAATAATTTACGTTTTTTTAACAGTATGCTTTAGATTTAAATGCATTTCAACACTCTCATTATTTACTTTTGGCAGCCATAGGGACTTTAACGTAATTCATTTGAACACAAATGTCAGACAGAAAATTCCGGTCTAGTCATCATGTTTACAACTTTTTTTTTTCATGAGGTCAGCGTCTTGTGAGGCCAAAACAGCTCAGACTCCTGTGGGCGCACTAATAATTTTCTCATTTCCGTTCCTCATGAAATCCTGTAGAAAACAAAATGGCTCACAGTTTGGATTTGTTTTACATTTCCTTTCCTGTAACGAGCAAAGTCATTAGTCCTTTTCCCTCGTCGTCAGCGACATAACCTAACGTTTGCGAAAGACGTAGATCAAGATCAGATTGGGCAGAATTTAAAAAGAATGTCTAGTCTGTCCTTACTTTTACACCGTCCAATACTTGACCTGAAACTTTGACTACTAGTATCTGACTTTTAGAAGTGCATTCGATAAATTGGAAGGTCAAAAGACGTGGATTTTATTTACTTGGCTTCGAAAAAATTAATATTTTTACCCGACAACAAGATGTTTAACTTGTCAAAAATGGAAAGTCTTTGAAAACGGCAAATTCAGCATGTGAAAGGATAGAAAACAGTGTGGGAAAAGGAGAAAATGCTGGTCACAACAATGTTTTCAGAATAAGTCAACCTACAAGGAGTCGCACAAAGATGGGATCCTACGGTCCAGGGTTAACCCTTTACCACACAATCCCGAGTTTTAACGACCCTGAGGAAGATGCCTTTTGAAAACATTGCTGGAAAAAGGAGAAAATGCTGGTAATTAGCATTTTCTCCTTTTTCCACCATGCTTTCTACCCCATCAACGACAAATTCCATCATTTAAGCTGCATTTGAATTTTCGTCTGCAAATGCTTTCAATTTGGACATGTCTATATTTCGCTTATGTTATAAAGGGTAAGTTTCTAGGAGAGACATTTACGTCACTGTCGGACATGGAGAGATTAACTGTGCTATATAAGTAAGCACAAGTACGCCGGTCACGAATGTCAGACTTCATTTACGGGGGAGGAGTGGGGTCGTTTCTGAAACGACAAGTTTCTTTTTTTTACTGTTTTTTTGCTAAATACAGAAAAAAATCTCTTTTGGACGCTAAATGACCTTTGGTGTTGATTTACCAAAAAAGCGAAACACTTATTCGTACTCTCCTTCATTATTTAATTCGTTCTCTGATTGATTGATCGGTGGTCGATCGATCGGTCGACTATAATCATCAACGCAGCCTCCATAGCAAGTATGCATGTAATCGTACGTCACTCCCGTCGCTTCATTTTATGAACAACTAGGGCATACAGGCCTTCCGTTGCGCTCTTACAAATGCCAAGATGTGATGGATCCTAATTCATGACGAGTTCGTCTATGTGTCCACATTTATTGCCGTTCAATGGCAATTCAATGGCTACCAGTACCCTCATCATAGACTTGTACTAAAAACGATTTACAAGTCAATTAACAAAAACGCAAAAGCGTTTCAAAAAAAGTGTCTGCTACTTAAAGGCCCAATAGAAGCCAAAAGTAGACCATGCAGGTGTTAAAATGTACTTGGATTTAATTCGTTTCATTTAAAAGTATGGGAAGTATTATGAAGATAACAATCTGTTATTGTACGGTTGGTCCAAGATTTAGTCGCTGCCAGAAAAATGAATTTTAAAACTAGGTTAAAAGTTGCCCTCTCTCATGTATGCCTTACTTGATTTTAAAATTTACTTTTCTGCCAGCAATTAACGCTTGGACCGACCATCCAAAAACAGCATGTCATCTTCACAATAATTTCCATACTTTTAAATGGTATAATTTAAAAACAAATGCATTTTATCACCCAACTGTTTTTTACTTTTGGCAGCCACTGGGCCTTTAGCAAAAGCACAGTACAAAGACCGTCGCGATATATTCTAAACATGTGACTCCTACATGTACTTAAAATATATTATTGACTAATATAGAGAGAGATATTTGTAAATCAAAATTAAATCTAATATGGTTGTTTAATACGGCATTTCTCTCACTTGTAGTGTTTCCAATATTAGAACTGCCCACAAAAGGACGCATTTGAAAGGAAAGAAAATCCAAAATTTTTGTACATCATTTGTCTGCCTGTCATTCAAGTCTAAACACCGAATAGCATGGATTAAGTTGTACACCACAGTGTCAGTTTTTCATCAACTTTCTATAATTGCAGTTTTGCTGGTAAGGCATAGCGATTAGATAGAGCTCTTACATGTGATTAAACCTTCACAGCACTAAGCCCGGCTTTGATGGCTTTTGCGGACAGTATAGATCAAGATCAGACTGCACTGAACGTGCAGTCTGATCTTTGATCAACACTGTCTGTTATTCTGGCAGATATTTTGACAAAAACGGGCTTAAAATTGTAATTCCTGCGCATGCATCTTTCGCACTGTCTGAAAATGTCCATTTCGTTCATTTAGGACTAGAAAACTTAACGTCTGGCAGACTTGGTACGAGTTCCAGGTTTCGTTTTCACCAACTATTCTTAAGAATTTTCTACATTTAAAAGTAAAATAACTTCTGATTGGCTACAACAAATGGTTCAGCCAATCAGAAGTTATGTAACGTTTAAAGTTAGAAAATCTTGGAGAATAAGACTAAGAACGTTCTAAAGCATGGGTGGTGATTAAGGAACCTAATATTTTAGAGAAAAACAATTCCTCAGTGATTTGTTTGTTCACCGGTGTTTCTGTTTTGTTACGGCGGCCAGTGTACCTGTTCAAGCAGTCCTATAATTTCTTTACCAGACCTGGGCTTAAAAGTTTTTTCAAGCAACCGGCTGCTTTTCCACATAAACAATGTCAAAACTAGGTTAACTCTTTACCAAACAACAAAATTTTGGACATGTCGAAATTGAAAGCAATTGTAGAGGACATAATGAATTCCCTTCAATAATTGTACATGTCTTTGAAAGGTTAGAAAACATTGTGAGAAAAGAAGAAAATGCTGGTTACCAATGTTTCTAAAAGCTTTCATCTTCAGGGTTGTTAAAACTAGGGATTGTGTGGTAAAGAGTTAAACAGATGAATGAATCCTGAATCAAAAATTTCCATCGGTCCTCAGATAGAATTGTGGATTAGCCGGAATTCGAACATGCAACCGCTGGTGTATTAGCCTTGCAGAATACCTATATTACCAACCCGTCTAGTTACCACGGAACAAAAGCAAAACCACATTGGTAAGGGTTTACAATTGTTGACCGCAGGTAATGGCTCGCATTTCCATTTTGTTTTGGCGATCAATATGATGATAATAAGACGAGCTACTGAATAATATTACAAAATATTTGACGTTAAGTTATGAAACCAAATGCCTCACAGTAATTGAGATGCATAAATGATAAAAAACATCAAAGTCAGATGTGACTGCCTGACAAATCCGTTATGACCCGAATTGGCAATCCTTTTTCATAATTCCTTTCAGCGCAATATATGTAAACATATTCAGACGCTTTGTTAGAGCGCAATGTTATGGAAAATATTATTGAGAGGGGGAGCTTGTAACAAGAAATAGTTCCCTTTCTCACACTGTATCCAAAGTCTGTTTTACTGAGAGTGCATAAAATAAAATGACTTTGTATGTTTACAGGTATAACTCTTGGCCATCTGAAAAAGAGCAGAAATGCCAACGATAAGGACTTGTCCTAATTTTAATGCAAAAGGTGCAAAAGTCGTCATTATTAAGTAGTGCATACTGTAAAAATGCATTATAACTATCTATTTCGCACCTACAATCTGACTCCCAATGAAATCGCTTAATCCTACCAAGTGAGTACATAATATCTGAATCCATACTGGACCCTGCAGAGTCCCGAACGAGGCAAGGTCCACGAATATGGATTTTTCAAAACGAATCTAGAGTCCCGAATATTGAATTTTTGCCCGGAAGAGAAGTCTACCGAAATCGGTTGTCATAAACCAACTCATTGGCTTTTGTTTGATATATAATTGAAATATTCCAATATTTGTTGGTTACTGTAAAGTCAATACGGAAGTGTGAAATAAAGAGGTCATTTAACATGCTTGGGTACAATACTGAATTCAATTGAATTCGTAGACTGCAGAACCAGTTTGTATTTTGGACGAGGCGTCCACATGATAAATAACTTCATAAAATAATAAATGAGAGGAAGCAACTACTTTGATCCTTAAATTGCTAAGAAACAGACAGACAGATAGCAAACGCAATTTCAGACACTGAACAGTCATTTTAGTCTGACAATATTGACATTGTGTAAACAATTTATAAAGATCTGCCAGTCAAAGTTATAATAAAGTCTGAAAATCCGTCTTTAAGTTTGTGATTTATCTGTCGTGTCCTGCGTAACCTCTAATCAATGTATTGTTACCGCCGCTTATACGGCGTTCTAAACTTGATTAAAAGTTGTTTTTGAATTACGATCTTTGAAAACATTTCTTTCTGTTGTTGTGCTTACCTTACATTACGTTAGATGACAAGAAAAACCGAAATGATAGCCTTTCCAGTTTAGACCCTTTACAACACCAGTCCGAGTTTTTACGAGCCTAAAGACGGCTTTTGAAAGCACTGTAAGAAAAGGAGAAAAGGTCGTTAACTAGCATTTTCTCCTTTACCCACAAGTTTTTTACCCTATCAAAGATAGAATCATCGTTTGAGCTACATTTATTTTGTCGTCAGCAAATGCTTAAATGAGGTCGAGTCCAAAATTTTGTCGTTTGGTAGGGAGTTAACTCTTCAAACCCACTTGCATATTCAGACCGTAAGAGAACATGATGTATTTACATGAGCTGGGAAGAGGTACAAACCTATTTGTAAACGAATTTATCTTAAACAATACTTAATTCACGAATTGCGACAGAATTTAGAATTATGAACTATTACACAAAGCCTTAAAGTGGATTTAGTCTCTAAAGACAGTTAGTGTTTGAGGAAAGTTACTTCCATACAATAGGTTCTTAAAATTGTTCACCGCCTTTCGCCGCGATCTAAGTATCATTTGCGGATAGCTTAGATCAATATCAAATTCCGCAGTATGACTAAAAAGGCTGTTGATTTGTAGTGGATTTTAATTTTTTCTGGTCGTCTACAAAGAGATCTTTTTGTTTGACGATAGCAACGATTTGCATATAAGGCAAGAAGGAGGTCCTGCTTGGCACAGTGATAAAGTGTAGGACTCGTGAGCTGGAGTTCCCGGATTCGAGCCTCAGTGGAGTCCCTGAGTTTTTCGTGGGATTGTCCTTGGGCAAGAAAATTCAGAGCTCCAGCTTAGTACTGGTGAAACACAGGACATACATAGATAAGTGAGCTGTGGTCGTGATATGACTGAATAATGTTGAAAGCGACATTAAACACCATTAAATCAATCGATCAATCATTAAATAAAGTTATACCAAATAAAAGATAATCAGCTGGCTGTGAGTGATCTTAAAATTCTGTCACTAAAATGGGGTGTGATGCGGTTGAAAAAACTAGCCCAAGGGACGAGTTTTTTAACCGCATTAAACCCCATTCGAATGACAGATTTTTAATATCACACACAACTGGTTGGTTGTTCTATTTATTGTATTCCTAAGTCATCTTTTTTTAATATAATAATAATAATTACCAAGAATGGTACAATATGAGCAATATAGGAAAAAGTAGTTCCGGCAAACATTCTAAACCTATATCGTCACTAGTGATGATACCATATTTATCATCACTAGTAGTGTTATTCACTGTGAAATCCCAGTAATTCACTGAAAAGAATATAGTAAATTGACTTCTTCGAAATGTGCTCGCTCGAAAGATACAACACGGTACACTAAGACCCTTCAGATAATCTGTGTTTGACAAAATGTCATCCGCAAAACTAATTCGTGATCAGCTTATTCTGTTTGAATGATTCTCAAGTAAACCAGGATCGGATGTTAACGAGCATTCACAGACAAATACTGACAGCTGCCTTTCGCATCAAACAGGTTAAATCTTTGCCAAACGACAAAATTTTACACACATTTAAATTAAGAGCACTTGCAGACGACATATCAAACGTAGTTAAATTGTTTTTTTTTTTGTCCCTGAAAGGTTAGAAAACATTGTGCAAATCTTTACCAAACAAAACATTCTAGACTCTTCCAAACTGAAAGCATCTGCAGACAGACGGCAAATTCAAAAGTGATACAAATGAACCGAAGTTCTTCGATACTGTGTAAAACATTGTGGGAAAAGGAGAAAATGCTGTTTACCGGCATTTTCTCCTTTTCCCTAATTGTATTCAAAAGCTTTCTTCCTATGCGTCGTTAAAACTCAGAATTGTGTGGTAAAGGTTGGTAAGGTATTTTCGTATAAATCGAATGCTTTATGGTCTCTTAAGATACACCCATAGAGTAAATAACGCTGTTAAAACTTGATAGTGTGTAGAATTGTTCAGAATTTAGTCAGCTGCTTTAACATACATAGATATATTACCGATCCATATGGTGTAAGAGATAAAAAAAAAAAAAACTCAAGGAATTTGTCATCGATTTAAAACCGGAAACGACAACAGTGATTTCTTCGATGGCCCCCAAGGAAATGAAATGAATTTTCTATCCGTCGTAATTTGTACAACCTGGCAACCGCCAAGAGCAACATTTGGCATGAAGATACAAGAATGGACATGGTTTCATATAATAAAGATAAAGTGGATTAAAAACTGGCCGAAAAAGAATAAAGATCTATCTTTAAGACTGTCTTTGTTTCCCCAACTTCCTAAAATAAAACAATTTTTAAATCGAAAAAAAAAACTGGTTCAGATCAATCACTTTTAACAAACCGCTCTAGTTACATTTCACAAACTCCAGGCAGCGAGAGATTGTCCTATATTTTAAAGCCTAAAAAATCGCCGGAAAGAAAGTTTACCTCAACCGGGTATTACGAGAAACAGAGCAGAAAGGACAAAACGTCGATCAATTTATAGTACCCGTCTGAGAAGATAATCTAAAATCAGACAGCAGGTTCTGTAAAGTCTGATCTTGATCTACATTGTTTATAACAGCAGCTTCAGCCCAGGTTCAGTTCTAGAAAGGAGAATATTGTTTCTGGTCTGATTCGTTAACCCTTATCCTGCTAAATAAACGAAATAAAGCTGTCAAACCGATATTAAAAACCAAAATATTGCTATTTCAAATGTATATTTTGTGAAAAATATCTCCCTATCGGACAGTGTAGATCCAAGATCAGACTGCACGTTCTGTACAGTCTGATCTTGATCTACACTGTCCGCAAAAGGTCACTGAGATGCGCTTAGCAGCCTAAGGGTTAATTCACTTGGCAATAATTTTTTGTCACCGATAGCAGGGTTCAAGGAGGCGACAAATCCCAAAGATATTATAAATGGCACGAGATTTTTAAATGAATTATTTCCTAAACCAATTTGTCACATGGAATTTCTGTTAAAACAGAAGTGATTCAAAGAATAATGCATTCAAACCGGTTCGTTGGCCGATCGCTCGTGAATTCGAGCCTTTAACTGATTCTTAAAGTGCTAAATAAATGAAACACGAATTTTATCCAAAGAAAAAAAAAAACTATTCTGGGAAAATTTCGAGATTTGTTTTGCAAGTCTGAATGATACTTCAAGGGTCCGTATTCACCAACCACTCTTTAGAACATTCTTAGTCTAATTCCCAAGAATTTTCTAAATTTGAAAGTAACAGGTCTTCTGATTGGTTAAACCAAATGTTTCAGCCAGTCAGAAGATGTATTACTTTCAAAGTCTATTATTAGAGCAGGAGTGTTCTAAAGAATAGTTGGTGTATATCAACCCTGATTGTTAAGATGCATGATCAAACTGTACTCCTGTCGGATCTTGATCTCCACATTTCTTAATGCACAGGCATTTTATGTTGTTCTTGAATGCTTGTTAATCCAATTTGAACGCTAAAACACCCTTCAAATATGTTTCAAATTGTGATTTTTGTAGGGCTTCGTAAAATTTATTTTGAACAAGCACCTATGCGACTTCTTATATTTTAAAAGTATTGGATGAATGTTACAAAAAAAGGGCAACAGTTTCTTTCATATGTTTTATGGCATTTATCATTCCTTCAACTGTTCTGCAGATAAGATTGTTTGTTCCATACATGCAACCTGATCTTTGATCAATACCGTTCAGACTACTTAGCCCTATATCATCAACCGATCCGTGTTTAACGACCTGGACGGGAGTTAAGGAAACCTTTTGAAAATATTGTCGGAAATGCTTGTAACAACTGTTTTTGCATTTTTCCACTTTGTTTTCCATCCTTCCTGAGATAAATCTCCACGTGACAGCCACATATAAATGAGCCATGCTCTGTGAAAAGGGGGCTTAATGCATCTGCGAAAAGTATCGACCCAGGTCAGCCTGCGCAAGCCGCGCAGGCTGACCTAGGCCGAAACTTTTCGCTATTGGTCAATTTTCTGTATGCCCAAGGACCAGACTACCTCATGATTAAGTTAGTTGTTAAAAAAAGTGGATATTGTAGATCCATAAGTATGTGATGGCTTGCTTGGTACCATGGATCACGGAGATGCGTTAAGCCCCCTTTTGTCAGAGCATGGCTCAAATTTTGTCGTCTGGTACAGAGTTGATCAAAACTGACCAAAACTCTCTCCCTAAACGTTTTTTGAAAACATTGTGGGAAGAAAAAAAAAAAAAAAAACACTGGTAAACAGCAATGTTCTCCTTTTACCACAATGTTTTCCACTTTTCATAGACAAACTTCACCAATTCTTTTGTCGTCTGCAAAAGCTTTCAATATGGACAAGTCTAAAATTATATCGTCAAGTCAAGAACTTATCATGTTGGCCTGCTAAGTTTACAATTATTACGAGTGAGATGTGTTGTATGAGACAGCCTCTGGCTTTCGCAGCTCTCTTTAACGTCGGTAATTTCCTGTCATTTACAAGATGCTGGAGCATAGCTGCCTGTGCGCAAAAACGCAGTTGCATATACACTTTGCACAAAATAAAAAGACAAGAAAGACAAGTTTGCCAAAAATATCACTATAGGCCACCAAATAGCTTCTGCAATTAAAAAAGTTTCTGGAGGAGGCCATCCAGGCCCTCCTAGGAAATCCCCCTCCCCCTCTCGACACATTGCGCCTCGGATAATACCCCTCGGTATTACTTTTTCGTATACTTACTTTGGGCTAGGTGCGCCCCTTAGATGGTTTGAGTTACGTTCGTAAGGATTTTCTAGCTGACAACGATACGCAATTATAATTGACAGAGAGTCTGCCCTTATTACCAATGTCCGTTCTTCTCAGTGAAATCCAGAAATCTTGAGTATTGGAGGAAAATGGCTCTTTACTAGACGACAAAATTTCAGACTGGTCCAAATCGAAAGGAGTAGCAGGCAACAATTCAAGTATACTTCAAGGTATGGAATTTACTTTTAATAGGGAAGAAAACATTGTAGGAAAAGGAGAATATGCTGGTAACCAGCATTTTCTTCTTTTCTCAAAATGTTTTGAAAAGACTTCTTCCTAATGATTACAAAAAACTTGTCCTTGTGTGGTAAAGATTATGACTTAATCAAAGATACCATTTACGAAAAAAAAGCTTGCGTATGTGTACGTGTGTGTGTCGTCAGAAGGGGCGGGACGACAACACTTTCTATCTAAGTTACTTGGCATGAATTATAATTAAATAATCAAAGCACTGAAACTATTGTCACAAAAACTGTGCACTGCAAGGGAAGTTTAATAAAATAACACTTATACAACGATTTACCAACGCAATGTAAATTGTGAGAATCAGCCAAAGCTGAAAGAAGAAAAACCCTTCCCCGTTTCATTTTGTGAACTCTTTGCCATACAACAAGATTTTACACTGGTCTAGATTGAAAGCATTTTCAGACAACAAATTAAGTGTAGTTCAAATGCTGAGATTTGTCTTTGAAAGGTAATTATCAGAATTTTCTCTTTTTCCTAAGCCTTTTTTCTTCAGGGTCGATAAAACTCGGGATTATGTGGTAAAGGTTAAACTAAATTTCATTTCGTCTAACTAGCTTTGCTTTTAAAAATACCTCAAAGGAAGCGACTTAGTAGGGCTATGAACTCTGGGTTTAAGGGCTCATGTCTGCTCATTATTTAATCGTACACAATGTGTAGTTTGTTCTTTTCTAATTAATTTTTTTATTAAAATTTTGTTGATCAAACCCAAACGTATGATATTATTATCCTAGCAAGACAAAGGATTTTTTTTCAAAACTATACATGATGATAATGTTTTGGATTTTGAAAGTGAACTGAACTCCAAAAAAATAAATAATTTTACTCTTTCAGCACCAAACTCATAAACTCGATTTCTTTCGACCGCTGAAAGTTCAATCCACTGCAATTCAGACCCAGACCCGGGCTTTTATCGAGGAGGCCTGGCTGAAAAAGCGGACACCATAGATGCAAGATCAGACTGCACGTCCTGTGCAGTCTGATCTTGATCTATGTTGTTCGCAACAGTCCATGTTTTCGTCTAGGGCGCTGAATGGTCATTGACTTTTCTTCCGGGGTTGAAGTCCCTGTTTACAACAGTTCCCTGTGGGATAAGCTGTATGATATCTGATATCCGAAATGAGTGTCCGAAATCCCGTTAAGAAAGACACTGTTATTATTTTTGATCCTGTCTGTGACTGACAGCTAGTTTCCATTATTTCTGATTTAATCAACAGAATTTATCAAAGCGTGAAGAGACAGAGAGAGGGAGAGAGTGGAAAGACACTGTTATTATCACAATATAAACTGGTAAGAAATATCGAGAAGATTGAGCTCACTTCGTCTTTTATGCAATATATCATTTTCGTTAGTTTATCACTCTAAATACTTTTTTTATCTTGCAATCCATATATTTCTCATTAATCCTTGTGGTGAGAGCCTATTATGGTATCTTTTTTTGGGGATGGTGTAGGCCAAAATAAAACAAAATAGGACGTACATCTCTGATCTTTGATTAGCGCTGTTTTCCGGTATTTTATATGATATTCTCACAACGATGTGTGTACAAAAAACATCGAAATTGGATTTTGTGGTTCTTTTTCTCGATTGCGTATACCCAACAACATGGTTGATCGAAACATGTAGGCATATCTGGGCTCAATATCAAGGGTGTAATTCTTATTTCTCGTCTATAGATACTCAAATGGTTTGAAGTTACTTTGTTTCATTAAACTTGACAATGATATTCTTGTTTTGGATTATTTGGATGCCTCAAATATTGTTTACCCAGACAAACATAATTGATTGTGACAAATCACCACGTCGAACAAAAGCATATTTGAGCATATTTGCCCCCTTCCTCAGTGCAACCAGGTGTACCGTGGACATTTTTCCGATTTTGAGAGAGAGAGAGAGACAGAGAGAAGAGGGGAGAGAAAGAGATCTATCAGGAAACGCGTTTTTTACGTCAAAAAATCCCAAAGGTAACCATCATTTTCTCCTTTTACCACAATGTTTTAAGGTGCCTTCTTTCTCCGGGATCCTTTTGAAACGGGTCAAGTCATAAACACAAGAAATAGCGTCAAAGTGCTCACCAGATAAGGTATTCAAATCGCTGTCGGCAAAAAACTGTCATGGGAAAATATATACATGTATAATATTTGTTGTACGGTCAGGTGGCCGGGTACTTGGAAACTTGTTCACGGCTGTGGCAAATCATGTCCCCACCTCGCCTTCGGCTGAGGGCAACATGATTTGCCACAGCCGTGAACAAGTTTCCAAGTCCCCGGCCACCTGATCGTACAACGAATTTATTATACTGCAAAGTTTTACCATTCCAGCGAATTCAGCGAAATTTCCTCGTTTATGTACTCACGAATTAAGTACGCTGTTGACATAGAATTTCCCTTCTGAGTGCCCCAATTCAATGAAAACTGACGTCACTGAGAACTGACGTCACTGAAACCTTGGTAAAACGTGCATTTTGGTGGATGAACTGCGATAGAAATTTGTCATATTGTTATTTAAACATGGATTTAAACAACTTCAAGGTAAGTAACAATGCATTTTAATGATTTGTTGTCAAAAATTAAAGACTATTAGTTACCACAAACGACAATTTGGTTATCCTTTTAACGTTACAATGAATGTGTTTCGACATTTCACAATTTGCTTACCTGACGAAGGGATGGCTCGTTTTAACCCCGTGTATTTGTTTTAGAATGACAACAAACGATAATTGTGTAACTATATTCATTTATATTAAAAAATGATCCATTCTTTCCGCTTTAATAATGACAACCATCAAGGGAAACTAGAAATAATACAGTGCAGGCTAGATCTACTCATTATGTTTGTCTTGTAGGCGGCTTGTAAGGGTCGACGCCACCATTTGGGATGTTGTATTGAAAGTGTAGTCATGTTTACGGGGCCTTCAAAAGGGAAACTGCTTTTACTTGGATTTTGCCAGTGCACATGACTTGTATGTACGGGGCATATTATCCAATCAGATTGCGAGAAATTTCTTTGCAGTATAATAATGATAACTGTCTTCCGTTTCATGCCGACATGGCTTTTGTTAACAAGCGTTTCTATTTTTCTTACAATCTTTGCAAAAACCCTCATCGTCAGTTTTGTTAAAACACGGTATCCGTTGGTAAAAAAATTACCTCAAAAACACTGGAATCAGTGCCAAAGTGCCTCCCAGAGTCTAGGTATTTTAACCCTAAGGCTGCTAAGCGCGACTCAAGGACCTTTTGCGGACAGTGTAGATCAAGATCAGACTGCACAGAACGTGCAGTCTGATCTTGAATCTACACTGTCCGATAGGGAGATATTTAAATAGCAATTTTTGGGTTGTTACTATGAGCTTGAAAGTTTTCACCTACTTAGCAGTTAACCCTTTACCTGCTAAATAAGTGAAATGAAACTTTCAAACCGATGATAAAAACCCAATTTTTTCTATTTCAAAGGTATTTCGCAGGGGAAAAAAATCTCCTCATCGGACAGTGTAGATTCAAGATCAGACTGCACATTCTGTTCAGTCTGATCTTGATCTACGCTACCCGCAAAAGGTCATTAAGTCGCGCTTAGCAGCCTAAGGGTTAATCCCTGTTGGCAAAATAATGTCATGGGAAAAATTAATGATAGCCATCTTCGGTTTCATTCTGGTATTGAATTTTGCCTGATAATCAATATCATTTCCTGTCTCAATTGCAAAGCCACATTCACGTAAAGAAAGCCAAAAGACGCTTCTTAGAAGAAATTATTCTCGATCCATGATGTTGGTATCATTAGCACTGTAAACAGTAATCCCTTATTAAACTCTAAACTGATCAAAGCGCAAGGATATCATAAGCTATCGATTATTCAAAATATTATATTCTAATAAATACGAAAGGTGTAAGAAGGGTTGCATGAATACATGTAGAAAGGAAAATAAGATGTCATTTCAAGGTGATACAGTGCTGCAAATTGTGCAAAATAAAATCCGGCGGGAAAATGTATAGAACAAATACATACTTCAAGCATTTACCAAGCTATACCAAGTGTTATGCCGAGTCTGAGTAGCTCAGTTGGTAGTGTGCAGGACTTGAGAACAGGGGGTCGCTGGTTCGATCCCCGGCTCGATCCCCGGCTCGGCCAACTTCTTTCCGAGGGTTGACCATAGTCATTGCAACAGGATTCATTTCTCTCGCACAGCTGACCATTGTTTCGAAGATGGTTATGTGAGAGAGCAACCAGTTGCTTGGAAAGAATATTGTGCGAAGTACTGGTAAAAGAAACTCCATGAGAAGCATGAAAGGTGCTCCGGCCGCCGCCATATAACTGAAATAACGGCGTCAAACACCATACAATCAAACAATCAGTACCAAGTGTTATGAAGCCTGGGGAATAAGACTTCAGAAAACTTTATAGGAAAAGAAAAGAAATGCCAGTAATTAGGATTTTCTCTTTTCCCACAACGAGTTCAACCTTTCCTAAGACAATTTCTCTGAATTGAGACTAACTTAATTTGTCGTCTGTAAATCAGTGCTTTCAAAATGGATAAGTCTGCAAGTTTATCGTCTGGTAAAGAGTTAACGCAATACAATCACCAGACGACTTTCTCTTCTTTGGCTGCAGACCACTTTTGGACACAATTTGGCCAAACGAAAAACTGCTTGGATGAGCTGTTTCTCCTTTTGTCTCAACGTTCATGTACGAGTATTTAATTCCCAGGCCCTATTTATTTCAGTCATGCTCTATGTAAAGAGGACTTTATGCATCTGCAAAAAGTATCGACCAGGTCAGCCTGCGCAGTCCGTGCAGGCTGACCTGGTTCGATACTTTTTGCTAATGGTAATTTTTTTGCACGTCAAAGGACCAGTGACCCCAAGATTCAGTCGGTTGTTAGACAAAATGGATTTTGTGAATCCATAATAATGTGATGACTTGATTGGTATAATGCATCACGGAGATTCATTAAACTCCCTCTCACTAGCGCATGGATTTTACAGTATTCATTGTTTAAAAGAAGTACTATTCATTGTTTAAAAGAAGTTGTCAAAGACACTGTTGCAAAAAATGTATCAACAAGAAAAGAAATCGAACAACATGTTAACTCTTTAGCAGACGGCCAAATTTGGGACTTATCTAATTTAAAAGCATTTGCAGATGACAAATTAGAAAAAGCTTAAATGATGGAATTTGTATTTCAAAGAACAACAAACATTGTGGGATGAAGCAGAAAATTATGGTAACCAGCATTTTCTTCTTTTCAAACATTGGTGTTACAAATATTTCTTCCTCAGGGTCGTTTAGATTCTGGATTGTTTGGAGTTAATCCTATAGCAAACAATCTCGTGTTTAACGACCCTGAGGAAAAAGGCTTTTGAAAACATTGTTGGAAAAGGAGAAATTGCTGGTGACCAGCATTTTCTTCTTTTCCCACATTGTTTTCTATCCCGTAAAAAAACTTAAGTTTATTTATACCACTTTTAAATTTGTCATCTGCAACTGCTTTTAATTAGGAGGTGTTTGGAGTTTTTCGTTCGTAATGGATAAATTAAACCTCCTTGAACGTGCCTTAGTACTTTTGATCTTTCAACAAAAAAGAAATCTATTCAACTTTTTGCCGTAGCCTCTCTGAGGCTATTTAGAGTGACGTCCGGTGAGACTTCTTGGTTATACTAAGAATTTTCAGGCGAACGCTTTAAATCCAAGCCCGGTCGGGTAGCTCAGTGGTTAGCGTATCTGACTTGTGACCTGCTGGTTTAGAGTTCGACACCCGGTTTAGGCGAACTTTTTTCAGGCGATTTTTCGTCAATGTTGTCAATGGCTTAAAAAAGAAAATTGTGTCAGTTCTGGTGTGAGAAAGCCAGGAGACCAATGCGTAGGTGCACTGTCCGCCGTGATATGACATGTACTGTTAAAACACCGTTTTACTCCAATACAATCAATCAGTTAGTTTAAATTTATGATCAGACAGCACATTCTGTGCATTTTACCTTGAACCAGGCTGTCTGCAAATGCTTTTGATATAGCCTGTTGGCGGTTAAACTAAGACCATCTTAACTCTTTACCAAACGACAAAATGTTCGACTGGTTCATATTGAAAGCATTTGCAGACGACAAATTAAAAGTGTCTAAATTGATGAGATTTGTCTATGAAAGGATAGAAAACATTGTGGGAAAAGGAGAAAATGCTGGTTACCAGCATTTTCTCCTTTTCCCACAAGGTTTTCAAAAGCTTTCCTTTCCAGGGTCCCGAAAACCAGGGATTGTTTGTTACAGGGTTAATCGGAGAAGGCTAAGGATAATTTAATTCGTCATGCACACCCAAACAATATAGATCAAGACCCGACTGCAAAAAAATGTGTGGTACTTAACATCTGATCTGCTTGGTAATCCAGGAGATGTTCTGGAAACACGGTCGTGAAAGTACTAAATCTGAGGTGGAAAGAGTATTTTCGGGATTTTTTTTTTTTTTCAAATTTCAACAGGCTCCTGTAATGGAATTGCACGTCAATTCTAAAACGATAAATCTGCTTTTAAAGGAATGGAAAAATGCCTTGAGTATTTAAATCTAAATAACGAGTTACAATAGAATTTCTCTAGACTCGGTCGTTCTCCATACTTCTTTTCTTGTTGTCTATCTCTGAGATTTTTACTAGCAGTTTAAACGTTTGGTGTATATTCATTTTATTGTTCTTACAGTAATTGTTATATCACATGACTGGTTCTTTTTTTTTAATAGGGAACATATAAGCTTTCATGCTTCTGTTCTAATCCTTTTCATATTGTTTTGTTGTACTTGATGTAATATATGGAAATATATTGAATAAGATATGTTTAAACTAGACTGGTCGAAAATGATGGATTGATTAATTGTATGGTGTTTAACGCCGTTTAACGCCGTTTAAAACATTATTTCAGTTATATCTCGGCGGCCGGTGCACCTATATAGGCTTTCCTGTACTCCGAACAGCGTTCTTTACAAGCCAACTGAACTACCAGAACTCGGCGGAGACTTGTCGAAAAAAGATCGCCTTGATAGCAATTGTCTCCTGCGGCTTTTGGCCCGGTCGGGTAGCTCAGTGGTTAGTGTAAATGACCTGTGACCCGGTGGTTGCGGGTATACCCGATTGAGGCAATATCTCTTTCAGAGGATTTTTCGCCTCTCATCTCTGATGCATGTGAGAAACGTAATCAGTGCCTTTGAAATAAAGTTATGTCGGTACTTGACTTTAACTGACCACCCACAAAATACTGTTAGATTCCGTTTGTTTGTATTGGAGCTTAACGCCGTTATAATGGCTAATAAGGTCATATCACGGCGGTCAGTGTACCTACACATATGATTCACCGCTTTCTCACACCAGTACTGACACAACTTTCTTTCTAAAGCACTAACAGCTTTTCTCACGTGCATCAGAGATGAGAGGCGAAAAATCGCCGGAAAGAAAGTTTGCCTCAACCGGGTACCTAACCCGCAACAACCTGGTCGCGAGTCAGATACGCTAACCACTGAGCTACCTGGCCGGGCCGGGTAATGTCGAGATAATGGAAGTTCAGAAAGTTGCTTGACATTATTCGAGTATGGTACATTTAGCAAATGAAATTTAGTTTAATTTAAACATACTTGTTTTACATCGAATGAGAAACAAGTTCTTGCAACTTTACTTGTACTAATCTCTCTCGACTCTGCTTCCTGTAAAACTTTACCAGTACTCGCGCGGAATGTGTGGGCCAATGATCTGTCACAAAGTTGAACTCGATACCTTATGGATACGAGGTCAACGCTCTACCTCACAACCATGGACACCACTCTACATGTGAAATGTGAATGAGATGATGGGATTTTATTTCGAAAGGGTAGAAAACATCATAGAAAAAGGTTAAAATGTTTTATCAAAAAAATTCTTTAACACAGTCATTAAAACACAGGAGTGTTTGATAAAGGCTTACAAAGACTTTAAATATCAAACTGAATGACGACATGAGCGGGGGTGGATAAGTCCTGGCACTATACCACCATGCAATTTGGCAACCCAGCCTTCCTTTATAAACTGGACCATCGATCGAGTTAGAGAACTCGAGTCGTTTAGTTGTAGTCAATCTGTTCTCATCTAACCAGTTTTGTAGTAAAGTGCTCCCTGTTTGAAAAACTGTAAATTGGTCCATGATTTATGGGAGTGTGAGAGAATTTGATCATGAAAATCCGGAACCAAACATCGCCATTTTACAGCCTCGTCGCTTATTGTTATCTAGGAGCTATTATGTTTTTCACATTTCTGGACCGGATTCTTGTGCCAAAAAACTATTGTTTAGCTGTGTACAGCAATATTTGGGTATGTATTGATCTTGAAAGCAATGTACGGCGATGTTTTTGAGAAGCTGGGAATGTTCGAAGTTGTTAGCTAGGGACCTACACGCCTTTGACTTATGTGTACAACCACTTGAATGAAGCATGGGCGTGAAAATTCTTAAAAAGAGACAAAATCGACGGAAATCAAATTTGCAGTTTGGTTTGTTCAAGGATTTACTCTCTGTCAACTCAAAATTTCCCAAGTGAGCTTTACTTCTCAAGCAGTATGGCAGATGTGAATAAAACGTACGTTATTCAATTTGCATAAAGCACACCTACTGCCTCATCGTCTTATCTATATTCAATATGAAACAACTTTTTTTTCCATTCGCTCTGTCTATTATTGGTCTATCAATAAATTTGCGCAAAACTGCTGTTACATGACTAGAATGTACAGTGCAACGTCAGACAACAGCTTTATTTGCACGAAATCATTGTTACTAGAGTGCATGGCTTGATTTCAGACAACACCTAAATTTGTGCAATAACGTTGTTAAAAAGTACACTGCGCAACTTTACACGACAGCTATATTTGCGCATCACCGTTGTTGTAATAGTGCACTGCGAACTTTAGACAACAGCTATATTTGTACTGTACCGATGTTACCATATTGCAAAACGCAATTTTCGACAAAAGCTATATCTCCACAATACCGTTGTTACTCAGAGTGCAAGACGCAACTCAAGACAACAGCTATATTTGCTCAGAACCGTTGTTACTAAAGTACACAGCACAACTTTAGACCACAGCTATATTTGCACAATACTGTTGTTAATGGGATGCACAGCCAGACTTTAGACAACAGCTACATTTGCACAATACTGTTGTTACTAGAGTGCACAGCCAAATTTTACACAATAGCTATATTTGCGCAGTACCATTGTTACTAAAGTGCACAACCAAACTTTTGGCAATGGCTATTTTTGCGCAGTACCATTGTTACTAAAGTGCACAACCAAACTTTTGGCAATGGCTATTTTTGCACAGTACCATTGTTACTAAAGTGCACAACCAAACTTTTGGCAATGGCTATTTTTGCGCAGTACCATTGTTACTAAAGTGCACAACCAAACTTTTGGCAATGGCTATTTTTGCACAGTACCGTTGTTACTAAAGTGCACAACCAAACTTTTGGCAGTGGCTATTTTTGCGCAGTACCATTGTTACTGAAGTGCACAGGACAACTTTAGACAACAGCTATGTTTACTCAATACTGTTGTAGACAACAGCTTTATTTGCACAGTTCTGCTGTTACTTTGGTGCAGAGTTCATCTTTAGGCAAGAGCTGTATCGAAACTGTAGACGACAGTGCACTCCTATCAACATCAGATTACACAGAGCTCTTGGCATTTTCGTCTGCGTTTTTTTGCCCGAATCTATTTGTGGGAATCATCGATGTAGTTGCGTGGCGCTGACGTATCTATTATAACATGGTGTTATCAAATTGTTTAATTTCGCATTATAACTACTGGTACCGCTGAATAAACTTGGTAAATGCGTCTTATGGTGACAATGTTTTTAACCGATAGGGAGTGTTCATTAGCGCTTTAACTGCATACAACATCGAGATTTTATGCAACCCTATCAGTAAATGTTATTTGCTTCTGATATTTTTTAACCCTTTACCACACTATCCCGAGTTTTAACGACCTTGATGAAAAAGGCTTTTGAAAACATTGTGGGAAAGGAGAAAATGTTGATAACCAATATTTCTGTTGTCCCCTACAATGTTTTCAATTCGCCGGGAACTAATTTCAATTTTTGAGTAACTGTCTATTTTGTTGTCTGCAAATGCTTTGAATTTGGAAAGATCTTAAATTTCGCCGTTATGATAAGAGTTAACAAAATGTTAAGTCATGTCAACAGACCAACCTCGAGATGAGTCATGCTCTGTGAAAAGGGGGCTTTATGCATCTACAAAAAGTATCGACTCATGTCAGCCTGCGCATTCCGCGCAGGCTGACATAGGTCGACACTTTTTGCTGTTGGTCAATTTTCTGCCTGTCAAAGAACCGGTCTGCCTCATGATATTGTGGATCCATATTTATGTGATGATTTACTTAGTATCGTGCATCACGCAGATGCATAAACCCCCAATTTTTCTCAGAGCACGACGCAGGTATCTCTGACAATAACGTAATACTACTAATTCTCTTCTTTAATTTCTCATTAAAACTAACAAAGCATTTTTTGAAAACTGAGAAGACTCACCAAATGTTGGAATGAAACAAAATAAAAAAGAATTAAGAATAAACAAAAAGAAACGATAATTTCTTGTTAATGTCACATAATAACTTGAGCCATGCTCTGGCTAAAGGTAATTTCATGCATGCGTTTTACCAAGCAAGTCGTCACGTAATTATGGATCCATAAAATTCATTTTGTATGAAAACCGACTAAATCAAGCGGTACAGCGGTCCTTTGACAAGCAGAGAATTGACCAATGGCAAAAAGTTTGGCGGAGTGCGCAGGCTGACCTGGGTCTGTCCTTTTTGAAGATGCATTAAGCTCCCTTTTCACAGAGAATGGCTCATTTGCATTCTAAAGTAAAAAAAAAAAAAACAACAACAAGGAATAGAAAGGCCCTCATGATGATGATGATGAATTTGCGTTTATTAATCGTCGCCACCGGTTGCCCATATGGGCGACGCCCCCTGAAGGCTGTTAGTATTGTTACGGGGGATAGTGCAGATACAGGACGAAACCCATCTTAAGTTAAGTCTGGTTCTTTTACGTGCTCGGTGTATAGCACCGTCACACGGGACCTCGGTTTAACGTCTCATCCGAAAGACTATTAGTAATTTTAGATGGCCAGCCGTGGGGATCGAACCTACACCCTCAAGTGACTCGAAACATCATGTTCACGAGTCCTACGCTCTACCTATTGAGCTATGCGGGCTGGTCTAAAAGGCCCTCATTTGGATTATCGACACGGATAAAAGTTTTCAATGGGAAGAAAACATTGGACAAACGGAGAAATTGTTCGTTTTGGACAATTTCTTCTTTAGCCGCAATGTTTTCAGGAATGGTCTACTGGAGTTGATAATCTCGAAGTTGAACGATCTTATGGCAAAGCCTTTGAAAACATTGTGGGAAAAAGAAAAAAAAATGCTGGTGATCAGCATTTTCTCCTTTTCCAACAAAGTTTCCTACTCTTTAACCCTTTACCAAACAATTCCTAGTTTTCACGACCCTGGGAAAGAAAGCTTTTGAAAACATTGTGGGAAAAGGAGAAAATGCTGGTAACCAGCATTTTCTTCTTTTCCCACAATGTTTTCCACCCTATCAGAGACCTAAAGCTAATTTGTACCAATTCTGAATTTGTCGTCTGCAGATGCTCTCAGTTTGGAAGAGTCTAAAATTTGTCGTTTGGGAAAGGGTTAAAAAATAATTCTTATCATCTAAGCCACATTGAATGTGTCGTCTGCAAATCCCTTCAATTTGGACAAAAGTAAAATTTTGTCTTTTGGTAAAGAGTTAACATTTTTACAATATTAAATTAATTTAGGAATCCAGCCTTGTCCCGATAAATTTTCTTTGATCGTGTTTTTTCTGATGAAATGAAGTTACAACAGAAAAAAATTCAATGATTAACTAAAAAGGGGAAAAAATCCGGTTGAATCAAACTGCAATTATTTCTTTAAGTTAAATTACATTACAAATTTCTCTTTAAAAAAACACACAACACACAGATAAATTGCACCAAGTCAGTTCTGCGTAACGCACGGCATGAAAATTTGAATAAAAGACATTTTATTACCAAAGGCAATTTCCATTTAATTTTTCTTCCTTGGGTTTACAGTGCACTTTAATTTTCGCCCTGCTAACTTTTTCCCAAACAGCACGGCTTTCGATAAGTCTACAGAAAAAACATTTGCAGACGATTGACAAAATATATTTTATGATAGATTTGTCTTTGATAAGGTAGAAAACATTAGGGGAAAAGGAGAAAATCTCGCGGCTGGTTACCAGCATTTTCTCCTTTTCCCACAATGTTTTCAACAGCTTTCTAGATCAGGACTATAAAAACACGTGAAATTTCGGTACAGGTTTACCTGCATTTCTTCTTTTTTTTCCCACGTTCCTTTAAAAGATAACTTTATTTTTTTAGATATTGTGGAAAAAGAAGTAACTGCTTGTAATAAGCATATGGCATTTTACATATCATATAAAAACACAGATTCTTTCCTTTACTTCAAATATGTATCTTTCGTTTGATTTCCAAAAGGTTTTGGTAGACACAATAATTACAATACAGTTGGATTAACTGTTTACAAAACGACACAATTTTAGACAGCTTTTGTAGACGACAAATTCATCAGGGCGATGAGAGTTGTCTTTGGAAGGCTAGAAAATATTGTGGGCAAAGGAGTAAACGCTGGATTGTTCGGTAAAGGTTTAATCTGTGCAAACCTCAAGGGTGTCTCGAGCGTACATACTAGTACTTAACCTTTGGGCTGCTAAGCGCGAGTCGAGGACCTTTTGCGTACAGTGTAGATCAAGACCAGACTGCACATAACGTGCAGTCTGATCTTGGATCTACACTGTCCGATAAGGAGTAATTTTCATTTTAAAAAATGAATTTGAAAGAGCAATATTTAGGTTTTTACTTTCGGTTTGAAATTTTCATTCGACTTATTTAGCAGGTTAAGGCTTTTTAAAACATATACTGCAATAAATGTCAGAAGACCAAATAAGTTTCCTTTAATTTCCAGCAATTGATTGAGGTTTTAAAGACATTTTACTACTATTTCTACTTTGGCTAGATACTATAACTTCCACCTGCAGTTGAAAAAAAAAATGTATGTGAATCCTTAACCTGCTGGATAAATGAAACTTTCCAGCTGGTAGTAATAATCCAAATGTTGCCATTTCAAAGCAATTTGTTTGCGAAGGGCGTGGGATATCACCTTATCTTTCTGTTCTGTCTGATCTTGATCTAAACTGTCTGCAAAAGATCTTTGAGTTGCGTTTAGTAGCCTAAGGGTTAAATTCATTTGCGACTGGGCGATAAATGTAGGTTTTGCAGATGGTGTCGATTCCGAGATCAGATTGCAAAGAACGTGCACTCTGATCTCAGCTCTACATCTTCTACTTCTTGTTTCAAAACTTTGCCCAATGGTCACATCAGCTGTATTAGAACGGTTATTTTCAGCAGTCGAAAAAAGTCTAATTCACTTTTTCGGTGGCAGCAGTATTTTAGAAGGTTTTTTTTTTATTATTATTCTGTTCTTTACGTTTTACCTTCTGGCTAATATCACTAGCTTGTTCGTTTGTTAAGCCGTTTACCAAACGACAAAATTTGGAACGCGACCAATTGAAAACATTGACAGACGACAGAATACATGTAGCTCAAATGATGATTTCTGTCTTTGATAGGGTAGAAAACATCGTTGGAAAAAGGAGTAATGCTGGTTACCGTCATTTTCTTCTTTTCCCAGAATGGTATCAAAAGCTCTCTTCTTGACGGGCGTTAAAACTATAGATTGTTTGGTATAAGGGGTAAAACATAACCTGTGTAGCTAGTTGCTTGTTTTTACGACATTGAGGAAGAAAGCTTTTGAAAACACTGGCGGGAAAAAAGAGAAATACATTGTTTACTGATGTTTTCTCCTTTTCCTGTAAGTTTTTTCCCAACCTATAAAAGAAAAATCTGGGTCCATATTCACCGTCCTATTCTAGATTTAGAAAGTAACACAACTTCTGATTGGCTAAACCATTTGGTTTAGCCAATCAGAAGCTGTGTAACTTTCAAATTTAGAAAAGTCTTCAAAAAAAGACAAAGAATGTTCTTTAGAATAGTTTGTGAATACAGACCAAGACCTTTTGAGCTGCTATTCATTTGCCGTCTGCAAATATTTCAAATATGGACAAGCATAAACTTCTGTCATCTAGTAAAAAAGTGAAATCAGGTAAAAGATTGATTGAATGATGGTGAACTTTTTTAACATTAATTCAGTTATGTCACGGTGACAGCTCACATATTCATGTATGTCCTGCGTTTCACCAGTAACAGGCTGGGGCTCTGAAGTGTCTTTCCCAAGGACACTCCCATGAAAACCCCGATACTTCCAGTGAGGCTCGAACCCGGGGCCTCCCTGTTACGAGTCCTTCATTTGCCCAAGGACACTCCCATGAATTACCCAGTGCTTCCTATTAGGCGCGAGCCCGGGGCCTTCCGGTTACGAGTCCTACACTTTACCACTGAGCCACGCAGGACCCCCGAAGTAAAATAGAACACAGATGATATTCTTTTCTGTTTCAGCGTAAAACGTTCCCGAAATCGTCCCTATTTCTATTGAGATAACTCGGTGTAAAATTATATAAAGTAGGCAGAAGATGTTATTTGTTAACACTTTCGCCGCTTAGGCCGACTTAATTCGTTTCTGCGGACAATTTAGATCAAGATCAGACTGCAATTTAGATCAAGATCAGACTGCACAAAACATGCAGACTGAACTATTATCTACACTATACGATACGATGAGATTTTTCTGTCGAAAAGATTTCTGAAATTGCAATACTATTGGCCGGAAATTTACGTTTGGTTATGGAACATTTTAACTTTTTACCACAATAATTCCGAGTTTCAACAACCCAGAAGAAAAAAAGCTTTTGAAAACATAGTGGAAAAAGGAGAAAATGCTGTAACCAGCATTTTCTATTATTTCCCACAATGTTTTCAACTTTTCCAACGGGAAATTTCAGTTTTTGAGTCACATTTAATTTGTCGTCTGCAAATCATTTCAATTTGGACAAGGCTAAAATTTTGTCGTCTTGTAAAGGGTTAAGTGTAATGTCCGCGGGGAAAGTGTCCGCCACTGCTGGACGTCAACATCTCTCCTAATGACCATAATGACTGTAATAAGTGACTGCCGTATTTTTCCCTTTACCAAACGACAAAATTTTAGACTGCTACAAATTGAAAGCATTTCCAGAAGATAAATTCAATATTCCTTGAAAGGTCAGATTTGTCCGTGATAGGATAGAAAACGTTGTGGGAAAGGGAGAAAATGCTGGTTACCAGCATTTATTACTTTTCACACAATGTTTTCAGAAGCCTTTCTTATCAGGGCCATAAAAAGTCACGATCGTTTGTTGGAGGATTGAAGCGCTTAATAAACGGAATCTACATTTTCAGTTGCTATGAAAATCATATTGAATGCCATGTCGGACCGTTTCCGCGAAAAATATCTTACAATAATATAGGATACTGTAGACCAAAGATCAGACTAAACTTTAATAGAATTCTGATCTTGATCCACACTTTCTGCAAATTGTACATCGTGCTCGGGAGGTAAAGCGTTTAAGTGGACACAACGACTGGATACGTGGTTATTAGTTAAAAGCCGTGATAAGAAAATTGGAAACCTATTGACAATCTACGGGGAAACAGCTACGTAATTCTTGTTTTGCGTTACCCAACATAGCTGGCATCTTAGCCTAAATTTGTTAGATATGTCTTCGACAGAGAACTTTTTTTTTATCTGATCTAGATACGTTACATTTTCCCAGAATAAAAACAATGGAGATCTTTTAAAGGCGGAGCTATTCAGATTCTTATCGTCAAACAAAACTTTTAAGTTGTTATCACTGAATTCAGAGAGGCAATAAATACGAGCTGTAAGAAAAAAAAAAGAAAAAGTTTTTTTTAGATTTACCGCCAGTATTTCACAAAGGTCGTTGTCTGCGCATGTCATATTCTTCGGAAAAAGTTAAACCGGAAAATGGCTGTTACCAATAAATATGTGCAAAAATCAAGCCTAACCATCGCTCCAAATTTCCTAGAAATATGATAATTTTACTCGGGAAAAATATTTTTAAAAAATACCATTGTCTACTGCAAATCTTTCAATAGTTTCTAAATATAGACACAGGGAAAACCGGGATTTGTGCAACAGACAGTGACAACAAGAAAACCGACCCCAACATGTTGGGCTTGTACCGGGGCTGTTTCTCAAGCTTATAGGGGCTGTATTTACAAATGACTGGTACCTAGGTATACTAGCTAACCATGGCCAGATGTATCGTACCAGGTAGCGTTTTATTGAGTAAACGTTTATTTTATTCTGAAATTCGAAGTAACGGTTGCTGTTTATAAGAGTAGTCCGGTTTGGTACCCAGAATGCCCAAATCAGATAGTTATGTATTTGAAAAATGCCACCTATCGGAAAATTAGGCACAAGGGTTTGTGGTATTGTCACATGATCAATAGCACGTGTCGATTATGCAGAATTACTTAAGTAAGCATGATGACGTCACATCTGATCTGGGAAAGAAATAGAGCTATAACCACACTATTATTTAAACGCCAACGTTACACCTTTTAACCGAATGCAAACGTCAAGTTCCGAAGCGCTTGTAGAGAAATATTACATATTTTGTAGTATATATAAAGGACACTTGGTTTTTTTTTTTCGGTGAAAGATAGAAATTTATTTCACCGAGTGAACATCATCAGTAATATTTTCACGAGTGGCAAAGCCTCGAGTGAAATTTTTACCGTACCGTGATGAAATAAATTTCGATCTTTCTCTGAGAAAAAAAAAAATCTATTTATTTCATGCTAGGAACTTCTTTTTGTTGGGATTTTCATCAAAATCCATTACAGTTGTTTTCGGTAATTCCCCGTGGCGTACCTCCCTCCACATAAGAACACATTACAATATTAGTAAAGCGCGAAAAATGTAGGGTAAATGCTTATATTTCATGCTTTCCGGTAGGTTATCGAGAAATAACAGTGAATATTTTTCGATATTTCATGGTTACGACCAGTGAAAAATACTGATTTTTATACTCTAACCCTTCAATTGAAGGCGGAAACAGTTGTTCCCGCGAACTAGTTACCTTGGTAAAATGCACGTGTCTCTCAACCAGATCGAAATATGACGTAATTTATCCTACATTTCTCGCGCTTGACGTGATATTGTAATGCGTTGCTATGCGGAGGGGGTACGCCATGGGGAATTACTGAATAGATCTGTACTGGATTTTGATATAAGTTCCCCCCCAAAAGGGTTAAAAGCATGAAATAAATAAAATATTTTTTTTTTCGGTAAAAGATCGAAATTTCATCTCGTGAACATCATCGGTAATATTACCGATGATATTCACTCGATGAAATGAATTTCGATCTTTCACCGTAAAAAACAATTATCCTCTATGTATTTCATTGAGTGAACGTCATCGGTAATTTTCACGAGTGGCGCAGTCACGATCTTGACGATGTTCACGAGATGAAATAAAATTCGATCTTTCACTGAAAAAAAGATCTGTGTATTTCATGCTTCTAATATTTTTTTGAGGGGACTTACATCAAAATCCAGTACATTTGTTTTCGATAATTCCCCGTGGCGTATCTCCCCTCACTTAAGAACGCATTACAATATTTCGTAAAATGCGAAAAATGTAGGGTAAATGCTTGTAAATTACGTCATATTTCCGTCTGGTTGAATGACGCACACTGTTTACCTAGGTTACTAGCGCGCGGGAACTACTGTTTCCGCCTTCAATTGAAGAGTTTGGGAAATATTCAGGGTAAATTCACTGGTCGCAACCAGGAATTCTCAAACTTTAATCTACCATTATAATTCTTTCCGATAAATTACCGAAAAGCATGAAATAAATTTGTATTTACGGTGAATTTTTACATAAAGCAAAGAATAAAAACATGCCCCTCTTAAGTACGTATAAGATAGACAGCGTAGGAGGTACCGGAATATGAAATTGAAACCCCTTTGTGATTCAGTATGAAGAGAAATAGTGAAAAGTAACATGAACAGCAAATGCCTGTTTTTCCTAATCGTTTGGTATATTGTTGAAAACCGAAATTTTGAATTAGTTATATTTTGCATTTAAAGATGTTAAACCAACTCATCGCTGGAAAATGAGCAGTTGCTAACAACAGTGTCTTGAAATGCATGAAAAACAAAAACACTAAATTACCAAAGTACAAAACTCATATGCAACAGTGAAGAATTTTGGAAATCCATTGGCAGGATTGGTGTTGCCTACTCTAAAACGAACAATATTCCTATGGAAGTTGTTCTGGAAGATAGTTATGTATCCAAAAAAATATCCAAGAAATGCTTAATAAATGGAAAGAAGAATTTTGCAATCTTTTGAACAAACAATGAGATAACATAGGTTTTGATTATGATCTTTTTAATGGTAACAGTCGCAACTCAGAGAGTATCATTAACAATGACATAACAATAGATGAAGTAAAAAAGGCAATCTATAAGTCAAAATTAGGAAAAGCCTGTGGATTCGATAATATCCCTGTTGATCTTTTCAGAAATGAGTGTTCAGAATCCTTTTTGCATATATTTTTTAACATTTGTTTTAAATCTGGCAAAACCCCTTCTTACTGGGGAAAAACTGTATTAACTCCTGTACCCAAGTCTAATACATCAAACCCACGTGATCCTTTGTCATATCGTGGTATAGCTCTCTCCTGTTCTATGTATAAAATTTATTGTAATATACTAAATCAACGGTTGACAGATTATATAGAGTCAAACAAGCAATTTCGTTGAAATGATATCCCCCGCCGAAAAATTTACTTGACCGCGTAACTTAAAATCGCTCCCAGTCGGCCATTTTTCATCGAATCAAAAAAAAAGTGTATCGGCGGAATGGGTTATTGTACACATGTATAGTTTCACGAAATTCCGTCCAGTGGTATTAAAGATATTCTCCCGGACGGACACACGGACATACGGACGGAAGGACGGACGGACGGACGGACAACGCTAAAACTATATCCCATCGCCTTCGGCGGGGGATAATAACATTCTGGCTGATGAACAGAATGGTTTCAGAAAAGACAGAAATACCTTAGACCATGTTTCCAGTCTCTGTAACATCATTGATACTAGGAAAAAGTTTAAACAATCAACTTTTTGTGCTTTTATTGACTTTCGAAAGGCTTATGACTTCATACATAGAGGTCTACTTTGGAAAAAGTTAGGTGAAATGGGTATAGATGGACTGATGTTGAGGGCTCTACTCTCATTGTATCAGTCGGTCTCGACCTGTATTCGCCTGAATGGAATGCACACTGACTGGTTTGATAATACATGTATATGCGGTCTTCGTCAGGGCTGTTTTCTCTCTCCGTTGCTATTTAACCTGTACCTTAATGACCTTATTAATACAATGAAAGGATTGGGTGTAGGAGTTGATATTGGTGGTGAACTGGTGTGTATCTTGGCTTATGCAAACGATATTGTTCTAATAACAGATAATGAATATTCTTTACAGTGCATGTTGGACACAATGTCAAAATGGTGCGTGGATAATTTCATGACTGTAAATCCGGAAAAAAGTAATACAGTACATTTTAGACCACAATCTTCTGTTAAGACAAAACACAGTTTTACATGTGGAGAGTTTTGTCCGGCTGTTGTCAGTCAGTATACTTACCTTGGTCTCCTGTTAAATGAACATCTAGATTTTAACAATACAGCAAAATCAGTTGCACAAAAAGCAAACAGAGCACTTGGACTGCTAATAGCCAAGTCCAAAAGGGTAGGGGGTTTGCCATTTAATGTTTTCACTAAACTTTTTGATAGCACTGTTTGGCCTGTTTTTTTATATGGTACCTCTATATGGGGGTAACAAGTCATACTCATGCATCAATGCTGTTCAGCATAAAGCTATGCGATTCTATCTAGGTCTTAGTAAATACACACCAAATAATGCGCTGTATGGGGACTTGGATGGAGACCTCCACGTGTGAAACAGTGGAAATCTGTTGCTTGGCAGTGGATGAGGTTTATGAAAATGGACCCGAGTAGGATCAATTCAAAAGGTTTTGATTACTGTAATAAAAAGTCAAGAACAAAGTGTAAAAATTGGCAATTTATATTCGAGAAGCATGTGAATGATCTACAACTGGGCCATTCGCTTAATACAAATATGCATTTGTTAACGAGTGAAAAAGCGCCGCCGGCTATAGAATAACGATAGCTAACCTTGGTTAAAGGTATCATAAAATAGTCTCGCAGAGGTCCGCAGGAAAAGCAAATCCACTTTTGACCAATCCCAAGTTACTTTTTATTCATTCGAGACGAATACCAGGAAGAAGGTCAAAAGCCAGCATATGGGGCTATGCCGAAAAAAAAAAAAGACGATTTCACGTACAAAGTTTTGTCGGCAACATTAAAATCCACGTCAGGGAACCACAGTGCAACGCCAAATTACTAGAAAATTGTTTCTTAGTATGATATTTAACACCGTTTTCAACATAATTTCAGATATGTAGCTACGGCCAGTGTGTCTATCCATGTTTTCCTGGAGTTTCTTTTACCAGTACTTCACACAATATATGATTCTCAAGCTACCAGCTGCCTTCCCAAATAACCATCGTCGAAGACTCGAAACAATGATCAGCAGTGAGAGAGGAATGAATCCTGTCGCAATGACTATCATCAGTCTTCGGAAAGAAATTGGCAGAGTTTGGGATTTGAACCAGCGACAACCTGGTCTTAAATCCTGTACGCTATCGACTGCCCTAATAGTCCCGGTCCACTTAAAAGCAAAGGTACTACATTGAGGGACTTCCAGTCCGTGATTTCTGCTACAAGTATAAATAAGGAATAAATAGAGAATATTTGTTTTTTACGGTGAAAGATCGAAATTTATTTCATCGAGTGAACATCATCGGTAATATTTTCACTCGTGGCGCTACGATGAAAGATCGAAACTTATTTCATCGAGTGAACATCATCGGTAATATTTTCACTCGTGGCGCGCAGCCATGAGTGAAAATATTACCGAAGATGTTCACTCGATGAAATAAATTTCGATCTTTCACCGTAAAAAACAAATATTCTATTTATTTCATGCTTTTAACCCTTTCTGGGGGGGGGGGGGGGGGACGTAATCAAAATCCAGTACAGTTCTTTTCGGTTATTCCCCGTGGCGTACACCCTCCGCATAGCAACGCATTACAATATTATGTCAGGCACGAGAAATGTAAGGTAAATTACGTCATATTTCCATCTGGTTGTGAGGCACGCACATTTTACCTAGGTAAATAGTGCGCGGGAACAACTATTTCCGCCTTCAATTGAAGAGTTAGAATATAAAAATCGGTATTTTTACTGGTCGTAACCATGAAATATCGAAAAATATTTCACCAATATTTCTCGATAACCTACCGGAAAGCATGAAGTAAAGTAGATATAACGAAATGATGAATAATGTTCAACGTATGCCTGTGTTTTCTAGTTGTATAACTCCCACGTGTTTAACCTTTTACCAAACAATCCCGAGTTTTAACGACCATGAGAAAGAAGCCTTTTAAAAAACATTGTTGGAAAGGAGAAATGCTGGTAACCAGCGTTTTCTTCTTTTCCCACCATGTTTTCTGCCCTACTCAAGACAAATTCCATCATTTGAGCCGCATTGAAATTTCTGTCTCCAAATGCTTCCAATTTGGACAAGTCTACATTACTGTTGTGCGGTATAGAGTCAAGATGCAAATAAAAGCGCACACTTAGTAATAGCAATTACTTGTTTCCAGCAATTTCTCTTATCAAAGTGATCATCTGCTAGACATAATATTGTGTCTGCAGGTAGCGAGGCGCTGAAGGGCTCTCGGAAACTGCTGATTCCCTTAATTGCGAGAAATTGTTTCTCCGCCAAAAGAGGACCAACAAGACTAATAATTTTCTGGTATTAAAAACACAAAACTATTCGAATGACAAGAATATCTCTTAATTACCTGTTTACTAAATGGTAGCTTAATGGTTAGCGTACCTGACTCGTGAGCTGGTGGTTGCATGTTCGATACCCGATTGAGGCAAATTTTTTTCTGGCAATTTTTTTACCTCTCACCTCTGATGCGTGTGAAAAAAGTAATCAGTGAAATTGCGTCGGTACTGGAGTGGGAAAGCCGGGGAAACAGATGCGTAGGTGCACTGACCGCCGTCATATGACCTTAGCTGTTAGAACGGTGTTAATCTCCAAAACAAACAATACAAACAAAAGGAAGAAAAAACAAACATTAGAGTGCAAAAAAAGACTAACAACTTTCTTCAATTGAAAACACAAAAGTATTCAAGTGTCACGAATATGTCTTAATTACCTCTCTATACCACACGGAAAAAAAATCGGACCTCACCAAATTGAAAGCATTTATCAAATGTGGCCGAAATGAAGATTTCTGTTTTTAAAACAGCAGAAAGCATTGTGGGAAAATGAGAAAAGCATTTCTTCTTTTCCAGTGATGTTTTCTAAAGACTCCTTTTGCACGTTCCGGTTTGAAACACAGGATTGTGTGGTATTGGGTTACAAGAACGGACATCAACCTCTGAGATTAGAGTGCACTTCTAATACTTCACTTCTTACAAATGCTATAGTAATAACCATGCTCTGTGAAAAGGGGGCTTAACGCATCTGCAAAAAGTATCGAACCGTGTCAGCCTGCGTGGTCCAGGTCGAAACTTTTTGCTATTTGTAAATTTTCTGCAAGGCAAAGGACCATTTTACCAGCCGATTGTTAGATAAAATAGATTTCATGGTTTCATAATTATGTGATGGCTAGCTTGGTGTAATGCATCACGGAAATTCATCAAACGCCCATTTGACAGAGCCTGGCTCATTACTAAAATTGTCTTTAGTGTAAAGGGGTCAACAAAACCGCCGCTAACCAAACTTACTCGGTGCATTTGTTTATTACGGATGAAATATTCAGTTACAAAAACTACCCTTGGGCAATCACAGCTTTCCAAATGTAAACGAGTCATACTCTGTGAGAAGGGGGCTTAATGCATGTGCAAAAAGTTTCGACCCATGTCAGCCTGCGCAGTCCGCGCAGGCTGACATAGGTCGAAACTTTGTGCTATTTGTAAATTTTCTGCATGTCAAAGGACCATTTTACCTCCAGGTCCAGCCGATTGTTAGGCAAACTGGATTTCATGGATCCATATACTTATGTGATGACTAGCCTGGTACAATGCATTGCGGACATGCATTAAGCCTCTTTTTCCCAGAGCATTGCCCATTACTAAAATTGTCTTTGGTGTGAATGGGTCAAATCGCCGCTAACCATCCTTACTCAGTACATTTGTTCATTACCGATGAAATATTTAGTTACAAAAACTAGCCCTGGGCTATCACAGCGTTCAAAATGTAAAAAAAGTCATGCTCTGTAAAAAGGGTGCTTAATGCATCTGTAAAAAGCATCCATTCATGTCAGCCTGCGCAGTCCGTGCAGGCTGACATGAGTCGAAACTTTTTTGCTATTTGTAAATTTTCTGCATGTCAAAGGACCATTTTACCTCCAGATCCAGCTGATTGTTAGACAAAATGAATTTCTTTCAATCCATAATTATGTGATGACTCGCTTGGTAAAATGTATCACGGAGGTGCATCAGGCCCCCTTTTACTAGGGCATGGCTCAAATAATTTTCTGGTATTACGAAAGTTGGTCGGAATCCCGCACTTCGCACTTTCAGCACAGATTAAGTTCATCCTTCACCACAATATCTCCTTTTCATCGAACCTGATGACAGAGCTTTATGAAAACATTGTGGGAAGAAGAAGAAAATGCTTTAAACCACTGTTTTCTACTTTCCAACAATGTTTAGCACAAGCCTTTTCAAAGATAGAAAACGTCATTTGGGCTACACTTAATTTGTCGTCTGCGATTGCTTTGAATTTGAGCAATTCTAATATCTTATACAGTAAAGAACGGCTATCAAAAGCAATATTAAACATAAAGGAAGAAGTGTGACAGCGGTAAATGACATTAGGATCAAAAGAGAACCTTTCCTTAAAACCAATAAGTTACGGTAATTAACAATTTTGATTCTAAAAAGGTTTTACTTTGATACACTGTGGAAATTAATGGGGCTTTGAGAGAACGACAGTAACTAGGACACAAGGATGGCAAAACTTTGTACTTTTAAACAACATCCCATCCATTACCGTCTACGACGTAAAAAAAATAAACATTTTAACCAGTTCCTTGATGATAAACCTTATTTGGCCATAAAGAAATACCTCGGTAGCAATTTGATTACGTAAAGTAATACGAGTACGAAGATAGCCTTTTTGTTTAAAACAGTGAGCATTTTATGTGTCATTTTTAATTTACATCGATTAAGAAACAAGCTCTTACAACTTGTACTAACCTCTCTTGATTCAGCTTCCTGAAAACTGCACCTGTGCTCACGCCGAGATGTCGGCCAATGAGCGGTCCCAAAGTTGACACCACTCCCGGGAATCGATCTCGGAACCTCATGGTTACGAGGCCGACGCTCTACCTCGCAACACGAACACCACACGCCAAAAGTGATTATTGTTAGGTGCAACATAATGATAAAACCAGAAGAGATTTGCAGTTTAATAATGGTATTTAATACCAAACGGAATTGTCTTAACGATATTGATCCACAGGCCTTTGAAGCTCCATTGATCTGTCACAAATCACCGAAATTTCATTGTTCGATCATCGGACACATGGCACATTTGCACATCGCTTTTATATAGCATAGAGTACTACAAGGTGTGCAACGAAACCGGAGTGTTATCATATACATACGTTAAATAGGCAATGCGTCGGTGTGCCTCTTTTAGTAAAAGTGTCCGATGATTGAGCATTGAAAATTTTGGACTTCCCTGGTAGACTAACGGAATATCACAGGCCTTTGATTGACCTAAGACAAGGTTAATCAAAATCGTAAGTATTGAAACTTTATTCCCTTGATTTCTATGCATGTCTGGACGAACTTAAAGCGACGAGTCTGCTATTGTAATATTTTAGCGTTTAATAGATGTGAACCATGCTCCATGAAAAGGGGTTTTAATATACCTGCAAAAGGTATCGACCCACGTCAGCCTGTGCAATCCGCGCAGGCTGACCTGTGTCGAAACATTTTTGCTTTCGGTAAATTTGCTACATGTCAAGGGACCATTCTAAGTCGGGATTCAGTCGGTTGTCAGACCAACTGGATTTTCATGGATCCATAATTATGTGATGACTTGCTTTGTATAGTGCATTATAGAGTTTCATTAAACCCTTTTGCCAGAGCATGATTCATGTCTATAACGTTTCGAAATGCATGTCTAAAACCGTAAAATGCATTCAGAGTAGAGATGCAGCTGATTTCTATCCGCAGAAAAAGAGAGTTTACACTTTGCATCAATATTTGGTCGATAGGTAGGGTTCTTTTTTTAAATAGAGCATATATATCGGCGTAACGACTGATTCGGATCAAACGCAGAAAATGGCTACACAGATCCCCCTCTTTTGGGAGCCACAGGACACCCGCGTTATAATACGGTCAGCGTTTTATCGAAGTTCATTCCAACGGGTGCCAGTGTACTTATATGAAAAACAAATTCAAAACGGTTGGTTGAAGACATGATAAGAGTATTTAGTTTATTGAAAAAAAAAACACTAAATAATACCTTAGAAGATTAGAAGAATATGTATTTCAGTGTATTAAAAAGTTTGTATAAGTTGAAATTAGCTACTGGAAATACATGATTGAATTTCTGAGAGGGGTAGAGGAGATGGTTCTCCGACCTCACTCTCCAAGACCGACGGGGAGCAATAAATGGGCAAAGTCGTATTGCCGAAAACAACACCAAAAACAGCTTTGCAAAAGTACTGTTTGTTCTAAAGCAGCAATACAGCACCTGCAAGACTAGCCGTCTGATTGGCTGAGGCACACTCTCTGAGCCATTCACAGTGCTGGTCTCGGAATTTAGACGAAAGAAAGACAGCTTCAGGCTCTGTGATTTCTCCGCTACATCAATTACTTTCTAATGTTGCTAGCGCCCTAACTAATTGATTCACTTGGAAAATCGACCGCGTTAGACCGTTCAGCTTGTTTGTTTGTAGCAAACGTTTTCAGTGCGAGCTAGTGTTTTTTGTAATGAATTTTCCCTCCATTGAAACAGTCCAAATTAGCCCGGAATTTATGGAATGTGAAACAGTTTGATCATTTGACCACTTGACCTGAAACCATAACAGTCTTTTGTTTATTACCATCATTTTTTTTCCTTTTCCTACAGTGTTTTCAAAAGGCTTTTTCTTCAAGGTCGATAAAACTCGGGATTTTGTGGTTAACGGCCAAAGAAGCATAAATGGTACCACGGCGAAAGACGATTGGGTTTTATATCTTTTTAATTCTTGAACACATTCACAGACTGAGTCGTGGCAAACTTATCTCCCTTTGAAGGGCAAACAAAACAGGGGCAGATTGAAGTGACCGATTTCATTCTCACATCTCACAAGCATCGAACAGGGTAAGGAAATTAGACTGGAATTGCTATTTATGTATGTCGAAACCAAGTCTTTTTCAGTAAAATTCGTGTCAGACACCATAAAACCTCCAGGACAATTTCCGTTGATATTGCTTACGCCATGATTGAAACAATAAAAACGACGACGACAATAACAACAACACACGCCCGCTTCGAATGGATGTTTCGACTTTGTTTAAGTAGGAAAGCAGCCAGCGGCTTAGAGAATCCTGCGTCTGAACCTAATGATTAGAGAAACACCAAGAGCGTGTGGATAGGTGTATTGTCTGTAACATACTAGTGAATCGATTAATTAATTGATGCTATGATGTTTAACGGCGTTTTCAACATTATTTCAGTTTTATCGCGGCGGCAAGTGCGTCTATCCATGCTTTCCTAGAGTTTCTTTTACCAATACTTTGCACAGTATTCTTCCCAAACCATTGGCTGCTTTCCCACATAACCATCGTCGAAACTGATCAGCGGTGAGAAAGGAATGAGTCCTGTCGCAATGACAGTCATCAATCCTCTGAAAGAGATTAGTCGAGCTGGGGACTCAAACCAGTGAATCCCTGCTCTTAAGTTATGTGCGCTACTGCCTGCGCTACCGGAGCTCGACACGTTACTAGTGAAATACTGTTGAACAACAAATAAACAAAGCGCTTTCGATGACATCTGGCGACAACTTTGTAATCGTCTTACAGAGCAATGCACGTCTTTTGTGCAGCTCTTCACGGGGCTTTCTCAGCGCATTTTTCCCTTTTCCGGAACCTTTTTAACACTTTCGGCGAAATGGGTGAAAACATTGGCTTTAAAGGACGATAAAGATCAAGATCAGGCTGCAGAGAACGTTCAGTCTAATCTCGGTACCATACCATCCGGTTGTTTAGTCAATCCGATAAGTTATCAGTCTGTCCGAGTTTCCGAGGATTACATTTTTAGCCGTCAAAAAAGAGGTCGAGTTTAAAGATACATCTTTACTCGTTTTCAGCCAGTTTTTAACTCTCGTCATCTTTATTTCATGAATCTATAATCATTCTTGTATCTTTATGCCAAATGTTGCCCCTGACAGTTGCAAGGTTGCACAGATTACGACCGATACAAAATGCATGGCTTCAACTTAAAATCCTAATAAACAGTTAAGCAAATTGAAATAAAAATTTACACCTAATACTATACACCAATATTGAGATTTTAATCTTGTTATAGCCAAAAAAAATCTAATCGTATTGGACAGTGACGATCCAAGATCAGACAACACGTTCTGTGCACTCTGATCTTGATCTATACCGTCCACAACACAGCATTGAATCGCCCTTAGCAGCCTTAAGCTTAAACCTAACCCTCGCCTTAAGCTCGAAGTTCTAATTTTTCGCAGCGTCTAGGCCTTCTCTTTTACATGGCCGAACTCTTTATTCCGTTTTCTCTTCTTTGTATTTCGTTACTTTGAGATGCTTCATAGATTGACTGTTAATGAGCCATGCTCTGCGAAAAGGGGGCTTTATCCATCTGCAAAAAGTATCGACTCATGTCAGCCTGCGCAGTCCGCGCAGGCTGACATGAGTCGATACTATTTGCTATTGGTCAATTTTCTATATAGGACCAGTGTACCTCATGATTCAGCCAGTTGAACTTCTACAAAATAGATTTTATAGATCCACAATTATGTAATGACTTGCTTGGTATAATCCATCACAGAGTAATGCATCACGGAGATGCATTAAGCCCCCTTTTGCCAGAGCATGGCTCATTTCATGTTTTGCAAATATAAGAAATATAAAATTTTAATATCCTCACTTACCTATTATAAGAATAAGCACATCTGATATGGCAAGGCTGAGCAGATAGTAATTCGTGGTAGTGCGCATGTACCGATTTCTCAGAATCACGATACATGTGCAAACGTTCCCGACCACACCGGAAATGAAGATTAGACCATAGACAAGCAACAGCAGCAAGACAATCGGCATATTCTTTCTGCGAGGTCCAAGTTTTTCTGTAAGAACGGTCTCTAGGGAGACGTTTTCAGTAAAGTTGGTAATCGAGTATGGTATGCTGTTTTGTATGTCGCACTGTATTTCCATGGTTTCGTGTCACGCAAAACGGTAGTTTGTGAATATTAGTGACGACACACTCACGTTTTAGATGTTTCTCAACGGTCTTAACGTCCAATTAACGTTAATGATAATTGATAACGGAGCAAAAATCTGGTACAGTCATCACTCCTCGACACAGACGAAATCCCTTACAGAGCAGCTTGGTCTGTATTCACCAACCATTCCTTAGAACATTCTTCTAAAGTCTTATTCTGCAAGATTTTCTAAATTTGAAAATAACAAAACTTCTGACTGGCTAAACCAAATGGTTTAGCCAATTAAAAGATGTGTTATTTTCAATGAGAATATGACTGAGATGGTTTTGAAGAATGGTCAGTGAACATACGTTTTATTCATCGTATGAGTTAGTCAATGACCACGGCTTTCAGAAACAAGACGTTTTTTTTTTTATGTCCATCACATGTTATCTATTATTTGTGCACTGTCATTTCCTCTTTATTGTCTGTTTCATACATGAGCATCAAATATCAAAAGTGCAGACGATTCATGACCGTCTTCATTGGAAATTTTCTGACTTTCGGAATTGCGAAAGAATAATAGGGAACAGTTATTTTTAAAGCTTTTTGCCTGTCTACATTTTAGTCATCATTACACTTTGTATACACATGAACATTAATTAAGCACCGCCCAAAATAACTCACAAATTACCTTGGCCGGCAAGAAACCCTGATTTCAACCTGATTGCGCATTGGTGGGACCAGCTTGGGCGTCAAGTTCAAACAAGGGATCCACCCGTTCAAAATCAACATGAGTTGGCCCAGGCTCACTCCATGACGAATGGCAGAGGATCCCAATGATGCGAATTCGGCATTCGATTTCTAGCATGGGGAGGAGAGTTGTAGGAGTTATGTCACCATTGCTGTTAGCTCAGGCATGAACACTGAACGAGTTTTGTAAATTTCGTGTACATAAAACAATTGACCTAGTCTCTGTGACCATAGTTTTGGACATGGTCATTTTTGCCGTTTTCACTGTCCCTGTGTTACTGTCAATAAATTACAGCCAAAAGCAGAAGTAGTGTTGGCAGTTGATGGTTTAACACCCTGGAGTGTTCCGTTAACGAATTTATAACCAAGTCTTAGGTTTCCTTGTCATGAATGGCAACTGCATTGTGTTGAAACCAACCTTATAACGTGAAAATGGGTGGTGCTGAATTCATGTTCATGTGCACATATTTCAGTGATCAAATTTGTATTCGAGGAGTGTACCACTAAGAAATGATGAAATAAAAAGTAGGTAAATGCATGTATACCTTAACACTTTACGACAATAACACCGCTTTTTAACAATTCTGAGAAAGACAACTATTGAAAACATTGTGGGATAAGGGGCTATTTATTCGTTTCCAACGATTTTTTTCTATCCTTTCCCTAAAAAATGCCCATCGTCTGAGGAATTTTTACTTTGTAGTCCCCGAATTCGTTCGAACTGGACAAGTCTAAGGCCTTGTCGTCTGATAAAGAATTAAAATAAATGAGTCACGTTCTGAGAAAAGGGGGCTTAATACATCTACAAAAAGTATCGACTCAGGACAGTGTGTTTCCTAGCTTTCTCATACCAGTTCTGACACAAATTTCCTTCCAAGCCACTGACTAGTTTTCTCACATGAGAGTAGTTCCATTTATAAGACCCTACGTACGTTATTTTACATTTTGACATTCATCGTAACATGTAGAAGAAAAGTAAAATGTGAAATGTCCGATAGATAAATGTTGAACGGTAAACAAGCATATGTACGTCTAAATATTTGGACTAACATGAGAGTTGAGAGGCGAAAAAAAAACGCTGAAAAGAAAGTTTGCCGCAATTGAGTATCGAACTCACAACCACCAGGTCACGGATCAGACCCGGCCGGGCAGGTAAAGGGTTAACTCATTACCAAACGACAAAATTTTAGGTTTGTCCAAATCGAAAGCATTTGCAGACGACAAAATAAAAATGACTGAAAATTTGAAATTTGTTTTGTGAAGGGTAGAAAACATTGTGGGAAAAGGAGAAAATGCTGGTTACCAGCATTTTCTCCTTTTCCCACAATGTTTTCTAAAGGCTTCTTTCTCAGGGTCGTCAAAAGTAGGGTTTGTGTGGTAATGGGTTAAGAGGTAAAATAAATACATGCTGATTGGGTCGTTCAAATGTCACACAATACATACATGTTCTGAATGCAAATACGAGCCGCACACTATTTCCACCAGAACAAGTTAAAACAGTCAATACTTTTTTTTTTTCTAATGGAATTATCAAGGTTTTTTTTTTTTAGTATTATTATTCTTATTATTTTACATTAACGTTACAACTGATTTCACTGTTGAAAAAATGAGTAAAGGCATTTAATAACTCTAAATCACAAGACAAAAATATAGACTTGTCCGAATTGAAAGCATCGCAGAAGACAATTTGGGTGTGGCTGATATGATGGAATTTGTCTTAGATAGGGTTGATAGGGTGGAAAAAAAACATTGTGGGAAAAAGAGAAAATGCTGGTTACCAGCGTTTTTTTTTTTTTTTTTTTAAGGCTTATTCCACAGGGTCGTTAAAACTCAGGATTGTGTGGTAAAGGGTTTTAAACATTATCTGTATGTGTATTCACTTTAACACATGAAGCATCTTAACAAACCAGGAACTTCACAGAAACCATTATGATTACGCAACTCGGCAAAACACATTTTACGTATCCATAAATTGTCGTACTTTAACTTCATTTCCACGTCATATGTCCTGTTTCTATAATAAATGAGCCGAGTCGTCACTTGAATAAAATATATACATTTAACCCGATCTTCATCTGTAGGCAAAAAAATAACACCTTTTTCTCATTAAACCAAAGTGTATCAACAAATACAAAGTGCCACAAAAAACAAATCCACTGACTTTGTATTCCGCGTGAAACAGTCGACAGCGCCCCAGCGATGATAAATAAATTCGCGCTGTGGAATATCCGCTCAACTTCTCCGCAAGCCACTAAGAAATGCCATATTAGGGTATTTTTCTTGTTCATTCTCCTACAATCACGACCAAGGTTACTTTACTTTATATAGTCTTATAAAGAAAATAAGTGATACGTCCTTCAAAGTGACCTCGATTATTACATAGTTATTTATGTAGTAATATTAGTACTGGTATCGATGATGACAGGTCGAAATAAAAATAAGCCACGCTCTGGCAAATGGGGGCTTAAAGCATCTCCGTGATACATTATACCAAGCAAGCCATCACATGGTTAGCATTCCATGAAAGCCACTTTTTTTAACAACCGACTTAAAATCATTAGGTAGATTGGTCCTTGTATATACAAAAAAATTGAACAATAGCGAAAAGTTTCGGCCCAGGTCAGCCTGCAAAATCTTAGTCTGGTCCAAATTGAAAGCATTTGCAGACGACAAAATAAACGTGATTCAAAAATGGAAACTTGACTTTGGAAGAGTAGGTAAAATTGTGGGAAAAGGAGAAAATGCTGGTTACCAGCATTTTCTCCTTTTCCCACAGTGTTTTCAGAAGGCGTCTTCCTCGGGGTCGTAAAAGTCAGGGATTGTTTGGTAAAGGGTTAACTTAACCCCTATCCTGCTAAATAAGTGAAATGAAACTTTTAAGCCGATAGTAAAATTCCCAGAATCTGCTATTTCAAAGGTATTTTTAGAGGGGGGGGATATGTCCTTATCGGACAGTGTAGATTAAAGATCAGACTGCACTTTCTGCGCAGTCTGATCTTGATCTACACTGCCCGCAAAAGGTCAGTGAGTCGCGCTAAGCAGCCTGAGGGTTACTATATTTTTGGCTGATTCTAAGGCGACTTTATAACTTATTAACTTAGTTTTCTTATCTTCCTGGCAACCATTTTTTTTTTTCTCTCTTTCGCTATATTACGATGACATTATGTTATTTTTTATTATGACTGAAAACTTTAAGATATTTCGTTGGGTCTTTCGTTCGTCCGCTCGTTCCTTCGATCATTCGGTTCTTTTTTTTTTTTTTTTCGTTCGTTCGTTCACGTTCGTTCGTTCGCATTCGTTCGTTCATGTAAGGGGAAGAAGGAAGAAACTGATTTAAGAATTTACTCCATTCACTGTGTCGAAGGACGAGTATGTTTATCTAACTTTGAAATTTCACACCCGTCTGAGTTGAGCACGAAAAACGTTTAGTAAGCACTGAGGCTGGCCTGCATGTAAACTGTCTATATACCAAAGTGCACCAAGCTTCACTTAACAGCTTAAGAGTATAAATTTAAAAACACTTTGGTTGTATTCTCGCAATTTTAAGTCTTCCTGAACGATAACTGAAATTTTTAAGAAAATGGAAACCATCTCGTATTGGTAAATTTTAAAAAAAAGAAATCTTAACAAGAAACTGGTTTCCGATATTCTTCTGCAAAGAACGCCTTATAAATGAAATATAAACAGAAAAGTCAGAAATTTTTCTTTGAAATGCCTTACCCTAAAATTAACGAGTAGCTGAAACTGCAAATGCATTCTATAAACACAGACAACAGACAAATTTAAGTGACTTATTCGTTGTTTCTACAATAGAGTTGAAGACGGCATTTTCCGGGGCTAAACTTTTACGTCTTTTTGCATTCAAGGTTAGCTGGTAACGTAGATAACTATGTACTCGTATAGGTAGTTTGAGGTTCATAGGGACCCCTGAATTTTGAAATATCTTAAATATTACCTTTACCAACTCTGGGTGAAATTTTCAGAATTTTTGATAACTTAGTTTGACTTTTTTGCATTCAATGCAATGTTAAAAAGTATGAACAAAACAGCTTAAAAACGGTGGGAGGGTTGAAGGCTATTCCGAGTAAAGGGTTTACCTGTTTATGAAAACAATTCTCATGCAAGTACAGTATCTGTGGTCGTCTATTGTTTGAATAGTAAAACCTCAGCTTTTGAGGCCCTGGTCTTGTTTTTATTTGGGTTTTATTTTATTGATTCAATATTGGAGACTTGCACACACTTGTTTACACTGTTTTCTTCTCCATGCACAACCATAGATGTTTTTTTCCCGAAACGCAGTCAAACTCCGGCTCACATCATGTGGTATAGCATACAACAATGAAATGGAGAAGTGTGCATTGTATAAAGCGGCTAAGTTCCATAAACAAGCTCAAAAGTATTGTTGTAGATGAATTTTTACGGTCAAAGGGGCACAGTGTCTTTAAGACTAACACTCTATGAGTGTGACCACAATACAATTGAGCTAATTTTAGGCAAACTGAAAAAGTCGTAGCGAAAAACGATTCAAAACAAACCATGAAAGACCTTTACGTCTATACGTGTCAGGTGGTTTGGAACACAAATCTCTACAGAAGTGGTATAAAAACTTGAAGCCATGCCGAATATAAAATTTAATCAAATATTGGAGAACAGGCACCATATAAGAAAAGATTGAACAAATCATTTTAGACTTCAAAGTTTGAATAAAAGTTACGAGGGCGATATCTATGGTAAAGTATAGAACTATATTATTTCTACAAAAAACAATTTCGGGGCCTCATATTTAACTGAATTGAGATACTGAAGTCATGCACTTGTCCAGTTATGTTTGCTGTTCTGGTCACTGTGCGAAACCCTCAGAGAATGATAAGCTTCAGAGCAAAAATTTAACATTACTGAAATAGGCAAAATGCTCTTTCTTGCAGAAGAAAAATTCTAATTTTCACTGTGAGAGTTGATAAAGTCATTTTAAAAGACTTTGAGAAGTTTCATATAAATTGATACGGGATTTTTCAAGATATTTCAAAATTCAGGGGGTCCCTATGAACTGCAGACTACCTGTATGTGACCTTTATGTGATGTTATTTTCCGGACTACAACGGGTGTAAGCGGCTATTCCATTGGCTCAATGCTTTATCAAAAGACAAAATTTTAGACTTTCCCATCATGAAAGCATTTTCAGCTGACCAATGAAATGGGGTTAACATTAGAGAATGTCCGAGAAAAGGTAATGAACACTTTTTGAAAAGTGTTTAAAAATGCTGGTTACCAGCATTGCTTGCAAAAGGTCTCCTTCAGATTCATTAAAACAGGGTGAAGTTTGGTAAAGGGTCATTTGTTACTTCGTGCCACGAATTGTCGCTGGTGGTTCAAACTTTAAAATATCCGTGCACAATAAGAATTAACTCATTACACATTTACTGATTACGACACGACAAAGCCCTATACCTGTCCAACTTGAATTGCAGACAACATATGGTGTGGTTCAAATGATGAGCTGTTTCTGTGAAAAAGCAGAAAACATTGCGGAAAAGGAGAAAATGCTGGTTACCAGCATTTTCTCCTTTTCCCAAAATGTTTTAAAACTGTTGTATCTAAGGGTCGTTAAAAATCCGGAACGTGTGGTGTAGGGTAAAAAGGCTCTACGCGCTTGTGAAAACCTAAGGATCAAGGAGAAGTTGTTTGTCAGGAACAGTCTTTTAAGCGAGAATGGTTCAAAAGTTGTTAAAATACGAGAAAAGTGAGTTGACTGTAAGCAATTTTGTGTTATCAATAATTTATCACTCCATCATTTGACAATATTCAAGTGATAGTACTCTTTCCGACCCCAACCTCCTCTTTACCCATCATGACCTCTTCCAAAACAAGTGCTGTGTGATTTTTTTGGAGGGAAAAAAAATTGTCAACTTTGATGACTACAGTTTAAAGATACATCCTTACAGCTACAGAGAAAAAACGCTATCAAAACTTGAAAGTGTACACAATGGCTCAGCTGTTTAAACAAAGATAAATTACTAATATATATGGTGTAAGGGATAAAAAGGGAAAAAAAGCTAAAGGAATTTGTCCTCATTTAAAACTGGAAACGACAACAGCGATAGCTTGGAAGGCCTCCAAAACATGAAATGCATTTTCTATCTGTCGTAATCCGTGCAAATTTGCAGCCGTTGGGGGCAACATTTGGCATGGAGATACATAAATGATTATAGTTTCGTAAAATAAGAATGAAATGGGTTAAAAGCTCGCTGAAAACTGGCTGAAAACGGGTAAAGATGTATCTTTAAAAACCCAAAATTGTAGATTCAAGGACAACACTCAGTTTGACATAAGAAAAAGGTTGTAATACTGAACGTAAAGTGTTACAAGGAACATTATATAATCTTACAAAAATACGTTCTCGAGGCAATTAAAATTGTCCAATGCTATCAAGGTCACTATCTTGTTTCTTGCTAGATATTGAATTTTAAACCCTTAGGCTGCTAAGCGCGACTCAAGAACCTTTTGCAGACGGTGTAGATCAAGATCAGACTGCACAGAACGTGCAGTCTGATCTTGGATCTACACTGTCCGATAAGGAAGTATTCTTCTAAAAAAAATAGCTTTGAAATAGCAACATTTGGGTGTTAATCATAGTGTGGAAAATTTTTGTGTCATTTAACAGCTTCAGGATTAATTATCTTTCGTAGTAAGCGTAGCCCTTAGGCATCAAAGCGATACTAATTACACTTTTGTGGACAGTGTGGATCTAGATCAGACTTTACGAAAGGTGTACTCATAGTGAATCTTCATGGTCCGATACAAAGACATCTAAACAGAACTTTAAAATTGCAATCTTTGGGTGATTATCTTTAGCTGGAAATACATGTATTCGTTTAATTTAGCTCACAGTTCAATTCTTTACCAAACGACAAAACGTTGAGACCAATCCATCTCGAAAGCTTTAAATTGGACTAAAAGAGTGTATTTTGTCTTTTAAACACAAGAAAACAGTGTGACAAAAGGAGAAAATGCTGGTTACCACCATTTTCTCTTTTATCCACAATGCTCTCTTCAATAGTCTTTCTCGGGGTCCTAAAACGCACAAGTTTGTTCGGTAAATGGGTTTAAGGTTTACAAGAGATCAATATTTGGACAAATATTAGCAGTTTAGTCCTTGTGTACAGAGCCTTTCACATTTTTAGCTTCGTTTGCAGCCAGTGAAGGTAGAAATCAGAGCAACAGTTGCAGTCTGATTTTTTTCTAAACCGTCTTATTAGCTGGTCTATTCTTGACAAACCTAAAACTTAAACAAATGCACTTATTGTGGCGCCGCATGAGCGGCGGCACTATATTTTTAATCGCTTTTGAAAAGTGCCTGTGGAGGTAGCCATATTGTTTACTATATGGACTGCTTCAGATTTTATACGCCCGTCGAAGACGGGACGTATTATGGGATCGCCCATGGCGTACGGGCGGGCGTCCGGGCGGGGGGCGTCCAGTTCTTTGTCCGGAGCATAACTTTGTCATCTCCAGTCCGATTGACTTGAAACTTGGCATTTGTGTTTGTTGCAATAATACGGAGTGCAGTGGGAAAGAACCATAACTCTACCTCGTGCTGTCTTTGAGTTATTTCCCTTTGATCGTCATATTTTTACAGCATTTTCTGCTTGTCCGGAATATAACTTTGTCATCTCTAGTCTGAACATCTTCAAATTTGGTATGCATGATTGTTGAAAAATTACGAAGTGCAATGCACAAGAACCATAACTCTTCCTAGCACGAATTTTGAGTTATTCCCCTTTGATCTTCATTTTTATAGCTTTATGCTTGTCAGGCTTGTCCGGAGCATAACTGTCATCTTAAGTAGGAATGACTTGAAATATGGTATGCTTATTTGTTGCAATATTTGGAAGTGCAGTGCGCAAGAATTGTAACTCTACCTCATGCTGTCTTTGAGTTCTTACCCTTTGATCGTCATTTTTACAGCATTTAGTGCTTGTCCGGAATATAACTTTGTCATCTCAAGTCAGAACGACTTCAAACTTGGTATGCGTGTTTGTTGCAATGTTACGGAGTACAGTGCGCAAGAACAATAACTCTACCTACGGATTTTGAGTAATTACACTTTGATCTTCATTTTTACAGTATTTCTTGCTTGTCCAGAACGGAACTTTGTCACGTCAAGTCAAATTGACTTGAAACTTGGTAAACATGTTTGTTGCAGTTACGAAAAGTGCAGTGCACTGGAGCCGTAACCTTACCTAATGCCCTTTTGAAATTATTCCCTATTCATTATTTTTTTTACAGCTTTTCATGCTTCTCTACAATATAACTTTGTCTTTTCATGTTGGAATGACCTGAAACTTTATATGCATGTTTCCTTAACATTAGAGGAGACATTCATGCCTATTTCAATCACTTACATGATTTCTGCTGCACTACTATTTTCCTCTACCTGCCCTTTAGGATTATTATCCCCCCTCGACAACTGGCGGTGGGACGGGCGTATCTTGCGACAATTTGCCGCTCTTGTTTTTTTTTTAACATACATGTAAAAATACGGTACTTTACGGTGGCACAAAAGTGACATGGAAGATATATTTTATACTACGTGCGCACGCAGTAGCTAATACGTGCGCACGTAATAAGTAATACGTGCGCACGCAGTAGTATTACGTGCGCACGCAGTAGCTAATACGTGCGCACGTAATAACTAATACGTGCGCACGTAATACTATTGCGTGCACACGTATTAGCTAATACGTGCGCACGTAATAGTTATTACGTGCGCACGCAGTAGCTAGTACGTGCGCACGCAGTAGCTAATACGTGCGCACGTATTAACTAATACGTGCGCACGTATTAACTAATACGTGCGCACGTAATAATCGACCAATCAGTTTATAAGGATCAATAAATGTCTATCTTCCACTTCCATCTTGAAACAATGGCTTCCGTTCATGATTCTGATTGGTGGATTATTACGTGCGCACGTAATATGTAATACGTGTGCACGTATTAGCTACTGCGTGCGCAAGCAGTAGCTATTACGTGCGCACGTATTAGTTATTACGTGCGCACGTAATAACTAATACGTGCGCACGTAATACTACTGCGTGCGCACGTATTACCAATTACGTGCGCACGTATTAGCTACTGCGTGCGCACGTAATAAATAATACGTGCGCACGTATTAGCTACTGCGTGCGCACGTAGTATAAAATATATCTTCCATGTCACTTTTGTGCCACCGTAGTACTTTCATTACCAGATCGAGCCCTTACCAACTTTGTTTTTCTATTTGGACTGATTTTTTGTTTTTTAACATGTAAAATACCGTACTTTCATTGCCAGATCGATAAAAACCAGATCGTATCCCGGATGGCCCAGAGTTTAAATATTTGTCATGTAGTATCACCACGTGGACCTCTACGAAGTTTGTTCAAGTGATGCCCTTGGCGTAAAAAAATTAACCCGCTGTAATGTGCCCTATTTCAGAAACAACTGATTTGCGGCGCCACTGATGTTATGCATCAATATTTTCTTATTTTGATCTTACTTACAGACTGAAAATGTCCGTTCGGTTTATTTGGCGCTTTGCGGGTTAATTAGTATTCATACCGGAAACCTCGTGAAGTCTCGAACTGATAGCGAGATGACAGACGATCGTCTGCTCTTTGACCAAGATTTGTATCAGCAGAAAAATCATCTTGCTGGGCAGATTCTGACCACGAACAGTACGAAAATTAACTCTTCTAGCGGTACATGCGAACACTATGGGCTTTTGCGGACGGCATAGATCAAGATCAGACTGCACAGAACGTGCAGTCTGATCTTGGATCTATACCGTCCGCTTGTTTAGTGAAGCCTGTTCGAAAGAAAGATTTCTGTGTTTAAAAGAATTTATTTTCAGCTATGGAAAGTGGTCGAGTTTATATGTTTGGGGCTTAAAGTGTTAACACTTTCGGCATTTAAGATAATTTTCGTTCCCTTTACGGATAGTGTAGGTAATGTTCAGGCTGCACAAAACATGCAGGCTGATTATTTCTTTTATATTTACTGATATTTTATTAAGAACTTTCGGGAGAAAAATCGTTTGAAAGTATGATATTTGTTTTACTGACAAGTTATATATTCTTTTTGCCAATTTGGCACTACGAAGGGTTAAGCCTTCACCACACAGTCCCGACTTATAACGAGTCCATGAGAGAAGGCTTCAGAAAACATTGAAGGAAAAGGAGAAAATGCTGGTTACCAGCATTTTCTCCTTTTCCCACAATGTTTTCTATCCTATCAAGAACAAATTTCGTCACTTTGGGCCACCTTTAATTTGTCGTCTGCAAATTCTTTCAGTTTGAACAAGTTTAACATTTTGTCGTTTGGCTAAGAGTCAATCAGCAATTCTGGACTGCTTCTCTGTTTTCTCTGTCGCGTTTTCGAGCTGTCGGACTTAGTAATTAGACGGATCATTGCTGAAATAAGTATCGATATCTGCTGGATCGTTGCTGCTTTGAATATAGATATCAAGTGAATCATTGTTGTATTGATTATAGTCTCAAAAACGAGACGTTTACGATGCTTTTTTTTCATATTTCAGATGTTTATTGTGCACCGCAGAGTCTTAAGTGCATTGTGAATTTTCCGGTAGAGAAGCCACAGCTTTCTGTTTTGTCGGTTTAATCTGTATTGCAGCAAAATGCAATTAATTTTTGGTGACAAACATGACCAGGGACAAATTATTAAACGGTTTGTTACCTAAAGCGCTTTTAGAAGTCGTTTATAACTTGTAATTCTCGAAAAAGAAAAGTAACAGAATACTGCTGTATTTAATCGTGTTTGGCAGCCACTTTGTGTCTATTTTGGGAAAAGTTAACATCTGGAGAAAAAGATTATTTATTTTTTCGTATGATTAGCGTTTGAATTGAAAATATTTGTAGGCCAAATTCAAACGAATGACTATTGAATACGCAAGCAACATTACGTTCAAGTTCTATTTTTGTTGTCAACTTGTGACAGCACCGAGTTCAAAAGTGCGCACAAAATCTGTGCGAATATTTCGCCCCTTTTCGGCGATCGTCTCTGCAAACGGATGCGACCCGTCAAAAACTAAAATCGCATTGATGACATTTTTCTGTACTACTTTGATTACAGATAGCTGATACTGCAATACATGTGCTCTAATACATACAAATGCCCGTAGATCATTCTCTGCAATGAAGCCTTACAAAACCAAATGAAGGCATTTGGAGATCTTTAGCTGAGTAAAAAATTAATAAAAGAACACATCATGTTGCATTCCAACTTTTTGTGGCCATATACTGTTACATTATAGCGGAAAGCGTAGATCCAAGGTCGGAGAGCACATTTCGTGCTGTCATATCTCGAAGGCCGCAAAGACAACGAAAGTTGTGAAGGGCGCCTTAAGGGAGCTATTCAGTATTTCATAATCTTACCAAACTTAATAAATCGGATGTATCACTGAATTAAGCAAGGCGATAGCTGTCAAATCATTAGTAAAGAGGAAAAACAATTTTTTTAAATGGTATGTCCCTTTTGGGCTACGAAACCTCTTTAGGTATTTTTAGATTTCGCGCCAGAGTTTCGAAAAGACTTGCAGGAAAAAAACATACGATCAATAACATTCGTCGATGACGAGGGTTCGTATGCAAATGAGTATGATGACGTCATATCTGTGAAAATAGAAATAATGTTTAAAGCGGCGTAAAACAACATTCAATCAGAAACTTTAAAATCTTCTAACTCAGTATCTTTTGGAATGACGCTAAACGACCATCTCGCGGGTTAAACTATTTAACGCCCAAAATTGCAACTTATTACTAAATTTTACAGTACTGTTTATATGATTGCAAAGAAAATACATAAATTTAGTTGTATTTATTATTTTTGTTGATAGCATTGTTAGTACTAGAAATAAATTTGATATATGGTGAATGAAATATATATATATTGATAACAGGTAGCGCGTTTCTGAAATTAATCGTAGATATCAGGTTCATCTGTATTGCAAAATATAAAGATATTAAGTTAGCAATTGTTGCACTGTTAAAGATATTGATCAGGTTTATCACTTTTGCAATAAAAATAGAATATAGCAACATTCTGCATTTCTATGTGGTCGAATCAGGTCGAGTTGCGTGTGTAAAAAGATGGACATTGGAAGCTGCAAAGCATAGAGATATGATATGGCTTATTGTTCAAATGAATAAGGTCACTAGCTGTTTTTGCACATAAAGGTCTAGGAAACAATGTTCAGCGTCGAGAGAGGCATGAACCCCGTCGCAGTGACTTTCATCAATCCTGAAAAATATCTAAGCGGGGCTTGGATTTGAACTCCCGTGGTTACATGCTCTGCACCTTATCGGCTGTTTTCATTTTGATATTTAAAAAAAAAACAGTAAAAGCTGCAGGCAGGAAAATTGGTGGCAATCGAGATAAATGTCTTGCTGTTTTCAATGCCTTATTTGTCAGTCTTCCCCCAGTAAAATTGCCTCTTTTGGCATAATCCTATAATGACGGAAGCCATATGTATTCCTTTCTCACATATGGTATCATGAAAATTTTAGAAGCACAGCATCATTATCCGTACCGAACATGACAATAACCGTTAGATCATTTATCTCTTTACCAACTGAAAGCATCTGCAGACGAAATAAAAATATCAAGAGATGATTCCTATCTTTGTGAAGATAGAAAACATTGTGGGGAAAACAAAAGAAAATGCTGGTTGTCCGCAAAATGGTTGTAAGCATTTTACTAGATGGCAAAAATGTGTACGCTATAAGCTTATAGAATGCATAATCGGACTTCAAATTCAATGTATGTGAATTTACCTCTGAAAAGGTTCAAAACATTGTGGTTACCTACTTTCATTCCTTTTTCCACAGTGTTTTCAAAAAACATTTTTCCTTAAGATTGTAAAAACAGTTATTTGGTAGAGGGTTCAGTTGAGAGCTAACAATAATTTTGAGTTGATAGATTCAATCTGTAAGACAAAGAGTTCTGTATTTGAATAAGTTTATTATATACCATCTTTTCTTCTTAAAAAAACTACATGTACGTGGGGTGATCAAAAAGATCGCGGACTACCTCGTTATTTTGAAAACTACTACACACAGAATTACAAAATTTTGCATAGATGAGCATCAATTATCTGGTAACTGACTCAAGCTTTCAAATGTCGTCATATTCAAGTAGGTAAAGTATGACGTCATTTTAATGACGTCATATACTGCATTAGTAGTCTAAAATATCGGACGACGTTTTATTTGAGCGAGAGTAATCATAAATTTTTACGTCAAACTCGAAAAGTATTTATCAGAAATCAAAAGCGATATAGTATGGAATGCCATAGCATAAAATAATCAAGATATAAAATCACTTTTAAGATATTTAAAATATTCAATCAAGATAGTCTCAGTTATACCAAAATGATATATAAATTTGATATATGAAAGCAAAATTATCATATCAAAACATAAAACCACTTCAGGACAAATAAATATACTTCAAGATGTAAAAACAGCATCAACATTTTAAAAACCACACCAAGACAAATAAATATACTTCAAGATGTAAAAACAGCATCAACATTTTAAAAAACACACCAAGACTCACGTGACCAAACAAGACTCGCGTGACCACAAAATCCATGACATCACTCACAGTACCACATTCTGCTCCAGTGTAGTGTGTAGGCCTAGTACATCATGGTGTCAGTGTATAGTAAGGCGTGAAATATTCGAAGTGGCCATTAAGAATAGGCGAGATTTGACTGCAGATTTGAAGGTAATGATTGATACTGGTGCCCTGAATGATTTTAAAATATGAAATAAAGCCCATTTGCAAATGCAAAACTAAAAGGTCATGACCTTTCCACAGTTTACCTGAACATTGCAGAATGCAATCCTGTAGATTTAAGATCAAGTTAATCATTCATCTCAACTATAATGATCAAACTGAAAGCATGTACAGAGGCCATTAATCATGTAGGAATCATGATTTCTCATTCCAGTTGGATAGAAAACACTGTGGAAAAAGAAGAAAATGCTGGTTACCAGGATTTTCTCCTTTTCCCACAATGTTTTCAAAAGACTACCAGGAAGTTTAAAACTCAGGATTATACATGTGGTCAAGTAACTTCGTCTGGGTAGTCCATGATTAACGTTAATAAGCCGAATAAAAAATGACAGTGTGACTGTCAACAGTCAAGCAGCAGTGTGTGTACGTTCTTTTCGCCAAGTGATGACGTCGTGGATTTTGTGGTCACGTGAGTCTTGATTGGTCACGTGAGTCTTGGTGTGGTTTTTAAAATGTTGATGCTGTTTTTACATCTTGAAATATATTTATTGGTCTTGAAGTGGTTTTATGTTTTGATATGATAATTTTGCTTTCATATATCAAATTTATATATCATTTTGGTATAATTGCGACTATCTTGATTGAATATTCTAAATATCTTGATAGTGTTTTTATATCTTGAATATTTTCTGCTATGGCATTCCATAATATAGAACCAGTTAAAGGGGACTCTGCACTCAAGAAATCTGATATTTGTACATGGATCGGACTGGTTTAGACAAGGGCGCGATACTGTTAAAGATGACCCTAAATCTGGCCGTCCATCAACATCAGTCACAGACAAAATCATAACGGCTGTAGTGCAGCATGTAAAACAAGATCGCCGAGGTACTGTCAGGAAAATAGCTTATACATTTGACCTTTCATATAGAAGTGCCCAGGAGATTTTGACAGGGAATCTTGGAATGTCGCGTAATTGCACAATATGGGTACCTCGGCAACTGACGCCCGAGAAAATCGGGGTTAGGATCGAAATCTTTAAAGAAATTTCTGAATGCATTAGGGTAGAGGGGTCAAACTTTACTGATCGTATTGTAACCTGCTATGAAAGATAGGCACACTTTAACGAGACTGAATCTAAACAACAAAGTAGTGTTTTGAAACATTCAACATCGCCTTCCGCTGGTAAAGCTAACCTTTCTAAGTCACTTGGCAAAGTTATCTACATCAAGTATTTCTGTTTTCCTGTTTTTCTTCTAAATCATGTTGTATCTATACATACTGCAGTCATTACTGAGTTTTATGCCCACATTATTCAAATAAATTTCACATACACGGTACGAAAAACTTAGCCAGAAGTCCTGCAGAGTGACGTCATTTTACACCAAAACAACGCCCTAGCTCACAGAGCCACACTTGTACTGGAAACTTTTCAAAAACTAAACATGGAAACACTTGCCAACGCTCCGTATAATTTAGTCCTGACTCCATGTTTCCTCTGACTAGTTCCTGTTTTGAAAGATTCTCTATGTGGCATGCACTACGAGAGTAGAGAGGAGCTAACCCTCGCTATGACCGGGTCCTTGATGGTAACGTCACGTGACGCGCTCCCACACGTGCTTCGCTCATGGAAATCAAGAATGAATAAGTGCATAGAACTCAGAGGAGGTTACTTTCAAAAATAGTGAACACTCCAAGTTGCTTTTTATAACAATATTCCGATACCGGCACTGGTCCACGTTCTTTCTGATCACCCCTCGTATATACATCAATACAAAATAAGTAATCTAAGTAAAGTTATAAGATAAAAAAAAGTAATCATTTTCAAATAATGACAGAACACAAATGTTTATGGATAAAATATAGTATGCAAGTTAGAAAGAACTCCAAATACACTTTCAAGCTCGGTATTCACCAACCATTCTAAATTGTATTTTTAGTCTTAATTTAGATTAAGAAAGTAATGCCACTTCTGATTGGCTAAACCAGATGATTTAACCAATCAGAAGTTGTGTTACTTTGAAATGTCAAAGAATCTTGACAATTAGACTAGAATGCTAGAAAGAATGGCTGGTGAGTATGGACCATGGTGTTTTAAATCTTTACAAGATGATAAATTTTAGACTTGTCCATTATCTAAGCAATAGTTTAGTTTAAACATATTTATTTTACATCGATTGAGAAACAAGTTCTTACAACTTATACTAATCTCTCTCGATTCTGCTTCCTGTAAGCAATAGCACAGGACAAAGTAAACATTGCTCAAAGCTTACTGATGACGCCTGTTTTTAAATGGATAGAAAACATGGGAAAAGCAGAAAATGCTGGCCTCACAATCGTTGCAAAAGGTCTCTGTCTCAGAGTTTTTAAAAGATGGGATCGTTTTGTACATGGTTATGTAAAGATAGCTTTCGTATGACAAAACCTCATGCAGTATTGCCATTTTTGAAAATGCATCACCTACTTCTCAGTACATTCTGTATGATAGTTTACCACAACAATTCTCAATAACGTAATTACACTGTATAACAATGTTGACACAGCTGCCCCAGTGTAGTTACAGGATAATAGTTAACCTATTACCAATCATGCTTATTTCAATAGATCTTTGTATAACAGAGTAACAATCACAATATAAACGTTTACTTCTTCTATTCATGGCACAGTCAACTTACATCTTTAACTCCTTAACCTTTTACCGAACAATCTCCACTTTAACCAACACTGATTAAGAGGTTTTTCAAAAACATTGTTGGAAAAAGGAGAAAATGTTGGCTACCAGCATTTTCTCATTTTCCCACAATGTTTTCTAGACTTTCAAAGACAGATTTCATGTTGTGAGTAACATTTTATTTGTAGTCATGATAGACTTTCAACTCCTGTTATTTGGTTAAGATTTGACTCTGTTCCACACAGTCCCAAGTCTTAACAACCTTAAAGAAAAAGGCTTTTTGAAAACATTATGGGAAAAGGAAAAAATGCTGGTAACCAGCATTTTCTCCTTTTCCAACTATTGTTTTCTACCCTGGAATCATCATTTGAACACCAATAATTCTGTCGTTTGCAAATCTTTTCAATTTGGTCTAGTCCAAAATTTTGTCGTTTGGTAAAGAGTTAAACAATTTGCAGCAGAAAATTTTGTAAACATCCTTGTAAAATAATGATAATAAACATTAATTACAGTTGAATGTATGAATGTAAGTCAAAACAATGTTAAAAGAGGAAAAACTGATTCTAACAACAATCTATCCCTTTGCCACAATGTTGCAGTCTACTCCAAAGTGCACAGAGTCATTCGGAACGGGGAATGACTCTGACGACAAAATTTTTTACTCATCCATTCTGAAAACATTTGCAGACAACAAATTAAATGAGACTCAAAAAATCATGATTTGTCTTTGGAGGGGTCTAAAACATAGTGGGAAAAGGATAAAATGCAGCTTAGTAGCATTTTCTACTTTTTTCTACAGTGTTTTTAAAAGCCTTCCCCCTTAGGTCCCTAAAGAGACTCAGGATCATTCAGTAAAGCAGGGTTTTACCTGACCCCTGTTTTTTTATTTTGAACCACAATTTTTTGAAATAGCCCGAACAATTTAGATGATAGCTTTCTTTAATTTAGCTCAAAGGGGCCAAATAAACTGGTTTGAGAAAGTTCATGGAAAACCATGGAAAAGGGTCCATTTTTCATACAGTATTGAATTGCCTTGATCCTTTATAAGATGGCAGAGTTTTGTATTAGTCTATGTTGATTTTATCCTGTCACCTTCTTTAATTTCGACCCGATAACAGGGTGCCGTATATTTTTTTTTTGTTATCCGTCAGTTGGTCACGTGACCGCCAAGTGCGCACCTGCCAAATGGGACTATTTTCAACCAAGCGTCTTACTGCCAAAATAAATGAATTAATCGCTAGTGAATACTTTTGCTCGTTTAATTGTCTGTTTTGTTAAAACACATTGTCTTCTTCGCCACAATATTTTCTGCGGATATATGTCACATTTAATAATGATGACGTAGCCACTATCATTCGTGACGTCATTATTGCAGCTGCATATTCAGAGGGCTTTGTGAACACAGTTCTTCATTTTTTCAAAACTTCTTATAGATCTAGTGAGAAAGATGTCAATGTCCCTTATTTCGAGCGAAAAGTTCAATTTAGTTGGATTTTAGCTTATAACTGAGAAAAAGGATAAATGAAATAGACAGTTGGTGTCTTGGATTGGGAAAGTCCATCAGTCTGGAAATTTATTAAAGGTACGGTCTTTATCAATGTTGTTTTTTTTTCGTTTGTTTGCTTTGTTCCGTTACAATGAGTGACAGGATAAATAGAATAGATAGCTGGTGTCTTGCATGGGTTAAGTTTATCGGGCTTGGCTCCGAAATTTATCCAGTTCGCCTTCGGCTCACCAGATAAATTCCTCCGCCTTGCCCAATAAGCTTAACCCATCCAAGATAACAACCATCTATTCTCTATGTATTTGCAAATAACAAAGCAAGTCTTTACCACACAGTCCTGAGTTTTAACAACCCTGAGAGAAGAAATCTTTTAAAAACATTGTGGGAAAAGGAGAAAATGCTGGAACCTTTTCCCACAATGTTTTCTACCTCCCAACGATGAATACCATAATTTGAGTCAAAGTCAATTTTTGGTCTTTGAATGTTTTGAATTTTGAATATATATACTCAGTGTCAATTAAAAGTCACCAGGTACTTAAGCTGAATAATTTTCACCTTGCCACAAGAGAGAAATTTTCAATTATGTTGAACGTTATTATACTCATTTCCCAACCCGTATCCAACAAATTTCACGTGCTTGCACATCTGAGTCGTCCATCTTTATTTGCACGTGCAAAAATGAATTCTAATCAATTTTCTGAAGGCAAACTATCCAAGGTTCACTTTCTTTTCGTCTCTTACCTGGCGACTTTTCATTGATGCTGAGTATATAATATAAATATTTGTTGTGTGGTAGAGGAATAACTGCAGCTCAAATGATGACTTTAGTCTCTAGTAGAGGTAGAAAACACTGTTGGAAAAGGAAAGAATGTTAAGTACTACCATTTTCTCCACAATGTTTTCAAAAGCTATGTTGTTAAAACATGTGACTGTTAGGTAAAGGTTTATTGACCCAATATGTGCAAATGTTCATATCACACCAAGAACTTGTAATGCTTGTGCAATATTCAATAAAAATAATACAAACATAGCAAATTGACCAAATGCTCCATATTTCTTCTGCTCAGGATCTGAAAAGACAGAAAAAATAACTTGTTAACAATCTTCTATCTTCATTCAACTCTTTCCCAGACCATGAAATTTTAGCCACATTCATATTAACTCCATATCAGGTGACAATGTCTTGGACTGGACCAAATTGAATTTGATTTATATTGGACTTTGATGCCATTTTAAAAGCTTAGGTCATATCACAGCAGTTAGTCCACCTACATATGTGTTTCCTGGCTTTCTCACACCAGTACTGTCACAACTTTCTTTCCAAGTCACTGAATACTTTCCTCACATGCATCAGGTGAGAGGCAAAAAATTGCTCGAAAAAAAAAAAGTTTGCCTCAACCAGGTATCAAACCAGCAACTAAAAAATCATGAGTCAGATATGCTAAACACTGAGTTACCCAGCTGAGCTACTTTCAGCTAGAGGTGTCTCAAAATGAACTCAGATCCTGGTAAGGATCCAGTGCCCTGTGGTGCAAAAACAACACTACATACCTCCAGTGTAATATCCCCTTGTATATACTATCCTAGATATTATCCATAGTAACCCACAAACACTACTCACTTTCTGCAAAATAAAGAAAAAAATACATATAAGACCTTCTTGACCCTTTCCCAAAAAATTAATTTCAGACTCTTTCCAATTCAAAACATCTGCAAATGAAAAATTCAAAATTGGTACACATGAGCTTAAGGTCTCTGATATGGTAGAAAACATTGAGGGGGAAAAAGAGAAAACACTGGTCACCTGATTACCAGCATTTTCTCCTTTTCCCTCAATATTTTCAAAAGCCATCTTTACCATGGTCATGAAAAATCAGAATTGTTTGGTATAGGGTTAACCCTTCACCAAACAACAAAATTCAAGACTTGCCCAAACTGAAAGCTTTTGCAGAGGACTAAATGCTTGTGACTCAAAAATAGAAATACGCCTGGAAGGATAGAGGGATAGAAAACATTGTGGGTAAAGGAGAAAATGTTTGTTACCAGCATTTTCTCCTTTTCCCACTTTGTTTTTTAAAGTCTTCTTTGTAAGCTACATTTAAACTCAGGAATGTGTGGTAAAACATTAACTTTGTGCTGTCAATGAAATGTCTACATAACATTTCTCTTTTTTGGCTCAAAATATATTGTTGAACAGTCTCTCCATTACCAAACACAACTCTCAAAAGTACAGTCAACTGTTCACTTACGAAAAATATGAAATCAGTTGAAATGAGCTGTACTTCTGAGATAGGATTAAAAACGTTGCAAGCAATTTTCCTTTTCCCGCGATATTTTCAAAAGCTTTCTTCCAAAGGGTTGTTGAAACAAATTTTTCTTTTCTGCATAGGGTTAAATACTTACTGGATAAGATAAACCTCCAAGTAAGGTAAAAACAAGGAAATGTGGATAATTTTCTAATCTGAAAGAGAATTACAACAATAATAGATCACTTTGGCTAAAATTGATAGTACATGTAATTGATTATGAAATATTGATGAGGCCTAAAAAAAAAATATTTGTTCTTAGGGTTTTGGCCCGAGATGCTGTAGGTAGGATAGGTGGGGATTTATTTTTTTTTCCAGAAACTTTTTACATGGACCATGTAGCGAAATCACACCCGACAGATTTTTTTTTTTCCTATCGCAGCATAAAAAGTTTAGGGTCGGCAGCATTTTCTAGGTAGGGTAGGGAAACCCTAAACACCGATATTTTATTTAAGCCTGCAGTACATGTCATCCTCAACAAGCAAACAACAGGAAAAAACAAGAAACAGAAATTTTCAATTTTAAATGGCTACTTTTCCAATACTGATTGTCTGTGTTTTTTTTTCAAAATCGATAGGGTTCAAGGTGTTGATAATACAAAGCAACTGTGCAAGTTTCATGAAAATTCAACCAAAAATGGAGACTTTATTGCTTAAACAAGAAATGGAAATTTTCAACTTCAAATGGCTACTTTTCCCATACTAATTGTCTGTTGTTTTTTTTTCAAAATCGATAGGGTTCAAGCTTTTGATAAGATAAACAAACTTTGCAAGTTTTACAAAAATCCAAACACGATTGCAGACTTTATTGCGTAAACAAGAAATGGAAATTTTTTAACTTGAAATGGCTACTTTTCCCATACTGTTTGTTTTTTTCAAAATCAATAGGCTTCAAGCTATTGATGAGATAAACAAACTGTGCAAGTTTCATGAAAATCTGGCCACAAATGCAGACTTTTTCGCGTAAACAAGAAATGGAAATTTTCAACTTGAAATGGCTACTTTTCCCATACCGATTGACAGATTTTCTTCAAAATCAATAGGGTTAAAGCTATTGATGAGATAAACAAATTGTGCAAGTTTCACGAAAATCCGACCACAAATGCAGACTTTATCGCGTAAACAAGAAAAAGACTAATGGACAGACGGACAGACAGAGACGGATGGATGGACAGACGGAAACCATACCATGACATAAGCTCTGCTGGCTTTTAGCCAGTAGAGCTAAAAACATGGTAAGCACAACACAGCAGTAATGGCTTTGTTAATCTGGATTTTAACCCTCTCCATCCTTTAACCCTTTACAACACAATCTGACTTTTAACGACCCGGAGAGAGAAGGCTTTTGAAAACATCAATGGAAAAGGAGAAAATGCTCGTAACTAGCATTTTCTCCTTTTCCTTAGATGTTTTCTACCCTTCCCAAAGCAAATTTCTGTTTTTGAGACACAGTTTTTTGCTGTCTGCAATTGCTTGCAATTTGGTCTAAAATTTTGTTTTTTGGCAAAGAGTTAAAAGGATTCTATAATTTGACATACATGTACTTGGTAATTGACTTTTAAGTTGACAGGTTGCTCTATCTTTTGTTTAATATCTACCTTGTATTAAAGTTCATTTTTCTGCGACAAACTCTTCAACCAACAATAAAATAACAGATTATCAGTTCACAATAATATCAATACTTTTAACATCATAATTCAAATTCAAATGCATTTTTACACCCCCATTGTTTAACTTTAACCTCTATTAGGGCTTTAGGGCAGCCCATTAAAGGTGGCCCTTCAGATTTTGGGACGAAAATTTTACAAAAATACAAAAAAATCATCCTTATACTCCCAAAGCCTTTTAATTTTCATTCATAAAACCCCAGTAGTCGAAAACTGTCCGACAACAAGAGAAATTAGAGATTTACTACGGCCCAGGTCGACACAGACGGGAAACATGGTCTATTTTTACATGAGCAACTCGCTCATTTACATACCGGAAATACACAGACAAAGCTTCAAACATAGCGTCCAAAGAAGACATTACAGTGGAAAATAATTACATGTTTGTTATGTTATGGAATTTAAGCGTCATTAGTCACGTGCCAGTCACTTGACATTCCCACAATGCTTTTTTGATTTTTGGCGCGAAATCTAAAAATACCTTAAGAGGCTACGTAGCCTTTTAAGGGAACACGATCAAAAAAAATTTTTTTTGCAATTTTATGATTCTTAATTATTGATGATTTGTATTGTTTTCTCATATAAATTTCAGTGATATATATATTTTTTAATTTGGTGAGATGTAAAAAATCTAAATACCCACCTTTAAGTCCAACTGTTGCAATTTCAAGGTCTCTTCTACCTAAATACCAATAAAATATCCAAAATATCTCCAAAATTATACTGCATCTTTTGTGCAATCTGGTTTTGATCTATAATGTCCACACAATCATATAAACTACACCCCACAACTAAAGCTGCTCCATTATTTCCAAAAGGAAAGTGCCAGATTACAAATTATGCTTTTATATTATTCACGCCTTTTTGAAATTCATACATACTTACGTATTCTGATAGGCTCTCATTATACAGTTGAACTCATGAGTATATGGCTCTATAGTCATCTTTGGAAACTGGAAATGTCAGGAAAAAATAGAATATATTTAACCCTTTAGCAAACGACAAAATTATACACTTGTCTAAATTCCAAGCTGTCGCAGACGACAAATTAACTTTGGCTCAATTGATGAAACCTGACTCTAAAAGGGTAAAAAACAATGTAGGAAAAAGAGAAAATGCTGGTTACCAGCATTTTCTCCTTTTCCAACAATGCTTTCAAATGCTTCCCCACAACGGCTATTAAAACTCGGGGTTGTGTGGTAAAGAATTAATTAACTCTCTACCAAACAATCCCAGGTTTTAGCAACCTTGAGAAATGAGGCTATACAAGACATTGTGGAAAAAGGAGAAAATGGGTGCCTGTGGTTGCTCTACAACTTGTTAACCCATTAATGTCTTTTGTTTGTGAAAGTAGACAATCATACACAGCACACCTAGATGATGTGTAACACGCAGAAACTGATATAGGTTCATAGTATTTGCCCTATCAATAAATGAATTGGCATGCAGGATGCACAAAATGCAAACTAGTGACCCATTAACATAGCAAGTTAGTTCATCACAGAGCTATTGAAGCTAAAACAGGATAACCCTTGGTCCCTTACCCAAACAAACCCATGTTTTAACAGCCATTATGAACAAAGCTTTTAAAAACATTGTGGGAGAAGGAGAAAATGCTGTAGAAAAACGCTTTTGAAAACAAACTAACATCTTCTTTTTCTACAAAGTTTTCCAGCCTTCCAAAGACAAATCTTCCTGTTTCATTCTGGCCTTCCAGAGACAAATCTTACTGTTTCAGCCACATTTGTCAGTTGCTTATGCTTTCAATTTGGACAAGTCTAAAATTTTGCCAAGTGATAGGCTTGAGGCATAATATCAACTGGTTTAAGAGACATCTGAAGGATATTTGAAGGAAAAGGACACATTTTTTTATTGATATTGAAAACATTACGAAATGGAACAACTGCTTGTGGCATGTAATTACATTTCCCTGACAGATTTCATCTAAGTGACCCACTGGCAAAAAAAGGCTTAATGCATCACCATACTGCATTAAAACAAACAAGTCATAATATAATGATCGATCCATGAAATCCATTTTTGTTTAACAATTGACTGAATCATGAGGAAGACTGGTCTTTTGATATGCAGAAGACTGACAAAAAGCAAAAAGTTTCGATCCAGGTCAGCCTGCACAGGCTGGATCAATACTTTTTGCAGATGCTTAACCCTTTACCACACAATCCTGACTTTTAACGACTCTGAGAAAGAAGCCTTTTGAAAACATTGTGGGAAAAAGAGAAAATGCTGGTAACCACAATGTTTTTTATCCTTCCCAAAGCAAATTTCAATTTTTCAGTCACATTTACTTTGTCGTCTGCAAATGCTTTCATTCTGGGCCGGTCTAAAATATTCTTGTGTGGTAAAGAGTTAAGACCTTCAGTTCACAGCTCAACCCATATGTAATCTTCTTTACATTTGTGTGTTGTATGGTTCATAAACTTTAATAGTTTGCTGGACAACAAAACTTTAGAAATGTCCATACTGACAGCATTGGCAGACACCAAATTAAAGTTACATCTATACTCATTTTCAGCCATTTTTTAACCCATTTCATCCTTATTTTATGAAACTGTAATAATTCTTGAATCTTCATGCCAAATAATGCCCCTGACAGCTGTAAGGTTGCACAGATAATGACGATAGGAAATGCATTCTATGTTTTCGAGGCCTTCACAGCAATTACTGTTGTCGTTTCCAATTTTTAATAATGACAAATTCCTTGAGTGTTCTATCCCTATATCCACCATATCTATTGGTAAGTTATCTAAGTTTACACAACTGAATCATTCTATACACTTTCAAGTTTTACCAGCCTTTTTTCTCGCTATTGGTAAGGATGTATCTCTAAATATGGCTACAATCATAGGTACTTGTATTTTTTTTGAAAGGATTGAAAACTTTGTGGGAAAAGGAGAAAATGCTGGTTACCAGCATTTTCTCCTTTTCCGACAATGTTTTCAAAAAGTCTTCTTTCTCAAGGTAGTTCACAATCTGGCTTGTTTGATAAAGGGTTAAAAGGTGCTTCACACCACTTTCAATATCATTTTAGTATAATGTCATTCATTCAACAGTTCACCTATTCCTGAGTTTCCTTTGTGTCACCTACACTAGGCTAGGGTTATGAAGTGTTCTTGTCCAGGAGCACTAAATAAGAAACATGGTGACTTGGGTGTGGATCGAGCCCAGTATTTAGGGATAACTAGCCCAGCACCCTAACCAATGGGCCGCATCATGGGAGTCCTATTTATACTTTAAATGATTACTTTATATAATTGTACAATTCTTTAACCCTTTACCACAAAATCCTGACTTTTAACATCCCTGAGAAAGAAGCCTTTTAACCCTTTACCACACAAGCAAACAAATGAATGTCCAATTGAGAGCATTTCCATTTGACAATTTAAACAAGAGGGCCATGATGGCCCTGTATCACTCCACTGGCTAATAAGTAAAACCACTACATGCCAAACTTTACAATAGTTGGCAAATTGGTTTTGATCATGAGACCCCTGAAACAGGACTAAAATTGGTAGCTCTTTAGAAAGAAGATTTCTAAAGTTTTCACTATATAAACCCATGTAAAACTTCTGACCCCTGGAGTGGGATCAAATTCGACCCTAGGGCTATAATTTGAGCACTATAAGTAAAGACCCCCTAGATAAAGCTACATGCAAAATTTGGTAACCCTAGGCTTTATGACCAAGTACAGGGGGATTTCTAACGTTTTCACCATATATGCCCATGTAAAACTTGTGACCACAAGGGTGGGGCCAAATTTAACCCCTGGGCTTTAATTTGGGCACTCTTGGTAGGGGCCCACTAGATAAAGCCACATGCAAAATTTGGTAGTCCTAGGCCTTATGGCTAGGTGCAGGGAGACTTCTACAGTTTTCTCTATATAAGCCCATGTAAAACCTGTGACCCCCTGGGCAGGGTCAAATTTGAACCTAGGGCTATAATTTGGACACTCTTGGTAGAGGCCCACTAGATAAAGCCACATGCAAAATTTGGTAGCCCTAGGCCTTATGGCTAGGTGCAGAGAGACTTCTAAAGTTTTCTCTATACAAGCCCATGTAAAACTTGTGACCCCCAGGGCGGGGCCAATTTTGACCCCATGGCTATAACTTGAAGAAACTTGATAGAGGTCTACTAGATAAAGCTACACTCTAAATTTGGTAGCCCTAGGCCTTATGGTTTCAGACAAGAAGATTTTCAAAGATTTCCAATATTTTTAAGTTTTGTTGCCATGGCAACCAGAGTTTTTGAAGGAATCAAATTCTTTCAAGAAATTCTGAAGAGGACCATGGCAGGATCATTTCTGTGAAGTTTCATCAAAATTGGATGAGTAGTTTCAGAGAAGAAGATGTTTGAAATAAAAGTTAACGCACAGACGGACTGGCGCACGACGGACACCGGGCCATGACATAAGCCCGCTGGCCTTCGGCCAGTGGAGCTAAAAACGGTTCAAAATTATGGAATTTGTCTTTAATAGGGTAGAAAACATTGCAGGAAAAGGAGAAAACGCTGGTTACCAGCATTTTCACCTTTTCCCACAATGCTTTCAAAAGGCTTCTTCCTCAGGGTCATTAAAACTCGGGATTGTGTGGTAAAGGGTTAAAACATTTTGGGAAAAGGAGAAAATGCTGGTAACCAGCATTTTCTCCTTTTTCCCCACGATGTTTTTAACCCTTCCCAAAAGGAATTTCAGTTCTTTTAAGTCACATTTATTTTGTCATCTACTAATACTTTCAATTTGGACCGGTCTGAAATTTTGTTGTTCTGTAAAGAATTAAGAAACTTGTATAGTGAATTAAATGAAGATCGAAAGACATACAACAAAATTTATAGATAGAAAATATTTTACTATCATACTTTATTTTATTGGAAATACCTATAATTCTATACTACCTAAAACATAAAATCTAAATCTACATCCACAATACATAATTATTCTTGAAAAAAGTTTTATTCTTCTTCAACTATCGCCACATAAATGTACTAAGAATGCAATGGCTAAGACAAAAACATGTGCACTAGTAAATACTGTTCTTTCCATTTTCATAAAAGGGGGAAAAAAAATTAGATATATGTATGCATAAAATTCATGTGCACACTCACTGTGCAGTTTTTATCATTTCAGTGTTTTAATCCTTTAATAAAATGATCCTGAGTTTAAACTACCCGTAGGAAAAAACCATATGAAAACACTGAAAAAAGGAGAAAATGCTGGTAGCCAGCATTTTCTCCTTTTTCCACAATGTTTTCTACTCTTTTAAATGTAATCTTTTGAGACATTTCTAGTTTGCCATCTGGAAATCTATCAGTTTAGATTAGTATAAAATTTTGATGATTGGTACAGAGTTAATGCATGAGCAATTGTGTGTTCTTAAACAACTGAAATAATATCATTAATAATGAGCATTTTCACAATGTCCAAAACCAACAAATATCATACAGATTTCTTTTTAATCTTCACAAATCTCTTCAAGTCACATGAAGTTGTTTTTGAGATAAACACTTACTGAGTAAAGATTTTTCTGTCGTTGTCTTTTCTTTTTTTTAAATACCATATCAGACTATAGCGCAAAGTAACATCATTATTTTATCACACTAAGGAGACTTTAAGGATGATCTATGAATGGCATACATCTACAAATCTCTGGTTTCTATCTATGCAAGTAGCTTCGTACCATGATTGGAATTTAAGATTAACTCTTGTTGTGGGTAAAAAGATAAGATTTTTCTGTAAAGAGGTAGAAAACATTGTCGGAAAAGGAGAAAATGCTTATCACCAGCATTTTATCCTTTTCCAACAGTGTTTTCAAAATGCCTCCTACTCAGGTTTGTAAAATGATCAGGGTCTGTATATATGGCATATATGGTCATGTGTATATCAAAAAAGTTTAACACTAAATGTCTATGCACTCAAAATGCCCAACATTCGAAGTCCAAGAATGATGGTGTTGACCAGCAGCGTAATCAACCCAATGTATCCAAAACTACCACGAGTTCTCTTCTCAGGGTCTGTAAGAGATTAAAAAAAAAATCATCAGTTACCTAACAAATCCATGTATTAACCCTTTACCTCACAATCCCGACTTTTAATGACCCTGAGAAAGAAGCCTTTTGAAAACATTGTTGAAAAAGGAGAAAATGCTGGTACCCAGCATTTTCTCCTTTTCCCACAATGTTTTCTACCCTTCTCAAAACAAATTTCAATTTTTCATTAACACTTATTTTGTCGTCTGCAAATGCATTCAATTTGAACTTGTCTAAAATTTTGTCGTTTGGTAAAGAGTTAATGTTGCTAGTGAAAAAGATCTTTAAAAAAAAAATTGTGAGAAAATGAGGAAATGTCAGTAGCCAGCATTTTCTTCTTTTCTCCCAATGTATTCTGTCCTTTCAAAGACAAATTCTATCACTTGAGCATCATTCTCTCCACAAATGCATTCAAATTGGACAAGTCTACATTTTGTTGTATGATCAACAAATTTAACCCCATAAAGCTCTGAATAAATAAAATCAACTGAGTCAGCTCTGTTTGCCTCCTTTCAAGAACCTATTGGTCTGGAAATGTCACAGCAGCCAGGTCCTGATCTACACTGTTCACAACTGCAACTGAAGTTGTGCTTCACATCTGAAGGTCAACTTTTTCTTAATTTCAACCCCCAATTACCAAAAGCTCATTATTCTAGATCGCCAATACAGTAAAATCTCGATAATTCGAAGTCCCAAGGGGACAAGCAAAATATTCGAATTATCGCGGTTTTCGAATTATCCAAAATATCCATGAAAAAACATAAATTCCGTTCAGGATCGGCAAGTAAAGTAAATAACTTGTACGACCCCGAGCAATAAAACAGAGTTTTTGTTCCCTTTTTTCATAATATTCAAAGAATATCATATCGAAAGGGTTATTTTCTCTAAATGCAGCGGATCTGACCATATGAGTTCTTGGAAATAAGTCACATTGAAATTCCTTTCATTCTGTAAGGTATTGGAAAGGTCAGTGCTCTAGTTTTTCTTTCAAATTCGTAAAATTTGCCCTGTTGTATTCGCCCCCATTAACTATTACCCCACAAGGAAAAAAGCACATTATTATTTTTTGACCTAAGAAAACAGTAGAAGGTAGAATATGATATGGTATCACAAATATTTAGGCCTACACGTGTATAGATTTAAGTTCCTCGGACACCGATATTTCAATGAATATCGAGATATGAAAAGTGTTGAAAACGATGGAAGAATGAAGGCGGGAAAACCTGATGCTAAAAATAGGTAGACACAAAAAGTTATAAAAAATGAGACATCCTCCGATCACAAACGCTTTAAACTGTCTTTTTAGCGTTAATAATGACTTTGAACATGTGATCTACGCACATACGGCAAAACAATGAAGTCGGGGATAAAATGAGTTGTCTAATCAGGAATGAAATACTCGAGTGATTTTATAGAATGAAATATCAAACAACATAATCGAAGGAGGGGGTGGTAGAAGCAAACATGTCAAACTTAACATAATTAACCTCTTATTATCAAATCAAAGTCAACTCCTTTTAAAAATCGTATTGTAGTATGAATCTCCAGTAGTAAATGTCATAGACTGTAAAACTTACACTACACTGTAGACGGGCCGACGCCAAAAATTCCTTTGCTAGGAAAGGTGTGAAAACATTTAATTGAGAGGTGAGAAAATAATGTGTTCAAATTAACAATCAATTTAAAGTGACAAATTGATGACAGGGACCAACACATGTGTTCGAATTTTCAGATTATCTAGACTTGAAATTACCGATCTATTTTTGATGCTATATAGTGGAGTTTTTGCTGGGACTATGGAAATTCCTCGAAAAATACGGGGTCCTCGAATGTTCGAGATTGGAAATATCGAGATTTTGCTGTATTATCTCTGTTAAAAGCAATCCTTTTGTTTTCCTACTACCATTACTGGCTTTTATCTCTTTACAAAACAACTTTACACTCATCAATATCGAAAGCATTCATAGAAAGCAACTCAAAGGATGGAATTTGTCTTCTACAGGGTAGAAAAGATTGGGGGACAAGGAGAAAATGCTAATTACTAGTATTTTCTCCTTTTTCCCCCCCCAGTTTTCAAAACCCTTATCCCTACCATCATAAAAACAGGATCATTTTGTAAAAAAAAAAAAATTAAAAAAAATACATACAGACCAAAATGGCTCCCTGTTATACCTTATCACACAATTCCAAGTGTAAACAACTCTGAGCAAAAAGCCTTTTGAAAACATTGTGGAAAAAAGAGAAAATGCTGGTAACCAGCATTTTCTCTTTTTCCAACAATGTTTTCTACTCTATCAAAGACAAATTCTATCCTTTGAGCCACTATTAAATTGTTGTCTGCAAATGCTTTCAATTTGAACTACCGGTAACCTACACTTTTTATCATGTAGTAAATAGAAGATATTTGAAAGATCCAAAGTTTGTTGTTTTTTTTCCAGTGAACATCATCAGTAATATTTTCACAAGTGGCGCAACCTTCAATTGAAGAGTTGCGGAAACATTTACAGTAAATTTCACTGGTTGTAACCATGAATTATCAAACCTTATAATCCACCTTTATTTCCCTGTAAACTACTGAAAAGCATGAAATAAAGAGTTACAATCAAAGTAGGTTCAACATACCTCCAGTATAATATCCCAGAGCATACACAATTCTTCCAGCAATATACACCAATCCAGCTACAGCGCTCACTCTCTGAAATCACAGATGATCTATATGTATTGATTGAACAGTGTTAAACCTAAAATACTTAATCCCAAGTTTTAATGACTCTAAAGAAAACTGTGGGAAAAGGAGAAAACACTGATAAACAGCAATTTCTTGTTTACCAACAATGTTTTCTACTCTTCCAAAAACAAATACATGTACCAACATGTACTTTCAAGTTGCATTTATTTTATCATCTGCAAATGCTCCCATTTTTGGACACGTCTAAAGTTTTGTTGTTTGGTAAAGAGGTAATGGATTCTTTCAACATTATTTCAGTTATATCAAAGGCAACACCTTTACTAATTCATGCCTGTCCTGGGTTTCACCAAGGCTATGAAGTGTCTTGCCCAAGGACACTCCTATGAAAGACCCAGCGCCTTGAGTGAGCATTTGAACCCGGGGCCTCCAAGCTGCCAATCCTATGCCTTCATCATGGAGCCATGGAGAACCCCACATGTACAGTCAAACCCTTTTTTAGAGACCACCTAAGGAAAGTAAGCAGTGTTCTCTTTTACCCTTTACCACACAATCCCTACTTTTAATGACCCTGAAAAAGAAGCCTGTTGAAAACAATGTGGGAAAAAGAGAAAATGCTGGTAACCAGCATTTTCTCCTTTTCCCACCATGTTTTCTCCCCTTCCCAAAACAATCTTTGAAATTTGAGTCGCATTTATTTTGTCGTCTGCAAATGCTTTCAATTTGGACTAGTCTTAAATTTTGTTGTTTGGTAAAGAGTTCACCTTTTACTACACAACAAAAACTTTTAGACCTGTTCAAACCCAAAGCATTTGGGGAGAACAAATCAAATGTGGCTCAAATTGTCATTGATAGGACAGAAAACTTTATCGGAATAAGACAAAATGCTGGATACCAGTTACCAGCATTTTCACCTTTTTTGATCTCAAGGTCGTTAAAAGTTGGAATTGTGTGGTAAAGGCTTAATTCAAGTTCAATTAACTCTGACAAAATTAAAGACTCATCCAAATATTGAAAACATTACATGTATCTTAAATGGTGATTAAAGTACTTAACAAGGGTAGAAAATGTTGTGGGAAAAGGAGAAAATGCTGGTTACCAGTGTTTTCTTTTTCCACATTGTTTTTTCTCTTTAAGATAACTACAACAAAATTGAACCAATCTTGAATTTGTCAGTGGCAGTTACTTTTGATTTTGATCAGTTAACAATTTAATGTTTGGGAAATGGTAAACCCTTTACCACACAATCCTGTGTCTTAACAACCCCAAGGAAAAGGACTTTTGAAAACATAGTTGCAAAAGGAGGAAATGCTAGTAACCAGCATTTTCTCCTTTTGCAACTATGTTTTCTACCTTTGCAAGTTTTTTTTCAATATATGATTTGTCATCTGCAAATGCTTTCAATTTGGACAAGTCTAAAACTTTGTTGTTTGGTAAAGTATTAACCCTTCACCAAGTTTTAACAACCCTGATGGAGAAGACTTTTGAAAACATTGTGGGAAAAGGAGAAAATGCCTGTAAGCAGCATTTTTTCCTTTTCCCACCTTTTCTATTCAATCAAAGACAAACTTCAGCATTTTAGTTAACTTTAATTTTTTGTCTGCGAATGCTTTCAATTAGGACTAGTCTGAAATTCTGTCTTTTCGTAAAAGGTTAAAGAACAGAGCAGATTTACTTACAGGGTACACTAAGCCTCCCAAGAAGAGCAAAACCAGAAACACAGGATAACCTTCAAGCCTGTGTAAAATACACAACAAAGAAAAAATAAATACACGACATGTATGTCTATACAATCAGAAATAAATCAAATGAGATGCTTTTTCACCCAGGAAAAATAAAACCAAAATATTGTATTTTGTTCTTCTGACTAGACGTCATCTGTCCGAAAAAATACCAGACATAGTAGATTAACAGCAGACTGCAAGTTCAATGTAGTTGCCACTGTTCTTCTAGATTATGGAAAGTTTTTACCACACTACAAAATAGAAGACTTGTCTAAATTTAAAGCATTTACAGAAAACGGAACAGAATTTACTTCACATGATGGGATTCATCTTTGAAAGGGTTGATAGGAAGGGAGAAAATTTTGGTTACTATCATTTTCTCCTTTTCCCTCAATGAAGACCTCTTCAAAAGGGCTGTAAAAACATAGGATTGTCTGGTAAACATTTAATTCAAGAAGGCTAAGAACAGAGAAAGAAATCTGTTCTATCAAACCTTTAAAGCGTGCATATACATTTCACATGTATGCAAACAACAAAATGGATTTGATTTGAATTAATTTATCAAAAATTTCACTTATATCAGTGTGACCAGTAAACCTATCTATGCTTTCAAGGGGCCTATTTTACCAGTTCTTTACACAATATTCTTTCCAAGCCACTGGCTGCTTTTTCACATAATCAATATCTAAATATTGATCAGCAGTGAAAAAGGAAAGAATCCTGTTGCTATGACTGGCATCAATCCTTGGGAAAAAAAAGCCTTGCAGGGGATTTGAACCAGGGGCTCTGGTTAAAAGCCCTGTGCATTACATATACCACTTACAGTAGCTTTTAGGTTTGAAGAGAACAAGTCTAAAACTGTCATCTGGTAGAAATGAAATTAATACATCTTTGCTCTCTTTACCATTCAACAAAATTTCAGGCTTGTTTATACCGATTTAGCATTTGCAGGTAAAGAATTCATAGGGCTAAAATCATGGGATTCGTCTTTGAAAGGGTTAAAAAAAATTGGTGGAAATGGGGAAAATGCTGGTTACCAATATTTTCTCCTTCTCCAACAATGTATTCAAAACCCATCATTATCAGGGTTGTATTGTTTAGTAAAGAGATCATCAACATTATTTATAGTGGATGTTGCAAGACTTACTTGTAACTCTGTGCCACACAATCCAGACTTTTAACTACGCTGAGGAAAAAGCCTTTTGAGAACTTAATGGGAAAATGAGAAAATGCTGATAATCAGCATTTTCTCGCTTTTCCACAAAGTTTTCTACCAGTTTGCATGCAAATTTCCACAGTTCAAGTTTTATTTATTTGATGCAAATGCTTTCACTTCAGACATGTCAAAAATTTTGTTAAGTGGTAAAGAGTTAACCCTTTACCACACAATCCCTGAGAAAGAAGCCTTTTGAAAACATTGTGAGAAAAGGAAAAAATGCTGGTAACCAGCATTTTCTCCTTTTCTCACAATGTTTTCTACCCTCTCAAAAACAAATTTCAAATTTTTAGTAACTTTCATTTTGTTGTCTGCAACTGCTTTCATTTTTGACAAGTCTAAAATTTTGTCGTTTGGTAAAGAGTTAAACTATGCAACTCATAAAATTTTGAAGTGATGAATGCGAAAACCTGTTACTTACGTATTCTGATGAACTCTCTGGATGCAGTTAAAAACATGGCCAAATGGCTCAATGTACATCTTTGGATACTGAAATATGAATTATCAAGAGGAGAAGTGAGTACAGACTGTGTAACTGCTCAAGCAGAAACAGTGAATTTGGTACAAAAAAAATGTCCACAACAGACTCTAAAATCTTTCTAAAATTCTGCCAAATTAAATGATAAATTGTTAAAGCACCAAATGAACCAAAACGACATTATCAGTCAATGACCTGCACTCTGGCAAAAGGGGTTTTAATGCATCTCCATGATGCATTATATTAAGCAAGTCATCATATGATTATAGACACAAATCCATTTTGTTTGAAAACGAGCTGACATATGAGGTAGACTGGTCCTTTGACATGCAAAAAAATGGCCAACAGTGAGTTTCAATCCAGGTAAGCCTGCATAGACTGTGCAGGCTGACCTAGGTCTATAGCTTCTGCAGATGCATTAAACCCCCTTTCTACAGAGCATGGCTCAAATACAATTTCTAGGTTGTTTTTACCCAGAATTTCTGTGCTGCCTATCTTTATCTACATTGGCAGCGAAGGCCACTGAATCTTGTAAAGGGAACATTAACTCTTTACAACACAATCCAGAGGTTTTAAAATCTTTTGTAAAGAACGCTTTTGAAAACATTGTGGGAAACAGAGAAAATGCTGGTATTTTATGTATTTTGATAGAAATCTGATCTTGAAAGACAGCATTATTCTGTGTTGTTTGTGAGTCACTATCTCAATAACGCCAAATGGTTGTATAGCACATTAATTTCTTGGTGTGTGTGTGTGTATCTTTCAATAGATCTATTTTTCAATTTTTAGGATATTAACCCTTTACCACACGACAAAATTTTAGACCTGTCCAAACCCAAAGCATATGCAGAACCAAATGAAATGTAGCTAAAATTGTGAAAGTTGTCTCTGATAGCGAAGAAAACATTGTAGGAAATGGAGAAAATGCTGGTTACCAGCATTTTCTCCTTTACCCACAATGTTATCATGTGTCTTCATTCTCAAAGTCGTTTCTCCACTATTAAGTCGTTAATAGTCTGCATTGTGTGGTACAGGGTTAAACAATGTTTTGCACTGAATCATAATAGAATAAACCGTATCATCTCCAGACTATTATAGATTAACGTGACAACAAGTATCTAACGTTTGTTAGAGTTATTTCCCTTCACTGCCTTTCAACACTGATCCCAGTTTACACATAAGTCTTGAAACGATATGGTTACAAAGTTATGATTCAATTCATAATACCATGAAATATTCCTAGAATTGAAAAATTGATGTATTTAAAGCTGTATAAACACATCTTCAAAAAAATTGATATTTATGCACCTATGGCGTCATTGAGATCATGACTCTGAATATGGCTGTCTTTCAAAATCAAATTTTTACTAACACACCTAAAATGTATCAGCTGTAAGTCAATATAGTATATACGAAGGTTGGCAAAAAGCCGGTCAAAATGAGTACTGACCCGGCCAGCAGTTTTAACCGGTCAATACTGGTCACAGGTGGTCGATTGGTGGTCGATTGAAGTGGTTGATTGGGTCGATTAAATCACTGGCTTACTTACCCGTCCCGTTTCAAAAGTACTGTAGTCTTAAAAGCTCTCCTCCTACATCCTGTACATGAAGGTATATTACATATTATCATCAGTATCATAGTTTTTATCAGTAAGGTCCCTTATTATTTGATCATAATTTAAAAGACATTATTGCTGGTCAGCTGAAGAGGTTGATTGGGTTGACTTTCCTTATTGAACTTACATACAGGTCAGTTCTTTTCAACCAAACAACTTTTATCTATCATCATTCTTTACAGGTTAGATAACTGTTTATAGTTCTACATCTCTCTCTCTCTCTCTCTCTCTCCTCCTCCCACCCCACCACAAAAACACTTAGGTTTTAAAAATACAGATTGTTTAACATAGTCTTTGGTCTTAAAAGTTCAAAGGATCATCAAAAAGCAGCTAATATATAAATTTCATGTAAAATTGCAGAAAAAAGTGTCATCCATGGGCAAACATTTGAATACTGAGAAACAAATGAAGAAGGCTGTAACTGATTAACCAAACAATGGTTAAGGATACATTAATGTTTTTAAAGTATATTTAAGTGTCTACCTACACCTTTAAATTTCTGTCATAACACATTAAAAGGTGTAAAGTTACCCCTTTCTACCCCAGTGGTTGTGGCTTAAATCATATTACCAAGGTGACCAATCATGTGTCCCTATTTGGGGTATTATATTTGACACCAGGCTTTATTCCTAAAGCGTGAAATATTGACTTATATGCAATCAAGATAATATCTTATCATCACGCAATTACTTAAGGTGTCAAAAATTAAACCTAAAGACCTTATTTGGAACTTCTACACAGCTTAAGAAAACTGGAAAAAGCCAGCTGATGAGTACCCTTGGCAGGGACAAAAGAGTTTTTTCACTCAAGTCAACTCTTTCATATCATGAATTCAACCAATTCGAGAACAAAAAAAAAAAATCCCTAAAATAAATCATCCACTAAATAGCATAACTGTCCTCTTAAAAGTGATCTGACCATTAAAATTTCCAAATGACCACTACATATATTCAATCGACCACTACTAACCAGTATTGAAAACTTTGGGAGTATTGACCGGGGCGGTTTAAACGGTTAAAACCGCCGGTAAAAACCGCCCCTGGTTTCAACCGCCCAACCTTGCAATATACTAAAGGTAACATCTCGATTAAGATACATGTATCCAAACATAAAAAAACATGCATTTAATTTTATTTTTATGTGGCATATCAATTTCTCCTGTGGCGTACCTGTGGTGTAAATTACTCCTGTGGCATATTTTAGAGTGACAAATTTCAATAAATGCTGTTAATGATCTGATGGAAACAGAATATTCTGGTACTGACATTGATTAACATACATTTGGAGTATGTGAATTTCAACTTGATTTATAATTAAATCCTTTACCAAACAATCCCCGGTTTTATCGACCCTGGGTGAGAAAGCCTTTGAAAACATGGTGGTAACCAGCATTTTATCCTTTATCCACCACATTTTCTACATTTTCAAAGACTAGCCCAGTAACTCTACTTTAGTCACATTTAATTTTCCATCTGTAGAACTTTACTGCAATGTGGGCTAGTTGATTTATAAAATTTTGTGGTCTGGTAACGACTTGGCAAGAGAATTAGAATTGTGGAAGTTTAACGTCAAGATAATTTACCCTACCTTTACGCCATACTGTTTTCTTGCCATTCCAACTTTGATTCCCATCCATTGGAGTACAAATACCGACGCAACAAACACGAAAATAACGTAGCCATAATCGTTGTCTACTTGCAAGTCTGCCATTTTAACTTCTGTCGATTACAATGATTTCTCCAACGATTATATCTGTAGGCTTGATATTGCTAGCAAGTTCCACAGTATCTACATCTAGGACGCGGTGACAAATTAGGACAAAGAGGATGATCAAGCGAATTGCCACGGATTAAATACACGAGGTACAATTGACTCTAACACGTTGGCGGAAATAATATCAATTTTTTACCCACCGGAACCTCGTATCTTCTTCGTGCTTGCAAAGTTCTTGCCTCAAGCCAGTTTGTCAAGAACCATGATGAGCATACGCTAAGCAAAACATACCCATACTCGGACGTTACATTGAAAGAGAACTCCATATTATCCGTGCACCGGTTTTACTACTCTGGTACCCGCGTTGTCTGCGCATATCACATTCTTCGAAGATTCGACCTACTATGATCCATTACTATCCTGCACAGGATAAATATTAATACGCTGTTTGTAAATTAAATCTGCCTCTGATACATGGATCCGTGGCGATATGATAAACATATTTTCTTGGTTACTGTTGCTATAGGCTCACATGTATACAAATGCGGTATACAAGTATCATGAATACAGTATCTAGAGCAGATAGACTACTTAAATTTTGCTGTTATGACTATTTCTCTCGATAAAATCAAGGGAAAAATATTTCGATCATATCTGTCTGCAGATGATGAATTTTTGGTATGAAAGTAAGAGAGATGATTGAATTAATTTACATTAGGATATGCACTCAATATACGAACTTAGAGGGCTACTGACAATGAAATACTTGTTTTCACAGTTGTAGACTTCACTGAGAAGGAATGAAACACCTCAAAAACTTCAGTTTTGCCATAGAATAATAAATTAAAATAGGCTTTTTTGTTTAGGCTAGTTTAGTCGTCTGAACACCATACTCGACAATGACCACTACATATATTCATATAGTTTACACTGAATTACAAGCATTTCGAAATATTTGTAAATTGTCTTATCCAGTTGACAGAGAGCTATAAAGCTAAAAAAGTTTCCATTTCAGTTTAAGGGTTAAATGATGGTTTGCTGACTTTAATATGCGTTAAGTGTGCTGTCAGTTAACAAACTTGTTAATATCATTGTCGGTATATGGTTGATTGTTTCATCTTACGATATTCTCAAGATGGTGTTATTTCATTTGAGCACAAACGGTCATCAAATCAGCGCGAAAAAAGCCATCGATTCAGCGCAGGATTTCTAAAGAATTCAGAAACCCTGGTCATCGATTCAGCGCAAGATTTTAGTCATCTTTTCAGCACAAAACCCTTTGCCGATGATCTGCAGCATGGTTATGCTCGTTCGTTTCACGAATGATGACAGACTCTGTCTCATCTGTTCTAATCCTTGCTTTACATTTTACGTGTGTGCATCTCCAATCAATAAATTTCTCACGAGCCCTGTCCAATCGGTAGGGAAATCCGTCATATATTATACTTTTTGCCCCCCTTCTCGATTTTATAGGACAAAGTAATCAAATTAGGAGTAAGTTGTAAAATGGTGAATATGCTCAGATCTATCTATAGTAACGTCAAACCATGCATACGATTAACGAATGAAAACAAGTATTCCGAATTTCTAGATGTTACGATTGGCTTAAAGCAAGGTATGGTGGCATATTTCTGCCGCGAGATACGAGATAGCTATCATGATAATTTAAGAGAAGTATCGTATGGTGGCATATTTCTGCCACGAGATACGAGATAGCTATCATGATAATTTTGGTAAATTATCGCGATAAATTAAAAGTTTCCTGGAAATCTTATCAAGATCGTGAAAAGTTTCATGATAAAAATATCACGATAAACTTAATATTTTATCGCAAAATTTCTCCACCGTGCTCGGAGCTGACAAGTGAAATAAAATTATTGTGATAGTTTTATCCGTTTCTCGATATCTATAAATAGAAAATTCATCATTTGGATGAACTCGGTAGTTTTGACTTAAAGGGCAACTACAGCCAAAATCTCTTTTTTGGATATATGAATCCTTAAATGAAAACCATCTTAAAATAGAAAAACCGCATTTCAATGTTTATCGTAGAAAGAGAGTTCTAAGCGAAGATGTGGTTTGCACACCTGTGCGAGTTTGTGAAATGTTCGATAAACCGGATGTGATGCCACTCTTATTTCGGCTTCTGTGTACTTTTTTTTTCTCAGCCTTATCCTCCCTCATGTCAGGAGACGACTTTTTTCGTCACAAAAATCCCTATCGTATGCCGGGTGCCGAGTTTAAGCCCTATTTCGAGCCAGGAGATGACTATTTATTTGTCAGTCTGCTGTCTGTCTGTCTGTCTGTCTGTCTGAACTAAATGACATGGCTTAATATCAGATCTACCGTTAATCCTCAAAAGGTTAAATAAACCTTCATGCCGATTGCAAAATTTTGAATAGTGCTAGTTTTTGGAGAAACAAAAATAGATGTTTCCACATTGGACACTGTACATAAGATCAGTCTGATCTTAATATACACTGTTCGCAAAAGGTCATTGAGTCGCGCTCAGCAGCCTTGGGGCCCCACAGAAATTTAAATGAGGCAAGCAATAAATGGTAAATTCACTGTTGATTATCCATCTCTTTCATGAGAGAGAGAGAGAGAGAGAGAGAGAGAGGGAGAGAGAGAGAGAGAGAGACAGAGAGAGAGAGAGAGAGTAGTTAGAAAAGAAATTCGACAAGCAGATTATGCGTTTTTTTTTTTTAATTTAAGATTGTATGAATGAGGAAAATACAAAAGTTATGACGTTCGACTTACCCATTTAAACTGTGTAAAATTCCAAATTCCATTTACATTATTTACGAAAAAGGGTTCAATATGATCGTGAAAACAAAAGAGTAACTTTGTACATGACATGTTTGTGACAAGCGCTTGTTAACCTCAAGCTGCAAGCCGGGTAAAAAAAATATGTCAGACCACAACGGTGCGATATCATCACAAAAGAGGCACCGAATTAACCCTTTGTCCTTGTACATGGATGGAACACACAATTCTTTTCTCAAAATAAAAGGTTGGCGCACTAAAATTTTGTGTAAAGTTTGTACGCAGTTATAAATTTTTAATTTACGCTGCATTTTCATGGTCAGCATCTCTTATCTCATATATGATTACAGGGAGAAACACGGGAGAAGACGGTTAAACAATTTTTGTCCACGTTGGTATTTCCTTTTAAATTGTACGCCTTACACGTCTCAGTATTTAAGAAATGGACTGACCCTGTATTTTGCAGACGATCAAAAATGTTTACTGCATGATATGGAGGACAGGAAGGCAGGAGGCAATTCAGACAATCTTTTAACGTTGTTGTTGATGAAAGAAACAAATTTGACATTTTGAAAAAAAAAAAGCACGTAGGAAAATAAATGAAGATCGAGTGAAAAAAATTTTTTTTTTTAACTTTAACAGCAAATTCAGGATGTGTGCTGGATTTAATGTTGTTCGTGAATGTTAAAGAGAGGATAAGATTTCTAAGGCAGATCAAGGCTTTTAATTCTTTCCAAGCTGAAGGAGACATGTAAAATGCTGACACTGATGGTGTAGATTCAAATCAGACTGCGCAGGATTTGTAGACCGTTAAATGATCGACGGTGTCCTATATTTGGTAGAAACAGCCTTAGAAATTAACTCGAATGATTTCCTTTTCACATTGCAACGTTCCTTCTTCCTTCTACGACCTAGTAGAAGAGAATTTTGGTATGATTCAATTATCTTGATTTATTATTTCTTTTTTTATATTTATCAATTACAACTCGTTGATTAGGTAGTGGTACAATTGAAATAACATCAAGAAATAAATTTCAAAATATTTACGTTCGTTACCAGAAGAATAACTATTCACTTTTTTATAAGTACTTTCTCCACTAAGCTAATTCATTCAAAATTTCTTTCCTATGATTGTAGATGTAAGAGCGATATACCCCCGTCACGCCAAACTCGTTCTCACTCTCTTCCGAATTTTTTTTGCTGATCGGACTGAAACTGTCTTCAGACGAAGTGGGCGTATTAGTATCCTTTTACGAAGGGTGCTCCAGAACTTTGAGCCTGCTCAAAATTTTTTGCCATCCATCCCGTCCTGTGATTAGACGGAGTAACAACCTACTTAAAGCGAGATGGACGTACTACGAACGGAACTGCTGTACTTCGATCCTATTAGAGACGCAGTGCGGTCGGGCTATAACCTGCAGTGCGTTTGCAATTTACCTACCGAAATTACATGTCCTATCCCAGCCAGTTTTTCGATTTTGTTGACCGGGTTAAGACTTTCTGGGAATAGGTTTGGTGAGATAGGGGCTTCAGCCATTATCAGGCCAAAATTATACGTTCATCCCCGACCGTAACCCGTTTCCCGATTATGTCAGGACGGGTTAAGACGTTCTAAGAATTAGTTTGGTGTGACGGGGGCTATAAAGATTGAAACTCTGCAGTACACAAGTGATTGAAACGTGAAATAGCGATTTATATCTTTATAAATATCATGCAGTTTTCTCAATTTTCTGTGTTAGTTCATATATAGCGACTATAATTATCTTCTCACACTTGTGAGATCACGGCAAACTACCGGAAGTCACGGTTTTTTCAATTAGCGACTTTCACACAGGTGAAAATCCGACAGTTTAAACCTCTATATCTCGTGGAGTAAACATCACAGAACGCTAACAAGATTTTTGTTAACATACTCTAGTGTCGTTTTATCCGATTTTGAAATGAAAATTTTGGTGCGGAGTTACCCTTTAATAAGATTGCAGTCAGTAAAATTTCGATTCATTAATTAACAATTGTAGCTTAACTGGTAAATTTTGACAATGCCCGAATGACAGAGGTCTGTAAAATCACAAAGACGACTCGAAATGCCTCCTACGAACAACTTTGAAACCGTACAGGGGAAAGGAGAATTCATAAGGTTGTATACAAAGGTATTCCGAAACCGTATCTAATTATAGGTATCATGAATGTCAGTTGTGGGCACGAAAGCAAAAAAAAATCATGATAAGAGTTAGCATTATTGCGATATTTTTATCGTGAATTTTTTTGTTTTATCACGATAATTCTCTTAAATTATCATGATAGCTATCTCGTATCTCGCGGCAGAAATATGCCACCATAGTATCGTGATAAAACAAAGATTTTCATGATAAAAATATCGCGATAATTCTAATTCTTATCATGATTTTTTCTGCTTTCGTGCCCACAACTGACATTCATGGTACTTATAATTAGATACGGTTTCGGAATACCTTCGTCTACAACCTTATGAATTCTCCTTTTCCCTGGATGGTTTTAAAGTTGTTCGTAGGAGGCATTTCGAGTCGTCTTTGTGATTTTACAGACCTCTGTTCATTTCGAGTATTGTCAAAATTTACCAATTAAGGTACAAAAAAAATTGTTAATGATTCGAAATTTTACTTACTGCAATCTTATTAAAGGGTAACTCCAGACCAAAATTTTCATTTCAAAATCGGATAAAACTATACTAGAGTATGTTAACAAAAAATTTTTTAGCGTTCTGTGATGCTTACTTCACGAGATATAGAGGTTTTCACTTGTCTGACAGTCGCTAATTGAAAAAATCGTGACTTCCGGCAGTTTGCCGTGACGTTACAAGTGTGAGAAGATATGGTCGCTATATATGAACTAACGCAGAAAACAGAGAAAACTGCATGAAATTTGTAAAGATATAAATCGCTTTATCACGTTTCAATCACTTGTGTACTGCAGAATTTTCACATCTATCGCTCTTACATCTTACTACAATCATAGGAAAGAAATTTTGAATGAATTAGCCTAGTGGAGATAGTATACTACTTATGAAAAGGAAAAGTTATTCTTCTGGTGGGAAACAAAACTATTTTGAAATTTATTTCTTGAAGTTATTTCAATTATACCACTGCCTAATCAACGAATTTTAATAGATAAAAATAAAAAAATAATAATAACTCAAGATAGTTGAAACATGCCAAAAGTCTCTTCTACTAGGTGGTAGAAGGAAGAAGGAACGTTGCAATGTGTAAAGTAAGTCATTCGAATACAGTTCTAAGGCTGTTTCTACCAAATATAGGACACCGTCGATCATTGAACGGTCTACAAATCCTGCGCAGTCAGATCTTGATCTTCACCATCGGTGTCAGCATTTTACATGTCTCCTTCAGCTTGGGAAGAATTAAAAGCCTTAATCTACCTCAGAAATCGTATCCTCTCTTTAACATTCACGAACAATATCAAATCCAGCACACATCCTGAATTTGCTGTTGAAGTTAAATCCATTTTTTATTTTTTCACTTGATCTTCATTTATTTTCCTACGTTTTTTTTTTTTTTTTTTTCACAATTTCAAATTTGTTTCTTTCATCAACAACAACGTTAAAGATTGTCTGAATTGCCTCCTGCCTTCCTGCCTTCCTGCCCTCCATATCATGCAGTAAACGAGACATGTAAGGCGTAAAATTTAAGTGGAAATACCAACGTGGACAAAATTTCTTCCGTATTTCTCGCTGTAATCATGTACGAGATAACAGATGCAGATTGCTGACTATAAAAATGGTGCATAAATTAAAAATTTATAACTGCATACAAACTTTACACAAACTTTTAGTGCGCCAACTTTTTATTTTGCGAAAAGAATTGTGTGTTCCATCAATGCAAAGGGGCAAAGGGTTAATTCGGCGCCTCATTCATGTTGGTATCGCACCGTTGTGGTCTCACATATTTTTTTTACCCGGCTTGCAGCTGGAGGTTAACAAGCACTTGTCATAAACATGTCATGTACAAAGTTACTCTTCTGTTTTCACGACCATATTGAGCCCTTTTTCTTATAAAATGTGAATGGAATTTGGAATTTTACACAGGTTAAATGGGTAAGTCGAACGTCATAACTTTTGTCTTTTCCTCATTCATACGATCTTTAAAAAAAAAAAACGCATAATCTGCTTGTCGAATTTCTATTCTAACTACCCTCCAACTCTCTCTTTCTCTCTGTCTCGCTCGCTCTCGTATGAAAGAGATGGATAATCAACAGTGAATTTACCCTTGATTTCTCGTCTCATTTAAATTTCTGTGGGGCCCCAAGGCTGCTGAGCGCGACTCAATGACCTTTTCTGAACAGTGTATATTAAGATCAGACTGCACAGAAAGTGCAATCTGATCTTATGTACAGTGTCCAATACGGAGATATCTATTTTTATATCTCCAAAAACTAGCACTATTCGAAATTTTGCAATCGGCATGTTATTTAACCTGTTGAGGATTAATGGTAAATCTGATATTGAGCCACGTCATTCGGTTCAGACAGCAGACCGACGAATAAATAGTCCTCTCCTGGCTCGAAATATTGCTTAAACTCGGCACCCGGCATACGATAGGGATTTTTGTGACGAAAAAAGTCGTCTCCCGACATGAGGGAAGATAAGGCTGTGAGAAAAAAAGTCAGTATCAGAGTAAATTAATAGTACACAGAAGCCGAAATAAGCAGATTTCACAAACTCGCAAAGGTGTGCAAACCACATTTTCGCTTATAACTCTCTTTTTACGATAGACATTGAAATACGGTTTTGAATTTTAAGATTGTATTCATTTAAGGATTCATATATCCAAAATGAGATTTTGGCTGTAGTTGCCCTTTAAGTCAAAACTACCGAGTTCATCCAAATGATGCATTTTCTATTTATAGATATCGAGAAACGGGTAGAACTATCACAATAGTTTTATCTTGCATGTCAGCCTCGAGCACGGTTAAGAAATTTTGCGATGAAATATTAGTTTATCGTGATACTTTTATCAGGAAACTTTTCACTATCTTATGGTGGCATATTTCTGCCGCGAGATACGAGATAGCTATCATGATAATTTAAGAGAATTATCGTGATAAAACAAAAAAATTCACGATAAAAATATCGCAATAATGCTAACTCTTATCATGATTTTTTTTGCTTTCGTGCCCACAACTGACATTCATGATATCTATAATTAGATACGGTTTCGGAATACTTTCGTATACAACCTTATGAATTCTCCTTTTTCCTGTACGGTTTTAAAGTTGTTCGTAGGAGGCATTTCGAGTCGTATTTGTGATATTACAGACCTCTGTCATTCGGGCATTGTCAAAATTTACCTATTAAGCTACAATTGTTAATTAATGAATCGAAATTTTATTGACTGCAATCTTATTAAAGGGTAAATCCAGACCAAAATTTTCATTTCAAAATCGGATAAAACGACAATAGAGTATGTTAACAAAAATTTTGTTAGCGTTCTGTGATGCTTACTTCACAAGATATAGAGGTTTAAACTGTCGGATTTTCACCTGTGTGAAAGTCGCTAATTGAAAAAACCGTGACTTCCGGTAGTTTGCCGTGATGTCACAAGTGAAGGTAATTATAGTCGCTATATATGAACTAACACAGAAAATTGAGAAAACTGCATGATATTTATGAAGATATAAATCGCTATTTCACGTTTCAATTAAGGAATGAAGAGAATTTTTTTGTTTTCATTGAGGTATGAAAAAAAAACCTAATCACACTGTATGAAACCGCGAAGCGGTTTCATACAAAAGTGTGATTAGGTTTTTTCTTCATACCTCCATGAAAACAAAAAAAAAATTCTCTTCATTCCTTATAATTCAATATCACAGACAACAAATATGCACTTAAATAATACTAACTGCTCTTTTTATGTAAATCCAACATTGCGTATTTATTTACTGTCCTTTTCATTGATATTTCAAAGCGCGGTAAAACTGCTCCTTCATGACGTCAAATGACGTAATTCATGACGTCATTACAGTATTGAACGTTTGCAGATTGAGTGGATTTATTATTAGAAGTTCAATTGATACACTAGAATTAAGTTGAAAATAAGATCGTTTAAACCCAGCAGAGTAACAATGAGTTTTCAGCTCTCTCTTTGAATTTACTGTTGGACTTTTTTTTCAGAATTCAGAAAAAACAAATTCAGCTAGCAATTTAATCTTCGGACTCGATATAAAATCAGACCGAAAAAACATTATGAAATCTCGTATATATATGTTTGTTTACATTACTTTGACTGCAAAAGTAGTTCCGGCACTGCTAAATATTTTTTTTTCATGGAGCTATGAAAAAAATTTTTCAGCCAATCAGAACTCGCCAATGTTCATGAAAACTATTAATATTGAATTATTCACTTGTGTACTGCAGAGTTTCAATCTTTATAGCCCCCGTCACACCAAACTAATTCTTAGAACGTCTTAACCCGCCCTGACATAATCGGAAAACGGGTTACGGTCGGGGATGAACGTATAATTTTGGCTTGATAATGGCTGAAGCCCCTATCTCACCAAACCTATTCCCAGAAAGTCTTAACCCGGTCAACAAAATCGAAAAACGGGCTGGGAAAGGACATGTAAAAATTTCGGTAGGTAAAATGGAAACGCACTGCAAGTTATTGGCCGACCGCACTGCGTCTCTAATAGGATCGAAGTACAGCAGTTCCGTTTGTAGTACGTCCGTCTCGCTTTAAATACGTTGTTACTCCGTCTAATCACAGGACGGGATGGATTGCAAAAAATATTGAGCAGGCTCAAAGTTCTGGAGCACCCTTCGTAAAAGGATGCTAATACGCCCACTTCGTCCGAAGACAGTTTCAGTCCGATCGGCAAAAAAATACGGAACGGAGTGAAAACGAGTTTGGCGTGACGGGGGTATGTCGCTCTTACATCTACAATCATAGGATTGAAATTTTGAATGAATTAGCTTAGTGGAATAGTTATTCTTCTGGTAACGAACAAAACTATTTTGAAATTTATTTCTCGATGTTATTTCAATTGTACCACTACCTAATCAACGAGTTGTAATAGATTAGGATAAAAAAAGAAATAATAAATCAAGATAGTTGAAATATGCCAAAATTCTCTTCTACTAAGTGGTAGAAGGAAGAAGGAACGTTGCAATGTGTAAAGGAAATCATTCGAGTACAGTTCTGAGGCTGTTTCTATCAAATATAGGACACCGTCGATCATTTAACGGTCTACAAATCCTGCGCAGTCTGATCTTGATCTACACCACCAGTGTCAGCATTTTACATGTCTCCTTCAGCTTTGAAAGAATTAAAAGCCTTGATCTGCCTTAGAAATCGTATCCTCTCTTTAACATTCACAAACAACATTAAATCCAGCACACATCCTGAATTTGCTGTTCACTTGATCTTCATTTATTTTCCTACGTGCTTTTTTTTTTTTCACAATTTCAAATTTGTTTCTTTCATCAACAACAACGTTAAAAGATTGTCTGAATTGCCTCCTGCCTTCCTATCCTCCATATCATGCAGTAAACATTTTTGATCGTCTGCAAAATACAGGGTCAGTCCATTTCCTAAATACTGAGGCATGTAAGGCGTACATTTTAAAAGGAAATACCAACGTGGACAAAAATTGTTTAACTGTCTTCTCCCGTGTTTCTCCCTGTAATCATGTATGAGATAAGAGATGCTGACCATGAAAATGCAGTGTAAATTAAAAATTTATAACTGCGTACAAACTTTACACAAAAATTTAGTGCGCCAACCTTTTATTTGAGAAAAGAATTGTGTGTTCCATCCATGTACAGGGACTAAGGGTTAATTAGGTGCCTCTTTGATGATGGTATCGCACCGTTGTGGTCTGACATTTTTTTACCCGGCTTGCAGCTTGAGGTTAACAAGCACTTGTCATAAACATGTCATGTACAATGTTACTCTTTTGTTTTCACGACCATATTGAACCCGCCTATAATGTAAATGGAATTTGGAATTTTACACAGGTTAAATGGGTAAGTCGAACGTCATAACTTTTGTATTTTCCTCATTCATACGATCTTAAAAAAAAAATGCATAATCTGCTTGTCGAATTTCTTTTCTAACTACACTCTCTCTCTCTCTCTCTCTCTCTCTCTCATGAAAGAGATGGATAATCAACAGTGAATTTACCCTTGATTTCTTGGCTCATTTAAATTTCTGTGGGGCCCCAAGGCTGCTGAGCTCGACTCAATGACCTTTTGCGAACAGTGTATATTAAGATCAGACTGCACAAAACGTGCAATCTGATCTTATGTACAGTGTCCAATGCGGAAACATCTATTTTTGTTTCTCCAAAAACTAGCACTATTCAAAATTTTGCAATCGGCATGAAGGTTTATTCCACCTTTTGAGGATTAATGGTAGATCTGATATTAAGCCACGCCATTCGGTTCAGACAGACAGACAGACAGCAGACTGACGAATAAATAGTCATTTCCTGGCTCGAAATAGTGCTTAAACTCGGCACCCGGCATACGATTGGGATTTTTGTGGTGAAAAGAGTCGTCTCCCGACATGAGGGAGGATAAGGCTGAGAGAGAAAAAAAGTCAGCATCAGAGCAAATTAACAGTACATAGAAGCCGAAATAAATGTGGCAGCACATTCGGTTTATCGAACATTTCACAAACTCGCACAGGTGTGCAAACCATATCTTCGCTTATAAATCTCTTTTTCCATAGACATTGAAATACGGTTTTTCTATTTTAAGATGGTTTTCATTTAAGGATTCATATATCCAAAAAGAGATTTTGTCTGTAGTTGGCCTTTAAGTCAAAACTACCGAGTTCATCCAAATGATGAATTTTCTATTTATAGATATCGAGAAACGGATAAAACTATCACAATAATTTTATCTCGCATGTCAGCTTCGAGCACGGTGGAGAAATTTTGCGATAAAATATTAAGTTTATCGTGATATTTTTATCATGAAACTTTTCACGATCTTGATAAGATTTCCAGGAAACTTTTAATTTATCGCGATAATTTACTAAAATTATCATGATAGCTATCTCGTATCTCGTGGCAGAAATATGCCACCATACTATCTTGATAAGATTTCCAGGAAACTTTTAATTTATCGCGATAGTTTACTAAAATTATCATGATAGCTATCTCGTATCTCGTGGCAGAAATATGCCACCATAGCAAGGTGATCCGTTATCCACAATTGCCGACTATTTTTTATTTTTCATAAATGACATAAGCGGTAGCCTAGATCTTGAAAATTTATACGAGGCAAATTTCAATGTTTTGACGTTTCACATGTTATTATTTGCAGACGACATTGCTCTTTTTTCAACCTCTCCTGGTGGTTTACAGATACAGTTTAACAATATTAACACTTATTCTAAAAAATAATGGCTTAAAAATCAACACAAACAAGACAAAAATATGTATATTTGAAAAAAGAAAATCAAACAATAATTATTCCTGGACGATAGATGACCAACAACTTGAAGTAGTATCATCTTTCTGTTATTTGGGAGTAAATTTTCATTACACTGGCAATTTTAGATATTCTGTAAAAAGTTTAGTAGAGAAAGCCAACAGAGCCTATCACAATCTTCTGATATTATTTGATAAAATTCAATTAGATCAGGGATCGTATATGTATATAAGATCCCTGATTAGATATACAGACCAAATTAAAACTGTCCGAAACTATGATAACACCAGGGATCGTATATACACATGTATATAAGATCCCTGTGTATATAAGATCCCTGGTAACACCAATCATGCTGTACGGGGCCGAAGCTTGGGGAATATATGGGTACGACGAAATTGATAGGCTACAAATGAAATTTATAAAGCTTTACTTGGGGCTAACAAACAAACGACAAACGCGGCCGTATATAGGGAACTCGGGCAGTACCCGCTAACACATATTGCTAAAGAAAGATCTATAAATTATTGGTTAAAAATCATGTCACGTCAAAACCCATTAATATACAATGCATACGATGAACAATTAGGTTTCTCTGATAATAGTCTGGGGCAATCGAGTTGCTAGATTAGTGGAAAGTTTGGGTCATGGTAATCTGTTACTTAATTTCTATATAGAAATCAATTATAGACCTTTGTTATTACAAAGAATTCGAGACCAATATACGTATTCAGACATGGTTCGCAAAAATACAAGACTGTAGCTAATTATATTATTATCGGCTTTTTAAAACGAACTTTGAAATGGAACCCTATCTTGCTGTCACAAAAAATAACAATTTACAAATGCAGTTTGCTAGATTTCGACTATCGGCGCACCAGTTAAACATTGAAAAGGGTAGGCATTTGCAGCTAAACAGGAACGAAAGACTGTACAAGTACTCTTTGCAACTCGTCTGCAGTAGAGAGCGAATTTCACTTTTTATTGAACTGTCAAAAATACCTTCATCTGAGAAGAAAATACAACATTAACCAATCACGGGCAACAATTAACATATTTAAAACTATTATGAGTACTAAAAATAGACAAAAGTTACTAAATCTCATGAACTTTGTAAAAAGTGCGATGGAATTAAGAAATCAAACTTTATGAGACCAGGGATTTTGTGTATATACGATCCCTGATGAGACAGATTACTACCTAGCTTACTATAACCACAGTACAAGAGTTTAGCAGTCAGTTGCATTATCCATCTGTTTACTAGTTTTGTTTCATATCCAGTGTTGTTCTTTTGTTTGATGTACACTTTTTCTTTTGATTACATGTTCTTACCCATATTTATGTAGTTAGGAAGCAAACTTTATCTTATAAATTACTACCTCGATTAGTTACACCAAAGTACAACATTTCAGCAGTATGATCATTTGTTAATTTGTTTTGTTTCATCTTTTGTATTGTTCTTTTCTTTTATTTAAACTTCTTGTTTTGATTATATGTCCTTGCCATATTTATGTATAATTATGTAAATGGCCAAAGGCAACTAGCTTTGCCGTAAATTTGCCAATGAATATTTGAACTTGAACTCGATTAAAAACTGACTCTAAAATGACCACAAAATTACTACATGATAACCGTTAAACGGTTAAGCCGGCTTATGCAAGCTGATTACTTTTCACTAGGTAAGCTAACAAAACCCGTTCCTAACAATAGGTTAACACGGGTGAGTGATTATCAAAATTGCGCTGAATTGATGAACGGATTTTTATTCCTTTTGCGCTCAAATGATATTGAGCCCTGGAGATAACGGGTGGTCAAGCGGATTAGCGCGGCTACTTTTTTTTTTTTTATTAGTAAATAAAAACACATTCTAACAATTAACAGTGTACTGAACAACAATGAATGCTATAGCAGTAAGACATAACATGCCCCAAATAATGTGCACACCAATAATGCAGGTCCCTTGCAAATGCAGCATGGAAGAAAAATGAAAAAAAAAAAAAGCACACCATAGTTCTAAGCAGCTCACTTGTTACTGCGCAAGAGACAGAAAACAGCCAACAACTGTGCCTACCACAGAATGCAGGTCCCCGTTTCAACTAGTAGGGACAGACAACTCTCCAAATAATGTGGAGCCTATAGAATGCAGGTTCCGAGTTACCGCGATGGGGATAGAAAAAGCTCTAAGTAGTGTCCACAATGTAATGCAGGTCCCTGGCTACTGCGGTAGGGACGGAAGACTCTAGATGAATAATGGGAAAACGCTAAATAAATATGTTCACCATAGAATGCAGGTCCTTAACTACCTCGGTATGGATATAAAACACCCTAAATAATGTACATATCATACAATGCAAGTCAGAGTTTACTGCGGTAGGGACGTTGTGAAACGACTTAAATCGTATGCACTCAATATAATGCATGTTCCGGGTTACCGCGGTGCCGTACAAAGAAAAAAGAAAAACGCCCTGACTAATGTGCACACCATACAATGCAGGCCAAGGTTACCGCGGTAGGAGAAGAAAACACCAGGAATAATGTGTACATCATACAATGCAGGTCAAAGGTCACAGCCTTCGGGATAGAAAATGTTCTAAATAATGTGCATAACGTTACTACGAAAAAAAATGCAGGTTTCTTCTAACCGCAGTAGGGACAGAAAACATTCCAAATGATGTGCACAGCATACAATTCAGGTCCCATGTTACCGCAGTAGAGAAAATACCCTTAATAAAGTGCGCACCTTTATATGCAGGTCCAGTGTTACCATGGTACGGAAAGAAAGCACTCCAAAAAATGTGCACACCATACAATGCAGGTCCCAGGTGACCGCAGTGGGGACAGAAAAATTGTCCTAAATAATATGCACACCCTAATATGTAGGTTCCTTGTTACGGCAGTCGGAAGAGAAACGCCTTAAATAATGTGCACACCTTACAGTGCATGTACCAGGTTACCGCGGTAGGGACGAGGAGCGCCCTAAATGATATACACACCATCGAATGCAGATCCCGGGTTACCGCGGTTGGGACAGAAACTTCCTAAATAATGTGCGCACACTAAAATGTAGTTCCCTGGTTACTGTAGTAGGGACAGAAAACGCCCTTAATAATGCGCACACCATACAATGCAGGTCCCTTATGTCCCTTAAGTGCATTAAGGACAGAAAACGCCCAAAGTTATGTGCCCTTCATATGTAGTGCAGGTCCCTTGTATCTACAGTAGAGATAGAAAACACTCATAGCATGTAGGTCCCTCATAACTGCTTTGGAGACGGCAATACACCAATTAAATCTTTACCAAGCGGTCCTTTGATTTAATGATACCGAGAAAGAAAAAAGAAAAAGCTTGCAGAACATTATGGGAAAAGGAGAACATGCGGGTAAACCTTAAATGTTATCTAGCGACCTTTTGCATCGATAACTGATAGCATCGAGGTATTGACCTTGGAAATCATTTAGGAACCTCTGACAATGGTCACTGATGGCCTCAAGAAATTCCCCTTTAAGATGGTCAAGAGACTTGAAGGACTAATAATCACTGACGGCCTTGAGGAATTCTCCGTGAAATTATTCTAGAACCCTCTTGCACTGGTTACTGATGGTCTCAGGCAACTTATCTTCCATATGATCTAGCCACCTCTAGGGTCACTGATGGCCACGACGAATTCTCCGTGAAAATAGTCAAGGGACTTCAAAGGCTAGTCACTGATGGCCTCGGACTACTTACCTTCAACATGACCTAGCGTAGATCTAGGACTGGCCACTGATGGGCTCGAGGACTCACAGTGAAAATAGTCTAGGGATCCATAGCACTGGTCGCTGAAAGCCTCAAGGAAAGCGCTGGAATCGACATCAGTTTTTTTTTTTTTTTTTTTTTTTTGCGGACAGAGTAGATCAAGATCAGAGTGCACAGAACGTGCAGTCTGATCTTGGATCTACATTGTCGGCTACTTTTTACATATTCTAGCCAAAACAACAATGAAAAGGCATTATTTTGGATGTTTTTCCTACTTGAAACCATCCGTTTCATTAATTCGGCGCTCTCACTAAAGGGTTAAAATGCTGCAAGGACCTCTAGCACTGATCACTGATTGCCTCTGAAAATTCGTTTTGGAAATGATGCAGGGAACACTACATATTGTTGTCAGCTTTGCTGCCTTTATCTGCTTTATTAGAAGCAGTATGAATTGTGTAACATAAGCCACCTGTTCTGTTGGAACTATGTGCACATGTATACATATGTATATAGCGGACATTTGTTGCCAAAATAAGGAATGTTTTTTGTTTTTTTTTTCAGAATAGCTTGTATATTTACCTCACTTTTTCTCTTTATAGTTGGAAAGACAACACCATCAGCTACGGTATCTTAAAGTTTGAGTAATTTCCAGTTTGTTGCCTTTGAGAAAACTAATGTTTTTGGACCTATAGTCATAATGGCCAAAATACTGCTTAGTCAACACTATCAGCTCAAAGAACAACCACGGGCGTGCATATAACTAGATGTATTAAATTTTTTTTTAAGTTTTTTTTCACGAAAATAACGTTGTTTATATTCAATATGCAATTGTATGTATTTTTTTTTTTTTTTTTTTTTTATACCTAGCAAACAATTGCAATGATTACGATTCATTTGTGCAGATGTCAACTTCGAAATGGAATTTGATGCCAATAGCTGATCATATTAAAATCCTAGGATGAAAAATACTGGACGTTGGTGGTTGGTGATCCCCAAATGTTTTATTTCTGGATCTATTTTTTTTTTATAAAAAAAATACATCATACTAGAAATATCAAATATGAATTCATAAATTCAGGTGTTGAAAAAAAAAAGGTTAACTGTACATAGCCAACGCCTGCGAAAATAGTGCTTGGTCAGCACCATCAGCTACAGCAACAACAGCTACAGAAAATCATTTAAGTAGATGTAGTAGATGTATTGAGCTTTTTATGGCTTTTTGAGAAAAATAATATTGACTCATTTTATTGTCACATGTAGCACACGATTGTTCAAAATTATAGGGCACAGTTTACTGGACAGATGTCAAGTCCGAAATTGAACCAAGCGCCCGTGCCTGCATGGATATGACATTATAAATCATTAATGGGATAGTCTTGAACAAAAAAAAGGAGTCGGTGACCAATCCACCCCTTTTTTTCTACCCCTAGAATACTACAGCACACTACAAAATTGCCTTCTAGTTTGTCGGGGCATTTCTTCAAAAATGATGACTGTTCAATGGTATTTTTTTTTTTTTTTTTAAGTTACAAACTAATTGCTCGATTAGGAGAGCGTGAAAAGGGGTAGGCCTAATTATTTATTTCCGCCTGGACCCTTGCCTGGGTCCAGGCGGTAATAATTTATCAATAACTTCTTATCATACTGTCCTAATCTCGGTCTGCTGTCGATCTTTGGCAGCTATTCGTTATTACTATTTTTGACAAAGTACTGTCCGAATGATAGAAAAGGAAAAAAAGAACGGACTGGAACCCAGGCTACCTGGACCCAGGCAAACAAAAGAAATTCGCTTCAAGTCTGACTTCTGTTACGTCATCGAGAGGTGGAGTTAAATCACTACAGCTGACTGCTTGACCACACCCACCTGGTCCAACTAGGTGAGTGTTAGAAAACCGCCATAGCATATAGAAGATAAATCTAAGGTTGAAGGTGAGTGACTGCTTTTACAACTCGTTACATTTATAGCATAGAAAAGGTAGATGTTCCATGTGTTCAAGCATAATGCCAGTCAAAATGTGAAAACTGATCTTCAACTATGTTACAAGGATTTGAACATCATGTTTATGTTTCAGTTCACATTGTCAATGGCCTACCTACCTTCAGTCGGTTTGCTCCGATGTTATTTTTGTGATTGGGTCTCCGCAACCCTTCACAGCAGCCCTTCTTCAAAAGTATCTGGAAATCTCAAATTCTTACCGGTCACTTTTCAGTCGGCTTAATGTGTCTTTAATCTGCTTGTCAGCTGAATCGATAGATAAATGATTAACTTCATGTTGACACCAGGTTCAGTGCAAGGTTTTCATTGATCCTTTTGTTATTTACCATTTATTTGACATAAACACATCTGGCTAATTTGTAAACAAACACTCATTATAAATTCAGTTAACTGCGCATGCATGGTCAATTTGATTTGAAAAAATGATACTGTGTGATCGGCAATTTAAGTGATAAATATGACTCCTCGTAAATGAAATACATCCAGTACATTGAGTTTTCCTTTTAATGCCCAAGCTGATAACACAGAAGCCGATAAATGTGGAAAAAAAAAGAACTTTACTGTACCGGAAGTGACTTCCGAAACATGCCCAGTAAATGTCAAGCTTAGTTTCGACTTCCTGGGAAGTAGGTCAATGGGTATTTACATTCGGAAATAATGGAATTACAAGGAGGTAACACTGTCATTTTTAATTATTTTGGTGTTTTTGTAAAGATTAATCATTAGTCTATCAATTCAGGACCTTATTGTTCACTGACAAAGAAAAGATCGGTGCATACGGCCATTTGAAACGATGCCGGTATTTTATTTTTTCACTCCAGATGGGTCATAAGAGTGGCTGCTGCGGGGGCTAGCAGAGAAACAATCATTAAAATAACATCGGAGCTAGTCCCCGAATCGGCAGTATGGCCTATCCACAGGCCACAGGGATAGCTTCTACCATTTAATGTAGCCACAATCATCATGTTGATTATTTTGCCATGATTATGCAGGTGAGCAGGTTTAAAACTGGATTTAAACATGGTCAATGGGGCTTAGTCTTTTTGAGAGGATTAATATACTGTACATAATATAGCTACTATTCTATAATAGAACTAACCTATAGTAAAATTGGGTTGCATGTCTTTGGCCGATCATAACACACAAGTCAAACCTCTTTTTCCAAAAGTAAATAACAGTATTTGCTATCTCTATCCTTGGCTCCATGTAAAGAAGCAATGGCACACAGAATGTCCTAATTTGGGCAGAATTTCTCCAATTCAGTTAACCCTTTACCAAACAGTCCCTGGTTTTTACGACCAAGAGGAAGAAGCCTTCTGAAAACATTGTGGGAGAAGGAGAAAATGCTGGTTACCAGCATTTTCTCCTTTTCCCATAATGTTTTCTACTCGTCCAGAGTCAAGTTTCAACTTTTGAATGACATTTATTTTGTCGTCTGCAAATCCTTTCAATTTGGACCAGTCTGAAATTTTGTTGTTTGGTAAAGAGTTAAGCCTGTCCCCTTCCCTCAGTTTTGATAAGTCAAGAGATTCCAAAGTATTCTAGGACGCAACACAATGACAGATTATATCACTGTCTAATACGAGGGCTGTTCGATATGTAATGTGTATTGTACCACAGCGCGATAACGCTTTCAACAATTTCATGGATGATGATACGCTTGAATAGCTCTATTCAATACCTTTCCAACGGTATAAACACAAGCCTTTAGCTCCACATAGTTTTAAACTTATAGTCATTTCATTGGAGCTAGTCGTTGACCACTGTTGTAAAAATGGTTGGGAAATGGATTAAGAATATTGAAGAAATTAGAGCTTACATAAAAGTTCGCACAAAACTCGGTCATTTGGTAATGCAGATTTTTACTGAATTGGGGGAAGTTTATGGGTTTGATAAGGTATCTTATGAGACAGTTCATAGGTGGAGAAAGAAATTTCTGACTGGCACAGAGTCCTTCAAAGATGCAGCTAAATCTAGCCGACCTGTGACTGTAACAGGCAAGGCAAATGTCTCAAAAGTCAGGGAAATAATTGAAAGTGATGGCAGATACACGATCCGTGATATTGCCAACGCTGTTGGCATATCGCTATCACGGGTGCATTTCATTTTGAAGCGTATTTTGAAAGTACGAAAGATTTCTGCCAGATGGATACCGCATATATTGACAGATGACCAAAAACGGGTACGAGTACAAACCGCTAAGCAATTGCTCAAAATGTTTCCCAAATTCAATGAAAGACAATTTGCAAACATTGTTACTGGTGACGAAACATGGGTTAACTATTTCGAACCAGTAAGAAAAATTGGAAACAAAATATGTCTAACTAGTAAACACGGTAGAAGGCCTGTATTTACCAAAAGAAGCATAAGCACAAAGAAGGTTCTTTATTGCATATTCTTCTCATGTGATGGTATAGCCGTACAAAATCCGGTGCTGAAGGGCAAAATTGTTACAGGTTGGTATTACCGCAATGTTATACTAAAAATGCTCAAGAAATACTATCTTAAACGACGCCCTGTGTCAGGATTTAGGCATGTTCGTCTACTTCATGATAATGCTCCATCACATACATCTGAGCTTGTGAAGCAATTTTTGAAGTCGGAGAAGGTTACTGCCTGCCACACCCACCATACTCTCCAGATCTAGCCCCATGCGACTTTTTCCTTTTTCCAAATCTTAAAAAGTTCTTATCTGGTCGTCGTTACAAGTCCCGACAAGCCCTTGACTCAGCCATCAGTCAGTGCCTCAGAGGTCTACCTAAATCAGCGTACCGTGACACATTTCAGAAATGGATTCAGAGATTGAAATTATGTATTTCAAACCGCGGAGAATATTTTGAAGGGATGTAATGTTCATTTCACTATTTGAGTCGAATGCTTTTGAGATATCGTACAATACACATTACATATCAACACCCTCGTAGAGCTTGGTCAATATTGATGATGCATCAGTATATCATGATATTGCCTGTATCAATACAGAATGATACTTGTTCCCAGGGATCCTGCTGGGCTTCTTATTTAGTGCCATTTGCAGAAGAAATTTTAATTTTGTACGGGAAAAGAAGTGGCTAAAGTGGATAGTGCTTGTCCCATCATTTGGTGGTGCCAGAGATTTCAATGCCATTTTCCTGTTTTCAGAATAATGAACTGTGACCTAAACTAAAACTGGTCTATAGGTTGACATCAATAAGTGTTACATGCTGATTGTCACAGTCAGGTGAATATGGACACTTGTAATGTAGCTTATGTGACATGCTAATATCTAATAATTACCTTGTTAACCCTTTACCATACTATCCTGACTTTTAACAACCCTGTTAAAGAAGCCTTTTGAAAACGTTGTGGGAAAAGGTGAAAATGCTGGTAACCAGCGTTTTTTCCTTTTCCCACTATGTTTTCTACCCTTCCCAAAACAAAGGTCAGTTTTTGACTCGCATTTATTTTGTCGCCAGCAAGTACTTTCAATTTGAAAAAGTCCAAAACCTTGTCATTTGGTAAAGAGTTAATTAAAGGAGATCAAACACTTAAGATGTTTAACAATTTTCTGAATGAGAATCTTCCCAAACGGCTTAGTGTGATAAGTTTTCCTGTTGACATCTATAGAAGTCTGCCACTTTTTTTATTTTGCCAAACTACGACCATTGGTGAGCAATCATGCATCCATTTGTTGACAAATGAAATCATGATTCAGAACTCCAGATAAGAGGGAGTGATGGTATTCCAAAGTCATTATTTCTCTTTGAAACCCTATGTTTTGGGTACTCATTAGAATCATCTCGATGAGACAATTCTAATGAGTACCCACAACATAGGGTTTAGTGGATAATAATTAATATCGTCAATTTTGAAATCAAAATCACTCCCTCTATCTGGAGCTCTGATGATTGAAACAAATTGTTCTAGCCTTTTTGAGGCTGATTGATTCTTTCAACTGAGGATGAAATAACATAAATAACATAGCCCATTTTGTCTAATGACTATGTCTTTTTTATCATTTTATGCTTTGAACTGTAGTTTCCCTACCCATGTGTGAAAGAACCCTTCAAATTAAATCTTTACCAAACAACAAAAATGTAGACTTGTCCAAATTCAAGGCATGGGCAGACAACAAATTAAGTGTGACTCAATCGATTGAACTTGTCTTAGGAGGATAGAAAACATTGTGGGAAAAGGAAAAAATGCTAGTTACCAGAGTCTTTAAAACAGGCAATTGTTTGGTAAAGGGTTAAGCCTCATCGAGATCTTTTTAACTCTTTACACAATCCTGACTTTTAACAACCCTGAGAAAGAAAGCTTTTGAAAACATTGTAGGAAAAGGAGAAAATGCTGGTAACCAGCATTTTCTCCTTTTCCAAAAATGTTTTTTTACGCTTCCTAAATCAAATTTCAGTTTTTGATTCACATTTATTTTGTCGTCTGCAAATGCTTTCAATTTGGACTTGTCCAAAATTTTGTCATTTGGTAAAGAGTTAAGACAGTGGAAATATGTGTCTAATAGGGCTGCTTTGACCTGGCTACTGAGTCATTAAATTGTGACCAGTGCATAAAATTTTCAAGCAAATACCTCCAATTACTTACTAGCTGGATGTGCCATTATAAAACAAAATCTAGTGCAGTTTTGTATAATTTTGTTTTTAGGTGAGCTTTCTAGTCACCGCCATTACATCTAAGAAATGGATGTCAGCACTAATGTTCAGTGTGTTCATGTTACTTTTGTTTTATTGTTTTTTGTGTTAACTATTTTTCAGTTGCAAAAATGGGTTTGTGGTCATTATTTAAGAGTCTAACAATAACACAGCTATTACTTGGATACATATTTTTGGCCAGTGGATTCATGGTGAGCTTTTTGATGCTGATAGGAATGGTCATATGGCCTTTCAGTCGGAACTTGTACAGAAAATTTACCTATGTTTTGTCCTATGCATTATGGAGCCGTAAGTACACACTGAATGTGGTCATTTATTTTCCATTAATTTTTAGCTCAACTATTTTCAAAGAAAACATCTAGTTATTGTTGTAGCCCTCCATCGTCAAATAAAAACTTAAACAAATTTATAATATCTCTGTTATTACTGAAGATGTTTACTTTAAACTCGACCAAGTTGTTAACTATCACAAAAGGAACTCGTAAAACAGGAGCAGATAACCAATAAAGTATTTTAACAGTTATGCTCCTTTTTCTACCTAGAACTTTCACTGAAAATCAAGCAACTGTAACTATGCCATCTAACACATATGGACATTGTAAGTTCCTGCACCTAATGAGTTTTAATTACAGAGGCAAAGACAAATTTTAATAAGAAAGGTAAAAGGAGCAATTTCCAGTCACACGTAATTGTTCCTTTTCCTGCAGTACTATCTACTGGTATGTCAGATTGGAAAAAAGATATTTTTCATATCTCATTTCACTATCTTTGATGACTTATTTGGAAGTTCACACTTTCTAGTTTACCTCTTTACCAAATGACAAAGTTTTAGACCGGTCCAAATACAAAGCATTTGCAGACAACAAAATAAACGTGACTTAAAAATTGAAATTTGCTTTTGGACCAAGATAAAACATTGTGAGGAAGGGAGGGAATTCTGGTTACCAGTATTTTCTTCTATTACGATAATGTTATAAGAGCCGTCTTTCTCAGGGTTGTTTAACGTTGGGATTGTGTTGTATAGGAATAAATCATGAAATTAGCCTGCACATAAAGGAGTTCATTTTAATACTCTTTCAGAATCCTAACCCTTAGAGCACTCTCACCACTGTAATCCCTCTTGGGGCCAGTGTAGATCAAAATTAGATAGCACAAACCATACATCCTGATCTTTAATCTTCATTCTCCACTCTGCAAATATATTCTGGCCTAAGGCAGTCTTTGGTCATTTTACCAGACTGTAGATGTCCAGAGTGTTTATTTGGCACTCTAAGGGCTGATCTAGAAAACATTATTGACCTTAGAAATTTGCAAGAGTTATTGTTATTAATTATGAATATTATGTGTGTGTAGCTGGCTTTAAGTCTTTACCACACAACAAAAATGTAGACTTGTCCAAATTGTCCATTTGCAGACAACAATTTAAATATGTCTCAAATGATAAAATTTGTCACTTATAGAGTAGAAAACATTGTGGGAAAGGAGAAAATTCTGGTTACCAGCATTTTCTCCTTTTTCCAATGTTTTCAAAAGGTTTCTTTCCCAGGGTTGTTGAAATTCAGGATTGTGTGTTAAAGGGTTAACCTATACTACACAACTGGAAGTTTTAAAGACCTTTAGGAAGAAGATTTTAGAAAAAATATAGGGGAAAGAGGAGAATGGTGGTTACCAGCATTTTCTCGTTTTCCAACAATGTTTCCATCATTTCAAAGACAAATTCCGTCTGCAAATATATTCAATATTGACAGGTCTAAACTGTTATCATCTAACCTGGTATTGGAGTAAATGGAAGGTTACAGACTGACAGTATTTTTTCTACGAATTTGAAAAGATAAGTCATAGTTTGGCAAACAACAAGGCAATTATACTTTTATTTTTAGGAGCTATGTGAGTAATTGTTGACCTAACTTTTGTAAATGTGATAAATTAAGAGATACTCATTACAGATTTAGATAAATTTTCATACTATTTGATATGAAATTGCATCAAAACAAGTTTAAATGTGTATAAAAGAAGTCCCTTTGTATCTGAAAATGAATTATTGCCATCAGATTGTTGTTGTCACATTATGGAAAATACCTGTAATGTGGGTTTTACAAACCAACAAACTTCAAATGCAAAACCTACATGCATGTTAATTGCTTATCACAACTTTATCAGACATGGTTTAACACTTTTGCAAACAATCCTGAGTTTTAAGAACCCTGAAAAAGGAGCCTTTTGAAAACATTTTTGAAAAAGGAGAAAATACTGATAACCAGAGTGTTCTCCTTTTCCCACAATGTTTTCTACTGTTTCTTAGACAAATGCTATCATATGAGTCCCAAGTAATTTGCCTGCAAATGCTTTGAATTTAGACTAATGTAAAATTTGACGTGTGGTAAAGAGTTAACCCTTTAGCACACAGTCCTGAGTTTTGCAACTCTTCTGAAAATGGCTTTTGAAAACATTGGGGGAAAGAAGAAAATGTTTCAAACAAGCATTTACTCCTTTTCCAACAATGTTACGTACCTTTTCAACCAAAAAAAGCATAATTCTAGTCAGGTTTATTTTGTCCTCTGCAAATGCTTTCAATTTGGACAGGTCTAAAATTTTGTCATTTGGTAAAGATTTAATGCAATATGAAAAAGTTATTGGCAGGAGATGTGTATTTACCCTTTTACCAGATGACAAAATATTAGACTTTTTCACATTGATAGCATTTGCAGATGACAACTTTAAATGTGGCTCAAAGATTTGAGATGTCTTTGATGGGGGAGAAAACTTGTGGGAACAGGAGAAAATGCTGGTGAACAGCATTTTCTGCTTTTCACACATTTCCAAAAGTCCTTTCCCTGAGGGTCATTAAAATATGGAATTACATGTATTTAGAAAAGGGTAAACCTAGCTCAAGAAGAATATAGTCAACTTTGAAGGTGTCCATGGTTGTGAGGTAGAGCATGAGCCTTGTAACCATAAGATGCTGAGTTTGATACCTGGGAGCTGGTATCAACTTTGGGACTGTTCATAGGCCCACACATTCAGCATGAGTACTGTTATGTTTAAACAAACTGTCAAGGTCTCAAAATTCTCATTACTGTATAAAAAAATAAAGTGTTTCTTTAGAAAAAGGTTTTTGTTAGCTCCACTGGCCGAAGGCCAGCGGGCTTATGTCATGGCCTGTTGTCCGTCGTGCGTCCGTCCGTCTGTGCGTTAACTTTTTTTTAAAACGTCTTCTTCTCTGAAACTACCCATCCAATTTTGATGAAACTTCACAGAAATGATCCTGCCATGGTCCTCTTCAGAATTTCTTGAAAGAATTTAATTCCTTCAAAAACTCTGGTTGCCATGGCAACAAAACTGAAAAATTTTGAAAATCTTTGAAAATCTTCTTGTCTGAAACCGTAAGGCCAAGGGCTACCAAATTTGGCGTGTAGCTTTATCTAGTGGACCTCTACCAAGTTTCTTCAATTTATAGCCCTGGGGTCAAAATTGGCCCTGCCCCGGGGGTTACAAGTTATACATGGGCTTATTTAGGGAGAACTTTAAAATTCCTCTTCTACCTAGCCATAGGGCCTAGAGCTACCAAATTTGGCATGTAGCTTTATCTAGTGGACCTCTGCCAAGATTGTTCAAATTATAGCCCTGGGGTCAAATTAGGCCCTGCCCGGGGGTAACAAGTTTTACATGGGCTTATATAACAAGTTTTACATGGGCTTATATAGGGAGAACTTTAAAATTCTTCTTTGACCTAGCCATGGGGGCCTAGGGCGACCAAATTTGGCATGTAGCTTTATCTAGTGGACCTGTACCAAGGGTGTCCAAATTATAGCCGAGGGTCAAATTTGACTTCACTCCGGGGAGTAACATGTTTTACATGGGCGGGCTTATATAGGAAAATCTTTCGCATCTAGCTATAAGGGCTAGGGCTATCAAATTTTGCATTTAGCTTTATCTAGGGGGTCTCTATCAAGGGTGCCCAAATTGAGAAAAATTTGAAAATCTTCTTGTTTATAACATTCAAGAACTGAATTATTTGGTATGGAGCTTTATATTGTGGACCTCCACCAGGATTCAAATAATTATAGCTTTGCGATCAAAATTGGCTTTGCCCATGGATCACAACTTTCTCGTAGGATTAGATAGAAAAATGTTTGCATGTCCTCGTGTTTGAAATCAATTTGCTGAATATTGTAATGTTTGGCTTGTAGTGTTTTTACTTAATAGCCAGTGGAGCGATACAGGGCCATCATGGCCCTCTTGTTTTATCTATTCTACAGAGTTCTCATTTCTTGCTCACTGGTGGACAGAGTCAGAATGTGAGCTATATATAGACCCTGAAGATCGAAAGTTCCTTGGACATGAACATGTTTTATGCGTTGTGAATCATTCCTATGAGATGGACTGGTTAATGGCTTGGATGATGGCAGAAAGACATGGCATGTTAGGGGTATTATAATTATATGAACTATCACCATTCATGAAGTATATAAATGAGCAGTGCCCTGGCAAAATGGGGTTAAATGCATCTCCTTCATTTGTTATACCAAGCAAGTCATTATATAAATATGGATCCATAAAATCCATTATAACAACCTACTGAATCATGAGGTAGAATGGTCTTAACTTTCTACCAGACGACAAAATTGTAGGCTAGTCAAAATTGAAAGCATTTGCAGACAACAAAGGAGATGTACCGGTAACTGAAAAATTGAAACTTGATTTGGGAAGGGTAGAAAACATTGTGGGAAAAGGAGAAAATGCTGGTTACCAGCATTTTCTCCTTTTCCCACAATGTTTTCAAAAGGCTTCTTTCACAGGGTCGTTAAAAGTTGGGATTGTGTGGTAAAGAGTTAACTCTTTACCAAATGACAAAATTTTAGACTGGTCCAAATTGAAAGCTCTTGCAAGCGACAAAATAAACATTACTCAAAATTTGAAATTTGTTTCCAGCAGGGTAGAAAACATTGTGGGAAAAGGAGAAAATGCTGGTTACCAGCATTTTCTCCTTTTCCCACAATGTTTTCAAAAGGCTTCTATCTCAGGGTCGTAAAAACCAGGGATTGTTTGGTAAAGGGTTAAGACATGCAGAAAATTGACCAGTAGCACAAAGTTTTGCCCAAGGACAGCCTACGCAACTTTTTGCACATTCATAAAATCTCTGTTTTACAGAGCATGGCTCATATAATTGAAATGCTAGAGGCATTGCGTGTACTACTTGATATTAACTCTAACGGGTGACTTTATGTATTATTGGAATATTTGGGGTGTAATATATATTATGCATTATATATAATTTGACATTCACTTTAGCCACTGACTCTATACATGAATGGAATGTTTTGTTTGTTTTTATGGTGTTTAATGCCATTTTCAACATTATTTCAGTAAAGTTATAGCAGCCTGTGCACCTGTCTAAGCTCTCCTGGCCAAAGGCCAGCGAGCTTATGTCATGGCCATGTATCCTGCGCCATTTGTTAACTTTTATTTCAAACATCTTCTCTGAAACCACCGATCCAATTTTAATGAAACTTCATAGAAAATTAATGGTCCTGCCATGGCCCCGCTAAGAATTTCTTCAAAGAATTTGACTCCAGTAGAAACTCTGGTTGCTATGGCAACAAAACTGAAAAATAGATAAAGTCTTTAAAAATCTTCTTGCTGGCAACAGTGTGTCCTAGGTCCTTATTAACCAACCATTCTTAAGAACATTACTATTCTTCAGGATTTTTTAAATTTGAAAGTAACACAACTTCTGATTGGCTAAACCTTGTGGTTTAGCCAATCAGAAGTTGTGTTACTTTCATGTTTAGAAAATTCTGGAGAATAAAACAGAATAATCTTAAGAATGGTCAGTGAATATGGGTCCTGGGCTGCCAAATTTGGCATCTAGCGTCACTTAGTAGACTTGTATAAAAATTCTTCAAGTTATAGCCCTGGGTCAAAATTTGCCGGCCATGGGTGTCACAAGTTTTACTAGTTACATACCAGCTTATGTAGAGTCCAAAGAATATATTGGCTGGAAAGGGCATGCCATTGGCAAAAATATTGTAGCAATAGTTTATTAAACAGCCAAGTGAACAAGAGTATTTGTCCTTTTAAAGCTAATTAAAATGGTGAATTTTATTTCATTATGATTCTCCACCATCAAAATGTTCTCCATATTATTTCTCTTTTCAGAATACAAAAATATATGGAAAGGAAATTTTGAAGTTCATTCCTGTTCTAGGCTGGACCTGGTATTTCACAGAAAGTATTTTTTTGAAAAGGAGCTGGAAGGAGGATCAAAAGATTTTAGAAAAAAGCATTGGAGACATAGTCACTTATCCTCCAGGTTTCTGGGTCAATGTAAGTGTATTTTGTTACGGGAGATCACTCCTCCCTTACTGCAAAGCTTCTTCCTGTATAAAATCAATACCTAACAACTGTATTTGAGAGAATTCTCTTTAGCTCAGTGGTAAAGGTATTAGTGTTTTAACCCTAGACCAAACAATCCCTTGTTTTAATGACCGTAAGAAAGAAGGCATTGGAAAACATTGTGGGAAAGAGGAGAAAATGCTGGTAATCAGCATTTTCTCCTTTTCCCACAATGTTTTCTATCCTTTTACGGACAAACTTCATCCTTTGGGCCACATTTAATTTGTTGTCTGCAACAGCTTTCAATTTAGACCAGTTGAAAATTTTGTCATTTGGTAAAGAGTTAAACCTCAAAAGCTGAGGATCTTTTCCGCATGGGTTTGAATCCCAGCAGTTTGTATATGAGCAATGCATTTGTTGCCAACTTTCATGTTCATAAGAAAGGGGCTTGTCCTGGATTGGTCATTGAGCCATTTGTTATCTAAATAATAGACTTACTGCCTAATGAGGCTTTCTGTCATCAAAATGATGACATTTAAGAGGAGTTGTGTTACGGGAGATCACTCCTTCCTTACTGCATAGCTTCTTCCAGTATAGAATCAATACCTAACAACTGCTTTAGGGAGAATTCTTTTTAACTCAGTGGTTAAGGTTTTGGTCTTTTAAACATTGAAAAACAAGGATCTTTGCCACACAGGTTGGAATCTTGGCCGTGTCGGTTTGTATTTCACCTGTGCACATCTTGTGAACTTTCAAGTTCGTAAGAATGTCAATTCATCTGAGCCATGCTCTGGTAAAAGGGTTTAATGCATATCCATGATGCATTATACCAAGCAAGTCATCACATCATTATAGATCCATAAAATGTATTTTGTCTAACAACCGGCTGAATCTTGAGGTAGAATGATACTTTAACAAGCAGAAAATTGACCAACAGCGAAAAGTTTTGACCCATGTCAGCCTACGCAGACTGCCCAGGCTGACATTGGTGTATACTTTTTGCTGATACATTAAGTCCCCTTGTCACAGAGCATGGCATACATATTTTCACAGTTACCAAACAATTCCATATTTTAATGAGCCTTAAAAAGGCTTTTGAAAAGATTTTCAGAAAAGGAGAAAATGCTGCTATCCAGCACATTCTCCATTTCCAACAATACTTTCTACCCTTGAACAACAAACTAATTTTTAAGCCACATTGAATTTGTCTTCAAATGCTTTCAATTTGGACCAGTCTGAAATGTTGTTTTTTGATAAAGAGTTAATCTTAAGCTTTTAAGATTTTAATCTTTTAATAAGTTTTATTGCTTTTTCGTTTGTTAAAAGGATAAAGCAGAGTTAAATATAGGTTTATCTTAAACATTGCTGTACAGCCCTTTTTTAGCTCACCTGAGCACGAAGTACTCATGGGGAGCTATTGTGATCGTCCTGTGTCCGTCGTGCAGCGTGTGTCGTCCATCGTCCGTCGTCAACTTTTCACCTTGTGTACACTCTAGAGGCCACATTTTCTGTCCAATACTCCTGAAAGTTAGTCAGAATGTTTGCCTTGATGATATCTCGGACTAGTTCGAAAATGGGTCATGTCGGGTCAAAAACTAGGTTACTAGGTCAAATCTTAGAAAAACCTTGTGTATGCTCTAGAGGCCACATTTTCTGTCCAACACTCCTGAAAGTTGGTCAGAATGTTTGTCTTGATGATATCTCAGACGAGTTCGAAAATGGGTCATGTCGGGTCAAAAACTAGGTCACTAGGTCAAATCTCAGAAAAACCTTGTGTACGCTCTAGAGGCCACATTTTCAGTCCAACACTCTTGGAAGTTGGTCAGAATGTTTGTCTTGATGATATCTCGGACGAGTTCGAAAATGGGTCATGTCGGGTCAAAAACTAGGTCATAGGTCAAATCTTAGAAAAACCTTGTGTACGCTCTGGAGGCCACATTTTCAGTCTAAAACTCTTGAAAGTTGGTCAGAATGTTTGTCTGGATGATATCTCAGATGAGTTCAAAAATAGGTTATGTGGGGTCAAAAACTAGGTCATTAGGTCAAATCTTAGAAAAACCTTGTGTACGCTTTGGAGGCCACATTTACAATCCAAAACTCCTGAAAGTTGGTCAGAATGTTTGTCTTGATGATATCTCAGTCGAGTTTGAAAATGGGTCATGTCGGGTCAAAAACTAGGTCACTAGGTCAAATCTTAGAAAAACCTTGTGTTCGCTCTAGAAACCACATTTTCTGTCAAGAACTCTTGAAACTTGGTCAGAATGTTTGTCTTGATAATAGCTCAGGCGAGTTTGATAATGGGTCATGTGGGGTCAAAAACTAGGTCACTAGGTCAAATCTTAGAAAAACCTTGTGTACGCTCTGGAGGACACATTTTCAGTCCGATACTCCTGAAACTTGGTCAGAATGTTTGTCTTGATGAGACCTTGAATGAGTTTAAATTTGGGTCATGTGGGGTCAAAAACTAGATCACTGGGTCAAAAATTGGAAAAACCTTGTGTACACTCTAGAGGCCACATTTTCAGTCTGATACTCTTTAAACTTGGTAAGAATGTTTGTTTTGGTGATATCTCAAAAGAGTTGGATAATGGGTAATGTCGCATCAAAAACTAGGTCATTTGGTCAAATCTTAGAAAAATCTTTTGTATGCTCTAGAGGCCACATTTTCAGTCCAATACTCATGAAACTTGGTCAGAGTGTTTGTCTTAGTGATATCTAAAAAGTGTTTGATAATGGGTAATGTCTGATCAAAAACTAGGTCACTAGGCCAAATCTTAGAAAAACCTTGTGTATGCTGTAGAGGCCACATTTTTAGTCCGAAACTCTTAAAAGTTGGTCAGAATGTTTGTCTTGATAATATCTTGAAAGTGTTCGAAAATGGGTAATGTTGGATCAAAAACTAGGTCACTAGGTCAAATCTTAGAAAACCTTGTTTACTTTCTAGAGGCCTCATTTTTAATGCAATACTCATGAAACTTGGTCAGAATGTTGGTCTTGCACCAGTTTGCAAGTGGGTCATTTCGGGTCAATAACTTACGAAAATCTTGGTAGAATGTTTGTCATAATATCTCAAAAGAGATTGAAAATGGGTCATGTTTGGTCATATGACTCAGATGAGCGATTTCAGGGCCATCATGGCCCTCTTGTTTGGACTTACCATAACAAATTACCTTAAAGACAAACACCGAGAAAGAAAGGAAAATGCACATTTCATTTTTAAGGAAAACATTGTTGGAAAAAGGGAATAGCTTTTATTAATCTATTACTCCTTTTCCCACTATGATTTTCATTGCCATCATTTGCTGGAGTGTATAAAATCTTCTTGTACAGTACACTGGCTAGCCCATAGAACACTGTAGTCAGAAACACAAATTGTTCTTTGGTAGTAAACACAATACCTATGAAAGAACTCTAGCCGTACAGGGTTGAAAACAGTTGTATGCAAAAGCACAATTACACAAACATTGACAATTTAAAGAAAAGTAAAAATGGAAATTTCTCTGTAAAAGTTGCCAGTAATGCTGACTAGGTAATATGAAGCGGTGTCTGCACTTTCACCAGGGAGAGGAGGGGGCTTATTCTCGAATGTAGGACGTTTTGGCCACGGACGTTTTGGCCAGGACGTTTTGGCCACGGACGTTTTGGCCAGGTAAAAGCAAAAAGTAGGACGTTTTGGCCAAATGTTCATTTTGTGAAATTTTGCCTCATTAAACATGATTTAAAAACATTGTAGGAGATTGAGAAATTAATATATTTGACATATATGGAGTATTAGGTTAATTTTTTTTTTATATTTATGATTGAAGTTACAAATAGTTAATTTCTTTATTTCATAGATTGGTGTTACTAAATAGAATTACTTACTTTCAAGTGTTACTTTGCTTTTATACTCAACTACACAGACAAAACTGTATTAAATGATTGCTTTAATTGCCAATTATCAACTCTGTCAATTAGTAATGATTGAACAATAACTTAAAATTTCTATTTGCAACAATAAGTTGCAACCAAGCTTTAAAAAATCTAAGCAGTTTGTTATGGAAGATTGCATATCAAAGTCAAAGTATGTTTTTGCCAAATGTTAAATGTATTTTAAAGCAAAAAAATGCATGAAATGAAATGAATACGCTTTTCTGCTTCAAAGAATGTATACTTTAAAGCATAGAAAGTTTCGTTTTTTGCATTTTCTGTGTTAAAAAGCATTTGGCCAAAACGTCCTACTTTGCACATTTAGCTGGCCAAAACGTCCTGGCAAAAACGTCCATGGCCAAAACATCCGTCCACCCTTATTCTCCACCTCCCACCCCTTTTTGTGACTGGTGCTTGAGCAATACCTAGTACACTTTATTATTTTTTCCTGGCTTAGCTCCTGCTAAAAGCCTTATCATTTCAAACCCATTGTGGTTGAACAAACAATTTGAAAAAGATTTTATATAATAATATCACTTAACTCTTTACCAAATGACAAATTTTTAGACTACAGAAAATGAGAGCATTAGCAGACGACCAAATAAAAGTGACTGAAAAATTGAAATTTGTTCTGGGAAGGGTAGAAAAGATTGTGGGAAAAGGAGGAAATGCTGGTTACCAGCATTTTCTCCTTTTCCCATAATGTTTTCACAAGGCTTCTTCCTCAGGTTCGTTAAAAGTCGGGATTGTGTGGTAAAGGGTTAAGTGATACAGTAATTGTTTGACCCTTTACCACACAATCCAGACTTTTGACGACCCCCAAGGAAGAAGCCGTTTGAAAATATTGCGGGAAAGGGAGAAACTGCTGGTAACCAGCATTTTCTCAATTTTCCACAATGATTTCTACCCTGTTGAAGACAAGTTTAATCAGTTGAGTCACATTTGAATGCCCTCAAATTAGACTTTTCTACAATTTTGTTGTTAGGTTAAAACCACTTCAGTTGCTCAGGTACAAACAATTTGTGAAACTATTTATAAGACACGACATTTCCTTGCCTTAATGCAGTAATAAGGTGCATTGTATCAGAACCGAATATATTTTGTCTTATTGGTTGATATTCACTTGACTCAGATTACACAAAGGAATTATTATAAAGTTGCAAATATGTTTTAAAATTTTGTTTGTCTTATTTCTGTGTTTGCAGTTGTTACTTTTCCCAGAGGGAACAAGATGGACGCCTGCCAAACATGAAGTGTGTCAGAAAATTGCCAAAGAGAAAGGTTATCCAGAGTATAAACATATGCTGCTTCCTAGAGCAAGAGGGTTTTTCCTCTCTGTACAACTTATGAAAGGAAAAAGTATGTTCTTTTATTCTTGCGGCTTCTTTTTTAAGTATGCTATGTAGGTCTGGGAGCTCTTTTCACTAACTGTTCTAAATTCAACATACTACTATATGCTAAATTTCAAAACTAGCTATTTGATTGGCTATTCACTATCAACCAATAAGACGTCTTTGAATTTAGGAGTAGGAAAATATTTGGGACTGTTGGTAAATAGGAATCCAATCACAACAAAATTTGGAAAATCCCCAAAAGACGAATAGTTCAAAGTATTTGATAATTCTGAATGATCTATGCAAGTGTACCTTTAATGCAGTGGAGGCCTTTTGGAGCATATTTTAGAAAATATGTGACTTCTTTGCAGTGACCAAGATAACTGAAACTTTGAGGAATGATCATACACAGACTGAAGTTAATGTTCGGCAAGTTTCAAGAAATTTGATAGACTTTTGTAAGATTTAATAAATTTTTTATGGGTTGTCTTTTTTTGATCACCCTGTATGAAAAAAAGTCAAAATGGGAAAAAATGGACAAGACAAACTGCAATGGTTCTCATACACTCTGTACTAGACAGGACCTTTTTAAGTCTGAATGGTAACGAGAAATGAAAAGAAATGGTATCTATCAGTGATAAATGAATCACTTTGCTGTGTGCACATCATGTATTTTCAGTTCCATCTATGATAGATATTACAGTAGGATTTCCAAATGATCGACCAGAACCAACGCTAATGGATGCATTATCAGGAAAAAAACTGACATGTTCAATGAAAGTCAAGTAAGTTTGTGAGCCAGTGCAGCTACTGGTACAATATTCTTTCTAAAGATTGATGATAAATGTCACAAGAGAATGTTTTCTTTTCTCGTTGGTGAACTTTGTTTTGGGGTGGGAAACAAACCAGTAACTTGGAAAGAGAGTTGTGCAAAGTACTGGTAAAAGAAGAGAAAGGGAAACCTGTCTAACTGAACATACTAGTAATCAATAATATAATTCAGGTAAGAGTTGTCTTCTGCTGTAAAAGTGAAATGAAACTTTCAAGGCGATAGTAAAAACCCAAATGTTGGTATTTCGAAGTTAATTTTTTGGAGGAAAATATCTCTGTATGGGACAGTGTAGATCCAATATCAGGCTTCATGTTCTGTGCAGTTTAATTTTGATCTACCCTATCTGCCAAAGGTCCTCCAGGTGTGCTTAGCAGCCTATGGCTTAAATTGCTCTGTTCTCTGTCCATCCTTCTGTCATGTTTTTGGGTCTCTAACCCTTTACCAAACGACAAATTTTAGACTTGTCCAAATTGAAAGCATTAGCAGATGACAAAATTTACGTGACTCCAAATTTGAAATTTGTTTTGAGAAGGGTAGAAAACATTGTGAGAAAAGGGGAAAATGCTGACTACCAGCATTTTCTCCATTTCCCACAATTTTTTCAGAAGCCGTCTTTCTCAGAGTCATTAAAATCCGGGATTGTTTGGTAAAGAGTTAACCCTTTGTCTGATTTTAAAAATATTCACACACATGTGCATCATGGTCAGGCAAAATGCAGAAGTAAATTTTTCACACAGCAGTCACTGATGTTAAGGTGACAGCAGATGTGTAGATTTCAAGGTTGGGGAAAACTGCTTTTGAGGAACACAAAGATCATTATTATACTGCAAAGAAATTTCTGGTGATCTGATTGGATAATATGCCCTGAACATATATATCATGTACATTGGCAAAACCAACGTAAAAGCAGTTTCCATTTCGGGAGGCCCGTAGACATGACTACACTTTCAACACAACATCCAAATTGGCGGTGTCGATCAAGATTAACATCAAGATTATGCGCCAAGCTGCACGTTTTAGCACGTATATCCAAGGTTTCAGGTGGCAGGGGACTTGGAAACTTGTTCACGGCTGTGGAGAATAATGTCGCCCCGAGCCGAAGGCTGACCGTACAACTAATAAAGTTACCAGCAGAAAATACCAGCAGGTGGCTTGTCTTTTTAGTTTGGACGGCAGAAAGTTCTGATAAAAAGGTTGTGAACTGCTAGGACCTACAGAGATTCCTCTTTACCTCAGATTTTTTTGTCTAGTAAAGACAGAAATGCAGAAAGCCTTAGAAAATGTTAATGGAAAGAGAGTAATGTCTTGTATTCAAAAAGTGATTTTCTTTACTTTCAATATTTTCTGTTTACTGCCAGGTGCTCAAAGATTTTAGTTGATCTTAATTCAATGTGTATGGTAATGTGGCATGTGTTAAAAAATCAATGGTTGCTCATACTGAAGACATGCCTATAACTAGACGATGTTGAGTTTGGTGTGACCTAAAGGAAGTGGGGCGTTGTCGACAAAAACTAAGCGAGATCCTAGTTGTTGTGCGATTCGTCCCGACATTGAAAGTACTTTCTCCTACAAATTATTTTCACATTATTGCATACAAAGGAAAAGATCAAGATTTTATATTTTTTCAATGAACGCATTAAACATGTAACATGCCCGGATTTATGCTTACTTAAACTTTTTATCTTATTTTTACAGAGTTCTTTCTATTCTATAGTTTTAAAGTCAATTGCTGTGTTGCAACAGAAAATGAGTTTTCAAAATATGATAATTTTGATATTTTTCATACTTCAGCCTTTGCCACACAATCCCTAGGTTTTAACAACCATGAGGAAGAAGGCTTTTTAAAACATTGTGGAGGCTTTTGAAAACATTGTGGGGGAAAAAATGCTGCTAACCAGCATGTTCTCCTTTTCCCACAATGTTTTTTAGCTCCACTGGCCGAAGGCCAGAGAGCTATTGTCATGGCGTTGTGTCCGTCGTGCGTCCGTTCGTCCGTGCGTGCGTCCGTAAACTTTTTCTTTAAAAAACTTCTCCTCAGAAACTATTGACTGGATTTTTACCAAATTTCACAGGAATGTTCCTTTGGTGGTCCTCTTTCAAATTCCTTCAAATAATTGTGTTCCATGAAGAATTCTGGTTGCCATGGCAACCAAAGTAAAAAACCTTTAAAAATCTTCTCCTCCCAAACCGCTGTTTGGATAGCATTATTATTTTGCAGGAATGTTCCTTAGATACAGGTTTACAGAATTCCTTAAAAAAAAAAAGATCTGTCAAAAAACATGGCTTTTATTGGAGACTCATTTTCCTTTTATGGTATAAAGTAAAATCTTTGAAAAATTTCTTCTCTAAAACTATTCATTGGATTTCATTGTTGTTAGCTCCACTGGCCAAAGGCCAGCGAGCTATTGTCATGGCGTTGTGTCCGTCGTGCGTCAGTGCGTCCGTCCGTTCGTTCGTCCGTGCGTGTGTCCGTAAACTTTTTCTTTAAAAAACTTCTCCTCAGAAACTATTGACTGGATTTTTACCAAATTTCACAGGAATGTTCCTTTGGTGGTCCTCTTTCAAATTCCTTCAAATAATTGTGTTCCATGAAGAATTCTGGTTGCCATGGCAACCAAAGTAAAAAACCTTTAAAAACCTTCTCCTCCCAAACCGCTATTTGGATAGCATTATTATTTTGCAGGAATGTTCCTTAGATACAGGTTTACAGAATTCCTTAAAAAAAAAAAGATCTGTCAAAAAACATGGCTTTTATCGGAGACTCATTTTCCTTTTATGGTATAAAGTAAAATCTTTGAAAAATTTCTTCTCTAAAACTATTCATTGGATTTCATTGTTGTTTTGCAGGTAAGTTCCTATGGTGGTTGTCTACCAAATTGTTTCTTCAGTGAGCTAAAATGCAGGATTGAATGATAATTGTTAAAAACTTCCTTTCGCCATTATAGAAATATCAGGTCTGTGGAGCGATACAGGCGCTCAAGCGCCTCTAGTTTAATCTTTCTCAGACAACTTTTCCCTTTTGTGCTGCATTTGTCACCTGCTAATGCTTTCAATCTGAGCAAGTCAAAAATTTTGTCATTTGGTAAAGGGTTGAAAGATGGATATTACAAATATTATTACAAAAGAAAGGAACAAGATATATTAGAATTCAGTAAACCATTTGAAACCATGAATTACAGACGATACCTGATTGAAGATATTCCATCCAATACAGAGGAGGAATGTGGAGACTGGTTAAGAGGCGTTTATAAACGAAAGGTAATTCACTCTTTACCAAACAACAAAATTTTGGACTGGACCAATTTGAAAGCATGTGCAGACGACAAATTAGATGTTGCTAAAATGGTCATTTCTGTCTTTGATAGTGTAGAAAACATTGTCTGAAAAGGAGAAAATGCTGGTTACTAGCATTTTCTCCTTTTCTTACTATGTTTTCAAAAGGTTTATCTACCAGGTTTGTCAAAACTGGGAATTGTTTGGTAATGGATTATAAAAAAAATAGGTATTTTTGGGAGAAAGATAATCTTTTAAACCATTACCAAACAATCCCAAGTTTTAACAACCCCGAGAAAGAAAAGGCTGTTGGTAACGTTATGGGAAAAGGAGAAAATGCTTATAACCAGCATTTTACTTCTTTTCCCACAAGGTTTTCCACTTTTTCACTAACAAATTCTATTACTTAAGCAACATCAGATTTGGGTTTTATTTTTATTTCATTTTATATTAGGCTGGTCTTAAATTTTTTACTTGTCTTAAATTTTATTGTCTGGTAGAGTTAAAGCAACAAAATTTTAGACTTGCCCAAATTGAAAGCATGTAACAGACAACATATCAAACATGGCTTAACCCTTTTCCAAACAATCCCGGGTTTTCACGACCCTGAGAAAGAAGCCTTCTGAAAACATTGTGGGAAAAGGAGAAAATGCTGGTAACCAGCATTTTGTCCTTTTCCCACAATGTTTTCTACCCAAAACAAATTTCAATTTTTGAGTCACATAAATTTTGTCGTCTGCAAATGCTTCTAATTTGGACTAGTCTGAAATTATGTTGTTTGGTAAAGAGTTAAATCAAGTTTTTATCTTTGATAGGGTGAAAAACATTGTGGGAAAGGGATATTGTCAGAGGCAATTTCCTCAGGGTTATTATATTATAAGGTCACGTGATATGAGGTTAAATAGTTCTACATTAACCCTTTACCACACAATCCCACCTATTAACAACCCTGAGAAAGAAGGATTTATCCTTTTCTCACAATGCTTTCAAAAGGCTTCTTCCTAAGTCAATGAAAGTCTTAAGGGTGTGGTAAAAGGGTTAAAGTTACAATTTTTTTGGTCTCATTTCTTGACTGAAAATGTTAGTAAGGTATATTCTGCTCCCTAAGGCTTAAAAAGAAAATACAAACAAGAGCACCAATTGGATGATTACCTGCCCTTGTTGTATGGGTTCCCCTTTCATAACTTGTCTAAGTTTTAAGTAAATATCTATTGTAATGACAGAAATATAATAAAAAGTCAAAGTTTTTAATAATGTCAAAGTTTTCACACAAATACAACGCAGAAGACACCAGAACTACAATACCTTGATATTTTCTTCGACAACAGCCAAGCTAAAAACGTTGTTTTTCAGGATGAAGACCTAGACTACTACAAGAGGACGGGAGAGTTTGAAGGCCTACCAATAACTGATGTTCCAAAGCGATACTATGATCTCATATACTTCATATTTTGGATGATAGTGACTTGTATTCCACTGATTTATTATTTAAACTATGTCATCTTTACGGCTGGTGTCACCCACCAAGCCATTCTTGTGATAATGATAGTTTCTAGTAAGTATATACATCGAAGGGTGAATGCAAAAGTATTCCATCTGCATTTTGGAAAATTCTACAGGAGTGGGAAAATCTTCTCTTTTCTGTGAAAAGAATTGTTAGATCATCTAGTTTAGATATGTTGTGTTAAACTGTGTGAATGAATTATCTCATGCTGATAGCTTCTATGTCATGTAGAAGACCACTCAGAGAACAGTGTGACAAAATGAGAATTTTCCCACAGTATTTTCACTTGTAATGTCTTAGACCTTTACTTGTTACAAGACGATGAAATTGTAGACTCATTCATATTGAAAGCTTTTACGACAACTTTTATTTGCTCAAATTATGAGATTTGTCTATCAAAAAGCAGAAAACACTGAGGGAAAAGGAGAAAATGCTAGCAACTAGAATTCTTCCAAAATATTTTTTCCGTCAGGAGGGACAAATCGTGGGATTGCGTGAAAGAGGGTTGACTTCATCCATCATTTGATCCACATTTGAATTATTCTCTGAAAATGCTCTGAACATGAACTTGCCTAAAATTTTGTAATCTAGTGAAGGGTTAAATTTTTACAAAACAACGAAATTTTAGACTCGTCCAAATTGAAAGAATTTGCTGATGACATGTTGTTCAGATGTCTGGATTTTATTATGAAAAGTTGGAAAACATTGTGGGAAAGGAGAAAATGCTGGTTACCAGCATTCTGTCCTTTTCCAACAATGTTTGCAAAAGATTTCTCTTGCAGGGTCGTTAAAACTCATGGTTGTGTGGTGAAGGGTGAAATCAATCAGATAACCAATATTTTATGACAATACTGCACATACCTTTCAAGAATTAAGACCAATGGTCAGTGTAGACTTTTCAGTAATAAAATATTACAAACTGAGGATTATAATCATGTTTTAACCCCTTTATCACACAAGTTTAATTCTTTACCAAAAAACAAAATTGTCGACTGATCTAAATTGAAAGTATTTGCAGATGTGGCTTAAAAGATGGAATTTGTCTTTAATATGGTAGAAAACATTGTGAGAAAAGGAGAAAATGCTGGTTACCAGCATTTTCTCCTTTTCCCACAATGTTTTCATAAGCCAAGTTCCCTAGGGTCATTAAAACTCAGGATTGTGTGATAAAGGGTGAAAAGACCTTGAGACAGCTTGCTTTTGAAAACATTGTCGGAAAAGGAAAAAAGTGCTGGTAACCAGCATTTGCTCCTTTTCCCATAATGTTTTATACCCTTCCAAAACCAGGTTTTAATTTTTGAGTCGTATTTATTTTGTTGCCTGCAAATGCTTTCAATTCGGAAAAGTCTAAAAATTTGTCTATTGGTACAGAGTTAACTCTTCACCATTCAGCAAATTTTAAATTCCTCCAGGTTGGAAGCTTCTGCAGGCAAAAAATAAAAAATGATACAAATGAATACAAGTTTTTTGACAGGATAGAAAACATTAATGGGAAAAGGAGAAAATCCTGGTTACCAGAATTTTCTCCTTTTCCCTTGATGGTTTCTAAAGCCTGCTTTCTCAGGGTTGTGAAAACTTCAAATTTGGTTTGTTTGGTAAAGAGCAAAAAAGACTCTAGAAAACATTGTTGCGGAGGGAAATTTTTTGTCCTGTTGTGTATGGTTAATGATAGTACATTTTATATTTCAGTGATTTTTATGATGAAGTGGATGATCAGATTTGCCGAAGTCAAACACGGCACATCTTATGGACTAGCATCGTCAGATAGCGTGCAAAAGAAATCACAGTAGTATTAAAATGGCATATTTTACAGACCAGCATCACTGGATGGTGTGCAAATGATACCAGAGTAGTTTTAAGTCTTTACCAAATAATCTTGTTTAAACAACCACGTAGAGTAGGACTTTTGAAAAAATTGTGGGAAAAAGAGAAAATAATGGTAAACACTTTTTCACCTTTGCCCACAATGTTTTCTATGCTTTAAATGGCTAATCCTATCATTTTAGCCACATTTGAAATCTTGTCTGCAAATGCTTTCAATCTAGACAAGTCTGAAATTTCATCATCTGGTGAAGATTTGAAAATGGTAGATCTTGAAGATCATTATCCCTGGATGATGTGTGAGAGAAATAGCAATAGGATGAGGACAATCATAGTAAGGTTTTCCCAAATAGTCAAAAAAAAAATCCAGTCTACAATTGCATTTTTTTTGTTACTGCCATTTTTGCTGTCTCTGAATATTGTTCTTTTACTGATTTATTTAAGATTTGCATGTCATGGTAATGGTGTTCTCTTTACCTTCTGAGCAAAATTTTGTATTCTTTGGGATAGAAGTTTACATGAAGTACAGACATGTGAATTAATGGACGGGGAGACATTTACCAACTTGTTGAAGAATAGATTAATTACACATGTATGAGTAATTTCTTTATTTGCCACAAAGTTTTTCTAGTCATCAGCTCCAAAATGTATCAATACAGTGTTTAAAGCTATGGACATGACCCTGCTTGTCCAGACTGAAATTGAACTTTTTATTCAACGCTTATGTCAAATCACAGTCACTAGTCAGCTCACTGGTTTACTATAACCACATCATTCAGCATATAGACACATTGTTTTTATTTAACTCTTTACCAAATGACAAAATCTTACACTTGTCCAAATTGAAAGTATTTGCAGACGACATAATAAATACAAATCAAAAATTGAAAATTATGTTAGGATGGATAGAAAACATCGTGGGGAAAGGAGAAAATGCTACAACAAAATAAGAAGGGGGGTGGGGGTAAAAACTGGAATCAGGTTATTCATTTGTCCAACATGCTCAAATACTACATTCTGCTCTCATCTCCACCTACAGTTTTCAACCAATTTGACTAAAATTTTAGATATTTATATTTAAATTGGAGCCTTCACACACTGGACATTTTTCACCCGCAATTTTCATTATCATTGGTCAATTGTAACAGATGTTGTGGCCACTTGAATTTTGTTCCTGATCACGAGGGGAGGGGGGTGGGATTTGAGTGTTGTCCAACAATGGTTCTTGTTCAACTTATTATTCATTTAAATCTTTACCAAATACCAAAATTTTAGCCAGGCCCATTTGGACAACTAGTAGTGTGGCTGAAAAATTGAAACTTGCCTTTGAAAAGATTGAAAATATTTTGGGGAAAGGAGAAGATGCTCAATACCATTATTTTCTCCTTTCCGCACAATGTTTTCAAAGTCTGTCTTCTTCAAGGTCATATAAACTCTGGATTGTGTGGTAAAGGGTTGCACCTTTTTATTGAATATTAATATATCTATTATAGAGAATGGTTGCTTGTTTAGCAAAGTATCCTGTGTTTTAATGACCCAGAAGAAAGAGGCATTTGAAAATATTGCCAGCATTTTCTCCTTTTTCCACAATATTTCCCATCCTGTCTGATGCAAATCCCATCATTTGTGCCAGATTTGTTGTCTGCAATTGCCTTACACTAGTTTAAATCAAAAGTGTCTGCAGATAAATTTTACTAAAAACCTGAAATCCCTCTTTTGAAAGGGAAAAGAAAATGCTGGTTATTAGCATTTTCTCCTTTCCCATAATGTTTTCAAAAGCATTCTCCGTCATGGATTTTAAAACTCAGTATTGTTTAGTACAGGGTTAAATGCAAAATACACATTCATTCATGTTTAATAAAAAAGATAACCTCACTTGAGCACAACAGATTTAAGGTTTAGCTCCAATATATAGGCCATTTTATACTTCTTGAGCTGGGTTAACCTTTTACCAAATAATCCAATCTTTTGCTGACCCTCGAAAGGGCCTTTGAAAACATTGTGGGAACAGAGGAAAATGCTGGTAACCAGCATTTCTTCTTTTCCATAAAACACTTTCTACTCCTTGAAAGACAAATCCATTTTTTGAGCCATATTCAATTTGTCCTTTGCATGTGCTATCAATGTGGATGTATTAAATACCAAAGTATTACAAGGCATTTTCATCATATAAAACTTGCCTCCGACTGAAGATTTAAGATCAGACAGCACATTTCATGCAGTCTAAACGTCGCACCAAGCAGTCTATAGGTCAGATTTGGTGCTTTACTCTTTACCAAACAAGAAAATTGTAGACTGGTCCAATTTGACAGCATTTGCAGATGACAAATGAGGCTCAAATGATGATTTTTGTCTTTGAAAAGAAGAACACATGGGAAAAGGAGAAAATATTTGTTACCTGCATCTTCTACTTCTGCCACAATATTTTTAAAATGCTTCCTACTCAGGATGGTTAAACTTCAGGTTTGCGTTTTAAAGGGTTAACTGGTATTAGACGAAATAATTGAGGATTTGTACAGTTCAACCTATTTATGTTCACTATAACTTACAATCACAAGGGGGGGGGGGGGTTACACTTAACCTAACAACATTTTAGATAAGTGTTTTAACATTTTAAAATGCCGTGACTTAAAACCACATTTTTGGAGGTGTGTTACACTTCACCAAATATTTTAGATGTGTTAAATTTAACCCTGCAATACACAACCCCAAGATTTAATGACTGTAAATTTGGTTGGTTGTATTGGGGTTTAACGCCACTTTAACAGCTAAGGTCATATCATGGCGGTCGGTGACGCACGTGTTTCCTGGCTTTCTCACACCAGTACTAACACAACTTTCTTTCCAAAGCCACCGACTACTTTTCTCACATGCTTCAGCAGAGGTGAGAGGCGAAAATACGCCAGAAAGAAAGTTCGCCTCAACCGGGTTTCAAACTCACAACCACCAGGTCAGGAGTCCGACACACTCACCACTGAGCCACCCGGGCGGGGCCGACTCTGTAAAAGAAAACTTTTGGTAACCAGCATTTTCTCCTATTCCCACAATGTTTTCTACCCTGTCAAAGACAGAACTCATCATTGGAGCTACATTCAAGTTTTTGTCTTCAAATGCTTTCAATTTGGTGAATACAAAACTTTGTTGTTTGGTAAAAGTTACAAACATTTGCTAACAACACATCCAATGAGGTGCAATAGGATTTGTTTTTGAAGGGAGAATATTTTTTGCATTCTCTATTATGTTTTAAGAAGCCTTCTTCCTGAGGTAAGTTTAACGTTGATAAAGGGTTAGGACATTGCCAAAGTAAAGGCTTACACTTAACTTTTAACGAACGAGTTTTAGACCTGTCCATGTTGAAAGTATTTGCAGACAAGAGATTCATTGTGACAAAAGAATTGAAATTTGTTTTGGGAAGGGTCGAAATCATGATGGAAAAAGGAGAGAATTCTGGTTACCAGTATTTTTTTCCTTTTCCCATAATGTTTTCCAAAGCTTTCTCAGTAAGGGTCGTTAAAAAGAGGGATTGTGTGGTAAATTGGAAAGGGGGGGGGGGCATTTTATAAATGCTTGTTGAAAATGTGTTGACTTCTGATTTAAGCTTTGTATAGCACAGAACACAGATTGTACATAAAATTGTGATAAATAAAAAACTGAAAAAAATCCGGTTCTTACTTTGATCTTTTTCATGCAAGCAGCTGACACGACTTTTGACCGATACAGCGTATTATGCCGTTATGGAACCCTGTACGAAAAACAAGGTCAAGTTTCACGTAACAACTGATGGAATGTAAGAGGCATTTCACAATAATTAACTGACTTAAGTTACGTTCTCAAGTTGTGAGTTGACAACGTCTCAGGCTCAACATAGGAAATAAGCAGACCAACAGACTTAACCCCATTATCTTGCGGTTTTGATCTGTAAAATTGTATCAACTCACAATTTGAGAATTGTGAAAATGTTAGTGAAGTGTGTCTCAAATAATAAACGCAGCACAAGTCAGAAAACGAGTCCCTTAGCCGATTTGAGAAAAGAAGTCTGGTAGAGTTCAAACAGCATTACCCTTTACCACACAATCCCAACTTTTAACGACCCTGAGAAAGAATGCTTTTGAAAACCATTGTGGGATAAAAAAGAAAATGCTGGTATTGAGCGTTTTCTCCTTTTCCCACAATATTTTCCACCTTTCCAAAAGAAATGTTCAATGTTTAAGACACATTTGTCATCTAGTTTCAATTTGGACTGGTTTAGAAATTTGTCGATTGGTAAAGAATTGAGCTAGTGAGATCCAGTTTCTAAAGAATTGAGAGAAATGAATTTTATCATACAAGTAGTAAGTTAACACTAAATTCTGTCAAAAAATTTCCTATCTTTAACTGTTTATCGGACAATCAAATGTTTTAATGATTTTAAGGAGGGAGGCTTTTGAAAACTGTGGGAAAAAGGAGAAAATGCTGATAACTAGCATTTCCTCCTCTTCCTACAATGTTTGCTATCCTATCAAGGACATAGGGGTCCGTAGTTTGACTCCTGGCACCCATAGACTATATAGTATAAACAAGGGATTTAACTGTATGCAGTCCGTTACTCGCCCCCGGTTACAAAAAACAATGTATCTTTTCTACCCCATCAGTTATTCTCCTATTTTTTTCTACAGCTGAGAGCTAAAACATTTTTCTACCAGAAAAACACAACTGTTTGTCAGTGGCTAATGCAGTCTGGCTGATACATTCGCTCGAACTTGTAAACTCGCTCAAAAATCAGCGCCATTGACACGGGTTCGTACATCCATTTTCAAAATATAAAATGCACTTTAGATCCAATGAAACGCAGCATTAGCGGCACCCACCCTTTAAGCATGTTTAAAAATACTACTGACCTAAAGTCTTTATCTTCAATAACGACGAAACGCCTCAGAATTCGTTGAATTTGTGATCCACGTTCTTATTTCGAACAGCTGCAGCCATCTTCTGTCATGTGACATTGTTTGGAACGAGAAATTTCATCGGTTGATATGTACTAACAGTCGTGAATTCAACCAATGAAATTTCGTACAGCTGCTCACACCTTTTTGTCACGTGACAGTATGGTGACACTGTTTGGAACGAGAAATTTCAGTGGTTTATATGCGCGAACGTCGGTATCAAATGTACGAACCCGTGTCAATGGCGAAGATTTTTGAGCGAGTTTACAAGTTCGAGCGAATGTATCAGCCAGACTGCATTAGCCACTGACAAACAGTTATGTTTTTCTGGTAGAAAAATGTTTTAGCTCTCAGCTGTAGAAAAAATTAGGAGAATAACTGATGGGGTAGAAAAGATATGTTGTTTTCTTGTAACCAGGGGCGAGTAACGGGCTGCATACAGTTAAATCCCTTGTTTTAGTCTATGGGTGACAGGAGTCAAACTACGGACCCCTATGATCAAGGACAGAAGTCATCTTTTTACCTTCCTTAATTTTGTTGCATGAAAATGGTTTCAGTTTGGTCAAGTCTAAAATTTATTGTTTGGTAAAGAGTTGAATGATCTCTCCATCCAAATAGTAATCTTGGATATTCTTACTTTTTTATAGGGTTCAAGCCCTTGATGGTATAAAAATAGGCTCCTAAAGGGTTTTGTTGTGGCATTTGTCAAAGACAATACCACTACGAGTTCAATATTGAATTTTGAAGACCATGTATCGTATTTTGTGCAAAGCCAAAGGAAATAAACCTAATTAAACTCATTTTTTCTCAGACAAATTAAGTTTTCAACAGCACTCAGATAGGTAATTTTGGAAATGGCATGTTAAAATACACTGGGTGAGGCCATCGATCGTGGAAATACTTCTTTTAGATTGGAAATAGCTTCACCCTGTCATAGCTGTCTATTGGCGCAATGACACACAAAATTTATCTACCGACCGATTAGTCCCAGGCTTTTTCGTTCAAATGCCAGTTCGTCCCTGGGCTTGTTCGTCCCATGATTTCGCGCTACTCCATTTGATTGTGCATGAAAATTTATAGATCAAAATAATTGATTGTAATGTTGGGAATTAGATCTTTACAGCCAAAGATATCTCAAAATCCTAGTTTTCAGGTACAAACTTAAATTTATTCAATATATTTATATGGTTTCTCTCTCTACTCACCATGCATCCTACTGTCAGGGACGTTACTCCTGACTCCTCCTGAATAATCAAAGGGAGACCACCAATACACAAATAATCCTACCTTTGTCATGAGTACTCTCCCTTCAACCAAAAAGGTATTTATTTGCTTAGTAGGTTGACTTTCAAGCAATATTTGAATAATATTTCTCTTTTTCTTTCAAATTATTAATTCCACACAATGGCTTCCTTAACAAATGCCACTCCAGTGTTTTCAATGCTTTAATATGTGAAAAGGTTAACAGATATGGATTGACATCACTACATCAAGCCATTGGCCATCATAGCCTTAAACAGGACCAAGTCGATTGTTGTTTTTTTTCTTTATTTTCTTTATAGTTGCACATAAAAATGACAAAAACTAGAACTGGATCATCTGGCCCTGCAAAAGAAAACAAGATCATTTTGAGTACATAAAAATCTTCCAATTATCTTCCAAATTTTTATAAACTAAGACCAACAGGTTTCAGGGACCCAATCACAAACCATACTATATTCTAAGAACACCCATCCGGTTGGCTGAGACAGTGTATCTTGGCCAATGATTCAAGTAGCTTGTCTTCAAATTTAGAATATGAACAATATTCAAACAAAGTGTTTGTAATTAAGGTCCCCAGATTACTTAAATCACTCAACTTGAATAGGCTTTAATTTCTACAGTACGGCACTATTTCTCTATCTGATTATTTCTATACTCTAAATCATTAATAAACCTTTTCAATATTACATGATTCGCATCACATTTAATCCTTTACCATACGATTCTGAGTTTTAACAACAGTGAAAAAAAAAAAAATAGTTCTGACATAGTGGGAAAAGGAGAAAATGCAGGTAACCAGCATTTCCTCCATTTCACACAGTCTTGTCTGTCCTATCAAAGACAGGTTTCATCATTTGAAATACATTTTATTTGTACTGATTCCATTTAGGTGGAGTCCGAAATTTGTTGTTTGGCAATTATTAAGACTAAAAAACTTTCTGGTAACCTAGTCATTCTCAATAATAGTAAAACTTAATGCGCATCAACATCAAAGAAAGTTTGGTTTGAGATTCTAATGGAAACGGGAGAAAATGCCAGAAACCATTGCCATAGACATGGATCGAAAGTTTGCTATTTTTTAAACTTTCCACATGTCAAAGGACCATTCTGCCTCATGATTCAGTTGGTTATTTGAAAAAATGGATTTTGTGGATCCATTATTATGTGATGGCTTGCTTAATATCATACATTATGGAAATGCATTATTACACATCCTCCATTCACTTACAGCAATGCTCAATTTTTTTTAGCTAAATCAGACCAAAAATTTTGTCTAAAAATATTTCCATAGTCAAGGTGTCCCAAAAATGTGTCCTTATTAACTCATAAAGCGCTGGAACCGACTTAACTTCTTTTTTTGCAGACAGCATAGATCAGGATCAGACTGCACAGAATGTGCAGTCTGATCTTTGATCTAATATGTCCCCAACTTTGCAACATATTCTGGCAAAAACAACCTTGAAATGCCAATATTTCTTCTCCTAATTGAAAAGGTCCATTTCATTAATTCAGCGCTTTGGGGGGGGGGGGGGGGGGGGGGGTGTCAGGGCTTTTCATACTGGTCACAAACCCAAACACTTACCTTTCTCTTCTTGTCACCACCCAGTTCAAAATGTTTACATCTTTTTATTGGCAACTGCTTTCTGAACTTGCAAATTGTACATTCCATTCTCAACACAATCTTCTTTGTTGTTTTGGCCTGCAAACATTATTGATCAATGATTGAGCTACTGGATTCACTCATACGAGGGTTGTTCGATATGTAATGTGTATTGTACAGTATCTCAAAAGCATTCGACTCAAATAGTGAAATGAACATTACATCCCTTCAAAATATTCTCCGCGGTTTGAAATACATAATTTCAATTTCTGATACCATTTCTGAAATGTGTCATGGTACGCTGATTTAGGTAAACCTCTGAGGCACTGACTGATGGCTGAGCCAAGGGCTTGTCGGGACTTGTAACGACGACCAGGTAAGAACTTTTTAAGTTTTGGAAAAAGGAAAAAGTCACATGGGGCTAGATCTGGAGAGTATGGTGGGTGTGGCAAGACGGTAACCTTCTCCGACTTCAAAAATTGCTTCACAAGCTCAGATGTATGTGATGGAGCATTATCATGAAGTAGACGAACATGCCTAAATCCTGACACAGGGCGTCAATTAAGATAATATTTCTTGACCTTTTTTAGTATAACATCTCGGTAATACCGACCTGTTACACTTTTGCCCTTCGGCACCGGAATTTGTACGGCTATACCATCACGTGAGAAGAATATGCAATAAAGAACCTTCTGTGTGCTTATGCTTCTTTTGGCAACTGCAGGCCTTCTACCATGTTTAGTTAGCCATATTTTGTTTCCAATTTTTCTTACTGGTTCGAAATAGTGAACCCATGTTTAGTCACCAGTAACAATGTTTGCAAATTGTCTTTGATTGAATTTGGGAAACATTTTGAGCAATTGCTTAGCAGTTTGTACTCGTTTTTCGTCATCAGTCAATATATGTGGTATCCATCTGGCAGAAATCTTTCGTACTTTCAAAATACGCTTCAAAATGAAATGCACCCGCGATAGCGATATGCCAACAGCGTTGGCAATATCACGAATCATGTATCTGCCATCACTTTCAATTATTTCCCTGACTTTTGAGACATTTGCCTTGCCTGTTACAGTCACAGGTCTGCCAGATTTTGCTGCATCTTTGACGGACTCTGTGCCAGTCAGAAATTTCTTTCTCCACCTACAAACTGTCTCATAAGATACCTTATCAGACCCATAAACTTCCCCTAATTCAGTAAAAATCTGCATTACCGAATAACTGAGTTTTGTGTGAACTTTTATATAAGCTCCAATTTCTTTAATATTCTTAATCCGTTTCCCAACCATTTTTACAACAGTGGTCAACGACTAGCTCTACTGAAATGACTATAAGTTTAAAACTATGTGGAGCTGAAGGCTCGTGTTTATACCGTTGGAAAAGTATTGAATAGAGCTATTCAAGCGTATCATCATCCACGAAATCGTGCAAAGCGTTATCGCGCTGTGGTACAATGCACATTACATATCGAACAGTCCTCGTACTCCACTATGTCTCTATGGCCTGTGTGCCCAGCAAGGTAATTCAGTAGTTAGCATATCCACTTGTGACCTGGTGGTTGCTGCAAACTTTCTGGCTATTTTTTGCCTCCCACCTCTGATGCATGTGAGAAGCTCGTCAGTGGCTTTGAAAGCATACCGAGTCAGTACTGGCGAGAAAAAGCCAGGAAACACATAAGTATGTGCACTGGTTGTGGTTGCCCTAAAGATGAAGACTTCAAAAAATGTGGAAAAAGAGCAACTGCTGGTAACCAGAATTGGACTTATTTGATATTTTTATAATACTCCTACTGCACCAGAGCAGCAGGCTAAATCAAGTGAAACCAAGCAAACGGCATGCTCCCAAAATAAATCAAGTGACACAAGAAATTAAAGATGGTCAACAAGGATTGCAATATTGTTGTTACAGCTCTATTTTTGTGCGAAAGCAGCTCAGTGCAAATTACCAGCTTGCGATACATATGGATGTCTTCCAAAGACTTCCATATCATGAAACCATCTTTTGCACTCTTCACATTCAAACATTGTTCCGGGAGTAGGTCATGTGACTGCTCAACTGCACCACCTCGGACACAGAGTGCTCTGGCACAGCTACTCCATTACACCTGATTACATATCTGTATACTTGTAATAAAAAGAGTGCTCAGATCAGCTATCCCAAGTCCACCCAGGCATTTCCTAGTTTTTTCACACGTTTTCTTCTCTTCCAAACACAGATTTCAGTTTTTCAGTTGATATTTATGTTGATGTCTGCAAATGCTTATAATTCTTGCAAGTCCAAAGTTTGTCATTTGGTAAAGATTTAACCAAAGAAATGTGCCGGTGTGTGAATGCCTACTGATTCACAAGATGATTCTAGACAATACAGAAAACCACTTAGTGACTCAAAGATGAAACTTTGGAGGAAAGAAAACAATGGTTCATGACTGATATGAAGAGCATTGTCAGACAAGAACCTATTGCTAATTGCAGGCAATAATTATTGCACCTATTCCCAAAAATATCACAGTTAAAACCCAAAGACACATGTCTGAAGATATTTTTTGTACCTTTAATAACTGTTCCATCAATAATTAAACCCTGACAGTTACGCAGTGACTAACTTACCTTTTTTCTGAAAATAGGCTTCGTTTGACCACCAAATCCTCTTTGTTTTCTATCATAACGTCTTTTACCTGAAAAATGAAGAGAAATAAGTTACTTGGATGTAATTAGCCTACTACCTTGCAACAGTACCCTTATTTAAGACCCTCTCCTAGACAGCAAACAGTGAAATGAAAAAAATATCTAAAGGACATTTTCCATTTCACAAAGTGATTGGTTGAATGGGGTTTTGCGCAGCTTTCAACATTACTTAAGTTATATCGTGGCGACAGCTCTCATATTCACGTATTTCCTAGGTTTTAACAGCACTAAGCTAAGTCTCTGGAGTGTCTTGCCCAAGGACACTCCAACGAAAAATCTAGAGCCTCCAGAGAGGCTCCAACCTAGGACCTCAAGGTCACAAGTCCTATACTTTACCCCTGAACCACGCAAGACCCCACATTTAAGAAAATGCTTTCTTCTGTTCACTTGAATTCCTGGGTTGTAATGTTTAACCTCTAAACCTCTGGATTTATGAAAAAAAAAAAAAACTTAAAAAAAAAAAGAGTACTAACTCCTGCCATGGTTAGGCTGTTTTAGCCAAGATGATGCATACCTCAAAAAATTTGAGTAAATCAAAGATCTCAGAGCAAGTTCTAAGCAGTCTGATTGTGATCTAAACTGTCATAAAATGCATGTTGATGTTGTCCTTAAGTTAGCATGTAAAGTTTAAAGCAGTTTGTATGGTATAAGTTAAGACATAAAAGATTCTTGAAAATTCTATGTGTATACATTGAAATTAATTGTAAATCTTAACTAATTTCTATCAAAAGAGAAAAAAGTCTGAAAAAACATATTAACGACGTTTCATCGGGTTGTCAGTGCGCAACATTTTTGCGCTTATCTCTTCGCTTCTGTTTTCTAGCATGTAACTTTGTCTGATTGTAGTACTATTATTGGACTACTGATTTTTGTTGCAAGACGTGGAGAAAGTAGTGGTAGATACATTTTTTTTTTAAAATCAGTTTATGAAGGTGTAAATCATTCCTAAACAGCAAAAACGGAACATGTACACTTGTCGGACATTACTTATACGGATAGTAAGTTTAGTGTGGTAAAAAGAGAAAATTACAAGTATTTTCTCCATTTCAACATTTTCTAACCCTCTTTCCTGGGTATTGATAGAAATCAGGATAGTTTGATTCATTTTGCTATAAGGTTCGTAAGTAATCTATGCCTTTGAGTAATTCTTGACAGTTCTACTTGTATTGTTCTTCCATTCTCCCATCTATTAAAATATACCACATGTATTTGGTATTAACCCTTTCTTAAATGAATTAAATTGGAACTTCAAAATTGAAAGAAGCTGCAGACGACAAATTAAACAAGGTTTAGATGAGATTAAAACAACCGTTCGTGCAGAAAAGGTTGTGGGAAAAGGAACAATTGCTTGTAATGAACAATTACCCCTTTTACCAAAATGTTTTCCAAAGCCATCCCATACCAATGTTAAATCGAGACTATATCAAGGAAAGGGTTGACAGAGTACAATCTTTATTGTGAAAAAAACATGATTTAGTGCTAGAAATAATACATCTTACTAAGTAATTTGAAATCTTGGGTGTTTTGTGTCACTTTCTTTGTTCCAAGGGAGGCTCAGTGTTTCAGCCAGCTTTAATAAAAAAGGGGCCAGTTGGCCCCCCTAAGTCCAAAACAGGGGCCAATCATCATTAGCAAGGGGGTGGGGGTGGGGAAGGGAGTGTATTCTTACAATATTAGACTAAATACATGTCTCTAACATTTTTTAAAATACCTTAGAACTAAAGATTCTCCTTTCTTTCAAGTTTGTCCATTTCTGTACAAAGTCAAACAAAGCCAAAGTCAGACAACTCAATATCAGGGTTTTATTTGTCGTTGGGACCTTTGATGAATCGCCGGATTGATCTGGCTTTCGATCGCCTGAAGTTTGTGATGGTGTTACTTTTGCTATTTTTCCAGTATTTGACGGCCCTGCCTCTTTACTTTCATTCGGGCGTGTGAAAAAGTCGGTTATCCTTCTTTTCATTTTTCCGACGGTTGTTTCGCAGTTCATCATGAAAACGTTTCTCTGCCACAGATTACCCGCTCTTTGTAGCTTTTTCTAAATTTACCAATGTTTGATGTAAAAGGCGAGGAACCAGTACAAAAAAATTATGACCGGTTTTGCGCGTTCTATAGTTTACGTGGTACTAAAGGGTTTAAATACACAAAGCCAGTCACGATTTCGTTCCATTAATTTTCGTACGCAATGCAGTTTCGTCCCATACACTTTTGTACCTTGGCGCAGCCGTATACGGGCAAATCGTTTTTTGGGGGCCAAATATGATTTTTATGCGCCAGATCTGGCGTGCCATGTTTGGAAATGTGCTGGAATCCTAATGTATTTGCGATAATCCCGCAAGGGCACATCCTGGCTGAAACACTGAGGGAGGTAATTGAGTTCGAATATTGGGAAAAGTAGCCTGGCAACCTATCTTTTTTTTTTGCATTTTTTGATAAAGGATATAATCATGTATATTTCTGAGAAAAATCTTTGTGCTAGATTTTTTTCAGGGTCAAATAATGTCCTGATTTTCCGTGATAAAATAAGCAATTTTGTGGGCTAAGGGTTTTATTGAAACATAGATAGCATATCATTAATTTGAAATATCTATTAATTTCTCATCAAAGTCAGAGGATCCATTGTTTCACTATCAATTTAAAACACAGAGAACATGATTTGACTGAAATTGCAGATTTTAATCACAAAATTCTGACGTATGCTGCAATAATTGGGTTTTTGTGCAATTTGAAAAAAGGGTTATGTTCTTCGTGGGCTCAGAACTTTTTGCTTCATCAGGCAACGTCTGATTATCTCTTCGCATATTGAAAGAACATACTTTGAAGTGTTTCTGTGTCAAATTTCACGAAATTCTCTGCGCTAGAAATAACTCGCTGAAACGCCTTTAATTGCTTTCAAGGAATGCTTCTTGGAAATGTGACTAGCCTTTGTACAGCAATGTGGGAAGTTGCAAAGGTTGGCAAGTTTCATCATGGGATTTCAACCCTGAGCCTTTATTCAGAAAAATTTACTTTCAGCTTTACAACATGACACAGGATAAATACTGCGGAACAAACATAAAACTGGAACTTGTTTTTCTACAAAAAAACAGATGTCTCCCCCCTTTTTGGTGTCAGAAGGATTAATAATCCATGATAAAGTTAATAACATTTTCTTCCAGATTTCTATTGCGGACACAAAATAGTACGAAAAATGAGTAAGGAAAATAATCGAAGGGAAACAACTCAAAAAATATACAAGCCAGGGTTTTGGTTCTTGTGCATGACACTTTCTCTCATGGTGCTTTACAAATGTATGAAGTTTTATCAAAATATCTTAAAAGGTTTTCGAGTTAGTGGACACGATTTGTGACGGACAGACAGACGGATGGATGCAAGGGGAAAAACAATATGTCTCCCGACCCTGACGGGTGGAGACATAATTAAATGACATGAAAGTAAAAATTTACCTTGGGCATACAATGAGGCTTTGCCTGTTTTATACTGTGTCACTTTGTGCAAGGTGTGTTTCTTGCATTTTTTAGCTTTGCAAAAGGTCTTCCGGGTTTTTGGTATGTTCACCTACACAAAAGAAAGGTATAAAGAGTTATTTTCTCACAGAAAATTTCTGCACACAGCACCATTCACATTGTTCTTATTCGGTGTTATTTTCCAACCAACTAAAACACAGGTCTGTTTAACTCTCATTCAGAAGTTACCTATGACATTTTGTGGTTGAATCTCCACTAACCCCCAGCACAGCACTTCTTATACACATTCTTCATTTAAAAATAAACATACTGGCATCTTTTCAAGGGGCTGTATGGTCATCTTCCAGTCACACTTCGCTGATTAAATGCAGCAGTTTAATTGATACTTAATTGATAATTGAGACTGGGTTAAGGATTCTTTTCTCACCAATGTGGTCCACTTTCACCTTAACCCAGTCTACTGTGATTACTGTTTACGTCTCCAATATGGGAAAAAAATGGGGCCACAACTTGAGCCACTTTCCATGTTTGAGCCACTAAATTTTTTTTAGCAAGTGGCTCATGTGGCGAACAGCAGCGTGGGCCCTGCCTCTCCATTGTTGGCTAACAATCAGATGCTATTTTAATAGGACAGTCAGGGTCCAAAAATTTCCAGAAAAGGCACTCGTCCTGTAGGACAAGTGACTTTGAAAAAACACTTGCCCTGCTTTGATCCTTGCTCGTCCGACGAGAAAAACCCTTCCAATATACTGGTGTTTATTTATTTATTATTTGGTGTTTTAAGGCGCATCGACAGCTGTGGTCATTTAGCGCGCATGAAGGTAATATTTAGAAATGCAATAATAAAATGTTAATTTGATACTTAAAATCTATATTAGTCTATATTTTATTATAAAAATCTATTTCTTTTAGGTATTCTAAAATGTTATTCTGTTGTACATGTAAAAATAAGTTTTGTAAGCTATCAACACTAAAATGTTTTGACCGTATACGGTCGAAATTTTTACAGTTTAATAAAATATGTTTTATAGTTAAAGGCTCATTACAGTTTATACATTGTGGTGCTCTCTCATTATTTAAAAGATGCACATGTGAAAACCTTGAGTGTCCCACACGACATCTTGTTAAAATTACTTGACTTTTTCGGTTACAATAAAATTCATATTTATCATTAAAATTTGGCTTGATCGCTAAAAGCTTGTTGTTAAAACACTGTTGCCATTTAATTTGACATTCAGACTTGATAAATTCATTTATTTGTTGTTTTTTGTCAGTATAAGGAATTTTTATGTTGGCTATGTTCATATTTACGGCATCCTTTGCTTCTTGATCAGCTATTTCATTACCTTTTATATTAATGTGGCTGGGTATCCAGCAGAATATTATTGACTTTGATCTACTTAAATAAACATATTTTCTGAAAAATTGTTGAATCAATGGATTTGGGTTATCAGGATGTTTTAAAGATTGTAAAACTGACATTGAATCAGAAAAAACTATGAATTTCTTGTTATTATTGTTTTGTATTGAACAGAGAGCAATGTTTAAAGCCACAGCTTCTGCTGAAAAAATAGAGCTATGATCTGGTAGTCTTATTTTGGCAGTTTCTTGCTTGTGTACTGAAGCGCAACCAACTTTATTATCTTGTTTCGAACCATCAGTATAAATTGAAATGTAATCTTTATACTGTGATTTGATTTCTAAAAATTTATTTTGATAAAATAATGGATTTGTAACTGATTTCTTATTTACGTTGAGATCAAAAATAATATTTGGTGGATCTATGGTCCACGGCTCTTTTACAGGAAGTTTAAAGGGCTTAATATTCTTTACATTTATATTTGATTCATCAAGAAGAGGTTCAACTCTTAGACCAAGTGGTTTGATAAAATTAGGTTTATTTTGAAAAAGTATTTTGTTTGGTGAATTAAAAATGTCATTGTAAACCGGATTCTTTGTATTTGAAGCCAGTTTAGTTACGTACTGTAAGGATAGTTTTTTCCTTCTATCATATAAGGATGGCTCCTGGGCCTCTGAATACAAACTTGTGACAGGTGACGTTCGGAAAGCTCCCAAAGCTAACCGAAGACCCTGATGATGAATAGTGTCCAACTTTTTTAGGTAGCTTTTCCTTGCAGAGCCATATATAATACATCCATAATCCAGTTTTGACCGTATTAGAGATCTGTATAGATTTAAAAGAGTTTTTTTATCTCCTCCCCAGTCAGAGTGGGAAAGTACTTTTAAAACATTCAAAGCTTTTTGACATTTCAGTTTCAAAGCATTAATATGTGGAATGAAAGAAAGTTTTTTGTCAAAGATAACTCCTAAAAATTTTGCTTGATCTACTATTGGAATTGGACTATCATATATTTTCAATAATGGATCCAAGTGCCACCTGCGCTCTTGGCAGAAGTGTACACAGTTTGTCTTTGTCTTGGAAAATTTAAAACCATTTTCTATAGTCCATTTCTCAATTTTGTCCAAATTATTTTGAAGCTTAGTTTCAATTGTTTTCATATCTTTGGACCTGTAACATATTAAAAAATCATCCACATATAAGGAACAGTTCACATCGTCATCTAAACATTTTACAATATTGTTAATCTTGATATTGAACAGAGTAGGTGAGAGGATACTTCCTTGAGGAACTCCCTGTTCTTGTTCATAGTCATCAGAAAAAGATGTGCCTACCTTAACTTTGAAACATCTATTTGATAAAAAGTTTGAAATAAACTTGGGTAGATTTCCCCTTAATCCAATTTTATGAATATCTTTTAAGATGCCATGTTTCCATGTGGTGTCATAAGCTTTTTCTAGATCAAAAAATATGGCAACTACATGTTGTTTCTTTACAAAAGCATTTCTGATAAAAGATTCTAATCGTACTAACTGATCTGTCGTGCTTCTGTTTTTTCGGAACCCCGATTGATGTTCCGATATAATATTATTGGATTCGAGGTAAAAATTAAGTCTATTGTTTATCATTCTCTCCATGGTCTTACATATACAACTAGTTAAAGCTATGGGTCTATAATTTGTTGGATTTGTATGATCTTTATTTGGCTTAGGAATTGGAATGATTGTAGCTTTGGACCAACTTTTCGGGAAGGTGCCTTGTTCCCATATAATGTTAAAAATGTTTAACAGAGTTTGTAATGAAATACGAGGTAAATGTTTTAAAAGTTGATAGTGTATTTCATCTGCACCTGCAGCAGAATCATGAGCATTTTTTAGAGAATTTTCAAGTTCCGATAGTGTGAAAGGTAAGTTGTAGTTTTCATTTGTATCTGTTTCAAAATTAAGTTCTTCCATTTCTGCTTCTTGCTTATGTTTTCTAAATTGTGGTTTATAATTTGCAGACGAGGAGTTTGTTTTGAAAGTTTTACCCAAGATATTAGCGATTTCTTCTTTACTTTCATAGTTTTTGTCATCTACCTTGATATGAGAGTGTTTCATGGTTTGATTCTTTCCATTTATTTTCCTTAACATATTCCAAATGGTTGTCATGGGAGTTCTAGAATTAAGTTTAGAAATGAAATCTTTCCAAGATGATCGTTTTGCTTGTTTAATAGTACGTCGAGCCTTAGCTCTCATAATTTTACAAACATTTAAGTTTGTTTTTGTTGGATATTGTTTGAAACGTTTTAAACTGTCTTTACGTTTTTTAATAGCTTCTTTACAATCATCATTAAACCATGGCTTTTTCTTCTTAAAAGTATTTGTTGAAATCTTCGGGATGCACTGATTTGATATGTCAATTAAAGTTTCAGTAAAAGAAAGCATTGGATCTTCTGAATTTTCAAAATTGTCAATCAGTAATTTTTCATGGCAAAGAATATTGAATTTTTCCCAGTTAGCTTTTTTAAAATTCCATTTTGGAATTTTCTCATCTTCTATTTTCTCATTTTCTTGTATAATGATAGGAAAATGATCACTTCCATGGGAATCTTCACATACTTTCCATTCATAATCAAGGTACAAGGAAGGATGGCAGAGTGAAAGATCTATTGCTGTGAAAGAACCTGATCCAGGATGCAGGTATGTATGTTGATTGGAATTAAATAGACATAAATTATTCTCTGCAATGAAATCTTCAATTATTTTACCTCTATCATTGGTATCTGAACAACCCCATAATTCGCTATGTCCATTAAAATCACCACATATGATGTAAGGTTGAGGTAGTTGTAGTAAAAGATTTTCTAAATCATTTTGATCTATTCTTTTATTTGGTGAGATATAGATAGAGCATATTGTTATAGTTTTATTTAAAGATGCTTTTATTGCTATTGCTTGTAGATTTGTGTTTAAGTCTATCTTACGATGAGGTACCGTAGAATGTATTATGATAGAAGAACCACCAGATGCTCTTTGGCAATCATTATGTATGTAGTGATAGGAAGAATAATTGCGAACTTCCAAGTTATCATTGGGGGTTATAAAAGTTTCTTGAAGACAACAAATTTGTGGATTTAATAAAGATAAAAGAATTAGTAGTTCATTAAAGTTGGCTTTTAGACCTCTACAATTCCATTGTAAAATTGAGTTTTGACCCATTATACTTGTATATTGGGAGTTTGAATTTACTTAAGTTATTTGACTGAGGAGTCAATTTCCAATTCCATATCTTCTAAACTTTCAAATTTATTTGCCAGCTTAACAGGATCCTGTGACCCTTTCTTCTGTCTATTTGATTGTTGTTTATCTTTTTCTTTTTTATCTGGTTTATTTTTCTGGCTTTTATTTGGTGATGTAGTGCATGAATTAGCTCTAGAAGCTGATCTTGATCTACTAGAGTCTTTTGTTTGGTTAGATTTTGAACCTGTTTCAGATGTTTGAGGTGGTTGGACAGATGGAGACGTAGATTTCGAGGAAGGTTTAGCGCCTTGCTCAAAATCCACGGGATCATACTGTGTCCCACAAGTTCTCGTCTGAGGTTTTGCTGTTGCTGATTGAACTATCTTAGAGTACCTAGGTTCAAAAGCTGTCTCATATTGTTTTTTTGCCTCAAAGTAAGAAATCTTTCTTATTGTTTTAATTCTCATAATTTCTTTTTCTCTTTTCCAGACTTCACAGTTGGTTGATCTTGCACTGTGATCTTTACCACAATTTACGCATTTGAAAGGTCTTTGGCAGATGCTAGATGTGTGTTTGGATTCACCACATCTATCACAGATTACTGCATCTGTGAGCTTGCAGTTGTCTTCGTGGTGTCCAAATTTTTGACAATTAAAACAGCGCAAAGGATTTGGGATGAACTGTTCCACTGGTACTGTACGATAAAAGATTCTAATACTCTGAGGCAAAGTGGTGGTGTTAAAAGTGAGGAGTAGTGTATTGGTTTCAAGTTGAACATTATCTTTTTTTATTTTGAATCTTTTGCACGCAACAACTCCTTGCGGTGCAAGATATTCAATAATTTTTTCCTCTGTTTCTCCTTTCAGTACTCTGTCTTTCACAATTCCTCTGGATTTGTTAAGTGAGTTGTGCTCTGAGACCGAGACTTTCAAGTTGTAAAACTTTTTCACTTTTAACAGAGATTCAACTTGACTTGCTCTTGATGTTTCAACAAGTAGCAGTTCGTTTTTTAATTTTTTGACTGATTTTGGAGTGCCTATCAAACTTTCTATCTGTTTTTCAATTATAAATGGAGATAGAGATGTGATGGGCTTTGCCTCCTCACTTTTAATAACCAAGAACTTTGTGTTGTTTAAGTAAGACGTTTCGTTTTCGTTATTCGGTCGGGGTCTTTTGTTTTGGGAAGCCATGATTTTGATAGTGTAATTTCAATAGCTATGCGCTCCACCCTCCTCGGAGCCCTACAAGGGGACGTGTAATGGAAATGGATTTCCTATTTCCGACGCCAGAGCTACATAGCTATTATACTTAACAAACCTTAAGCGAAGAGAAACTATAGGTCTATTAATTAGCCCATCAGCCGCCGCTTTATAAAGGAAAACAATGTAAAAGATAAGAAAAAAGAAAAAATCTAACCCGGTTGGTATCATAAGATACAAAGAAAGAAATATAGATAAAAGTATGTAATCCTAAAAGCTAGGCACGACCGAGCCGATTGAGACGGGTCGGGCCTAACCCATCCCTCTCGTCTATCCGAGGCCAGGGCCAAAGTAGTGTGTTGAGTGCTGGAGATCCCTGGGCACTCTCAACTACCAGGATCCCCTTTTCCGGCATACGAGATGCCACCCACGGCAAACAAGTGGCTTCTGAATCAAAGACAGAAATCTTTTATCAGAAGAAAGTTTGCTCAATGAAATATTTTCAATCAAGAAAGCTTTAGATATAGAGTGTTAGCATGATAACTTTAATGATTAGAGCTCATAACTCTAGATGTCTACTTGTAGTTCCCATTGTAGATCTCTACTTGTAGGTAAGGTTCTAAATACAAGTATGCCAAATGTTTCAAATTCTTCAAACATATAGTGCTAGAGATTGGAAAAGGTGTTGACGAATACAAGAACAAAACATAGATGTTATACACAGATGTCGTTATACTCTTCGTCCAGTGTGCTACCCACTGGCACAGATGATACACACACAAATGAGCATGTTAGTATATGAGACAGGAAAGTGTATAGGAAAGATATGTTTTCAAAAAAATAAAAAAATAAAAAATCACTTTTGGAATGAAAAATTTGTTTTGGAAATCATTTGATCTTAATTTGTATTGTTCTTCAGCCACTTTTATGTTTTAATTTTGGGTTTGTTAATTTTTTCTGGAAATATTTAATCGTATTGACTTTAGTATTTTTATTTTCATATTTAGGTTGATTTTGTTATTGTCATATTTTTTCTAGTATTTACTTTGAATTGAATTATTTTGGACCTGTTTTATTAATTTTAGTTGTATTATTATCGGTCTCCTCTGTTTCTGGGGACTTTTACCACCCATATGCCACAGAGGCGAAGGCAGCCACCAATTTCTAAGGCCCCGAGTGGCGGGGGCCGAATATACTGGTGTAATCGAATTTTGCCAACGTAAGAGAAACTGCTCTTGTGGATTGCACAAAACAATAGTTATTTTCTAGACGTTTTTTTTTTTCAGACGAAACGGAAACTTTACAACGAACCTTAAATACCAGGTTTTAAAAACTGGTACCAGTTATCCGGTCAAGTTACAGAAAGTAATAAAGCCAAAACAACACAATTTTTTTAACTGGTTTCGGGAAAGCATTTGCGTTAATGTTAATATCGTTCGTTTTAATAATTAGCAAAGTCACTCATATTGAATTAGGTCTACCTGAAGCATATTATAAAATTTTTGTTTGCAGTAAAAGGTCCCGGGTTGTATCATTAGGCCGACTTGAAACCGGTCTTTATTTGGAGCGGGGACCAGCATGTTTTATGTTCTGTTTCAAAATTTGATTTCCTGAATACCCTTAATTCACTTATTCAATAATGGAATGGCCGTTCTGTCCCCTGTAAGTTAAATATTCATCTGAAAAACTTGTTTTACTATCTTCTATTCACCACTCGTCCTGCCGGACGAGCATGACAGATATTTCACTCGTCCTCATCCATTTCTTACTCGTAAATACGAGCCGACAAGTGGATTTTTTGGACCCTGACAGTGATTAATCTTCACAAAAACACCAAAATTATTGAAAAATAAAACTGCTACCATCTTACAATCCTAATTTTTAGGGAAGTAAATATCCGTCTACTTATTTCCAAGAAAATCAGAAGTGGGTTTGACATTTACCATGCACGTACCAGAAGTCAATTCAAGCACAGTTAAATTCTTCTTACAAATATTCATCATCATTTTGGTAAATCAAGGGAGAAAAAAGCGCCCGACATGGGACTCCTACCCACAAACCACCAAAACATTAATACCGCAGCTATACCAACTGAGCAACCCCGGCAACTAGTCATTAGTCCATCCAATACCAGACAGTGCCAACTTGGCAAGTCCATCGGCCTCTTTATTGCCTAAAATACCCATGTGACTTGGAAGCCAGCAAATTACAAAGTAGTTTGCGTTGTAACATTGGAGCTGACCTCCAAATCTGAGGCTGGTTAAAGACACATACGACTTGCTGACAGAAGACATTAAGATTCCAAAATTTCCAGCATCATGTTAGAATGGCTGCTGCGAAGGAATCACACAAGTAACGTTAGAGCCATCCTTCGAAACAAGGGTAACCTTTCCGATTACTTTGGTTGTAAATACCATAATTTGGTGTAATGCATTAAAAGCTACCTCTGATATGTGAAAAGTTACAGTATTCTATACTAAGTTTAAACGTATTTCTACTTTATTTTAATGACCCGTGTGCAAACTATCTTGACGAAAGGTTAATCATGGTTAAAAGACTGTCTAAGTTGGTTTTGGCCAAACATTATTATCAGAGGATAAGGACACCATTCTTTGTTGTTCAAATAAAGAGAATCAAATACAATATCTATCTTATCATGTCGATAGCTTCTGATTTGTATCAGTGTAAATAAAATCTCAGATGTGTACCATTTTGCTAAAGCGGAAAAGGAAGTTAATGGTCGGACCATGAATATACCGGAATGACAAAAATGGACCGAAATGGATATGCAAGTACAATGAAAATACATGTATTTTTCTATCCGGACCGAAAAAAAAAAAGATCTCTGAAAAAGCGGAACGGACCGTATTAAGCGAAAAGACAGATTTCCAGGGCCGTGGAACACCCTGAAATAGACGGCCTAAACCTTCGAAAATATGGGACTTCAATGAACATGAAATTATGTCTACCCAAAAAATCACTAAAATCTACTTTATAATGGAAAAAACGGAAAGCACCTGAACGAACCCTCATAAGCAATAGCATGGACTTTTTAACCATAGAATAAACTGGAATGGAACTTAAAACCATTTTTTTTTTTAAGAGATCAAATATCGGCCGCTAGAAACTCGTTATGAACTCAAATTATCTGGAAATTATCAAGTTCTGGAAGATGGAAAACAGAAAGGGGTCTCCACTGAACACTACCAAATAAATCAAATATCGTCGAACTTGGAATAAACATATAAATCATCTAGAAAAGATCCAATTTTGGACATTGGAAACCTGAAACGGAATCTGATGAACGGACCCTAAAAAGCGCATATGTAAAAACTCATAAACGGACTGACTGAGAGACAAACGGGAGGACGAATGTACGTTATCATGTCTGCTCTTAATCCACGTGCTGCTAAGCGTGACACAGTGACCTTTTCCCGACAGTGTAGATCAAGATCAGACTGCACGTTCTGATCTTGGATCTACACTGTCCCATAAGGAAATATTCTCCCGAAAAATATATTTGAAATACCAATATTGGGGCTTTTACTATCGGCTTGAGAGTTTCATTAACTTATTTAGCAGGTAAGCTTTAAATCAGTATATTGCAAATAAGGCAGAGATGAATAACCAGTTTGACCAACCACTCCCAGACGCTTTGTGCTTTGATAATGTTACGAGGTATTTTGTCTCCTTATCGGCCATATAGAATCGTCTATAACGAAAGCATTTGCTGATAGATAGATAGATAGATAGATAGATGGGACTCAAATCCGCCGAATGATGTGTTTCTAATGAGGTTCATGTTTCTAGAAAGGAAGAATAAAAGGTGCGAAAAGGAGAAAATGCTGGTTTATAACATATTCCCTTTTGCCAACAATGTTTCAGAAGCCATCTTCTTCAGGGTCGTTAAAACTCGGGATTATTTATGACCGTGAATGGCTTAAACAACTCGTCACGTGGGCTAGTTTTTATCTCTTAACCCTTCACCAAAGAATTCCGAGGTTTAGCGACCCTTTGGCAGAAAGCTCTGGAAATCATTGTAGGTGAAAAAGAGCATATCCTCCTATTCCTACAATGTTTACCCCTTTCATAGACATATTTCACCATTTGAACCACACTTGAGCTGTCATTATCTAATTGCTCACAATTTGGACGAGTCTAAAATGTCTGTATGCTGTAAAGGGTTATATGAAAATAGGTAATAGGTAAAACCGATGGATTGCACAATCTGCCATATCAGCCATAATTTACCATGATTGTGAAACCTGGTTGTGAAATCTAAAAGTAGCTGCCTCCCTTTCCATTTTGTCCTAAAAATGGATCCTAATTCATGAGAATGAAGCATAGAATCAAAGCACTTGAAGTACCGACAACAAAGCAGCGCCAATCATCCCACAATTTAAACTGTGCATTGGATTTTATGATGTTTGGCGCCATTTCAATCCCTTTACAAACAATTCCGCGTACTGATTTAGACTGAGAATTTTGAATTCATTTGTGGGAAAAGGAGAAAGTGCTGATAGGTGTGCACGCGAATAAATCAGAGATGTTTTGTACCATTTGATATACAACAATGTCAATGATGTTTCAACAGCGTGGTCTTTTAAACCCTTAGGCTGCTGAGTGCGACTCACTGATCTTTTGCGGACAGTGTGAATCAAGATCAAACTGCACAGAACGTGCAGTCTGATCTTTGATCTACACTGTCCGATAAAGATATAATTTTTCCCAAGAAAATAACTTTGAAAAAGTACAATGTGGGTTTTTACTATCGACCTGAAAGTTCGATGTTAGTTATATAGCAGGATAAGGATTATTCTAACATGACAGGTGAATTCGGCTCTATAAACATAGTGCAACGAAAACGTGGTAAAATTAAGAAATAATCTTCTTTCTATCGTGGTTTATCGTTCAATAAATCACAGTTGTGAGTTATGAGGCACAACAGGGATCTTATATGTGTATATACGATCCCTGGGCACAATAAATAATCCACGAGGGCGATAGCATTGTTTATAGAGCCTAATTCACGTGTCATGTTAGAATCTTCGTTATTCTATGTAGAGTGACGTCATTCTATATAGAGGGACGTCATTCTGTATAAAGTAAGTAAGTAGTTTATTCAATGGAATATAATCTGCATCCGCGTTTTCACTCTAAGTATGAACTTGTTTTCCTTTGATTAAGAGTTGGTTATGTTAGAATCGAAATAATCTTCTTTCTATCGTGGTTTATCGTTCAATATACCACGTACTGAGTTATGAGGCGCAATAAATAAACCACCCGGGCTATCGCCCTCGTAGATTATTTATTGAGCCTCATAACTCACAACTGTGGTTTATTTAAGAAATAATCTTCTTTCTATCGTGGTTTATCGTTCAATAAAAAGCCATCTTCCTCAGGGTCGCTAAAACTCGGGATTGTGTGGTGAAGGGTTAAGAAGAAATTCCTAGCTTTGCGTTCCATTTCTTGTATTATTTTGGTCTTTAGGGTTTCTTCAAATACACGTGGCATTTTCAGAAGATTTTAAATATGGTAAACTTTCGGTAAATGAACGCGTTATTTCCTGGACCCTTAGGTTTATTAGCATGCGAAAACACGAACGGTAAACGGTGGGGGGACTTTCTAAAGGTATCAGTATGACTGCGACACAAAAATTCTTCTGTAAAGTATCATTATTTTTCAACTTGACCATTTAAAAACATTGCCAATTTCATTATCAGCGTATTGTCTAGCAACCCGAGTTTGACGAGAAACTGACTAATAGTCAGTATAGCTCAGCATTTCCGATACTTCATGCAAGCCATTATAACTGCTGCTGTGCATTTTCGAATTATTCACATAATCATGTACAACTGAACCCTTCAGTTTTAGTACTATTCAGAGATACAAAAGAAACGACCGCTTCTCTACGAAAAGGTGCCGATTAAATGCATCTGCAAGCAGTTTTGACACATGTCTGCCTGCGCAGTCCGCGCAGGCTATGGGTCGAAATATTTTACTTTAAGTCAATTTTCTGCATGTCAAAGGACTAGTCTACCCCATGATTCAGTTGGTTATGTAGTGGATCTAGGTTAGTCTACTGGGGGTTTTCCCTGGAAATTTCTAGAGATTGCCGAGTTTCCTTTGACGTCATGGATGGAACCGAAGTCTCTTCCGGTAAGCCAGAGATGGGGGATAGTCACCGCTCGCAGAGAGCGGCTGTTATCCTCAACATCGGGACCACTGGACTAAATACAGGTAAGCGATTGAATTGTGTATTGTCTCCGAAGTAAACACCAGTTACTTTAGTTATTAGACAACCTGTATTTTATGGATCCACTATTACTCGATGACTTGCTCGGTAAATTGCAAGAGCATTGCTCGAAAGAATGATGATGATCTCTGATACCGACACTGCTTGATTTTTAAATGGACCCTCATTGCTCAATATCTTTCTGTTCATTAGAAAGTTGTAACGAATTCGCTGATTGGTTATCAAACGAGATAGAGATTTGGTATATTAACGCGCGCGTCTCTTTTGCCATTGTCGTACAAAGGCTTAACTTTTAAACGATTGGAAAGCATTTCGGAGAGCAATATCATATATAAGAATAATCATACCGGAGATTCACAAACGAGGATTTTTAAAAATGGTATTTATTACATTAGACTTCAACTCTTTACCACACGACAAAAATGTAGACATGTCCAAATTGAAAGCATTTGCATTCGACAATTCAAATATTGCTCAAATGGTAGATTTTTTTTTTTTTTTTTTCATGGAGTAGAAAACGTTGTGAGGAAAGGAGAAAATGATGGTTACCAGCATTTTCTCGTTTTCCCACGATGTTTTCAAGAGGTTTCTTCCTCAGGGCCTTTAAAATTAGAGGTTTGTGTGGTACAGGGTTAATTGTTCTCAGATAGTTAGTTATATATATATTATTATTATTTAATATTTCCTTTTTTTTCTTATGTTTGTTCCGGCGTAGTTTGTTGGACACGCCAAACCTCTAGCATGTAGACAGACCAAGGGACAGTGTCACCTGACATCAGTCCAGACATTGTTAGGTTTATTGCAGCGATCTGTAAGTTCGACAGACAATGCATGAAAAGACACTGTGCAACAAAGCCCCAAGAAAAGCGTGCCTATGAATAATGTGAATAACAGTTTGACTTAATCAGGGGTCTTACACGGAGACACAATTTGGGTAAAGATAAACTTGTAGATGGAAGTGATGAAATCAAAATTATGTCAGTCCCATCAAACGCAATACCTAATTACTAGTTTTAAACAAACAACAAACAAACAATTACTAGTATTCATCTTAACCTTAAAACATGTTTTTTCATCTAAATATAATTTGTTGCTTCATGGATTTATCTTTTCAGCAAAATCACCTGGATATTCCACTTTAATTTTAGGGTTAACCTTTACACATGTCCAAAGTGAAAACATTTGCAGTTGAAAAAATAAATCTAAGTGTTGCTCAAAAATTGAAAATTGTTTTTAGAGGGATAGAAACGTTGTGGGAAGAGGAAATGCTGGTTATCAGTATTTTCTCCTTTTCCCACAATGATTTCTAGGCTGTTTTCTTCAGGGTCGTTAAAAGTCCGGATTGGTGTGAGAGAGGCATCTTCACTCAAAACCACAGCTACATAGATCGATGGATTACCAGGTCAAGCACGGGTTCATTTAAGGCAATTAAACGTATTTTTCATTGTGAGCAAATGATGGTCATTTTTGTCTCATGGCGCTGGTAAGGAAACACCATGAATACACTGATAGGTAGACCGGTAACCTGACATGACTGACATGTGAAAAATGTCGTAACCACAACAAAACGAATATCATTATTTGATTAGTAAAAAGTTGTAAATTTTGTCCTTTTTTACCTCTATTCAGTATTTATATGCATTTCCTTACAGGTTAATATACCAAAATCCAGGAAGACATTTTGTAAAGGCAAACAGTGCAAAAAACATACGTTACACAAAGTTACCCAATACAAAGCTGGGAAGAAATCAACACATGTACAAGGTAAGTTATTGACCAATTTGCCGCTGTCCATTCAAGTAAGCGATCAACCAACCGGTAACGCTGTAATATAAACTGGTTATCAACATTTTCTTCTTTTCCACGAAGTTTCAAAAGCTTTCTTTCTCAAGGTCGTTAGAGGTCCAGGTTCTATAGTAAAGGGTTAAGCTTTGAACACCCTAACAAAGAGACTGCAGAATAAAAGTGATGGACAAAGAGAACCACCGTTTATTTCGTAACCTACCTAGTGGCTTAGTGGTTAGCGTATGTGACCCGTGGCCCAGTGGTTGCAGGCTCGATATCCGGCTGAGGCTAACTTTTTTCCGAGGATTTTTCTCCTCTCACCTCCGATTCGCGTGAGAAAAAAAGACAGTGGCTCGGAAAGAAAAATGTGTCAATACTGGTGTGAGGAAGCCAGGAAACATATTCGTAGGTGCACTGACAGTCGAAATTTGACCTATGCTATTAAAACGATGTTAAACTCCAATACAGAATCTCATTTAGTCGTTGCAGCGATGTGCTGGTCGTATCAGGGACAGTGATGAAGTCCAAGGCTCATTTCCGTTAACACACTGTATAGGCCTACCCTTAATGAAAAGTAGTTCTCACACGCCTTTCGTGAAATTCAGTAAATTTACTCTTGGGAAATTATACTTAAAATCTATGATTTCATTTTTAGGTGGTGTAAGACGGTCCTCCACTGTACATAATACTCTCAGCCGACAACATGCGAGACAGAAATTCTGTTTTCAAAGGTTTAAAAATTAGTCTAAAATGAAAACTAAGCATTTAAATGCAACAGCATATTATAAAATTTTCAGTTTTTATCAATAAATCATGTTCAACTCGTAAAAGAGTGAAATCACTGACTTTATCCGATAAATAGTACAGTCCGAAAACCATGACGAAATTGGGTTTTTTTTTTGTCTTTATTCCAAAAATCACACAATGCAAACCCAGAGGACAAGCACAACTGAATTGAAAATCAAAACAAAACACAATCTGGAGATAAGATTTTTTTTAAAAATAGCACGTTAAAAAGTCGTTTTTATTTTTTTACAAGCTTTCATGGTCTTACACCACCCTTAGTTCTGCAGCTAAAACGGCGACTAGCTCCTTGAGCTCTGAGTTTCGCATTTTGGGTCCAAAACTATGGAATAAAGAAGGAAGGGTCATGACCTCCTGATCCAAATACGAACTTAATGCTTCTATTCAACAGTCTTACACCATTAGCGGGTGTAATAACCACCCTTTACAACAAAATTACATTTAAAACCTACTCTTCTCCATTTTTTTTTCCGATTTTCACATGAGTTATTCGAAACAAACTGCTTACGTTAGCCTTAAAGTATTTTTTGCTGTATTTTTATTGGATTGGAAAAGTAAAAGTCCTCTCTCTTTAAATTGTTTGTTTCTCTGTTGTAGGTAAGAGACGTTACGACCGGAAGCAAAAAGGCTACGGAGGACAGACCAAAGTTATTTTTAGAAACAAGGTCCTAAATTTCTGTCGTTTACTTTCAGTTCTTTCGGCACCGAAAATATAAATCGACATTTTTCGATGGCTGAGAATACAATCCACTGAAAATCAGGAACGAATTTACCCTTAACCATACAATCCCGAGTTTTCACGATCCTAATGAAGAAGCCTTTTGAAAAGATTGTACACAGGAAGATGAAAGAAAAAATGCTGGTAACCAGTGTTTTCTCTTTTTCACACAATGTTTTCTACACTTGGAAAGAAAGCAGTACAGCAAGTGTTTTATTAACTGTGAATTTGCCATCTGCAAATGTTTTATTTTGGGCAATCCTAAAATTGTGTCGTTTGATAAGGCATTTACGTGTAGAGTTTACTAAACAAGACAGTATACAAAGTGCACTTTGTGTGCACTCTGTTCTTGATTTTTGATACATGTCCGCAAAAGGCCCATGAATTTTGACCGTCACACTGAATTATGACGTGATTTTCGCGCATTTACCCTACATTTCTCGCGCTTTACGTAATATTGTAATGCCTTTTCGGGGGGGGGGGGGGGGGGGTACGCCACGATGAATTATCGAAAAGAAGCTGCAGTAGATTTTTATGAAGCCCCATCAAAAAAATGACAGATAGACGGCGTATATTTGCGCGCAAATTTAGGCGTGCAGGAGGCCTCAGAATAAACATGTCCGTATTTTTGACTAATAAGACATTTCTTTTTATTCATTCAAATATATCCATACCAATAAATAAGTCAAAACCAACGCATTCAGCTAAGCCGAAAAATAAACACGAATTTTTGCTTTCACGACGGGTGAATCATTATGAAAGCATTGTAGTAAAAGGAGAAACTGTGACAAGTAATATCGTCGTTTGCCAAATTCTTTTTAAAAATGGTCTACTGTCCGTCGCAAAAAAAAAGGTCGTCAACAGGAAATACTGATACCTTAATGTTTTGCAGGCAAAAACAACCAAGAAAATAGTCCTCAGGTTGGAATGCACGATTTGCAAATATAGAAAGATGTTAGCCATAAAAAGATGCAAACACTTTGAGCTGGGAGGCGACAAAAAAAGAAAGGTATCCTAAATTTTTTAAAGATACCTCCTTACAACCAGGCAGAAAAAAAAAACGCTGTTAAAATTTGAGAGATTGTAGAGTGGTTCAGAATTTAGTCAGCTGTGCAAACATATAGATAAATTACCAATACCCGTGTTTGTGGTGTAAGGGATAAATACATACATGGGAAATCTTCCATTTAAAACCGGAAACGTCACAACGGTGATTTTTTTTGATGGTCACCAGAAAATGAAATGTATTTTCGATCAGTCGTAATCTATGTAACCTTGCAATAGTCAGGGGCAACATTTTGCGTGAAGACACAAGAATGATTATAGTTTGATAAAATAAAGATGAAATGGGTTAAAAACTGGCTGAAAACGATGATATACATATCTTTAACCATTTGGCAAAGCAATCTGAAATTTCAAGAAGGTTAGAAAATAAGGCTTTTGAAAAAACTGTGGGAAAAGGAGAAAAAGATCGTAACCAGCAATTTCTCCTTTTTACACAATGTTTTCTACCCTATCTACGACATATCCCGTCATTTGAAGCACATTTATTTTGGCTTTCTGCAATAGCTTTTAAGTTGGACAATTCTAAAATTTTGTCGTCTGGTAATGGGTTCTTAGAAAGGAAGGTATCCTTAATGTTTTAATCCATTAATCTTTAGGATGCGAAACAAGACTCATTGCACTCATTGCAGACAGTTAACGTCAAGATCTAAATGTGTAAAAATAAATTTCATCTATGATTTGGCCTCTAGCGTTGAAACGGTTCTCGAAATTTGATGACCATTGCAAACATTGTTTCAATTTGAATTATCAAGACAGCTCTTCTGGATTGGCAAGACGGTCTTTCTGAGCCAATAAGAAAGTTGGGGTTTATGGAAATTTATAGTTTAGGCAGGAATATAGTTGAGCACGAACTCAGTCATTTCTTTAGATAAACTTAGGCTGTCAACTACACAAAGAAACGGTTTGAGATACATAAACATGGTTTATTTTTCTGTATTTTCAGGGCCAGATGATACAGTTCTGATGTCCACGTCTACAAATAAATCAGCATAAATAAAGAAGACGCTTGAGATAGATATATACATATTGTTATGATCCTTCATTTTCCCTGGCTTAAAGGCCAAGTAGCGGCCAAAAGTAAACAATGCGGGTGTTAACATGGATTTAAATGACACATTTTTTAAGGATGGAAAATGTTGTGAAGATAACAGTCTGTTATTCTGCGGTCCGTCCAAGTGTTAGTCGCTGGCAGAAAATTGAATTTTAAACTAGATAAAGTGTAAACAAAAGATTGATCAAGCTGGCAACTTTTACCCTAGTTTTAAAATTCATTTTTCTGCCAACGATTAACCGTTGGACCGACAGTATAATAAAAGATTCTCATCTTCAGAACAATTTCAATACTTTAAACGATATGAGTTAACTTTAAATGCATTTGAAAACCGTCATTGTTTCCATTTGGCTGCTGCTGAGCCTTTAAGCTTACTCTTAATCATCACAATCTCGTCTCTTAAAGACCTAAGGAGAAAGGATTTTGAAAACATTACCTAAAGAAAGGAGAAAAATATTAGCAACCGGCATTTCTCTTTTCCTATCTTATCAAAGACAAATCCTACCGTTTTGAGACGAATTCACTTTGTCGTCTGCAAATGCCTAGAATTTCGACGAGCTTAAAATTGGTTGTCTTGAAGTAGAGGGTGAATCAAGCCTAGACATGTGGTTTACCAGTTGTCTTTTTAAAAGGACCGAGATCTATCCAGCAAGTAATCTTCAGCCCTAATTATGTGATGACTTGCTTGGAATCATGCATCATGGAGATGCATGAAGCCCCCATTTGCCAGTGCATGGCTTAAATATACTTATCTACAAATTTGACGAGTACAATAGTTTTCACATACTTATAACGAGAACTCATCATTTCTTACTCATTTACGTGAGAAATCCGGCTACTAATATAACACAAAAATTGAGACGGCATGACTGTTTTGAAACGTTGTCTGTGCATGTCATATTCTTCGAAGATGTATTCATGTGTTTGAAAAGGGAAAATCTAGCAGAAGATAATGTTTTGAAAACTGTCAAATCATCCTTAGAAAAGAGTATTTTCATCTTATTAGTTAAAAAAAAGAGAGATTTAACAGCTATCCTACATATGTTGGCCTTTAAACGCTGAACTGGCACGGAGAGGAAGCGGTTACAAGGTAGTCCATAATACGGTCATGCCCAAAATTTTGATGCTTGGCCTATGCAGCAAATCAGGTATCGTGTACTAAATTAGGCATATACACATACGATTTGTAGGGCTAATCGAATGAGTCAATCAAAATTTTCCTGAATTTTTCTGTGGAATTATTTTATTCCTTGATCGCACAATCCCGAATTTTAACGACCCTGAGGTTGAAGATTTTTGAAAACCTTGTAGGAATAGGAGAAAATGCTGGTTACTAGCATTATTCCCTGTTCCCACAATGTTTTCTATCCTTTCCCAGACAACTTCCATCTGAGCCAAATTTAGTTTGTTCTCTGCGACTGCTTTCAATTAGGGTAGACAAAAAGTTTTTGTCGTTTTCTAAAGAGTTATGCTGTAGCAAGACACAAGGACACAAGACTTTTGCGACAGTCATATCTGAGAAACTGTTAAAAAAGGGGACGAAGAGTTTGAATTATGACGAACAAAGTAAAAGTGTCAATACTATTGGGTACATGTATATTATAGGATATTAAAGATGTTTCATACAAAAGATCATAATCATTTTTAACCCTTGTCCTGCCGAATACATTTTGTTGACGATTACACAAAAATATTTTGCTACATGTACAGGTATTAGGCTGGGCTTCTATGACCCAAACTACCGATAGAGCAGCGGAGGGTGTGGAGCAAGATCAGACTGCACGGATGTGCAGGCTGATCTTGCTGTACACTCTCCGCAAAGGTCATCCATGGTCGCGAACGGCAGGATAAGGGTTAATGTAATGTATGAAATAATTAGATAATAACGTTAGTCATGATGACATGCATATTTGGGATATCTTTCGGTGGACTTTGGCAGTTTTCTGAATATATTTCAGTAACTAAGTGTATGCTGTGGTCACTGGCTTTTTTACATTTGAGAAAGTGTCCATAAACTTTCATGAATTATACACCTTCCCCTTCTTGTACGATATCTTTACAGGCACCTGGTACCGAAAGGTACTCGTACTAAAATAATATCATGCAACATGTTTATCGTCATAATCTTCTTCTTCTTCCTCTTCTTCTTCTTCTTCATCTTCATTTTTTTCGGTCAGCTAATTGCACATTGAAAATGGCACCTGCACCAGAAAATCGATATTTCCTTTCTTGCATGACGAGTCTTCAGCCGTTTCTTTATAGTACCGAATCGTGTCTTAAAAATTTACCTTGTGCAGCACTTTTGTCATCTTAGTTTATTTTTCAAATATTTATCTAATAATAATGATAATTTCCATGATTTTATATGTACAAGCATTTAAGTTTTAATGTCTGCATTAGGCTTGCCAGTAACATTTTCAGCTTAATTTGATCATGGTGAAGAAAATAATTATCCTTCTGATATCGACAAGGTCGTGCATAATGCTAATAATAAGGGAAATAACTACCAATACACTTTCATTTATGTGCTTTACTAGTTGCCTCCCTTGTATGACACACACACAAAAATGATACTACCTCGAAAGTTTTTTGGATTAACGCTTTTCTTAACAAAACGACAAAACGCGACTACGGGACTGAACTGAAAAAATATGGTTTAAAAGTGCCTAGGTTTTATATTCCAAGTACAAAAATATTTTGATGACATACTTTATCAGTGAAGTAGTAAGAAAATGACAGACAGTGAAGTTGTCATTGTTGCTGGATGCAGAACTGCTATAGGTAAGTATGCTGGAGAAATCGTCCCCTGGAGTCATCGTACCCATTGGGAATACCACAGGTAACGGGCACACTACAGCCAGTTAAGTTTGTCATGCCAGATTTGGAGTCAATAGATAGCGACAGTTTTCTGATCCATGAAAGTGTGCTGCCGTTACCTTTAAATTTTTTTTTTTTTTCCAGATCTACGTTAATTTCAAACTTTGAGCAAACCGTTTTCAACAACTTGGTTTGTTGCTTTGATTAAATGACTGGGACGAACTATTTTCAGTTCATCAACAGTAGTTTCGCCAAACTATTATTTTGATTGTGTTGACTTCTAATGACATTCTTGGCTTAATTCTCGTTAAGTTTTTTTTTTTTTCTCCCTCCACATTAAAGTAATGCAATTTCTGATTGGCTTAGCCAAGCAGAAATTGTGTTAGCCTTGCGATTTGTTGGTTCACGGTAGTTATGGTCCGATCAAGAAAAAGTCAAAATTTTTACAGAGTATAGTATTGACCTTCACCACTGTTCCGGTGCCATTCTGAATTTGATTCATGTGACTTCTATGGTTTTCCTAAAAAAATCAATACAACTAGATATATTTGGTGCCAATTTGCAGTCACATGATTTGAAAATATTGCCACATGACCTAGCAGATGATCTAAATACATCACCAGGCATGATTTTAAGTAAAACTGCATGTTATGAAGGATTTTAGAGGATGGTGTTAAGCATGTAAGTGCCGATGACATCGTCTTCACTTCCAGTATATTTTTCTCCCATTCTAATTTTTTATTTTGAAAAAATGAAGTTGGCTGAGGTAAAGAAATGTCCAAGTCAAGGTATTTACAATTAAAATAGAGACCAGACAAGCAGCCAGAGGGCGCCGATTTTTGTTATGATGGAAAAATACCGATTACCTCGAAGCAATATGTACCGTGAACCTACATGTCGTGGCTATACTTTCTAAGTCTAGAAAAAAACTTGGAAGGCATTTAACTCTTTACCACACAATCCTGACTTTTAACAACCTTAAAAAAAGAAAACCTTTGAAAATATTGTGGAAAAAGAAAATGCTGGTAACCATCATTTTCTTCTTTTTCTACAATGTTTTCTACCTTCCCAAAGACAAATTCAATCTTTGAGTCATATCTAATTTGTAGTCTGCAAATGCTTTCAGTTTGGACATGTCTTAAAATTTGTCATTTGGTAAAGAGTTTAGTTAAGAATGGTTGGTGAATATTGGCTCAGATTACATACATTTTACAACCTTAAACCTAACTTAACCTTAGGTTGCCCATGGCATGTAAAGCTAATCCCTAGTTGAAAATGTTCAGTCAGAATGGGTCTCAAACTCTGGATCCCTCGCTTACAAAGCCACTGAGCTACCCAGACTGCTTGACATACATTTGCAGATTATCTCTATGTTCCTTTCCTTCCTGAATTTTGTGAGCTATCCTATTCCATGGTTACTTATGACTTCTTTGGTCCTTGCAACCACTTCAGACACTATTAAAGTAAATCCTTAGGGGAAAAAGTGTAGCTAGTACAGACTTGAACCCTGGACCCCTTGTTTACTCCTCGTAAGTGTTCTAACCACAGAGCTACCTGGATCACTTAACATCCACGCTAAGGATTATCATTACATATGGTAAGAATTACACATCAGGGTTGTAGCACGTACGCAAAACATAGTTGCCCACATTGAAAAGAAAAGGCTAAAGAAAAAAAAATGAAATTAAGGCCACCAAAAGGTGTGTACACCCATTTACAAATTGCCTGAGGAATCTTTTGCATAAAAGGATTTCAACATATTAGTTGTCATGTTTCACAGGTTGTCTATTTGCTTATGCTTTGTACTTTGCTCTTGACCCTTAAGCACACTATCCGAAGTTTCCACGTCCTGTCACAGAAGTCTTTTGAAAACATTACAGGAAAAGGAGAAAATGCTGGTAACCAACATTTTCCTTTTTTCCCACAATGTTTTCTACCATATCAAAGACAAATTCCATCATTAGAGCCAGATTTAAACTGTCTTCAAACACTTTCAGTTTGGAAAAATATACATTTTTGTTGTGTGGTAAAGAGTTATAGCACCTAATTGGTATCTTCAGTCTTGAGTAAGACCCTGATGATTGTAATTTTGTGGCTACTTTTTGTCTTTAGTGTTTCAGCAAAGTGGACGATGTAGATTAAACATTTTGTGCAGTCTGATTTTGATCTACACTGGCCACAAAGACATCTAAATTAGTGAAAGGCGCTTTATGGGTTAATTTTATAATTCATAGGAAAGTTTCAAGGAGCATTTTCAGAAGTTCCAGCTCATGAGTTAGGATCAAGATGCATACAACAGGCATTGCAGAAAAGTGGAATAGCGCCTGACCAGGTGTCAGAGGTCATACTGGGTCAAGTCCTCACAGGAGGTTTGTAACTGTTGTGCTTGTGTCTGACACTAGACTACTTTTCTCAACATAGTGGCTCTGTACAAATACAAAAAAAGCACTTTTTGTCAAAATAAAGCATAAATTACAGTCATAGTATAGATGAATAGTAAAACCTGTGTCAATAGCCATCTCTATTGAGCAAGCAACCTGTAATAATAAGGCATGTTTTTCAGTTTCTGGCAATGGGAAGGTAGTTGAGTAGAGCTCTGGCAAAAAAGGGTTAATGCAACTCAATGATGAATTCTACCAAGCAAGTCATCATACGATTATGGATCCATAAAATTCATTCTGTCTAACAACTGAGTCATTAGGTAGAATGATCCTCGGACATATATAGAAAATTTACCCCTAGCAAAAACATTTGACCCAGGTCAGCCTCTGGATACTGTGCTGGTGACATGGGTCGATAGTTTTCAAGATGCATTAAACCTCCTTTTCACTGAACATGACTCAATTTTTGGTTTAAATTCACCTACCCATAGCAAGCGTATTTTGAGTAATAGGTACAAGATAATTTATGCCAGGGTATGTGTCACAGTTTAGAAATGTTATAACAATGCATTCTTAGTTCTGATATGAATTCAGGAAAATGTATAAAAGCTTAAAGTTTATCAAACATTTTTCATAATAAAAAACAATAACATGAAATTGCTTTCCAAGCAAAGTGCTACTGCAGTGATTCAACATTTTTCCTAAATTTTCCCTTTTTCTCCACAATTTTTACTACCCTCATTATTTTAGCCTCATTGTATTCATTAGCTGCTAATACATTCGATTTGGACAAGTCTAAAAATTTGTTGGCTTGTAAATCCAGTATGCAGTATGATCCCAACAGCTCTGAGGTGTAAAAACTCAATTCAGTACTGTACAAATATGATTTCTCATCCCATTGCAGTTGGCGATGCTGGAAAATGTCATGAAAAAAGAAGCAGTTGCTTGTAACAAGCAATTGCTTCCTTTCCCAAAATGTTCTCCACAACCTTGAGTTTTTTTTCCTGCCTCTAAAGTAATGGACTTTGGTAGATAATTACTGTTTACCAAAGGACTAAATTTTGGACTTGACCAAATTTGGAGGTCTTTGAAATGGAAGAAACCATCATTGGAAAAGGAGAAAGTGCTGGTTACCAGCTTGTTCTCCTTTTTCCACAGTGTTTTCTAAAGACTTCTTACCAAGGATCAATAAAACATGAGATTAGTAAATGGTTGAAATAACCTGTACTGTGATGAATTTAGTGAAATAGTTTGAAATGGTTATAATCATATTCTGAGTTGAAATCACAATAGCAGCAGATAAGGAATAGTTTGGTGTATTAACGAAGGTGAAGGTCAGAACCCTGCAAGACAGGCCAGTGTGAAGGCCGGTATCCCGTACAGTGTACCAGCTATTGGTGTCAATATGTTGTGTGGGTCAGGACTAAAAGCTGTTGCCATGGGATACCAAGCTATAAAGTGTGGAGATTCTTCCGTAGTTGTTGCTGGTGGCCAAGAGAGTATGTCAACAGTAAGTCTGATTAGTCTGTAAATAACAACAAAATATTAGACTTGTCCAGATTGAAAGCATTTGCACACGACACAATAAATGTGACTCAAAAATTGAAATTTGTGTTTTGAAGAGAACAGAACAATGTGGGAAAAGGAGAAAATGCTGGTTATCTCTATGGCCTCGCTATGGTAGGAACTTTAACACATTGTTACTAGGTAATCACTGCAATTTATAGATAGAAAGAGTACATTTAGATGTATAAAATGACATGTCAAAAATATGTGTATCTGCGGGTATTACTGAAAAACAACAATTACCGCTTAACTGTTCAGAAATACCAGGTCCTGTAGATTTGCCAGTATTGAAAGCATTTGCAGATGATAAGATAACCCTTTACCCAACAATCCCATGTTTTGATTACCCGGAGGAAGAGGCCTTTTGAAAACATTATGGGAAAAGGAAAAAATGCTGGTAACCAGCATTTTCTCTTTTTCCCAAAATGTTTTCTACCCTGTTAAAAAAACAGAAGTTCATCTGTACCACTTTCAGTTTTGTTGTCTGCAGATGTTTTAAATTTGGAATGGTCTAAAATTTTTTTTGGGGAAAGGGTTGAATGAGGTTCAAAGGTAGCTGTAATGGGGCTAAGAGACTGATCGGGTATAAGGTTCTTTACCATATTGTATTGTGTAAGAATTTTTTAAAAAATGTTTACTTACAAGTGTCCAAAGATTTTTTCATGTTTTTCTCAGTTATCAGTGTTATCATTCCACATTTCAGAGTAAGCATTGTGCAAATTTAAGGGCAGGCAAGAAGTTTGGAGACATGAATTTTACAGACATGATGCTCAGTGATGGCCTGACAGATGCTTTTCATAACTATCACATGGGTATTACAGGTAGGCATGAATCCATAATTGAGCCATGCTCTGTAAAAAGGGAGCTTAATGCATCTGCAAAAAGTATTGACCGCAGGCTAACATGGGTCAAAACTTTTTGTAATTGGTCAATTTTATGCATTTTTAAAGGACCGGTATACCTCATGACTCAGTGGGTTGTTAGACAAAATGGATTTTATGGATCCATAATTACATGATTACATGGTAAATTGCATCACAGAGATGCATTAAACCCCCTTTTGCCAGAGCATGGTTCATATTATATAGTCCTGCAAAAGAGATCCCAGATATTGCAGTGACAAAGCTCTTCCTGTCTGAATATTTCATAATTTTAAAAAGTTTAAAGTAAGACTGCATGGTATTCTGATGTTATTTTTTGGTATACCCATAGTCTGAGTATTTGTTCCATATATCAACTCATCTCTCCCCGCTTGAAAATCTAGCCAATCATGAATAAGCCAATAGTTTTAGTTTGGCTGTTTTCAAGGAAAACTTTGAGGTATTGTTAGAGCCCTGGAATCGTTGTCATCATTGTACTAAAAACTTTGATATTTTCTGTTATCTGACAATAACATATATCTCTGTTATTACTGAAGATAATTAATTAAGACTTGTTAACAATTAGAAGGGGAATACAACAAGGGCAGATAACCATCAAAGTATTTTTTACACAGTTATGCCCCTATTTTGACTTAGAATTTTCACTGAAAAATCAAGTAACTGCAGCCAAGCGTTGGCAGCTGCATGTGGTGTTCTTGTTTCTGGTGATGTGGGAACCAGTTGAATTTATCATTAAGATTGGTCTTTGATATTTTCTGTTAGATACACTAAACACAGATTTTGATTTAAGGGTGTTGTAAAAGTTGCAACTAGAGAATTTCATTGGGACAAATGAGTAAACAGCTTGTCAAAAAAGTAAAAAACAGGCTCTGCAGAAAATATTGCCTGTGCTGGGTATAAGGGATGTAATAGAAATGATGTTAATTCTTTTTATGTTGTATCTGTAGCTGAAAATGTTGCTAAGCAGTGGAACATTACAAGAGAGATGCAAGATAACTTTGCGGCCTCCTCACAGAGAAAGTGTGGTGTTGCTTTAGAATCTGGATATTTTGAGAAAGAAGTAGTTCCAGTTGATATTCAGTCTAGAACAGGTTTATTTTTATACTTTAACTTTTTACCATAGAACAAAATTTTAGATTTGTCCAAATTGAAAGCATTTGAAGACAGCAAATTAAATGTGTGTCAAATAATATTAGTTGTACGGTCAGGTGGCAGGGGACTTGGAAACTTGTTCACGGCTATGGAGAATAATGTCACCCCGAGCCGAAGAACTTGTTCACGGCTATGGAGAATAATGTCGCCACGAGCCGAAGGCGAGGTGGCGACATTATTCTCCACAGCCGTGAACAAGTTTCCAAGTCCCCTGCCACCTGACCGTACAACAAATTTATTATACTGCAAAGTTTTACCATTCCAACGTGTGTTAAGCAAAATTTACCTGGTTTTTTGGTTTAAAAAATTGAGTACGCTGACGAGGTAGAATTACCCTTCTTAGTGCCCCAATTCAATGAAAACTGACGTCACTGGGAACTGACGTCACTGAAACCTTGGATATACGTGCTAAAACGTGCAGCTTGGCGCATAATCTTGATGTTAATCTTGATCGACGCCGCCAATTTGGATGTTGTGTTGAAAGTGTAGTCATGTCTACAGGGCTCCCGAAAGGGAAACTGCTTTTACATGGGTTTTGCCAGTGGACATGATATATATGTTCGGGGCATATTATCCAATCAGATCACGAGAAATTTCTTCGCAGTATAATAATGGTTTATGTCAATGATAGAATACACAACATGGTGGTTACCAGCATTTTATCCTTTTCTTTCCATGTTTTCAAAAGTCTTTTTTCTGAAGGTCATTAAAACCTGTGATTGTATGGTAAAGGATTAACTCTTCTTTTCTAGTATAGCTGAATGAAGTGGTTAACCCTTTACACTAAAGCCTATCAATATCTGTGTTTAGGGTTTTCCAACCCTACCTAGAATATGCTGCCGACCCTAAACTTTTTACACTATGATTGAAAAAAATCTGTCGGATGTGATTTTGGTACATGGTCCATGTAAAAAGTTTCTGGCAAAAAAAAGTCCCTACCCTATGCTACCTACAGCATCTCAGACCGAAACCCTAAACACGGATATTTTTTTGTTAGGCCTAAGCCATACTGCAACCCATTGCAGATGAGATAAGTGTTTTTCATCTGGTAGGATTTATCTTTGATGGTGTTAAAAACACTGCTGGAAGCCTTTTCCAAGTATTGCCTAGTTTAAGGTCATATAAACAAGCATTCATTTGATGACAAATTCAAGACTGTTTATCATAAATTATAGTCACAGTAGCGGTCTTTGTAAAAAAAGGGTGTGTTTAAATGCTTCTAAATTTAAATCATACAATTAAAATTATGGAAATTATTGTTAAGATGATAATCTGTTATTGTACCATTAGTTCTAGTGTTAGTTGCTTGCGGAAAAATGTTTTCCTAAAACAAGGTAAAAAGTAAACAGATGATAGAGCTACCTGGCAACTTTTGACATACTTTTAAAATTCATTATCCTATCAGTGACTAACATTTGAACCGACCTTACAAAGACAGGTTGTCATCTTCACAATAGTTTCCATACTTTTAAATGCTATGACTTAAATTTGATTGCATTTTAACATTCTTAATTTTCTGGTGTGAGAAAAGTCAGGAGACATATGAGTAGGTGCTCTGACTGCCATGATATGACCTAAGCTGTTAAACCCGGTGCCAATTTCCACTACAAATACAAGCAAACTATTACTAAACTGATCTTGCTTATTTTTATGTTCATTTGTACAAATACTCTCAGGAACTGTGAGTGTGAAAGTAGATGAGTTTCCCAGACCTTCAACAACAGTGGAAAACTTACAGAAACTCAAACCAGCTTTTTTAAAAGATGGTACTGGAACAGTCACAGCTGGAAATGCATCAGGTATGTGTAAACACATTTGAGTCATGCTCCATAAAAAGGGGGTTTAACTCTATATACCAAACATCAAAATCTAGACTCTACAAAGTTAAAAGTATCTGCAGACAACTTATTTTAAAGTTTTACAAATGACTGAAGATTTTTAGATGAGTTAGAAGACATGATAGGAAAAGGAGAAAATGCTGGTTAACAGCATTTTCTCCTTTCTCCACCATGTTTTCAAAAGCCTTCTTTTCCAGGGTTGTTAAAGCTTAATATTGTGAGGTACGGAGTTACTGCATCTCTATGATGCTGTGTACCAAGCAAGTCGTCACATGAATGTGAATGCATAAGATGCATTTTGTCCAACAATGGACTGAATCTTGAGGTTCAGTTGGCCTTAGACATGCACATAATTTACCAGGAGCAAAAAGTTTTTGATCCAGGACAGCCTGTGTGCAATGCATAGGCTGTCCTGAGTCAGTTCTTTCTGCAGATGCATTAAACCCTTTTTTTCACAGAGCATCTTTTATTTCTAGTGAGAATATTACAGCCAAGATCCAGAAGCTAAGTCAGTAACGTACAGGACTGGAAATTAAGTGGTACCTGGTCTGATTCCTAGCTCAGCCAAATTTGTTCCGAGGATTGATGATAGTCATTGTAACATGTTTTGTTCCCGTCTCCTTAGTGAACATTATTAATTCTTTACCAAAAGACATAATCCTAGACTTATCCAAATTGAAAGCAGACATCAAAATAAGTGTGACCCAAATCATGGATTTTGTTTGTGAAAGGGAAGAAAACTTTGTAGGAAAAGGAGAAAAATGCTGATTACCAACGTTTTCTTCTTTTCCCACAACGTTTTCTGCCATTTCATTGATAAATTCCATCATTTGAGACAATTTAACTCATCCTCTGCAAATGCTTACAAGTTGATCATGCCTTAAATATTGTTGTTTGATAAAAAGTTTAGTAAGAAAAGCTTTCATTGCTCAGAAAGAACAAGAACCATCTTTACTGTTTTATAAACCTTTCAGGCATCAATGATGGGGCAGCTGTAGTTATCCTAATGAATAGGGAGGAAGCCAACAGACATGGATTAAAACCTATGGGAAGAATTGTATCCTGGGCCCAGACCGGCGTGGATCCAGCCATCATGGGGACTGGCCCAATAGCAGCAGTCAGAAGGGCTGTAAGGTTTTTGTTTAATCTTTTTTGACACTTCAAGGCTTTTATCTGCTGTATGGCCACTGGATGGGTAATGGTTACCAGCATTTTCTCCTTTTCCTTCGATGTTTTCAAACAACTTCTTTCCCAGGATAGTCAAATGGGGACTGTTTGTACAACTTGAATTAAGATACTGACCTGCTGGAGGGGTTTTTAAAATCCCTTTACACTATAGGGCTACATAAAAATTGTGCTAAGATAAACTTACTCATCAATAGAAAATCCATTCCAATATTTGGAGGCCTTCAAAGAAATCACTGTTGTTGTTTCTGGTTTTAAATGAAGACAAATTCCTTAAGTTTCTCTATCCCTTACAGCATATATATTGGTCATTTATCTAGTTTACACAGCAGACTAATTCTGAGCCATTCTACAACTTTCAAGTTTTAACAGCATTTTTTCTCTCTGTAAGGATGTATCTTTAAAATTAGAATGGGCGTTTTGTGTTGTCTGATATTTATGTCCACAACAGCAACCAAATTCATGTTACGGACATTGTAAAGAGCAAGTTAGGAAATACATGTACAGGTACACAATTTTTGTCAACAGATCCAGAAAGTAGGTTGGTGCTTGGACGATGTGGACGTGGTAGAGCTGAATGAGGCATTTGCTGGTCAGTCAGTCGCTGTCATCAATGACCTTGGGCTGGATCCAAATAAGGTAATTTGAAATCTTGTTGACTCTTTACCACACAGTCCTGAGTTTTAACAAAAAAGACATTCGAAAACATTGTGGGAAAAGGAGAAAATGCTTGTCTTCCCACAATGTTTTTTTGCCCTTTCAATTACAAATTTCTTCATTTTAGCTCCATTTGTCTGCAAACACTTTCAATTTTGAGGAGTCTTAAATTTTGTCGTCTGGTAGAGTTAATATGGAACAGTTTTGACCATGAAATTACACAAGCTAATCAATTCAAGGTATTGTGAAAAGTCATTATTGTTTACAACTAAATATTTGACCCTTTCAAGCACTCTCCACCACTACAGTTGCCTTTGAGGCCAGTGTAGATCAAGATCAGAATGCACAAAATATGCAGTCTAATCTTTGATCTACGCAGACCCCTTTCTCTGAAACACTACAGACAAAAGGCAGCCATAAATTTGCAATTGATGCATTTTAACACCAGCTTTGTTTACTTTTGGGCTTTTAAGAATAGTCCTTGTCTAATTCTCAAAAATTTGTAGATTCTGAAAGTACCGGTAAGACAACTTTTGATTGGCTATACCATCTGGTTAAGCCAATCAGAAGTTGTCTTACTTTCAAAATTATAAGATTCTGAAGAATAAGACTAAGAATGGTTGCTGAATATGAACCACGATCTTTGTTTTGTTCCAGGTAAACATTCAAGGTGGGGCCATAGCTCTAGGTCATCCTATAGGGGCTTCAGGTGCACGGATACTTGTTACACTTTTACATATATTGGAGCGTTTAGATAAACAACGAGGAGTGGCAGCTCTATGTGTAGGTGGAGGCATGGGTATTGCAATGTGTGTAGAACGATAACATTCCTGTCATACGTGAAACTTGGTATATGCAGACTATTGCTTTATGCTCATCTATGTGACTGGGGAACATATTCAAAACCATTCTGAATTTAATTTGAAATTCCAAGACAAGCTATCTGATTGGCTCAGACAGATGCTCTCAACCAATAAGATGGCTAGTCTTGTAAGTCAAGACTAGTTCTGAAATTAACTCCTTGTTCAGTTAGAGTCTTGGATAAATTACCATGGATGTCGGATGTCGGACTGCCGTCCCAGCCAGATTTGGTACAGTTTAAAGCTGCGCAGCTGTTTAGAATATATCCTGGATTGCAGCTCTGCAACAGTGTTCTGAAAATTGTTAAAGGCCCAGTAGCAGCCAAAAGTAAACAGTGTAGGTGTTGAAATGTACTTAAATTTTAATCATAACATATAAAACTACGGAAATTATTACGAAGATCACAATCTGCTATTGTACAGTCGATCCAAGCAATGTGTACCCACAACAGGCGTGAAACAGATGGCTTGTTTTGCAGTTTTGGTTGTTCGGAATAACGAAGATCACAATCTGTTATTGTACAGTCGGTCCAAGCACTGATCATCGTCCTCTAAATACATGTATGTAATTTTCGGACGTTTAAATGGTATGATTTAAATGTAAATCCATTTTAAAAGCCACACTGTTTATTATTGGTGCTACTGGGCCTTTAATGAATCTAAAACTGAAGAGAAAGTGAAAAAGTTGTGAGTGGTATTTGGACATTGACCTAGAGATGTGCAATGCAAATATATGAGCCAACTGCAATACTATCCTGTTTAACTCTCTACCAAATGACAAAACTTTGGGCTCAAGCAAATTGAAAGCATGTGCAGACTACAAAATAAATGTAGCTCAAATCATGGTGTCTACCTTTGATAGGGTGGAAAACATTGTGGGAAAGGGAGAAAATGCTGGTAACCAGCATTTTGTCCCTTTCCCACAATGTTTTCTACCCTTTCTCAGGCATCTTTTCCCTTTTGAGCTACATCTAATTTGTTGTCTGCAAATGCTTTTAACTTAGAGAAATCCAAAATTTTGTCATTTGGTAAAAGAGTTGAATGAAAAAGAATTTACTCAGTTTTGAAGCAAACTTTTTACCCTTTGAAGGGTACTCTTTTTACCCATTTGAAGGGCTTCAGTATATTTGTACCAATTTTGCATTTTTCAACTGCAGATGATATCAGTTTGGAGGAGTTTAACATTGGTTGCTTTCTACAGTCATTTAGGAAAGGGTAAAGGACCCGTAACAATGTTTTTGAAATGTCAAATGATCTCTTCTTTATATTGTATGATTGTTTTTATTTTTTGGATAAGTGATGTTTATTTGTATTGTTTTCTGTGATGAGTGATTGTGACTGTATAGGCTGGTAACCATGAGAGCACTGAAAAAAGCAAACAACCGCTTTCAGTCTAGAAATAAGACCCAAATAATCCAAGTTTCAAGGTTGTTCTTGTCCAGGATGTCTCTGAAGGGCGGACAGTATAGATCAAGATCAGACTGCACGTTTTGTGCACTCTGATCTTGAGCTAGACTGGCCGCAAAGGCAACTATAGTCATGAAAGGCCCTTTAAGGACTAACCCTTGAAGCGCTAAATACATGAGTCATGCTCTGTGAAATGGGGTTTTATGCATCTCTGTGATGCATTATACCATGTAAGTCATAATTATCATGGATCTATTTAACCCATTTTGTCCAACAACTGACTGATTCATGAGGTAGAATGGTCCTTGGGCATGCAGAAAATTTACAAAGAGCAAAAATTTTAACCCATGTGCAGGCTGATATGAGTCAATACTTTTTGCAGATGTATCAGACCCTTTTTTTCACAGATCATGGTTCAGTTGAAATGGACATTCTTAGGCTGTACAAAAAGTGCATATATCACAACTAAATTATTTTTGCCAAAATATGTGGCTAAGATTGATTGATTGACTGTATGATGTTTAATTTGTTTTCAATATTATTTCAGTTAAATTGCGGCAGCCAGTGCACCTATCCATGCTTTCCTGCAGTTTCTTTTACCAGTACTCCACATAGTATTCTTTCCAAGCCACTGGCTGCTTTCCAACTGTTGTCCAAACAATGGTCAGCGGTGAGAGAGGAATTAATCCTGTTGCAATGACTATCATCAATCCTTGGAATGAAAATGGCCAAGCCGGGGATCGAGCTAGCAACCCCCTGTTCTCAAGTCCTGTATGCTACCGACTCAGCTACAGGGGCACGGCATTTGGCGAAGAAGCGGAGAGTGTAGATCCAAGATCAGACTGCAGATTATGTGCAGTCTAATGTTGATGTACACTGTCTGCATTCGAAATAAAATCAAGGTTCACTGCTAGCTACAGGGGTCCATTTATTCTGATTTTTGTGGCCCTTCATAACCCTATACCAAACAAAAACAATCTTGTCGCCATTCACATTAAAAGCATTTGCAGACCACAAATTAAGCATGGCTTAGATTTTAGCATTTGCCTGTGAAATGGTAAAAAACATGGGGGGGAGAGTGACCAGCATTTTCTCCTTTTCCCACAATGTTTTCAAAAGCCTTCTCAGCTAGGGTCATTTAACTCTTTACCACACAGCAAAATTTTAGACTAGTTCAAGGTCAAAGCATTTGCAGATGACAAATAGATGTTAATTAAAAAAAAAAATTGTTTTTGAAAGGGTAGAAAACATTGTGGGAAAAGGAGAAAATGCTGGTTACCAGCATTTTCTCCTTTTTCCTTAATGTTTTCAAAAGCCTGCTCTATTAGGGTTGTTAAAACTCAGGATTGTGTGGTATAGGGTTAAAATCAGGATTGTGTGGTAAAGAGTTAAGGCTTTACCACACAATACCGAGTTTTAAGGACCCAGAGGAATAAGCCTTTTGAAACCATTGCAGGAAAAGGTCGAAATGCTGATAACCAGCATTTTCTTCTTTTCCCACAATGTTCTCTACCTTATCAAAGACAAGTTTCATCATTTTTGAGCCACATTTGAATTGTGGTCTGCAAAAGCTTTCAATTAGGACCAGTCTACATTTTTCTTGTTAGGTAGAGGTAATTGTATCAAACTACAAAATTGTTACTTTGTTAAAATTAGGGGCCGGTAAATAGATTGCACGGGCTGATCAAAAAGTTCATGGAATTTCTTCATAACTTTTTAATTAGATGTCAGATTGTGTTCAGATTTTCACTTATGTAATCATGGTCTCATATGAATTTCCAAATAAAAAATCACCTGTCTGATTTTATTTTAGATATAGTTATTTTCTCCCTCAAAAGCACAAGGGTTGCTGCCCCATACCACGCTGTACAATAAGTGTTGTCATGCTTTTAAAAGCGATCGTTTTCTACCCTTACAAAGACTAATCCCATTATTTGAGTGACACTAAATTTATTGCCAGCCAATGCATCAAATTTTGACTGGTTTAAAAAATTTTATCTGGTAAAGGAGTTAATTTGCACACAAGGTTTTTCTGAGATTTGTCCCAATGACCTACTTTTTGACTTGACATGATCCAATTTTAAACTTTTAATAGATTTTATAAAGACACCCCTTTCTGATCAATTTTCATGAGTGTCGGACCGAAAATATAGCCTCTACAGTGCACACAAGCTAACATTGACAACCGCTTGACTGAGGACGGACACAGCACAATAACAAGAGCTCACCTTGAGCACTTTCTGCTCAGGTGAGCTGAAAACTGTACCTCTTTCGGCGGTTGAAAATACATCGAAGCTCATAGTTAAATTATCTTTATCTTAAAGGCTTGACCAAAAAGGCAGACAGTGTAAATCCAAGATCAGACTGCACATTTTGCGCAGTATGGTTTTGATCTATGCCGTTCGCAAAAGCCTGTGTTGCTGAAAGAGTGAAAACTAACAACCACGATGACGCAGGACTGTCAAAAGGTAAATTTAGGGGAAAGGCTCAAACAGAAAAGAGGGGAAAAAAAAGTGGGGCATTTACACCCGACATGCATTTTCAAGCTGTTCACAGCACAACAAAATGGACCCGAAGAAGAAGTAAGTAGATGCGTTTCGAGAAAAAGATACCTTTTCTGCTGTCTAGACTGTTTCGTGTGTGCTGAAGTGCAGAAAAAAAAAATTGGCAGCACCAAAACAGGTACCAAGGGGAAAATTTGGAGTTTGTACCTGGACAACATGCAACTTTATTCTTTATTATGTCGTACAAAGTAGGTGAAAACTCTTTCGGATTTCTTGGAAAGCTTTTGAAGCAGAAGTATTAAGCATAATTAGCAGAAATAAGCATTTAAAAATTCAGGTCCCCTTTTGTAGTGATGCGATGAATTTGTCCAAAAACGCTCGGGTGTCTCGTGCAAAACCAATTGCGTTATTACTATAGGCACCGTGTAAACAGGTAAACAGATGTGTTACGATGCAAAGTCCCCTTTTGTGGTGCTGCAAAAGTTTTAGCCGACTTACGGCCATTTTGAAGGAAAACTTTCGCAGCACGAGAACAGGGACCATGTAGAAAAATCTAAATTTGCAGGCACACACCATTCATTTCTTGTGATTTTATGCTGCCCAAAGCTAGTTCGAATTGCTCTGGATTTCACATCGAGCTTTTAAAGCTGGAAAAACAGTTCCAAGTAGTAGAGATAATCTGTCAAAGTTTTTGGTCCCCTTTTCTCATGACGCGTTAAATGTGTTGCAAATCAAGAAAATTTTGTGAAACTTGTTCGACCCATAATTAATCGTACCCAAAGACAAAAGTAAAGTTTCCTTTTACATAAATAAAACCCTTTTTAAGTGTTGTGTGTTGGTTCGTGTAATGTTAAACAACCTTTTCAACAACTTTTCATTATCATGATGACTAGTGCACATTTACAAGTGTTTCTAATATTTCTTTACCTGCACAACACACGATATTTTTTGCACGCCGCTGGCTAATTCATAACAGAGAATGAAGTCAACACAGTCTGCACAGTGTTTCCTTAGATCAACCAAAGTCCCCGATAGCTTATGATATAATTAACCCTTTACCACACATCTACTGACTACCCTCAGGAAGAACGTTTTTCTAAACACTGTAAGAGAAGATGTCCTTTAGGGCACATTTAATTTGTAATCTGCAAATTCTTTTAATTTTGACCTGTCAAAATTTCTTATCGTTTGGTAAAAAGTTGAAAAAGAAAATTTTGTAGGTGTGTGATACAAGGAAACACACTAATAGGTGAGCTATCGCCCTAATGTTACTGAAATGCTGTCGGAAAGCGGCAAGAAAAAATTAAGTATACCAAGTCAGTTCGTTGTTCAATTTTGGGCAAAACCCATTTCTGCCCCAAGAGAGGAGTTAGAACATTGAACGCTGTCGAGCCAGAGGTTGCGAGTTAAAATCATCGCCTGGCAATAATTCTATATCCCATTATAGATGGCATTCAGTGCGATCAATTTGATTTATCTATCGCTGCTTAGTATAGCCTCAGCTTTTTTATGTTCGAAAATCAGCCATTGACTTGAATGGATTTGATGTGCTTTGCGACTTGTAAAGTTGCACTGACTTTCGACCGTTGTATAACTGAATTATTGTTGAAAATGACATTAAAAAACCCAAAACCAACACGTAACACATGAGTAGGTTTTTTTTTTCATGATATGAAAAAAAACTTTTATTTTCTGCCACGGGTACGATTAATTAAGGGCCAAACAGGTTTTGACAAAATTTTCTTGATTAGGAGCGCATTTATCGCATCATGAGAAAGGGGACCGAAACTTTGACAGGTTATTTCTCCTCTTTATAACAGCATTCTGAGCTTTGAAAGCTTGCTGTGAGATCCAGAGCAATTCTAACTAACTTTTGGCAGAATAAATTTACAAGAAATGAATGGTGTGTGCTTGAAAATTTAGATTTTTCTACATGGTCCCTCTTCCCATGCTTCGAAAGTTTTCCTTCAAAATGGCTGGAAATCGGCTATAACTTTCGCAGCACCATAGAAAAACCCCAAATATTGCTATTTCAAAGTTATGTTTTGGTGATTAATATCTCCTTATCAGCCAGTGGAGATTCAAGATCAGACTGCAAGTTCTGTGCAGTCTGATCTTGATCTACATTGTCCGCAAAAGGTCAGCGAGCCCCGCTTAGCATACTTAGGGTTAAGGTGTTTTTGACTTGTGATTTCTGAATTTTTTTTACATTCTTTGTCTCTGATACCATCGATTTCTGAGATAAAGTTAAACCTTTGCCATTCATCTTTGTATCTGCACATTTCCTTCAATGTGGAAAAAAGAAAAAACATACAAGAGGGGCACGATGGCCCCGAGTTGCTCACTTGTACCATTATGAACATGTACAAAATTCGGATGAAATTCTGTCCTCTAGTGTTCATATGGTTTTTGCAAAATTTGTCCCAGGGACCTGCTTTTCGGTCCGATATAACCCATTTTCAAGAGCCCAGTAAATACATGTAATCAGAATAAACATTCTGACCAACTTTCATGAATATTAGACCTAAAAATGTTTCCTCTAGTGTGTACTCAAGGTTTTTTCTACGATTTGTCCGAATGACCTACTTTTTACCAGACGTGACCCACATTTAATTCGACTGAAATTTTACAAACATTCTGATTTATTTATATCAGTATTGTACTAAAAATGTAGCTTCTAGAGTGTACTCAAGTTTTTAACCTCAGCTGAGCACGAAGTGCTAAAGGTGAGCTTTTGTGATCATGCTTTGTCTGTCATCCATTGTGCATCAACATCAGCGTCGTCCAGGCATCAACAATTACCGGTACCTTGTATGCACTCTAGAGGTAACAATGTAAATCAAATATTCATGGAATAGTCAGAATGTTTGTCTTAATAAGATCCCCCCCCAAAAAAATTGAAATCGGGATAAATTGGGTGTAGAAGTAGGTCACTGGTACAAATATTAGAAAAACATTGTGGTAACTATAGAGGCCATATTTTCTGTGAGACGCTCATGAAAATTGGTCAGAATGTTTGTCTGAAATCTCGGACAAGCTTGAAATAGGGTCACATCAGGTCAAAATTTAGGTCACTATGACAAAGGAAACGTTGTGTGCAAATTAGAGGCCAGATTTTCATTTTTTCAATTTGATACTCATGAAACATGTCAAGAATATTTGTCTTGGTGATATCTCACACAAATTAAAAATTGGGTCACATCAGGTCAAAAAGGAGGTCACTTGTGTGCATTCTAGAGGCCACATTTTCATTCAGATACTCATGAAAATTAGAATGTTTGTCTTAATAATACATGTATTTTGGACAAGTTAAAAATGCCGGTATGGTCTCATAGGGTCAAAAAGGTTACTGGGACAAATCTCTTAATTGTCTTAATATCATGGGTAAGTTGAAAATTTAATTAATTAATCTAAGGTTAAAAAAGGTCACCTTGAAAAATCTGTGAAAAACCCTGATTGCACTCTAGAGGCCACATTTTCGGTAGGATTTTCATAAAAGTTGGTCAAAATATTTTCCTTGATGATATAACTTTGAAATTTGGTCTCATTGAGTCAAAAAGCAGGTCACTAGGACAAATCTCAGAAAGACCTTGTGAGCACTCTAGAGACCACATTTTCAATATGATACTCATGATAATGTAAGTTTCAAATTTGGTCTCGTTGAGTTAAGGAGTATGTCACTTGATCAAATTAGGTAAAAAAAGTAGGTCATACAGACAAATTTTAGATAAATGTTGTTCCTACTCTAGAGGCCACATACTCAGTGCAATACCCACAAAAACTAGTCAAAACACTAATGTGTCATACATCATCACAACCAGGATCTCTTCATCTTTAACAGCCGAGCCCCTGTAGCTCAGTCAGTGGCATGCAGGACTTGAGAACAGTCCTGGCTCAGCCAATTTCTTTCCGTGGATTGATGATAGTCATTGCGACAGGATTAATTCCTCTCCCACTGCTGACCATTGTTTCAATGATAGCTATGTGGGAAAGCAGCCAGTGGCTTGGAAAGAAAATTGTGCGGAGTACTAGTAAAAAGAGACTCTAGGAAAGCATGGATAAGTGCACTGGCCACTGTGATATAACTGAAATAAGGTTCAAAACAGCATTAAACACCATACAATCAATCTATCATCTTTAACAATACTTTACTTAGGTGAGCACTTTAGGACCATTATGGCTCTCTTTTTAGTGCATATCCTCGATTTCCCACAATGTTTTCTACCCTTTCAAAGACACATTTTACCATTTTGTTGTCAACAAATGCTTTCAGTATGAGAAGGTCAAATAATGGGTTAATGATTTAGTAAGCGCATCTTTTTAAGAGATTGGTCTGAATCGTAAGTTCTTCAGGTTGAATGGATTTCAAATGATTTAGCACAATATTTCTCCTTAGTAGGTAGAAGCATCTTGTAAAACATTTGTCCATTTAGATCCAAAGTCAAGGTCACACTTGAAGGTCATGATGAAGTTGTCCTAGATTGTGGTTTGTTTGCATCATTAATTTTAGATAAAATCTTTCTTTTTTTCTCTTGAGGGGCTTGATATCTGCCCCTGAGCACTGACCTTTAGTTTTAAAAAACAACCGAGCCATGCTCTGGCAAAAGTGGGTTTAATGCATCTGCGTGATGCATTATACCAAGCAAACAGTAACATAATTTTGGATGCTAAAAATCCATTTTGTCTAACAACTGATTGAACCTGGGTGTAGAATAGTCAGAAAATAGGCAGAAAATTTAGCAATAGCAAAAACTATGGACCTAGGTTAGTCTTCAAGCTGACCTGGGTCCATATTTTTTGTTGATGCATTAAACCCCCTTTTCACAGAGCATAGCTCAATTCTTTTAACAAGTAGATATACATGTACACTAATTGCTTTTTTTTTTCATACAATACTTGCAAAAGATTTTACTAATTCTGATGACCTATATGCCACACCTTATATAATACTAAATGCTCTTACCAGGTACAAATCAAGAACAATGCTGTTTACCAGCATTTTCTTCCTTTCCCACAATGTTTTCAAAAGCCTTTTTTTCCAACTTGTCTGCTGGTCTTGCCTGGCTCAGTGGTAAAGTGTAGGACTCATAATCTGGATGCCAAGTGTTTCAGCCTCACTGGAAGCACTCGGCTTTTCCTGGGAGTATCCTTAGGCAAGACACTTCAGAACCTTTGCCTAATTCTGGTGAAACCCAGGACATACATGAATATGTTTGCTGTTGCCATGATATGACTGAAATAATGTTGAAAGCAGCGTAAAACACAAATCAACCAATGTAAATTGATATCTGAGCTCAACATTTCTGAGGTATCATTCACAAAATACCCTCATGTAAAAACCAAATTTACGAAAGGTATAATAGAGGCCAAACATACATGACCAAGTAAAAGGGTAGAACCAGCATTTTGTCCTCTTCCCAAAATGTTTTCAAATGCCTTTTTTCTGAGGGTTGTCAAACCTTGGATCGATTGGCAAAGGGTTAAAGTGCATTTGCGGCTCAATGCATGTGGTTAATCTATATCTGTCTCAAGAGCTTCCATCCTTATGTTGGATTTTTGTATATCATAAAAAATACACTTCTAACTGAAGTACATTTGTATTTTTTGGGGGGATTCAATAAAGAAAAAGACAAACTATTTGTTTAAAAGATAGTAATAATTTACAAGTAAAGATAACTGCAGACATGTACAGTGCAAATGCTCAAACTTCTTTGTATGCTGATTTAAAAATGAAAACGCTGATATACATATGAAAAAAAAAAGATACAAAACAATTCAGGAATGATTGGATGAAACCTGCCAGGATGAACTTCTAAAGTTGGAGAAATGTTTGCTACTGCGCTGACACTTTGAAGTTCCCATATGTCATCCTCCCCTCTCCTCCCCTCTATCTCTGTCTCAACCCACCCCTCCACTCCCCAAGTATTTTTGACACTCCATATTGGTAAAGCAATATCTGTCCAGTAACTGGGTCCGTGTTCACTAACCATTCTTAAGAAAATTCTTAGTCTTATTCTCCAAGATCTTTTAATTTGGTAGTAACACACCTTCTGATTGGCTACACTAAATGGTTAAGCCAATCCGAAGTTGTGTTACTTTCAAACTTGAAAAATTATGGAGAATAAGTGTTAGACTAAGAATGTTCTTAAAAATGGTTGGTGAATGCTAACTTTGTATAATAAATCTGTTTTACACCAATAAGTTATGCCTCACAACCTATCAAAACATTACAACTGACCCTATATTAGACGATCCCATAGTTTTATGATCCAAAAGAATGCTTTTGCAATTGTTTTCAATACAGATGAGTCTGAAATTTTAAGGTCTTGCAAAGAGTTAATCCTGTATGGAAAGGTAGAAGACATTGTGGGAAAAGAAGAAAATGCTGGGTACCAGCATTTTCTTCTTTTCCCACAATGTTTTCAAAAGGCTTCTTCCTCAGGGTTGTTTAAACACAGGATTGTTTGGTAGGAGGTTAAATAATAATGCCAGTAACACTGTCTCCTGCCAATTTCTTTGGGAAGATTACGAGTTAAAATCATAAAACTAATAAAATCATGAGCACCACATGTGGGTGCTAATGCTCGGCTGCACTTGCTTGATTTTCAGGGAAATTTCATAGAAAAAGGGGCATAACTGTGTCAAAAACACATTGATGGTTACCTACCCTAATTGTATGGATTCCCCTTTTGATAGTAAACAACTTGTGCAAGTTTGAAGTACCGGTAAATATCTTCAGTATTAACAAAGATATTATAAAAAATGTCAAAGTTTTTGCATGACCATGACGACAGAGACAATTACAGGGCTATGATAATAACTCAACTTTTTCTTGAAAACAGCTGTGATAAAATTCAGAAATCAAAAGCCAAAAGAAACCTTACAAACAAAAAATAGAATTTAGTGACAAATCAAGACACTACTCCAATACAAGTAATTTTCTAAAGAAGGAAAAAAAAAAAACCGAAAAAACAAAAGTCAAAAAAGATTAGTTAAAACACAATTAGAAAATAGAATTTAATGACAATTTATGACTCTCAAATACAAGCAATTTTCTGTATTTTCAATAACGTTTTCTAGTTTATCAATATTGATAAGATTTTCTCTTTGAGTATAGCAAACTCTTTACCAAACGGCAAAGCTGTAGACTTGGTTCAAAGTATTTGCAGACAACAAAATGAATGTGACTAAAATATTGAAATTTGATTTGGAAAGGGTAGAAAAAAATTGTGAGATAAGGAGAAAATGCTTGTTAACAGCATTTTCTCCTTTTCCCACAATGGCCTTTTCCTCTGGGTCATTAAAACTCGGGACTGTGCGGTAAAGAGTTAAACTTTCAACTTGCAAATAATCTTATACCCTGAAAAATACAAAAAGCATAGAAATTGGGGACTCTAAAACATCATTGGCTTTATATGTCTCTAAAAAAAGTTAAAACCAAACAATATCATTACTTCCTGACACAAAATGGTAGCAGACGATTTTCAAAACATCCTTGTAAAATATCAACCTTTTCCCACGCAATCCCAAGTTTAACTCTTTACCACACAATCCCAGGTTTTAACGACCCTGAAGAAGAAAGCCTTATGAAATCATTGTGGAACAAGAGCGGCAAATTGTCGCAAGATACGCCCATCCCACCGCCAGTTGTCAAGGGGGTATAATAATCGTAAAGGGCAGGTAATGCAACAAACATGTTTACCAAGTCTCAAGTCAATTTGACTTGAGGTGACAAAGTTCTGTTCCTGACAAGCAAGAAATACTGTAAAAATGAAGATCAAAGTGGAATTACTCGAAATCCGCACTAGGTAGAGTTATTGTTCTTGCGCACTGTACTCCGTAATATTGCAACAAACATGCATACCAAGTTTCAAGTCACTCTGACTTGAGATGACAAAGTTATATTCTGGACAAGCAGAAAATGCTATAAAAGTGACGATCAATGGGAAATAACTCAGACAGCATGAGATAGCGTTATGGTTCTTTCGCACTGCACTCCGTATTATTGCAACAAACACACATGTCAAGTTTCAAGTCAATAGGACTGGAGATTACAAAGTTATGCTCTGGACAAGCAGAAAATGCTGTAAAAAATGACTACCAAAGGGAAATAACTCAAGACAGCACGAGATAGAGTTATGGTTCTTTCGCACTGCACTCCATATTATTGCAACAAACACAAATACCAAGTTTCAAGTCAATCGGACTGGAGATGACAAAGTTATATTACAGACAAGCAGAAAATGCTGAAAAAATGATGATCAAAGGGAAATAACTCAAAGACAGCACGAGGTACAGTTATGGTTCTTTCGTAATGCACTCCGTATTATTGCAACAAACACACATGGCAAGTTTCAAGTCGATCAGACTGGAGATGACAAAGTTATGCTCCAGACAAGCAGAAAATGCTGTAAAAATGACAAAGGGAAATACCTCAAAGACAGCACGAGGTAGAGTTATGGTTCTTTCGCACTGCACTCTGTATTATTGCAACAAACACATATACCAAGTTTCAAGTCAATCGGACTGGAGATGACAAAGTTATATTCTGGACAAGCAGAAAATGTTGTAAAAATGATGATCAAAGGGAAATAACTCCAAGACAGCATGAGGTAGAGTTATGGTTCTTTTGCACTGCACTCCGTATTATTGCAACAAACACACATGCCAAGTTTCAAGTCAATCGGACTGGAGATGACAAAGTTATGCTCCGGACAAGCAGAAAATGCTGTAAAAATGACAATCGAAGGGAAATAACTCAGAGACAATATGGGGTAGAGTTATGGTTCTTCCGCACTGCACTCTGTATTATTGCAACAAACACACATGCCAAGTTTCAAGTCAATCAGACTTGAGATGACAAAGTTATACTCCGGACAAAAACTGGACGCCGCCTGCCAACCCACCCGCCCGCCGGCCTGCCATGGGTGATCCCATAATACGTCCCGTCTTCGACGGGCATATAATAACTCAAAAATTAAGCAAGCTAGAGTTGTGATTCATTTGCACTGCACTCCCCCTTAATGAGATCTATCCACCCATGAAGTTTCATAACCGTAGCTAGCATAGTTTTGGAGATATGCTTTGGACAAAATTCAAGTATGAATATAAACAAAGGGGAAATAACTCAAAAATTAAGTAGGCAAGAGTTATGATTCCTGTGCACTGCACTCCCCCTTGATAAGATCTATCCACCCATGAAGTTTCATAACCTTAGCTAGTATAGTCTTGGAGATATGCTCCGGACAAAATTCAAGTATGAAAAACAACAAAGGGCAATAACTCAAAAATTAAGGAAGCAAGAGTTATGATTCCTGTGCACTGCACTCCCCCTTGATGAGATCTATCCACCCATGAAGTTTAATAACCGTAGCTAGTATAGTTTTGGAGATATGCTCCGGACAAAATTCAAGTATGAAAAACAACAAAGGGCAATAACTCAAAAATTAAGCAAGCGAGAGTTATGATTCCTGTGCACTGCACTCCACCTTGATGAGATCTATCCACCCATGAAATTTCATAACCGTAGCTAGCATAGTTTTGGAGATATGCTCCGGACAAAGAATGGGGACGCCACCCGCCCGTTTGCCACGGGTGAACCCATAATACGTCCCGTCTTCGACGGGCGTATAAAAAGGAGAAAATGCAGGTAACCAGCATTTTCTCCTTTTCCCACAATGTTTTCTAGCCTCTCTGAAACAATTTTCTACATTAAAGCCACATTAAAATTGTTGTCTGTAACTGCTTTTAATTCGGATCAGTCCAACATTTTGTCGCTTGGTAAAGAGTTTAATGACCCTGACATAAAAGGCATTTGAAAATATTGTGGGCAAAGAGGAGAAAATGCTGGTAAGCAGTATTTTCTCCTTTTCCCACCATATTTTCTTCCCTTTCTGATATGAATTCCATCATTTGAGAATCAGTTTTTTTATTTTGTCGTCTACATATGCTTTGAATTTGGACCAGGCTATAATTCTGTTGTTTGGTGAAGAGTCAAAGTTTGATACAAAAGAATATGAGTAATTTCTCCTTGTACCACAGTGAATTTCATACAACAACTTAATCCTTACCCTGCTATATACCACTCAAGGGGCTTTGGCCAACAATGTAAATCAAGATCAGACTGCAAAAAATATGCAATCTACTCTAGGATCTACATTGTAGGATATGGTCAGATATTTTGCAGGAAATAGGTCTTTAAAACCAGAATATTTTGGAATTAACTATTATGTACTTCATTCAGCAATTTCAGGAATAAAGCCCTTCTCAAGCTTCAACACGCAAAGAGAAAAAATTAAAGAAATAAAAAAAAGTTTACATTTATGGTATAGCTACCACATTATCACAGTGTTCGTTATGTATATATGGGCTGTTAACTCTAATCGGATGACAAAGTTTTAGACTCGTCCAATAAAAAAGCATTTTGCAGACAAAAAATTAAACTGGGATCAAATAATGGGATTTGTAACTGAAAGGATAGAAAACATTGAGAAGAAAGGAGAAAATGCTGGTTACCAGCATTTTCACCTTTTCCCAAAATGATTTTGAAAGCCTTCTTCCACAGGGTCCTTTTAACTCTGGACTGTAGAAGGATACTAAACTATTACGATAAAAACCTATTTCGGACTAACCCATGAAACTGGTACAAAAAACAGTAAAAAGTTAATCCTTTAGTTTAGACATACTCATTTTACATCTATTGAAAAAGAAGTTCTTGCAACTTACACTAATCTCTCTCCACTCTGCTTCCTTAGAACTACACCAGTATTTGTGCCAAATGTGTGGGCCAATGAACAGTCCCAAAGTTGACAAGGTATCAAACTCAGGACCTTATGGTTACCAGGTAAACGGTCTACCTCACAATCATGGACACCACAGAGTTAATCCTTTATTAATTAATCCTATGTTTCAGAATTTTCTTCTTTTTCCACACTACTTTTCATCATTGCAAAGACAAAAAGCATCATTGGCTCTGCATTTAATTTGTCGACTGAAAACATGTTCGGTTTTGAGCAGTTTCTAGCACTTTGTCATCTGCTATAGGGTTAAAGTTGAAATTCTGTTTTCTGGTGAGTGAATGAAATAAAATGCATCTCAAATTGATGGGATTGGTCTTTAAAAAGGCTAAAAACATTGTTGAAAAAGGAAAAAAATGCCTGCTACCAGAATTTTCTGCTTTTCAGAATGCTTTCAAAAGCTGCTTTCTTTAAGGGTAGTTAGGGATTCTTTGGTACAGAGTTAACCCTTTACCAGATAAGCCCGACTTTTAACGACACTGAGAAAGAAGCCTTTTGAAAAAATTGTGGGAAAAGAGAAAATGCTGGTTACCCTCATTTTTCCCTTTCCCAAACTAGCTTTTTTTCCTTTTCCCACAATGTTTTCAAAAGGGTTATTCCACAGGGTCCTTAAAACTTGGGACTGTGGTAAAGGATTAACTATATTTCTAAATAAAGCCAGTATGCCACGATATTAATTAATACAGCTTTGTTCAAATAACAAAATTGGCATAAATAATACAGAACATGTGAACATTTGAAATAGCTTGGAATGTCAATGGAAATTGAAACTTTCTCTTTGAACATGGATGATAAACACAATAAATAATGGACAAATTTTGGCAAACACATACACAGCAGAGTACAAAATCTTTCACCACATACAACTTCTGATTTAAGAAAGACAACTCTTATATATTACTTCTGCATCAGGTACCACTGATATGTCAAAAAGTTTAACCTCAAACACAACTAGGGTATTTCACCATTGCAAGCACAAATACAAATGAGCCATGCTCTGGCAAAGGGGGGGGTTAAATGCATCTCTGTGATGCATTATATCATGTAAGTCATCGCATCATTATGAATCCATAAAATCCATTTTTTTCTACCAACAGACTGAATCAGGAAGTAGACTGGTCTTTTGACATGCAGACAGTTAAATGTTTACATCCATGTCAGCCTGCACAGGCTAACATAGGTCAATACTTTTTGCAGATGCATTAAATTCACTTTTCACAGAGCATGGCACAATTATTTTCATATCGCTACTGTAGCATTGGAAACATATGTTGGAAAAGGAGACGCCGCTTGTTACAAGCCATGGCTCCTTTTTGAACATGTTTTATTTCAATCTCAAAAGATATTTTACATTCCTTCAAATGCTTTTTACTATGTATCACAAAACCTAATGGTATGTCCACAAATACACTCTTTGATAATGACTCACTGCAGTCAATCAATGAACATTAATGACATCATGCCCCCCATGTAGTCCATAACTTTGGCAAAAACATTTTGGGAAGAGAGACAAATCCTTTTAACTCTTTACCACACAACAAAATCTTAGACTGTACCATATTGAAAGCATTTGCAGATGACAAATAAATGTATCTCAAATATTTAAACATGTTTTGGGAAGGGTAGAAAACTTTGTGGGAAAAGGAGAAAATGCTGGTTACCAGCATTTTCTCCTTTTCTCACAATGTTTTCAAAAGCTTTCTTCTTCAGGGTCGTTAAAAGTCGGGATTGTGTGGTAAAGAGTTAAGCCTTTACCAAACTGCACAATTTTAGACTTGCCCAAACTGAAAGCTTTTGCTGACGACAAAATAATTGCAATTCAAAAATAGCAATAAGTTTTTTTAAGGGAAGAAAACATTGTGAGAAAAGGGGAAAATGGTAATTAGTAATTTTGCAGGTATTTTCAACTTAAAAGCCTAAAATTTGTCCTTTCAAAAAGAATTAATAGCCAGTAAACAGAAGGAGATGTAATCTGTAGCATTTTGAAAAGAAGCTCATCATGTGCTTAGGAAAATCCCAAAACATTGTGACATTTTGACAAAAAGCACTACCATGAACTACAGCTATCTAAGCCCAACTTGTCACAAACTTCACAAAACAAACACAAAAACATGTCACAAAGTACTTGAATTATTATAAATTATATATCTGAACAATTCAACAAGAAAACTTATGGAAAATGTTCGATGTATGAAAGCAAAATTGCATTAATAAAATGCTTTCTTGATAACCAGTTAGAAAGAAATATAATTATAAAAAAGAAATCTCTAACTTTTTTCTCCCCAATCAAAGGAGGCAGAAAAGAGGTTTTAAAAAAAAGGTTCATAACCAAAGACCATACATAGGCTATTTTTTCTCATTCAGTACCATGCAAGTATTGTATTTAATGGTATTCAACACCACTTTCCACATTCATTCAGTTATTCATGTATATCCCTATCTTCATCAGTGTTAGGCCAGGGTAATGAATGAATGAATGAATGAATGAATGAAAGAATGAATGAATGAATTAATTGGTTTTTATGGTGCATTGACACCAAAGGTAATTTAAGAAGCATGACAAGCAAAACAGTAGCTCTGAAGTGTCTTGCCCAAGGACACTCCTATGAAAAACCCAGCCCTTGAGTGAGGATAGAACCCACGACTGCCACATCAAGAACCCTTGAACCTGTTCTACACAATCCTGACTTTTAACTACACTGTGGAAAAAAACCATATGAAAACATTGTGTGAAAAGGAGAAAATGCTGGTAACCAGTATTTCCTCTTTTTTGCACAATGATTTCAAGCCTTTCTGATATAAACCCCATCATTTGAGTATCATTTTATTTGTCATCTGCAAATGCTTTGAATTTCAACCAGTCTAAAGTCTTGTCATTTGGCAACAAGTTCACCATAACACATGAGCTACACAGAACATCTCATTGTACCCAATATTATTGTACTCATGTGAAACAATGAGGAATGACTCATCATAAATGATCAAACTTTTTGTCCAGAATGGTGGGGGAAATGTGGGGGAAAAGAGGTTTTGCTCGTGGCAAGCAACTGCTCCCTTCTAAACAGTGCTTGCAAAAGCTGCCCCATGTATAAGCGTCACAGCTTGTATGTATGGTAAATGGTTATGAAGATAAAGTCATTAACAAGAGGACATTGTAAACAAATAAAGCAAATATCTAACAAACAGGAATGTTAAACTGCTGTCTCTTGATCTTCAGACACAACCATTTGAAAATGTTCTTGGCCTGAAAATATAAACATACTGTAAAGTAAATATGTAAATATCATCTTCTTGTAACTTTCCTGGTCCTTGTCTTTGATTCGAGCAGCATGAGAAAATTTGATATCCTGTGAGACCAAAAGGTTGAGCAAAAGAAGCAAATCCAAGCACCAGAAAAGTTATCGCAACATAATATTCCCTTTATTACATATTACTCTCAGATGATAATTTTAGCCTTTGTTTACAAACACAATATAACAAAACAAACACATAGCAGGTAAGACAGGTTAAATGCATTGCTTTATTACATAAACAGTACAAGGGGCACTTTAGTAGAGAGGAATACCTGTTTCCCCTATTATTATGAAGTCAGTCGACCTTAAAAAGACACTGCTATCGTCTGAGAGTAATACCTACAACTTTCAATGACAAAATATTGCAATTATTTACATTTTATTTGAAAAAAAAGAGCTGTCATAGACGGATTATGCTCCCCAAACAGGTCTCTTTTTAGGAAAGTGAAGGCTGTCAGTAAATGGTTAATCACGGGAGAGGAGGGTGGAGGTGAAACAGGCTACTTGTGTTTGGTCCCGTCTGCCAAACTGCATTTGCCAATGTTCAAATAATTAAATAAAGAAGGGGCATAACTCTTGCAACAGTGGAGTAAAACTTTCTGTCAATGTGAACAATCTGTAAATCAAACATTACTATTATAGTAATGGCAAATTGTCTGAAAAAAAATCAGATTAAACATTTATAAACTTCATATTTGAGTTTGTCATCAAGCCCTCTTTTTCTATAACACAGCTTAGTATAAATAGGAAAGAATGAAATCATGGCCTAGGGCTTTTGATCAGCAACATATATGTTGAATAGTCTTGAAGAAACTGGGAAAAGTTTAATTTCAGAGTCCAAAAAAACAAAACCTAAAGCTATGACATTAAGTACCCTTTTCCCGTAACATGGCTTTGCATAGACAAGAGGGCCATGATGGCCCTGAAGTCGCTCACCTGAGCCTTTTGACCAAACATGACCCATTTTCAATCTCTTTTGAGATATCATGACAAACATTCTACTAAGCTTTCATAATTACTGGACTGAAAATTTGGCCTCTAGCAAGTACACAAGCTTTTTCTAGAATTTCTCTCAGTGACCTACTTTTTAGCCAACCATAGCCAATTTTCTTATTGTAGATATTATCAAAACAAAGATCCTGACCACCTTTCATAAGTATTGGACAGAAAATGTGGCCTACAGAGCACATACAGGGTTTTTCTAAGATTTGACCTACTGACCTAGTTTTGACCCAACATGACCGATTTTCAAACTCGTCTGAGATGTCATCAAGACAAACAGTCTGACCAAATTTCATGAATTTTGGACTTAAAATGTGGCCTGTATAGCATACACAAGGTTTTTCTAAGATTTGACCTAGTGACATAGTTTTTGACCCGATATGAACCATTTTCAAACTGGTCCAAGATATCATCAAGTCAAACATTCTGAACCAACTTTCAAGAAATTTGGACTGAAAATGTGACCTCTAGAGCGCATGCAATGTTTTTCTAAGATCTGACCTAGTGACCTAGTTTTTGGCCTGACATGACCCATTTTCATACTCGTCTGAGATATCATCAATACAAACATTCTGACCAAATCTCAAGAGTCTTGGACCAAAAATGTGGCCTCTAGAGCGTACGCAAGGTTTTTATAAGATATGACCTAGTGACCTACTTTTTGACCAGACATGACCCATTTTCAAACTTGTCTGAGATATCATCAAGTCGAACATTCTGACCAACTTTCAAGAGTACTGGACTGAAAATGTGGCCTCTAGAGTGTGCACAAGGTTTTTCTAAGATTTGACCTAGTGACCTAGTTTTTGGCCCAGCATGATCCATTTTCCAACTTGTCTCAGATATCATCAGGACAAACATTCTGACCAAGTTTCATGAGTATCTGACTGAAAATGTGGTCTCTAGTGACCTAGTTTTTGACCCGACATGACCCATTTTCGAACTCCAGCGACATGTCATCAAGATAAACATTCTGACCAATTTACAAGAGTTTTGGACTGAAAATGTGGCCTCTAGAGCGTGCAGAAGGTTTTTCTAAGATTTGACCTAGTGATCTAGTTTTTGACCCGACATGACCCATTTTCGAACTTGTATGAGATATCATCAAGACAAACATTCTGACCAAGTTTCATGAGTATCTGACTAAAAAAATTGGCCTCTAGAGCGTACACAAGGTTTTTGTAAGATTTTATCTAGTGACCTAGTTTTTGACCTGACATGACCCATTTTTGAAGTTGTCCAAGATACCATCAAGACAAACATTTTGACCAACTTTCAAGAGTTTTGGACTGAAAATGTGGCCTATAGAGTGTACACAAGGTTTTTCAAAGATTTGACCTAGTGACCTAGTTTTTGACCTGACCTGACCCATTTTCGAACTTATATGAGATATTATCAAGACAAACATTCTGACCAAGTTTCATGAGTATCTGACTGAAAATGTGGTCTCTAGAGCTTACAAAAGGTAAAAGTTGACGATGGACGACAGACACAGCACGATCACAAAAGCTCACCTTGAGCACATTGTGTTCAAGTGAGCTAATAAAAAAACAAAGGCACATGGTGAAACTTTTAATAAAAAAATTTAAAAGTGAAGTTTCATGAAATTTTGACGAAAACTGAAGGAGATATTAGTTAAAATTGGAATTTTACAAGAAACCACCTCTTTCCAAGACACAGCCTCAAATTGGAAAACTGGGAAAACTACATTGGTGCAATATCCCAAGGAGTTCATATATGACGTTTCATCCAATTTGGTCAAGGGGTTGTGGAGAAATGGCTTTGGACGGACGGATGGACGAAGCGGCAACTATATGCTCCCCCTTCCGGGAGCATAAAAATTGACAAAGTAAAACAAATAATGGAATAGTAAGAAATAACTTTGTTTTTATGAATGGTGGATGAATATGATAGAGTAAGATTTTGACAAACAAATGGCAAATCAATGCATGTGTATTTCATGCAAGAGATACATCATCATACCATATTTGGAACAATATTTAAAACTGTGTGGATACAAATTTTTTTCTGCTGTGAGTGATACTTCATTCATTTGCCAATCATTATCCGAGAGTGAACATTTCCAGGTATATAGTAATACTTACTTTCACCATTCTGATAGAGATATCTCTCTTTTAGCATTCTTGTACATATATGGTATGAAAATAATTTGTTTGTTCGAATGGTATTTTACGCCGCTTTCAACACTATTTCAGTGATATCACCGCAACAGTTCACTTATACATGTTTTCCTTGGTTTCACCAGTACTAGGTTAGGGCTCTGAAGTGTCTTGCCCAAGGACACTCCTGTGAAAAACCCAGTGTAGCCAGTGAGGCTCAAACCTGGGTCCTCCAGGTCACGAGTCCTACACTTTACCACTGAGCTACACAGGACCCCTAGGTATGAAAATAAAGAATGCCATATCACTAGGATAGATACAGTGCCTGTGACATTGACAAAACATTAACTAACCCATAACAAGAATAGCATATGAGAAATTAAAGCCTGAATATACTTATTTTATACTGCATCACAGAAATGTGCCTCTGTTAGTACAGATGGTTGCATTTGATTGTATTTTGTATATGTTGCCATTGATTTTTGTCTATGCATGGTCCCGGTCATAAGTCTAGATGCGCCTTAAACTTGAAGAATTCCACTAATGAAAGTAAAAAATCTTGTCTGCTGGTTTAATTTGACGCTTTAAGGGTTAACCCTTTACCCCATAATCCTAGTTTCATCAATGCTTAGAAAGAAGGCTTTGGAAAACATTGTGGAAAAAGGAGAAAATGCTGGTTACCAGCATTTTCACTTTTTCCCACACCACAAAATTTTCTATCCTATCAAAAGACAAATTCCATCATTAGATCTACATTTAATTTGTTGTCTGCAAATGCTTTCAGTTTAGATAATTCTACAATTTTGTCATTTGGTAGAGAGTTAAAGAATTCAGAGTTTCAACAACTGAAAGTACAAAAACTGTTGTCATGTCCTTACTTTCTAGATAAGCTGCCAATTCTTTATCATCTGCCTTTAGTGCTTGCATTCTTGGTGTGTTACCATGGTAATCCTTCATGGTGAGAGAGGCTTTGGCTTCCACAAGCATACAACAGATTGTGCGCCTTTGATACCACGCTGCTTTGTGTAGCGCTGTCTGACCTCTGAAATACATCAGAACGAAATATGAAACTGTATTATTTGAACAAACCAACCTGAAACTGACCTTTATGCACACAATAACTAGAGAGTTAATATTTTTATCATGGTGTATAATCAGACGGTTCTATTAATGGTAAATGTCAGGTTTCACCCTAGGGCCATAGTCAAAATAAGAAGTTTTTGCGGATTACATGGATCAAGATCAGACTGCATAGAAAGTGCATCTTGGATCAATGTCATCTGTCGCATATTACTCATTCAACCCTACAAAATCATGTTTATTTAATGTATTTTAAGTATTCTTTGACTCTTTACCAAATGACACAATGTTGGACTAGACTAAATTCAAAGCATTTGCAGACGACAAATTAAATGTAGTTCAAATGGTGATTTCTGTATTTGATAGGGTAGAAAACATTGTGGGAAAAGGAGAAAATGTTATCAGCATTTTCTCCTTTCCCATGATGTTTTCAAAAGCTTTCTCATTCACGGTTGTTAAAACAAGTGACTGTTTGGTAAAGGGTTAAAGATGCAAAAAATCTATTGGCCACATAAAGAAATGAAAATCGCTTTGTTCCGCATGCAGATGACAAAAGCTGAAGCTAAGTTTGAACAGTAATTCAAGCATGTAATATATGGTAATAAAGGTCATTTATTTCATGTCAATGACATGACATGAATGACTCAAATAGTATCACCTAGAAATACTTCATTTTGCAGGGGTATAACTGTGTAACCTTGGCTCCTATTCACCAACTATTCTTAACTTCGTAGTAAGTGTAATTCTAGATTAGAAAGTAACAAATCTTCTTATATGCTAAACCATTTGATTAACTCTTTACCACACAATCCCGACTTTTAACGACCCTGAGAAAGATAGCCTTTGAAAACATTGTCGGAAAAGGAGAAAATGCTGGTAACCAGCATTTTCTCCTTTTCCCACAATGTTTTCTACCCTTTCCAAATCAAATTTCCATTTTTGATAACATTTATTTTATCGTCTGCAAATGCTTTCAATTTGGACTGTTCCAAAATTTTGGCGTTTGGTAAAGAGTTAAGCCAATCAGAAGTTGTTTCACTTTCAAATTTAGAAAGTTCTAGAGAATAACACTTAGAATGTTCTTAAAAGTGGTTGACACATTTATTTTGTCCTCTGTAAGTGCTTTAAATTTGGACAAGTCTAAAATTTTGCCAAATTTTGGTACAGAATTAAGCAGTACTCATGCTCTGATGTGTGTAGTTCCAAAGGTTGATCCCGCTCATCATGAGATCCCAACCCGAACCCTTTGATGTGAGAGACCAATGGTCTACTCTAACACTGCTGTCTTCCTATACTCACTATCCTGAGAAGGTAGTGCAGCAAAAGTGTGGCTTAAGAAAGGTTAGATAGACAGCCTAAAATGTTTCCACTTTCTATTTTTAGCACTACAGGTACCTTTCATTTCTTACTTACTTTTCATAGTCGACCATGTCTAAAATTGCATGAGGTGCTGAAATGAAAGAAAAAATTATACTACAAGTATCTCATTTAATATCCTTAAATAGGCATCTTTTGAATACATTGAGCAAAAAAGGAGCAATTGCTCATAGCAAGTAATAGCATCATTTCCCTCAATGTTATCAACACAATTCAAGGAAGGTTTTCTTTTTTGTTAAATGTTCCCTTTTGGGTCTCTTGCACTTTTAAAATAAGCCTGAAAAATATATAATTGATGAAACTTAGGGTAAAAAACATTATAATCGCCAGCATTTTCTCTTTTACCCACAATATTTTCAAAATGCTTTCTTTCTCAGGGTCATTAAAAGTTGGGACTGTGTGGTACAATATCTGACCCTTGTTGCAGGGCACTGAACACAGGAGCCTAACTTTACAACAATGCCATATACAAAATAGCAATGCTCTGGTCCATCTTCTAAGCAGCAGACAGCTTTATGGACAAGTAAAAAATTTTGTAGTATGATAAAGGTTTAACCCTCTACCAGTCAAGTCCCAGTTCTAGTGACTCTGAGTAAAAGGGCTTTTGAAAACATTGTTCAAAAAATAAATGTTCACTTTCTCACTTGATAGAGGCAACAATGGATTATTATGATCATTGTGTGACTAATGCCACCATTAACAATTTCCTCAATGAATTTGGAAAAAGGTCTTGGATAGAAACCTGAGAGCTGGTAATTATCTCTCTGTTGGTAGAAAAAGTTAACCTTTATAAGGGTAAATTAACTCTTGACCAGACAACAAAATTATTGACCTGTCCAAAATTGAAAGTATTTGCAAACTACACATTAAATGTTGATAAAAACATGAACTTTGTCTTTCAAAGCATAGAAAACATTGGCAGAAAAGTAGAAAATACTGGTTACCAGTATTTCCTCCTTTTATCACAATGCTTTGAATAGGCTTCTTCCTCAGGGATTGTGTGGTAAAAGGTTAAGCGTTAAGTGCACAATATAAAGACAGAAACAGAAAAACTCCTTACCATTATCAACAAGGTATTTCACAATATCTTTATGCCCAAACCTGGCTGCATGGTGTAATGCTGTCATACCATATTGGTCTATACACTTGAGTTGTGCCCCTGTGTTACACAGTTCTATAATCTGTGAGAAAATAAACAGGGCTCCATATTTACCAACCATTCTTGAGAACATTCTTAGTCTTATTTGACAAGATTTTCTAAATTTGAAAGTGGTTTAGCCAACCAGAAGTCGTGTTACTTTCAAATACAGTAAACTCTGGAGAATAAGACTAAGAATGTTCTAAAGAATGGTGTAAATTAGAATACTTCTTATAACTATTAGTACAGCTCTTCAAGTTAAAGGCATATTTAGACCTACTACAAGGACCACATGTAAACAAAAATGGCATTGTATATGAAGTACCATACAATCAAACACAGCTATCTGTACAAACAGAGGCAGATTTCATTGTGATGCAGAATCTTGTAAGTATACTAAGGCCTTTAATCAGAAGTGTGTTACTATCAAATGTAGAAAATTCTGGAGAATAAGACTGAGAACATCTTAAGAATGGTTGGCAAATAGGGACCCAGAACCTCAGATGTTACAGGTCAAGAGGCAAACCCTGTCTTACTATCTCCCTATGTATGTCTTGTATAGTCTGATCTTAACCCACACTATCTACAAAATCAGCCTGAAGCAAATATTATTTCCACAAGCCAAGGGTGACAATTCACTTAGTTAGACGACGATACAGAGAAACAAAGTGGGTCATCAGTTAGACTATGATATAGAGAAACAAAGTGGGTCATCATCATGCTAGTGAAGATGCCTAAAGTTCTGTCCAGCAGAATTTAAAGGCTGCTAAATTGACATTTTTTAACACTTTGCCACACAGCACAAATTTAGACTTGTCCATATTGAGGAAATTCACAGGGTACAAGTCATGTTTTTCAAATGATGGTTTGGTCCTTGAATAGGTTGTAAACATTGTTGGAAAAGGAGAAAATGCTGGTTACCAGCATTTTCTCCTTTTCCCACAATGTTTTCCAAAGCCTCCTCTTTTAGGGCTGTTAAAACTCTGGACTGTGTGGTAAAAGGTTAAACATTTTCTCTCTTTACCTTTTTGAGATCTCCTCTTTTTGATGCATCAATCAACACTGCAAAACAAAAAAAAGAAAATAAATTAAGATATTTTAAGCGTAATTATATTCTGTTCTAAATTTCTATTATTCATTGCCAACATACATGTATTTTCAATAGGCGAATCTGGCAAATGCATCAAAATATTTGAGCTGTGTTCTGGCAAAAGGGGGCTTAATGCATCTCTTAATGATCCATGATACCAAGCAAGTCATTACATAATTATGTATCACTAAAATCCATTTTGTTGAACAATATACTGAATCATGACGCAGAATAGTCCTTGGAAATACAGAAAATTTACCAAAAGCTAAAAGATTTAACCTAGGTCAGCCTGTGTGGAATGAGCAGGCTGACCTGAGTTGATACTATTTGCAGATACATTTAGCCCCCTTTTCACAGAGCATGGTATATTTAAATTTACATGTACATGTGAATATACAGTAAATGCAAAATCTAACTGGTTAACAGCATTTTCTCCTTTTCCAAAAATGTTTTATACCCTTTCAAAGACAAATGTTAACATTTGATACACATGCAATATGTAATCTGCAAATGCTTTCAGTTTGGATAAACCTAAAATTTTGTCATTTGGTAAAGACTTAACTCTTTATGAAAAAAATCCCAAATTTTTTCCAAATTCAATGACCGTTGAAAAGAAGGCTTTTGAAAAAGTTGGGGGAAAACGAGAAATGCTGGTAACCATCATTTAAGACATATCTAACTTGTTTTCTGTCAATGTTTTCAATTTGGACAAGTCTAAAATTTTGTTGTGTGGTAAGAGTCAATTAACCCTTAGGCTGCTAAGCGCGACTTACTGACCTTTTGCGGACAGTGTAGATCAAGATCAGACTGCACACAGAATGTGCAGTCTGATCTTTGATCTACACTGTCCGATTAGGAGATATTATTCCCAAAAGCATAACTTTGAAATAGAAATATTTGGGTTTTTAATACCGAATTGAAAATTTAATTTTGCTTACTTAGCAGGATAAGGGTTAACTGATTAACAAAATCCTACATACTTTTATCAGCGGGTGAGAGTGTATGATGCTTCTCTGGCTCTGAGAACTGGAATGGCTTTTGTACTTCATTTGAGTTGTTGGGAGAATTGGGCTCTGAGCTGCAACAAAGATATATTGGCATAATGGAAACTGAAACTCTAGACCTTATAGCACACAACTACCACTAAACCATTTACCATACAGTCTCAAGTTTAAGTGACCCTGAAGAAGAAGCCTTTTGAAAATATTGTGGGAAAAGGAGAAAATTCTGCTTACCAGCATTTTCTCTTTTTCCCGCAATATTTTCTACCTTATCAAAGACAAATTTTATCACTTCAGACATATTCGAATTTATGTCTGCAAATGCTTTCAATTTTGAGAAATCTATAACATTGTTGTGTAAAGAGTTAGATATAAAAAAAGACTCACTCGGTGACTGAGTTTCAAAATCTGACAATTCGGCATTGAGGGAAAATTCTACTCACCTTGAAATTTAGAACATAGTCAACGACATGCAAGGGGAGAAAAAAACAAGAGCGCCCTATGCGGGTGCCAACACTTGGCTGCAGTTGCTTGATTTTCAGTGAAAATTTTTAGTCAAAAAGGGGCATAACTGTGTCAAAATATTTTGATGGTTACCTGCTCTTGTTGTATGAGTTCCCCTTTTGATAGTTAACAACTTTTCTAAGTTTGAAGTAAATATCTTCAGTAATAACAGAGATATGATGCAAGTTATGTAGGTGTGCTAACCAGAAGGAATCAGCATGAGTTTGATAGGTGTATATAAGATCAGGCTGCATATGTAGGACTTTCCAGTTAAATTCTGAATCTGAACAGTCCACTACTTTTTTACCCTTTACCATATAGTCCCGAGTTTTAACGACCCTGAGAAGTAGGCCTTTTGAAAACATTGTGGGAAAAGGAGAAAATGCTGGTAACCAACACTTTCTCCTTTTCCCACAATGTTTTCTTCCCTTTCAAAATCAACTCACACCATTTGAGCTACATTTGCTTTATCGTCTGCAAATGCTTTGAATTTCGAAAAGTCCAAAATTTTGTCGTTTGGTAAAGAGTTAAGATATTTTGACAGAAATACTGGTTGCTTTGCAATGATTGCAATATGTTTTACTAACCAAAAATTATTTACAGGTACTTTATTAAATTCATACTCCAAAGAAGTATGAAACTAGATTTTGACCAAGAATTTTTTTGGGAGAAGGAAGTTGATATTTTCCGAAGAAAAATCAACTGTTTACTCTGAAATGGGGGAAAAAACCAGAATTACAGCAAAATTATTTGCTTCTGCTGAAATTCAAATCTACGACCTTTCAAAACCATATCTCAGAGATTTTATCCATTGAGCTACCCATACAACTGTCATTCTTCTGTATTAAAAATGTAATTGTCCTTTGTTACCAAATAAGGGCTACTCTGTAGCATGTAGGAGGGGAAATTTTACAGAAAAAATACCAAATTGCGGACATTTCCTCGTGTTTTCTGCATGTATTTCTGTACATATTTAAGTTCTCACAGCAAATACAAATTACAAGTCTTTGTTGAGGTTTTCTCAACTTGCAAAATAAAATCTGGCTGTATGCCACTAAAGGGAATAATAATGATGATGATGATGATGATGATGATAATGATGATGATAAAATTTATAATCATCGTAATTATCAGAACACAGATTTCTGTGTTTAAACTGCTCTTAATTGCAATTACAGAAAAACTAAAGCTGCCAATTACATTGTTTTAAGCTGCAGTATTTGTCATCTCTTTCTTCATGATTTATGTTCAAAAGATATGTAAATGTTGTGGCAAATTTTTAAGAAATACAAAATGTCTCAAATTGCTAACAAAAGCACTGTGGCTTCAATGATGTCACAAATAAAAAAATTGTTATGTTTATTCGCTTGGCTGTTTTTGAAGAAAACGTCAAGTTACTGTCATAGCCCTGTTATTGTTGGCGTCATATGTGTCATCATCGAGTAAAAAGTTTGGCATTTTGTAATATCTCAGTTATTTCTTAAGATATTTACTTGAAACTTGAGGAAGTTGTTACTATCGAAAGGGAAACTCATAAAACAGGGGCAGATAACCACCAAAGTATTTTTACACAGTTATGCCTCTGTTTTGACTTAGAACTTTCACTGAAAATCAAGCACTTGCAGCCGAGCGTTGGCAACTGCATGCCATACTCTTGTTTGTGGTAGTTAGTGTACAATGTGGACATTTCAGCTTTTACATCATATCCACAGCTACCTGTGTGCATCATTCTCCTCATGTGTTAAAGTGGTCTGTGTCAAATACGTATGTGCCATGCTCTGTGAAAAGGGGGCTTAATACATCTGCAAAAAGTATCAACCCAGGTCAGCCTGCTCAGACTGACCTGGGTCAAAACTTTTTTCCGATGGGTTAATTTCCTGCATGCCCAAGGACCATTCTACATAATGATTGTCAGTTGTCAGACAAAATGGATTTCATGGTTTCGTAATTATGTGATGACTAGCTTAGTATAATGCATCACAGAGATGTATTAGACCCCCTATAACCAGAACACCACTCATATATAACCATAGAACCAGTGCAGTTAAGTGTGTTGTGCAAAAATGTTAATACATTCAATCATATTAATATAGTATTGCCAACGTGAACTTCAATTTCTTTAAATTTCTACCTGACATCAGAATTCCAGATATAATCATATTAAATGTATTTGTACACAACAAATCATATGTGGATCAAGTTATAAGGACTTGTCCATGAAAGTGTAAGAACTGTGATTATCATCATTTTCTCTTTCTCATACAAAGTTTTCAAAAGCTGTTTTCCTTCCTCATAAAAACATTCCTTTTCCACCACAGTTTGCTGTCCTTTTAAAGACAAATCTCATCATCTGAGCAACATTTCATTTGTCGTCATCTTCAAAATGCTTTCAATCTGGACCAGTCTAACTTCTTGCTGTCTGGTAGCAACTCATCACCTTGGGAAACATATGGCAGTAGATAATTTTTAAAATATTTTCACACTATACTGGCCATTAAGATGTATCAAAGCTTAAAACAATGATACACATAAAAAAATTGTGGCAGAAGGAGAAATTGCTAATTACAAGCAAATTACTTGTTTTCATGTTTCTAGAAGAGCTTTGTAGATGGTTAGGTATCAATACACCTTCAACAAGTGAAGCTTTTTTTAAGACACACTGGTCCTACTACTGAAATTACACAAACAAAATTGTGATGCATTATTCAACAAAACACACAAACATATACCTGTTATTTGAGCCAGGCAGATTTGGAGGTGAAAGTAAATTTTCAGTGCTCTCAGGTCGATGAATTCTACACTGATGTGACAAGATTTTCTCCTCCAATCTGATTAGAAAGAAACCAAGAAATACAGATCAAGCATTTACATGGATGATAATCGTTTCAACACTGGTACGTATTCACCAACCATTCATAAGAACCGTCTTAGTATTATTTTCAAGGATTTTCAAAATTTGAAAGTAACAAAACTTCTGATAGGCTAAACCAAATGGTTTAGCCTATCAGAAGTTGTGTTACTTTCAAATTTAGAAAATCTTGGAGAATAAGACTAAGAATGTTTTCAAGAATGGTTGGTGTCAATACTGACCCTGGTATCATTCATGCTAGTTTATAAAACTTATTAACTGCAGTTAGTAATAAAGATCTAAATATTGTAATATTAAGACTGCTTTTGCAATAGAATCAAACAAAATATCTGACCATTTTGATCTACATCAGGCTGTATTCTCTATGCAGCTTAATCTTAATTAACGCAGTCTACCAATGACAGACTAAGTTGTCCCTAAATAAGGTCAGAAACATTTCAGATCTTAAATGCTAAGAAACCTGTCCCATGAGTTTTTAGTATAAAAACACATCATACACTATATTTCATAGATTAAAAACCACCAATTCTAAAACCAGTCAAGGCTCAAAACACCAGTCATGGTTCAAAATAAAAAATGTCTGTTTTATGCTACATAACTTCATTTAGAAACATGTATATGTAGAACTAAATAGTCATGACTGCTATATCATAACTCTTTACCAAACAACAAAATTTTAGACTTGTTCAAATTAAAAGCATTTGTAGATGAGAAATTAAATGTAGATGAAATGATTGTAATTGTTTGTAAACGTGTAGAAAACATTGTGGGAAAAGGAAAATGCTGGGAACCAGCATTTTCTCCTTTTCCCACAAGGTTTTCTAAGGGCTATTTCCTCAGGGTCTTTAAAAATCATGATCAAGTGGTAAAGAGTTAAGAAGATAACTGTAATGAACAGAATTAGATAACTATGAAAATGACACAAATAAATTATCTTTTTGTTTTTCATCTTCATGACACAAAGTACAAATCAAGAGCACCACATACCGTAATGCTTGGCTGCAGCTGCTTGATTTTTTGTGAAAATTCTAATTTGAAAAAAGGGACATAACTGTGTCAAAAATATTTGGATGGTTAACTGTCCTTTATGTATGGGTACCCCTTTTGACAGTTAACAACTAGTCCAAGTTTGAAGTAGATATCTTCTGTAATGACAGAGAAAATGTAGTTTTTTAACGCTGCCGCCACTATCAATGACACAGACATCTACAGAAATGTGACAAAACCTCAACAGTTTCTTAGAAATTATTAAGAATTCTCTTCAAAAAACTTGGAAAAGGAAAACATGCTGGTAACAAGCATGATCTCTTTTACAAATAGTTTTTTTCACTGTTTCAAGGACAAATATCATCATTTGAACCTAATTTGTGTCATCTTCAAATATCATCAATATGGACACGTCTAAAATTTTTGTGTTCTTGTGAAAAAAAGGGTAAAGCCAAGTTTACATAAACCAAAACACTTCTGACAGTTAAAGGCCCAATGACAGCCAAAAAAAATAATGTAGGTGTAAGATTTAGATTTAAATCACAGCATTTAAAAATATGGAAAATACTGTGGGAAGATGATAATCTCTTGTTGTGTAGTCTAAGTGTAAGCTGCTGGCAGAAAAATGAATTTCAAAATCAGTCAAAAAGTAAATAAAAGATGGAGAGGCCTGGCAACTTTTTACCTAGTTTTAAAATTAGCTTCTTTGCCAGCATCTTAAATTTGGACCAACCATTTGTCATCTTCAAAAGAAAATCCATTCTTTAAATTAGTATGATTTGATTTCAAATGAACTTTAACACCCACTTTGTTTAGTTTCGGCTGCTATTTTTAGATTAAATGTGGCTGAAACATAGGATAGATCAGAGCTATATATATATTTTACTATCCTTTGGAAAGGGGGAAAACCAAAAAAAACCAAATTAATAATCTGTATACATAAAATCTAAAATTGTGCTCTGGTGTGTTTTTAAGTTCTGTTTTCACACAACCAAAGTAAATATGATCAAACCATGCCAACCAATTGTAGGAACTTCACCAGCCAACTAAAGTGACTCAAAAATAGAAATACCCCTGAAGAATCAAGGAAAACATTGCAGGAAAATGAGCAAATGCTGGATACCACAATGCTTTCTAAAGCCTCCTTTCTGTCGAGAAAACACGGGACTGTTTGGTAAAGGATTAACGCTTTACCACACAGTTCCAAGTTTTCACTACCCAGAGGAAGAAGGCTTTGCTGGTAACCAGAATTTTCTCCTTTTCCCACAATCTTTTCTGCCCATTCCCAGACAAATTCCATCACTTAATTCACATTTAATGTGTTGTCTGCAAATACTTTACAATTTAACCAGCCCAAAAATTTGTAATTTTGCCTTGTTTGACACTTCTCACAAACAATTCAAGATTAGGAAGAATATTCTGTGCATTCTGATCCTGAGTCTACATTGTTCAGTATTTTGTGACTTATTCTGCAAAAAATGCGATGACATAATAATCTAATATTTTGGTCCTTTATACTAGCTGAATACAATGATGTATGTCTATTATTTAGCACTAACCAAAGTAACCTGAACCAACAATCTAAAAAGTTTTATTCTGACTAATAACAAACTGAACTAAAAACGGTGTAGAATTGCAACCTTCAAACATATTGCAATTGCATGTTTGAGAGAGTTAGAATGCTTGCAGCAATGAGAGGTCTTAATGTCTTAAAAATGCTTGCCCGAGTAAAATGTAAGCATCAATGAGAGGTCTTCATGTCTTAAAATGCTTGCCTGAGTAAATTGTAAGCATCAATGACAGGTCCTTATGTCTTAAAATGCTTGCTTGAGTTAAAATTGTAAGCATCAATGAGAGGTCCTAATGTCTTAAAATGCTTGCCTGAGTAAATTGTAAGCATCAATAGCAGGTCTTCATGTCTTAAAATGTTTGCCTGAGTAAATTGTAAGCATCAATGGCAGGTCCTCATGTCTTAAAATGCTTGCCTGAGTAAATTGTAAGCATCAATGAGGCCTTAAATGTCTTAAAATGCTTGTCTGAGTAAATTGTAATGTTTGATACCATGGGTAACATTTCAATGACCTTGCTGAAAGACTAAGAACTGGTGCTTTAACCCTTTACCACAAAATCCTGAGTTTTTGAACAGCCCAAAGAAATTAGCCTTTTGAGACATAGTGGGAAAAGGAGCAAATGCTGGTTACCCACAATGTTTTTAAAAGTTTCAACGTTAGGTGTTTTCAATCTTGGGATAGTGTGGTAATGGATTAGTAACAGTAACAACCATCTCTTATTGGTCATGTGATTTGGAGCACAAGCAGTAAAGTTCTTTCCATATTCTAGAAAGTTTGATACAAAATTTGTCTGGACTCAGTGTAGAAATTACAAAGGAGTACGCTGTTTGAAAATGTGAATAGAGATACAGACTGATGGACATACAGGTTTCGGAGGGTGACCATTCACAAAAAGTCATAATGGTCTCGAGAGCTATACTAATCACTTGAATGGCGATACTTTGGTTTTAAAAAAAGTTGAATCAGCAATGTGTAAATTGAAGATTTACCTGTAAATTAAAGAGGTGAAAGAGAGAAATGTGAGAAATCTTTGAGAAAAATCATAAAATCTCTCCTTTGGCAGATTAAAACAGTTCAAAAATCCATGATTAAAAAAAACAAACAAGTAAGATGAAGTAACTATGAGTATTTAATTCTAAACATATTAAATATTCCACTCATCTGGGCATAACAATAAACTTCAAAATAAATCGCTCTCACTGAAAATGGAACATTTTCTATCCCAAAACTTGAATATCCAATACTCTAGGCCTTCTGGTTTCTGACAAGATTTTTTAGGATTTTCAATATTTTTCAGTTTTGTTGCCAGGGCAAACAGAGGTTTTACTGAATTCAAATTCTTTGAAGAAATTCTAAGGAAGGCCATGGCGATCCTTTCTATGAAGTCTGGTCAAAAATGGATGGGTAGTATCAGAGAAGATGTTTGGAATGAAAATTAACCCTTGACCATATAATCTTGAGTTTAAACAACCCTAAAAAGAAGGCTTTTGACAACATTGCGGTAAAAGGAGAAAACGCTGGTAACCTGCATTTTTGCACAATGTTTTCTTCCCAATATATACCACAAATTCTGTCATTCAAACCATGTTTAATCTGTTGTCTGCAATTATTTTAAAAAAATCAAAGAAAGTCTAGAAATTTGTTGTTTGTTCAAGAGTTCAAGCACACATGGATGGACGCACACACATACAAATGGACAGACACAAAATAGACATAGGCCCATGACATAAGCTGGCTGGCCTTTTGCTAGTGGAGCTAAAAAGAAAATAAGTGCATATTTGTAAAGAATATCAGTAAACTTGTATTGCATAAACAAAAAAATTCTATAATTTTTCCAAATGAAATCTCAAAAAAAACTTAAATGGATCCTATTCCTTATGTTAAATTTCTTCATCTGTGATTTGGTTCATTGCTTTCAAGGGGCAGTTTATGTGAGTAACTTTCAAAGAAATCACATAATGTTTGCATAGAAACTGATGAAACAGTAGAAATAATGTCACAACAGCCAGTAGGGGTAGAGCAAAAAAATCTGACAACAATCTGATCATAACATTTGATATGCATTTAACATTTTTTTAAACCTTTTTTTTAAACCAAAGTACCCCTTAAAAAAATAGGGTCACACATCATGTATATGTCACTAACTTTTCTTTACATACTGATAGCTTCTTTCCCAAACTAGCTCTCCGAACACTTAGGGTTTTGAAAAGAAACCTGAAGCTATTGAAATAGAAAAGAATAACAGGAAAATGCAAGATTAAGATTCTTACTTCACTGACCATTTACCAAACAATGTCGAAATAAAATGTTTGACCCATGTCAGCCTGCACGGACTCTGCAGGCTGACATGAATCGATACTTTTCTGAACTTTACTCAAACGCTGATATCTGTTTTTGAAAAAGTAGAAGACATTGTAGGAAAAGGAGAAAATGCTGTTTACCAGCATTTTCTCCTTTGCCCACAATGTTTTCTATGGTCTTTTTCTTCAGAGTCATTCACAAACCAGTATTGTGTGGTACAGGATTAACAACCTTATGGAAGAAGCCTTTTGAAAACGTTGTGGGAAAAGGAGAAAAGGCTGGTTACCAAAATTTTCTCCTTTACCCAAAATGGTTTCTCTCCAGAAGATATAAATAAATTCCATTGTTTGAGCCACTGTTAATTTGTCGTCTGCAAATGATTTCAATTTGGACTTGTCTAAAATTTTGTTGTTTGGTATTAGGAGTTAATGTGTTGATCACCCTTTACTTTACTAAACAATCCTCCGTTTTAATGACCCTAAGAAGAAGTCTTTTGAAAACGTAGTTGGAAAAGGAGACAATACTGGTAACCAGCGTTTTCTCATTTTCCCACCATGTTTTCAAAACTATCAAAGACATTTGTCATCATTAGAGCCAAATTTCTTTTCATTTGTTGTCTGCAAATGCTTTCAATTTGGACAAAGGCAAAAATCAGGTCATTTGGTAAATTATTTACCACATGACAAAACATAAGACTTGTCCAAATCTAAAGCATTTGCAGACAACAAATTACATGTGGAAACAAGAGCGGCAAATTGTCGCAAGATACGCCCGTCCCACCGCCAGTTGTCAAGGGGGTATAATAATTGTAAAGGGCAGGTAATGCAACAAACATGTTTACCAAGTGTCAAGTCAATTTGACTTGAGGTGACAAAGTTCCGTTCCAGACAAGCAAGAAATACTGTAAAAATGAAGATCAAAGTGGAATTACTCAAAATCCGCACTAGGTAGAGTAATTGTTCTTGCGCACTGTACTCCGTATTATTGCAACAAACATGCATACCAAGTTTCAAGTCAATCGGACAGGAGATGACAAAATCATGCTCCGGACAAGCAGAAAATGCTGTAAAAATGACGATCAAAGGGAAATAACTCAAAGACAGCATGAAGTAGAGTTATGGTTCTTTTGCACTGCAATCCGTATTATTGCAACTAACACACATGCCAAGTTTCAAGTCAATCGGACTGGAGATGACAAAGTTATGCTCCGGACAAGCAGAAAATGCTGTAAAAATGACGATCAAAGGGAAATAACTCAAAGACAGCACGAGGTAGAGTTATGGTTCTTTTGCACTGCACTCCGTATTATTGCAACAAACACACATGCCAAGTTTCAAGTCAATCGGACTGGAGATGACAAAGTTATGCTCCAGACAAGCAGAAAATGCTGTAAAAATGATGATCAAAGGGAAATAACTCAAAGACAGCACGAGGTAGAGTTATGGTTCTTTCGCACTGCACTCTGTATTATTGCAACAAACACACATGCCAAGTTTCAAGTCAATCGGACTGGAGATGACAAAGTTATGCTCCGGACAAGCAGAAAATGCTGTAAAAATGACGATCAAAGGGAAATAACTCAAAGACAGCACGAGGTAGAGTTATGGTTCTTTTGCACTGCACTCCCCCTTAATGAGATCTATCCACCCATGTAGTTTCATAACCGTAGCTAGCATAGTTTTGGAGATATGCTTTGGACAAAATTCAAGTATGAATATAAACAAAGGGAAATAACTCAAAAATTAAGTAAGTAAGAGTTATGATTCCTGTGCACTGCACTCCCCCTTGATAAGATCTATCCACCCATGAAGTTTCATAACCTTAGCTAGTATAGTCTTGGAGATATGCTCCGGACAAAATTCAAGTATGAAAAACAACAAAGGGCAATAACTCAAAAATTAAGGAAGTAAGAGTTATGATTCCTGTGCACTGCACTCCCCCTTGATGAGATCTATCCACCCATGAAGTTTCATAACCTTAGCTAGTATAGTCTTGGAGATATGCTCCGGACAAAATTCAAGTATAAAAAACAACAAAGGGCAATAACTCAAAAATTAAGGAAGCAAGAGTTATGATTCCTGTGCACTGCACTCCCCCTTGATGGGATCTATCCACCCATGAAGTTTCATAACTGTAGCTAGTATAGTTTTGGAGATATGCTCCGGACAAAATTCAAGTATAAAAAACAACAAAGGGCAATAACTCAAAAATTAAGCAAGCGAGAGTTATGATTCCTGTGCACTGCACTCCACCTTGATGAGATCTATCCACCCATGAAGTTTCATAACCGTAGCTAGTATAGTTTTGGAGATATGCTCCGGACAAAATTCAAGTATAAAAAACAACAAAGGGCAATAACTCAAAAATTAACCAAGCGAGAGTTATGATTCCTGTGCACTGCACTCCGCCTTGATGAGATCTATCCACCCATGAAATTTCATAACCGTAGCTAGTATAGTTTTGGAGATATGCTCCGGACAAAATTCAAGTATGAAAAACAACAAAGGGCAATAACTCAAAAATTAAGCAAGCGAGAGTTATGATTCCTATGCACTGCACTCCACCTTGATGAGATCTATCCACCCATGAAATTTCATAACCGTAGCTAGCATAGTTTTAGAGATATGCTCCGGACAAAGAATGGGGACGCCGCCCGCCCATCCGCCCGCCACGGGTGATCCCATAATACGTCCCGTCTTTGACGGGCGTATAAAAATGGTGGGATTTGCTTTTAAAGAAGGAAAAAAATATTGTGGGAAAAGGAGAAATTGCTGGTTGCCAGCATTTTCTCCTTTTTTTCTTCTGGTTGCCAGCATTTTCTCCTTTTTCCACAATGCTTTCAAAAGGCAGCTTCTTCAAGGTCGTGAAAACACAGGGTTGTTTGGTAAACGGTTAATGCTAATTATTCATATGCTATTCAAAAGTATTCCATATCACCTGCTCTAAATCGTTTTAGTCCTGGTAACCAATTAAACTGGTTATATCATGTGATCTGTTAGTGTTATACGTCCATATACCATTCTGATTATAACTCTGGCTAAAGGGGGCTTAATGCATGTCCGTGATGCATTATACCAAGCAAGTCATTACATAATTATGGATCGATAAAATTCTTTTTGTATAACAAACAACTGAATGATAAGGTAAACAGGTCCCTTGACATTCTGAAAGTTGACAAAATTAACCCTTTACCACACAATGACGACTTTTAACACCCCTGAGGAAGAAGCCTTTTGAAAACATTGTGGGAAAAGGAGAAAATGCTGGTAACCAGCATTTTCTCCTTTTCCCACAAAGTTTTCTACCCTATCAAAGCAAAATTGCACCATTTGAGCCACTTTAAAATTGTTGTCTGCAAATGCTTTCAATTTGGATAGGTCTAAAATTTTGCTGTGTGGTAATGGGTTAATAGCAAAAAGTTTCGACCCATGTCAGCATGCATGGACTGCACAAGTAGATATAGGTCAATGCTTTCTGCAGATGCATTTAGCTCCCTTTTCACAGGGCATGGCTCAGTCATAAAAGAACCATTTAGACAAAAAAAAAAAAGAAATCTACTTACCGTGGTGATTTAGGTGGGGTAACTGGCATGGTGTATGAAAAGACAAGCTCACTCTCCTTCGTAGGAATAAAATTTTGCTCCCATATTACGGAGTTTTTGTCTTTCTGGTCGTCAACATTGTTGTTGCGATTAGAGGCCAACATTTCCGAGTCGAGGATATATAAATCCTCTGATGATATGTCTGTTATATAATGCAAGTTTTCCTGAGAACGGTCTATTCGGAAAAAACGCTCTGCTGTCGTGGCTGAAACGGTAAAGTTATACTCTCATAATTATTATTTCTTTACCAAACAACAAAATCTTAGACTGGTCCAAATTCAAAGCACTTGCAGACGACAAAATTTCTATGGCATAAATGATGGAATTTGTATCAGATAGGCTTGAAAACATTGTGGGAAAAGGAGAAAATGCTGGATACCAGAATTTTCTCCTTTTCCCACAATGCTTTCAAAAGGCCTCATTCTCAGGGTCATTAAAACTCGGGATGGTGTGGTAAAGGGTTAAATTTGTGCAAGGTATAAGTCCTTTTAACTTTTACCAAATGGCAAAATTTTAACCCTGTCTCAACTGACAGCTTTTGAAAACAAGAATTTTAATATGGGTCAACTGACAGCGTTTGTTTTCTAAAGGGTTGAAAATGTTAACCAGCATTTTCTCCTTTTCTAACAATGTTTCTCCTTTTCTAACAATGTTTTAATAAGGTTTTTTATCCAAGGTCGTTAAAACATGGAATTGTGTTGTAAGGGGCTAAGTTTAACTATTCACTACATCACAAAATTAATTAGTTCAAACTTAAAGAATTTGCAAATCACAAAATTAAATGTGGGTCAAAGGACAGATTTTCTCTTAGAAAAAATAGAAAACATTCTGGGAAAAGGAGAATATGATGGTAACCAATATTTTCTCTTTTTCCCACTATGTTTTCTATCCCATCAAAAACAAATTCCATCATTTAGGCCACATTTAACCCATTACCACACAATCCCTACTTTTGATGACCCTGAGAAAGAAGCCTTTAGAAAACATTGTAGAAAAAGGAGAAAATGCTGGTAACCAGCACTTTCTCCTTTTCCCACAATGTTTTCTACCCTTCACAAAACAAATTTAAAATTTTCAGTCACTTTTATTTTGTCGTCTGCAAATGCTTTCAATTTGGACCAGTCTAAAATTTTGTCGTTTGGTAAAGAGTTAAATCATTGTCTGCAAATACTTTCAACTCAGACCAAACTAAAACTTTGTTCTTGGGTTAGAGTGAACCCCTGGAAAGAATAATTTTCATTAACCTAGGGCTGAAGCATGCAATGCTTGCTAAACTCCCTTCTCCTACGTGATAATCAACATTAATTTTCTACTGGTTGACAAAATGCCATTTGTCACAAGATACCCCTAATCAATCCCAGGATTCTACAATACAATCAGGCTAGCAACTGATATCAAGCTGTATGTTGGTATATCAGTTAACCCTTTTCCATGAATCCTGACCCTAAAGAAAGAAGGCTTGAAAATAATGTTTGGAAAAGAAGAGAATGCTGGTAATCAGCATTTTCTCCTTTTCCCACAATGTTTTCTATCCTATCAGAGACAAAAATCATTATTTGAACAACATTTTATATTGTTGTCTGTACATGCTTTCAATTTGGATTGTAAAAGATTGAGTCTACAATTTTACTGTTCGGTATAGAATTAAGTTCCTTTTACTTTGTAAGTAAAACTATCGCAGAAGCTTGCATCCATAAACTTCACCAAGTATGGCTACAAATTTATTTCCTCCATTATTCAACTCTTTACCATACAACAAAATTTTAGACTCATCCAAATTGAAAGCATTTGCAGACAACAAATTAAAGGTTTGTCAGATGATAGAATTTGTCCTCACTTTGTCTTTCACTGTAGTAGTGAAACATGCTTTACGGATAAAATTTATTCACTCCATGATTGTTAACATACTATTGGCAGAGTGAAAGATTAACAAGATGTCTGTTTGTAAAACAGTCATGCTCCCCTACTGCCACATTGATTCAGGAAGTGGCACAGTTCATAAACTGATATCAAAAGAATTGATTGGGAAATATCGATGTCACCTGTTGATTTATAGCCCACTTCAATTGTTAAACGTGATAATCTGTCAACAGTTCACATAATTATACACACTGCCGTGTGTATACATACAAGATTGTAAACAGTCACAGATACACAGACTGGGTTATCGATTTTCTTTTCGACACGCGCATTCGACTTCCACTTTTTCCCAGTTAACTTCAATGCTTACTACGTCCCCGATAATACGCGAATAAAATGTTGGAGCCACAAGTTGAGCCACATATGATGATTTTAATTATTTTTGAGCAAATTGCTCAAGTGGCGAATGGCAGCGTGGGCCCTGAATCATCTGGTGGTCACTGTGACCTTGACCTTTCACAGATTAACCTTAAAATCGATAGGGATCATCTACACTCCAAGATGAATATCTGTACAGAATTTGAAGGACCTAGGTCAATTCTGTGTCTAGTTATCATCTGGACAAGGTTAGGTCTAAATATCATTAAGTTGAAGGCCACTGTGACCTTGACCTTTGATAGATTAATCTCAAAATCGATAGGGATCATCTGCACTCCGAGACACATGTCTGTGCCAAATTTGACGAACCTAGGTCAATTCTGTGTCTAGTTATCATCCGGACAAGGTTTGGTCTATATATCAACATGTTGATGGTCACTGTGACCTTGACCTTTGACTGATTGACCTCAAAATCAATAGGGATCATCTGCACTCCGAGACACATGTCTGTGCCAAATTTGACGAACCTAGGTCAATTCTGTGTCTAGTTATCATCCGGACAAGGTTTGGTCTATATATCAACATGTTGATGGTCACTGTGACCTTGACCTTTGACCGATTGACCTCAAAATCAATAGGGATCATCTACACTCAAAGACACATGTCTGTGCCAAATTTGACGAACCTAGGTCAATTCTGTGTCTAGTAATCATCTGGACAAGGTTTGGTCTATATATCAACATGTTGACAGTCACTGTGACCTTGACCTTTGACCGATTGACCTCAAAATCAATAGGGATCATCTACACTTCAAGACACATGTCTGTGCCAAATTTGACGAACCTAAGTCAATTCTGTGTCTAGTTATCATCTGGACAAGGTTTGGTCTATATATCAACATGTTGACGGTCACTGTGACCTTGACCTTTGACCGATTGACCTCAAAATCAATAGGGATCATCTACTCTCCGAGACACATGTCTGTGCCAAATTTGACGAACCTAGGTCAATTCTGTGTCTAGTTATCATCCGGACAAGGTAAGGTCTACCGACTGACCAACAGACCGACCGACCGACATTAGCAAAGCAATATACCCTCATTTCATTGAAGGGGGCATAATAATTTACCCAAAAATCTCTCATTCCTGTGACCTTAAGGAAAACAACTTCTGAAAACTTTCTGGGAAAAGGAAAAAAAATGCTGGCAGCCACCATTTCCTTCTTTTCTAGAGTTTTTCTTTCCTTTTAAAGACTATTCCCATCACTGAAACTGCAGGCAGTTTGCCCCCTGCAAATGTTTTCAACTTAGATATGTATACATTTCTTATTTTATGACACAGGGTCCATATTCATCAACCATTCTTAAGAACATTCTTTGTTTTATTCCACTATTTTTAAAATTTGAAAGTAACACAACTTCTGATTGGCTAAAGCATTTGGTTTAGCCAATCAGAAGTTGTGTCACTTACAAATTTCGAAAATTCTGAAGAGTAAGACTGAGAACATTAAGAATGGCTGGTTAGTACAGGCCCAGATTTTAATTCTACTTACAATCTAGAAAGCACCATGTGGAAGAAAGCCCTGCTTTATTCTTCGTGGTATCTATTCTGTCTTGAGCGATAACTGAGTCCTACAAACAGAGAAACAAGAGTGTCATTAGGCCCTGAAGCGCTCACCTTGGACAATTTTATCTGCAAATGTCTTTTAAAAATAATGAAATATTAAGATGAAAGCAAGTGTCTGAAAACAATATAGCTGGCTGCGTGGAACAAAGTGTTCCAAACATTTTAAATTTTCCATTACATTAAACTAGTTATTGAACCCTCATTACCTGCTCGCAGATTCCACCAGATATCAAGAAAAGCTAGACAATAATTATTCTGAGAAAATGTGGTGTTTTCTACCCTTTCAAAAGCAAATCTGATCACTTAAGCCATGTTCTATTTCTTATCTTAAATTACTTTTACTAATCGACAATCTTAAAATTCGATCCTTGGTAAGGAGCTAAGCTTTTCCCCTTACAACACAATCCCAAGTTTTAACGACCCTGACAGAGAATGCTTTTGAAAACATTGTGGGATAAGGAGAAAATGCTGGTAACCACAACTTTTTCTACTCTATCATGGAATTCGTGTGTGTGTGTGTGTGTGTGTGTGTGTGTGTGTGTGTGTGTGTGTGTGTGTGTGTGTATATAAAAGAGATGTGTCTGAAATTTTTTTTAATTTGGAAAAGTCTAAAATTTGTCATTCGGGGAAAGGTTAACATAAACAAAATTCAGTGAAGATGTCACAAAAAGCTATGATAGAAGAATGAATACCTCAAACAGGCGATGAATATGTGACCTCACTTCCTCCAGGTTAGAATTGTTGTCTACCACAATGATTCCCAAAGGTATGGCTGGAAGTTGTAGTCAGAGTAATGTCCAGATTAGTTTTACAATATATGAAGAAGACACAGTCATGTTTATCCCTTTACCACGCAACCCGACTTTTACCGATCCTGAGGAAGAAGCCTCTTGAAAACACTTTGGGAAAAGGAGAAAATGCTGGTAACCAGCATTTTCTCCTTTTCCCAAAATGTTTTCTACCCTATCAAGAGTAAATTTCATCATTTGGGCCACCTTTAAATTGTCGTCTGCAAATTATTTCAATTTGGGCCAGTCTAAAATGTTGTCATTTGATAAAGAGTTATGCTTTTTTCAACTTTTAAGCTATTACTCTTAAAATTCTTTTTTTCCAGCCCTTACAACAGAAAGCTTTTATTACCATCATAGTGTGTTTTTAAATTAACCTTTTACAAAGAGACAAAATTTTAGATTTGCCCAATTTGAAAGCTTTTGCAGACGATAAAGCGATTGCGACTCAAAAATAGAAATTAGCTTTTTGGAGAGTATACAACATTGTGGGAAAAGGAGATAATGCTGGTTTCCTTTTCCTACAATGTTTTCAGAAGGCTTCATCCTCAGGGTCTTTAATACTCCGGATTTTGTGGTAAAGGCTTCAATGATTCCTCAGCATTACAGAAGTATCATTCATATTGCCTGAGATATAATGTTTTTTCATAATAATGATGTTAAAAATATCTAACACTGAATTAGTTTGAAAAAGAATCTTAATTGAAAAAAAAGACAAAAAATCCAAATTATATCACTAATGGAAAAAAAAATGTACTTTCATACTGTCATATAACACCAATGTAGTATTAACTCTCTGCCAAACGACAAAATTTTAGACTTGTTCAAACTGAAAGCATTTGCAGACGGCAAATTAAAAGTGGCTCAAACGTTGAAACTTGTCTTTAAGGGTAGAAAACATTTTGGTTTTAGGAGAAAATACTGCTTTCCAGCATTTTCTCCTTTTCCCAAAATGTTTTCAAAAGTTATCTTGGACAGGGTCATCAAATCTCGGGATTGTGTAGTAAATGGTTACATGCAGGTTGACTAATCTTTATTTCTGAGGATGGACACAATGTCGTCTGCAATAAACTTTTCTTTATAGGTAAAGATTAAACTTTCAGTATCATTAAGAGAATGCTTGGTTCATCATCATGACATAGACAGAGACACAGTGTTATTTTTTTGTGATAAAACTGTAGACAGAATATACTGTGATATACATGTTATGTAAAGAGTATAATATGGCCTGGAGCATGCGAAAAGAGGCCCTCGGACATTTGCTTAAAAGTGTGTTGTACTGGATCAGCCTGTGCAGTCCACACAGACTAATCGAAGAGGACACTGTTCTTATGTGATTTTCTGTTTCATGCACCTCTACAGTAGGACAAAATCTAATGTATTGTAAAGTGATGTCTTGGATTAGCCTGCGTGGACTGTGCAGCCTGATCCACGACAAGACCTAATGCAAATATTTGAAGGCCCTATGTTGCATGTTGCAGACCATAATTATGGTACAAGGGTATACGTCTATAAATATATTTCTAAAACATGGTGTTTGAGGTACTCATGACAGGCTGATAAGCATTAAGATGTGGAAGTTGTCTTTGACAGGATAGAAAACATTTTGGGAAAAGGAGAAAATGCTGGTTACCAGCATTTTCTCCTTTTTCCACATTGTTTTCAAAAGTCTTCATTCTCAAGGTCGTCAAAAGTCATAATAATTGTGTGGTTAAAGGATAAAACATGGGAATATCAATAATATCTTCTTGAAATTATACCTTCACCACACAATCCTGAGTTTTTGCAATCCTGAAAGAGAAGGCTTTTAAAAACATTTTGGGAAAAGGAGAAACTGTTGATAACCAGAATTTTCTCCTTTCTTGACAATGTTTTCTACCCTATCAAAAACAGAAATCAAAATTTGAAATGCTATTAATTTGTTGTCTGCAAAATGCTTTCAATTTGGACAAGTCTGCATTTTTTGTCGTGTGGTGGAGTGTTAATCCATAAAGCACCAAATAATATGGATGGACAATCTTCAGTTTAAAAATTAAGACTCAAACAACTGCAGTTTCACATTTGTGCAGTCTGATCATGATCTACACTGGGCGCAATGGCTACTTTTGTTGTAAAAGGCACTTTAAGGGTTAAGTGGTCCCCAGTAGAAAATTCAAAGATATATCTATACTTGTTTCCAGCCAGTTTTAACTGATTTCATCTGTATTTTATTAAACTATAATCATTCTTTTATCTTCATGCCAAATGTTGTCCCTGACAGTTGCAATGTTGCATAGATTAGGAACGACAGAAAATGCATTTCTTTTTTCTAGAGGCCATCAAAGAAATCACTATTATGATGTTTCCTGTTTTAGATTGAAGATTTCTGATATATCTATTTATCCTTTCACCTTTATAGTTATATGGTAATTTATCTATATTTACAGAGCTGACTTAATTTTGAATCATTCTACAGTCTATCAAAGTTTAATAGCATTGTTTCTCTCTGGCTGTAAAGATGTATCTTTTATTATCTTGGGGAAAGTCTATTTCTATCCACCAACCATTAAAACCTGGGATTTGGTCTCCGTATCTCATCCTTTTAACTGTTTACCACAGAGTCCCTACTTTTAACGACCCTGAGAAAGAAACCTTTTGAAAACAGTGTGGGAAAAGGAGAAAATGCTGGTAACCAGCATTTTCTCCTTTTCCCACAATGTTTTCTACCCTTCCAAAAACAAATTTCAGTATTTGAGTCACATCTATTTTTTGTATGCAAATGCTTTAAATTTGGACCAGTCCAAAATTTTGTCAACAAAGTTGTAGACTTATCCGAATTGAAAGCATAATTATGCACATGACAATTTAAATCTACTTCAAATACTGAAATTTATTTTGAAAAGGGTAGAAAAACATTATGGAAAAAGGAGGAAAAGCTGATTACCAGCAATATCTGCTTTTCCCATTTTTTCAAAAGCCATCTTCCTCAGGGACATTAAAAATCATGATTGTTTGGTACAGAGTTAAACGTGATTAGAAAGATTAGAAAAATGATAAGCAGATTATGTCTAGACAAGCAAAATGCTATATTTCATAATAATTTGTAAATGTTAGTGGTGTATGGTTATGGAAAAATGATCTTAAGATTATGAATTAGAAGACCAGTCAACCTGTAAATAAAGTAGCCATCTGATGTCTGAACCAGTCTGAGAAATATGATCGGTCCATCAATTTCCTTTCCATTGAATGAGTACTTTTCCTTTTGGGTAATTTTGTACTGTTTTCCCATTATGTAACTGGAAAGTCATGTCTGCCTGGGAACGACTTTTTTGTTCAACTCAAAAGTACAGACAACATAATGATATAGTTGACTCTTTACCAGGCAGAAAAAATTTAGAATTGCCCAAGTAAAAAGCATTTTCCCACAACTAATTAGATTATGTCTTAATTAAATGCTGGTATCCATCTTCAAAAAGGAAAGATACCATTATGGGAAAAGGAGAAAAACATTTGTTACCAATATATTCTCCTTTCCCACCATGTTTTAGAAAGCTTTTTTTCTTCAGGGTCAAAAACCCTTTCCTTAAAGTAACAATAAAGCCCAAAAGTAAACAAAGCGGTTGTTTAAATGCATTTGAATTTATATCATAACCATTTAAAAGTATGGAAATTACTGTGAAGATGACAATCTGTCATTGTAAGGTCGGTCCAAGTGTTAGTTGTTGACAGAGAAATTAATTTCATAACTAGGTTAAAACCTGCCAGGTAGCTTTGTTTTTTGTTTACTTTTTGCCTGACTTTAAAATTCTTTTTTCTGCCAGCGACTAACATATGGCCCAATCACACGATAACAGACTGTCATCTCCACAATATTTTTCATACTTTTAAAATGGTATGATTTAAATTTACTATGACATCTGCTTTGATATTTTGGCCTTTACTGGGCTTTTAAATGTTATGAACTAAAACCAAACATAGCCAGTCCTTTGCACAAGCCATTCTCCATCCCAAAACATACAATGGTTCATTTTAGCCCTTAAAGCACCAAATTACCCTAAGGGAAACTTTCAGTTTATACACAAGACCTAAATGATGGCAATTTCAGATTTGCTCTTATCCAGAAGTCTCAGCAATTCATTGGACAGAGTGGATCAAAGATCTTGACCTACTCTGCAAAAAACAATTATAGTTGTGAAAGGCGCATCAAGAGTTAAAACTGTTACTGAGGCCTGTATACCAAAGATTCCAAGTTTTTACAGCTCTGATGAAGAACATTTCTTAAACCGCTGTGGGAAAAGGCAAACTTTCTCCTTTTCCAGCAATGTTGTCATCCCTATTTGAGATTTTGTCATCTGCAGATTCTTGCAATTTGGAAGAGTCTAAAATATATAATCTGGGTCAGGGTTGATTAGGCAGCATGATAAAGCTTGTAACAAAATATAAATGTCAAGATGACCAAGCCCCAGAAGTAAGTTGATCATTAGTTTGAAGTAAATAGGTGGTATTCATAATTACGGCACATAGGAGACACTTTGATAAGTAAACCCTTTAACCCTTTACCTCACGACAAAATTTTAGACCTGTCCAAATTGAAAGCATTTGTAGATGACAGTTTTAACGTGGCTCATATGAAATGATTTTTCTTTGATAGGGTAGAAAACATTGTGGGAAAAGGAGAAAATGCTGGTAACCAGCATTTTCTCCTTTTCCCACAATGTTTTCAGAAGCCTTCTCTTTCAGGGGCGTCAAAAGTAGTCATGGTAAAGGGTTAACACACAATCCCAATTTTTAACAACACTGAAGAAGACGGTTTTTGAAAATATTGTGGGAAAAGGAGAAATATTTTCTAACCTTTGACAGACCAATCCCATTATTTGAGACATATTTACCAAGTCAGCTGCAACTGTTTCCCATTTAGAAGAGTCCAAAATTTTGTTGTGTGGTAGACAGTTAACCATTTGAAGACTTCATGGATGTTAAGCGAATAAGGGTTGGTGCAAAGAATTATAATATTAATTTCTTTGACTGGTTCAGCATTAGTATTAAGCATGACATGTAACTGAAACTTTCATTTCAAACTATCAATTCTCCTACTTTGATCTAAATACATGGATTACAAAGATAAAAATATCCTTACACATATCTATGACATGTAACGAAACAGTGTAGACAAAAGATCGAACCACTTGCAGTCTCACACATACTGAATTTATTCCATATATGAACTTTCTAGTATTAATTTAGAGAAGAAAATTGCACATGGCAATTTGATAACTTATAGCAATTTAAAAACTTTCGTATCATTTTCACTGATAGCCATACACATTTTATCCTTTACCATACAATCCCAAGTATTAACGACCCTCAGAAAAACCAGAAAATGCTGGTTTACAGCATTTTCTCTTCTTCCAACAATGTTCTCAAAGCCTTTTTGAGGTCATTAAAACTTGGGTAATGTGGTAGAGGGTAAACTATACGTGGCAATGAGAAGTTTCAGTTCAACACAAATTTGTTAAGAGAGGTACCCATAACCTGTCTAGCATGCTACAATGCTATGCTGTGCTGGTGAAGGTTGCCATAGTGTAACGTAACTTACAAGCTGCTCTCAGTCGCTCTTTGTCGTAATTCAAGGACTCGTAATCGCTCATGGATATACGACTCACTTGAATACGCAGTCGCTCTGGTACTGATGGGGGACTGAAAAATGCAAAATCAGGACTGAGGCTGGGTTGTACAAACCTGTTCATCACCAGTGCCGTTGACAGCACCTTCAATACAAACAACTGTCACAGTCAGTAACCTTGTACCCAACCACGTGCTTTGATTGAAAATATCCATTGAATAGTTTTTTATGCTGAATCTAACATTATTTCAGTCATCTCACATGGACAGCTTACTAAATAATGTGTATCCTTTGTTTCCCCTGCACTAGGCTAGGGCTCTAAAAGGTTGCAATGTTTTCTCTCAAACACAAATCCAATCATCTGAGCCATATTTAATTTGTCATCCGCTGATGCTTTTAAACAGCATTTCCTCCCTTTCCCACAATGTTCTCTACCCTCCCCAAAACAAATTTCAATTTTCCAGTCACATTCATTTTATTGTCTGCAAATGCTTTTCAATCTCAACTACCAGAAATCTTAAAATTTTGTCATCGGTTAAAGAGTTAAGTTGTGATCTGCACATGTATTCAATATGGGCAAGTCTAAAATTTCATGTTTTCAAAATGTCCTCCATGCTTGAGGTAATAGAAAATGGGATAATTTGGTGATGTTGACTTCCTGTAAAGTGTTTAGCGCCCTTTTCAACATAACATCAATTATATGATGGTGGCCAGTGCACCTATCCATGCTTTCCTGAGGTTTCTTTTTACCAGTACTATGTATAATATTTTTCCCAAGCCACCGGCTGCTTTCCTTCATAACCATCGTAACCAACAACGGTGGTGAGAGAGGTATGAATTCTGTTCCAATGAGTATCATTGATCCTCAGAAAGAAACTTGTCAAGCTAGGGAAGCCACAATCCCCTTGGTTTCAATTCCTGTTGGTAAATACCAATGGTGAAAGTTAATACATTTACTTGTACATCAGTCTTTATGTCTTTCTTATTTTTTGCTATTTATGACAGGACACAATTTAAAGTTAGTCCAAATTGAAATCTCTGCAGACAACTAATAAAATATGTCTTTGGAAGGGTAGAAAACATTGCAGCAAAAGGAAGGATTGCTTGCTACCAGCATCTCCTCTTTTTCCCCCACAACGTTTTCAAAAAAGCCTTTTTCCTCGGGGTTGTTTAAACTAGAAACTGTTTGTTACAGGGTTAGTTAGAAATAATTACCCAGTACAATCCCATGTGACCAATTTCAATAATGAAAACTGAACCAGATTAATTCAATCTTCTGAAAACAGTAGATAGATTCCAATAGATATATGAAACCCCCCCCCCCCTTTCTCGAACCCCTGTAACTTTTTTGGGACAAGAAATCTATTTCTACCAAAACATTCCTTATTTCATACCTGTACCAAACAATTCCCTTTTCTGGTAACAAACAAGCATTTGCCTTCCTTTTCCGTAATATTTTCCACCGTTTCACTCTTTATCAAACATCAAAGTTTTGGACTGAACCAAATTGAAAGCATTTGCAGACAACAAATGAAATGACATACAGCTTAAATGGTGTATTATATATTGCATGGGGTAGGAAACATTGTGGGAAAAGCCTTCTCTTTCAGGGTCATTAAAACTTGAGGTTGTGTGGTAAAGCTTTAACCCTTTACCAAACAATCCCTGGTTTTTACGACCCAAAGGAAGAAGCCTTCTGAAAACATTGTGGGAAAAGGAGAAAATGCTGGTAACCAGCATTTTCTCCTTTTCCCACAATGTTTTCTACTCTTCTAAAGTCAAGTGTCAATTTTTGAGTCACGTTTATTTTGATGTCTGCAAATGCTCTCAATTTGGACAAGTTTAAAATTTTGTCGTTTGGTAAAGCTTTAAGAGATCAACTGCACCATTTCAGCCTCATCAAATTAATTTTGTTCTACAGAATTTTCGGTACAAAAAGGTCTGAAATTTTGTGTATGGTACAGAGTTAACCCATTACCACACAATCTCAAGTTTTAACCACCCTGGAAAACAAAACTTTAGAAAACATGTAGGAAAAGGAGAAAATGTTGGTAACCAGCATTTTCTGTCTTTCCCACAATGTTTTTTTTTTTATCCTTTCAGAGACAAACTTTATCATTTGAGCTCCTGCTCCCTGAATGTTTTTAAGAACTATCTTCTGTGGGAAGAATGAAGCTGTTGAAATCATCGTTGGAAATAGAGATATTGCTGGTAACCAGCATTTTCTCCTTTTCCCAAAATGTTTTCTACCCTTTCAAAGACAAATCTCATTACATAAGAAACATTTGTCATCAGCAAATACTTTCAACTTTGATGAATGAAAAGTTTTGTCATTTGGTAAAGAGTAAATGCGTGTTTCATCTCATACAGTGATAGGACCAATTTTCATGCAGAAAATTACAGCTTTTGTACATATTTCTCTGGGGATCTGATGACTTGAAATCCCTCCAAGGCAGCTTATAGTTTGAAAAAATATAATCTATGTAACCCTTTTCCTTGTGCTAATGACATCTTTTGATGCTGACCTGAGTCATAACTTTTTGCTTTTAGTAAATTTTCTCCATATCAAGGGACCAATCTACCTTACAATTCAGTCAGTTGTTAGACGAAGTGGATTTTATGGATCCCTAATTATGTGCTGTCTTGCTTGGTGCAAAGCATAACAGAGATTCATTAAACCCCCTTTTGCAAAAGCACAGCTCATATATATTTCTCTAGTGTATGTAAGGTAGCATTTACTGCCAAAAACTAGCCTTTACAGTAATGGATCGAGTGTGAAGGTCAAATAATGTTATTACTTTTATTATTTTGATTATCATCATCAAAAAGCCTGTATTAAATGAAGGTAAAAAAAAATACAAGGAAAATTCAATGCTTACTCGTTAGTTATTGGCACAGATCCACGACGTTTTGGCTTCATGATCATAATGGCTTGATTTCGTAACGTAATGTTGATAACAGAGGGGGCTAACCGACAAGGTTCTCCGTCAACTTGCATTGGTATCGGCTTTGTTGTGGTCAGTATGACCTCACGGCACTGTATAATTCTCTCCCCGTGGCCACCAATTTGGAGTGTAGCCTGGAAGAAAGTTGGATTTGTCAAACTTGATACTTTTGAGACAGAGCCCAATCATACCCAGCTGTGGCAAACTTTCTTTCTGGTGATTTTTCACCTCTCACCTCTAATGCATGTGAGAAAAGTAGTCAGTGGCTTGGAAAGAAAGCTGTGTCAGTACTGGTGTGAGAAAGCCAGGAAACACATGCCTAGGTGCACTGACCGTCGTGATATGACCTACGCTGTTAAAACAGCATTAAACTCCCGTTACAAACAAACCAATCATTCCATTCCCAAATCAACTGGGTGGAAAACAAAATCATGCAGTTACCATTAACTTATCTCTTCATTTATTTGCTATTTGAAAGTATTCTTTCTCCCTGCACTGAAGCAGTGTCCAATGACTCATTTCATGCATTGTTTTGAAAGTATGATGCTGAAAAAAAAAACTAGAACAGTCACAAAAGGGGTTTTAATACCCCCAATGCAGACAGGACCAAAAGTTATAACTTAAAATATGCAGTTTATGCTTAATCTTTGAACAAAGTTTTGGAACAATAACAACAAAAGTATGGAAGTTTGTCACATAAATATACCTAGATGGACAGGCTTCCACTACACCCCTGAAAACATTTTTCGCAAGATATAATTAAAATTTTACTTGAAAATATACAATTCAAGGGAAAAAAATTTACCAGTGAAGAATATGTGAACCCTATAACTTCTAGATAACCATCATCATGTTTTTGTGGTTCAAACCCTGAGGCATTTGGGTTTCCCCAGGGAACTGTTCCACTTGCATATCTGAAAAGAAAGTCACCAATAGTTGAACACTGCACAGGCATATGACGAAATAGAAAATTCAACTGAAGACATAATTATTACCTCTATTCCAAACGACAAAAGTTTGGACAGGTCCAAATAGCAAGCATTTGCAAATGACAAATTAAGCGTGGCTCAAATGTTTGGATTTGCTTATGAAAGGGAAGAAAGCATTGTGGGAAAAGGAGAAAATGCTGGTTACCAGCATTTTCTCCTTTTCCAACAATGTTTTCAAAAGGCTTCCTTTCTAGGGTCATTAAAACTGTGATTGTTTGGCAAAAGGTTAATTACTATACAAATACAGGTTTTTCAAAAGCAAAGTTATGCTTACTTTGGAAAGTCTTAGCTATGAAAAAAACTTATAACTCTTTAGACCTTTACCAAATAATCTCAACTTTTAATGAATCTAAGAAAGAAAGCTTTTGAAAACATTGGTAACCAACATTTTCTCCTTTTCCCAAAATGTTCCTACCCTTCTCAAAAAGCAAACTTCAACTGAGTCACATTTATTTTGTTGTCTGCCAATTCTTTCAATTTAAATTGTAAAATTTTGTCCTTTGGTAAAGAGTAAAAATTTCTCACAGAGTAAGAAAAAAATGTGTTACATTGAAAAATTGCCAAGTACTAGTATTTTTTCTATTTCACAGATATCTCAAATTCTCTCATATCTTTCAGATTTTATTTTAAATGCAGCTCTGTTCAAGATAACCTTATTTGCCAGACACTTTTGGAACATAGTTTTGAATCTAGGACAAAAATTTACATTTCAATACAAGGGGAAAAAGTTGACTTCCCTCTAGCCTTTACTGTTTTGAGTCTACAGATAACATGCTATCTACTGGGATATCTTTTTCCAATTAGACTTCTTCCATTTTTCCATGGAAATGTAGGCCACAAATGTTTTGAAAGTTATTGACTTTCTTCATCACTTGTTGTAACGCCCCTGAGAAAGAAGGCTTTTGAAAACATTGTGGGAAAAGGAGAAAATGCTGGTAACCAGCATTTTCTCCTTTACCCATATTGTTTTCGTAAGGTTTCTTCTTTAGGGCCTTTTTAAACCCGGGATTGTGTGATAAGAGGTTAAGCTGTGATAACGGCTCTAAGAGTTCAACCATTTACAGAACAACTTTCAGCTGTCAAGCTCTGATCCAACTTGTTTCATTTGGCTTAATTCCTTTTCCAGTAGACTGAGTTACTAATCCTTACACCCTTAGACTGGTAATGGAGAAGTCAAACGTGTATTGCTTTAATTTAACCCTAACCCACAATCTCAACTTTTAACGACCCTGAAAGACAAGCCTTTTGAAACATTGTGGGAAAAGAGGAAAATGCTGGTAACCAGCATTTTGTCCATCTCCCACAATGTTTTCTACCCTGTCAGAGAACTTCTTTTCCTTCATGTCAATTATGAACTGATCATCCAAAGAAACTATCAGTTTTGAAGCGTCTTAAATTCATTGTTTCAGATAGGTTTACTCTTTGCAAAACAACATAGTTTTTAGCAAGCTGTCAATGTCAAATCAAATGTGGCTAAAATAATATGATAGTGTCTGAAATAGTAGAAGACATTGTGGGAAAAGGTGAAAAGGCTGGTTTCCAGTTTTTTCTCATTTTCCAGAAATATTTTCAAAAGCTCATTCCTCAGGGTCATTTAAACTCGGGATTTTAGGTAAAGGGTTAACCTTATAGCAAATAATTCTGAGTATAAGGACCATATGGAAGAAGTCTTATGATATCATTGTGGGAAACTGAGAAAATATTGGTATCAAGCATTTTCTCCTTTTCTCACTATGTTGTTTTACCCACTCAACAAACTGCAGTTTATTTGTACCACAATTTAGTCCTTTGCAGATGCTTTTGATTAGGAAAATACTATAAAATTTGTCCTTAACTCTTTACCAAACAACATAATTTTAGACTAGTCCATATTGGAAGCATTTGCAGATGACAAAATTAATGTGACTCAAAATTGAAATTTCTTCCTCAGGGTCACTTCAAGTCAGGATTGTGCGGTAAAGAGTTAAATCTTTCACAAATGACAAAATTTTAGACCTGTCCAAATTGAATGCATTTGTAGACGACAAATCAAATGTGGTGCAATGATGTAATTTTAGGTTGAAAGGGTAGAAGACATTGTGGGACAATAAGAAAATGCTGGTTACTGATTTTCCTTCAATGTTATAAGACTTCTTCCACATGTTCCTGTTTTCAAAAGCCTTTTTCAAAAATGTTGTTAAAACTCCTGACAGAGTGGTAAAGGGTTAAGTTACTGTTACCCATTATTGCGGACAGTGTAGAGCAAGATCAGACTGCACAGTGTGTGGATTTGCTATCTCTGGGTCTACTTTTATCTTTCTGAAAGTCATGGTTCCAGTTACATGTATCTGACACTGTAAGGATTAACTCTTTACCACACAACAAAATTTTAGACTTGTCCAAATGGAAAGCATTTGCAGATGACAGAATCAATGTGACTCAAAAAATGAATTCTATTTTTGGAAGGTCAGAAGACACTGTGGGAAAAGGAAAAATGCTGGTTACCAACATTTTCTCTTGTTCCCAAATTCTTTTTAAAAGCCTTCTTCCTCAGGGCTGTAAAAAGTCAGGATTGTTTGGTAAGGGGTTAAAGGGATGCCATAACACTGCTGTTAAAGACTTATCTTAGACCTTTACAAAACCAAAGTTGTTACCACCCTAACAGAAAAGGCTTTGGAAACATTGTAGGAAAAGGTTAAAATGCTTGTAACCAGCATATTCACCTTTTTCCACAATGTTTTCTAATCTTTCACAGCCAAATTCAATCATTACAATCACATGAATTTTAACTTATCATCTGCAATCGTTTTCAATTTGGACAAGTCTAAAATTTTGCCGTTTGGTTATAGCATTGACCTATTTTTGTACTTTATAAGACAGCATGTGATATTTGTGACAGCTAAAAGTACATGTGTACCGAGGGGTTAGTACTAGTCTTATAGATACAAGCATCAATATAAACAAAAAACATTCATATATGCCCCCATTAATATTCATTATTTTGTTAATGGCTTTTTCTCTTTGATTGGGGAATTATCAGAGGAAGAAAGAAGCTTTCTCTTGTCAACTAATTTGGCACAGCAATTATCTTTCTGTTTTACACATTTTCATGCTTTGAAATCAAAATTTTTATGCTATTTGATGACCAAATGTTTATAGCTTTAGAAACCAATTTTTCCCTTAGACAGGCAAAATCACTGTTTTGTACTTAGACAACCAAACATATGTGTGCTTGCACAACCAAAGATTTGATCTAATTCATAAACTATGAACAAAATTTACAAATTAGAAAGGAAATATTTGTTGTACTTAGCACATACATATTTCTTACACAGACCTAAGTTATTGACTAGTTGGTTGAAGAACTTTTGCTTTTGTTGACTGATCAAATTTTAAATTCAGAACCTGAGATCTGATCTTGGATCCACATATACATCCTCTCCCAGCCAATCAGAAAGATAGTCTTGGAGGTTTAAAAAACAACTGAACTGATTAGTTAGTTAAAATGGCCTTTAGTCCTTTTTTCTGACAGAAATTCCACATTTCAGTTATATACCACCCTAATGGGTTGCTACGGTCCAGGACTGCCTGAGAGCCAAGAGCCCAACCTGCACTTGAACCATAACTTTGGGTAAACATGGCTAGCTTACCTTGGAATGTTGAGAAACAAAAGTGAATGTAGTTTCATTTCCACAATCTTTTGGGTTAAATCTATACCATCACACTGAAAATAAAGAACAAAACAGGAAGTTACTCATAGAGCACTAAGGTAAACCAAACAGACATTTTCATTTTAAAAATGTGACGGAATAATTGTAATTTTATGATGACTGTAGTCTACAGTCTTTCAGCAAAGCAGACAGTGTAGATCAGACTGCACAACTTCAACCTTAACTCTTTACCAAATGACAAAATTTTAGACTGGTCCAAATTGAAAGCATTTGCAGACGACAAAATAATCGTGATTCAAAAATTGAAATTTGTTTCCAGCAAGGTAGAAAACATTGTGGGAAAAGGAGAAAATGCTGGTTACCAGCATTTTCTCCTTTTCCCACAATGTTTTCAGAAGGCTTCTTCCTCAGTGTCATTAAAACCAGGGATTGTTTGGTAAAGGGTTAAATCTTCACCACATGACAAACTTTTATACTTGTCCAAATTGAAAGCATTTGCAAATGACAGAATGAACGTGACTCAAAAATTAAAATTTATTTTAGGAAGGGTAGAATACATTAAAAGCATTTTCTCCTTTTCTCACATTGTTTTTCAAAAGCCTTCTCCCACAAGGTCATTAAAAGTTGTGATTGTGTGGTAAAGGATTAACCCTTTCCCACATAATCATGACTTTTAACAACCCTGAGAAAAACATCTTTTGAAAACATTGTGGGAAAAAGAGAAAATGCTGGTAACCAGCATTTTCTCCTTTTCCCACAATGTTTTCTGTCCTTTCCAGGACAACTTTCAATTTCAAAGTCATATTTATTTTGTCGTCTCCAAATGCTTTCAATTTGGACTTGTCTAAAATTTCCTCATTTGGTATAGAGTTAAACCAAACAATCCCATGGTTTAAGGACACTGGTGTAACTCCTAACCAGAGAACAAAATTTAGAGTTGTCTAACGTGGAGGTGACAAATCAAGTGTGGCTCATATAATGGGATTTCGCTTTGAAAGAGTAGAATACATTTTGGAAAAAGGAGAAACTGACAGTTTGAGAGGTATTACCAGGACATTAATTGTTTGTTTGTTTGCAGTATCATATTGTTTGTATGCAGTAAAATAACCTTTAAAATGGTATTTTCTCTAAAATATGGCAGCTGGTGCATAAATCCCTAGTTCACATATCCTTTGCTTCCTCGAGTCTCTTCACAAGCACTACAGACAAAACTCTTCCAAAGCCACTGGCTACTTTCCCACGAAAAAAGAAAATTTTAACAACATTTTAGGAGTGAACGGAAAAAAAAATAGAATCCTGTAGCAAAACTTTCATCATACCATGGATAGACACAATCACGAGTGTTAACAACCATGAAAAAAAACCTTTTGAAAACATTGTTGGAAAAGGAGAAATTGCTGGTAACCATCATTTCCTGCTTTTCCCACTATATTTTCTACCCTTCCCAAAGCAAATTTCAATTTTGTGTCATATTTATTTTGTTGTCTGCAAATGCTTTGAACTTGGACTAGTCTAAAATTTTGTTGTTTGGTAAAGAGTTAAATCAACAAATCATCTGAGGATTAGCATTACTTGTAAAACTAAGAGAGTGTTACAACTTACGACTAATTGAATTTGTTCAGAGAACCCTCTCCAACTTCGTTTTAACATATCTCTTCCACCAGCCTGTAATAAACCAAACACAATCTATACCTATATATGGAAACAGAGTTATGTTTCAGTAAACTAAAACTGGCATTTTAAAATGTTTTGTTTACTAAAGGAATTACTTCCAACAGACAAAATACAACAGTCTTCCACTTTTGAAAACACACAAAATCTATATCTAAATGTGGAAACAAAGTTATGTTTAACCTTTTATCACAAAAAATTCCAAGTTTTAACCACACTGAGAAAAAAAACGTTTGAAAACATTGTGGAAAAAAGAAGGAAATGCTGGTAACCAGCATTTTTTGTTTCCCACAGTGTTTGTCTATCCTACATGTATCAATGGTATCAAAGATAAATCTCAGCATTTGAACCAAAGTTTACTTTGTTGTCTGCAAATGCTTTCAATATGGCGTCATGGACACATCTAATTTTTTTGTGTGATTGAGAGTTAATTTATAATCTTTATCTTTACACAGACCAGCATTTTCTCCTTTTCCCACAATGTTTTCAAAAGTCTTTTTCCCTATGGTTGTTAAAAGTCTTGATTGTATATTAAACTGTTTTTAACATTGTTGCAAAAGCTATTTACTACTGAGGCATATATAATAAAATCTATCAGCACCAAAACTATCGATCTCTTTTGACTGCTGTATTCTGCTTAAAATTAAGAATATTTTTACTGAAGAGTAAATTGCAAATATCCACATTCTGTGCAGTCTGATCTAAATCAATGCCATCCCCATAAGCCTCTGTTTTGGCTTGTGGCCCTGAAAGGGTTAAATGTATATGTATATTTGAGCTTTTGGACAAGTCACTGCAGAGATAACTAGCCTAGCACTGGAGTATCAAAGGAAACATGTCAATAAGTGAACTGCTCCTGAAATAACTGAAATTCTATTTAACCCTTTACCACACGGCAAAATTTAAGACCTATCCAAATTGAAAGCATTTGCAGAAGACAATTTCATAGTGGCTCAAATGACACAACTTTCCTTTGATAGGGTAGAAAACTTTGTGGGAAAAGGAGAAAATGCTGGTTACCAGCATTTTCTCCTTTTCCCACAATGTTTTCAAAAGGCCTCTTCTTCAGGGGTGTTAAAAGGCGTCATTGTGTGGTAAAGGGTTAAGCAAACAAACAAGTTGATAGATTTGAACATTTACTAACCCCTGCATAAAACATTTTGTTTCTGAGCCTACTAGTAAATCTCTCTGGATTAGCCTCTGAAAAATATATATAGAAAATAGTGCACTTAGTAACAACCATGTGATTTAACTGCTTACCAGACGACAGTTTTAGACTTGTCTAAATTCAAAGCTTGTTGCAGATGACAAAATAATTGTGACTAAAAAACAGAAAATCACCTTTTGAAGGGAAGAAAACGTTGTGGGAAAAGGAGAAAATGCTGGTTAACAGCATTTTCTCCTTTTCCTACGATGTTTTCAGAAGGCATTTTCCTTAGGGTCGAAAAAACTCGGGATTGTTTAGGAAAGGGATAACTGCTTACCACATCACAAAATTTCAGACTTTCCCAAAGTTAAAGCATAATGCAGATCACAAATAAAACGTGAACCAGACCACAAGAAAGGATTGAAAAGCCCTATGGACAGAAAAACATTGGGGGAAAAAGTAGGCAATGCTAGTCACCAGCATTTTCTCCTATTCCCACAACGTTTTAAAAAGCAGTCTCCTTTTGTTCGTGCTTTACATGGGAGTTAGAAATAAGCTTCAACAAACTGAATCAGACACACAACCTTCCTTTTTTAAAGGCACAAAAAACATCTGTTGATACTTGGTAAACTCTTAAAACTTTCACAAGTGAATAAATAAATTGCATTTTCTCAATGGCTACAAAAGCAGTTCTGCTACAAGATCAAGAGATGGTTCATTCATAATCTAGAATAAAGCAGTGGACAGTGTGGATCAGAGATCAGACTGCACATTCTGTGCAGTCTGACCAGACTGCACATTCTGTGCAGTCTGACCTTTATCTACACTGTCCACAAAAGCTTCTGGTGTCGTCTATGGTATGGAACAAGTTAATATTAGAAGCACAAGCAAACATGCTTATATCAACAGTGTAAATAAAGATCAGACTGCATCAAATTTGCAGTCCAATCTGAATTCTAAACTGTCTGTTATTTGGTGACACATTCTCATAGAAACAGCCTCTCTACAATATGGTGTCTCATTTACCTACTGTACTGTCAATATCAACAACAAATTCATTTGGCAATCTAGGGAAACACCAATCTACGAAGCTGCAAGAACTCCCCTGACATTTAAGTATGCCTGAAATCTGACCTCTGACTATCTAAATATAACATCATTGATATCTTTCCCCTATCTTCCCTGTATTCCACAGGGGGAAAAATGCAATAAAGTGAAATATCATTACTAAATATAAACACACTGCTGGGCAAAAAAATATAGACCTATTGCTACCTTGAGAATATAAATATCCCGTTCTATTGCAGAGAGCAGATATAAATTCTTTTCCAAACAACTTAGTTTTTTATTTGTCCAATATTAAAAGCATTTGCAGACATGAAATAAAGTATTATTTATATGATGGAATTCATCCTAAAAAAAAGGTAAAAAAAAGTTGTTGAAAAAAAAAATATGCTGTTTCAAACATTTTTTCAATTTTGCCCCATCAAATTTTCAAAAACTTTCCTCTTAAGTGTCATAAAAAATGAGATGGTTTGGTAAAGGATTAACTCTTTACCACACAACAAAATTTTAGACAGGTCCAAATTAAAAGCATTTGACAACAACAAATTAAAAATCGCTTGAGATTGTTTGAGATAGGATAATAAAAAAAGATTTTGGAAAAACGAGAAAATACTGGTTACCAGCATTTTCTCCTTTTTCCCCAAAATGTTTTCAAAAGCCTATTTTCCCTTGGTCATTAAAAGTCAGAATGGTTTGTAAAGGATTAATGACATAACTGTTACATATTTTTTCCAGACAAGAAACCTGCATTCACAGCCTGTAGATATCAGCAGCTATTGGTACCTGATAAATGTAGAACAATCCATAACCTTATACATTTTGAAGTTTAACTTTGCCCAAGTGAACACTTTTATGGAAAATGAGCAAAAGTCATAATTATAGAAACAATTGGTCCTTTTCCTTGAAAGTCTTCAAAATTATAAAAAAAAAAATGGTTCCATTATTTATTTCTAAAAATCCGTTGTAACTTTGTAGTGATTGTGGTTTTGCTAAAAACAGACCCTAATATTTTCAAAAGCCTTTCCCCATAGGATCGTTAGAACTCAGGATTATTTTGTAAAGAGGCACATGTCAATGTAATGCAGTGTTTAAAAGTATATTAAGGCTCCCATTTCTCGTTTTCTCATGGAGTTGTGGGTTAGTTAACGATATGGCTACATTATGGGCACCATGTAGGTTCTGATGATATGGCACTGTCTCGTGAGAGACTTGTTCATTTGCTTACCATACGTGTACAAGAGTGCTTAACTCTTTACCAAACAACAAAATTTTTAGACTGGTCCAAATTCAAAACATTTGCAGACGACAAAGTAAATGTGACTGAAGAATAGAAATTTGGTTTGGGAAGGGTAGAAAACATTGTGGGAAAAGGAGAAAATGCTGGTTACCAGCATTTTCTCCTTTTCCCAAAATGTTTTCAAAAGGCTTCTTTCTCAGGGTCGTTAAAAGTCGGAATTGTGTGGTAAAGAGTTAAAGAGAGACAACTCTATCAGATTGCCAATAATACGTATTAGGAAAAAAGTTCAGAAGGCCATAGTTTCTGCATTAGCCACGTACTCCTAATGAAAATTGCAGGTGTACAAGTTGATAGTTCTTTTCATAGGAAGGCTCACTTTAAAATTTCAGCAAAATTACCTGAAATCTGTTGGGTGAAAAGAGGAAACAAACTTGCTTCCATAGACAGATAGCCAGGCAGACAGATGAACAACCTGATTCCAGTACACACCCCCCCTTCAAACTTTGTCATGGAGGGATGATAAGCAGACATGAACCATGCCCTGGGAAAAGGGGGCTTAATGCATTTCCGTCATCATATCATTATGGATCCATAAAATCCATTTTTTCTAACAATCAACTGAATCTGGAAGTAAGTGGTCCTCTGACATGCAAAAAGTGTACAAAAAGCGTAAAGTTTCAACCCTTGTCAGCCTGTGCAGACGCATTAAGCCCCCTTTTCATGTAGTATGGCTCAGTTGTGTTTTCATTACCTCGAGATTCATGGAACTCCAGGGCAACATGAGCATCTGCCCCGAGACTGAAATAGTTGTTGAAGACATCAAGAGGGAGTTTGTCCTTGACCTCCTCCTCACTGGGTTCTGGATCTGCCCCTTGGTAGGGAGAACAGTTCACATTCCATCTGTGGATAAAAGATTATATTTAACCGTATCTAAATAAATAATGGAGAATAGTTTATGTTCCGACTATGATTCATATGTAAAGAGAAATTCAAAGAGGGTCTTGCATGAGTTTTTATGTATTATCATTTTTATCAAACAAGTAGCCTATTATTATAAAATGCGAATCGTATAACTATAATTATGTGACACGAGCCTTGACAAGCATCGCATACATTTAGGTCAATTTAACAAATTTAATAAAAATGATAATACATTAGCACAAATGTGAGATTCTATTCATCACATAGAGCTAATGACAGACAAAATTGTATCCCGCATCATCAGCCTACACATCATTCACGGATCCATCTTTTTAGATGTAGTTCAGTTTTCAAAAGTGTACATATACATGGAGATAGCTCTGTGACATTTGAATCGAAAGTAGAATAAAACACATTTAGGGAGTAATTCAAAATATTTTCACAATTGTGTTGCTTTTAAATAAATTATGCTACATTTCTCCTTTTGCAACTGGGTATCTAACCCGCAACCACCAGGTCACAAGTCAGATATGCTAACTCCTGAGCTACTTGGTCTCTGTATACCAATTGGCTGACTCTTTTAATCCGTAGGGATTGCACAAAACCTGCAGTCTGATCTTTGATCTACACTATACTATACAGTAGTTTCTTTCCAGTAAAATTAACTTAGAAAGCACAACATTTGGGTTTTACTATCGAGTTGAAATTTTCGTTTCATTTATTTAGCTGCGTAACTCTTTACCAAACGACAAAATTTTAGACCAGTCCAAATTGAAAGCATTTGCAGACGATAAAATAAATATGGCTCAAAAATTGAAAATTGTTTTGAGAAGGGTAGAAAACATTGTGGGAAAAGGAGAAAATGCTGGTTACCAGCATTTTCTCCTTTTCCTACAATGTTTTCAATAGGCTTCTTTCACAAGGCCGTTAAAAGTCGGGATTGTGTGGTAAGGGGTTAACTCTTTACCAAATGACAGAATGTCAGACTTGCAGACGAAAGAATCAAATGTGACCAAAAAACTAAAACTTGCCTTTGGAAGAGTAGGTAAACATTGTGGGGAAAGGAGAAAATGCTGGTTACCAGCATTTTCTCCTTGTCCCACCATGTTTTCAAAGGCCTTTCACCTCAAGGTCATAAAAAAGACAGATTCCATGGTAAAGGATCAAGGATTAGTATATAACAGACAGGCTTATCCCATGACACTTGAGGGGTATAAAAGTCAGACTAATCTGTATATTACTAAAAGCATATGACTAGAGTTCTCCATCTCCCATTATCTTTTATATAAAACAAGTACTAATATTTCTGCATTAAATTCTGGATACAAAAAAAAAATACTTGGAGGGGAAAAAATGACAGAAGCTTGTAGTTATTTCTATATTTCATCGCCCACACATCCCATTAAATATTTTGCATTGTAAAGTCTCCATTATTAGGAGGACAATGATTCTAAAGTATTTTGATCTACCAAACATGGCAGTTGAAAATATGTTGTTTAACATTTTACCAAACAATCTTGATGTCATTTACAACCCTTGAGTAGAAAACTTATGAAAACATAGTGGGAAAAGGAAAATATGCTGCATACCAGCATTTTCTCTTTTTCCACAATGTTTTCTAACCTTTCTGAAACAAATCCCATTTATTTAAGGATCATTTTATTGTTCGTCTGCAAATGCTTTGAATTTGGATCATTCAAAAATTTTGCAGTTTCGTAAAGAGTTAACTCTTTACCAAATGATAAAATATTAGACTCACCCAAATCAAAAGATGTTGCAGACAACAAGTGCATATGGCTCAAATGGTGGGTTTTGTATTTGATGGGATAGAAAACATTGTGGGGAAAAGAGAAAAAATGCTGGTAACCAGCATTTTCTCCTTTTCCCAATGTTTTCTACCCTATCAAAGACAGACACCATCATTTTGGCAACATTTAAGTTGTCTTCTGCAAATGCTTGTGATATTTTTCCAGTCCAAAAGTTTGTTGTTTGGTAGAAAGCCAAGAGAATCTAAGGAGTAACTTTTTGGCTCTTCCCTTTACTTTGCAGACGGAAACAGAAAGAATCAATTTGGAAGAGTTCACTAATGTGTTATTCAGGTAATGGATTACAAGGGAGGCTTTCATGAAAATCAATCATTCTGTCACACACCAAATTGTTTCCAAGAAGCCATCATACAATAGAGTAACATGATATTGTGTTGCCTTGACAATGTGAATATGATCTCTAGTTGCTACCTTTTCCTTTTTCAAATCTGCTACTAGATGATGAAATTTTAGATTTGTCCACTTTGAGAGAATTTGCAGACAACATATCAAATCTGACTCACATCATTGGGATATGTCTTTGAAAGGGTAGAAAACCTTGTTGGAAAAGGAGATAATGCTGGTTACCAGCATTTTCTCCTTTTCCAACAATGTTTTCAAAGCTTCTTCCTCAGGTTCGTTAAATCTTTACTACTCAATCCTAAGTTTTAATGACGCTAAAGAAGACGCCTTCTGAAAATGATGTGGAAAAAGGAGAAAAAGCTTGAAGCAAGTATTTTTTCCTTTTACTACAATGTTTTCTACCTTATCAAAGACAAGCTCCATCATTGATTGACATTAATTTGTCATCTGCAACTGCCATCAATTTCGACAATTCTAATATTTTTTTCTTCTGGTAAGGAGTAAAACAGTGGATTGTTTGGTAAACTGTTAACTACAAACTCTTTACCCTTCGCCTACTGAGCGCCACTCAAGGACCTTTTTGCGGACAGTGTAGACTCAAGATCAGACTGCACACAATGTGCAGTCTGATCTTGAGTCTACACTGCCCGATTAGAAGGTATTTATCCTCCCAAACTTGTAAGCTTTGAAATGGTAAAATTTGGGTTTTTATTATCAGCTCGAAAGTTTCAATTTACTTCTTTAGCAGATTAAGGGTTAACATTTCCTGCTGTCTTCACCAATCCTTCTAAATTGCATTTTTGGTCTAATTCTAATTCAAAGACCTTTTTGAAATATAAAGTAAGGCTTTTTTTGATTGGCTCAACAAAATGGTTTATAGCCAATCAGGAATTATGTTACTTTCTGAATTTAGATTTAGTCTAAGAATTTCAACTTACAGCTTATTATCCAAAATATAATGTTTCAAACCCTTGCAGTAGACAGTTTTTAAAAAGAAAATATTGAGAGAAAAGTAGCAAGTGCAGGATAAAAGCCCCTGTTTTCTGTATGATTTGAAAACATTTTTTTTTTATTTTCTTTATATGTTTGTTCATTGTGCAATGTTGTAATAGGTTTTGGAAAGTGAGATATTAACTGGTACAGTAATGGGTTCATTTTTAGCATGCTAAGCAACTGTAACAGGCAATTGCAGTAGGAAAAGAAGACAGGTCTCATGCAATTCAAAGCCCTTTTTCAGCAAAGAACTTCTCTAGAATATCAGACAGTGTAGATAAAAGATCAGACTACATGTTCTCTGCAGTCTGTTCTCAACAAACCCTGTTTGTGAAAAATAAAAAATTTGTGCTTTGGAGCTCTAAGGGTGAGCTGTTATGCTTAACAGTGTATAACGCTTTAAGGCAGACTATTGGCTATTTAGACCTCTTTCTTGCTTTATATTTTCGATTTTCTGTACATTTCTCTGAAACACATAAGAGGAGAAATACTTATTTCCCTTTGCTTTAGTTCTTTGACAAACAACAAAATTTTAGATTCATCCAATTTGACAGCATTAGCAGACAACAAATCAAATGTGAAAACAAAATTTTTCATTTCCTTAGTAGGGCAGTAAGTTCTCCTACAATGTCATAGGAGCTCCACCAGTGTGCACAGAGGTTGTAGTATGAACACTGTGGTTGTATGTGGCGCTTGCAGGGAGATTGTACGGCTTTTTCTGAGATGCCACTGTGTCTCTACTGCGCTTAAATGGCACTTCAACTTCCTTTACATATAGAGTTATTCACTTTACTATGCTCTCACAACGACTGTTTGGAACTGCAAAGGCAATGATTGCACTTCCAATGCGCTTCTATTTCGTCCACTGGTCTTTGCATGACAAAAAAGGAACATATTTTAAATGAAGCGCGCAAAGAAACATTCATTTCACCATGACGCATGTATGCCAGCAAGCCCTGGTTGAAGAGGTGATGGTCAATTGACTTGCTTCTGTGTGAGTGTTTTTTTTTTGGTTCTGCTTTTTTCTACTTTCTTTTGCAGGCAAAGTTTTATGCTTTATTGACCTTTCAAGAGCAAAGCAAAGAAACAAGTGATGAATAAAAGTGTATATAGTTTGTTTTTATAGATAGTGCAAACAGACATCATTAACATTGTCAGTGCACTTGTGAGTGTCTTGAAAACACTGTGAAAGCCCAGTGCACACAGTGTTAGCACCATGAAAGCACAGTGCATGCAGTGGAAGCCCTGTTAGAGAGCAGAGAGCCACAACAAAGAACTCTGTAGGAACAATACAGTACTCTGTTGCAACGCCTTGGTCAAAGTGAGAACACCATAACATACCCATCTTCCCAAAAAATAATTGGTTTCCTGCAATGTCATGGCATTCTGGGAAATTCAACAATGCCATGCCAATGCAGTGGAAACACCATATAGTGTGACTGGGGCTTTCATAAGAATATTCTTAACTATCCGAGCAATTCCTTCCTTGTTCTCCTTAGATTTAGGTCTATTTTTTAAATTGTCTCAGTGAAAGTATAAAGCGTTTGTCAAGATTTAAAGTAGAGCATGAACTATGCTAAGCAGGAACTCAAAATTTATAAGCATTATCCCTGATATACATTATGGCCTGCAACATGTGAAAAGGGGCATTCGGACATTTGCGTAAAATGTAGTCCCCGATCAGCCTGGGCAGTCCACACAGGCTGCAGGCTGATCCGAGACGACACTTTCTGATCGTGTGTAATTTTCTGTTTCATGCAAGTCTCCTGTAGGACAAAATCTAATGTAGTCATAAAGTGTCGTCTCAGATAAGCCTGCGCAGTCTGTGCAGGCTGATCCAAGATGACACTTTACGCAAATGTCCCAAAGCCCCTTTTCACATGTTGCAGACCATAAGCATGGTCCCTGTTATACAATATGAGAAATATTAGATAAAAAATGTGAGAAAGTAGGGGTACAACACAAATACCTGTCCAGCTGCACAACTTGTCCGTCCTCAACAGCACAGAGTATCTTACTGATAGGCTCATCCGTGTAGCCCTGCAATCAAAATAAATATTAATCCTTATCCTGCTAAATAACTCACATGACACTTTCAAGTCGATAGTAAAAACCTAAATGTTGCTATTTCCAAGTTAATTTTTTGGGGAACAATATATCCTAATCGGACAGTGTAGATCCAAGATCAGACTGCACGTTCTGTGCAGTCTGATCTTGATCTACACTGTCCGCAAAAGGTCAGTGAGTCGCACTTATCCTTTATTTACCACACAATCCCAAGTGATAACCACCGTGATGGAGAAGATTTTTGAAAACATTGTGCTAACCAGCATATTCTTTTTTTCACCACGTTTTCTACCCTTTCACATACATGATCTTTCATTTGAGTACAATCTAATTTGTCGTCTGCATATGCTTTCAATTTCAACAAGTCTAAAATTTTGCTGTGTGGTAAACAGTTAAACCCTTAAACCTTTACCAGACAAAAGAATTATAGCTTTGTCAAAATTGAAAGGATTTGCAGACAGCAGATTAAATGTTATTCATAAAATGAAATTTCTATTTCAAAAGGTAGAAGGCATTGTTGCACACAATGTTTCAAAGCCGAGCCCCAGTCGCTCAGTCGATAGCGTATGGGACTTGAGAACAGGGGGTTTGCTGGTTTGATCCCAGGCTCTGCCAATTCCTTTCCAAGGATTTATGATAGTCATTGCAACAGGATTCTTTCATCTCTCACCACTATCATTGTTTCGATAATTGTTATGTGGGAAAGCAGCCAGTGGCATTTTTCCTTAGGGCCAATAAACCATAGGATTGTGGTGAAGGTGTAAAATAAACAAGATGGACTTTCAAAGATGCTTGAATTTAAGAAATACATGGATGGAAACGACTTAAACACACACAACCGATAACCAGACCTTTCAGTGAGGTTAAAACTTGGTTGGCATGATAAGCAATTACCACAAGAAGCCACCAGATTGTTTGTCAAAGGCCTTACATTAAGTGTAGAGTGCTCTACAATCATGGCAACATATTACATCATATCTAAGAAAGCATCAAGATCTCTGTGTCCTGACTCTAGGGCTCTTATACTAAATTAGATTTCTTTTACCCTTTACGACACAATTCCTACTTTTGACAACCCCAAGAAAAAACTTTGAAAATGTTGTGGGAAAAGGAGAAAATGCTGGTAACCAGCATTTTCTATAATGTTTTCTACCCTTTCAGATAAAAATCTCATCACTTGTACCAGTTATCTCATTCGTTGTCTGCAAATGCTTCCAATTTGGACCAGTCTGAAATTTTGTTCTCTGATAAGGAGCAGAACCAATTCTGTCACTTGACCTATTACTGCAATAACTTCTTAACTCCTGAAACAAGTTTGAAGCAGGTAACTTTAAAAACATCCTTGTAAATATGGATGTCTAACATGAACAAATATTTAAAACATGGGGAAACATGGTGACAACAGTAGATATTGCTCACCATGACCAATATCTCCTTTTTCAACATTTGTTTTCAAAAGATTTCAGCTGCATGACTAAGAATTAATCGTTGGAAGATCCCAAGAAATTCGAAAATTATTCTCTACCAAACAATTCTGTGTTACAACTACCCTGGTGAACTAAGTGCTTATCAACCCTTTTGGCGCCATAGGCGAAAACAAGTCACTTTTGCAGACGGCATAGATCAAGATCAGACTGCACAGAATGTGCAGTCTGATCTTTGATCTATACCGTCCGCTTGTGTAGTCAGGCCTATACAATCAAAATCTTTGTAAGTTTCAATAGATTGTATTTAGAGCCGTCGAAAGAGATCGAGTTTATTTATTTGGCGCTGAAAGAGTTAATAATTTCTACCTTTTCCACAATTATTTTGTACCCTATATGTCTTTATCACACAATCCCAAGTTTTGAAATTATTGTTGGAAAAGGCGAAAATACTGGAAACACCAGCATTTTCTCCTTCTCCCACAATTTTTGTTACTCTGTCAAAAACAGAAATCATCATTTTTGAATAATTATCATTTTTGAGCTACAATAAATTTGTGTTCTATAAATGTTTTCAAATTAGTCCAGTCGAAACTTTTATTATTTGGTAAAAGGTTAAATAGAGCCAAAAAAAACTCCAAAAACAAATCAGGTCAACAACCATCTTTTCTTAGCTAATGCAATAAGTACCGGTATTTCAACAAGCAGTAGTTGACCCTGTTCTCCTAGCTATCCATTAATTTCAACAAACAATCAGTAACATCTTCATTAACTTTGTGCCAGATGTAACATCAAATCATTTTCATGTATTTTGAGATAACAATGAGATTTGAACACAAACACTTTAATGATGACACCCATATCATTCCAGGGTAATGTAACTATTCTGTATACTTTCTAAACTTCTATACTCGTTTTAAGCAATTTTCTACCCCATTTCATCTTTATTTTATCAGACTATAATCATTCTTATATCTTCATGCCAAATGTTGCCCCTGACGGTTGCAAGGTTGCATAGATTACGACCAGTAGAAATTGCATTTCATTTTCTTGAGGCCATCAAAGAAATCACTGTTGTGATGTTTCTGGTTTTAAATCAAAGATTTACAATATCTTTATTTATCCCTTACACCATATATTTGGATAATTCATCTATGTTTAGACAGCTCTCTAAAATCTGAACCTTTCTACAGACTATCAAAATCTAACAGTGTTGCTTTAAGGACGTGTCCTCTATCCTAAAGGTTAAATCTTTATTAAGCTTGTGTACTGCTTTAAACACTACATCAGTCAATTCATACTTACCCCACCCCAGTTGAGTGTCCTGGCAAGGTCATTACCAGTTCCTAGAGGTAAGATAGCTACCGGCGGAGGGTTTGCAAGGTTCATACTGTCGATGGCACTCAGGATCCAGCCCCCTGTACCATCTCCACCACACACAAGCACTCGTAGGTTAGGCACTTTTTTGTAGAGGTCCAGCCTGAAATAGATTTTGAAATATTCCAAATAGAATTTTTTTTTTTTACTCTTTGACTACTTCTTGAAAAGGCTGGACAACCATTCAGAAGTTGTGTTACTATCAAATTTAGAGAACTCTGGAAAGTTCTTAGGAATGGCTGGTGAACACAGATCCTGAAGATGCATTACCAGGAAATTCTGAAAATTCTTGAAAATTAGGAAAGCTATCTCGAGTGTAGGTGAATACAGTTCTGGCTCTTAGATATTCTGAGACGGTCTCTAACCCAAACCAGCTGGAAATGCAATAATCTTTGTCCAATCACTTAATACTCAAGAGTTAAGGCAAAAAATTATATATCAATATTGAATAAAGTGCCCTAATCTTCCAATCACCAATCATTGCCGTATGTCCCAGGGATGGCCTGCACTATTTCAGAGAATCAATCTGATTACTACCAGTACCATACCTTGCAGCAAAGATACTGATAAAAGCGTCCTTAATCCTAGCCTGGATTCCAGTCCGATCACTTTTCTTTTTATGCATTTGGACATTACTTTGCCAAAAATGACAATAATTAAGAAACCAATTATCAGTTCATTGCCATAGATATATATACATGTGCATATATCACGAAAGGAGACTGCTATTTGGAGTGATTTACAAGGAGGGGGGGCCATTGGTCCTAAAGCACTCACATGAGTAAAGTTATCCAGGATTAATAAAGCTTAACTCTTTACCACACAATCCGGACAATTGTAACAACCCTGAAAGAGAAGGCTTTTGAAGAAATTGTGGGAAAAGGAGAAAATGCTGATAACCAGCATTTTCTCCTATTCCCACGTTTTCTACCTCATTAAACATATAAATCATTTTTTGAGCAACATTTAATTTGCTGTCTGTGCCTGCTTTCAATTTGGCCCAGGCCAGCCAGAATTTTGTTGTTTGGTAAAGAGTTTAAGAAATTCTGGTCATGATGATGTAAAACACATGACTGTTTATACCAATTTTCATGAGTATCAGACTGAAAATGTAGCCTCAACAGTGCACACAATGTTTGAGATTTTTCCAAAGGACCTACTTTTTGACCTGATGGGACCTCATTTCAAATTTGTCCCAGATATCATCAACACAAACACTCTAACCAAGTTTCATAAGTTTCAAACTTAAACTGTGTCCTCAAGTGTGCACACAAAGTTTTTCTAAGAATTGTCTCAGTGATCTACTTTTTAACCCTAATATTGTGACCTAATTTTAAACTTGTCCAATATACTATCAAGACAAAAATAATCACCAATTTTCATGAGAATTTAACTGAAAATAGGGCTTCTAGAGTGCACATAAGGCTTTTAAAGGTTTTGTCCCAGTGACCTACACTTTGACCTGATGTGACCCAATTTAAAAAATATCATCAAGACAAACATTTTGACCAATTTTCACGAGTATCAACTGAAATGTGACCTCTAGAGTGCACACAGGAAGAATGAGGCCAAAAAGCAGTATCAAAGACTACTTACTTCACCAGAATTAGAGAAATGATAGACACAGAATGTTACTGACAAGTGACTAATGAGTGATGAATAGTATTCAAATAAAACTTAAATTTAAACATATGTCCTTTGTGTTTTTTTCTAGTTCATACAACAACTGGCAAAGGGTTACCAGTACTTTCTCCTTTTCCCAGAATGTTTACCAAAGCCTTCTTTTTCAGGGTGTGTAAGACATGGGATAGTATGGTAAAGAGTTAAACAAAATGTCTGTCAATACAGGAAAGCAGTAAATTGGCACTTTACCAGTAACTCATTCATCAACACTCGTGACAATTAAGTGAATCAAGGCAATGTGAGAGACAAATATAATTCTATTATATGTGGATGGAACCGGCCCATCATTAGTACCAGAAATAGGAGGGTAATGAAAGCACAGGAAAACCAGCTATCCATCCTTAACCACATAATCACAAGTTTTAAAGACCCTGACAAAGAAAGCTTTTGAGTGAGTGACTGATTGATTGATTGATTATTGATTGATTGATTTGTGTTTAATGCCACTTTCAACATCATATCAGTCATATCAAGGCAACAGCTCACATATTCATGGATTTTACCAGTACTAGGCTCTGAAGCAAAGATGGGCCCACGGGTACTCCCACGAAAAACCCAGTGGATCTAGTGACCAAGTTGAAACTATATGCAGAGGTCAAATTAGACTGGCTCAAAAAATTAAATTTGTCTTTAAAAGGATAGGAAAACATTGCTGGTTACTGGTATTTTCTTCTTTTCCAACAACATTCTCCAAGCCCTCTTTCTTTCAGTCGTTAAATCTCTGGATTATGAGGTAAACAGCTGTTCCAAAAGATAGAATTTTAGACTAGCCCAAATTAAAAAATTGCATAAAACACACAAAAACATGTGGTTCAAGAGGGTAGAAAACATTGTGGGAAAAGGAGGTAATGCTAGTAACTTCAACAATTTTTCAAAAGCTTTCTCGGGGTCCAAAAAATATGGTATTGTTTAGAAAAGGGTTTAACAGAACATGCTAAATAAATTACCAAATTAGATAAAAACTACATTTGTCCTGAGGAATGGACCAGCAGTTACAGGATAGTTTTGTACATAGCTGGTGACCTTAATGATTTCAGTGCTTTGTAATCTCTTCATAGACTAGAGTCCATATTCACCAACAATTCTTAATAATATTCTTTGTCAAATCATCAAGAATTTTATAGATTTAAAAGTCACACAACTTCTGATCGGCTAAACCAAATGGTTTAGCCAATCAGAAGTTGTCTTACTTTCAAATCTAAAAAATTCTTCAGAGTTTCACAAAGAATATTCTTAAGAATGGTTGGTTAATGTAGGCCCAGAATGATAAATTTGGACATGGGAACATAGAAACAGTTTTGCCAGACAGTCCATACTTATCAACCATTCTACAGTTCATTCCAAGTCTTACTCTAGATTTAGAAAGTAACACAACTTCTGATTGGCTAAAATATCTGGTTTAGCCAATCAGAAATCATGTTACTTTCAAATTTAGCAAATTCTTGCAAATAGATTAAGAATGGTTGGTGAATACCAGCATTTTCTCCTTTTCTCATAACATTTTCAAAATCCCTCTCCTCAGGGTCATTTAATCTTGGGATTGTTTGGGAAGGTTTGGTAGCTTATGTTTGGTACAGACCATCTTGAAAAAGGTTCCCTGACAAAAAGGGAAAAACATATGATTCTATTTTTGGGTATCTACACACAGATACAAATTGTATTCCCAAAATGGAAATAGAACCTCTTTGTCTGTACCAGATTAACCCATAATTGACTTAACCCATTACCCCCGTGACAATTTTTGTACTCAGTCCAAACAAGGCTCCTGAAGAAAACAAGAGCACCACAAGTGGGTGCCAACACTCAGCTGTAGTTGCTGGATTTTAAGTGAAAGTCAAAGAAAGGGGCATAACTGAGTCAAAAATACTTTGATGTTACCTGCCCTTATTCTATGGGTTCCACTTTTGATAATGAACAACTTAAAGGTTCAAACTTTCCAGAAAAGGCACTCGTCCTGTAGGACAAGTGACTTTGAAAAAATACTTGCTCTGCTTTGATCCTCACTCGTCCGACGAGAAAAACCCTTGGACGCTGACAGGTTTTTTTTTTTCAGACTAAACGGAAACATTACAACGAACCTTAAATACTGGTACCAGTTATCCGGTCAAGTTACAGAAATTAATAAAGCCAGAACAACTCAGTTTTTCGAACTGGTTTCGGGAAAGTATTTGCGTTAATGTGAATATCGTTCGTCTTAATAATTAGAAAAGTCGCTCATATTGAATTAGGTCTACCCAAAGCATATTATAAGATTTTTGTTTGCAATGAAAGGTCCTGGGTTATATCATTAGGCTGACTTGAAACCGGTCTTTATTTGGAGACCAACACATTTTATGTTCTGTTTCAAAATTTGATTTCTTTAGTAGATCTACCCTTAATTCGCTTATTCAATGATGAAATGGCCATTTTGTCTCCTGTAAGTTAAATTTTCATCTGAAAAACTTGTTTTATTATCTCCTATTCACCACTCGTCCTGCTGGACGACGATGACTGATATTTCACTCATCCTCATCCATTTCTTACTCGTAAATACGAGTGGACAAGTGGATTCTTTGGACCCTGAACTTGTCCAAGTTTGGAGTAAAAATCTTCAATAATGACAGAGATATCATAACATGTGATGACGCAGATGACGCCAGGGCTTCAACAATACTGGAGTTTTCTTCAAAAACAGCCATGCTAAAAAAAATAATCCATCGTGTAAATATCTACAACACAATCCTGAGTTTTGTTGACCACGAGGAAAACATTGTGGGAATAGGAGAAAATACTGGTAACCAGCATTTTCTCCTTTTCACACAATGTTTTCTACCCTATTACAGACAAAATCAATCATTTGAGCCCAATTGAAATTTTCCTCTGCAAATACTTTGAATTGGAACAAGTCTACATTTTAGTTGTGTGGTAAAGAGGTAATAAAATTGTTGCTACCATATACCTAACACTATGTCAAATAAAAATTGCTCATTTTGAGAAGATCATCCATTACCAACAGCATCTTCAAAATCCATCTTATCTGTAGAATGGTGACGAGAAAAGGTGCTTGGATGTTGGAAGAGTTTACACGCCTCATTTCATTACAAACGCTTTCGGAAGTATTCCATCCTACAGTCAACATTACTTAACACCACCATCTGTATTTGGCTTTTTGCATCTTGCAGATCACTCTTAAAGATACATCAATACTCATTTTCAGCCAGTTTTTAACCCATTTCATCTCTATTTCATGAAACAGTATTTAATCTAGTATCTCCATACCATCTGTTACCCTGGACAGTTGCAAGGTTGCGGAGATTATGACGATAGGAAATGCGTTTCATTTTTTTAAGGCCATTAAAGAAGAAATTACTGTTGTTAATTCCTAATTCCTATTTTATGTTGTAAACAAATCCCTTGAGTTAACTGTAACAATGACTTCCTCTTTTGCCATTTCTTATCCACTTGTATTTATTATGATTATGATAAATCTAATTACCAATTATGATAAATCTAATGACCAATTTTCAAAATGAATTTGGCCAAGCTGGGTTTCAAACTCTTGATATTTTGTATTGCAAGTCATTGCAGATCAAAACCAACTATACTACTGTGCTTGGTTCACCTAAGATTAATGAGGGACAATAAATAAAGGTGGCTACAAAGCCACATAATTGTAGTTATTATTTCAAAAGATTCCAAGTAATGTTCAAAGTAATGTCACTCCTCCAAGATTCCAAGATCATCTGGGAGAGGTTTGTATTACAATGAAGAAAAAGTGATTAGAACATTATGTAGGCTGAAGTATCTGAGAAGCTGTAATTTAACCCTTTACCAAACAATCCAGTGTTGAGAAAGACAACTTTTTTAAAAACATTGTGGGAAAAGGAGAAAATGCTGGTAACCAGCATTTTCTCCTTTTCCCACAATGTTTTCTACCCTTTCAAAAGATGCAATCTATCAGTCTAGCCAGATGGATAATGGATAAGAATGTCATCTGCAAAAGCTTTCAAAATGGACAAGTATAAAGTTTTGCTGTCTCATAAGGCAAAGTACTAAACCCTTTCCCTGTCATGGACCATAGTTTGCTTTTCAAGACTGTGTAGATTAGGATCTCTATGCACAAACATGCAGTCTGATTTCTGATCTACACTCATTGCTTTGCAGAAACACTGTAGACAAAAGGCACCTTGAAATTTTAATCATTTCGGTTTTATTTCTAGACTGAAAATGTCTCTTGGGTTTATTCAGCACTCTAAGGATTACAAGTAACTGAAGCCAACTGTCTCTTAGTCAAACTGCTTTAAGTTCTACAGCCCTTCTCATATTAAAAGACAGAAGCTGCCGAGATCGGCCAAATAGCCTTTACGAAAACGTCAATGTTACACGATATTTACCAATATTTACTGAGTGTACGGCCCCTAACTCTCATATTAAAAGACGGAAGCTGCCTTTACGAAAACGTCGATGTTTACCGATGAGTTAGGGGCCGTAGACCTTAAGATCTCCTTGGGTTTTAACTTAGGTGCAAAAACTGCACAACAGAAACTTGCCTTGACATCTTGAACAGACTTAAACTATGATTACATACACTGTCACAAATGATGTCAAAGAAAACAGAAGACAATCACAGATGTATAATTAGCTGTTTCCGAGACTGTACGGTTACTTTCGTACTGCAGGAAAATCTCAGTTTGTAACCTGTAATTTCTTACAACTACTGTTTATATGGATACATAGACGCAGTCAGTCCCTCATTCCTCTTCAACTTACATGTTTCTTAAATTAACTCCTACCAAACTATCCTGATTTAACTCTTTACCACACAATCCTGACTTTTAACGACCCCGTGACAGAAGCCTTTAGAAAACATTGTGGGAAAAGAAGAAAATGCTAGTAACCAGCATTTTCTCCTTTTCCCACAATGTTTTCTATTCTTCCCAAAACAAATTTAAGTTTTTCTGTCATATTCATTTTGTCGTTGGCAAATGCTTTCAATTTAGACTAGTCTTAAATTTTGTCGTTTGGTAAAGAGTTAAAGATGCTGAGAAAGACGGCTTTTGAAAACACAGTGGTTAATAGAGAAAAATTGCTGGCATCCATATGTCTCATTTTTCAATGATGGTTTTTATCCTTTCAAAGAAAAAGTCCATCATCTTAGCAACATTTCATCCTAAAGGTGTCTTTTACAACTATATTTGCCTTTGAGGCCAGTGTAGATCAAGATCATACTTTGCAGTCTAATCTTTGATCTACACTGTCTGCTTTGCTGCGACCTACTAGACAAAACTGACCCTCAGTTTTGCATTTATTTGGGTATTATTTCTAGATTTAGAAAGTCTGTTGGCACTCCAAGGGTTAACTTGCTTCCAATATGGAAAAAGTCTAATTGAGCCAAGTTCTGTAAAAAAGGGGGTTTAATGCATCTGCAAACAGTACTGCAGTCCACAAAGGCTGGCATTATTCGAAACTATTGGTCACTTTTCTGCATTTCAAAGGACCAGTGTATCTCATGATTCAGCCTATTGTTAGACAAAACGGATTTTATGAATCCATGATTATGTGATGACTTGCTTGGTACAATGCATTATACAGAGATGCATAATGCCCCATTTTGCCAGAGAAAAGCTCAATTATATTTGTTGTCTAGTACACAGAAAGTAACCTTGTACTTATATAGGGCTAGCCATTTTCAACTGTGACCTAAAGATTATTCTGAATTCATAACATCAATACATAAACAATGAAGACATTATAGAAATGAGCCATGCCCTGTGAAAAGGGGGCTTAATGCAAAAAGTATTGACCCATGTCAGCATGGGCAGTCTGCTGCAGGCTGACACGAGTCTAAACTTTTGGCTATTGGTCAATTTTCTGCATGTCAAAGGACCAGTCAATCTCATGATTCAGTCAGCTGATAGAAGAAATGAATTTTATAGATCCGTAATTATGTGATGTCTTGCCAGGTATACTGCATCACAGAGATGCATTTAGCCTCCTTTTGCCAGAGCATGGCTCCAACAGAATTGCCACTTGTGAAATTTTGTTTTCCTCTTTAGGAACGCAAAGCATGAGTTTTCTGCAAAATGAATACAAAATCTGTCCATAGTCTATATATGGTGAACTCGGAGTTGAATGCTGAACACCGATCAACATTCACATGAAATTGTAACACACTAAACAACGTCATTAGTACTCACCCCAATTTTGGTCCACCATTGGACAGGTCAAACACTTGACGAGGGTTTAACAACCAACAAAACTTATGAAACAATTTCCCGCCCTGATTACCACCAGATTTGGGATTGATGAACACTAGGATAGGTTTGAGCAGAGGAGAAGGGATGGGCTTCACGATGAAGGGTCGGTATTCACTGATCTCTTTGTAGCTTCCTTTTTTACGTTTAACGGATGATTTCCGCTTCTTGCGTAATGATGATTTGAAAGATCCCTGAAAGAAGAAGAAACAAACAACAAAAAATGATTAACATTTTCTCTTCAGTAAAAGTTTCTGAAACAGGCACATTTTTGTAGCAAATGCCTCTGCTGATAAGAATTTAATCATCAAAATTTGTGGCAAGCTTTCCATTTCTCTCTGACACTATCTCTCTGCTGAAAATTAATGCTGTTAGCTCTTTATGAAACGGCAAGGTTAAAGACCCGTCCAAATTGAAAAGCATTTGCAGACGACAGTTTCAATGTGGCTCAAATGATGCGATTTTTCTTTAATATGGTAGAAAACATTGTGCGAAAAGGATAAAATGCTGGTTACCAGCATTTTCTCCTTTTCCCTCAATCTATTCAAAGGACTTCTTCCTAAGGGTCTTAAAAAGTCAGCATTATGTTGTAAAGGGTTCATTAATGGCCTGCCTGTACATGTGTGTGTATACTCCAAATATCCAGCATTTTCTCCTCTTTCCACACCGTGTTAAAAAAAAGCCTTCTTTATCAGGGTCATTAAAACTCAAGAATGTTTGATAAAGGGTCAGGATTGATTGCTGAAAGGGCATTACCTTTTTTGGTAGTTTTATAATCCAAGATGGAGGCACAATGATGCCTGCATGTACCCCAAGTGGACATTGTTCCTCTATCTGCTGCATCATAAAACAGGCCACCTTGTTGTGATAGGCAGCCTTACACCAGGAACAACTGATTGCAATGATATCCTGAAATATACAAACAAAACAATCTAACTTCCGTGCGTTGCACCAGTAACAGCTGATTGCAATTATATCCTGAAATATACAAACAAAAAAATCTAACTTCAATGCCTTACACCAGAAACAACAGTCTGCCTTCTGTGGCAATTTCGTTTCATTGAAACCTTTACCACATGAACCTGTTTCCAAAACCACAGAAAAGCATTATGGCAAAATGAGAAAATGCTGGTTACCAACATACATGTTATGCTATTCTATTGCGTGTCAAGCCCAACAGCAACTATTGCAGACAGTCTAGATCACGATCAGACAACAAAGAACATGCACTCGTACCTTGGATCTATGCAGTCTGATCTTTACATATTCTATCTTCAAAAACAATAAAAGTATATCTTGTGCTTAGCACTTTAAGGTTTAAAGTGCTGAGAGACTCGAGTCTGGGAAAAACACCAATTCAGAGCATATAATGACATCAAACTTCAAAAATACTTTATCATTGAATTACAGGCCAACCAGCAGCCCAAAGTAAACAATTCAAAGTCAAAATGCTGACAGATTTAATTAATACACAATGCTTTTCTTCCCTATCAATGCCAAATCTCGTTATATGAACCAAATTCAATGTTAGGCCTAAAAAAAAATAGTTTGTTTAGGGTAACGTCTCCAAAAATGTTAGGTATGGTAGGGACGATTTTTTTTTTAAACCCCCCCCCCAAAAAAAAAACATTTTGAAAGAGCTTGACCTCTTAACCACATGAAAAAATGTAGACTTGTCCAAACCTAAAGCATTTGTAGACAACAAATTTAATATGGATCAAATGGTGGTATTTGCTTTTGAAAATGGAAAAAAAGAGAAAATGGTGGCTACCAGCTCTGAGTCCTTTTCTCATTATGTGTTCAAAAGACCTCTAGTCTGTCAATAACTTTCCGATTGTGTGGTAAATGGTCAAATTCTATCTAAACTATACTTCTATATTTGCATCTTTTTTCCCCACTGAATGCTGTCCACTTTTGTTTAACTCTTTTCTGAATTGAAATTTTTTAGACTTGTCCAAATTAAAAGTATTTGCAGACGACAAAACAAATGTGACTCACAAATTGAAATTTGTTTTGGGTAGGGTAGAAAACATTATGGGAAACAAAGAAAATGTGGGTTTATAGCATTTTCTCCTTTTCCCACAATTTTCCCACAATGTTTTCAAAAGTTTTGTTTAAGGATTGTTAAAACTGGGGATTGTGTGGTAAAGAGCTAAAACAGCTGAAAAAGTGAAAAACATTTATTTGCAAGTTTCTAAATAAACTGAATAAATACTAAAATGCTTCCTTTGTTTTTATGTTTAATACCCTCCCCCTCCAGAACACTTTAGAGGACCAAATATTTTATACTGATTTAAAGTAAACATTTTATCTGTAGAAAAGTTGGGTTTACAAAGGATATGCATTTTGTTTTTTATCTAGAACACACATTCTTGACACAACTTTGAAATTACAAGTATCCACTTTTGTTGTCCTTCAGAGTTATAATGTGAAACAAGAGTGCCGTCATCACAATATATGCCGCCACATGGCTGCTATTTCAAGCAGCTAGCTTTAGAGACTAAAGTGTTGGAATTTCTAGCACCTACCTGGGTAGCTCAATGGATATTTTGTGTTACTTGTGACCTAAAAGTTTTAAACACGGACTGATGGATGGACAGACGGATGCACAACGAACTGAGTGGTCATTGGCTTTGATTAAGCAATAAAAATATGAAGTTTCATGAAATTATGTCCATTAGTTGGAGATACATTGATGAAAAAAAAATTTTTTTTCCATGACACAGCAATAAATTCCAAAACCCTGACAATATATGCTAGGTCACATGATCTTTGAAAATTTCATCCAACTCCGTTGAGATATGTCCAGTAATTAAAGAGATATTGGTGAAAAATGAAATATAACATTAAGCCCCCTTTTTCCATGATGCAACTATAAATCGCAAAACCTTGACAATCTGCACTAGGTCAAATGATGAGAAACATTCTATGAAAATTTTATCCAAATCCGTCAAGAAATGTGGGAGGAGTTGCATTCACAAGAAATAGACTTATGTAAGGACGGACGCAGTTTAAATTTGACATGAAGCCCCCTTTTTCCATGACACAGCAATAATTTCCAAAATCCTGACAATATGCGGTAGGTCACATGATCTGTGAATATTTCATCCAAATCCATTGAGATATGTCCAGTATTAATTAAAGAGATACTGGTGAAAAATGAAATATAACATGAAGCCCCCTTTTTCCATGACACAGCTATGAATCGCAAAACCTTGACAATATGCGCTAGGTCACATGGTGAGAAACATTCTGTAAAAATTTCATCCAAATCTGTCAAGAAATGTGGGAGGAGTGCTGCTGTTCCTCAATTTTATATAGATCAGACACATTTTACCTGGAAATTAAAGTGGCATTACTTGCCGAAGTGTAGGAGAGATTAGAAAGCCTTGGAAAATTTTTGCATAGCGGTTCCTAGCCTAGGCAGTTTCAGGTTTTTCTCTAAGACCAGGTAGGGTAAATTAAGCTGAGTGAAAGGGGGGGGGGGGGGGGGGAACAAGGCAAGTTTGGGTAGATTTATATTTTCCGAAAGAAATTATTGTTGCCTCATTGTGACAAAGATAGAAAAAAAAAAATATGAAAATACCTGTTTAATAAGAAGACCTATCGACGCTTGATACAAATCTAAACTTCTATCATTGCCGTCGTCTAGTTTAGTCCACAGTCCGTCCTGTCAGATAAGTTGCAAGAGAAACCTCCATTAAAATTTTTTGAATGTTATATCTGCATTGAACACTGTAATTGTTCATAGTTCTGGAGCATGCTAGCACTTTTGTCTAATGATGTTTAACAGAACTTGTTCAATCTGAAATCTAGCAAACCGAAAGTAGCGACAATGTACTAAAGAACCGGAAATGCGGTGATCACAACAGAGATGACGGGATCCTGTCTATATTTTACGCGAAGAAAAGCGAAAATCACAAGTAAAAGTTCGTTACACAGTCTGTACTGAACCGCAGTATTTCAGGCGTGATTCGTTTAAGAAAATAAAACTGGTACCCGTTTGTCTTTTGTAACCGTGCGATAGGATATGAACGTTCAATAAACAGAAGTTTCTGTGTGGAGTTAGCGAAAAAGCCCGATCTCTCCGCTTGCCTGTATGTATTTTTAGAAATGGAAAACCCACGTTATTGCGTTTGACAGTTTGTGTTTAAGGTCAGTTCAATATACTCCGGTACACGGTAGCTTTCGTACAGGCGTAGGAGTTTTCATGCATAATTATGTATGTAGTAGTACATGATTACACACCTATAATATAATGCGCAATATTTGCCGAAACAGGCGTCCTGTGACACAGTATGATAAAAGGCTGATTTTTTTTTTTATCGGAAGACAAAAAAAAAATTAGGGTCGGGGCAAAATCTCCAGATAGGGTCGGGTTACCCGAAACATACTATTTTTTTTATTACGCCTTATCAGCAAATATTTTCCATATGGAAGAGTCTAAAATTTTGTTGTCTGGTAAAAGAGTAAACACTTTACCACACAGCAATACTTTAGACTGGTCCAAATTGAATGCATGTGCAGACACAAAAAAAATTGAGGATCAAATATTTGCTTCGTTTCTCTGAAAGGTTAGAAAACATTGTGGAAAAAGGAGAAAATGCTGGTTACCAGCATTTTCTCCTTTTTCCACAATATTTTTAAAAGTCTTTTTTCTCAGGGTCGTTAAAATCCGGGAGTGTGTGGCAATGGGTTAAACATGGTTCCATCCTATAAATACCCTGGGCTAGAGATTACTGTGTAGATCACTAGTTTATAGAGAAAATCTCAACACAGACACATTAAATCAAGATTATATTTTTCTTTCTTGGATTTGTTATTCTGGATCCTCATATACAATAGACAGCCTAACAATAGCGTCAAAGACATTTTTAGGAGAGGTGAAATAAACTGGTAGTGAGCTGCTCAGATGACAAAGAAACACTATGTTCCATGAGGGGTTGTGGGTGGAGGAGAGAGGAATTTGCAACTTTCTGAAAATAAGTACTTCTTTCATTTGCTGCAATATTTTCAGAAGTTATACTAGGAAGATGTGTTTGAAAATTCTGTATGTTGTATTTATTTTAACTCTACAAAACAAGAAAAGTTCAGACATGCCCATATTAAAGGAAGCTGAAGACAACAAAAAAGAAATGTGGCTCAAATGACAGAAATTGACTTTGAAAGGGGGGAAAACAATAAGGGGAAAAAGAGTAAATGTTGGTAACAAACATTTTCTCCTTATCCTCACAGTGTTTTCAAAAGCTTTCTTCGTCAACAAATGGGACGATTGGGTAAAGAGCTACAGGCCCCAGGAGACATCCATATCATGTTTCTGATATTCTTCTCTTCTCTATGTACTAGTTTTTCACTAAACATCCAACTTTCTCCCTCCAAGAAAAGTTTGACTGATTGTTTGGTGTTTAATGCCATTTTTATCATTATTTCAGTTTTATTGCAGCGGCCAGTGCACTTATCAATGCTTTCCTTGAGTTTCTGTTACCAGACCTTTGCACAATATTCTTCTCAAGGCACTGGTTGTTTATCCACACATCATCAAAACAATGATCACCAGTGAGACAGGAATAAATCCTGTCGTAATGATCATAGATAATCAATCCTCAGAAAGAAATTGGCCAAGCTGGGGATTCAAACCAGCCACCCCCTGTTCTCAAGTCTTGTATGCTACCGACAGTGCTACCAGGGCGTTGTTCAAAGAAAAGAGAACAAATGGGAATAATCTTTAAACTTTGATCATGATTACTTGTACTTCGAAGAAAAAAAAAATTCATGAGCCATGCTCTGTAAAAAGGAGGTTTAATGCATCTGCAAAAAAAGTTTTGACCTGTGTCAGGCTGACCCGTGTCAATACTGTTTGCTATTGGCCAGTTTTTTGTATGTCAAAGGACCAGTGTAACTCCAGATTCAAGCTCTTGGGTTTAATTTTCCATGTTAATCTCTGAAATTTTATGCTGCTGACCAACATGATTTAAGAATCAAATCTTTACCAAACAATCCAAAGTTATAACGACCCTAAGAGTAAAGGCTCCTGAAAACATTTTGGCAAAGGAGAAAATGATGGAAAGCAGCATTTCCCAATTTCCAACAATGTTTTCCATCCTTCCAAAGGAGTTTTTCTTATTTTTAGTTTCAATTTTTTTGTTGTCTGCAACGGCCTTCAATCTGGGCAAGTCTACAATTTTGTTGTTTGGTAAAGACCTAAAGTAACAATAGCTGCCAAAAGTAAACAAGGCGGGTGTTAAAATGCATTTTAAGATAAATTAATTTCAAAACTAGGTTAAAAGTTGCCAGATCCCTTTATTTTTTGCCTGATTACAAGATTCATTTTTCTGCCTGCGACTAACACTAGGACCGACCACACAAGAACAGATTGTCATCTTCAAAATATCTTCCAGTTCATATTTCAAATACTATTAACAATGAGTGTATTATTTACATGTGTGTCACTTTATTAAGTTCCTTTACCTTAGTTTATAAATCTAATGATACAAACTTCGAGGATTAAGACTTCAGAACATTTTTCATAAAATCAGAAGTAATGGACATTACATATGCATAAGATTACGATAAATCATGCAATGAATTTCCTGTACTTTGCACCAAAATTCGCTTTTTTTTAATGTAAAGAACCTGAGTGACTCCATACTAATACATGATATGTAGAGTTCACTTACCTTGCTTTGAAATGGTAATCTTTGTTGTTGGAATGACTGCAAAAAAAAAATGATAATTTGCAAAGTAATTTTATACTAGTCAAGCAGACAAGATACTGCTATTTTTGAAATTTTACAATACATACCACACCTAGAAAACAAAATTATGAGAATCACATCACTGAGTACGACATGAGCACCATATGGGTGTGCCAACGCTTGGCTGCAGTTGCTTTTAGAAATAGATTGATACTGAGTGAACATTTTAAGTAGAAAAAGGGGCATGACTGTGTCATATTATGATGTTTACTTGCCCCTGTTGCATGGGTCCCCTTTTTGATAGTTAATAACTTGTCCGAGTTTGAAGGAAAGATCTTCAGTAATGATAGAGATATTATACCTAGCCAAATTTTTGCATGATGACGATGACGCAGATGCAAACGATGACAAGGCTATGACAATACCTCGATGTTTTCTTCGAAAACAGCCGAGCTAATAAAAAGTGAAAAAGGTTAAATTTCGTACGTTTTTTCCGCACTTAGATATTATTAGGGAGACTGACTTTTGCATTAATATTGTTTTCCTATATGAGAAAAAAAAAGATCTTTTTTTTTTGATGAGTTCAAGAAACTGTTCTATACAGGAGGGCCATCATGGCCCTGGGTCTATTAATTTCACCAACCTGATTCTTAAGAACGTTCTTGGTCTTATTCTCAGACTTTCTAAATTTGAAAGTAATACTTCTGATCGGCTAAACCAAAAATGGTTTTGCCAATCAGAAGAAATGTGTTACTTTCAAATTTAAAAGGTCTCTGAAAATAAGACTAAGAATGTTCTTAAGAGTAGTTGGTGAATAAGTACCCTGGTGTTGCTCATCTGAAGTTTCATCATTCTGATCTTTAACAACTGGAATTCTCAATTATAATAATCTACACGAGCTTTCGGCTGTACAACCGCCTTCTTCCAAGTGTGATCCTGTGATCACAGGATCACACTTGAAGAAGGCAGTTGTACAGCCGAATGCTCGTGTAGATTATTATAATTAAAATTTACATTTCTCAAGAAGAGGATATCATGTACTGGAATTCTCCATAAAACTCTGATCCCTAGAGAGATGCTGCTTTTTTAACCAGATTGACTTAATCTGAACGAACGTGATATAAAACAAAAAGATGATGCCACTTGAAAATTATCAAAACTCTACTGCTCTCCTGGGTTTTAAGCCTTATTCTGCTAAATAACTAACATGAAACTTTCAAGTCAATAGTAAAAACCCAAATGTTGCTATTTCAAAATTATTTTTTGGGCAAAAATATATCTTTATCAGACAGTGCAGATCCAGGATCAGCCTGCAGTCTGATCTTAATCTACACTATCCACAAAAGGTCAGTGAGCCGTGCTTAGCAGCCTAAGGGTTAAGGTTTTGCTCCCTATAGAACCCAGTCATTGATTGATTGATTGATTGATTGATTGAATGGTGTTTTACAACTGCTTTCAACATTATTTTCAGTCATATCATGGCAACAACTCACATTTTCATGTTTTTCCTGGGTTTCAACAGTACAACCCAGTCATCTGAGGTAAACATCTTAAGTAATGACAGAAATATTATAAAACATCAAAGCTTTTGCACATCAATGACAACATCATTTTAACAACATTTAAATTGTCATCTGCATGACTTCCAATTAAGTTGAGGCCAAAATTTTGTCTTTTGGTAGAGTGGTAGAATGTTTGGCATAAATATCGTAACCATATATACTCACTTTCCCACATTGTTTGCATTTCCCCTCCTGTCTCCTTCTGTGGACCCAATGGTGTCGCATCAACTGTTGCTGAAAAGAGAAAACCAGCAAGGTAGAAAATTTTATAAGTCTGAGCCTTTCAACCCTTTTACCCTTTACCACAGAATCCTGACTTTTAAGACCTTGAAAAAGAAGCCTTTTGAAAAACACTGTCGGAAAAGGAGAAAATGCTGGTAACCCTTCCCAAAACAATCTTCGAAATTTGAGTCACATAATATTGTGTTGTCCGCAAAAGCTTTTAATTCGGACTGGTCTTAAATTTTGTCGTTTGGTGAAGAGTTAACACAGAATTCTGAGTTTTAACGGCCCTGAGTGAGAGAACTTTTGAAAAAAATGTAGGAAAAAGAGAAAATGCTGTTAACAAACATTTTCTCCTTGTCCCACAAAGGTTTTTTGTATCCTATCAAAGACAAATCTCATGATTTGAGCTACAGTTAGCTTGTCATCTGCAGAATTTAATGCCTTCAAATTCTTATCAGTTCTATCAAAATGAAATTGAATGCTGCTCCAGTCAGAATTTCCAACAAAGTAGCTCACAATGTTGAGAGTCCCCCAATCTGGCTGAATATTCTGTGGAGTCTGACCTGGATCTACGTAGTCCTCATAGGCAATAAGAGTTGTCCACAGCTATTTTCCTAGTACTTGTTTAATGATACCAACATATTACATGCACCTAGTGTATGGCCTTTTTACCAATCAATCTCAAGAACATTCTTAGTCTTATTCTCCAAGATTTTCTAAATTTGAAGGTTTGACACAACTTCTGCTTGGCTTAACCAACTGGTGTAGCCAATCAAAAGTTGGATTATTTCAAATTTAGAAAATTCTGAAGAATATTATAACTAAGAACGTTCTTAAGAATGGTTGGTTAATTAACATAAACCAAGGTCTCCTCTGAAAACTGCTCCTTATGACCCAATTCATTTGTTAGTGTTAAAGTTCATATTCATTTTATGGCCTGAATCACCTAGAAGAATCCAAATCCTCAATGTACTGAGTTTATTCTTTTCAACAAAACACAGTTTTAAACCAGTCTAAACTGAAAGTATTTCAAGACAATTTCAAGACAATGAGCTACAAGTGAATGTTAATCAAAAGGATTTTCTTCTTTTATGACAATGTTTTCAAAGCAATTTTCTTTAGGGTTGTTAAATCAGGGAATTGTTCGACAACAGGTTAAGCTGACCACTTCATGAAAAAAGACATGAAGGACATTTCTGAGTAGTATTAGGAAGAACCAAACATTTCAAATATTCTATACGTACAAGCAATTACAACAGTATAAGAACATGTAATAAAAAACTAAACTGTCTACAATGAAATAATTTGAATAATTACAGATTCCTCACTCTGAATTAAGTTTTTTTTAACTCTTAATACACCAAAATAAACCAAAAACATTCTTTTGGGTCAATAAAAACATACAAAAAATTGCTGTTTAATTGTTGCCTTTGGCCATCATGTAACAGCATAGGCTGCGCTAGCAGAGTTTAAATCTAAGATCAGATGGTATGTTTTATGTAGTCTGGTTGTAATCTACATTGGCCATCAACTTAGCTATACCTATGAAAGGTGGACTAAGGATAAAAAGTTCATCCCAGTAGACATTTCTATATAATAACTGGATGAAAATTTGAACTGTGGTATTTTCTTCTCTTTTTTTCCACGAGACAAAAAGTAATTTTGAAAATAATACTCTGTCATTTTCCTCCTTGTGCAATTTTACAATTTGACAGACTGGAGACAGTCACCTCATTCATTTCACTGTAAAATTGAATTAGTCTGAGCATGAAGAATTTTCATGGTCTCTTGTCTTTTGTCATTTCCCTATAATACTCCTGCCTAAAACATGTAAGACTAGAACTTGTTTTTCTACAAAAAAACAGATGTCCCCCCCCTTTTTGGTGTCAGAAGGATTGATATGTCACCAAGGCAACTTCTAACTGAAATAATGGTCATTTTTCTTTAACGGTTTTCGAGTAATAGAGCGGACACGAAATTGTACGTAAAATGAGTACGGAAAATAATCAAAGGAAAATAACTCGAAAAATATACAAGTCAGAGTTATGGTTCTTGTGCATGACACTTCATCTCACAGGGCTTTACAAATGTGTGAAGTTTTATCAAAATATCTTAAAAGGTATTCCAGTTATAGAGCGGACACAATTTGTGAAGGAAAATAATCAAAGGGAAATAACTCGAAAAATATACAAGCCAGAGTTATGGTTCTTGTGCATTACACTTCATTTCATGGTGCTTAACAAATGCTTGAAGTTTTATCAAAATATCTGAAAAGGTGTTCGAGTTATAGAGTGGACACGATTTGTGAAGGAAAATAATCAAAGGGAAATAACTTGAAAAATATACAAGGCAGAGTTATGGTTCTTGTGCATGACACTTTGTCTCATGGTGCTTTACGAATGCGTGAAGTTTTATCAAAATATCTTAAAAGGTTTTCGAGTTATGGAGTGGACACGATTTGTGACGGACAGACAGACAGACAGACAGACAGACAGACAGACAGACAGACGGATGCACGGGGAAAAACAATGTGTCTCCCAACCCTGACGGGGGGAGACATAATTTTATTACAAAAACTCTCCTCTGATGCTCAAACAATAAGTTACTGTTCAGGATTTCCGTTTATGATATAAAAGTATCTATAGATGCATGAAAATCAGTTTGAATGCAAAATATCAAAGCTGATCGCATCCTTTGGATGCAGACAAAAGCAAAGACTTAATTTAACTACATCAATAATGAAAACAATGCAAAATATCCAGATTTAAGTCTTCCTGTACAAACTGATCATCGGAATTCCAAAGTGTCTTCAGATGATATTGATCAAAGTGTATATAGATATATGTTGATAGGCCAAGATGTAACCAAGATGCTTAAAAAATAGATCTCTTTGTTTTTGACTTTGATTGGTGAACCAAAATAATGACAATAATGTCCTTTCTGGCGAACTTATCACAAGAAAACAGCTGTTGCTTAGCATTTCTATACTGAAACTGAAAATGGCTTCCTTGGCCAAAAACACAAAAAGCAAATGCAATCTTTCCAAGACCAATGGTTGCAAGATCCTGCCTTCAAAGCTTGGTTGCGAAAAGAAACTGATTACACAGATTCCTCCACGAAAATTTGTATGAAGTGTTTGATTTGTTGTGAAACTTTGCAGAAGAAACATTTTTACAACAGCTTGTATGGACTTGCAGAGAAGTACCATTGTAAGACATATATTTCGAGCAGCAGTCACCGGTGTGCACAGCAAATTAAATCTGCAAAAGGTTCCATTAACTCTTTACTAAATAATCCTGGGTTTTAACGACCCTTGGAAAGAAGCCTTTTGAAAACATTGTGGAAAAAGGAGAAAATACTGATAATCAGCATTTTCTCCTTTTTCCACAATGTTTTCTACTCTATGAAGGACAAATTCCAGCATTTAAGCCATCTTTACTTTTTTGTCTGCAAATGATTTCAATTTGGACCAGTCTAAAATTTTGTCATTTGGTAAAGAGTTAAGAAATCATTTGAAACAGCTTCTTTCTTCTGGATACTCTCAGTCTGTACTTACTATGCAGGTTTTAATTTCAAAGCTTTTCTTTGACAGAATATCTAGCAAAGAAGTAGACATTATAGATCCAAAATCAGACTGCATGTTCTGTGAAGTCTGATCTTGACCTACACTGGCCACAAAAGCAATCAAATCCAGGTTCAGGCTAAAAGAATTTGCCCTTTACCACACAATCCCAACTTTTAACGACCCTGAGAAAGAAATCTTTTGAAATCACTATTGGAAAAGGAAACCGAATCTACAGTTATCAATTCAAATGTTGCTAAAACTGATGACTTCTATCTTTCATAGGGTAGAAAACATTGCGGGGAAAGGAGAAAATGCTGGTAATTGGTGTTTTTTTTCTTTTCTCATAGAGTTTTCTAGTCCCTTTGAAAGAGATACATGTATATCAAGTTTTGAGGCACCTTCAATTTGTTGTCTGTAAAATGCTTTCGACATGTTAACGTAAAAAATTTTGCAGCACAAAATGTACTTTAAGAAAATGTAGCACATATCATAAAACAAAGACATCTGCCCTTTAACTTGGACTTCTATTAGAGCAATGCACCTATTATCGACCCTTTTGGGCAGTAAGTGCATGGACTTATACAGTATGACTACTTCACTCAGTTGACCATTTTCCGGTGTATCATAATATCGACACAGCATGTTTCAGGACAGTGTAGCAACGTAATTAATGGCACGAGAAAAGGATGGTGGAGTGTATCTGTTATCGACCCATTCCGGAATTATCGACCCCCTTAGACTTTTTTAAAATAAAATCAGCCTTGCATTATTTAAATTAACTTCGTTTGCGTAATACCACGAATAAACATAAAACATCAGTAGTTTGTTTAAAAAATAAAACGATTTCTGAGGGTTCGGAATGTGACTTATGCTACCCTTCTTTACCTGTTTGGGAAAAACAAAAGTTCTCAATGAAAAATGAATATGGAATGATTACATCAAACATGTGGTGTTGTTGTTTCTACAGAAAAAAAGTCATTGCAAGTGTGGTTTATGTTTACTAGTATTCTATTTATAAGAAAAAGCGCACCTGCTCTACCAATTAATGCCCAGTCTACTTGCAATCAGGACAAAGTGTATATTCTTCCGACCCTCTTCATCCCAAAACATGAATTCAAGCCTGTCTGCATTCTACGAGGGCTGTTCGATATGTAATGTGTATTGTACCACAGCGCGATAACGCTTTGCACAATTTCGTGGATGATGATACGCTTGAATAGCTCTATTCAATACCTTTCCAATGGTGTAAACACGAGCCTTCAGCTCCACATAGTTTTAAACTTATAGCCATTTCAATAGAGCTAGTCGTTGACCACTGTTGTAAAAATGGTTGGGAAACGGATTAAGAATATTAAAGAAAGTAGAGCTTATATAAAAGTTCGCACAAAACTCGGTCATTCGGTAATGCAGATTTTTACTGAATTGGGGGACGTTTATGGGTCTGATAAGGTATCTTATGAGACAGTTCGTAGGTGGAGAAAGAAATTTCTGACTGGCACAGAGTCCGTCAAAGATGCAGCAAAATCTGGCCGACCTGTGACTGTAACAGGCAAGGCAAATGTCTCAAAAGTCAGGGAAATAATTGAAAGTGATGGCAGATACTCGGTTCGTGATATTGCCGACGCTGTTTGCATATCGCTATCGCGGGTGCATTTCATTTTGAAGCGTATTTTGAAAGTACGAAAGATTTCTGCCAGATGGATACTGCATATATTGGCAGATGGCCAAAAACGGGTACGAGTACAAACCGCTAAGCAATTGCTCAAAATGTTTCCCAAATTCAATCAAAGACAATTTGCAAACATTGTTACTGGTGAACATGGGTTCACTATTTTGAACCAGTAAGAAAAATTGGAAACAAAATATGGCTAACTAAACACGGTAGAAGGCCTGTAGTTGCCAAAAGAAGCATAAGCACAAAGAAGGTTCTTTATTGCATATTCTTCTCATGTGATGGTATAGCCTTACAAATTCCGGTGCCCAAAGGCAAAAGTGTTACAGGTCAGTATTACCGAGATGTTATACTAAAAAAGGTCAAGAATTATTATCTTAAACGACGCCCTGTGTCAGGATTTAGGCATGTTCGTCTACTTCATGATAATGCTCCATCACATACATCTGAGCTTGTGAAGCAATTTTTGAAGTCGGAGAAGGTTAACGTCTTGCCACACCCACCATACTCTCCAGATCTAGCCCCATGCGACTTTTTTCTTTTTCCAAAACTTAAAAAGTTCTTATCTGGTCGTCGTTACAAGTCCCGACAAGCCCTTGGCTCAGCCATCAGTCAGTGCCTCAGAGGTCTACCTAAATCAGCTTACCGTGACGCATTTCAGAAATGGATTCAGAGATTGAAATTATGTATTTCAAACCGCGGAGAATACTTTAAAGGGATGTAAAAATCATTTCACTATTTGAGTCAAATGCTTTTGAGATATCGTACAATACACATTACATATCGAACAACCCTCGTATATACCATCTAGATTGACAGGACTCACATGTAACCCATTCAGACTTTTACCCGGAGGATTTAAGGCACATCAAGCAGACCTTGGACTCCTCTTCGAAATCGACAGAGTCTGCGTCACGATGACACTTGGATGTACCATGTACGTAATTTGTGGATAATAAAATGAAATAGAGACGACAACGATTTTACCACATAAACCATTCCATATAGTTTTAGTCCATTGTATATATCAGTCATGCTCTACAAACACTATATTTTATATTAGGAATATTAAGCGTTTTTATGACAATAAGCAAATGTACGGCAAAAGGGGTCGACAATAGAAACACTCCAATGTTTTGTCTCTAATTATCGACCCCCTCTCCAAATTTTTGTTGTGAACTTATTTGCCCATTTTAGCCAATAAAAATAGTCTTATGTCCTTTAAAATGAAAAATTATGCATATACAATGACTTAAATGTATTTTGAAATCGAATCGATGGTGAAAACTTTACAGGTACTCCCCTATTAGCGCCGATAATTCTGGATGAAAATTTTGCGACCACTAAAAACACCGATGATATCTTGTGACGCAAAGGCAGACGTTATCATATTATCTTTGTGTCATTTCATGTTAACAACCGATAAGATTGTAAATAACAGTTCCAAAGCAAAGGGTCGATAATAGAAGGGGGTCGGTAATGCATGCCTTTACTCTAGTATGTTCTCTAATCGTAATTATTGTGCAACACATTTCTTCACTGTTCTCTTTCTATTTTATTCAAATTTGTTGTCTGCAAAATGCTTTCAACTTGTAAAAGTAAAAATTTTGACCTGCTAAAACTTTTAATGTATTTTAGCTCTTTACCAAAAGACAAAATTTCAGGATTGTCCAATTTGAGAGCAATTGCAGGCACAAAAAAAATGTGACTCAAAAAGTTTTTTTTGGTAGGGCAGAAAACATTGTGGAGAAAGGAGAAAATGCTGCTTACCAGCATTTTCTCCTTTTCCCACAATGTTTTCAACTGCTTTCTTTTTTAGGGTCGTTAAAAATAGGGATTGTGCGGTGAAGGATTAAAGGAATGTAGCACAAATCATAAAACCAAGACATCTGTCCTTGACCTTGGACTTTCAGAGAGGATTACATTTTGTTCTCCACACATAATTATTGTGTAACACCTTTCTTCACAGTTCTATTCCAATTTCATTGAACTCATTACAATGAAATCAAACTGGTTGTTGTAAAATATGCACTCTTAAACTCTTTACCTAAAGACAGAATTTCTAGACTTGTGCAAATTGATTGATTTATTGTTTCGTGTTAAACGCCGTTTTCAACATTGTTTCAGTTATATTGTGGTGGCTAGTGCACCTATCCATGCTTTCCTGTAACTTTTTTACCAGTGCTCTGTACAATATTATTTCAAAGCCACTGGCTGCTTTCCCACATAACCAACGCCGAAGCAATAGTCAGCGGTGAGAGAGGAATCAATCCTGTCTCAATGACTATCATTAATCCTCGGAAAGAAACTGGCCAAGCTGAGCATCGAACCAGCGTCCCCCTGTTCTCCAATCCTGTACACTACGGACTGAGCTACTGGGGCTCAGCTTGTCCAAATTGAAAGCATTTGCAGACATCAATTTAAATGTGGCGCATATGATTAAATTTTTTCTTGAAGGCAAGGAAATATTGTTGAAAAAGGAAGAAATGCTAGTTACTAGGATTTCTTTCCATTTCCACAACATTTTAGAAAAGGCACCTTTCCGAAGGGTGGTAAAAACATAAGCGTGTAAAGAGTAAACTTTTGTGCAGTCTGATCTAACACGTGATCTACATTGTCCACTACTCAGAAACAGATACTTTCAAAATGACATGATAAAGGGGATTTTTGTTTTTTTTTTCAGTAAAAGATCAATTTATTTCATCGAATGAACATCATGGGTAATAATTTTACGAGTGGCACAGACCCAAGTAAAAATATTACGGATAATGTTTACAAAATGAAATAAATTTTGATCTTTTACAGAAAAAAAAAATATTCTATTTTTTCACACTTATAGCCCCTTTTTTGCATGGGCTTTCATCAAGATCAAGTACAGCTGTTTTCGCTAATTCCCTGTGGCGTACCCGCCTCACATAACAATGCATTACAATATTACGTAATGCACAAGAAATGTAGGGTAAATGCACGTATACTATGTCATATTTCCCTCCGGTTGAATGGCACACACTGCTGTACCTAGGTAACTAGAGCGTGGGTACTATTTCCTCCTTCCATTGAAGAGTTAGAAAATATGAAAACAGATTTTTTACGCTGGTCATAACCATGAATATCAAACCATGATTCACCATTATTTCTCGATAAACTACCTAAAAGCATGAAATACTTTGGCTGTTTTTCATGATTGAAGTAGAAGGCCTGACATTCATGTTACTGTCTGCTTGATTACGACGTTGATTAGCAAACAATAGAAGCTTACAAATAAGCTTACTATATCCATTAGTGCTTGATTGAATTAGCTGGTTCTGTACTTTTGGGACAGGCAATCTATCCCATATATATATCTTACCTTTTATTTTATCAATAATGAATGATGCTTTCAGGGTATTGATTCAGAGTTGCCCCTAAAAGCTTATCCCTCCACCACAGAAGTCTGAGTTTTAACAACCTTGTGGACGACGGCTTTTAAAAACATTGAGGGAAAATGAGAAAATGCTGGTAACCAGCATTTTCTCATTTTTCCTCAACGTTTTCTACTCATTCAAAGTCAAACCTTATAATATGAACAGCATTTAATTTCTCATCTGCAAAATGGATCTATATGCTTTTGATTTTGACAAGTCCAAAATTTTGTTGTTTGATAAAGAGTAATTCACAAATAGAATATCTATCACAACTTGCCTTTGAAGACAGTGTGGATTAAAGATGCCCGTCTACAGCCGGTGAGCAAAAACACTGTTAAATTTCAAACAATTTAGAATGGTACAGAAATCAGCCCTTTGTGTAAACATGGATAAATTATTGACATATATGGTGTAATTGTAAAAAAGAAACACGGAGATTTGTATTAGAAACCGAACATTGGTCAGAAGAAAACTGGCTGACGATCGAAGCTCTAAACAATGGCGGTGCGTCTTGGAAATTTATCGTTGGTTTCTGCCTAGAGTTGGATGCGGTGTAATTTGCATATAGGCCGCGACCTCTGTCAGAAAATCGAGGCTGCAACAGAGAAGCCTCCATTTTCCTTTGTTTACCTTATTAGACGCAGGGCGAAGGTCAAATATAGTCACGTGACAGAATGCATGATCATCATACGAATCTACCCGAGTGTATTACGGACATATCGAAAATCTTCGATTCAAAAACCGGAAACAACGAGTCTGTTTACATGGAAGGTCGCAACTCGGCGAAATGCATTTTCTATCGACCGTAATCTAAGCAACCTTGCAACCATCAGGCGCAATATTTGGCATGAAGATATAAGAATGACATTTGTTTGATAAATTAGAGACAAAATCAGTTAAAACTGGCTGAAAATGAGTATAAGGGCCTCTTTAAATTTATACTGCAGTCTTAGATCTACACTTTCTGCTTTCCTTCATGATGTAATGACAAAAAGATCCTTAAAATTAGAATACTTGACTTTTCATGGGGTGTTGATCAGTCTTCACTATAAGTCATGTAAAGTTACCCTTCAGCACCTGACAACATTTTAGACTTGTCCGATTTCAAAGAACACGCAGATAATACAGAAAATGTGAAATGAAGGGGCTTGTCTTTGAAACGGTGGAAAACATTATGGGAAAAGAAGAAAACACTGGTAATTAGCATTTTCTCCTTTTCCCACTTTGTTTTCAAAGGCCGAACTCTTCCTCAAGTTTACTAAAACTCAGGATCATGTGGTAAAGATTTAACCGTGCTATGATGGCCATTGGAAGCTCACCTGAGCTATTTCTCTCTTTCAAAGAAGAATGACAAGATCATCTGCAAGACCAACATTTTAAGTTTCATGAATAGATAAAAGGCTTCTTGTCTGTATCTGCTTCTGTGTGCAAACACTTTGACAATTTCCAGTCATCTGTGTTATTACTGAAGATATTGTCTAAACTTCGGCTAGTAGTTGTCAATCAAAACGGAAACTCATGCCCTAGGGACAGGTAACCTGCAAAACATTTTTGAGACAGTTATGTCCCTTTTTCAACTAGACATTTTCGCTGAAAAAAGCAACAAAAGCTGAGCACTAACTTGGAGTGCATTTTTCCACTTAACCATAACAAACTATATTACAACTGGTCCAAGAAATCATCAAGACAAACATTATGACTAAATTGAAATAAACTTATGGGCTTCTAAAGTGCATGCAAGGTTTTCCTTGTATTAGACTGTGAGACCTTCTTTCTGATCAAAGGTGATAGCTGAGATAAGATTTTGTGGGATGCAGATGGTGGATGGTCAGGAGAGCTGATGCCATGGGCCATCATGATGCACCCCAACTGAAGGCACAAAACCACCCATAGTAAGATGAATTCTTAGAATATTGCTTACATGATACTAAGGTTTAGAATAAATTTTGCTCTCATGATGGATCATAATATTGACAGGAGATTGTTACTTTTTCAATAAAACACCACAGATGTAGCAATTCATTAGTATATTGGAAACTGAGTATATGATTCCAGTAGGCCTTTGGGAGACATTGTTTTTGCACTTTCAGAGTGATCTGGTGTCAGCTGGTCCAACTGATAACACTGCACAATGGATGAACCAATAACAACTTCTCATCTTCTCTCTGTGGACTGAATTTGAAAACATCACTGAGAAAAAAGAACAGTCATTGCCTGTACCAAGCTATTAATTTATTCCACATCAAACCAAAACCACCATTCATTTTTCCTGAAGAGTATTCTGAATGAAGTTAAAAATACAATGAAGAAGTACAAAGCTACAACTTAATATCACTAGTAACTTAGTAAGGCCTTTTTTTAACCTTTTTCAGAGAGGGTTTACTTAAGTTTGGCTCACAGAATGTGTGAAGTAGGGAGAATCATACCTGTACTTTCCAATCTCCCATGCTCCCATCTACAGAATTTGTTGGGATAAAATTAAGAAAACCTTCTGAACAATCATCAAAGTGAAACTACTCAAAATCCGTGCTAGGTAGAGTTATTGTTCTTGCGCCCTGTACTCCATAATATTGCAACAAACATGCATACCAAGTTTGAAATCGTTCTGACTTGAGATGACAAGCACTAAATGCTGTAAAAATGACTATCAAAGGGAAAAAACTCAAAGACAGCACAAGGTGGAGTTACAATTCTTGCGCATTGCACTTCAAAATATTGCAACAAATAAGCATACCATATTTCAAGTCATTCCTACTTAAGATGACAAAGTTATGCTCCGGACAAGCAAGAAATGCTATAAAAATGAAGATCAAAGGGGAATAACTCAAAATTCGTGCTAGGAAGAGTTATGGTTCTTGTGCACTGGACTTCGTAATTTTTCAACAATCATGCATACCAAATTTGAAGATGTTCAGACTAGAGATCACAAAGTTATATTCCGGACAAGCAGAAAATGCTGTAAAAATGACGAGCTAAGGGAAATAACTCAAAGAAAGCACAAGGTAGAGTTATGGTTCTTTCACACTGCACTCCGTATTATTGCAACAAACACAAATGCCAAGTTTCAAGTCAATCAGACTGGAGATGACAGACACAAATGCCAAGTTTCAAGTCAATCAGACTGGAGATGACTAAGTTATGATCTGGACAAAGAGCTTGACGCCCGCCCAGACGCCATGGGTGATCCCATAATACGTCCCGTCTTTGACGGGCGTATTAAAATTTTAGAATTTTCCAAATTGAAAACATGTAAATACTGCAATTTCATTTAGCTTACAAGATGATTTCTGTCTCTGAAATGGTACAAAACTTCAATGGAAGAGGAAATATCAGCATTTTCTGCTTTTCACATAAGGCTTTTGAAAACCTTCCTCCCTGGAGCTGTTAAAGGATTGTATGGTCATGAGGATAAAATAAGTCACTGGTATCTCTAAACAAGAGAATAACATGCAGGTGCCATTTAAGCAAGGCTGCAAGTACTTCAGACTTTTACTGAAAATTGTAAGTCAAAAATGGGGCATAACTGTGTCAAAAGTATTTCGATGGTTATCTGCCCCTGTTGTATGGGTTCCCCTTTTGATAGTGAACAACTTGTTCAAGTTTGAAGTAAACATTTTTAGTAATAACAGAGATATTACAAATGTCTAATTTTTTTTCTAAATTCTAAGTCAAAAAACAGGGATAACTGTGTTCAAAATATTTGGATAGTTACCTGCCCCTGTTGTGTGGATTCCCCTTTTGATAGTGAACAACCTGTCAAAGTTTGAAGTAAATATCTTTAGTAATAACAGGGATATTACATAATGTCAAAGTTTCTGCACCACGGCTGAGATGCAGACTGAGACAACAATGCCAGGGCTATGACGATAACTTGTGAGTTTTCTTCAAAAACAGTCGAGCTAAAAGTGCTGTCAGGAATTGAATTCAACAAAAGAATGTTATCCATGTTACAGCACATACAACGTCAAAGAACACAAAGGGATGTTCAGTTTATAACTCCACATTTGTCTTTCAAGTTCTATTTTTAAGTTTTATTTCATCAAAAAACACAGAAAATCACATCACTGTAACTCAATTCATGACTTAATCCTTTACCACACTATCCTGAGATTTAACACCCCTTAGAAAGAGAGATTTTGAAAACATTGTGGGAAAAGGAGAAAATGCTGGTAACCAGCATTTTCTCCTTTTCCCACAATGCTTTCAAAAGCTTTAAATGAAAAATCTAATCATTTGAGCCATAACTAACCCTATACCAGACGACAAAATTGTAGACTGCTCTAAACTGAAACTATCTGCAGACTATAAATTTTACATGACTCAAATAAGGAACTTGATTTTGAAATGGTAGAAAACACTCAGGGGAAAAGAAGAAAAAGCCTGTTCTGTTACAAGCATTTTCTTCTTTTCCCATCATGTGCAGATTATTGAACAGAGTGTGAATCAAGACAACAAGAGGGCCAAGATGGCCCTGGATCGCTCACCTGAATTTTTGAGAGGACCATAGCCAAATTTTTTTGAGGTATTGAAACTTTGGAAACAAAATCATTATTTTGCCAAGCAATTTTGAATAGGTCACCTGTAAAAGTCATTTCAAAATCTGTCACCATCCCTATAATCATCACCACAGCAATGAATTTGATGAATCAGAATTCTGCAAATAAATTTTGGGATAGATCACCCAAGGACAATTTCTTGAAGAAGAGCACATGCTCGATAGTGACTAAAAACATAAGTCGAACAAGAGCACCACATGCAGGTGCCAACAATTGGCTGTTGTTTTTCGACGGATAAAAATTTCCCAAACACTTTTTGAAAAGGGTCACCCTAGGAACATTTCTGTGAAATTATTTCAAAATCTGACCTGCCGTTCCAGAGAAAAAGAATTAAGAAATTCCTCTTCATCTCCCCGTAGTTCAAATAGCCCCCACCATCAGAGCCATGTTTCTTGACAGATCACAATTTTGTGAACAATTTTTGAAAAGAGTCACCCAAGGAACATTGCTGTGAAATTATTTCAAAATCTAACCAGCGATTTCAGAGAAGAAGAATTTTTAAGAATTTCTTCATGTCCATATAGTGTAAATAGCCCACAGCCATCAGAGCCATGTTTCTTGATGGATCAGAATTTCTCGAACAATTTGCAAAAAGGGTCACCCAAGAAACATTTCTGTGAAAATATTTCAAAATCTGACCAGCCGTTTCAGAGAAGAAGAATTTTTAAGAATTTCTTCATGTCCATATAGTGCAAGTGGGCCCCCCCACCCATCAGAGCCATGTTTCTTGAAGAATCAGCATTTTGCGAACAACTTTTGAAAAGGGTCATCAAAGGAACATTTCTGTGAAATTATTTCAAAATCTGACCAGCGGTTTCAGAGAAGAAGAATTTTTAAGAATTTCTTCATTTCTGTATAGTGCAAGTAGCCCCCAGTCACCAGAGCCATCTTTCTTGACGGATAAAAATTACGCGAACAATTTTTGAAAAGTGTCACCCAAGGAAGATTTCTGTGAAATTATTTCAAAATCTGACCTGCGGTTTCAGAGAAGAAGAATTTTTAAGAATTTCTTCATTTCTGTATAGTGCAAGTAGCCCCCAGTCACCAGAGCCAACTTTCTTGAAGGATCAAAATTTCGCAAACAGTTTTTGAAAAGGGTCACCAAAGGAACATTTCTGTGAAACTATTTTAAAATCTGACCAGCGGTTTCAGAGAAGAAGAAATTTTAAGAATTTCTTCATTTCTGTATAGTGCAAGTAGCCCCCATTCACCAGAGCCATGTTTCTTGACGGATCAAAATTTCGCAAACAGTTTTTGCAAAGGGTCACCAAAGGAACCTCTGTGTGAAATTATTTTAAAATCTGACCAGCGGTTTCAGAGAAGAAGAAATTTTAAGAATTTCTTCATTTCTGTTTAGTGCAAGTAGCCCCCATTTACCAGAGCCATGTTTCTTGACAGATCAAAATTTTGCGAACATTTTTTGAAAAGGGTCACCCATGAAACATCTCTGTGAAATTATTTCAAAATCTGACCTGCAGTTTCAGAGGAGAAGATTTTTAAAAAATTTCTTAGAAAATTCCATTTGGTTGCCATGGCAACCAGAGTTTTTGATGGAATCAAATTCTGGGAACAGCTTTTAAAGAGGACCTCCCAAGTAACATTCCAGCCAAGTTTGGTCCAAATTGGCCCAGCGGTTTAGGAGGAGTTGATGTTTAAAGAACTGTTGACGACGCACGGCGGACGACGCACGACGGACACCAGGTGATCGTAAAAGCTCCCCTTGTGCACATTGTGCTCAGGTGAGCTAAAAAATTGCTCATGATGGACAACATTTCTGGTGACCAGCATTTTCTTCTTTTCCCACCATGTTTTCAAATGACTTTTACCTCAGGATTGTTAAACCTCTGGTTTGTTTGGTAAAAGTTTTAACCCTTTACCACATGATCCCTACTTTTAACGGCCCTGAGGGAGAAGCCTATAGTAAACAATAAGGGAAAGGGGAAAATATTGGTAACCAGCTTTTTCTCCTTTTTCCACAATAATTTCTATCCTCTGAATTACAAATTTCATGGTACAAGTAACATTTAATTTGTCATCTGCGAATGCTTTCAGTTTGAAAATGGCTAAGATTTTGTCGTCTGGTAAACGGTTTACCATTTACTCCACAATGCCGACTTTTAACGACCCTGGGAAAGAAGCCTTTTTAAAACATTGTGGGAAAAGGAGAAAATGTTGATAACCAGCATTTTCTCTTTTTCCTACAATGTTTTCTACCCTATCAAAGAAAAATTGCACTGTTTCACACTGAAATTGTCATCTGAAAATGCTTTCAATCTGGACAAGTCTAAAATTTTGTTTTCTGGTACAGGGTTAATAGAGATCCACAGCAGAGATATCTCAATGTGGTTGCATGATGGAATGAGGGATAAAATGATATATCAGGAATAATATTTGAAACAATAGGATCAGGTGATCCATTCATTTAGAACAAAATGCTATTTATAGGCCATAATCTGTTACCATGTCAATTTCTTCTAAATATAGAATCAATCAAAGCGAATGCTCTCATTATTGACATATTGTTACAGAAACTACTGTCTCCATCAACAGTAATGTTTCCAGATTTATCCAAAGCGAATTATTGTCGATACCTCAGATGTTCATTTAGTGTTCTGTATCAAAAAAACTAGAGACAGAAAATAGTCTCATATAAGACAAAAAATACCTCTTCACAAGATGACATAACTTTCCACGTGTTCATAGAACAAAACGGATATTTCATTAGACGAGTACAAGTGTACATAGTCAATATTGCATAATCTATACATACCAGACAACAATTCTTAGAATGTCCAAATTGAAAGCAATTACAGATGACAATATAAATGTGACTAAAAAATTGAAATTTGATATTGGTAGGGTAGAAAAAATTGAGCCAGCAATTTTTCCTATTTGCACAATGTCTACAAGGCTTTTTTAGGGTTGTTTTAACTGAGGTTTGTTTCATAAAGGGTCAAAAACAAATCACAGATGACCTATAAAATATTTCTGATGAAATGATTGCTTTGTAAAGTCTACAAAAGGGTAAAAAACATGGTAGGAAAAGGAGAAAATGCAGATTATCACCATTTTTTTCGTTCCACCTTTTTTTTCAAAAGCTTCTTCCTCTGACTTGTGAAAATAATTCAATGAACTGGTAAACGGATAAAAAGTAAAGATGATTTCAAATCTGTCCAAATATATGAGCCATGCTCTGTAAAAAGGGGCTTAATGCATCTCCATGATGCGCAATAGCAAACAAGTCATCACATAATTATGGATCCATGAAATTCATTTTATCAAACAACCAACTCAACCATGAGGCAGAATGGTCATTTGACATGCAGAAAATATAAAGACAGCGAAAAGTTTCGGCCCATGGGTCGCTACTTTTTGCAAATGCATTAAGCCCCCTTTTCACAGAGCATGGCTCATATGTATGAGCCATGCTTTGTGAAAAGTGGGTATTAGCGGAATAAACATATCCAAGATTTCAGTCTGAGAAATATGACCCAAATTATCGCAACTTCATGGTAGCTTTTGTCTACAGAGTTTCAGCAAAAGCTGACAATGTAGATCAAAGATCAGGCTGCACTTTTTGTGCAGCCTGATCTTTTTCTACCTTGGCTGCAAAGGTAACTATAGTCATGAAAGGCGCTTTAAGGGTAAATACATCTGCAACAGGAGCGGCAAATTGTCGCAAGATACGCCCGTCCCACCACCAGTTGTCGAGGGGGTATAATAATCGTAAAGGGCAGGTAATGCAACAAACATGTTTACCAAAGTCTCAAGTCAATTTGACTTGAGGTGACAAAGTTCCGTTCCAGACAAGCAAGAAATACTGTTAAAATTAAGATCAAAGTGAATTACTCAAAATCCGCACTAGGTAGAGTTATTATTCTTGTGCACTGTACTCTGTAATATTGCAACAAACATGCATACCAAGTTTGAAGTCACTCTGCCTTGAGATGACAAAGTTATATTCCGGACAAGCACTAAATGCTGTAAAAAATGACGATCAAAGGGAAATAACTCAAAATTCGTGCTAGGAAGAGTTATGGTTCATGTGCATTGCACTCCGTAAATTTTCAACAATCATGCATACCAAATTTGAAGATGTTCAGACAAGAGATGACAAAGTTATATTCTGGACAAGCAGAAAATGCTGTAAAAATGACGATCAAAGGGAAATAACTCAAAGACAGCATGAGGTAGAGTTATGGGTCTTTCGCACTGCACTCCGTATTATTGCAACAAACACAAATACCAAGTTTCAAGTCAATCGGACTGGAGATGACAAAGTTATGCTCCGGACAAACAGAAAATGCTGTAAAAATAATGATCAAAGGGAAATAACTCAAAGACAGCACCAGGTAGAGTTATGGTTCTTTCGCACTGCACTCCATATTATTGCAACAAACATAAATGCCAAGTTTCAAGTCAATTGGACTGGAGATGACAAAGTTATGCTCCGGACAAACAGAAAATGCTGTAAAAATGACGATCAAAGGGAAATAACTCAAAGACAGCACCAGGTAGAGTTATGGTTCTCTTGCACTGCACTCCGTATTACTGCAACAAACACACATGCCAAGTTTCAAGTCAATCAGACTGGAAATGACAAAGTTATGCTCCGGACAAGCAGAAAATGCTGTAAAAATGATGATCAAAGGGAAATAACTCAAAGACAGCACCAGGTAGAGTTATGGTTCTTTTGCACTGCACTCCGTATAATTGCAACAAACACACATGCCAAGTTTCAAGTCAATTGGACTGGAGATGACAAAGTTATGCTCCTGACAAAGAACTGGACACCGCCCGCCCGCCTGCCCGGATGCCCGCCTGGACGCCCACCCGCCTGTACGCCATGGGTGATCCCATAATACGTCCCGTTTTCGATGGGCGTATAAAAAGTAAAATCCTAGTTTATTGTTTGGTAAAGAATTAAAAATAAAAAATTACACATATAAAAGACATTCAAAACCTTTGAGATAAATTCCAGCACTGAAACGAGTATGACATGAACTCTGATAGGATTTGCTGTAAAAACAATAAAATCTATCCCCTGAAGGCATATGAATTCTATCCCCTGCAAGCAATGGTGTTGCCATGTCTTATAAATAATTGTTTGCTTATAGCTGTCAAAATTGTAGAACCGATTCCAATCATCATGTTAAAAACCAAGAGAACCACATGCCAGTGGCAACACCTGGCTGCAACTGCTTGATTTTCAGTGAAAAAGGGGCATAACTGTGTCAAAAATACTTTGATGGTTACGTTGTCCTTCTTGTACAGGTTCCCCTTCAGATAGTCAACAACTTGTCCATATTAGAAGCAAATATCTTCAGAAAATACTGAGATATTATACTGTATACGTGAATATACATGTATTTGCGTGTAGAAAAATTTGTGAAGTACAGATTACTGACACTTTGCATACGGAAGACACTTGTTACTTGTTGACATTTTTGTGATAAAATATGTGAACAGAAAAGTTTGTGAATTTTTCAAATTCGTAAAATCACAAAAATTTCCGCGTTGCAAAAAATTCCACTTATACAGTAAAATATCCAAGTTTTTGCTTGACAACACAAAGATGATGCAGACAATAACGCGTGAAGGCTACGACAATAACTTTATGTTTTTTTAAAAAACAGCTGAGCTAATAATGCATTACTTCTAAATACAATAAGGAGTTCCAATTCCAGAAATTTAGAACTTAATACCTTAAGTAAAATTTCTTGTATGTCAAGGCTGCCTCGTTAAACAAGAATTCACTGTGAAAGGTCAAACATTCCTGCTAATTCAGGTAACCTTTACTCACACTTCAGATACCCACTGTGGGTAAAAGGCAAACTGTTCGTTCTGATGTGCATAAGGTATGCTTTCTTGTGAAAGATTCTTTCAAAAGCACTATTTGCTTGCATCTTTTTTTCCTAAATGTGATTGTCAACTCCATTTGAGCCATGCTCTGGCAAAAGGGGGTTTAATGCATCTCCATGATCCGTCATACCAAGCAAGTCATCACATAATTATGGATCCATGAACTCCATATTGTCTAACAACCCACTGAATCCAGAGGTAGAAGGGTCCTTTGACATCCATTTGAAAACTTACCAAAAACAAAGTTTCGACATAAGTCAGCCTGCATTGATTGTGCAGGCTGACCATGGTGCGTACTTTTAGCAGATGCATTAGACCCCCTTTTCACACAGCATGGCTCCTCTACTTAGCTCTATACATACTTAAAATTCATACAAAAGCTGCTTTAACCCTTTACCAAACGACAAAATTTTGGACTTGTCCAAATTGAAGGCATTTGCAGACGACAATGTCAATGTGGCTCAAATGGTGCAATTGTTTATAGATAGGGTAGAAAACATTGTGGGAAAAGGAGAAAATGCTGGTTACCAGCATTTTCTCCTTTTGCCACAATGTTTTCAAAAGGCTTCTTTCCAAGGGTCGTCAGAAGTCGTCATTGTGTGGTAAAGGGTTAAAAGAGAACAGAACAAAATATGTCACTTATTCCCCTACCACACCTTCAAAAGTTTTAGCAACCCCTATGAAAAGAGCTTTGGAAAACATGGTGGGAAAAGGAGAAAATGCTGGTAACCAGCATTTTCTCCTTTTCCCACAATGGTTTTTACCATTTTAAAGGCAAATCCCATCACCTGACATACATTTAATTCATCCTCTGTGAGTGCTTTGGATTAGGATTTCTGAAATTTTGTTGTTTGGTAAAGATATCATTGATTAAAACATAGCCATATTTGTAATCAATGGTAACCAGCATTTTCTCTTTTTCTCACAAAATTTTTACAAGCCTTCTTCCTTAGGGTCAAGACTCCTGCCTGGCTCAGTGGTAAAGTGTAGGACTAGTAACTTAGAGACCTCAGGTTCAATCTTCAGAGGACGCACTGGGTTTTTTCTTGCTGTGTCCTTGGACAAGACTTTTCAGAGCCCTAGCCTAGTACTGTTGAACATGCAGCAGTTAACTGTCAGCATATATCTTAAATAATGTTGAAAGCAACATAACACTGTTCAATCAATCAATCAGTCAATCAATCAATCAATCAATCAATCAATCAATCAACCAACCAACCAACCAACCAACCAACCAACCAATCAATTAATCAATCTTCAGGGTAATAAAAAAAGGACTGTTTGGTAAAGCGTTAAAATAATTGTTGAGAACAGTCTCCGTGTTTTTACTAGCAAAAAATGCAATTTTCATTGATCTTGCAGTCCATGGTTAAGATACATCCATGTAAAGAGAAAAATTAACTCTTTAACAAACAACAAAAAATTGTGAAAAACGGCGAAAATGCTGGTGAAGTAATTTCAATTTTTGAGTCCAGACTTTTTTTTAATTTTAAAATCCTTTCAATTTGGACAAGTCAAAAATTTGTTCGTTTGGTAGAGAGTTAAATTACATTGTACTGAGAGTAAGATACTTGAATACTTTAGTCCTTTGATTTAACTCTTCCTGTCGGCGAGGTAAACTCTGTACACCATTTACCAATTGATACTAACAATATGAGCAAACCGTTGAAGGCCTAATTTCCCTGATAGGATTATTGTAACAAAAAATGTGAGTGGTTTGGTCTATGCCTTATGTTTTTTCAAGTTGCTTTTTTCCATTTTAAAAAGAAATTAGACTTGAATCAAGCTATGATCAGCTAAGATACAGGAGATTAATTTTTTGAATGATGCAACTTTGATACTGGGCGATAGATCATAGTAACTGTGTGGCATATTTCCAGCTGAATAATCGCAATTTTAGCATTCTTATGGTCAGTGTGAAGTCTACATGCGTCTTATAGGAGGTCATCAATGAAACCCCTGATTTGGAATCACAAAGTTGGGGGAGCGTCTTATAAGCGAAGGCGTCTTATAGTCGAGCATATACGGTAAATGTAATTCAAAGAATAAAATTTGTTTTGGGAAGTGTAGAAAACATTGAGGAAAAAGGAGAAAATACTGGTTACCAGCATTTTCTCCTTTTTCAACAATTTTTCAAAAGTTTTCTTTCTCAATGATGTTAAAAGTTGGGATTGTATGGTAAAGGTGTTTAGTTTGCTTTTTCTATCCCTGTGTGAAATTGTTGACGTCAACCTAACTTTAAAAATGTCGCTTAAAATTTTCAGAACAAGTCCCAAATTGAATTCCAAGTCTTATATCTCAATATAATCCAGCAGTTAATCCTTTACCCTTCCATCCTGAGATTTAACAAACCTGAGAAATGGATTGAAAACATTGTGAGAGAAGAAGAAAATGCTGCAGGTAACTAGCATTTTCTCCTTGTTTCACAACGTTTTTAACTCTTTCAAACACAGAAATCATAATCTGGGCAATATTTTATTTGTCTATTCTATAACTGTACTAAATTTGGTTAAGTCTATAATTTTGTCATACGGTGCAGGATTAATATGCCACTTTTAGACACACAATGTACCATTAACGCTTTACTCCATTGACAAATTAAGATTCCTACACAAAATGGTTAACCAACAAAAATTATGGTAAGCTTTACCGCACGAATATATCAGAAAACATAGTGGTAAAAGGAGAAACTGTTCATCACTAGCAACTTCTCCTTCACCTAAATTTTTCTCTATAATGACATAATTGAGCCATGCTCTCTGAAAAGGGAGCTTAATGCAATGACAAAGGGTATCCACCAAGGTCAGCCTGCACAGTCCACACAGGCTGACCTGGGCCGAGACTTTTTGCTATTGGTAGATTTTCTGTAAGTTTTTTTCATGATACAGTCAGTTGTTGTCAAAATAGATTTTATGGATCGATAATCATATATTGACATTTTTTTGGTATAATACATCACAGAGATGCATTAAGACCCCTTTTGTCAGAACATGACTCAATTCTGTAAGTCAGATAAGGAAACTGTTGGCAGGTGGTAGAATCTTATTAGTAGTGCAACTGACATTTAGGAGAAATATGGTACATGTATTTAACCCAGAGTTTTAACGACCTTGAGGGAGGAGACTTTTGAGAACATTGTGGGAAAAGGTGAAAATGCTGGTAACCAGCATTTTCACCTTTTCCCGCAATGTTTTCTACTCTTTCGATGACAATTTCTTTCATTTGAGCTGTATCTAATTTGTTGTCTACAATTTCTTTCAATTTGGACGAATCAAAAATTTTGTCATGTGGTAAAGAGGTAAAGAAAATGAAATGTTTTTTTTTCCTAATATGGTAGAAATTGAGGGAAAAACGAGGGAATTATTTACAAAAAAAGTAAGAACTTCTAAATCACAATGTTTTCAAGAAACTAGGTGCCAAAAAATCATATTTGAAGTGAAAATGGTTCAACCTTTACTGCTCCATGCCGACTTTTAAACAACCAAGAGAAAAAAACCTTTGAAAAACAAGCATATCCTCCTTTTCTCACAATGTTTTGTTCCCTATGATATACAAACTTTATGTTTAGAGTAAGATTTGATTTGTCGTCTGCAGACGCTTTCAGTTTGGACAAGGTTTAAATTTTGTCATCTGGTACAGAGTTATAAACTGTAAAGGCAAGATAATGGCACCAGCAATATGGGAAGTGCTCAATGATTTTATCATTTACCAAACGACAAAATTCCAGACTTCCAAACCGGAAGAATTTCAAGATAGCTAATCAAAGGGGACTCAAATATTAGGATAAGCAATTTTAAAGGATAGACAACCTTGGCTACCAGCATTTTCTCCTGTTCTCACAATGTTTTCAAATTCTTCATTAAGGTCTTCAAGACTCAGGATTGTTCAGTTAACCCTTCGGCGCCATAGGCGGAAAGATTGACTTTTGCGGACGGCATAGATCAAGATCAGACTGCACAGAACGTGCAGCCTGATCTTTGATCTATGCCGTCCGCTTGTGTAGTCAAGCCTATACAATCAAAATCTTTGTGAGTTTCAAAGGATTCTATCAAGAGCCGTCGAAAGAGGTCGAGTTTATTTATTTGGCGCTGAAAGAGTTAAAGGTTAAATTACAAATACTGTCACAATTACAATGTAAGCTCCAAGAAAAGTAATCTCTAATTTTGTTATACAAGAAGATTATCAGCCCTGAAAATTCTGCAAATCACACCTTTCAACATTAAAACATGTCAAGCTTTACAGTACATTTCATGACTTAAGTTGCATTTTTTTGGGCTGGGTGGATCAAAATCATACTGTACAAAAGTATGCAGTCTGATCTATGATCTACACTGTCTGCTTTGCTGAGACATTCTTGACAAGAGCAGGAGCAACCTTGAAATTGTAAGCATTTTAGGATTATTTCTAGAGTGAAAATGTCTGTTGGGTTTGTTCAGGGCTTTAGGTGTGAAGATCTTTCAATGCGGGTAAACTTAGAAACCAAAATCAAATTTTTGACAGTTTTAAAGGAAAACATTTCAGTCTTTAAAGCTGCTTGATAATGGTTACATTGAATTCTCATAAAATAAATGATTAGCAACATAAAACCAAGAACAACATATGAGGGTTATCCCAAAATGCTTTAGGTCAAAGAGAATGATTCAGCCTTGAAATTTTCCATGTACATATCAACAACTTTTTAAATACATTTAAGTACTTAAATATATATCAGCCAATGCTGCATATCATAAATGAAACTTTGTGACCCACAAGAAAAAAACAAACTCTCTGGAATGACCAAATGTATTTTAAAGGTATAAAAACAGAAAATAATTGACAAAGCAATCAAGACAAAAATTGTATGGACATAATTGTCTAATTCTGGTGCGATGTCATGAGACATGAGACATTCATAATGGCGACTTTTAATTTGACTGGTTTATGGCATTTAATGACGGTATTTTTTTTGGTCAGACTTTCAAAAATGGCAGAGTCAGATGACGTAATTGAGCATCAACCTTTTATTATGTAGTATGTTTCCCGCAGTATGACACCTAGCGAACCAGTGATCAGACGAGTTCAACTCTGACGTACAGTACAGTACCGTAATTCAGAAGCTCATATATAAGTCACACTGATGTTATGCCACAGGATGAGAGGACAGTGGTGCGAAAAAAGGCAGACGAATGAAACTGAACAACAAGATTCACAAGACAGTTACCGACGTAATCCAAGTCAGGCACCAACTCATTGTAAAAAAAATTTTCTGACATTATCACCATCAGCAAGTCATCTATCCAATGCACACTTACAGTAAATCTGAAAATGACACAGGTTTGTGCGAGATGAGTGAGGTGTGACTTGATTGTAACAGCGATATGAAAGAAGTAATTGACGACCTACCATAATGACAATGTCCCCACCCTCATAGCAACATCAACAGACCTAGAAATTGTGCTTCTGGGGTTTCAGCCACTATCCCATCTTTCATGTTCACCCCACTTGGCCCACTAGATTGTGCATACTTTCCTAGGCTAAAGAGTAGTCTATGAGGTCATGAATTCAAAGACAAGTCAGATATTTTACATTCAGCGCAAGCATTTTTAACTAAATGGTTTAGCCAATCAGAAGTTGTGTTACTTTGAAATATAGAAAATCTTGGATAATAAGACTGAGAATGTTCTTAAGAATGTATGGTGAATATGGACCTAGGATAGTTTCCACAAGCAGTCGGGGATCCAATGGAAACTGCTGTACAACACCATGCTGAATGATAGGCAATTTTGTTGAAACTAGTTTAGAGGAATCAGACACCAATTAAGGACTCTTTTGTATTTTATTGTAACTGAATAAGGCATCTTTCTTGCCATAAATACAGCTTTTTCTAAGGCTGTACTACAAACCTCAGGCAACAGATTGGATATACACTTAAAACCAAGAAACCTGTTGGTGACCAGGCTCTAAAAAGGCACTAATCAGACACCAGCTGCTACCTTACCAGTATTCTGTCATATCACAAGTTATTCAGCAAGCAATCAATCAGCAAGTATTTGCCAAATAAATGCCAACAGGTTGCACAAAAAGTTGAGACATTTCGAACAAAAACTGTTCACAAAATAAAAATCACTGCATAGAGAATATTTCACTTGAGGAAACCAATTTGCATCACATCTGTATGAAAATAAGGTGCATGCTTAAAAGACTGGCTACAACCATAGGAGTTTCCGATCTTGATAATACCCTGCCAAGACATATGCATTGAAATCAATCCTCTTTAACCCTTTACCACACAATGACGCCTTTTAACGCCCCTGAAGAAGAGGCCTTTTGAAAACATTGTGGGAAAAGGAGAAAATGCTGGTAACCAGCATTTTCTCCTTTTCCCACAAAGTTTTCTACCCTATCAAAGAAAAGTTGCGTCATTTGAGCCACTATGAAATTGTCGTCTGCAAATGCTTTCAATTTGGATAGGTCTTAAATTTTGCCATGTGGTAAAGGGTTAAAACTGGCATTTTGCAAAATTACTCAGAGGTCACAAGTTGCATGCTCTGTAGGAAACTGGGTCAGTATTCACCAACCATTCTTGAGAACATTCTTAGTCTTATTGTCCAAGATTTTCTATATGAGAAAGTAACACAACTTCTGATTTACTGAACCTAATGGTTTAGCCTATCAGAAGTTGTTATACCTTAACAAGTAGAAAATTCTGTAGAACAAGACTAAGAACATTCATTCTTAAGAATGATTGGTGAATATGGGCCCTGGAGGCATGAATGAATATGTGAACCAATGACTTACAATGTAGTATAGATCTAGCTAAAGCCCTCCCATGTAGACCAATACCAACACCTTATTTCTGAATAATATTCACCATGACAGCAGCAACTTCCAGCAATGATTTTTCACCCAATAAATTGCCTGACTGATTAACCCTTCACTACTCGATCTTGTATTTTAACGACCCTGAGAAAGAATCATTTTAAAAACATTCTGGGAAAAGGAGAAAATGGTGGTCATCAGCATTTTCTCCATTTCTCCCTTTTCAGAGACAAATCCAAACATTTGAGCCACAGTTAATTGCTATGTTGTCTGCCAATGCGTTCAATTTCGACAAGTCAAAAATTTTGTCGTATTGTAAACAGTTAACCCTTATAGGACACTAACTTTCCCAAAGTCATATCTTCTTTCTATTTTAAAAAAAAACGCCATTTCAACACTTTTAACCCTTTACCAAACGACAAAATTTTAGACCGGTCCAAATTGAAAGCACTTGCAGACGACAAAATAAACGCAACTCGAAAATTGAAATTTGTTTCCAGCAGGGTAAAAAACATTGTGGGAAAAGGAGAAAATGCTGGTTACCAGCATTTTCTCCTTTTCCCACAATGTTTTCAAAAGGCTTCTATCTCAGGGTCGTAAAAACCAGGGATTGTTTGGTAAAGGGTTAAGGCTGATTTCCTCTAGACATAACATAAAGTAGCAGACAATGTAAATCAAAGATGAAACAGAATTTTTTGTGAAGTCTGATCTTGACATGTATAAACTGCAGAAGCAAGAATGTATAGCTCACTAAGAATAACAAAACATAATTAGTTCTATTGAGCCCTGTATAATATGACAAGCTCTATATAATTGCTTAGCACAGGGGGGACCATTCTCAATCATAATTACCCCTTTACCAAACAATACCATGTCTAAATGAACCCTGAGGAAAAAACACTTTTTAGGTACAATCTTCTGCAGTGAGTTTCTTGTTTGTTTGTTTGTATTGGAGTTTAACACTGTTTTTAACAGCTACGGTCATATCATGGCAGTCAATGCACCTATGCATTAGTTAATCCTGGCTTTCTCACACCAGTACTGACACAACTTTCTTTTCAAGTCACTGACTACTTTTCTCACATGCAATCGGAAGTGAGATGCGAAAAATCACCTGAAAGAAAGAATAAATTTCTACTATTGTTGTAATAAATGAAGAAGATTTATAGAATTCTCCCATGACCAGTATTTTACCTATGTCTGATATTACATCTAGATCTTAAACAATTGAATCTATCCATAAGATGCTGTTGACCCAATAATAACAATAGCTAAGAATGAAACAATGGATCAACCCTTCAACCGCACAATCCCGTGTATTGACCATCCTGAACAAGAAGGCTTTTGAAAACATTGTGGGAAAAAGGAGAAAATGCTGATAACCAGCCTTTTCTCCTTTTCCTACAATGATTTCTAGCCTTTCTAGGACAGATCCAACTGTTTCAGCAACATTCAATTTGTTATCGGCACATGCTTTTGATTTCTACTGGTTCAAAATTTTATAGTGTGGTAAAGACTGAACCCTTCTTATACCATGCACATGGAGTTACTGTATTTTGTTTAGGTCATTGCAAAAAAAAATAGAGGGAAAAGGTTATATCCAGTACCTTCAAACATTATACTATGTCCATTCTGATCTTGATCTATTATATGTAACTTTCCCTAGAAGCAACTTTAGATGTGTTTGATGCTACAAGGGTTTCTATGACACCTACAATTTACCAATCAAATTATGATTGATTCATTGTACTATTATCCGAACCCAGCATCAAGCTTATTAGAAATAGCACTACAATGAGGCATGCAAAAATGTACCATAATCTAGCAATGTTAACGCTTTACCATACAGCAATATTTCAGACTCATCCAGATTCAAAGCATTTGCAGACGACACATAGAAAATGGCACCAAGGATAGAACTTGCCTTTGATAAAGAAGGAAATGTTATGGGTAAAGGAGAAAATGCTGGTTACCAGTATTTTTTCCTTTTTCCACAATGATTTCAAAAACTGGTTTTATTCAGGATCGTTAACACTGGGGACTGTGTGGTAAAGGGTGTCCCACAAACTTTTACTAGTAATACAATTTGCAAAAACACATCAGACAGACTAAAAATACTATTTTTTCATTCGGTCATTAGGAAGCAGTTGCTTCTTTTCCAACAATGTTTCAGAAGGTGGCCATGGCTAGGCCACAAAAATTTGAATTTCTTCATCCTATACCAAAAAAACAGAATTTCGAGATTGTCCATATCAAAAGCATTTGCAGATGACATAGATCTACTTATTAGATGTGACTCAAGTGGGGAAATTGCCTTGAAGGGGATAGAAAACATATTTGGAACAGTAGAAAATGCTGGTTTCCAGCATGTTCTGCTTTTCTCACAATGTTTCAAAAGCTTTCTGTCTAAACGTCTTTGAAGCTTGGAATTGTGTTCTACAAAGTTAAGTAATAAATTCACAAAGGAAACTATTTTCTCTTCACAGGGTTCTTTCGACACCAGCAAACTTCTGTAGTCTATGTAGCAATTTGAACAATGATCCATAATTCTTGTAAATTTAAGGTGATATTCCATAGGCTTAATCCTTCGGCTGCTCTTCCATTCTGGGTGCTTTTCAGAATGTAAAGAGCAAGATCAGATGACAGAAAACATATGTGTTGGAAGATTTACAATTGTATTTTTCAGACTTTTTTTCTTGGGAGAAAAGAGAAGTTTTTCACTGTAAAACAGTGCAATGGCAACTAAAGTTTTGTAACACGCTTCAACGGTTTAAAGTTTTTTTTTATAATTGTCAGCTTCTATTTTGTTATAGGAGGTAAAAGAGCAAATATTTGAATGCATGTTTGAAAGCATTGTTCGGAAATCCATTCCTCAAGCGAATCAAATTCTATACCCAAGTAACTGAATACAGCCTGTTCCATTTGAAATGCATTTCAAATAATGAAAAGGCATACATCATGTTTAACAATGGAGAAAATTTCCTGCTGAATCATTATACAATACATTATTTATACAGGAAATTAAGGATTATTACCGCATTCTGTGGATGAAAGGGATTTCTTCATCCCGTCATCAGGTATGAATGGAATATTCATAACTTGTCAAGGAAACCATTGCAATGCAGGAAGTTAAAAACAGGCAGATATCTCATCTCATAATTTATCATCAATATAGAAAAATGTTAATAAATCACCTTTTTAGAAATTGATGAATAGTGTCAGCAATAAATCTGATTACAAAAATCTAGAAAAACACGAGGGTCATTGGCCCTATAGCGCTTACCTGAGAAGAGTATGTGATCTGAGGGTTGATAAAACTGAAGAGATCCTGCTTGTGATGATGTAAAACACCTGAGTGTAAGTGGCCTACTTTATGACCGACTTGACCAGTTTTTTAGCTTATCAGAGATATCGTTAAGACAGACATTTTGACCATACTTTATGAGTATCAGGCTGAAATGTGGCCGCTAGATTGTATGCAAGATTTTTATAAGATTTGGCCTAGTGACCTACTTTTTTATCTATTGTGACTGAATTTCAAACTTGTCTGAGATACCATCAAGATAAACATTTTTACAATATTTCATGTGTATCAGACTGAAAATGTGGCCTCTACAAGTTCGAGATATTATCAATACAAACACCATGACCACTTTTCAAGAGTATAGGGTTGAAAATATTGCCTCTACAGTGCATGCAAAGTATTTCTAAGATTTTGCCCCATGACCTGCTTTTTGACCTGAGATGACCCAATTTTAGACATGTCCAAGATTTTTCAAGACAAAATTATTACTCTGACCAATTTTCATGCGCAATGGGCTGAAAATGTAGCCTCTAGAGGGCACACAAGGTTTTTCTAAGATTTGGCCTTGTAACCAACTTTTTCACCCAAGTCTGACCCAATTTGGAAAATGTCCGAGATATCATCAAGACAAACACTCTGACCAATTTTCATGAGCATCTGACAAAAATTTGGCCTCTTGAGTACATAAAAGGTAATTGTTGACGCATTGACGATGCACCATGGACAAAGCACGATCACAGAAGCTCACCTTGAGCATGTTGAGCTAAGGTGAGCTGTCACACAAAGAGTCATAGGATCTAAGAAAAGTGAAAACAAAAAGTTCAACTTGTCCAAATGTGAAAGTATTTTGAACAGGGAAAATTCAATGTAGTCTAAAGATGGTTCTTGTCTTCAAGACGGTAGAAAACATTGTGGGAAAAGGAAAAAATGCTGGTTAAATGTTATCAAAACAACAATTTTTAGACAATTCCAAATTAAAATTTTACAGATAACAAATCTTCCTTGGGTGAAAATATACCAAAGATCTCCAGTAAGGTAGAAAACTTAGAAGGAGAAGGAGACACTGCTTGCTACAAAATGTTTTCCCCTATTGACACATAAACTAGAGGCCCTTGACAGCCTGAATCGCTCTACTGGCAGAGATTTTTGCTTATTTTCTGGCATACATCATTGTTTTATGATGCAAAAAAAGAAAAAGACACACACACAAAACGAGGCGGGAGGGAGGACCATAACTGGGCTTAAACCCTGTAAAAAATGCATAGTAAGCAGACCTAGTGAACTGAACAAATAGTGAAATAATTGAAACAATTGATAGGGTCCAATCTCTTGATGATACAAATGATCTGTGCAAGTTTCAAAAGAACTGAATAAGAAATGCTGACTTAATCACATTAACAAGAAATGTATATTTTCAACTATAAATAGCTACTTTTTCCTTACTTATCATCTGATTTGTTTCAAAATAGGCTTCAAGCTATTGATGATATAAAGCAGCTTAAGGAAAATCAAATCACCACCTTAATCATGTAAGCATGAAATGTACAATTTTTACTTTAAATGGCTACTTTTCCCTTACTATTTGTAATATCTTTTTCCAGATCAATAGGATTCAAGCTACTGATGATATAAAGCAACTGTGCAGTTTCATAAAATTCCAACAATTATGGACTTTATCATGTAAACAAGAAATGCAAATTTTTAACTTGAAATGACTACTTTTCCCATACACACCATGACATAAGCTGCAACCATGTACTGTATGTATTATTCATGTAAGTTTTTCTTGTAGGACACATACTGGTACCTCTTCTTCACAGCAAACAAATGACACAGCAAAAGTGAGTGTTAATAAACCAGGGGTTTGTTATCAAGAGACAAAAAGAAACTACATCTTTCTAATAGCTTAAATAACAAGTGGGCTATAAGAGTTCTAAACCGATCTGTTGAAGACCAGGGATGTTTACAAAAGTATCTATATGTGCACGAAAATCTGCAGGGAGGCAAAATACCAAAGTTGAAGTAGCAACAGCGTCCCTTGGACCCAGAAAAAAATCAGCTAATACATTGAGTTAATTTTAGTACATCAGCAAAATCTAACTATATCAGTAATGAAAATAATGCAAAGCATGAAGTTTTTAAATCTAAGTTCAGCACAAATTGACTACTGAAATTTCAAATCGTCTACAAACAGATATCAAATGTAACCAAGACAAGGTGATTGTAGTTGCAATTAAATCAATGACATTGAAATTTTCGAGTGGCTACCCGTGATAAAGAAATACAGTGATTCCATGTACACCCATCATGTGAACCAACTGTTGCTTAGCTTACTGGGGCTGTAGATGGCCTCAGAAAATTTCTCATTAACTTTCTACAAGACAACAAAATTTCAGACTGGCTCAAATTGAAAGCATTTGCAGACAACAAATTAAAGGTGGCCAAAAAAAGAAAATTTGTCCTTCATAAGGTAGAAAACATTGAGTAAATGGAGAAAGTGCTGGTTATCAGCACTTTCTCCTTTTCCCAAAATATTTTCAAAAGCCTTCTTCCTCAGGATTAACTCTTTACCAAACAATATTATTTTAGACCAGTCCAAATTGGAAGCATTTGCAGACGACAACATTAATGTGACTCAAAAATTGAAATTTGTTTTGGGAAGGGTAGAAAACATTGTGGGAAAAGGAGAAAATGCTGGTAACCAGCATTTTCTCCTTTTCCTACAATGTTTTCAGAAGTCTTCTTTCTCAGGGCTGTGAAAACCCGGGATTGTTTGGTAAAGGGTTAAAACTTAGGATTGGGTGGTAAAGGATTATAAGCAGTTATTTTCTTTCTTTTTTCACAGGCTTTTGAGATATTAAACTGACAATTTACCCATGCAAAAATGGGACTCAGGCGGCACTCAGTGGAAGTCAACTATAATATCCACACTTTGACAGGGATCAATGTGAGTATATGAAACACAAATACAGATTTGCATTAATGATATCCATTTCCACAAGTGGTTTATGTCATCAGGGAGGCAATGCAACATATTGAAAAACCATACCCGATATATGCTACATTTATATATCTGCTAAATCTAATATGATGATCCCTTGCAAATTTTGAGAAGAATACTTCTGTGACACTTAGTCAATGGACTCAATAGAGTCTTAAGCAGACAGAAACACTGAAGACTAGGTCAGAAATCATATTTGCTTATGATTTTAAGAAAAAGGAAGACATTGCATCTATGTACCGGTTGAATATTTGGCTGACAAAGTCAAGTTTGCCTAAATGATATTGTTACACAAATATCGACATGTACATGTAATGAATAACTTGTAGGAGGGCATTTTCTCTGGTCCTACTTTAGTAACAATTAATTTCAAATTCTAGAGACAAAATCCCCAATTGCAAGCACAGCTACTCTACCTTGACATGACATGATTTAAATTGAAACACAATACCCTGTTTAAAACCCAGAAGGAAAAAAGTTTTGAAAAAAAATGGGAAAAGGAGAAAATGCTGGTTACCACCATTTTCTTGTTTTTTCAAAATGTTTTCTAATCTTCCAGAAACAAATTCCATCATTTAAGCCGTGTTTAATTTGTTGTTAGCAAACCCTTTCAATCTAGACCAGTCTAAAATCTTGTTGTTTAGTAGGGAGTTAATTGTTTAAGAATTTGGTTTTGTAGCTCATGAATATTGATGAAAACAAGATTTTGAAGTCAAATCTCCCATGGGTAGCATTAGAGCATTATTGAGGGACTAGCATGGGATGCAGGATGTGAGTATTTACAGTATGCAAAAATTATTTTGACCCTAAAAAGAAAATGAAGGGGTTATTTTCAGAAGTTGAAATAACCCAAATAGGGGTGTTCAATACAAAATTTTGCAACCTATCTCCTGTGGTCTATTTTAAATGTCATTTTCTCTTTGAAAACTACTTCTACAACTACAATAATAACAAACAAGAGTACTTCATGGGGCTGGGCTGCATTTGCTTGACATTCAAAGAAACAAGGGGTCAGGGAAAGCCCTGTACCAAAACTTGGATTCATTAACTCTTTACCAAACGACAAAATTTTTGGCTTGTCCAAATCATAAGCATTTGCAGACGACAAAATAAAAGTGACCAAAAATTTGAAATGTGTTTTGTGAAGGGTAGAAAACATTGTGGGAAAAGGAGAAAATGCTGGTTACCAGCATTTTCTCCTTTTCCCACAATGTTTTCTACAGGCTTCTTTCTCAGGGTCATCAAAAGTAGCGATTGTGTGGTAATGGGTTAATATCAGAAGTTCTACAGAGACTGTGCAAATGATGCACTGACTAAAGCACTTTGCCCACGGACACTCCCAGATGACCAGTGTTTCAAGAAATTGTTTATGATAAAGAACAATCAATCAACAATTTGTAACAATGACTCACTAAAAGCTCTCCATGAGTACTTTGTGCACAAGGGAGCTAGAAACTTCAAGATTAAACTAAAGCTCTATTTAACCCTGTACCACATGACAAAATTTTAGACCTGTCCAAACCAAAAACATATGCAGAAACCTAATTAAATATGACTAAAATTGCAGAAGTTGTCTTTGATAGAGTAGAAAACATTGTGGAAAAAGGACAGGATACTGTTAACCAGCATTTTCTCATGTTTTCAAGTGTTCTTTCTAAAGGTCATTCAAAGTCTGCATTGTGTGGTAAAGCGTTAAACTGCTGGTTATCAGCATTTTCTCTTTTTTCCAACAATGCTTTCAAAAGTTTTTTTTTTCTTCAGGGCTTTAAAACTGGGCTGGGAACTATTTTCTACTTCAAACTTTAAAGAAGGTAAAGAGTGGGAATTTCAGTTATCACTACTTTGTGCTAAGTGATCAAAACAAGAGAATCATTAGGTCCTGTACTGCTCACCCGAGATTCTCTTATCTATACTACAACTTTTCTTCTGCAAAAAAGTTTTAAATGAGACAAATGAAGAAGAGTTACCAGTAGATGGTACACTAGTTTTGACACCATATGCCCAAGATCCTTGGTATCAAGGAAATGAACACTCAGAATAAGTTTCACAGGGACTGGATGAACACTGTGTCATCAATGAAGACTGGGCAAGACTTTCCTTAAATCAAAGCTGGTGACCTTTAAAAATTCTGGTTTGAATTGAGCCTGGATAAGACAAAGTTGATGTGTCCTTAAATAGTTTCAAAGAGACTGGATAATAAGACCACTGGATGCAGGTGCCAATGCTTGGCTGCAGTTGCTTGATTTTCAGTGAAAATTTTAAGTAGATTAAGGGGCACAACATAGTCAAAAATACTTTGATGGTTACCTGCCCTTGGTATATGGGTTTTTCTTTTAATTGTTAACAACTTGTCCAAGTTTGAACTTAATACGAGGGTTGTTCGATATGTAATGTGTATTGTACGATATCTCAAAAGCATTCGACTCACATAGTGAAATGAACATTACATCCCTTCAAAGTATTCTCCACGGTTTGAAATACATAATTTCAATTTCTGAATCCATTTCTGAAATGCGTCACGGTACGCTGATTTAGGTAGACTTCTGAGGCACTGACTGATGGCTGTGCCAATGGCTTGTCGGGACTTGTAACGACGACCAGATGAGAACTTTTTAAGTTTTGGAAAAAGGAAAAAGTCGCATGGGGCTAGATCTGGAGAGTATGGTGGGTGTGGCAAGACGGTAACCTTCTCCGACTTCAAAAATTGCTTCACAAGCTCAGATGTATGTGATGAAGCATTATCATGAAGTAGACGAACATGCCTAAATCCTGACACAGGGCGTTGTTTAAGATAATATTTCTTGACCTTTTTTAGTATAACATCTCGGTAATACCGACCTGTAACACTTTTGCCCTTCGGCACCGGAATTTGTACAGCTATACCATCACATGAGAAGAATATGCAATAAAGAACCTTCTTTGTGCTTGTGCTTCTTTTGGCAACTACAGGCCTTCTACCATGTTTAGTTAGCCATATTTTGTTTCCAATTTTTCTAACTGGTTCAAAATAGTGAACCCATGTTTTGTCACCAGTAACAATGTTTGCAGATTGTTTTTGATTGAATATGGGAAACATTTTGAGCAATTGCTTAGCGGTTTGTACTCGTACCTGTTTTTGGTCATCTGTCAATATATGAGGTATCCATCTGGCAGAAATCTTTCGTACTTTCAAAATACGCTTCAAAATGAAATGCACCCGCGATAGCGATATGCCAACAGCGTTGGCAATATCACGAATCATGTATCTGCCATCACTTTCAATTATTTCCCTTTTGAGACATTTGCCTTGCCTGTTAAAGTCACAGGTCAGCCAGATTTTGCTGCATCTTTGACAGACTCTGTGCCAGTCAGAAATTTCTTTCTCCAACTATGAACTGTCTCATAAGATACCTTATCAGACCCATAAACTTCCCCCAATTCAGTAAAAATCTGCATTACCGAATGACCGAGTTTTGTGCGAACTTCTATATAAGCTCTAATTTCTTCAATATTCTTAATCCTTTTCCAAACCATTTTTACAACAATGGTCAACGACTAGCTCTATTGAAATGACTACAAGTTTAAAACTATGTAGAGCTGAAGGCTCATGTTTATACCATTGGAAAGGTATTGAATAGAGCTATTCAAGCGTATCATCATCCACGAAATCATACAAAGCGTTATCGTGCTGTGGTACAATACACATTACATATCGAACAGCCCTCGTATCTTCGATAATGACAGAGATACTATAAAATGTCAGTTTTTATCAAAGAGAACTTTTCTAATACAGTTTCATGCTAACTTGATAAAACTGTGGACTTCAGAGTGTAAATAGGATTTTTGACTAACAGCACATTGTTACAGGTTCTTACCCAGTTATCAACTCGGCCCCGTGATCCCCTGATCTCCTCTTACACTTGACCAATATATTATACGAAAAACCACTCTGACAAAGTTTCATGGATATAAAAAAGAAAAGTCTTGCCTCTATAGTCTTATCAAGCATATTGTACATGATGTATACCAGACAACAAACAATCACAAAAGCTTACTTTGAGCATTTTGAACTCAAGTGAGCTGCAAAGCTTAAAAAATAAGGAAAAAAAATTAAGACGGAATGTGATAGGGAAAAGAAATGGTGTGAGTAAGCACAGCACAGTTTTTGTTTTTGTTAAAACTCTTTCTCTGGGGACAGTGTTATATTATATGATGACAGTGGTCAAATGAATTGACTTGTTTTTTACCCAAAATGATCTATATTCAATAGATTCAAAAACTGGCCTTGTCAATAGACCTTAAGAAATACAAGCTTCATAAATGAGTCAAAAGACACCATATTTTGGTTGAATTAGACGATCGTATTTCACCTAATTAATGTGCCAGGGTGCCATGCAAAACACCAACAGGGTGCTCTAATTTCATAGCCAAATTCCTGAAAATTAAGTGCCGTCACTTAGAGTAAGTAGGGTACTTTGATCCTGGGGTGGGGCCATGGGTGGGTGTGGGGTGTTTTAGTCAGTGCCAAGTGCAAAGCGATCACCATTTGAAAGACCTGCTGTATTGATGCAGAATATCGATTTTACGGCAGATCACGATTCATTTGGACATTAAATAGCATTCACGATTAATATGGGATATTGGTATTCCATACTTCAATTTCTTAAAGTTTTTCCAAGTTACTTGACAAATTTTGTGTTACCAGAAGGTTATGATGTTTTTGAAAGTGTATACTCAGATACTCAGGTATTAATGACATCAATTTGTGAAGTAATTAGGAGTATGTCAATGCCATACTGGTAAGTTTATTTACGAAATATCTGTCTTCAATAATTTATGTCAGTCTGCATTTGAAAAGTTTTAGTGAAGTTATCTTGTGTTTGGAAGTTTGTCACTCCAGTTGTCAATTTTCAGGTAAGGTTGTGTGTGGATGGGGGCTGTCTGGAGGCTTCTGGAGTAAGGAATATAGTGGGGTCCCTAGTATTAGGGAGCAAAAGTTAATTAGGTGAAATACAGTAACTTTTCTATTGACTGATGGATTCATTAACTTACTTCAATAGAGCAGCAGCCCAAGCTTCACCTGTATCCCAACAGTATTAAGTAATTTAACTGATACCAGAGAAAGAATTTACCATTACATCATAGATATGCACCCACCTTTAACGGCTGAATGAAAGCCTTAGAGCACTAAGTACAACAGATGTCTTTGTTGTTGCTTGACAGTGTAGATTCAAAACAAACAGTCCAACTCTGAATCTACACAGCCCAGTATTTTCTATTACAATATAAACTGCCTGAAAAAAAGCATCACTTAGGTCTCTTGCCTTGACTGAAAATAACTTTGTCCATATTTCATCTGTTTAGTGCTCCAAGAGTTTTGATTTTAAGTTAGGCTGGTAAGGACTTGGCATGGTAAACTGTGGTCCGGAAGGAAAAATAGTACATGTATTGTTGTGGTCAGAAGAGAAAATGTTATTAATTGGGCAGAAAATTTTAGCTTATAATGATATAAAGACTCTACTATGTCTGTTGTAAATTCTGACTTAACCCTGTATTAACTCTTCACCAGATGACAAAATTTTAGCCTTGTCCAAATTGAAAGCATTTATACATGACAATTTTAATTTAGCTCAAATGGTGCAATTTTCTTTGATAGGGTAGTAAAAATGTGAGAAAAGGAGAAATTGCTGGTTATCAGCATTTTATCCTTTTCCCTTTATGTTTTCATCAGGCTTCTTTTTCAGGGTCGTTAAAAGTCGGTATAGCACGGTAAAGGGTTAAACAACAAAATTGTAGGCTGGTTTACATTTAACTCTTTACCAGACAACAAAATTTTAGACTGGTCCAAATTGAAAGCATTAGCAGACGACAAAATTAAAGTGACTCAAAAATTGAAATTTGTTTTGGGAAAGGTAGAAAACATTATGGGAAAAGGAGAATATGCTGGTTACCAGCAGTTTCTCCTTTTCCCACAATGTTTTCAGAAGGCTTCTTTCTCAGAGTCGTGAAAACCTGGGATTGTTTGGTAAAGAGTTAAAGGATTTGCAGACAAATAATCAGATGTGTCTAAAATCAAATATTGAAGAAAAGAAGAAAATGCTGGTTACAAGCATTTTCTTCTATTCTCACAATGTTTTAAAAAGCCTTCTTCCTCAAGGTCATTTAAATTCCGGATTGTGTGCTAAAAGGTTAAAACAAGTTGAGAATTGAATATCCTATGCACCTATTCAAAATTTATTGTCTTACTCCGAGTAGAATTAGCCTAACATTTACCATATTTTTAGTCTACAAAATGCTTTCATGTTGGAAAAGTCTAAAACCTTGTTGTTCGGTAAAAGATCATTCATTAATTCAGCTGTCATTTTTCCACAATGTTTATTTCTGTATCAAAGAAATTAAGCTCATCGTGCCAATTTCAAGCGTGTCATAATTATGCATAATTATACGAATGCTTTCAATTTCAAAGAATCTAAAGTATGCCACTGGTAAAAAGGTTCACCAGCATTTTCTCCTTTTTAAACATCTTTTTTTATATTTATCATTATATTTTACACTTTTCTCCTGAAATCCTGAAATTCTGATTCATCTTTAATTTGTTGTCTGCAAATGCTCTGGATTTGGACAAGTTCAAAATGTCAGTGTCTGTTAACTCATTACCAAATGACAAAATTTTTGGCTTGTCCATATCGAAAGCAGTTGCAGACAACAACATAAAAGTGACTGAAAATTTGAAAATTGTTTTGTGAAGGGTAGAAAACATTGTGTGAAAAGGAGAAAATGCTGGTTACCAGCATTTTCTCCTTTTCCCACAATGTCTTCTAAAGGCTTCTTTCTCAGGGTCGTCATGAGTAGGGATTGTGTGGTAATGGGTTAAAGTTCTAGGTATCCTGTGGATAAAATCTGTTTTTTTCCAAAATTCATACATTACCTATTTGATTGTTGGATATAGAAGTAAATTTGTTAGCAAAACTATAGGAAAGTTAGCCACACAGTTTTGAGGCAGAAGGGTATCTTGCTCTGGTAGAGCCAGGTGAGACACATATCTATATGACAAATGGTACAAGAACAGCAGTCTAGTATTGGCTTACTTACAGTTTCAGAGGACGCATCCAAAGGCTACAAGGCAGGAAATGATGGAGAAAAAAAATATAATAATAAAAAACACTTTACTCTTCACAAACAACATCAAAAGCATCTTGGGACTGAAAACAAGAGCACCACATGCGGATGCCATTGCTCGGCTGCATTTGTTTGATTTTCAGTTAAAATTCGAAGTAAAAAAAGGGCCATAACTGTGTCAAAAATACTTTGATGGTTACATTCCATTATTGTATGGGTTCCCTTTCTAATACTCAACAACTTGTCAAAGTTTAAGGTAAATATCTTCAGTAATGGCAGAGATATTATAAAATGTCAAAAGTTTACATCACCACGATGTCAACGACAACAGGGCTATGACATTACCTTGATGCTTCCTTTGAAAACAGCTGAGCTAAAAATGATAATACTCATGCAAAGACATTTTCTTTTATATATTTGTTACTGCCTTTACTTAGTTGATAAAGAAAATAGAAAATTTGTTGTGAAAAAAATAGACTGACATTACATATTCAAAGCCTTCTAAAAACTAGTCTGCTAAGTGCAACTCAAGACCATTTTGCAGACAGTGTAGATCAAGATCAGACTGCACAGAATGTACTTTTGATCTTGGATCTACACTGTCCGATTCTGTGTGATTTCTCTGACGTGCAAAACTTTTAAATCGTAAACTATTGGTTTTCACTACTGGCTTGAAAACTTCAGTTTGATTTATTTAGAAGCCTAGGGCTTAACCCTTTACCACACAATACCGACTTTTAACGACCCAGAGGAAGATGTCTTCTGAAAACATTGTGGGAAAAGGAGAAAATGCTGGTTATCAGCATTTTCTCCCTTTCCCACAATATTTTCTACCCTTCCCAAAACAAACTGATTTTTCAGCCACATTTATTTTGTCGTCTGTAATTGCTTTCAATTTAGACAAGTTTGAAATTTTGTCGTGTGGTAAAGAGTTAACTTATACCACACTGAGGCAGAGGGCTTTTAAGAATTTTTCGGGAAAAGGAGAAAATATTGGTTTCTCCTTTTTCCACAATGTTCTGTACCCTTTCATCAACAATTCCCTTAGTTTCAAAAAGAAAAACATTTGTTACATACAAGTGCTTTCATTTTGAACAAGTCTGAAATTTTGTGTCTTGTTACTGGCCAGGATGGTTATCTTACAAAAAGATCTCATTTTACTACAATGTTTTCTACCATTTTCAAAACTTAATGCCATAAGTTAAGCCATGTCTAATTTGTCATCTGCAAATGCTTTCAATTTGGACATGTCTAAAATTCTCTTGTCTAGTAAAGAGTTTCGCACATTTTAAAGATAACATAGATGTCATTTTCATCTATTGTGTGAGACATCTTGACAAAAACTGCTTTGAACTTCCCATATCATGGTCTTTTGTAAGAATATAACATGGTATTTGTTTTCCGATTGGCCTGGTAAACCCTTCACATGATGATGACACTTAAAGACACATGTATACTCATTTTCAGCCAGTTTTTAACCCATTTCATGTTTAGTTTATCAAACTATAATCATTTTGGTATCTTCATGCCAAATGTTTCCTCTGACAGTTGCAAGATTGCATAGATAATGACTGATAGAAAATGCATTTCATTTTCTGGAGAAATCACTGTTGTGACATTTCTGGCTTAAAATAGAAGATTTTCGATTTATGTATTTATCCCTTACACAACATGTATTGGTTATTTATCTAGCTGACTAAGTTTTGAACCATTTCACAGTCTATGAATTTTTTTTCTGTGTTTTTTTCCTCTCTAGCTGTACGGAAGTATCTTTAAGACTTTTTTATATTGAAAGCATTTGCAGACAACAAATCAAAATTGGCTACATGAACAAGTTTGTCTTGGAAGGGATAGAAAACATTCTGGGAAAAGGAGAAAATGGCTGAATACCAGCATCTACCTCACGATGGACAAATTTTGTAATTTGGGCCACCTTTAATTTGTTGTCTGCAAATGCTTTCAATTTGGACCAGTCTGAAATTTTATCGTCTGGTGAAGTGTAAAGGTACAGCAAAGACAGACAGAAGTTTATCAGTCAAAACCCAAGCAAATTGTTACAAATTTACAAGTCTACAGTATATTAAAATATTTGAAAAAAAAAATCAGTTTCTTCCCTTCACAGTATGGGCATTGACATACATGTAACAAGATGGAGTGAAAAATGTGGCTTCAAGAAAAATGCCTCAAAAATACCTAGGTTATCTGTATCTACTCTAAGAGATAATTTCATGAATACACATTATAAGACACCATATTACATGAAACATGCTGATTTGTTCATGCCAGACATATACCAAATACAAGATCACCGCATGCAGGTGCCAACACTCGGCTGCAGTTGCTTGATCTAAATCAATTTAAAATTTAAAGTCAAAAAAGGGGCATACCTTTGTCAAAAATACTTTGATGGTTACCTGCCCTACTGATAGTGTACAACTTGTCCAAGTCTGAAGTCATTATCTTCAGTAATGACAGGGATATTAAAAAATGTCAAAGTTTTTGCACAACCACAAAGACAAGGACAAAGATGTTGACGCCAGGGCTGCAACAATACCTCGACATTTTCTTCATAAAACAGCCAAGCTAACAAAGTCAAAGCATACAAAGTCTAGATACGTAGTTCCAAAAAACAAAGGTGCCATGCTAATAACAAGTAAATTGTAATTTTATGAATAATGAAACAAGAAAAAGTTTATATTTGGCAGTCTTACAAGTGACACTTACAGTAAAACTAGAAAGATCTATTTATCTCAGGTAAAAAATGCATTAAATAATTTTTTTTCAGGATGATTTATAACTTGATGAGTAATTTCTGGTATTATGCCCTTAGACCAATGTACATAATAATTGTTGTTCTACTTGAGTGTATGAAAACTTCATGACTATACAGTTAGTATGATTTCTAAAAAGAACTTTAACTCTTTACCAAACAACAGAAATGTAGACGAGTCTAAATTAAAAACATTTGCAGACGATAATTTAAATGTGGCTCAAATGATGGAATTTATTGTTGATAGGGTAGAAAACATTGTGGAAAAAGGAGAAAATGCTGGTGACCAGCATTTTCTTCTTTCCCACAATGTTTTCACGTCTTCTTCTTTAAGGTTGTTAAAACTCAGGATTGTTTGGTAAAGGGTTAAACAATAAATCATGTTTCTAAAAATATCAGTCTTACTTTTCAAGAACAGTTCTGGCAATTAAATATTTTTTTTCATCATTTTTATGGTAATTATCGACATCACATATTTCCAATTTTTACTTAATAGGTACAAAGCTGCATATTTTAGAAGTTTTGATATATATTTGTTACTTTTTGCAGATGCATTAAGCCTGCTTTTCAGAAAACATGGCTCAGTCAGGCATACTACCATTATGAAATTACTAGTAAATGAGTCTTTCTTTCTAAGCCAGAAGGCCAATTGACAAAGTTTCTTTACAATGTTTCTCCACCTCATCCTATGATGTCTACATAAGATATGATAAAAAGATTGGTGCTGCAGTCCTTTGAAAAAGCTGTCTAAAAATTTGTAGACTGATACACAGACACTAACCAGCCACAATATCTCATCCAGGACACACCATGCTCAGATGAGCTTAAGTGCGAGACAAATAGACTCTGTCAACAGACATGATTAAGTTATCTTTCACAATTGAATCATAATCTGTCTATACTTAGATGAATCAGAGCTCCATATAAGAGGGAGTGATGATATTCTAAATCCATTATTTCTCTTCGAAACCCTATGTAATAGGTACTCATTAGAATCGTCTCGATGAGACGATTCTAATGACTACCCACAACATAGGGTTTAGTAGAGAATAATTAATATTTTCAATTTTGAAATCAAAATCACTCCCTCTGTCTGGAACTCTGTAGATATGTTTTATATTCTATTGACCCTTTATCAGAATAATCTTGTTTTTAACCACCCTGAGGATGGATTTTGAATTTAACTCTTTACCAAACGACAACATTTTCGACTTGACCAAATTGAAAGCATTTGCAGACAACCAAATAAATGTAGCTCAAATGATGATATCTGTCTTTGATAGGGTAGAAAACCTTGTGGGAAAAGGAGAAAATGCTGCTTACCACAATGTTTTCAAAAGCCTTCTTTCTTCAGGGCCGTTAAAATTCATGAATGTGTGGTAAAGGGTTAAAGCAGGCAAATATGATTGGTAACCAGCTTTTTTTCCTTTTCCCAAAATGTCTACCCTCTCAAAGACAATTAACATGATTTGAAAACATTTTCGATTTCAAAATGTCTGAAATCATGTCATCTGGTGAAGGGTTAAACTTTGTCTAATCTCTGACATTTTCCTTTTTTTTTTACGAACTTGAGTAATCAAATTTTTACAGCAGGGTACAACTAAGCAACACTATAAAAATATAGGGATCACTCGAGTACAGACTAGTACATGAACCTACCTCCCTGTAGTTTCTGACACCAGCTTCCCGGAATGTAGGTTTACACTTTAAATTTTTCTGAAAAAAAAAAAGAAGGTAAATACAGTGTATTCCCTAAACAATATGAATAAAACTCTAAAAGTCACCAGCATTTTCTCCTTTTTCCAAGTTGGTTTTCAAAACCTTCCTTTTTCCAGGGTTCCAAAAATTTGAAATTATTTGGTAGAGGGTTAACCTTTTATACCCATCCAAATTGAAAACTTCTGCAGACAGAAATCAAATGTGACCCAAATGATGAGATTCTCTTTGAAAGGGAAGGTAACACTGTGGTAAAAGGAAAGACTGCTAGCTTCCAGCATTTTCTCCTTTACCCGCAATGTTTTCAAAAGCTCTCTTCTTCAAGGTTGTTAAAAGACGGGATTGTGTGGTAAAGAGTTAAGTAACCTTAGTTGTCTTTGTTACAGTTTTTCAATTTTCAGTCAAAGCACCTAATAAAATAATATGGCTTTCTTCCATAACTAAGTTATATTAGTGTACATGCAGATGATGATATTTCACTTCCAGTTTTGACATTATTAATACTTTTAATTATATTCTTGTCAGTGAATTACTGGGATTTCACAGTGAATAACACCTCTTATGATGATAAGTACATGTATGGTATCATCAGTAGTGACAATATAGTTTTAGAATGTTTGCCGGAACTACTTTTTTCCTATAATGCTCATACTGTACCATTCTTGACAGTAATTGAAATAAAAGAGGGTGAATTAGGAATATAATAAATAGGACAATCAAATGGTTGTGTATGATATTAAGAATCTCTGTCACTAGAATGGGGTGTGATACGTTTAAAAAACTCGTCATTCGGACTCGTTTTTTCAACCGCATTACACCCCATTCTAGTGACAGATTTTTAATATCACACACAACCAGTTGATTATCCTCTATTTACTGCCAGTGCCATAGAGTTATCTCTCTTTGAGCACTCTTGTACATTTACGGTAAGAAGACTCTCAAAAGAACAAGAATGAACAAGACAGTGAATTATCATCGGAACCTAACCGGTGCCCATCACATAGCCAAATTGTTAAGTAACCCATAATAGGAAAAGAAAATGAGAAAATGAAAGCCTTGATATACTTATAAGACACTGCATCTCATTGAAATGTGCCTCCATTCATACAGATGGCTGCATGTGATTGCATTTCAGAAATTATATATGATGCCACTGGTTTTTATTCACTCATGGTCCCGCTAGTAGGTCTAAATGTGCCTTTAACTTGAAGAGTTCCACTGATAGAAATAAGAAGTATTCTGATGTTGTTATGAAAGTGCACCCCTTAGAAATTTAATAGTGGGACATCAGGGGACAACAAGTGAGGGATTCCTGCCATCCAGGGTCTGTATTCAACAACCACTCTTAAAAACTGTCTTTAACTCCAGAATTTTCTCAGTTTGAAAGTAACAGAACTTCTGATTGGCTAAACCATTCAGTTTAGCCAATGAAAAGTTGTGTTACTTTCAAATTAATACAATCTTGGATTATAAGACAAAGAAAGGTTGGTGGATATAGACCCTGCACTTACGGCACTAAAAGCACTGCAAGTTATAGCACAAGACAATGATGACATTTATGACAAAAGGAGCCATACCACATCAAGGATTGGTATACAACCCACGTGAGCAACAATTTTGCATCCCATACATTTCTTCCTTGGACCAGTTTTCTGAAAAAGTAGAATTAAAAGAAAGATTTAGATACTGTCATTCAATAATATGATTTTTCTGTGAACTTTTATTAACCCATTACAACACAATCCCAAGTTTTAACAACCTTGGGAAATAAGACTTTTGAAAACATTATGGGAAATGGAGAGAAAATACTAGTAACAAGCATTTTCTCCTTTTCCCACAATATTTCTAACCTTTCAGACACAAATGCAATAATTTGGGCCATATTTTAATTTGTCGTCTGCAAATGCTTTCAACTTGAAACAGTCTAAAATATTGTCTTGTGGTAAAGAGTTACAGAAACAGGCATGTCTGTTTATTCAGTTTTGTTCTCCTCATACCTTCAAAGAAGTAAAAAAAAAACCTGCGGTACATGTCATACCCCTTACCACACAGTCACGACCTTAAATGACACTGAGGAAACAGGCTGTTGAAAACTTTGTGGGAAAAGGGAAAAAATGCTGGTGACCAGCATTTTCTCCTTTTCCCACAATGTTTTCTACCCTATCAAAGACAAATTTCCTCATTTAAGTCACATTTAAATTCTGGGTCTGTATTCACCAACCATTCTCAAGACCATTCTTTGCCTTATTCTCCAACATTTTCTAAATTTGAAAGTAACACAACTTCTGATTTGCTTTTGCCAAATAATTTAGCCAATCAGAAGTTGTGTTACTTTCAAATTTAGAAAAATCTGTAGAATAAGACTAAGAAAGTTCTTAAGAATGGTTGGTGACTACAAACTCTGGTCTGCAAATACTTTCAATTTGGACTAGTCTACATTTTTCTCGTGTAGCAAAGAGTTAAGTCGTTGGCCCTGAATTGCTCCACTACCTTTGAAATAAATGTACCATGCACTTAATTGGCATTGACAGAGCCATAAAGAAGTCTTTATTGTAATAAAATTTCGTAGAGAAAATTGCCTAGCTCCCCCCCCCCAAAAAAAAAAGTTATGTTTTTTTTTTCAAAGATGATATCAGTGAATACAAGCAGGTCTAATAAAGTATCATTCATACCAAATATCAGTGAACACTAACAAAGAGTACTTTGACAAAAAGACTTCTAAAAATTAGGACCAAGGGCTTTAATTTGAAGATTTTGGGAGAATGTATTAAATGAAGCTACATGCTGTGTTTGGTGGTCCTAGGCCTTATGATTTGGACATAAGATCAAATTCTTTGAGGAAATTCTGAGGAGGACCATAGCTGGATCATTTCTGTGAAGTTTCATCAAAATGGAATGGGTAGTTTCAAAGAAGTAAATGTTTGAAACAAAAGTTAACGCATGTACACATGCACTAATGGACACCCAGATGCATGCCTGTAACAGACACTGTGAGGGCCATGACACAAGCTCACTGGCCTTCAGTCAGGGGAGCTAAAAACTGCTATAATCTGTTATAATATCTAAAACTGTCATTCAGTTTACATTAAACATGAAATAATCAGATCTTAAAATGACAAAACAATTGCAGGACAATACTCACAATACAGTCTTGTTCCAATACATAGCAGAAGTCTCCAGATGCATTTGTGTCCATCCATATATGGTCACTGTTAACAGCATGTTCCTATAAATATAAATGAGTGGCATTCTAGCAAAAGGGGGTTAATGTACCTCCATGATGCATTATACCAAGCAAGTCGTCATATAATCATGGATCCATAAAACCCATTTTGTCTAACAACTAATTGAATTATGAGGTAGACTGGTCCTTTGACATGCAGATAATTGATCTACAGCAAAAAGTTTCAACTCAGGACCAGTGCCAAATTAACCCAACAAACATTTTCAGTCTAGAAATAATACTGAAGTTTATTACCAGAATGTCTCAGCAAAGCAGACTGTGTAAATTGAAGATTAGGTAGCACATATTGTGCAGACTAATCTTGATGTACATTGGCTGCAAAGGCAACTACAGGCATGAAAGATGCTTTAAGGGTTCATTATTAACTTTTTTTACCAAGCAACAAAATTTTAGATTGACCCAAGTTGAAACAATATGATTTGCAGACTATGGATGAATTCTTTACCAAACAACAAAATTTTAGACTTGACAGTTCATCCTCTAGCACACAATCCTGAGTTATAAGAACCCCAAAGAAACAGTCTTTCGAAAACCTTGGGGGTTCACCATGCTTTCACAGACAATTTTCGCCATTTCACCTGTATTTAAGTTGTTGTCTTCAATTTCCACAAATCTAAAATTTCATTGTTTGGTAAGGAGTTAAAATACTGTTCTGAAATTTTTTTTTCAAGGCTCGATGAATAAAGTGTGAGCTAATATGAGTGGATATGAGGGAATTTAGATCAAAGTGTTTATTACAACATAGTAGCAGGGTATCCAACATTCAATTTCCTTTTCCAGCCCTATGGTATTAAACCCTATACCAAACACCACCCTGTTTTAACTACACCGAGAAAACAGCTTTGGAAAGCATTATGGGTAAAGAATGAAATGCTGACAACAGCATTTTCTCCTTTTTCTACAATCTTTTTAAACCTATCAAAGGAAAATTCCAAAATTTTATCAACAGTTAATTTTTTTTCAAATTGGACAAGTTTCATGATTTCGACGATTTTGTCGTCTAGTAAAGAGTTAACCCTTAGGTTGTGAAATAACCCAAACAGACGTTTTCAGTCTAGAAATAAGACCCAAATAATTGCAGGCTCAAGGTTGTTCTTGTCCAGAATGCCTCAGCAAAACAGCCAGAGCACATCAAGGATTAGACTGCACAGTCTGATCTTAATCTACATTGGCTGCACAGGTAACTGTAGTTCAGAAAAGCACTTTGAACCTTTACCATACAGTCCCAAGTTTTAATCACTCTAAAAAAAAAAGCTTTAGAAAACATTATGGGAAAAGGAGAAAATGCTGGTAACCAGCATTTTCTCCATTTCCCACAATGTTTTCTACCCTATCAAAGACAGAAATCATCATTTGAATTGAATGTATTTAGTCGTCTGCAGATGCTTTTAATTTGGTCGAGTCAAAAATTTTGTCGTTTGGTAAAGGGTTAATAACATCTAAAGCCTAGAATAGAATTTTCAATGGGAGCTCTTGCAGGAAACCTGTGATCTGATTCCTGGTATCTCAGACCTTCCTGTGATAACACCTAATTTACTTTTTCATCAGAGACAGATGTAGGACAGGCGACAATTTGTAAATTACAACATACAGATTTGTTTTTTTTTACTACAGGAAATTTGACGTAGAAATAATGAGAACCTTGCAAGACACAAGAGTGCTCTGCCAGATTTGTATTCATAACAAATACTGATTATAAGGAAGTATTGTTTGTTATTTATCCTTAACCAAACAATGTAGTGTTTTAACAAGAGCACAGCATGCGGGTGCCAACGTTTGGCTGCAGTTGCTTGAGGGGCATAACTGTGTCAAAAATACTTTGATGGTTATCTGCCCCTGTCATAGAAGTTCCCCTTTTGATTGTAAACAACTTGTCTAAGTTTTAAGTAAATATCCTAAATCTTTACCAAACAACAAAATTTTAGATTTGTCCAAATCCAAAGCACTTGCATCCAACAATTTAAATGTGGTTCAAACAAATAAGTTTGTCATTGATCGGGTAGAAAACATTTTGGGAAAAGGAGAAAAAGCTGGTTACCAGCATTTTCTCCTTTTTCCCACAATGTTTTTCAAAGTCCACTTCCTCAGGGTTATTAAAACACAGGGTTGTTTGGTAAAAGGTAAAAATATCAAAATTATCTGCCAGTGTAGACCCAAGATCAGACTCTATCTATAGTGCAGTCTCACTGGTTGCTCTAATGATCTTAACTGTCACTTATTGCAGATGAGTTAACTCTTTCACTACCGAATGATTAAAAAATATGATTTCAATGGCAGCTGGTAAAGTTCCACTGGAAGATGAGGATACACTGTTTGGTCATAATTTAGAATAGAAGAGTTGACTGTAGATCAGAGATCAGACTACACATTCTGTGCAGTCTGATCTTGATCTACACTGTCCACTAAGGATCCTGTGTTGTCTACAGTATGGAATGAATTAATGCCAAACTTGCGAAGGATATTACCCTTTATCACATGACAAAATTTCAGACCTGTCCAAATTGAAAGCAATTGCAGAAGAGAAACTAAGTGTGACTTAAAATCTTTTTTTTAGAAAACATTGTGGAAAATGAAGAAAGTTTTGGTTATCCATTTTCTCCATTTCCCACAATGTTTTCAAAAGGCTTCTTCCTAAGCTTCATAAAACTTTGAATAGTGTAGTAAAAAGTGAACCCTTTACCACACAATCCTGACTTTTAACAATCCTGAGGAAGGAGGCTTTTGCCTGTGGGAAAAGGAGGAAATGCTGTAAACTAAAAATTTCTCCTTTTCCCCCAGTGTTTTCTACCCTATCAAGGCAAATTTCATCATTCGAGCAACCTTTAATTTGTCGTCTGCAAATGCTTTCAATTTGGAAAGATCTAAAATTTAATCATTTGGTAAAGAGTTACTCTCTAATTGCAATAATAAATTCTGCATTTCAATCGACAGATTCTGAAAATCATTATTTAAAATCCAATTGACTTCGGTAAAATGATTAATCCTTCGCCAAACAATCCTGGGCTTTTACGACCCCGAAGAAAAACAGCTGAAAACATTGTCGGAAAACAGCTTTTGAAAACAATGTGGAAAAAGGAGAAAATGCTGGTAACCAGCATTTTCTTCATTTCCCACAATGTTTTCTATCCTTTAAAAGACACATTCCATCATTTGGACCACATTTAATTTTTCGTCTGCAAATGCTTTCAATTTGGACAGGTCCAAAATTTTGTCGATTAGTAAAGTGGTAACCCTTAACCAAACAATCCAAAGTTTTAGACTCGTCTAAATTCAAAGCTGTTGTAGATGACAAATTGAATGTGGCTCACTTGATAAAATTAGTCTTAGAAGGGGCAGGAAACATTGTGAGAAATGGAGAAAATGTCAGTTTCTAAGATATTCTTCTTTTCCCACAATGTTTTTCAAAAGCCTCCTTGCTTAGGGTCCTTAACTCTTTACCAAACAACAAAATTTTAGACCTGTCCAACTTGAAAGCATTTGCAGTCGACAAAACAAATGTGAATCAAAAATTAAAATTTGTTTTGGGAAGATTAGAAAACATTGCAGAAAAAGGAGAAAATGCTGCTTGCCAGCATTTTCTCCTTTTCCCACAATGTTTTCAACAGGCTTCTTTCTCAGGGTCGTTAAAAGTTGGAATTGTATGGTAAAGGGTTAAAACTCAGGATAGTCTGGTAAATGTTTTAATGACCCTGGGTAACATGGCTTTAGAAAACACGGCAGGAAAAGGAGAAAATGCAAGTAACCAGCATTTTCTCCTCTTATCACAATGTTTTCATCACTTTATGAAATGAATTCAATAGTTCAAGCCACATTTCTTCAGCAACTCTTTTTCCCCCAACCTTGCTTAACCCTTTACCAAACAATCCCTGGTTTTTACGACCCCGAGAGAGAAGCCTTTTGAAAACATTGTGGGAAAAGGAGAAAATGCTGGTAACCAGCATTTTCTCCTTTTCCCACAATGTTTTCTACCCTGCTGGAAACAAATTTCAATTTTTTTAGTTACGTTTATTTTGTCATCTGCAAGTGCTTTCAATTTGGACCAGTCTAAAATTTTCTTGTTTGGTAAAGAGTTAAAATTTTGTCGTGTGGTAAAAACTTAAACCTTTACCAAACAACAAAATTTTGGACTGGACCAAATTGAAAGCATTTGCAGATGACAATTTAAATCAAGCTCAAATGATATTTCTGTCTTTGATAGGGTAAAAAACATAGTGGGAAAAGGAGAAAATGCTGGTTCACATTTTTTTTTTTTCCTTTTCCCATTATAATGCTTTCAAAAGCCTTCTCTTCAAGGGTCATTAAAATTCAGGATTTTTGGTACAACCCACAACCCATATTGTTTTTGCAGAAAGTGTAGTGCAAGATCAGACTGTACATTCTGTGCAGTGACTGATTTTGCTCTATACTGTCAACTACTTAGCAGCATAGTCTTGCAAAACCTATATTTGTAATATTTTGGCTGCTTCTTTCACACTCTAAAAGAGTCTTACTTATTCATTCAACTCACTCAGGTTTAAATTTCTCCTAATTTGTCATTTCATGTTACTATACTGAGATTTATTGTTCAATTACAACCATCGTCCTAGACTGTTGATTCTATTATGGGCAGTTTTTGCTAATTTTGTTCAAATTTCACAGTGAAAGTAATCTTCCTTCAGCTTCCCGTTCATTGTTATTTAATTCTTACTTCATCACTGTATCCTTTACCAAGCAATCCTCTGTTTTTTATGGCCTCGAGGAAGAAGACTCTTGAAAACATTGTAGGAAAAAGAAGAAAATGCTGGAACCCAGCATTTTCTTCTTTTCCAACAATGTTTTCTATCCTATCGAAGGCAAATAACATCATTTTAGCTGCATTTACTGTGTTGTCTCCAAATGTTTTTAATATGGACATGTCTAGAAATTTATCATCTTGTAAAAGAGTTAACAAAATTTAACTTTGAAGTGCAAAACTAATGAAACAGAAATCAATAAAAAAAATATCAAGAAAATGCAAATTTCTAACATTTTTTATGCTTTTCTTGCAACGCCTTGCAAGCTCTATGGACAACTCAGAAATTGATATCAAGAGGTCACTGGTTTGATTCCCTAACTCAGCTAACCTTTTTCTGAGGAATGATGATAGTCACTTCAACAGGATTCATTTCTCTTTAACTCTTTACCAAATGACTAGAATTTTAGGACTGGTTTACACTGAAAGTATTTATGGTCAACAAATTAAATGTGACTCAAATTGGAATTTGTCTCTTTAAATGCAAGAAAACATAGTGGTCACCAGCATTTTCTCTTTTTTTCTCACAATGTTTTCAACAGTGTTTTCTGGCAAGGTCGTTAAAACTCAGGATTGTGAGGTAAGGGATTCATCAATGAACAGTGAACAGCATTTTGATTTTATTTATAATAGAAAAAGAGCAAGTTTCTTGGAAACAATGATATGCCAAGTACTGATGAAAGAAACTTCATGAAGCATCAAACTAGAGCACCCTTTTGCAGATGGTAAAGATTAAGATCAGACTGCACAGAATGTGCAGCCTGGGTCCGTATTCACCAACCATTCTCAAGAACATGCTTAGTCTTATTCTCCAGATTTTTCCATATTTAAAAGTAACATAACTTCTGACTGGCTAAACCATTTGGTTTACCCAATCAGAAGCTGTGTTACTTTCAAATTTAAAAAATCTTGAAGAATAAGACAGAGAACGTTCTTCAGAGCGGTTGGTGAATACGGACCCTGATCTTGGATCTGCACTGTCCAAGGAGTTGTATTCCCCCCCAAAAAAAACTTTGAAACAGAAACATTCAGGTGTTTACTATTGGCCTGAAGGTATCATTTAACTTCTACAGCATGATAAGGGTTAAACGCCAATCCAACACACAAAATTTTCTAAGATCCAAGATCTACACAGACGACAAAATAAATGTGACTAAAACTAGAAAATTGATTTGCAAAGGGTAGAAAACATTGCAGAGAGCATTTTCTACTTTTCCCACATGGTTTACAAAAGCCTTCTTCAGGATCATTAGACTTTTTGATTGTTTGGTACAGGGTTAAACTAGTTTTTACCGCATCCCTATCCCTGCAACAGTAGGATATAAGAACTGAACATGATAGATTAAAATGATCTGCTATACATACGGTTTTTGTTTGCCAGTGCAACAATGTGCCAAAAAATATCTAGGAGCAGAAAAAGACTTTGTTTTTGACCCTTCCTAAAAAGCCATGTAAAGTAAGAAAACGTTGTGTGAAAAGGAGAAAACAGCATCTTAACTTTTTCCCGTATGATTTCCAAAAGCCTTCTTCTTCAGGGTTGTAAAAAGTTGGGACTGTGTGATAAAGGGTTAAACTAATTGGTAGATTTTACCACATCCCCATCCCTTACAACAGTAGATATTACACCTGAATACAAGAGGGCCATGATGGTCCTGAAGTCACTCACCTGAGCCTTTTGACCAAACATGATCCTTCGACAACTCGACATTTTATTCATATTATAGGCCTCTGGCCCAAAATACATATATATATACAGATATAACATGTATAGGTCCCTTGACCCTTTAAAGTCATCACATGCAGACATATGTGTTAATCCTCATCCTGTCAGATGACTAAAATAGAGTTTTCAATTCGATAATCAGTCCAGACATTGATGTTTCGAAGTTTTGTTTTAAGGAATAATATCTCCTTATCGCACAGTGCAGATCCATGATCAAACAGCGCTTTCTGTGCAGTCTGATCCTGATCTACACTGTCTGCTAAAGGTCTTAATTTCCATTGTATATTGTTTCTAGAATCATGAAGTTTATCAAATTAACTAAATAGCCTTATGTCAACAAGGTTTATGCAAAGGAAAAAAAAACTAGAGGCGCTTGAGCGCCTGTATCGCTCCACAGGCCTGATATTTCTATAATGGCGAAAGGAAGTTTTTAACAATTATCATTCAATCCTGCATTTTAGCTCACTGAAGAAACAATTTGGTAGACAACCACCATAGGAACTTACCTGCAAAACAACAATGAAATCCAATGAATAGTTTTAGAGAAGAAATTTTTCAAAAATTTTACTTTATACCATAAAAGGAAAATGAGTCTCCCATAAAAGCCATGTTTTTTGACAGATCTTTTTTTTTTTAAGGAATTCTGTAAACCTGTATCTAAGGAACATTCCTGCAAAATAATAATGCTATCCAAATAGCGGTTTGGGAGGAGAAGATTTTTTAAGTATTTTTACTTTGGTTGCCATGGCAACCAGAATTCTTCATGGAACACAATTATTTGAAGGAATTTGAAAGAGGACCACCAAAGGAACATTCCTGCAAAATTTGGTAAAAATCCAGTCAATAGTTTCTGAGGAGAAGTTTTTTAAAGAAAAAGTTTACGGACGCACGGACGGATGCACGGACGCACGACGGACACAACGCCATGACAATAGCTCGCTGGCCTTTGGCCAGTGGAGCTAAAAATCAGTAGCACTTCCTCCTTATCATAGAAACGTTCTTAATAAAACTGAACTGAGTGTTATTTTTCTGAATGTAAAGAAAAATAGTTATGAGACAATGTCATGAGGTAAAATGTTAAACCTTTCATCTGTTAAATTTATTAAAGGAAACATTCCAACAGAAAAAAAAATGATCCTTTTTAAATCTCTTTCAAGATACATATTATGAAAAATACTCTAACAAGCTTTCATAATTATTGGACTGAAAATTTGGCAACTAGCTTGTACACAAGCTTTGTCCAAACTCATCGAAGATGTCATCAAGACAAACATTTTGACCAAGTTTATTAAGTATTGAACTTAAATTGTGGCCTCTACAGTGAACACAAGTTTTTTCTAAGATTTGACTTAGTGACCAAGGTTTTCACCCAACCTGACCCATTTACAACCATGTTTGAGATGTCATCAAGACAAACATTCTGACCAAGTTTCATGAGTATTGAACTGAAAATGTGGCCTTTAGAGGATACACAATGTTTTCCTAAGATTTGACCTAGTGACCTAGTTTTTGACTTAACATGACCCATTTCCAAACTCCTTTGAGACATCATCAAAACAAACATTCTGACCACCTTTACAGAGTATTGGACTGAAAATGTGGCCTCTAGAGTGTACACAAGGTTTTTCTAAGATTTTACCTAGTGACCTAGTTTTTAACCCAACATGACCCATTTTCAAACTCACCCAAGAATCAAGGCAAGCATTCTGACCAACTTTCAAGAGTATTAGACTCAAAATGTGACCTCTAGAGTGTAAACAAGTTTTTTCTAAGATTTGACTTAGTGACCTAGTTTTTCACCACACATGACCCATTTTCAAAAACTTCAAAGGTAACATAAAGGCAAACATTTCAACCAACTTTCAAGAGTATTGGACTGAAAATGTGGCATCAAGAGCTTACACAAGGTTTTTTCTAAGATTTCACAAAGTGACCTAGTTTTTGACCCATTTTCAAATTCATCCAAGGTATCATCAAGACAAACATTCTGACCAACTTTCAAGAGTATTGGACTAAAAATGTGGCCTCTAGAGTGTACACAAGGTTTTTCTAAGATTTGACCTGATGACCTAGTTTTTGACACCACATGACCCATTTTCGAACTCATCTGAGATTTTATTAAGTCAAACATTCTGACCAAGTTTCATGAATATCAGACTGAAAATGTGGCCTCTAGAGCTTACACATGGTAAAAGTTGACAATGCACATTAACGCACGGCAGAAAACGCACAATGGACCGAGCACGATCACAAAAGCTCACCTTGAGCACTTTGTGCTCAGGTGAGCTAAAAATAAACATGATCTATTTTATGATTGTCGTTTGCCATAGTGATATAGAAAAAATATCTAGGAGCAAAAAAAAAATTGTGTTTTGGACCCTTCCTAAAAAGCCATGTAAGGTAAGAAAACATTGTAGGAAAAGGAGAAAATGCTGGTAACCAGAATTTTCTCCTTTCCCACGTGATTTTCAAAAGCCTTCTTCTTCAGCGTCATTAAAACTCTGGATCGTTTGGTAAAGGGATAAACTAATTTGAAGTTTTTACCACATCCCCATCCCTGCAACAGTAGGATATGGCAAATGAATACAATTACTTAAAATGATCATGCTAAATGGTTTTTGTTTGCCATAGCTACACAGAAAAAATATCTAGGAGCAGACACTTTGTTTTTGACCTTTTCTGAAAAGCTATAGAAAGAGATGCCTACCTTTAGAACAATACAGGTGGGATTTTGTTACCCTACTTTTTTTATCAATTTTTATTCAAGCTAAACATGAACAAGAGCACCACATGTGGGTGCCAATGCCCGGCTGCAGCTGCTTGATTTTCAATGAAAATTGTAAGTCAAAAAAGGGGCATGACTGTGTCAAAAGTACTATGGTGGTTACCTGCCCTAGTTGTATGGGTTCCCATTTTGATAGCTAACAACTTCTCCAAGTTTGAAGTAAATATTTTTGCCATAATAAAAGAGATATTATAAAATAGCAAGTTTTTGCATAACACAGAAGATGCAGATGACAACAATGCTAGGGCCATGACAACACCTTGACATTTTCTTCAAAACAGCCGATCTAAAAAGAAACAAAATCTTATCAGTTTTGTCAATGATTTGCAAAGTTCATCACATGGTACTTGTAAATTCTATGATATGTAAGTAAGTTTTGGGACTTTTACAGAAATATTTTCCCAGGAAAAGGGGTGGGAGATGATGAAAGTGAGATATTTAATCTTAAATTATGATGGTTTAGTAAGATGCAGTCAAGATAGATTGATTGAAAGATTTTTTACACTGTTTTCAACATTATTTCTTTCATATCATGGCAACAGCTCAAATATATATGTATGTTCTAGGTTTCTACCAGTACCAGGCAAGGGCTATAGAGTCAAGAGTGGACTGTGATCAAGAGTAGGCTGCAGTCAAATGCAGTTCATATTCACACAATCCCAAGTTTTGACAACCTAGGGAAAGAGGCTATTGAATAAAATGTTTACGATTAATGAAAGTAACCAGCACTTTCTCCTTTTCTAGTCTTCCAAAGATGAATTTTAGTTCTTGAGTCTCATTTCATTGTTGTCTGCAAATGCTTGCAAATTGGACAAGTCTAATGTTTAGTTGTCTGTTTAGGGATTAACCCACCTTTCAGCTGTGTTAAACTTACATCTTAATCAAAACTCTTTTCTCATTAAAAGTTTTGGGTAGATTTTTCATTTTTTTTTTTTAACCCTTTCCCAAACAATCCCTGGTTTTCACGACCCTGAAAAAGAAGCCTTTTGAAAACATCATGGGAAAAGGAGAAAATGCTGGTAACCAGCATTTTCTCCTTTTCCCCACAATGTTTTCTACCTTCCCAGAACAAATTTCAATGTTTAAGTCGCTTTAATTTTGTCATCTGCAAATGCTTTGAATTTGGACCAGTCTATAATTTTGTCGTCTGGTAAAGGGTTAAGTTCTTGAATTTCTATAACAATATGAGTATTAACAGAGGCTGAGAGTTCCGCACTAGGAATTTGAATCAAAATTAAGTAACAGTCTTGAAATCATCAACAAGTCACAACACGTTAGGCGTTATTATACATTGCAATCTGTTGTTACTTTGAAGACACTGTCTTTACAAATGAACTCTTCACCAGACAATAAAAATTTGGACTTATCCAATTTAAAAGCAACTGCAGATGACAATACAAATTTGGCTCCAATACTGAGATTTTTTTTTTTTTGAAAGGGAAGAAAACTTGTGGAAAGAAGAGAAAATGCTGGTTACCAGAATTCTCTCCTTATTCCACATGTTTTCCAAACTCGGGGGGGAATGGTGGGATAAGGGGTTAAGAGTTATCAAAGTAGATGTTAAACTTCAACAGCTTGAAGTGACAATACCATCAATAATTTAATGCACTGCTTTACAATGGAGTTTAAAGATACATCTATACTCGTTTTCTTCCAGTTTTTAGCTCATTTTGTCTTTATTTTATCAAACTATAATCATTCTTGTATCTTCATGCCAAATATTGCCCAATGGTTGCAAGGGTGCATAGATTACAACCATAAAAAAATGCATTCCATTTTTGGGGCGCCATCAAAGAAATCACTGATGTGATGTTTCTGGCTTTAAATTGAAGATTTCTGATACATGAATTTATCCCTAACACCATAATATTTGTAATTTATCTATGTTTACACAACTGACTAAATTCTGAACCATTATACAGTCTATCAAATTTTAACACATTTTTTTCTCTCTGGCTGTAAGGATGTATCTTTAAGACAAAGTTATAAGCTCTGTTCTACATTTCAGCTAGCCAATTAGATGCATGTAATCTAGTTTGATAAAATGAAGATGCCAGCCATAAGCATCCTCAAAATTCTTTTGTATTTATTACAATTTCTAGCACAATTAAGTTACAGTCAAACTTTTGTAGCTTGTACACCTTTGGGACTCCCTAATTTTTACAAGTTATCAGGAGTTCCACTGATCACTTTTTCAGAAAAAGCACAGAGTGGTCAGTGGACAAGATTTATTCTCTTATTCCTTTACCACACAATCCTACTTTTTAACAACCCTGAGAGAGATGGACTTTGAAAACATTGTGAGAAAAGGACGAAATGCTGGTAACCAGCAATTTTTTCTCCTACTCCCACAAAGTTTTTCTACCTGTTAAAAGACATATAGTATCATTTGAAAAACATCTGAACTGTCTTCTGTAAATTTGTTCAAAAATTTTGCAGTGTGGTATGGGGTTAATCATTGTATCTTTACAGCTTTCGTATTTACAAGTAACCCCCAGAATACACTCAACCCATTTATCATTTACCTAGCACATATTCAAAGTCCCTTTTGTCACAAAAAATAAACACCAGAGGCAAATATATCTGTAGACTGTATACTTATACAGTAAGCCACGTCTCCTCCTCCTGTCAGGTCTAATTATAATCGGTACTAATGTTACATGTGCAGATTACAGTTAAAGTTGTGGTAAAATAAATCCTATAATGTTGGAAAGCTATACTTTTCATTCGATCATACAAGAGCACAGCATGTGAGTGCCAACATTTGACTGCAGTCTCTCTTAGAAAGAGACAGATTTTCAGTGAAAATTTTAAGTTGCAAAAGGAGCATAACAGTGTCAAAAATATTTTGACGGTTGCTTGCCCCTGTTGTATGGTTTCCCCTTTTGATAGTTAACAAGTGGTCCGAGTTTGCAGTTTCCAGACCTTTGCAGAGCCCATCTGGAAAAATGGGACAACATCCCAGAGCATGGAATAACCTCACAATTCGTGTCAATAAGACAAAGGTGGCAAGTTTAGACAAACACAAGGGATGGCCAATCATGTGAATTTTTTATTTTCAGTATGGAACGTTTTTTATCATTTTCTGTTTGAAAATGTTAAATCATTTCAATGAAATTTTGTGCATCATTCAATGGAATACACAAAGAACACAATTAAAAGGAAATTATATCATAACTTGTTATCTTTTCGCAGATTTGCAACTTACAATTAGTGTTGCACTTTTAAATGTACTGAGCACATACAAATGAGCCATGCTCTGGCAAAAGAGGGTTTAATGCATCACCGTGATACATGATACCGGCATCACATAATCGTGGATCAATAATAGCCACTTTTTAAATAACCAACTTAATCACATAATTATGGATCAATAATAGCCACTTTTTAAAAAACCGACTTAATCATGTAGTAGACTGGTCCTTTGACAAACAGAAAATTGACCAATATCAAAAAGTTTTGGCCCAGGTCAGCCTGCACAAGCTGACCTGGGTCGATACTTTTCTCAGATGCATTAAGCCCGTTTTTCACAGAGCATGGCTCAAATATGAATGGCTGGACAATGGTTTGTGTTCAAAAGTTCCAACTTTATGGTGTGCAACTTTTCCATTGTCAAACAATATGAATTATACAGAGATTCTGCCAGAACAGAGACCAATGTTTGAGCTTTCATTGTTATTCTTTGGATGTTTACTGGGAACCAAGGAAATTTACCCAAGTACCAGGACATTCCCAAAAATCTTGGATCTAAGGCTTGTATGCTTCAAATTAGTCATTTATAAAGTAAATTGAAATCTTCACTTACCGACCAATCAACTGATGAAGGGGCTTCCCTCTTCCTGTGTACTGGTTCTCTGTAATCAGGATGCAGGAAAGGGGAGACATTCAGGGCATTCTTGGAGATGGCTTTTCTGTAAATGTAAAATGTTGGATATCTGACATTGTGTATAATTACGTCATATCAAAACTTGCTTGTCTACAATTTTTTATCCTTAAATTATCAAGGGACATGTCAGAAAGGTGTTAACTCTTTCCTTACTGTTGACAACACAAGAACCTACTGTGGGCAGTGTAGATCAAGATCAGACTGCACAGAACATGCAGTCTGATCGTTGATCTACACTGTCCACTCTTTTATTCTAGATTACAACTTAACTATCTCTTCATCTTGCAGCAGAACTGTATCTGTAGCCATAAAAAAAGTAAAGGTTATTTTTCTAGTAGTGAAAGAGTTAACGTAAGACAAAGAGTCAAAATTTATGTTTTTTAACTCTTTACTGTATAACACAATTTAGAAAATTCTATGTTGAAAACATTAATTTTGCAGATGATATATCAAATATGGGTTAAACGATAGGTTATTAGCATTTTCTGTGTTTCCCACTCTCACACACTGTTTTCAAAAACCCTCTCCCTCCTTGTCAATAAAGCATGGGATTGCTTGAAAATTGATTCAAAATGAAAGTAAATCAATTGATATAAGAAACAAATAACTCAAATACATAGCCATAAGCCATGCTCCTGCAAAAGGGGGCTAATTGCATCTCTGTGATCCACTATACCAAGCAAGACATCACATAATTATGGATCAATAAAATCCATTTTGTACAACTACTGACTCATAAATGCTCCTTTGACATGCAGAAAATTAATAATGAAAAGTTTCCACCCAGGTCAGCCTGTACGAACTGTGCAGGCTGACCTGGGTGATACTTTTTGCAAATTCATTAAGACTCCTTTCAAAGAGCATAGCTCATATAAATTGGTTCATTTCAGTGGTGGATAGAATATTGAGTACTGAAAAAAAAAAACAGTGGAGCAGCAGCTGTGATTACTTACAGAAGCTAAAGAACTATTACTGTACTGTTTTCAAATAAAACTTTCTATTGGCTGAAGGTGTACTCATAACCCATGTTCACACTTTAATAGACAAAAAATATTTGAGTTGTCCAAATTGTGAGCTTTGGTAGAAGATGAAGTGACTAAAACAATCCCTTTTTCTTGAAAAGGTGGAAAACATTGTGGGAAAAGGAGAAAAAGCCTTTTCCTCAGGCTTATGAAAACACAGGATTGTTTGGTTAAACAGGAAACAATATTATTTGAATTACCAATACTGCATGTTCTAACAATCAACATCTTACTGTATCTCATGTACATTACGTCTCATTGCAAGTTTCCTAGGGCCTGTATTCACTAACCATTCTTGATAAAGTTCTTAGTCTTTTTCTCCAGAATTTTCTAAATTTGAAAGAAACACAACTTCTGATTGGCTAAACCATTTGGTCTAGTCAATCAGAAGTTGTTACTTTCAGATTCAGAAAACCTTGCTGAATGAATGGTTGGTGAATATGGGCCAAGGGTATACCAATGGGAATTTTCAGAGAAAAAACTGAAAGTAGAAGTTTCTGTGCCACATCTACTACAATTTTCATCAATGTCAAAAAATTGCTATTCAAATCCATAGAGGGTCATAATTCTGACACACTAAAAAACTTTCCACATTTTGGGTTGATGGTCAATTCCAAGTGAATATTTGTCAAACTGAAGAACAAACTGATTTTTTCTTAAAAGTACTGAACTTACATTATTTTTGTTTTAGCACTTCAAGTGCAGGTCAAAACTTTAGTTGCTTTGAAGTCAATGCAGATCAAGATCATCCTGTACAAAGCATGTAGTCTGACCTTGGATCTCTTCTGTCCTCCATGCAGAGACATTCTCATGTTTTGGCCCATAGCAGTCTTGGAATGACAATAATATTTGTGTTTTTTCTTTCCATTTTGTTCAAATGGTGTCTTTTAGTCAAGGTAATTCTTTAATTATTGAATTATGATCATGATCCTTCAGGTCTTCATAAAGATTTCAGTGCAGATGCAAGCATTTAATGACCTGGATATATTGTTACCGAATGCTTGCATCTGCACTAAAATCATATGACCATCAGAAGGATCATGATCATAATTCAATGATGGATGGACTGCAATTGCTTGCACTGGCAAAGAGAAATGTAGTCTTTCTTACATAATGAAGCTAGCACCAGTTTTTCAGGCATGACAAAGGCACTGACTGAATGAATCAGAGTAACCTTGAGCTTCAAAGATAACTAATCAGGTAATGCGGTTAGACCAATCAATTTCATTGGTTGTGTCATGCAGCATAGAAAATCTCATTGGCTGAAAATAAAATCAGATACTATGACATTTTCCTGCGGTCATCTTTATCAATGAGAGCAGAAAAACAGACAATTTGACCCTTTACCAAACAACCCAATGTTTTTACAGCCCTGTGGAGTGGAGCTTTTGAAAACAATGTGGGAAATAGTATTTTTTTCCTTTTCTCACAGTCTTTTCTACACTATCAAAGAAAATATTTTATATCCCTTTATATCCCTTTATTCAAGCCATGTTTTACCAATTATACTTTATGCATTCACATAATTTAGGGACCTGAGACAATGTTTTCGACCCTTTCTACCCTTTAGAAGACAAAATTTACTGGTATGCCATCAAGCACCACATTTGTCATCTACAAATTCTTGCCATAGGGGTGAGTCTGGTTAAGAAACAATTTGCCCCTGCATGTGCTTTCAATTTGGACAAGTCTGGAATTTTGTTGTCTGGTAAAGAGTTAACTGTTTACCACACAATCCCAAGTTTTAACGACCCTGAAGAAGAAAGCCTTTTGAAAACATTGTGGGAAAAGGAAAAAATGCTGGTAACCAGCATTTTCTCCTTTTCCCACAATGTTTTCTACCCTTCTTTACACAAATTTCAATGGTTCAGACGAATTTATTTTGTTGTCTGCAAATGCTTTCAATTTGGACAAGGCTAAAAATTTGTTGTGTGGTAAAGAGTTAAATCACAGAGATGCTTGTAGAAATCAAGTCAACTAGACCTCAAATCAATAAAACCTCTCCTTTAATTTCCATGCTCCTGTCAATAATACTTTAAGTTTAATGTTTTATAAGTATTAGACAAAACTTTTGTTGCCTTTGCCCACATGATGTAGATCAAGATAAGATGGCACAAAACATGCAGCCTGATCGTGGACCTACATTTATTGAGCAAAATATTCTAGCCAAAAAAGCCTTTAACTCTTTCACTACTGAATAAATAAATTGCATTTTCTCAAAGGCAAAAAATACATTTCCTCTGCAAGATCAAGAGACAGTTTGGTCATAATCTAGAATACAGCAGTGGACGTTCTGTGCAGTCTGATCTTGATCTACACAGTCCACAAAAGCTTCTGGTGTCGTCTATGGTATGGAAAGAGTTAAACTGCAATATTTGTGCACTCTTTCCTAAGTTGATTGATTGAATGGAGTTTTACGCTACTTTCAACATTATTTTGGTCATTTATGTCCTGGATTTCACCAGTACTAGGCTAGGGTTCTGAAGTATCTTTCCGAAGGATACTCCTGTGAAAAATCCTGTGCCCCAAGGAAGGCTCAAACCTAGGGTAATCTTTTTCTTGTACAAATACCTTAACTCTTTACCAAACGACAAAATTTTAGACTGGTTCAAATTGAAAGCATTTGCAGACGATAAATCAAATGTGAATCAAAAGTTGAAATTAGTTTTGGGGAGGGTAGAAAACATTATGGGAAAAGGAGAAAATGCTGGTCACCAGCATTTTCTTCTTTTCCCATAATGTTTTCAAAAGCTTTCTCTCTCAGGGTCGTTAAAAGTCGGGATTGTTTGGTAAAGAGTTAAACACATCTAGAGCACTGAAAGTGAGCTTTTCCACTAGGAAAAACAGCCAAAATATTACAATTTCAAAGTAATCTGATGGCTGAAATATTTATAGCCCGGGGGACAAAGGCTTTTGGAATCATTGTGGGAAAGGAGAAAATGCTAGTAACAATAATGTTTACTACTGTGTTAAAAACTTAATTCATCATTTGGATTGATTGATTGAATCGATTGATTGTATGTTTAACGCCGTTTTCAACATTACCTCAGTTATATTGCGGCGGCCAGTGCACCTATCCATGCTTTCCTGGAGTCTCTTTCACCAGTGCTCCATATAATTTTTTTTCCAAGACACTGGCTGCTTTCCCACATAACCATCGTCGAAACAATGGTCAGGGGTGGGAGAGGAATGAATCCTGTTGCAATGACTATCATCGATCCTTGGACAGAAATTGGCCGAGCCAGGGATCAAACCCACAAACCCCTGTTCTCAAGTGCACGCTACCAAGCTACAGGGGCTCTGCTCATCATTTGGACAAAATTCAGTTAGTTGTCTGCAAATGCTTTCAAATTGGACAAGTCTTCTATTGTAAAAAACTAGTAGACTTTGTGATAATACCTTAGTAAAAGGTTTAGAGGAATACAGAAACAAGAGGGCCATTGGCCCTAAAGCACTCACTGAGTAAAGTCATCTAGGATAGATAAAGCTTAAGAGATCCTGCTTGTGATGATGTATTCAAACACATCAGTGTTAGTAACCGACTTTTTGTCCATTATATCATCAAGACAAATTTTCTGACCGAGTTTTAAAATGTGGCCTCTTGACTGCACAAAAGGTTTTTCTAAGATTTGGCCTAGTGACCTACTTTTTGACTCTACATGACCTGATTTCAAAATTGTCCAAGATATCATCAAGACAAACATTCTAACCAAGTTTTATGAGTATCAGACTGGAAAAAAGACCTTTAGAAGGCACACAAGGTTTTTGACCTGAAATGACCCAATTTCAAACTTGTCTAAAGTATCATCAAAACAAAATATTCTAACAAAGTTACATGAGTATCACGCTGAAAATGTGGCCTACAGATTGCACACAAGGTTTTACTAAGATTTGACTAGGTGACCCACTTTTTGATCCAACATGACCCAATATCAATCTTCTCTGTGATATTATCAAGGCAAACATTCTGACCAAGTTTCATGAACATTGTACTGAAAATGTGGCTTCTAGAGTAAACACAAGGTAATTGTTGACGCCTGGACGACACACTAAGGACAACGCACGAAACAGGGCAGACACAGCACTATCATAAAAAACTCACTTTGAGCTCAGGTGAGCTAATAAAAGTTCATATAGCATCTAATTTGAAAAAGGAAAAACAAAAGTATGGCAAATTATCACTCTCTGTCACAAGCCTTTCCCACTTCATGAAAAATAAAGGCCTTTCCTAACGATCAATCCCTAATGTTTTTTAAACCTTAAGCTGAGTTCAAATTCTCAGACAATTATACAAATAGATTCTATTAAAGTTTATTTGCACTGAATTGGGTTTATATGGCTGAACCAACTAAAAACGCAGCAGAGTGTGGAAAAGGATCAGGCTGAACATATGTCCAGGCTGATCTTGCTTTACACTTTCAGCAAAAAACATCTATAGTCGTGAATGGCATGGTAATATTATTGTAAACACCCTTCAACAAGGCTTTTGTAAACATTATAGCAAAAGTTAACCAGGATTTTGTCCTTTTCCCACAGTGTCTTCTTCCCCATAAACAACAAATACTTTGATTTTTGCCACTATTGATTTGTCATCTGCAAATGCTTTCAGTATGAATGGGTCTAAAATTTTTTGTTTGGTAAAGAGTTAACAAAACAAGAGGGCCAAGATGGCCCTGGATTGCTCACCTGAATTTTTTAGAGGACCATAGCCAATTTTTTTTTTGAGGTATTGAAACTTTCGAAACAAAATCATTATTTTGCCAAGCAATTTTGAAAAGGTCACCTGTAAAAGTCATTTCAAAATCTGTCACCACCTCTACAATCATCACCACAGCAATAATTTTGATGAATCAGAATTCTGCAAATAAATTTTGGGATAGATCACCCAAGGACAATTTCTTGAAGAAGAGCACATTCTCGATAGTGACTAAAAACGTAAGTCAAACAAGAGCACCACATGCAGGTGTCAACAATTGGCTGTTATTTTTCGACGGATAAAGTTTCCCTAACAATTTTTGAAAAGGGTCACCCTAGGAACATTTCTGTGAAATTATTTCAAAATCTGACCAGCCGTTCCAGAGAAGAAGAATTAAGAAATTCCTCTTCATGTCCCTGTTGTGCAAACAGCCCCCACCATCAGGGCCATGTTTCTTGACAGATCACAATTTTGTGAACAGTTTTTGAAAAGAGTCACCCAAGGAACATTTCTGTGAAATAATTTCAAAATCTGACCAGCGGTTTCAGAGAAAAATAATTTTTAAGAATTTCTTCATGTCTGTATAGTGTAAATAGCCCACAGCCATCAGAGCCATTTTTCTTGATGGATCAAAATATCTCGAACACTTGTTGAAAAGGGTCACCCAAGAAACATTTCTGTGAAATTATTTCAAAATCTGACCAGCCGTTTCAGGGAAGAAGAATTTTTAAGAATTTCTTAATGTCCATATAGTGCAAGTGGGCCCCCCCCATCAGAGCCATGTTTCTTGACGAATCAGCATTTTGCGAACTATTTTTGAAAAGGGTCACCAAAGGAACATCTCTGTGAAATTATTTCAAAATCTGACCAGCCGTTTCAGAGAAGAAGAATTTTTAAGAATTTCTTCATTTCTGTATAGTGCAAGTAGCCCCCATTCACCAAAGCCATGTTTCTTGACGGATCAAAATTTTGCGAACAGTTTTTGAAAAGGGTCACCCAAGGAACATTTCTGTGAAATTATTTCAAAATCTGACCAGCCGTTTCAGAGAAGAAGAATTTTTAAGAATTTCTTCATTTCTGTATTGTGCAAGAAGCCCCCATTCAACAGAGCCATGTTTCTTGACGGATCAAAATTTCGCGAACAATTTTTGAAAAGGGTCACCCAAGGAACATCTCTGTGAAATTAATTCAAAATCTGAGCAACAGTTTCAGAGAAGAAGATTTTTAAAGAATTCCTTAGAAAATTTCCATTTGGTTGCCATGGCAACCAGAGTTTTTGATGGAATCCAATTCTGTGAACAATTTTTAAAGAGGACCTCCCAAGGAACATTCCAGCCAAGTTTGGTCCAAATTGGCCCAATGGTTTAGGAGGAGTTGATGTTTAAAGAATTGTTGATGACGCACGACGAACGACGCACGACGGACAACTGACACCGGGTGATCCTAAAAGCTCCCCTTGAGCACATTGTGCTCAGGTGAGCTAAAAAAACAAAGGCATTTGCTAAATGATCAATCTGTTGCTTTTACCACCCTTAGCTCTTGAAAACATGATGGATAAAGGAGATAATGCCTGTAAATAGCATTTTATCCTTTTCTTACAATCACTTCTTCTATTTCAAAGACATACCTCATCATTTCAGCCATGTTTAATTAAATTTTGTTGTCTGCCAATTGTTTCAATATGGAAAGTTCTAAACTTTTCAAGTATTGTAAAGGACAAAAATATTGATAGTCAGGGAACAGGTTTACTCTTATCCTGCTATAGATGCCAAGCCCGCAAGCCATGGTAGCTCTGTCGGTAGAGTACAGGATTTGAGAACAGGGGTCACCGGTTTGATCCCCAGCTCGGCCAATTTCTTTCCAAGGATTGATGATAGTCATTGCGACAATATTCATTCCTCTCTCACCGCTGACCTTTTAGGATATACTAGTATACACATATCTGAAATCTTCCAAACATCAAAGTAGTGGTTTCTTTGATGGCCCCAAGAAAATAATATTCATTTTCTCAGTTGTAAACTATAGGGTCAATCCGGGTAAATACGGACAGAGGTATAATTACAGACATACGCTACATTTCGGAAAATCCCCGAGCGTATTTTAACTCCCAATATCCCTGCTACAGTCTATTTATAGCACTCCCATCTCATGTCTGTGTCAGTGTGCTATTCTTGATGACGATTAATTTTATGTGATGATGCAAGCAAATTGAAAGTCACATGTGATGCGCCCTTTCTCAACCGTGCTTGAATTTAAAGTTTTGCTCTACAACTCTGACAGGTACATGTACTTGAACGCTTTCACGAATCATAGAAATTTTACACTAAAACGTAAAGGTGCTAAAAGCTAAGATAAATGATTGAAGAAAAGTAAGAAATCATCAAAATAATGGCAAAATACACATTAGGAGAAATAAATAAGAAAAAGACAAGTGTCCGTATTAAACCAGTCGTTTTAACCCAATGTAAAATTACGGACACTTACAAAAAAATGTATCTTTTGTGCTACAGAATTCATGTTTATCAAATGTCTGAAAAGGAGGATATCTATAGGGTTAATTGATAGCTCCAGTTGGGACATGATCTAGAGTCGGGCGATTTGGATAATAAAGTAGAATCCGATACTATTCCGAAAATGAACACATTGAGCACTAGGCCTACCGATATTTAGCCTGAAGGAATGATCTTTCATTTCACTGCATTTTGTACCTGTTATCCTGTCTTTGTGCAGGTCGTGTTAGATCTATTGCTATTATTATCCGTTTAGGCCACACCCAATCCATTGTTTTATTCGGTTTTGGCAGTATTATTCTTTTGAAAACATAAGGGCGAAAGAAGAAATAGGTTGTACCAAGCAATTCCGTATTTCACCCATTTAAAGTCAGATGTCCGTAATTTTCCAGTCTGCGTCCATACTTCACCCCACATGTCCGTATTTACCCGGATTTGATTAAGTAACTTCAAATGCATTTTCGCAATATCGTGAACGGAGTAAACTAGACAGTCTAGCGAAAATATCAAAGAAGAAAGTATTGAGTTATTAACACATAGGTTTTAAGGGTCATGGCTTTCAAACTGTGAGAGTAGCTGACTAGCAAAGTGAGCTGTGTAAAAATCGTCCGTATTTACCCGGATTGACCCTATGTGCATTCAGCAACCTTGCAACAGTCAGGGGCATCATTTAGCACAAAGATACAAGAATTGTTATAGTTTGATAAAATAAATATGAAATAGATTAAAAACTGGCTGACAACGATTATAGATGTATCTTGAATTGTCATTTGATTGTAGAAGAGTCCAGTGAAATACAGCATACAGAGAAAAAGAGTCCCTCTACAAGACAATGAGTATTGATTTCAAAAATTTAACCCTTTGGCTGCTAAGCGCGACTTCCTGACCTTTTGCAGACAATGTAAATCAAGATCAGACTGCACAGAACGTGCAGTCTGATCTTGGATCTACTCTGTCTGATAAGAAGATATCTTTCTCCCAAATATACCTTTGAAATAGCAATATTTGGGTTTTTACTATTGGCTTGAAAGTTTCAATTTAGTTATATAGCAGGATAAGGATTAAGTCCTGTTTATGGGGACTCAGCTGACATTGGGATGGGAAAATTTCATGTGGTGTAAAAAAGTCATACCTTGTAACTCTCTTTTCTAAACTCTTAATATTCTTAAATCTTATGGTGTTCAATATAGCTTTGCTTGCAAGGAGGCGTCTTTGGGCCCACAGACTTTGAGAAAGGGGGCCATTTGGAAAAACTGGGTTAAGGTTGGGGGGGTGGGGGTATGTTGGAATATTTTTATTTGCCAAACTATAAATTTGCTGTTCTTTCTTCATTCAACCATTTACCACACAATCACAAGTTTTCACGACCCTGAAGAAGGCGTTTGAAAACATTGTGGAAAATGAAGAACATGCTGGTAACCAGCATTTTCTCCTTTCCCCACAATTTTTTTCTAGCCTTTAAAAGGCATGTCGCGTCATTTAAGCCTCATTTGATTTGTCATCTGAATTTGAATATGGACCAGCCTAAAATTCTGTCATTTGGTAAAGACTTAATAGGCTTCTCATCTAAATAATTATCTACAGTATAACCTGTCCAAACCGACCCCTAGATAATCCAATCCCCTATCCATTCCGGTCTGCGCTCGCGGTCCCGGCAAGTTCCTTCTTTATTTCATTATATTAATACCCAGGTAATCCGATCCCTGTCTACATCGAATACCAACCCCAATCGCAAGGCCCAACCAAAATTTATTGCGTAAATTCCCCTAGATAATCCGATCGTATATCTGTCATCAATCATCGATGTGTGAAACGGTTTATTGTTTGTCACAAACTGTCTATAAATCAATATACCGTTACGCGTGATTCGCTTAGTTGTTGAGGCTCGATAAGGGGAAAGTTTGAACGTGGACCCCTTCTTTTCTCGTTTATCGTCGTCTGCAGTTATTTATTATGACGAAAGTGAAAGTGAAAATGAGACTGACATTGACAGTGACCTTTCTTCTAATAATCCACTTCCGGGGTCAGAATACACGTATGAGCAAGTGCATAATATGCTTTTGGAAATCCGGAATTTCACCCTAACGAACGACGATCGGTATCTACAAGGGGTAGCGGAGTTCAAAACAATGACTGAACAGACAATTTTAAGACAAAAAGCCAAGGACAAGAAAATGAAAATCAGTTCTTTTTTACGATGATAGTACTGTATTTTAAAATTGCCTAGTTTTGTAAATACAGTGTAGATCGGCATGCACATTTCATTTTTATTGAAACTAATGTGATTTCTGTTGTTTTAAATTGCGAATTAACATACACTAGGATTAAATGAATGAAACCATGGACTAGTCTATCTGTTCACAGAGAAACAAGGTTCGGTATGTGGAATTTCTTTAGCCATTCTTCACCCCTTGATAATCCGATCCCCTATACAAACCGACCTTTTTTCTCGGTCCGAGTGAGGGTCGGTATAGACAGGTTATACTGTATTTCTGAGTAAGATTCATGTCACTCTTTCACAATAGTTTTTGGGTTGAGCCTTTCACAAACAATTTCATGTTTTAATGATCATGAGGATTATAGCTTTTGAAAACATTGTGAGAAGAGGAGGAAATAGTGATAACCATCATATTTCTGTTCCCACAATGTTTTCTACCCTATCAAAGACAAAACCCAGCATTCAAACCAAATCAGGTTGTTATTTGCAAAAGCTTACAAAATAGGCCTAAACAAGTATAAAATTTTGCGAGAATTTTACTAAAATTTTGCTGTCTAGTACAGAAATAACTCTCCACCAAACAATCCTGTGTTTTAATGATTGATTGATTGTATCGTGTTTAGCACCGTATTCAACATTACTTCAGTTATATTACAGCCAGTGCACCTATCTGTGCTTTCCTGGATTTTTTTTTTTACCAGTACTCCCCACAATATCCATTCCAAGCCACTGGCTGCTTTCCATAACCATAGTCAAAACAATGATCAGCGGTGAGAGAGGAATGAATCCGCGCGATGACTATCATCAGTCCTCGGAAAGAAATTGGCTGAGCTGAGGATCAAACCGGCGACACCCTGTTCTCAAGTCCTGTATGTTACCGACTGAGCTACTGCATGGGGCTCAGTTCCTGTGTTTTAAACCCTGAGGAAAAAAAAAATTAAAACATGGGAAAAAGAGAAAATCTTTGTAATTAGCATTTTCTCCTTTTCAAACAATGTTTTCTATCCTAACTATTGCAATCCCTTGATTTATGCCAAATGCAGTATGTTGTCAGCAGATGCTTTCAATTTGAATCCATCCAGTATTGTCGGCTGCTAAAGGGTTAAACAAATAGCAGAGAGAAAATGGAACAATTATTTGTCTGAAGGAGACCTGTCTGAATTTGCCTTTCAAAGGTGTCAGAAACCTCTAACCCAGTCTTCAAGATATTTCCAGAATTAGACAAACTGGACACAAGAATGCAATTGACTGTTCCGCTAATTCCCCAAACTAAGGTCTGAGCATGAATTTCATTAGCTGATTTTGATAAAAGCACACTTGCCAATCACTGTAAAGTGATATGAAGGTGACATATATGTCACTTTTGATCGAAATGAAATCTTCCCATCTTGTTCCAATTATTTCTAATCATTCTCAATGTTTATTCATGTTTATAGCTGCCTTTCCTATATTCATTTAACCCTTTACCACGTAATTCTGAGTTTTAATAACCCTTCGAAAAAGACTTTTAAAAAACATTGTGGGAAAAGGAGAAAATGCTGGTTACCAGCATTTTCTCCTTTTACCCGCAATGTTGTCTACTATTTCTGAGATAATTTGCATCTTTTGAAGAAAAGTTTTTTGGCATCTGCAAATATTTTCAATGTAGACCAGTCTAAAATTATGTCATATGGTACAGACTTACACTCTTTACCAAACAACAAAATTTTAGACTGATCCAAATTCAAAGAACTCACAGACAACAAAATAAATGTTGCACAAATTTAGGTTGTTTTTTTCCTTTTAAAGAGTAGAAAATATTGTGGGGGGAAAAAAGGGAAAATGTTGGTTACCAGCATTTTCTCCTTTTCTCACAATGTTTTCAAAATGCTTCCTTCTTGGGGTTGTTAAAACTCGAGATTGTCTGGTAAAGGGTTAAACCCTTTATTACACATCTAAATTTTACACTTGTCCATATTGAAAGCATTTGCATACAACAAATTCATAGTGGCTGAAATTGCTCTTATGAATAGAAAGTCTCATCATTTAGGCAACAATTTTTTGTCTCCAAATGCCTTTGGACAAGTCTAAATTCTGTCATCTGGTAACTGATTAACTCTTTCCCAAATGACAAAATTTTAGACTGGTCCAAATTCAAAGCATTTGCAGACGACAATTTAAAGTGGCTAAAGTACTGAAATTTGTCTTTAATAGGGTAGAAAACATAGTGGGAAAAGGAGAAAATGCTGGTTACCAGCATTTTCTCCTTTTCTCACAATGTTTTCAAAAGGCTTCTTCCTTATGGTCGTTAAAAGTCGGAATTGTGTGGTAACTGATTAAACAGAAAACAAACACACAAAACAAACGAAGTTATTTGTTTCGGATTCAGAAGTCTTGAAGTCTGTGCTTCATTTGGCCATAAATTTGTGACAGCAAGATTTTTAAGTTCAATCCTTGCTGGCTGTGCTGGTCGCTTAGATGAAGCCTTCAGCACAGTACTACAGAGTCAGTACTCATTAACCCTGTTAACAAACTTTTGGACTCGTCCAAATTCACTTGTCTGAAAGCACTAAGTCTTACAGATGAAAAAATAAATGTGGCTTAAATCATATGATCAGTGCCTTTGAAAGGGTAGAATTGTCTTGGAAAGGCTAAACAAGAGGGCCACTGGCCCTAAAACGCTCACCTGAGTAAAGACATCTAGGATTTATAAAGTTGAAAACATCCTGGTTGTAATGATTTTAACATAGGATTATTCGTGACTTACTTTTTGATCTAAGGTGAACCTGTATCAAACTTCTGGAAACTGTCATCAAGACAAACATTCTGATCAAATTTCACGAGTCTCAGACTGAAAATATGGCCTCCAGTATTCAAACAAGGTTTTTCTAAGATTTGTCCCAGTGACCTACATTCTGACCCAATGTGACTGAATTTTGAACAAGTTCCAGATATCATCAGGAAAAACATTCCGACCAATTTTCATGAGTATCCAACTAAAAATATGGCCTCGAGCTTGTCAATGTGACCTACTGCATTTTTGCGTACATGCAGCTATTTCCCTGACTAATAAGTGCTGATAATCCAGAACATTCATTGATTCAGACAAATAAAAAAAGTTTTGATGAGATGCTTTCTGCTTGTTTGCTCTGCCTATCCACTATAATTCCAGAAAAGTACACAGACAATTATAAAGCTCTCATTACTTCAGGGGCAATAAACAGCTCCATTTCCTAATATGCTAATACAATGCAAATGTTGGATTGTACTTTTTCCCTGTCTGTTTTCACTTTACCCTTTACCACACAATCCTGAGCTTTAACGACCCTGGGGAAGAAGCCATTTGAAAACATTGAGGGAAAAGGAGAAAATACTGGTAACCAGTAATTTCTCCTATTCCCACAATGTTTCTACCCTACCAAAGACAAATTCCATCATTTCAGCCACATTCAAAATGTCGCCTGCTTTGAATTTGGACAAGTCTACATTTTTGTTGTGAGGTAAAGAGTTAAGACATTAAATATCATCTGCATAACTAATGGCTTTTTTTTGTTATTTTGCTGGCGTATATTGAAAAACATGGTGGCAGTAAGAGAAATTACCTGCCTGTAATGAGCAACTTCTTTTGCAAAATCATTTTAGTACATTCATGTATCAAATTTAGTAAAAATAATTTGGTTTAATTAATTTTTGCAATGTGCATTATAACAGATTGCACCATACAGGGGCCTTAGCACCTTCGGAAGCTCCTAAAACCTCATTGCAGCTTTTGTAAGGATATCATGGCAATAGCAAACAGTGTAAAACAATAATGAGATTGTACCAAACGTGCAATCTGATCTTAATCTTCACTGAGTCAGCAAAAGCCTGTATATAAATTGTGACCAACAAAAATTAACTCTTTACCAAACAATTCCCTATTTTCTCCACCCTGACAAAAGAAAGAGGCTTTCAAAAAACTCTGTTGGGAAAAGGAGCAAATACTGGTAGCTAGCAGTTTTTCCTTTACTCATGTTTTTTGCCCATCAAAGCCAAATTCCATCATTTCAGCAAAATTTAGTGTGCCAAGACTGTAAATAATTTCAATTTTGACAAAGATAAAGAGTTGCCAAATGATGAAAATTTTAGACTGGTCCATATTAAATGCACTTGCAGATGACAATTCAAATCTTGTTACAATAATAAAGAACACTGATGAAAGGGTAGAGAACATTGCCATACAAGGCAGAAATGCTGGCTGGCGACCAGGATCTCCTCCTTTTCCCAAAATGTTTTCTAACATTGTTAAAGTTCAGGGTTGTTTGGTAAAGGGTTAACAATGTCATAGCTTAACCCTTTACCAAACAATCACGAGTTTTACAAACCCTGAAGAAGAAGCCTTTCGAAAACATTGTGGGAAAAGGAGAAAATGCTGGTAACCAACATTTTTTCTATTTCCCACAATGTTTTCTATCCTATCATTGACAAGTTTCATCATTTAAGCAATGTTTAAATTGTTGTGTGCAATTGCTTTCAATATGGCCAAGTCTAAAATTTTGTTGTTTGGTAAAGAGTTAAGGTTAGTGACCTGCTGGAAGAAAGAGAAAATCTGTAGCTCAGTTTGATTGATGGTCTGTATGCTTCTTTTAAACTAGGCCTCATTCACATTCAAGGAAAGATGGAAACATCATGACAGGGGTCATAGGTTATATAATCCATCTTTCTTGTATTTACTTTAGGTATTTTATAGTTTTCCATAATTCTCTAGAACAAACTGTACTTTGAGCACACCATATTGAGCACTATCAACTATTGGAGTTGTATGGATCAGGTATACCAATGTTCTGTAATCCTTTTGATTGTCAAGCACAAATTAATTGCTGTTTTATAGAGTGTGACTTCATTGACAAAAACTTATAAACCGCCACCCCTCATTTTGACTGATTAATTGTATGATGTTTAAAGCTGTTTTGAACATTATTTCAGTTACATTACGGCAGCCAGTGCATCTATCCATGCTTTCCTGGAGTGTTTTTTCCAGCACTCTGAACAATATTCTTTCCAAACTACTGGCTGCTTTCCCACATAACCATTATCGAAGCAATGCTCAGTGGAGAGGGAGGAATGAATCCTGTCGCAATGACTATCATCAATCCTCGTAAAGAAATTAGCCGAGTGGGGATCAAACCAGGGACCTCCTGTTCTCAAGTCCAGTATCCTACCGACTGAGCTACCGGGGCTCGGCCTTCATTTTGAAGAATTACCATAATCTTGATGAGCAAGATCAACAAATTGTTATGAGATGGGTTGCTTAATTTTATTAATGTTATTACAACTTTTGTATGATACAAAAATAATGGAACTGCACCATAAGGGACAATATACCATGTTATGCCATTATGCACTGAGTACACTTTTCTTATCAGACAGCTATTTCTAAGCAGAACAAAATTATCAGTCAAGTGGAAAATAATCCAACTGTATTTGCAGAGGACAGCATGGCACTAAGAAATATCCATTGTTCAGACACTTGAAAGTCTCAAAACAACATAATGCACAATTGATTTGTAAACCATGTGAAAGTAAATTTACAACCCTTCCAATAAATAGGACAGTCTGTGATAGGCCAAAGCAGCCTCAAGGCTAGTGTTGCTTGCCCACTACCCATTAACTCCTTACCAAACGACAAAATTTTATGCTATACCAAACTGAGAGCACTTGCAGACGACAAATTAAATGTGTCTGAAAAATTAAAACATGTTCTGAGAAGGGTAGAAAACATTGTGGGAAAAGGAGAAAATGCTGGTTACCAGCATTTTCTCCTTTTCCTACAATGTTTTCAAAAGGCTTCTTCCTCAGGGATTGTGTGGTAAAGAGTAAATTCTTAACCAACCAATCTTTTTTACAACCCTGAAGGAAGCAGTTTTTGTAAAAATAACCCTGAGGAAGGCTTCTGTAAACATACCCCTGAAGAAGAAGGCATTTATAAACATAACCCTAAAGAGGAAGGCTTTTGTAAACATAACCCTGAAGAAGAAGGCTTTTGTAAACATAACCCTGAAGAAGAAGGTATTTATAAACATAACCCTAAAGAGGAAGGCTTTTGTAAACATAACCCTGAAGAAGAAGGCTTTTGTAAACATACCCTTGAAGATGAAGGCTTCTGTAAACATACCCCTGAAGAAGAAGGCTTCTGTAAACATAACCCTGAAGAAGAAGGCTTTTGTAAACCTAACCCTGTAGAAGAAGGCTTTTGTAAACATAACCCTGAAGAATAAGGCTTTTGTAAACATAACCCTGAAGAAGAAGGCTTTTGTAAACATAGCCCTGAAGAAGAAGGCTTTTGTAAACATAACCCTGAAGAAGGCTTTTGTAAACATAGCCCTGAAGAAGGCTTTTGTAAACATAACCCTGAAGAAGAAGGCTTTTGTAAACATAACCCTGAAGAAGAAGGCTTTTGTAAACATAGCCCTGAAGAAGGCTCTTGTAAACATAACCCTGAAGAATAAGGCTTTTGTAAACATGACCCTAAAAGTTAAGACATTTGTAAACATGACCCTGAGGAAGAATGCTTTTGTAAACATAACCCTGAAGAAGAAGGCTTTTGTAAACATGACCATAAAAGTTAAGACATTTGTAAACATGACCCTGAGGAAGAATGGTTTTATAAACATAACCCTGAAGAAAGCTTTCAAAAACAGAAACCTGAAAAAAAAGGCTTTTGTATGCATTACTCCTAGAGAAGATGGCTTTTATAGACCTAACTCTAAAGAAAAAGGTTTTGGTGTCCATGAACCCCAGGAAGAAGGCTTTTGTAAATATGAGCCTGAAGAAGAAGGCTTTTGTAATCATGACCCTGACAAAGATGGCTGAAGAAGATGGCTTTTGTGAACATTACCCTTAATAAATGACATTCATAAACATAACCTTGAGGAAGAAGGCTTTTGTTAATATAACTCTGAAGAAGGCTTTGTTAATATAACCCTAAAGAAGATTTTTGTAAACATCACCCTAATGAAAAAGACTTGTAAACATACCCAACATTTTTATTTTCCTTTTTTGAACAATGCTATCAAAAACTTTCTTCCCCAGGGTCATAAAAACATAGAATCCAAGAATAAAAGGTTATTTCAAAATCTTTGACTTGTCCAAATTGAAAGCATTTGCAGACAAAAAGTCAAACACAATTTCCATGGTGAGACTTGTGTATGATAGGTGAGAAAACCTTGTGGAAAAAGGAGAAAACGCTGATTAGCAGCATTTTCTCCTTTTCCCTCAGTGTTTTTAAAATGCTTCTTCCTCAGGGCCGTTGAAAGTCGGGATTCTGTGATAAGAGGTTAAAGGCTCTGTACCATCAATAAAACACCCTGTCAGAGAAACAAGAACTATGTGAACATTACTAATTCAAATCCATCTGGGAGTTGACCCTTTACCACACAATCTTCAGTTAGAACAACGTTGAAGAAGAAGGCTTTTGAAGACATTGTGAGGAAAAGGAGAAGATGCGGGCAAACAGCAGCTTCTGCTTTTCCAAAAATGGTATTTTACCCTTCTCAAAAACAAATTCCACTACATACATGCTTGTATCTGGATTGTATTTTTAACATTTAGTCTGCTATAAATTTGGATCCTAAAGAATCTTCTCCCTAGATAAAGTGTTACTCCTAAAGAATCATGAGCACTAAACATAACCTTTGATCTGAAAATTTCATGAAATGAACCCAGGCAGATTTATGAAGCCACTGATGTCCTTAACTTGTATCCAGTTTGAAAGAGCATCCATCATAACATAACTTTCTTTAGAAGACAGTATAAAGATTAGACTGCACAGAATTTGAAGATTGGTCTTTGATCAGTTACACAGTCAAAGGTTTTGTGAGATTATGACAGTTTTTGAACATAACACCAGCCAAGAAAATTTTTATTCCCTGGAAAGGATAATGGGCTTTTGCATGGATTGTTTCACCTTTAATTACATGATTCAGTCCTTATACAATTTCTCAAAAGAAGGCTTGTGAAAACATAGTTGGAAAAAAGAGAAAATGTTGATAACCAGCTCTTTCCTACATTATTTTCCTATCCCTCCCAAAGAAAACTCACATTATTTGAGGCACACTCATTATGTCGTCTGAAAAAAAGCTTTTGGTATGGAAGAAATAGAAAGTTTGTTGCTTGGAAAAGTCATTTGACCAAAAACCATATTAATATGTTGTAACATCATGGGTTCAATTTTCAGTGAGTGTAAAGCAAGATCAGCCTGCACATACGTGAATGAACGGTCTTAAGAATGATCGGTGAATACATACCCTGGTTACAAGTATTATCTCATTTTCACCCAATGTTTTCAAAAGGCTTCTTCCTCAGGGGTTGTCAAAAGCCATGATTGTGTGAAGAAAGGTTAATTCTGGAATGTATATTGTAATAACTTACAAGCTAAGGTTTTTATCTTAGATATTTCTGCCATGTCATTTACATTGTCTTGTCTGATTGGATATTGATCTTCTAATTGATTTATCCAATTAGGAAAGCGCATTTTCTCCAGCCTTATCATTTCATCAGATTATGCCACTCTCTTTTCACCTTGCAGGTAATCTGTTCATTTTTCCCTATTTACATACCTGTTTAAATGCAGGTGTAAAAATGCATTCAAGTTTAAATCATTCCATTTAAAAGTATGTAAATTATTGTGAAGATGACAGTCAGTTATTCTACAGTCAGACCATTAGTAAGTGGCTGATTGAAAAAAGAAATCTAGGTTAAAAATTGCCAAGTTGCTCTATCTTTCGTTTGCTTTTTACCTGATTTGAAAATTAATTTTTCAGCCAGAAACAAACACTTGGACTGACTGTACAATATCACATTGTCATTTTCACAATTGTTTCCATACTTTTAAATGGTATGATTTAAATTCAAATGCATTTACCTACCCATTGTTTACTTTTATAGCTATAGGGCCTTTTGGGCCTTTACCAAACAATCCCCAACAAGAAAGCTTTTGAAAACAATGTGGGAAACAAAGAAAATACTGATAATCAGCATTTTTCTCCCTTTTCAATACTGTGTGCCAACCTGTCTAAGACAAATTCCATCATTTGAGCCACATTTCTATTGTTGTCTGCAGATGGTTTGAATATGGAGTTCAAAAACTTGTCAAAAGAGTTAACTTTTCATTTATTCTTCCATTTATTTATGTATTTTAGGCTAGACAAAATATACTTTACCCTAGACAACTCAGTAAGAGGATGCTACCAAACTTTGCATTCGGGTCTCCTTAACTTTTTAACAAGTTTTAACAACAAAACTTTGGATAAGTCCAAAGCATCTGCGGACGCCAGCTTAAAATTTATTGTGGTTCAAATGATGGAATTTGTTTCTGATGGAGTAGAAAACATACTGGAAAAAGAAGAAAATGCTGGTTACCAGCATTTTCTCCTTTTCCCACAATGTTTTCAAAAGCCTTCTTTGTTTAGTGCTCTTTGTGCTTTGATATCATTAACAGAACCCCAGCCTAGTACTGGTGAAACCCCAAGAGATATGAATTTATGAGCTGTCCCAGTGATATGACTGTAATGATGTTAAAAGCAGCCTTAACTCTTTACCAAAAAAAAAAATTACAGACTGGTCCAGATTGAAAGCATTTGCAGACGACATAATAAATGTAACTAAAAAATTGAAATTTGATTTGGGAAGGGTAGAAAACATTATGGTAAAAGGAAAAAATGCTGATTACCAGCATTTTCTCCTTTTCCCACAATATTTTCAAAAGGCTTCTTTTTTGGGGTCGTTAAAAGTCGGGATTGTGTCGTAAAGAGTTAAACATCATTCAATCAATCAGTCAAGCAACCAATGAAATTCTCTTATACTTCAGGTTTAGCTAACAAAGGCACAAAGCCTAAAATTGGCACCTAAAGTATTGTGATGTAACAGATTAAACAGAGGCTGTGTTTGCAACACACTCATAGTTGTAATTCTTCACCAAGTTAAACAGAGGCTGTGTATGCAACCCACTCATAGCCGTAGCTCTTTACCAAGTTAAACAGAGGCTGTGTTTGCAACACACTCAGAGATGTAATTCTTTACCAAGTTAAACAAAGGCTATGTTCGCAACACACTCATAGCTGTAACTCTTTACCAAGTTAAAAAGAGGCTGTGTTTGCAACACACTCATAGCCGTAACTCTTAACCAAATGACTCTGACAAAGAAGACTTTTGAAAACATTGTGGGAGAAGAGAAAGTGCTGGTAGCTAGCATTTTTTCCTTTTCCCATAATGTTTTCTTCCTGTTCAAGGACAGATACTATCAACTGAAAAACATTTGAACTGTTGTTAATAAATTTCTTCAATATGGAAGAGTCTAAAATTTTGCCATGTGCTAAAGGGTTAAACTGTTTTCTTTAATGCTTCAAAATTTCTGAACAACCTTTGCTAGAATACTTTACATGATATTACTGAATCACTATTTTACATGAAATTCATCTTCAATTCATCTTGTCAAAATCTAGTTGAAATTCACTCTAAGGATACAAAATTTACACACTAAGTGTCTAAGTTTCATTTCTAGCAAACAGTGAGTTCAACTAATTTTTCAAGACAATAGTCAGAACTAACACAACAACAAGCCTTACCTTGTATCTGAATGGGGGATTGCCTTGTACCTTGATTCTTGTTCAGTGGGAAGATTAACATCCACTGAACTTGATCTAATTTGCATTGGAACATCCAGTAAGTCATCGTTCTCAAAAGATTTTTGCCGTTGAATTTTTCTTTCTCCTATAGTTCCAATATCAGATGATTTTAAAAAGCAAGCATCCATTGAAGAAGATCTTTGTTTGAGTACTGGAACAGCAAGTGTAACTGCATTAACATAGTCCTCATCATCTACATCATCTGGATCATCAATGTCATCATCAATATCTTCATCACTTTCATCTTTACTGTCCATGTGACGAATGTTCAGTCCAGACAGGAAGTCTTCTTTTAGGATACCACATGGTGGGGCTATGTCCAAAGAATCATTCTTATTAGTACACTGGACAGCAACTGCATGTTGCTGGAAATCCTCATCATCTTCACAATCTGATTCATTTCCTTCATCCTCTGAATCATCTAAATAGTAAAATCCAGATGGATCTGACAGTGAATCCAGGGATGTAGAAGTATAGCTTGTACTTGAAGTGAAGGAAAAACCATCACTATCATCCATAACCTCATCAGGTTTCGACTGATAAATTAGAAGAGCTTCTTCACGCTCTTTTGTCTCTTTTGCTTTTGCCTCTAAATGTATACAGTGAATACATAACCTTGGAATGTCCAGAGAAGATCTTCGTCTTGGAGACTTAGGGACTTTAAGGCTTTTATTAGATGATGGAGAGGTGGGACTTTCACATTTATTGTCATCAGGAGAGGCAGCACTGATCTCAAGAGTACAAGCTGAATCAAACGAATGACATCTCCTCCCATGTTTCTTGGGAACCTTCAGTAACTCATTAGTAAGTGATTCCTGTGTCAATGAACTTGAATCAAAACTTGAAGACCTCTGTCTACTCTCTCCGGGTACATTTAACGTAGATTTGATCTCTTCACACCCCTCTGTCTCATCCACATTTTTCTTCTGTCTTGGTAGGCATATCTTTGGAATTTCAAAGGATGGAGAAATAGACCGAGACTTCTTGAAGATTTTATGCATTTTTCTCCTGTTACATGAGATGCATCATTTTTGTCATTTTGTCATTTGAATAACATGAAAATCCCTTGTTAGATCTATTTTATTAACAACTTAGGAAAGTTATTTGGTCACCCCATTCCTTTGTCCACTATGGTCTTCATGAAACCAGATAATGCATAACTTGTCAGACAAGATTCTCACAGACTTATGTCCTTCACTATATAACAGACCATAAAAGACAATCACCAACAAAAACATCAGTATGTCAACAAACATTTGTATCAATTCTTACATTTATTTGATAGTCCTAAAAAAATGTCATTTTGACCCTTAACCACACAATCCCAACTTTTAATGACCCTGAGAAAGAAGTCTTTTGAAAACATTGTGGGAAAATGAGTGATGCTAGTAGCCAGCAATTTCTCATTTTCCCACAATGTTTTCTACCCTTCCTACAATGAATTTTATTTTTTCAGTCACATTTACAGTAAAACCTCTCCTCAAGACCACCCCAACAATACGAGCAACCTGCTATTACAAACGATTTTTGTCAGAACGGAAATTTTCCTTCTAAAAGATCAACGATCACGAACCCAGAAATACTAGCACCCCGCCATTCTGAAATTACAACCACCAGTTTGAGTACCAATATGAATTTACCTATAGATTTTAACCCCGTGAAACAACCACTCGATATCCGTAACTTCTTTACAACCAGCTAATTTTCACGCATCTGTGATCGCAAACCACAGACTGTGCCACATGTACTAATATTCTTGGATCCGATGGAATTGACAATCAGTTTGCCTATCGACCATTGATTGTAACACGATTGTGTTAATTGATCAGGATGTTACGTAACATAATCAAACGACCTGTGAATTGATATTTTAAACCGTTGATTTGGCTTTTACGTGGTAATCAAGCGTTTATCACACATTGCTGACCCGGATGACAAACATGTCAACATCCGGGTGATAAAGATTTATTGTTTATAGCCGGCTGATGTAATTTAAGACGCTTGGGTTTAGTGGTGATCCAGATGCGATTATCATTTTGTTTTTGAAACCTAACCTACTGTAATTATACCGTAACAAATATGCGCATTGTAAACAAGTGACAACGATGACTGTGAGATCGACTATTAGCAGGACTTTGAATAATCAACTCTGATAAAAATGAAAAAAAAAAAAAAGGGGGGGGGGATTATCTGTAGACGCCAAACGTTCAAAGATTAGCACGTATTTGAAAATCTTTGTTATAAAATGAAAATCGGCACTTGAAATATGAGGTCTTGAGACTACACGAAGTAAAAAAAAAAAATTCCAAAAATGAAAACATGACAAGTTCTATCAGTTACATTAGATTCTTTAGTCTTCAGATTCATTTAGTTAATTCATGTACATACCTAGCTGTTAGTGTTTAAATGGGCAATTATGAATTGACATGCTTTTACAGGTTAAGGTAATAAAATTCAAGGAACGTATAACTTTCAGTGAACATGAAAATGTTCTTGTCATCTTCATTTGTGTACTTAGGCTTCCCTAAATGGGGGGGGGGGGGGGGGGAAAGAGAAAAATGAGGGGGTCCCTCCTCCAAATGTTTTTTATAAATTTGGACTCTATTGACAGTCTCTCCTGCAATTTCTGACATAAAATAAGGGATTTTTAAAACAAAAATCATTCTGTTATAGTGGCTTACATGGACCTTCCAGCTTCATCTTAACAAGAAAACTATTTTTCATGATGAATAACTCCGTTTCTTGAATGGTTTACCTAGGTCCAGGAGCATTACAATAATATGTAGTTCATATTATTATCCTCATGTAACTCTTTACCAGGTAACAGACCTGCCTAATTTGAAAGCCATTTCTGAAAACAAATGGTTACCAGCATCTTCTCCTTTTCACACGATATTTCCTAAAGCCTCATGCCATTCAACTAGGCCTACAGACTTGATACCATTACATGTCTTCATTTTTATCAGTGCGAAGAAGGTAAGCAAGACAAGCAAGCTACAAAAACTAACAAATACAAACTTTCAAAACTTTCTTTCTTTCATTGCAATGTAACTGTGTCTTTCACTTTTCTGAAACTTCTTTGTTTTCATTTTACAGGGTCTTACGAACGAAGTCCATAACAAAGAAACAAATGAACAAATGCATGGCTGAAATACAAACTGCATCTGGCGGCATTCGAACCTACGGCGGACAAGATCCTCATTTTTCGAGGTTTAAAAGACCAATACCATAACCACTGAGCTAAAGAGATATCTCCCTAACGCAGCTGTCAGGTATTGTATTTAAATCCGGATGAAGCCATGCATGAAGAAGTGGTCTCCCGTAAGACAACGTTTTAAAACTGTAGAGTTGGTGAAATGAGGCAAAAAGAGGTCTTTATTGAGTAACTTATGACTTTGCATGTCATTCAACATCATTGATAAATGTTAAATGTTGCATACTTCCTTTCATTACACTTGTTTCTATATTGCCGTTTAGAAAAGCAAGACCCTCCCCCCTTTCTTCTTTATGTTTTATGCACCGAGTAAGCAAATCTCCTCTTTAAATTCATTATTGAAGCTGGAAAGATAGTTTGAAGTGTCTCTGATTGTGTTGATGTGAAATTGACATTTGTTATGTCATGGGTTTTTGTGGGTTTTTTTGCATCGGTCCTTTTTCCAGGAAATTCAATTTTTGGAAAGGTATTTTTTGACATTTTGACATACATTCTACAAAATTTAAGTCAACAACATGCTGTGGTATGCTTCACCATCTACTTATGAATACATCATTTTCCCACTTAGGACATTTAATTCGCTGACTCATTAATCCCACCTGAGCGTTAACAATTTTATCGACTATTTTTGAAACCAGGAGTAAATCTAAGAATAAGTTACTTTGCTTATGAACAGAATACACTATAAAAAAGGTAATTTTATCAATCACGCACCCATGATTCAACTCTGTAGATGTAACTAATATACAGGAAAATAAGCATGATCTTTGTCAGACATTACTTTTTTGCGACTTAAACAATAAATTGCGATTGATAACAAACTGAACAAAATGATTTGATATTCGCAGACAGCTTCCAACATTGTTGAATAAAAGCAGTATTCTTAAAGATACAATAATCTGTTTAATAAAACATAGAAGGCAATAATAGATAATTGCCTCTATTGTTCTCAGCACTTGTGTACTTTGATGAATAAATTACGAACTTGTGATATACAGTCACGGTCGATCTTTTCACACTTTGCTGCCTGGAGGGGGTTACTGACACGCTGTGAATTGGATTGTATATTCGGAGGCGGATATCAAAGAGGTCTTAAACAGACTCGTGGCATAATTTAGATTACAGGTTACAGTACTGAACATAGGGCACTCCGGGGTGCTCATATACAGCAGGGTGTCCAGAAAAAGGGCAGGTCGTCTAAAAGAGGGGGCAGGGCGCCAGGCCCTTCTATTCCCAGCTAGATGGAACACTGTTAGATCTATGTTAGTTTTCACAACCTCAGCTGCACTTGCTGATGCAAACAGCACTGGCCTACATTTTGGATTGCAGGTACATTGACCCGTTACAAAACAACTTTGTGTTTAAAAGACCATTAGGAAATAAATTTTTGAAAACATATTGGGAAACTACTGTTTTACGGCCTGAATAGATCTACTACATCTAAATGAACAGTGTAGATCCAAGATCAGACTGCACTTTTTGCTGAGTCTGATCTTGATCTGACATTGATTGCAGAAGTGAGTGTCATAGTGGCAGGCACTCTATAATGTTAAAATGAAGTTTGAACATGAATCCTGACAAATGCATCTGGCTCACAACAAGAATGAATGAAAAGAAATGTAATAAAGTAGTACACTAACGGCATTTCAAAGCGAGTGTCGTAGTGGCAGGTACTCTATAATCATGTTAAAATGAAGTTTGAACATGAATCCTGACAATGCACCTTGCACACAACAAGAATGAAGAGACAAAAATGTAATAAATCGGTAGCACTTGAATTCCATTATTATTGTTAACTGGTTTAGTAGTAATCCCCACCATTATACTGGTACTGACTCTGGAACAGATTAATTCCAGAAAATATTGGGAATCAAAGCGGTGGGAAAAAAAATATTGTAAATGTTTATGGGAGGAAGTCTGTTTTTATGCTAAAGTCTAAGCCTGGGGGGCAATGAACAAATGAGACATTTTCAGTCTGGTAAAAAGACACATGTACTGAGATCTCAGGGCAGGCTGTTTTGGAAATAATTGTGTCTCAAAATAGTGAACAATGCAAATCAGTGATCAGACTACATCTTTTGTGCAATGTGATCTTTGACATACTCTGTCCTCAAAGTATCCAAGAATATACCTTGGGCTCTAAGGGTTAACCCTTTACCACACAATTCCAACTCTGAACAACCCTCAGAAAGAAGCCTTTTGTAAACATTGTGGGGGGAAAAGGAGAAAATGCTGATAAGCAGCATTTTCTTCTTTCCCCCCACTATGTGTTCTACCCTATCAAGGATAAAGTTCATCATTCTAGCCACCTTTAATTTGCCGTCTGCAAAATGCTTTCAATCTGGACTGGTCTAAAATTTTGTTGCTTGGTTAAGAGTTAACTTTTTTCCAAAAAAACAAAATTTTATACTTATCCAATTTGAAAGCATTTGCAGATGACAAATTGAATGAGACTCAAATGATATGATTGTCTTTGGAAGGGGAAAAAACATTGTTGGGAAAGGGAAAAAAAAGCAGCATTTTCTCTTTTTCCCAACAATGCTTTTAAAAGCCTTCATCCCCAGGGTCATTAAAAGTCAGAATCGTGTGAAGAGTTAAACCTTTCCAACAACAAGCAATTCTGCACTCAGTTTCTCCCTCTGCAAATCTTCTTGCAACTATCAGTCAGTATTGTGTGGTAAAGGGTTAAACTTCTCTAATAACAAGCAATTCTGCACTGGGTTTCCTCCCTCTGCAAATCTCCTTGCAACTATCAGGGGAGATTAATCTATCTCGACCTCCATAACTTGGAATTTAACCCATAACTCTTTACTCCACAGATACTCATTTTGACGCATCAAGAACAGACAGCTTTTGAAAACAGTGTGGGAAAAGGAGAAACTGCTCGTAACGAGCAGTTTCTCCTTTTCCCACAATGTTTTCTACTCTATCAGATATCTGTATCTCCATTTGTCCACATTTTTGACATCATATCTTTATTTGCTGTTGAACTGGAAGAGTCTAAAATTGGCATATCAGGTAAAGGGTGAACTGTTTCCTTACTGTTGGCAACACCAGAAGCTTTTGTGGACAGTGTAGGTCAAGATCAAGGTAAAAAGTATCTGCAAAAATCGAAATTGTCTTTTGACAGGGAAAAATCATTTTGGGCAAAGAAGAAAACACTGGATACCAGCATTTTCTGCTGTTCCCACAATGTTTTCAAAAGCCTATTTCTGCAAAACTAAGAATTATGTGGTAAAAGATTAGACTGTTCCCAATGGATTTTTACTTCCACATCCAGTTAATTGGGACCTCTGGTGCCCTTTGCATAGAATGTATATCAGGATAAGTTAACCCCTTCACTGAACAATCCCGGGTTTTCACGACCCTTGGAAGAAGTCTTTAGGAAACATTGTGGTAAAAGGAGAAAATGCTGGTAACCAGCATTTTCTCCTTTTTCCCACAATGTTTTCTCTCGCATCAAAGATAAATACCATCATTTGAGCTTCAATTAATTTGTCGTCTGCAAATGCTTTCAATTTAAACTTGTCCCAAATTTTGCTGTTTGGTAAATACTTAATGATCACCAACCATTCTTAACCCTTTGGGCACCTTTCACAACTTTAGTTGCTTTTGCGGCCAGTGTAGGTCAAGATCAGACTGCACAAAACATGCAGCCTGATCTTTGATCTACATTGTCCTCTTTGCTGAAACACAACAGACAAAAAGCATCCACAAAATTGCAATCTTCAGTATTATCCTAGACTTAAATGCTTGTTGGGTTTATATGATGCTTTAACTCTACCACATAGCAAAATTTTAGACTGGACTAAATTGATAGCACTTGCAGATGACATATTTAATATTGCTCTATGGGCAAGATTTGTCTTTAATAAGACAGAAAACATTGTGGAAAAAGGAGAAAATGCTGGTTACCAACATTTTCTCCTTTTCCCACAATCTTTTCAAAAGCCTCCCTATCTGGGGTTGTTAAAACTTGGGATTGTGTGGGAAAGGGTTAAAGGTTAACACATATACTGCTAAATAAATTTTTTGGAGAAGGAACATCTCCTCATAGGACAGTGTAGATCAAAGATCAGACAGCATCTTCTGTGCAGTCTGATCTTAATCTGCACTGTCCGCAAATGGTCATTGAGTTGCAACTTAGCAGCCAAAGGGTTAAGAACATTGTTTGTCTTATTCTCCAAGATTTTCTAAATATGAAAGTAACACAACTTCTAATTGGCTAAACCATTTGGTTTAGCCTATCAGAGGTTGTGTTACTTTCAAATTTAGAAAATTCTGAAGAATAAGACTAAAAATGTTCTCAAGAATAGTTGGTGAATAAGACCCTGGAATCAGTTTTTTCACTGTCAAATCAGAATTATCAAATGTGAAAATAAAACATGTGAGCCATGCTCTGTGAGTAGGGGGCTTAATGCATTCGCGAAAAGTGATGACCCAGGTCAGCCTACGCAGTCTGCGCAGGCTGACCTGTGTCAAAACATTTCCCTATCTGTCAATTTTCTACATGTTAAAGGATTATTGCACCTCATGATTCAGTCAGTGGTTGGACAAAATGGAGTTTACGGATCCTTTATTATGCGATGACTTGCTTGGTATCATGCATCACAGAGATGCATTAAACCCCCTTTTTGTCAGATCATGCCTCAAATATCCCTGATATAAGAGACAGCATGGCAAAAGTAGAACATGCCTAGAAAAGAGGAATGTTTCATTCGATTCGAAATTATTTTGGTTTCCTTCGAGCTCTGAAATAACAATACAACACAAACCAGATGAATGAACCCATTGCCATTACAGGAAAGAGTTAATCAAATTTTACTTTGCTGGAATAGTGATAACCTGATTTTGTGCTGAGAGGATAAACTTCTGATTTCTCATCTAAATGTTTTACCAGATCCAAATTATCATCCTTTTCTACAGAGAGCTACCCTTTACCTAAAAAGTTTAAAACAGACAGCTTTTCAATGTTAAAAACTGACTTATTATAGTAGCACCATCAATACAGTAACAGGACTCAATCTGGGTTTAAAACCAAGCTAGTTTGCCCCACCAGGTAGCTCAGTGGTTAGCATATCTGACTTGTAACCTGGTGGTAATAACCAGTTGAGGCAAACTTTCTTTCCGCTGATTTTTCGCCTCTCACCTCTCATGCATGCGAGAAAAAGAGTCTGTGGCTTGGAAAGAAAATTGTGCCAGTACTGGTGTGAGAACGCAAGAAAATACATGTGTAGGTGCACTGACTGTTGCGATAATTGACCTAAGCTGTTAAAATGATGTTGAACTACAATACAAACAACCAACTAATCACAATATCTATGCTTGAGCCTCCGTTCCACTGTGCAAGTTATTGATTCAAGCACACAACTGATTAACTTTTTCACTATCAGCTCAAAATAATTCGACTTTTTCCCAAGGCCTAAAGATTCATATGACTTCTATTAAAGATGAATCGAGTCATAGTCTAGTATGAGGTAGCCGACGGTGTAGACCAATAATCAGACTGCACGCTCTGTGCAGTCTGATCTTGATCTACACCATCTGCAACTAGAGGCGCTTGAGCGCCTGTATCGCTCCACAGGCCTGATATTTCTATAATGGCGAAAGGAAGTTTTTAACAATTATCATTCAATCCTGCATTTTAGCTCACTGAAGAAACAATTTGGTAGACAACCACCATAGGAACTTACCTGCAAAACAACAATGAAATCCAATGAATAGTTTTAGAGAAGAAATTTTTCAAAGATTTTACTTTATACCATAAAAGGAAAATGAGTCTCCCATAAAAGCCATGTTTTTTGACAGATCTTTTTTTTTTTAAGGAATTCTGTAAACCTGTATCTAAGGAACATTCCTGCAAAATAATAATGCTATCCAAATAGCGGTTTGGGAGGAGAAGATTTTTAAAGGTTTTTTTACTTTGGTTGCCATGGCAACCAGAATTCTTCATGGAACACAATTATTTGAAGGAATTTGAAAGAGGACCACCAAAGGAACATTCCTGTGAAATTTGGTAAAAATCCAGTCAATAGTTTCTGAGGAGAAGTTTTTTAAAGAAAAAGTTTACGGACGCACGCACGGACGGACGGACGGACGGACGACGGACACAACGCCATGACAATAGCTCTCTGGCCTTCGGCCAGTGGAGCTAAAAACCATTAACGTTGCAATTGATAGTGAAAGAGTCACGAAGAATAAGGACAGTTCTGTTCTGAAAATCTTAACAAATCTGACCTGCTCTTTATGCTTATTCCCCAGTGAACTAAGAAAAACATGCAAAATCTCTGGAAGTTTTAAAATGCATAAAGCCAGCCCCCCAAAGCAGATGATGATGTTATACATCAGGACAAATCATGGCAAGACCACAGCACATTAACCTTTACCATGGCTTTTGTTTGTATCGGAGTTCAACACCATTTCAACAGTTTAGGTAATATCACGGCGGTCAGTGCACCTGCATGTATGTGTTTCCTGGCTTTCTCACACCAGTACTGACACAACTTTCTTTCCAAGACTTTGACTACTTTCCTAACATGCATCAGAGTTGAGACGCAAAAAAATCAATGCGCAGAAAATTTGCCTAACAAGGTGCAATAAATATAGAAACTCCAAAATACAAATCAAGATCACACAATGTTTGGTCTGATCTACAATCTCTGTTAACTGTGTGGAAATTCTGGGGTAAGAATCCCTGAACTTGCAATAATAAGGATGTAATTTCTAAACAGGACTTGTCATTGCAGTCTTGTAACAGACTAATCCATAGCATACAATAACAAACAACTTTGTGGAATAACACTTTTGAAAAAAATTCTTGGGGAAGGAGAAAATGCTGGGAACCCACATTTCTTACTTTTCAATGTTTCACTGTTTTCTTCTCTTTTACAGATAAATCCCAAAATTTCAGCCATATTTAACCGTTACAGCACTCAATTAATGAAATTGATTTTTTGATAGGAAAAACATCTAAAGTATTGTTATTTTGAGGCTGAACATTCAAATGAACAATTGAGACCTAGATTTTGAACCCACAAGACCCAGTTTTGAACTTGGTATGAATATGACGGTTATGGAAAAATACTGTAAAGACTGGATAAAATTTGTGTCTTTTAAGTCTTTAGATTTTTGTTTTCAGGGAAATCTCATAATCTGGTTGTTGACATTTTGCACAATCTTTTCTCCAAATTGCCAGCACCATAGAGGTAAACAATCAAAGTGAAAACTGAGGGTTTTGCAGGGTTTTATTGACCTTACTTCCAACAAAGCACTGGCATTTGGTCAATCTTTCACCAGATACAGTATTATGGTGACAAACACCTGCCTAGTTTTTAACAGGATTACAATGGAGAAGTGGCTTTCTGCTAATTTAACCCTTTACCAAACGGCAAAATTTTAGACTTGTCGGAATTCAAAACATTTGCAGACGACAAAATAAATGTGGCTGAAATGATAGAATTTGTCTTTGATACGATAGAAAACACTGTGGGAAAAGGAGAAAATGCTGGTTACCAGCATTTTCTCCTTTTCCCACAATGTTTTCAAAAGGCTTCCTCCTCAGGGTCGTTAAATCTCGGGATTGTGTGGTAAAGGGTTAACCCTTAAATTACCAAATAAACACAATGGACATTTCCATTCTGGAATATCAGCAAGATAATTGCAAATTCCTGGCTTCCTTTTGTCTGTAATGTTTTAGCAAAGCGGACAGTGCGAATAAAAGATCAGACAGCACATTTGTGCAGTCTGATCTTGATCTAAACTGTCCAATAAGGCAACTGTTGTTGTGAAAGGTGCTTTAACTCTTTACCAAACGACATAATTTTGGACTAGTCCAAATTGCAAGCATTTGCAGACGAAAAAATTAATGTGACTCTAAAATTAACATTTGTTTTGGGAAGGGTAGAAAACATTGTGGGAAAAGGAGAAAATGTTGGTCACCAGCATTTTCTCCTTTTCCCACAATGTTTTCAGAAGGCTTCTTTCTCAGGGTCGTAAAAACCCGGGATTTTTTGGTAAAGGGTTAAGGGTTAAGAAAATTAATCCCATTTTTATGTATGACATTAGTAATCTACTTCTGGAAACAGTGTAACCCTGTTTCAACTTTAAACAACCTATCATAATAACAACAAGCAAGCATCCTCACTATGTTAGATGGCAATCTCATAAAAGCCGTGTCTTTTTTTAAAACAAGAGGGCCATGATGGCCCTGTATCGCTCCACTGGCTAATACGTAAAATCCCTACATGCCAAACATTACAATACTTGGCCAATTGGTTTTGAACATAAGACCCCTGAGACAGGACTAAAATTGGTAGCCCAAGTTCTTATGGTAACTACATAAGCCCATGTAAAACTTCTGACCCCTGGAGTGGGGTCAAATTCGACCCTAGGGCTGTAATTTGAGCACTCTTGGTAAAGACCAACCAGATAAAGCTACATGCAAAATTTGGTAACCCTAGGCTTCATGACCAAGTACAGGGATATTTCTAAAGTTTTCACCATATACCCATGTAAAACTCGTGACCCCCGGGGCAGGGCCAAATTTGACCCCAGGGCTATAATTTGGGCAATCTTGGTATGGGCCCACTAGATAAAGCCACATGCAAAATTTGGTAGCTCTAGGCCTTATGGCTAGGTGCAGGGAGACTTCTAAATTTTTCTCTATATAAGCCCATGTAAAACTTGTGACCCCCGGGGCAGGGTCAAATTTGACCCCAGGGCTATAATTTGGGCACTCTTGATAGAGGCCCACTACATAAAGCCACATGCAAAATTTGGTAGCCCTAGGCCTTATGGCTAGGTGCAGGGAGACATCTAAAGTTTTCTCTATATAAGCCCATGTAAAACTTGTGACCCCCGGGGCTGGGCCAATATTGACCCCAGGGCTATAATTTGAAGAAACTTGATAGAGGTCTACTATATAAAGCTACACACCAAATTTGGTAGCCCTAGGCCTTATGGTTTCAGACAAGAAGATTTTCAAAGGTTTCCAATATTTTTAAGTTTTGTTGCCATGGCAACCAGAGTTTTTGAAGGAATCAAATTCTTTCAAGAAATTCTGAAGAGGACTATGGCAGGATCATTTCTGTGAAGTTTCATCAAAATTGGATGAGTAGTTTGAGAGAAGACGATGTTTGAAATAAAAGTTAACGCTTGGACGGACGGACGCACTGAAGACGGACGCATGACGGACACCAGGCTATGACATAAGCCCGCTGGCCTTCAGCCAGTGGAGCTAAAAACCAAAAGACATCAAAAGAAATGCAAGAACCAACAAAAAAGCTGCAGGTAAAATACAGAATAAAGCAGCTGTCAGTGTTTGTAACAAGAAATTGGTATGACAATGTGTGAGCTATTCTCTGTCAAAAGGGGGATTAATGCATCTGCAAAAAGTATCAACCCATGTCAGCCTGCGCACTCTGCGCAGGCTGACATGGGTTGAAACTTTTTGCTATGGATAAATTTTCTGCATGTCAAGGACCAATTTACCTCATAATTCAGTGGGTTGTTTGACGAAATGGATCCATAATTATGTGATGACTTACTTGATGTAACACATCACGGAAATGCATAATAAACCCCCTTTTGCCAGAGTACCACTCAATTATACTTCTTTCCAGAACAAGAAAGTTGATAATGGCTTTCACCCTTAACTCTTTCAGCACAAAACAGTATTAACTCCACCTCTTTCCATGGCTCTAAACATAAACAAAATATAAACTACGAAGATCAGCATAGCTCATGGAATCAATGACTGCTGCAGTTATTGATTGCAGCCAAGGGCCAAAGGTAAACTGGATAGCTGATCACGAAGTTCTTTTCCTACCATTTTTTGAGGATGCGGAGAAAAGGTTTAATTATTCATGTCTATTTCTTCAATTATTAATTCCTATATCAGTCTCAAATAATGTAAAATTTTACCTCATTTTAAAAGTCATTTTTCTGCCAGCAGCAAACACATGGACCAATGTTACAGTTACAGATTGTCATCTTCACAATAATTTTTATACTTTTAAATGGTATGATTTTAATTTAAATGCATTTTAACACCCATGTTGCTTACTTTTTGCTGCTATTGGGCCTTTAAATGATTGACTGATGGTATGGTGTTTAACGCCAATTTCAACATTAGTTCAGTTATATTGTGGTGGCCAGTGCACCTAACCATGCTTTCCTGGAGTTTCTGTTACCAGTACTCCACACAATATTCTTTCCCAGCCACTGGCTGCTTTCCCATATAACCATCATCGAAACAATGGCCACCGGTGAGATAGGAATGAATCCTGTTGCAATGACTATCATCAATCCTCGGAAATAAATTGGCCAAGCCCAGTTCTCAAGTCCTGTACGCTACTGATTGAGCTACCGGGGCTCTGCTTGGGCCTTTAAGAAGTCCCAGCTAAGTTTTGTTGTTCCCTTTATCAAATATGCAATGTTTTCATTGACCTTCTCTTTCAACATTGTTTCCCTTAGGCTGCTAAATGCGACTCACTGACCTTTAGCAGACAGCATAGATCAAGATCAGACTCCACAAAACTGACCTTGGATCTTACACTGTCCGATACCGAAATATTATTCCACAAAATATATCCTAGAAATAGCAACATTTAGGTTTTTATTATCGGCTTGAGAGTTTCATTTATTTAGCATGAATTGATGGGGGTTGTTTACTGGCAGTAGCCATTTCATTAACACTCACTATTTTATAGCTCGCCCTTTTCTGATATATTGCACAGTTTATACAAGAACTAAAATGTATTGGTAGAAGTTGTTTACCAAACACAGTTGCAAAACATTTCATTAGCACTCCCCGTTGGGCATTTTGGTAACAACTTAATTAAGAACATCAGTAAATCTATAGGTCTTTGATAAACTTTACGAGCAGGCGCGTAGCCAGGCGGAAGCCTGGAAGCCCGGGCTTCAACATAATTTTTTCAAGTATGGTCTTTCTGAGAAAAATTTAAGAAAGAAAAACAAAGAAAATAATAATGAAAAAGAAAGAAAACAAAGCAAAAATAAAAACTAACAAAGAAAATTGAAGAAATAAAATTTTTAACTTAGATCTGATTTGTATATTTTTTTCTCGCGGCCTTTTGATTCCACCATAGATAATATTTTTCACCTCGTGGAATCGCTTCCGGTTACCAATTCCACAGACCAGCGACTTTCGAGATATAAACAAAGATTTTCTCTGCGCTTTTTCTGTGATAGAACAACTAAGTAAGCACTTTTTGGCGTTTCCTTATCTTCATTAAATTATTTTGTACTACGCAGCCAAAGCAGCAACCCTGGAAATGGAAGGATCCTAGAAAACTAGCATGACGTTTATCGGTGTCACATTGGCAAGTTTTCGCGGCAATCATTAAGCATCATCATCATCATCATTAATAACAATACGCTCGGATTTTAAAAGTATGGAAGCACAGTGATGCCAAGGAGAAATATTACTTGGACATATTAACGTTAGTGCAGTAGGCGCATTACTTTTAGATCGATTTTCGATTAAAATGAATGTTTTACGTACAAAACACGTGAAAATACATCATTTATCAACGTGAAAAACTATGCCAGTTGCAACTGCGACAGCTGAAAGGTCCTTCAGCGTGATGCGGAGAGTGAAAACTTATTTACGCGCGACAATGAAAACGGAAAGGCTCTCTTCACTAGCTCTGATGCATGTGTATAAACATGTGCAAATAGATACACAAGAGGTGATAAACGTGTTTGCGGATAGAAAGCCCAGGCGTCTTGCCTTTTTATTCAGAATATGAAATGCCTGGTATAAACTGCGAATGAACCGTGACCATGATTGCGTTTCTTAATACATGAATTCAAGTATTTACTGGCTTGATCAATTTCTCCTCCAGTTTTCACAAAATTATCATCTAAAAATCTTCAAAATTTTGATAGCAACACACCCGTTCAGATATCACCAGATGCCACCAAATCGCACCAAGTTTTCAAAATTTTCTCGGGGGAGACCCCCCGAACCCCCCCTTATGAGAGGGGGGCAGAGGCCCCCCTCTCGTGCTCTCCCCCCTGCTTGTGCCTTCGGCACTCGCCCAATGCCTATGGCGTTGGCTTCAACATTACAAATATCCTGGCTACGCCCCTGACCAGTATTAGGATCTACATCAATCACAAATTATTCTAAAATTCGTTCCAGTATTGAATCTTATGGAAAAAAAAGTCCAGTAAAATGTAACAGAAATTAAATGAAGTTAACCCTTAGAGTGCCAAATAAACCCAACACACATTCTCAGTCTAGAAATAAGACCCAAATAAGAGCAACTTCATGGTTGCTTTTGTCTTTAGGGTTTTAGCAAAGTGGACAGTGTAGATCAAAGATCAGACTGCACGTTTTGTGCATTCTGATCTCATTCCACAATGGCCATAAAGGCAACATTAGTTTTGAAAGGCACTTAAAGGGTCAAGGCCACCAGTCAGTAACAACCCCTTCACAATCTTACCTCAAGCATCAAATCTAGAATTTAAAGGCCCGATAGCAGCCAAAGGTAAACAAAAGGGGTGGTAAAATGCATTAAAAATTTTAATCATAGCATTTAAAAGTATGGAAATTTTTGTGAAAATGACAGTATGTAATTGAAGAAACTGTCTTTCGTTATTTGATTTACCAGGGGTATACCAATCATTTGTCTTAAATATATAACCCTCAGGAAGAAGACTGGAGAACAATGTGGGTGGAGTAAAAAAAAGTAACAAAGATAAATGCCTTTGCCCTATATAGGGAAGCAGTGAGAGTTTTAAGCTATTAACAAACAATCCAGATTTTCAACACCCCTGAGGGAGAAGTCTTTAGAAAGCAATGTGACAAAAGGAAAAAAGCTGGTTACCAACATTTTCTTCTTTTCCTACAATGCTTTCTGCCTTATGATAGACAAATTTCTTGTTTTAACTGACATTTAATTTGGTGCTTGCGAGTGCTTTCAATTTGGACAAGGCTAAAATTTTTCATCTCATAAAGGGTTAAGAGTGGCCAGTAAGCTATGGTTGGTTTGTTCTTCCTCATGGATGGAAATAATGATCAATTATTTTGGCACAGTCATTATAAAATGTATCAGTATTGTGGGAGAGATTTCATCTACTCAACCTTTTACCACACAATCACAAGTTTTAAAGACCCTGACAAAGAGGCCTTCAGAAAACGTTGAGGAAAAAGGAGAAAATGCTGGTAACCAGCATTTTCTCCTTTTCCCACAATTTTCTTTTACCTCTCAAAACATATCTCATTATTTGACCCACATTTTATTTGTCATCTGCAAATGCTTTCAATTTGGAAAAGCTGAATTTGTTGGTGTGTGGTACAGAATAAAAGGTTATACTTTGTGAGAAAGCAAAAAAAACAAGAGGGCCATGATGGCCCTGTATCGCTCCACTGGCTAATACGTAAAATCACTACATGCCAAACATTACAATACATGGCCAATTAGTTTTGAACATAAGACCCCTGAAACAGGACTAAAATTGGAAGCCCTGGTTCATATGGTTAGTAACAAGAAGATTTCTAAAGATTTCACTATATAAGCCCATGTAAAACTTCTGACCCCTCGGGTCGAATCAAATTCCCCCCTAGGGCTATAATTTACGCACTCTTGGTGAAGGGCCTCTAGACGTAGCTACACGCGAAATTTGGTAGCCCTACGCTTTATGAATAAGTATAGGGAGGTTTCTTAAGTTTTCTTTATATAAGCCCATGTAAAACTTGTGACCCCAGGGGCAGGGCCAATTTTGACCCCAGGGCTATAATTTGGGCACTCTTGGTAGAGACCCACTAGATAAAGCCACATGCAAAATTTGGTAGCCCTAGGCCTTACGGCTAGGTACAGGGAAATTTCTAAAGTTTTCCCTAAATAAGCCCATGTAAAACTTGTGACCCCCGGGGTGAGGTCAAATTTGACCCAAGGGCTATAATTTGGGCACTCTTGGTAGAGGCCCACTAGATAAAGCCACATGCCAAATTTGGTAACCCTAGGCCTTATGGCTAGGTACAGGGAGATTTCTAAAGTTTTCCCTATATAAGCCCATGTAAAACTTGTGACCCCCGGGGCGGGGTCAAATTTGACCCCAGGGCTATAATTTCACGAAACTTGATAGAGGCCCACTAGACAAAGCTACATGCCAAATTTGGTAGCCCTAGGCCTTATGGTTTCAGACGATTTTCAAAGATTTCCAATATTTTTAAGTTTTGTTGCCATGGCAACCAGAGTTTTTGAAGGAATCAAATTCTTTCAAAAAATTCTGAAGAGGACCATGGCAGGATCATTTCTGTGAAGTTTCATCAAAATTGGATGGGCAGAGAAGAAGATGTTTGAAATAAAAGTCAACGCACAGACGGACAGATTCACGGATGCACGACGGACAACGGGCCATGACATAAGCCCGCTGGCCTTCAGCCAGTGGAGCTAACAAGAGCACAGCTTGCGGGTTCCAACGCTTGGCTGTAGTTGCTTTTAGAAATAGATTGATTTTGAGTGAAAATTATAGGTCAAACGAGAAGCATATCTGTGTCAAAATATTTTGATGGTTACCTGCCCTTGTTGTATAGGTTCCCATTTGAAAGCTAACAACTAGTCCGAGTTTAAAATAAATATCTTCAGTAATGACACACATATCATAAAATGTCAAAGTTTTTACAAGAGGATGTTGCAGACAATATGTAGACAACAATGTAGACAGCAGCTGGTCTACGACACTACCTCCATGTTTTCTTCTAAAACGGCCAACTTAACTAGGAACAAAAGCAAGGGTTGTTTTTGATAACTTGAAATTTAACTAACGGTATGTGTTTTAAATAGTAATCCCTTATGGCTTGATTTTTGATAACTGCACAGAACATTTAATTTTACTATTTCAAGCAATGGACTCACTGATTATCAAATGAAATAGATCAAGTCTATCAAATAAAGACTACAGAAATGTAAATAATTCAAACATGAACAACTATAGCTATATCGATTGTTTCTCTCGAAAATAAAGCGAAGCGGAAGTTATGATAGCTCATATCAATGAGCCATCCTTTGTGAAAAAGGTTTAATGCATCTCCGTGATGCAAGAGAGTGTCATAGATGGAAAATAAAATTCAATGTGTCTTACAACAAAACAGAATCGAGGTATACCAGTCCTTTTACATGCAGAAAGTTGACTGCTAGCAACAGTTTCAACCAAGGTAAACAAGAACAGCAAAGGAAAAAGAGTGGCTATGCCTAGGCCTCAATTGGGATTGAGAGGGTGGCATTAGGTAGAATTAAATACACCAGATATTTAATTCTTAAATTCTGTTTTTAGAACCTGACCATTACAATTTATTGCGACAACATTCCAGTAAGATATAAATCTATATATTATGTGGGGAACAAATTAAGCAATCAATAGTTCTTTGTTTCTCAATATCAACCCCTCTCACAACAATCCAGTGTTTTAGTGACCTACAGTCAGACAGCTTAAGAAAACATTGTGGGGAAAGAGAAAATGCTTCAGTCTGTTAACTCTTTACCAAACAACAAAATTCTAGACTTAACCAAATTGCAAGCATTTGCAGACAACAATTTAAATGTGGCTTGAATTGTGCTTTTTGGCTGTGAAACGGTAGAAAACATTGTGGGAAAAGGAGAAAATGCTGGTTACCAGCATTTTCTCCTTTTCCCACATTGTTTTCAAAAGCTTTCCTTAACAGGGTTGTTAAAACTCAGGATTGTGAAGTAAAGAGTAAAATGAGTTACAATGTGCATATATTATATAATATTTTTACACCATTAGGTAATGAAACTACATTTTCTGAAATCCCCAAAATACAAAACAGGGGCGCTATATATCTCCATTAAGAGTTTCTTCATCATCATTATTGTTCTTGAAGAATGAAATCAACCCTTTTCCACACAACCACAGCTTTTAACAATCACTTCAGGAAGAAGCCTTTTGAAAACATTGTGGGAAAAGGAGAAAATGCTGGTAACCAGCGTTTTCTCCTTTTCCCACAATATTTTCTATCCTTTCAATGACCAATTTCAATTACGGAGTCATATTTATTTTGTCGTCTGCAAATGCTTTCATTTCGGACAAGTCTATATATAATTTCGTTGTGTGGTAAAGAGTTAATATAATAGTGTCCAAAATCATCTTCACTCTCAAATATGAGGATGGAACATTATAATATGGCTTGCAACATGCAAAAAGGGACATTCCGACATTTGCGTAAAGTGTCATCTTGGATCAGCCTCCGCAGTCCGCACAAGCTAATCCAAGATGGCCCTTTATGACTACATTAGATTTTGTCCTACAGTAGACTTGTGCAAAACAGAAAACAAGAGCCGTTGGAGACGGATTATGCTCCCCGAACAGGTCTCTGTCTAGGAAAGTGAAGGCTGTCGGTGAAACCGAGAAAAATACATCGGCGCAATATCCTAAAGAGTTCATATATGAAGTTTCATCCAATTCAGTCCAGGGGTTGTGGAGAAATGACTTTGGACGGATGGACGGACAGACGGATGGAAGGACGGACGGACAGACGGACGGACGGACGAAGCGGCGACTATATGCTCCGCCTTCGGGGAGCATAATTACATAAAAAACAGAGTGTCATTTCGGATTAGTCTGTGCGGACTGCGCAGGCTGGTCCGAGACAACACTTTACGCAAATATCCGAATGTCCCTTTTCGCATGTTGCAGGCAATATATAGGTCTGACTGTATTTGACTTAAGTTTTTGAAGAACTCTAGGTAATCCAACTTCAACCCTTGTAAGAGTGCAAATAGCACAATACCAAAAAGGAAGTTCTCAGTTAGGAAATGAGAACGTTATATTTTTTTAATTTCAAGGATGTTTCTGATCATGAAATCTCAAACATAGCTGACAGTATAGATTCCAGTTATGCACTTTAATCTAACACTTTACCATACTATCAAGCATTTTTAACATCTTTCACAGAAAAAATTTAGAAAGCACAGTGGGAAAAGGAGAAAATGCTGGTTACCAGCATTTTCTCCTTGTCCAACAGTGTTTTCAATCATTTCAACAAAAACACTGAATTTGTCCCCTGCAAATGTTTTTCATTCAGTCTAGTCTGCCATTTTGTCATTTAGTAAAGAGTTAAAACCATTTCAACCACTCTCAAGAGATTTACATAATTATCTCTTCTAGACACTTTCATGATTACAGCCTACAGCATTAAATTTTTACCAGACAATAACATTTTTGATCAGTTAATTTCATTTGTTTTTATTGTGTTTAACACCATTCTCAACATTGCTTTGGTTATATTACAGCAGCCATTGCACCTATCCATGCTTTACTGGAGCTTCTTCTTTTACAAGTACTAATTGCAGGCTGTTTTTCCACACAACTACTGTCGAAGCAATGATCAGCAGTACAAGAAAAAGGAACGTGTTGCAATGATTATCATCAATCCTTGAAAATGAGGTTGGGATTTGAACCAGCAACCCCTGATTTAACCCTGCACATTATCAGTGTGTTAAAGGGTATAAAACACTGTTAGAAAAGGAAAACAATTTCTCCTTGTACCACAATATTTTCAAAAGCCTGTGGATATGAGTTAAACATAGGATTGTCTGGTAGCAGGTACCTGTGCTCATATTGGCTAAACCCATTTCTACATGACGCGTCCAGAGTATGAGAAATTCATCATAGAACCGGTCCAGTAAGAATCAATCTGTTACTTTCATTTGGCTTAACACATCAACACATATTTTTTTTCCTTCCTGAGGGAAATCACTTATAAAAACATTGTGGCAGAGAGAGATAATTGCTCCCTATGCCTCAGTGTTTTCACATGTATCCATGTGCATGTATTGTACCTTAATTCATTTGATCCCCATTGAACCCTTACAAAACAATCCTAATTTTAACAACCTTAACTCTTTACCAAACAACAAAATTTTAGACTGGTCCAAAATCATAGAAGTTTCAGATGACAACTTAAATGTAGCTCAAATGATGAATTCTGTCTTTGATAGGCTAGAAGACATTGTGGGAAAAAGAGAAAATGCTGGTGACTATTTTCTCCTTTTCCAATAATGTCTTCAAAAGGCTTCTCTCTCAGGTTTGGTAAAACTGAGAATTGTGTTGTAAATGGTCATATAGAGAACATTGTGGGAAAAAGAAGAAAATGCATTTTCTCCTTTACCCATAATTTTCTACCCTTTCACACACACTTCCAATCATCCGAGTCACATATAATTTGTTGTCTGCAAATGCTTTCAAGTTTGATTAGTCCAAAATTTTTGTTGTTTGGTAAAGAGTTAACTCTTTCCATACCAGACACGACACCAGAAGCTTTTGTGTACAGTGTAGATCAAGATCAGACTACACAGAACGTGCAGTCTGATCTCTGATCTACACTGTCCACAGTTTTATTCCAGTTTATAAACAAACCGTCTCTTGATCTTGTAGCAGAACTGTATTTGTAGCCTTCGAGTTCTTACAAACAAAGTCCGTAACAAAGAAACAAATGAACAAATGCATGGCAGAAATACAAACCTCATCTGGCGGGATACGAACCCATGGCGGATAAATATTTAATTGATCTATTCAGTAGTGAAAGAGTCAACCCTTTACCAAACAACAAAATTTTAGTATTGTCCAAATTGAAAGCATTTGCAGACAACAATTTAAATGTTGCATAAATTATAAAATCTGTCTTTGAAAGGGTAGAAAACATTGTGGGAAAAGTAGAAAATGCTGGTTACCAGTATTTTCTCCTTTTCCCTCAATGTTTCCAAAAGGCTTATGGGGGGGGGTTCGTTAAAACTCGTGATTGTGAGGTAAAGGGTTAAAGGAATGTTGCAAGATCTCATTGATGTAGATTGGTTTTCAGGAAGAACTGAGTGATAATATTATATATATCTTCCTGCTGTAACATCCCCTAATGTAAACAATTAGATATGCAAAACAGATTTTGGGAATTATATTGTACCTAGATTACCTGTGATAGTATCAAATCTGAAGCTATAATCTCTTGACCAAATAACAAAAATTTATACTTGTCCAAATTGAAAGCAATTGCAGATGACAAATGTGACTCAAACAATGAACTTGTCAGGGGAAGGGAAGAAAACATTACCAGTATTTTCTCCTTTTTCCACCATGTTTTCAAAAGCTTTCTTTCCCTGGGTCATTAAAAGTCAGGATTGTGTGGAAAAGGATAAACTCTTTACAAAATGAAAAAACTTAGACTTGTCCAAATTGAAAGCATTTGCAGACAAGAAAATAAATGTGACTCAAAAAATAAATTTTGTTTTGGGAACGGTAGAAATCATTATGGGAAAAGAAGAAAATGCTGGTTACCAGCATTTTTCCTCTTTTCACAATTTTTAAGTTTTCTTTCTCAGGGTCCTTCAAAGTCGGAATTGCATGGCAGAAATTTAATCCTTTACCAAACCATCTTCAGTTTTAATGAACCTGCAGGAGAAAGTTTTCTCTTTCTTTGTCTTTGAAAGCGTATAAAACATTGTTGGAAAAGGAAAAATTTTGGCTATCAGACTGTTCTAATCAGTTTGATTGATTGTATTTGAGTTTAACACCATTTTAATGGCTAAGGTCATAATCATGGCAGTCAGTGCACCTACGCATGTGTTTCCTGGCTTTCTCACACCAGTACTGACACAACTTTCTTTTGAAGCCAATGACCACTTTTCTCACATGCATCAAAGGTAAGAGGTGAAAAATTGCAGGAAAGAAAGTTTGCCTCAACCGGGTATCAAACGGGCAACCACTAAGTCACAAGTCAGCTATGCTAACCACTGAGATACCCAGGCAGGCTCTTATCAGTTTGAAGTTGTTTTAATTATTTTCTGATCTTGTTATTATTTCATTGTTATTTTAGTGTTTACGACTGTTTCTGGTGTAATTTTCAGTCACATCATAGCAGCCAGTTGCCCTAATTATGCCTTAAATGCATTTGGCAAGAAAGGGTCTACAAAATTTTTAAATCATCAATACTGAAAGCATTTGCAGATGACAAATCGAATACTTGCAAAATGATCGATTTATTCTTTGACAGCATAGAAAACATTGTGGGACAAGGAACAAAAAAAACACTACATAACATTGTAGTACTCAAGATTTTCTACTTTGCCTACAATGGTTTCAAAAAGCCTAATCTTCTTTTGGGCTGTAACAACAAGGGAGAATTCGGAAAACGGTAACACCAAATTTAGCTGGTATTTTCTCTTCTAATTGAACCTTTACTACACAATCCTGAGTTTTAACAAACTGAATAAGGGCCTTTTGAAAACATCAAGGAAACAGGAGAAAATGCGGGTAACCAGCATTTTCTCCATTTCCCACAATGTTTTCTATCTTTTCAAAAGCAAATTTCAATTCTAAAGTCATATTTATGTTGGTGTCCACAAATAGCATTGATTTGGACTAGCCTAAAATTTTGTCATTTGGTAAAGATTTAACCCTCACCAGACGACAAAATGTTGGAATCGTCGGTATTTAAAGCACTTGCAGACAACAAATTTACGAATGACCTAAATTGTAGGATTTGTCTGTAAAAAGGAAAGAAGACATTGTGGGAAAAGGAAAAATGTGGATAGCCAGCATTTTTCCTTTTGCCACAAGGTTTTCAAAAGCCTCTCATTCACAACAGTAAAAACTTGGTATTAAGTGGTATAGGGGCATGCTAATGAGTCTATGACCAATTTACAAAGAAAAAAAATTGTTACAAATGTAGAATATTCTCATAATGAGTGAGATTCTAAAACTGTGGTAGCAGATCTCTTTTTTTACTTTTCACAACGCAATGAGTAAGAAAACTGATTCTAAAGCTGAAAATTTCGTTGCAACAGTAAAAAAAAATGTTTTCCTTGTAATCGACAATTTTTCCCCCTAAAAAATATCTTTTTAACTCTTTACCAAACGACAAAATTTTGGACTAGTCCAAATTGAAAGCATTTGCAGACGACAAAATAAATGTGAATCAAAAATTGAAATTTGATTTGGAAAGGGTAGAAAACATGGTGGGAAAAGGAGAAAATGCTGGTAACCAGCATTTTCTCCTTTTCCCACAATGTTTTCAAAAGCTTTCTTTCTCAGGGTCATTAAAAGTTGGGATTGTGTGGTAAAGAGTTAAATGGAAATACAAAAGATATGTGAAACAAAAGCTGATTCCCTTTTAACCTTTCAGAAGATTTCCTCTTCTATTACATTTAACCTTTTACAAAATGAAAAAATTTTTAGACTTCTCCAAGTTGAAAGCATTTGCAGACAACACAAATGTGACTCAAACAATTGAAATTTGTTTCGGAAAGGGTAGAAACATTGTGGGAAAGGAGAAAATGCTGGTTACTACAATACTTTCGATAAGGTTTCTCCTTTAGGGTTGTTAAAATTTGGGTTTGTGCGGTAATGAGTCAAGTACATTTAGGATTTTTTCCTCTAACATTTTCTCTGAAATTAAAGCCATTTACCAAATGATCCTTCAGGTTTACGAGACAGACTGGACTATGAAACATTGTGTGAAATTCAGAAAATCCTGGTAAATAGCAATCTCCTTTTCCAATAATGTTTTTGGCCTTTTGAAGGACTAATCTCTTCAATTGAAACACATTCAATTTCTTGTATTCAAATACTTACAATTTGGGCTCTGGTCTAAAATTTTGTCATCTGGTAAAGAGTTAACCCTATACCAAACAATCCCTTGTTTTAAGACGTCCCTGACTGAAAAGGCTTCAGAAAACATTGTGGGAAAAGGAGGAAATACTAGTAACCAGCATTTTCTCTTTATCTCACATTTTTAATCTTTCAGAGACAAATCCAATGTTTCAGGTCACATTAGATTTTTTGTCTAAAAATGCTTTTATAATGGACTTCAGTAACTTAGAACTGAATAATACCTTTAAAAGACAGCAATAATCCTTTACTACACAACCCTGAGTTTTAACAATCCTTTGAAAAATTGCCTTTGAAAACATTGTGGGAAAAGGAGAAAATGCTGGCAACCAGCATTTTCTCCTCTTCCCACAAGGTTTTCTTTCACATTTCAATAAAGATTTCTGTCAGTTGTGTCATAATTTATTTCACTTTTCCAAATGCTTTCAATTCTGAAAGTCTTCAATTTTGTTATCTAGTATAGAGTTACCAATAATACTTCACAAAATATCTCAAATTGTAGATCCTATCATTAAAGCTTCATATTCTGCCCTATCTGATTACTTAACTGCAATTTCTCCAAAAAACAACAAAATTTATTCCATTTAATCTAAAAAGAAATTTGACTTTCTTTATCAATCAAAATCATAACTCCTTTTTTGAACTACTAAATTTTCATCATTACATGCAATGTCAAAAGCTTGATCGGTTAAAAATCTAACTTTATCTCGAAACAATTTTGCTGCAATTTTCTGTTATTCTTGTACAGTGTGCAAAGCTGAAACCATCTTTAGTTTTCTTTTCAATATCAAAGGTAACCATTTTCTGCATAACAAGAGGCCCATGAGGGCCTGAATTGCCCTACTGGCTGAAACTGATCACTGCAATTTAAGCCTAAAGAAACCATTCACCATAAATCATACACAAGCATTACAAATGACTCCTTATTATTTGACGAAATAATATTCCTAACAATCTTGAAGCTGAGATATATTAACCTTTTACCACACAATCCTGACTTTCAGGTACCCTAAGAAAAGGGGCTTTTGAAAACATTGTGGGAAAAGGAGAAAATGCTGGTAACCAGTATTTTCTCTTTCTCCCAGAATGTTTTCTATCCTACGAAAGACAAATTTTATGCTTTGAGTAATCTTGAATTTGTTGTCTGCAAATGGTTTCAATTTGGACAAGTCTAAAAAATTTTCCGCTGGTAAAGAGTTACCAAAGGAAGATCCTCTCTAAGGATGGTTCACCAGACTCTTTATAAAATGACAAAATTTTAGACTGGTGCATAATGAAATCATTTGCCTCTCAGGTGTTGTTAAAATATAAGATTGTTCACTGCAAATTACTTTTTCTGTCTTGAAGCAGAATGCCTTTGAAAACATTGTGGTAAAGGGAGAAATCACCTCAGTATAGTCATACACACATATCAAACTCGAGTTCATACCAATCATTTGTATTTTAGTATGTTTTAGGTCATCATCTCTTATTTCATTTCAGAGGCACATCAAAGAAATTCATTTGCACCTAAATAAAATAGCCAAACGGAAAAATATTTTATAGTTTAAATTTCAAAAAACAAATATCAGACTTTGATTTTTTGTAACATCAAAGAAACATAGAAAAGAATGGAAAAATGGAGAATATGAGTAAAGTTCTCTATTTCCCTCTGAAAAAGAACTATCCTCACAAGTTTGACAATGTAAACGTTTTTAAAAACCATATCTTTTCCTTTAACCATATCCTAAATTATCAACAGAAATTCAGCTCTTGACAATTTTCTCTTTTTACCACAATGTTTTCTACTGTTTCACAGCCAAATTCTCATAACTCAAGCCACATTTAAATTGTCCTCTGCAAATGCTTTGAATATGGACAAATCTAAGATTTCTGGACAAGCCTAAAATTTTATCATTTGGAAAACACTTAACACTTTACCAGACAACAAAATTGTAGACCAGTCCAAATTGAAAGCATTTGCAGACGACAATGTATGTATGGCTCAAAAATTGAAATTTGTCTTGGTAAGGGTAGAAAACATTGTGGGAAAAGGAGAAAATGCTGGTTACCAGCATTTTCTCCTTTTCCTACAATGTTTTCAAAAGGCTTCTTTCTCAGGGTCGTTAAAAGTCAGGATTGTGTGGTAAAGAGTTAACCATGCCATGACATAGGTCCCTATTCCACCCTTAAACCAGACTACTTCTTCTATAAAACCAAAGCATTGTCATCAGGTGATATCATCATGCAATCTTTCTTTGATGTCTATAAAACATATTTAACAACAGATTTTACATTATATTTCTCTCTCACTCTGATTGATCAGAACCACTTCAGGCACTTCAGACCAATGTAAGACACAACAACAAACTCCCCTCCTAATTTCAAGTACATCCCTAATGCACTAGATCAGTGCTCAAGAGCCTACAAACACTCTTATAATGCTAAGAACTATTATATTCCATGATCAGTAAAGTAGCTCACAATCAGAGTCACACCACCACCGATGCCTGAGACCAAGTGTGGTGAACCATTTAAAAACTTCTGTCAATATGGGAAAAACTCCAATACTGTTTCCGGCTTACCACATCTCTGCACAGTATAAAGGTAACAACTTCTCCAATTTATCTGTTATTTCAACCTTTAGGCTGCTAAGCACTAATCACTGACCTTTTGCGGACAGCAAAGATCAAGATCAGACTGCACAAAACGTGCAGTGTGATCTTGGATCTACACTGTCCGATGAGGAGATAGCTTTCCTCCAAGAATTCCTTTCAAACAGTAATATTTGTGTTTTTACTATCGGCTTAAAAGCTTCATTTCTTTTATTTAGAAGGATAAGGGTCAACACAGGACTAGTGAGGCTGAGTTTCTTGGAATATACCTTGTACTGGCCATCCCTTTTCTTTCCTAGAGGTCAACAAACCCTGGGAGATACAATTTAATCCAATTTACCTGATGCTCAGTGATCTTTGCCTATGAGTCATCAATCTTATTGAAGGCCCTATAGTTGCCAAAAGTAAACAATGGAGTGGTAAAATTTAAATCATGCCATTTCTAAAGTATGGAAATTGTTGTGAAGATGATAATCTGTTACAGTCCGTCATTCCAAGATAAAGACAATGGCAGAAAAACTTGTATTCAAAACAGGTAAAAAGTAAAAAAAAAATAAACTTACCATTTAGATTTCATTTTTCTGCCAGCTACTAACACATGGACTAACCGTACATTAACAGTCATCTTTATAATAATTACATAATTTTAATGATACGGTATGATTTAAATCTGAATTCATTTTAACACCCCCATTGTTTACTTTTGGCAGCTATAGGGCCTTTAATCATTAATTTACCCACATTTTTTTCCCACAGAATTTAATATCATTTATTCCATGCCCATACATGCATAGGTAAAAACACAGACATTCAGTACAGAATGGGCTTGCCTGGACAATGCTGTACCAAGTTTACTCCAAGCAGGTGTTTTGGTGTTATGAGAGGTTCAAATGGAGAGCCATACATTCAATCAGTCGAACTTTTGAGTAATTAAAGTGTCCTCAGTATGTCACAATGTGCAAAAGATACTTGAACATGTCACTTGTTCAACCACTCTTTTTCTTTTAAACCAAAGCTATTTGAACGACTTAAGTTAGCACATAAAAATGTATCAGCATTTCCTATCAGACGACCTTTTACAGACAATTTAGATCAAGATCAGACTGCAAAGAATGTGAAGTATGATCTTTGATCTATAACTTTCTTTTGTGTTAACAATATTATGGTAGATACTTGTGAAATTATATTGCTATTTTCACTTTTTTTCCCCAGACTGGAAAAAGTCCATTTAACTCTTTACCAAATGACAAAATTCTAGACTGCAAATTGAAAGTATTGGCAAATGACAAATTAACTGTTGATCAAATGATGATTTCCTCTTTTTGATGGGGTAGAAAACATTTAGGAAAAAGTCAAAAGACTGGTTACCAACATTTTCTGGTTTTCCAACAAGCTTTCTTTCTTGGAATCATTGAATTATGTGGTAGAGGGTTAAATTGCATTCTAGGGATTAAACGAATTTGTGTATTTCAGTCCATGTTTTTATTTGACAATTTTGGATATTTAATCAGTTTATTACAAACATCAGATGGATATAACATTAGTCATGACATGTTACAGAAATAAATAACTTAAAATAATAAAACTATTTTTGTTGCTGTCCCACATTCAGGCTTGTATTGACATCACTCTCCAACTGGAGATAAAAACAACTTTTTATGCCCCTGAAGCTGATAGCTTCAAAAAGGAGAAATTGCTTGTAAAACTTGATTGCGTATCAACCTATTATGTTTTGATGCTGCTGAAAACAGCACATTTTCCTTTTCTATAAGTATATATCCTAAATGTAAGGTGAAATGGGGTTGATAAATCTGAAAATAGCTGGTTAAGTATAGGTATGATTTGTTTGTGGAAGAAAGACAAAAGTTTATGAAAGGAAGACACAGACTATGTTCTAGTTGTATGGTGTTTTACAGCATTATCATTATTATTTCAGTTTTATCACGGCGGCCAGTGCACCTATCTATGCTTTCCTGGAATTTTTGTTACCAGTACTGCCCACGATATTCTTTCCGAGCCACTGGCTGCTTTCCCACATAACCATCATCAAAACATTGATCAGCGGTGAGAGAGAAATGAGTCCTGTCACAGTGACTATCATCAATCCTTGGAAAGAAATTAACTGAGTGGCGGATCAAACTAATGACCTCCTATTCTCAAGTCTTGTACACTACCGACTGAGCTACCAGGGATTGGCAGATTATGCTCTAGACATGTAGTCGTATCCAATTATGGGAAAAACTGAAAAAGCCATTTTTTTTTCGTCTTAAGACCCCTTTCTGCAGTCACTGACACAAATTTATTGAAGTCAAAGGCGCGTATGATATATTTATTGAAGTCAAAGGCCAAAGTTCTTGATACAAATTAAATTTCTGACTGTGTGAATGTGAAAAAATGTTGAGATAGTAGAGAAAATCCCTAGGTGAAAAAATGTAAAATATGTCAGATTGGAACCCTGAAATCCTTCTCCAGAGACAGGTGCATTATCCATTAGGCCTTTGAATTCACATTCACTTTAAGACTAGATTATCATAATTAACTATACTATACATTCTCTGGTGCAAGGATTAGATAGGATCCTTGTTTTAAAAGAAAACAGGATGTTATATTGTGGGGAAATCAACAAGACTTCACTATTTGCTCTTATATGTAACTCACTTTCGACATTCAGGGTACAGTTCTGACAGGGAGACTACACACTGTTTCATCACCCAGGAAAGTTGCAAAATCGCAGGTTTCCTGCACACTTTTATCTGTTAATGAAGGCCGCTCCATGTTCATCAGGACATAAAATTCTAATGTGAGTCCAATCAACGCATCCCACAACACCAGAAAACAAGAGGGCCATGATGGCCCTGGATCCATGATGGCCCTGGATCACTAACCTGAGTCAATAGGCAAAATTTCACTCCACATGCAATAATTCAATTTCTGACCAATTGTCAGGTCAATTGAGCTTAAAATGTGGCCTCTAGAGCGTCCACAAGGAATTTCGGTAAGTTGACCTAGTGACCTACTTTATCTCAACAGGTGACCCAATTTAGAACTCATAAAAAATTTATGGAGACAAACATTCTGAACAGGTTTCAAGTTAATTGAGCAATAAATGTGGCCTCTGGAGTGCCCACAAGGTATTTCTTTAATTTGACCTAGTGACCTAGTTTATGACCCCAGGTGACCCAATTTCAAACTCATCCAATATTTCATCAAGACAAACATTCTGACCAATTTTCAAGTCAATTGAGCAAGAAATGTGGCCTCTAGAGTGCCCTACAGGTATTTCTTTAATTAGACCTAGTGACCTAGATTATGGCCCCAGGTGATCCAATTTTTAACTCATTTTAGATTTCATCAAGACAAACATTCTGACCAAATTTAAGGTCATTTGAGCAATAAATGTGGCCTCTAGAGTGCCCACAAGGTATTTCTTTAATTTGACCTAGTGACCTAGATTATGACACCAGGTGACCCAATTTTGAACTCATCTTAAATTTCATCAAGAGAAACATTTTAACCAATTTTCAAATCAATTGAACAATAAATGTGGCCTCTAGAGTGCCCTAGAGATATTTCTTTAATTTGACCTAGTGACCTAGTTTATGACCCCAGTTGACCCAAATTCAGACTCATGTGAGATTTCATCAAGACAAACATTCTGACCAATTTTACAATCAATTGAGCAAAAAGAGTGCCCACAAGGTATTTCTTTAATTTGACCTAGTGACCTAGTTTATGAACCCAGGTGACCCAAATCCGAACTCATCCGATATTTCATCAAGACAAACATTCTGACCAAATTTCAGGTCATTTGAGCAATAAATGTGGCCTCTAGAGTGCCTACAAGGTATTTCTTTAATTTGACCTAGTGACCTAGTTTATGACCCCAGGTGACCAAATTTCAAACTCATCTGATATTTCAGCAAGACAAACATTCTGATCAATTTTCAAGTAAGTTGAGCATGAAATGTGGCCTCTTAGAGTGCCCTAAAGGTATTTCTTCAATTTGACCTGGTGACCTAGATTATGACCCCAGGTGACCCAATTTGAACTCATCTTAGATTTCATCAAGAGAAACATTTTTAACCAATTTTCAAATCAACTGAACAATAAATGTGGCCTCTCAAGTTCCCTAAAGGTATTTCTTTGACCTAGTGACCTAGTTTATGACCCCCATTGACCCAAATTCAGACTCATGTGAGATTTTATCAAGACAAACATCCTAACCAATTTTCGAGTCAATTGAGCAAAAAATGTGGCCTCTAGAGTGCCCACAAAGTATTTCTTTAATTTAACCTAGTGACCTAGTTTATGATCCCAGGTGACCCAAATCCAAAACCCATCCAAGATTTCATCAATACAAACATTCTGACCAAATTTCAGGTCATTTGAGCAATAAATGTGGCCTCTAGAGTGCCCACAAGGTATTTCTTTAATTTGACCTAATGACCTAGTTTATGACCCCAGGTGACCCAATTTTTAACTCACTGAACATGTTTTGCTCAGGTGGGCTAACAAACTTATACCCCCATTCCACTAGGCCGCGATCTACGGCGCTCTCACAGAACGCCGTAGATCGCCATGCAGAGCGCCAAGAACGTTAACAGATCTTTAACAGATCGCCAAGATCGCCATCAGTCTATTCCCTTGCACAAAGATCCATGGCGATCTGTTCAGAACGCCGTCACATCGCTACTTAATCGCTTAAATCGCTATCGAAACGCAACTTGAACGTAAACATCGTAACTGGAGCGCTATCGGATCGCTCAAGAGAGAAAATGATCACCAGTATGCTGGTTATCGCGCTCCAATGTGATCCGATAGCGACCATTAGAGATGCAGTAGCGCTCGGTCATCTGGTTGTTATCTGAGCATGAGTGTCTTCATAATCACCAATCCGGCAGCGATCTGAGGCAATCTACGGCGCTCTGTATGAGCGCACAGAGCGCCGTAGATTGCGGCCTAGTAGAATGGGGGTATTAGAACAGGTTCACTACATACCAAATATCAAAGCTCTATGCCTTCCAGTTTCAGAAAAGAAGAATTTTAAAGTTTTCCTTCTTTGTTCCTACGTTCAAACTTGTGACCCCCGGGACGGGGCCAGTTTTGACCCCAGCGGCATCATTTGAACAAACTTGGTAGAGGTCCACTAGGAGATGCTACATACCAAATATCAAAGCTCTACACCACCCCATTTTAGAGAAGAATTTTTTTTTTTTTTCTTCTTTGTTTCTATGTTAGAACTTGTGACTCCTGGGGCTGGGCCAGTTTTGGCCCCAGGAGCATCATATGAACAAACTTGGTAGGGGTACACTAGGAGATGCTACGTACCAAATATCAAAGCTCTACACCTTCTAGTTTCAGAGAAGAAGAATTTTACAGTTTTCCTTTTTTGTTCCCATGTTCACACTTGTGACCCCTGGGGCTGGGCCAGTTTTGACCCCAGAGGCATCATTTGAACAAATGTGGTAGAGGTCCACTAGGAGATGCTACATACAAATATCAAAGCTCTATGCCTTCCAGTTTCAGAGAAGAAGAATTTTAAAGTTTTCCTTCTTTGTTCCTATGTTCGAACTTGTGACCCCCAGGTGGGGCCAGTTTTGACCCCAAGGGCATCATATGAACAAACTTGGTAGAGATCCACTAGGAGATGCTACATACCAAATATCAAAGCTCTATGCCTTCCAGTTTCAGAGAAGAAGAATTTTAAAGTTTTCCTTCTTTGTTTCAATGTTCGAACTTGTGACCCCTGGGGCGGGGCCAGCTTTGACCCCAGGGGCATCATATGAACAAACTCAGTAGAGGTCCACTAGGAGATGCTACATACCAAATATCAAAGCTCTACGCCTTCTAGTTTCAGAGAATAAGATTTTCAAAGATTTTGCTATTTTTTCCCTTTGGTTGCCATGGCAACCAGAGTTATGGGTGGAATTCAATCTCTTGAACAACTTTGGTAGAGCTTCACCCAAGGAACATCCCTGCCAAGTTTCATCAAGATTGGCCCAGTGGTTTAGGAGGAGAAGATGTTTAAAGAAATTGTGGACGACGGACGACAGATGATGGACATTGGGCGATCACAAAAGCTCACCTTGAGAACTTCGTGCTCAGGCGAGCTAAAAACTGCTGATCTCGTAAAACCCATGTCGTGTGGTCCATCATTTGTCCCAGCATCGGGAATTTTATGTAGGCCTACCAGTAGATCTACATAAATTCTATATCTTTCAAAGTGAACAATGTCTTTTGAGTCTAACCCTTTGGATGGTTCTGGACACAGTAGGGATATCTACCCCAAATGCATCCACAAAATCAACCACGCAAAGCCATAGGACAATATTATGCCCAGCTATGCTAGATCTTGATGTCAATGGTAAGTTACGATTCGTCCTGTGTCGAAGTCGATCCCCTAAAAGGTTTTCTAGTCTGTCTACACAGGAATCATACATATACAATCTCTTGTCTAAATTTGCCTTTTCAAACTTAGATCTACATCGTCGTCGAAGTTTTTTGTCGTCAAATTCGTAAGTTTGCACATTTAATCGTCAAGACTGCCTCAGTTGTCTAGCTACCAGTGTTACAAGGGCTGCCATGTTTTTTTTTTGGTTAAATGGTTAACTGGTATAGTGGAGGTGGGTTAAATTTATCCAGAATTTGATTCTGGTTAAAGTTAACCAGATCTTTATACAATTGCTAACTAATAATTTAACCTAAACTCTCTCCTAACTAAACTTTTAACCCAGTGGTTAAATTTAACCAACTTTTATACAAGTGGGTGCTGATTTTTTGAGCTACAATCAATCTATTGTCTGCAAATGATTTCATTTCGGTTGACTCTAAATTTTGTCCTATGGTAAAAATTTAAATTGTGAAATTGAATGCCAGTTCTTGCTCTTGCAAACAGTGTTTGTTGTGTAAGTTTGAGAGTACTTCATGTAGTGGCTAATGATTAAACTCTTTATGAGACAACAACAGTTTAGACTCATCCATATTGAAAGCATTTGCAGCAGAAAATTCTGCTTAAAAGAAAATCTACAAATTTGTCCTTTGGTAAAGTTAACTCTTTTCAACACTACAATGTTTGACCCTCCACATTGACAGCATTTACAAATGTCAAATTAAAAGAAAGACTGATTATGGGAATTTTTCTAAATGGGTAGAAAACATTGTGAGAAAGGAAGAAAATGATGTTTATCAGCATTTTCCCCTTTTCCTACTATGTTTTCACATAGCCCTTTTTCATAAGGACTGACTTAAGACCTGGTGATGGTGAATTTGATACCTGGTTGAGGCAAACTTTCTTTCAGCCACTGATGTATGTGAGAAAAGTAGTCAGTGGCTTGGAAGCATAGTTCTGTCAGTACTGGTGTGTGAAAGCCAGGAAACACATGCTGTGACATGATCTAAACTGTTGAAAACAGCATTAAACTCCAATACAAACCAAATCATCAGGATCGTAAAAACATTGTGGGTTGTGTGGTAGAGGGATAAAACAGTTGGTGAATACATTTCCAGAATGACAAAGGTATACTTGAAATACAGAGCTGGCAGGGTAATCAAGAAAAGATTACAGTTATTGCATAAGTCATTTGCCACTTCAATTACTGAAGTCTGATAGCACAATGCCTCAAGGAGTGTCATGAAACCCATACACATCCCTTTACCAAACAATCCACGTTTTTAATGACCCTGAGGAAGGAGACTTTTGAAAACATTGTGGGAAAAGGAGAAAATGCTGGTAACCAGCATTTTCTCCTTTTCCCACAATGTTTTCTAACGTTTTTAGATACAAATTTTATAATTTGTGCTGTACTGACAGGGTTTTCCATGACACCCTGTATCTTTGAATTTTGACCCCCAGATTTTAAAAATGACCCCCAAAATTTATAAGTGTGCCTTCTTTTCTTCATTTTAAGGAGGTCAAACCCCCCCCCCCCCCCCCCATCAGACAGTCAAGGGAAAACCCTGACTGAGCTTGTCCTCTGCAACTGTTTTGAATTTGGGTGGCACTACGATTTTGTTGTTTGGTAAGGGGGTTCCTTCTCTATCCATCTTTTGTTTTCTTTCATCTCTTTTTTTCCCACTAAAAACTCAGGTTAAACAAGAGGGTCATGATGGCCCTCAAATGCTCAACTGGATTATTCAAAGTTGAATAAAATGTAGTGTAATAGATCTAACTTGGTAACTTTTAAACTTCTAGCTCTTTTTATTATGCCTTGTTTTCAAATTACAGCCTTCAAATTTTCTCAGTATCTGAAGTAATAACTAAACATAAAGCTTGAGTATGAACTCAGTTGAGCATGAACTAAACTTTTATATGCACCGGCCCAGTCCTCCGCAATAGCGGCTTTAAAGATGTAGGAGCCAATGTGTGATACTAAGTTAAGGATCACTGTACAAGAAAAGACTAGAGTACAGAGTTGCAGTCACATGTACATGTATTTGAAATTGTCACTTGTATTAGTATTAGACATGTGGCAAAGAGCTAAAGTCACTTGTACTATAAAGTGGTATGATAAAGAGTTAATGAAAGGTAAGTGGTGTGGTGAAGAACTAAATTCAATTAGAGTAGTAAGTGGTATGGTAATGAGTTAGACACTAAATCTTGTTTTAGTAAGTGGTGCAGCAAAGTGCTTAAGTCACTCGTACTTAAGTACCTGGTATGGTGAAGAGCTAAAGTCACTTGTGCTATAAAGTGGTGTGGAAGTGAGAGGTGTGGTTATGAGCTAAAGACACTAAACCTTCCTGTAGTAAATGGTATGGTGAAAAGCTAAAGTGACTTGTACTATTAAGTGGTATGGTGAAGAGCTAAAGTCACTTGCACTAGTAAGTGGTATGGTGAAGAGCTACAGTCACTTGTACTGGTAAGAGGTGTGGTAATGCGCTAAAGACACTAAACCTTCCTGGAGTAAGTGCTATGGTGAAGAGCTTAAGTCACTAGCACTAGTAGGTGGTGTGGTGAAAAGCTAAAGTCACTTTTACCAGTAAGTGGTGTGGTATTGAGCTTAATGTCACTTAGAGCAGTAAGTGGTGTGGTATTTAGCTAAAGTCAATAAGAGAAGTAAGTAGTGTGGTCAAGAGTTAAAGACACCAAATCTTGTTGTAGAAAGTGGCATGGTTATTCCATTATTTTGATCACATTTAATTTGTTGCCTGCAAATGCATTCAATATGGAGTAGTCTAAAATTTTGCTGTATGATACAGGTTGATAACAGGACCATCCTTTCTCCTTTTTAAGATGAGCTCAATGGCCTCCAAGTTTTGTTTTACATCCTAATGATAAGCACAACTCCATTATGGAGTGTTTTTGTTGCTCTCAAAAACCTAATAGAATTAGACTGAGAACATCATAAAGACAGACAATTAAATTAGAGACATTTTAGATAGAATAATGACAATTGAGAAATTGCCTGTCATTCCATATTTTACTTATGTTAGTGATGACAATATAATACTTCACTGCATGATGATGCAGTTTCAGGCATTTAACTCTTTACCACACAAGCATACTATATACTGAAAGGATCAGTCAATCTCAAAAATGAGTTGATTTCATTTTAACTGACTCCTCATTCCTGGGTCCGTATTCACCAACCATTCTTAACAGTATTCTTAGTCTTACGAAAGTAACACAAATAATGATTGGCTAAACCAAGTTGTTTAGACAATCAGAAGTTGTGTTACTTTCTAAATCTAGAATAAGACTAAAGATGGAATTAAGAATGGTTTGTGATTATGGACTCTTGTAGTACAAACATTCTACAAAACTAAGTCTAGAGAGCAGAATAAACTAAAAGAGCATTTTCAATGTAGAAATAAAACCCCAAAAATTGCTATTTCAAGCTTGCTCTTGACCAAAATGTTCTGGAAAAGTGGACAAAGTAGATCAAAGATCAGACTGCACATTTTATACAACCTGATCTTGATCTACACTGGAAACTAAGGCAAACATAGTTGAGAAAGTCCTTTTAAGGGCCTAACTCTTTACAAAACAATTCTGATTTTCAATGACCTTGATGAGAAAGAAACCTTGTGAAAACATTGTGTGAGAAGGAGAAAATGCTGATATCCAGCATTTTCTCCTACCCTCACAATGTTTTGTACCTTTAAAAGACAGGAATTATCATTTGCACTACATTCAATCTGCCATCTGCAAATGCTTCCAATTTGTTCAAGTCCTAAATTTTGTTGTTTGGCTTAACCTCAAAATTTACTCACTTCATTTTCAGTAAGTTTCCCAAGTGGTCATCTGGAGAAAAAACTTCAAATTCACACTGAAATCACTTGTGTCATTGTACTTAAACATTATCTGCACAACTCCAGGACTTAATTTAGTTCCTTATTTAAACAAATACAATAAAAAACACAAGATTTTCTTTCCTTGATCCTTTACCACACAACACCATTTTAAACTTGCCTGTTTTGACAGCATAAATGTGGGTGGAATGATAGAATTTATCTTTGAAAGGGTACAAAACAGTGTGGGAAAAGGAGAAAATGCTGGTTACCAGTATTTTCTCCTTTGCCCACAATGTTTTTAAAAGCCTACTTTTTCACAGTCATTAGAGTCATGGGATTGTTTGGTAAAGGGTTAATCTTTCACCATCATATAGATAAGATTTGATGTATGATATAAATGTGGTAGGAAAGATAGAAACTATCTCTGAAAGGATAGAAAACATTGTGGGAAAAGGAGAAAATGCTGGTAACCAGCATTTTCTCCTTTCCTCACAATGTTTTCAAAAGCCTTCTACTTTAGAGTCATTACAATACGGGATTGTTTTGTTTGGTAAAGGGTTAATCTTTCACCATCATATAGATAAGGTTTGATATATGATACAGAAGTATTTTTGTTCCTTAATGAACCCTTTAGAAATTACAACCCACAATGTTTTCAAACGGCTTCTCCCTTGGGGTCATGAAAAAGGGGATTTTTTTTGCAAAGGATTAAATTAGGCAAATTCAAATGAATTTTCTTCCCTTATATTTTTTTGTCTCTTATACAGACAAACTATGATTGAATGATTGACTGACTGATTGAATGGTTTTTTACGCCGCTTTCAACATTGTTATAGTCATATCACAGCAACAGCTCACATATTCATGTATTTCCTGGGTTTTACCAGTACTAGGCTAGGGCTCTAAAGTGTCTTGTCCAAGGACACTCCCATGGATCTAGTGCTGCTTGAACCCGGGGCCTCCAGGTTACGAGTCCCACACTTTACCACCGAGCTACATAGGACCCCTACAAACTATGATACATCCACATGTAATGACTAATGAAAACATTCTGACAAATGACAAAATTTCTGAGCATGAATCTCTCCTTATGCTCTTTAACCCTTTACCACACAATCCTGACTTTCAACCACCCACAGAAGGAGCCTTTTGAAAATATTTGGGAAAAGGAAGAAAATGCTGGTTACCAAAATCTTTTCCTTTCTCAGAATGTTTTCTAACCTTTCATAGAAAAATCCAGCCATTTGAACCACATTTAATTTTAACCCATTACCACACAATCCCTACTTTTAATGCCCCCAAGAAAGAAACCTTTTGAAAACATTGTGGGAAAAGGAGAAAATGCTGATAACCAGCATTTTCTCCTTTTCCCACAATGTTTTCTACCCTTCCCTATACGAATTTCAATTTTTAAGTCACATTGATTTTGTTGTCTGCAAAAACTTTGAATTTGGACTAGTCCAAAAGTTTGTCGTTTGGTAAAGAGTTAGTTCAGTGTCTGCAAATGCCTTTTCTGCAATCAACCTCATTAAAATGATTGGTGCAATACATAGCAAGAATTATTGCTCTTGCCACTATGTTTTATATTCTGTTCATACACAGAACCTTACTTTAACTTTATCAAATGATAAATCTTAGACTTGTCCAAATTGAAAGCATAAATTTTGTACTCAACAAATTAAAATGTGACTCAAAAAATTGAGATGTGTCCTTGGATGGGGATAAATTATTGTGGGAAAAGGAAAAAATGATGGTTACCAGCAGTTTCTCCTTTTTGAACCATGTTTTCAAAAGGCTTTTTCTTTAAAACTCGGGACTGGTGTAGCCTTAAACAATGTTGATATTTCTTTTTTTTTCAATAATGTTTCACTGTTGTCTGGAGCAAATTCGTTGAAATAATGAATTAATGGATACAGTGCTAGAAGAATCTTCCCATGGGTTTTCCACGCATAAACTATCATGATGTATCATCTATAGGCCATGAAAAATATATATCTTTTAACTGTTTACCAGACAACAAAATTTTAAACCAGTCCAAAATGTTAGCATCTGTAGACGACAAATTTAATGCTTCTAAAATGATTGGATTGGATTTACAAATGTAGAAAATATTGTGGGAAAGAGAAAAATTGCTGGTTACCAGCATTTTCTTCTTTTCCTAAAATGTTTTTAGAGGCCTTTCTCTTCAGGGTCGTTAAAACTCAGGGACTGTCTGTTAAAGGATTAATCTGACATCACCATGATGAAGTTGTGGTATCTTTTCATCAGGGATGACATTGTCTGACCCTTCTCTTCAGATCTACACTCACGGCGCTTAAAATACTCTGAACTTGAGTATTTCAATTCTACTTATTTCTCAAGCCTTTTCCATCTATCTATTCCATTATTTCTCTACTTGGCAATAGAAATCAACATGAGGAAGAAGGCTTTTGAATATATTGTGGGAAAAGGAAAAAACGATGGTAACCATCATTTTCTCCTTTTTCTACAATGTTTTCTTCCGTTTCAAAGACAGGTCCTAATATATGAATGAACCCCATCCCATTTGTAGCCTGCAAGTGCCTTGGATTTGGACCAGTCTAAAATTTTGTCCTTTGGGAAAGGATTAACCCTTTACCACGCAATCCCGAGTTTTAACGACCCTGAGAAAGAAAGCTTTGAAAACATAGTGGGAAAAAGAGAAAATGCTGGTAACCAGCATTTTCTGCTTTTCCCGCAATGTTTTCTTTCTTTTACAGACAAATCCCATTTATTGTGCCACATTTACTATGTCCTTTGGAAATGCTTCAAATTTGGATCTAAAATTTTGTCCTCTGGTAAAGTGTTAAGATCAGAAAGGCTGTAGATCTTAGATCTACACTGTCTACTACCTCATCCTAGACCATGATGAACCAAAAATCTCTTCTTTTGCACTTTAACTATTTATTATTCTTCTACCAAACAAGCCCAAGCTTTAATGACCCTGAGGAAAACGGGCCCTTGAAAACATAGTGGACTGAGGAGACATTGCTGGTAACCAGCATTTTCTCCTATTCCCACAATGTTTTCCACCCTTTCCAAGATAGATTCAATCATTTGAGTTGAGTCATGTTCATCTATTTACCAAACAAAAAAATTTTAGACTAGTTCAAATTGAATGCATTTGCAGACAACAAAATAAATGTGACTCAAAAATTAAGATTTGCTTTGGGAAGACTAGAAAACATTGTGGGAAAAGGAGAAAATGCTGGTTACCAGCATTTTCTCCTTTCCAACAATGTTTTTAAAAGCTTTCTTTCTCCAGGTTGTTAAAGGTCTGGATTGTGTGTTAAGTGGTTAATTGTCATCTATATACTGTTATTAAGTCGGACAAGACTTAAATATTGTTGTTTGGTAATAGGAAAAGCTCTCACAGAGTCAAATTCATTTACTTGGTTGCAAAAAACTTAAATCTTTTACATAAGACAAAAGAAGTATTTATGTTACCTCCGGATAAAAGTCTCTAACCACAATGTACCGTATTTCATCTAATTAACATGCTGGGGCGCCATGCAAAACACTGACAGGGCGCTCCTATTTCATAGCCAATTTCCTGAAATCTAAGTGCCTAATCGTAGAGAAAGTATAGTACTTTAACAGAAGCACAAACAGGGATACACAGGAAAGCATATGACTGTGTCTTTAGACCTGGTGTTAATGACATAGATTTGAGAAGTAATTAGGATTATGTCATTGCCTTACAACTTTATTTATAAAATATCTGTCATCAATAATTTTCATCAGTCTACCTTTGAAAAGTTTTAGTGAAGTTATGTTGCATTTGGAAGTCACTAAACTGGTTGATTTGAAGGCAAAGTCAGGTGTGTGTAGGAATTATCCGAAGATCTCTGGAGTTGAAGTATATTATATAGTGGACAGGGGTGCTATATTAGGAAGGGAGCATTTATAAGTTGAAATACGGTAAGATGATGTCAGGGAGGACTTCAGTGTTGATTCAATTTGCCACTATCATCAGTAACCATAAGAGGAAAACAATTTTCCCCCATCCATAGGGACAATAACATAGTCATGAATTTATAATGTGTAACTTGCTGGCATTTCCAGTATTTCCTGAAAGTCGTTGGAACATATCTCAAACACATCAAATGTTTGACGGTTTCTGATTACTTCTCTAATCTTATTTTGTTGTCATTAATTATTCAAAACTTTTAGTCCCGTATCACCACGAAAAACTTATGGGACATTAACCGAAACATAATAAAAATGAAAACAAATCAATATATAGAAAATTCTCAGAGAATTATCATGTCTCAACAAATGAGCCATGCTCTGGCAAAAGGGAGTTTACTGTTACATGATGCATGGTACCAAGCAGGTTCTTACATTGGAATCATACTAGAATCCATTTTGTCTAACAACCGACTAAATCCTGAGGTGACACTGGTCCTTTGACATGCAGAAAATTAATCAGTGGCAAAAAGTTTTGACCCAGGTCAGCCTGCGCAGTCCGCCCAGGCTGACCTCAGTCGAAACTTTTTGCGGACACATTAAGCCCCCTTTTCACAGAGAAGGGCTCATATCATTTTACAATCTTGTCACTTTAATTTTCTAGCTCAGCTGAAGTAAAAAAACACTTTGGGATATCATTTCTAACCATAATTCAATGGGGTATAAAAAAGTTAATAACTGTTTTCAGGGACTGCCAAATTTGTCAGACCTTCTCACATTACAGACTATATGTCATAAGCATCAGTCCCATCAACTCTTTACCAAATGACAAAATTTTTACACTTGTCCAAATTCAAAGCTGTTGCAGACAACAAATTAAATGTGGGCTCAATTGATGAAAACTGCCATTTACAGGGTAGAAAACATTGTAGGAGAAGAAGAAAATGCTGGTTACCAGCATTTTCTCCTTCTCCCACAATGTTTTCAAAAGGCTTCTTACCCAGGGGTCATTAAACTTTGGTACTGCATGGTAAAGGGCTTATTTGTTCCTATTGCCAGTTTGAATGTCTGAGATACATTCAGTGGTGCAACAAAACGGCCTGTATCTACTGGTATACAGTGACCTGGGGCTGATAGAATTTACAATTGCATCTATCAATGATTTATAATACACAACATCACTTTAAAGAAATTAACCATTAAAAAAATTCTTTTAACTTTGCTTTTGCACACAACCCCATTTCCTGTTTCAAGTACTCCAAATTTTTTACCACTGTTTTGTCTTAACTGTTTATCACAAAATCCGGACTTCTAACATCCTTGGGAAAAAAAGGTTTTTAAAAACATTGCGGGAAACCAGCATTTTCTCCTTTTGCCAGTATGTTTTCTACTCTTCCCAAAACAAATCTTGATTTACATTTACAGTCACATTTATTTTGTTGTCTTCACATGCTTTCAATTTTGGTTGGTCTAAAATTCCGTCGTTTAGTAATGAGTTAAACTAACAGTACACTACTCATAGGGTATCGTAAGTGAAACAATATCCAAAGAGAAATGTCAATCAATATAATGTCCAAAATCTGTGCAAAGAAATAATAAGGACTGATTTGTTTACAGTAAATTCCGTTTAAAATACATATTTTGAAATATAGCAGACAGGAAGAATGAGTCCTGGATCTGCGCATATAAAACTTGGATTCATGCCCTTGCACTTCATATAAAAACTCTAATCCTTAGAGCACCAAATAAACCCAATGGACAAAGATAATTGCAAATCCATGGCAGCCTTTCGTCTGTGGTGTTTAAACAAAACGGACAGCGGATAACTCAGATCAGATTCTCAAAGGGCTTTTTCTTCATCAGCATAAGAAATTCATGATTTGTAATAAAGGGTTTAAGCAGCAGCAGATAACAAATTCAAGATGGTTCAAATAATAGGATAAGAATTTCTTCGAAAATCTCAGCGTATCTGAAGGTGTTGAGTCAAGATCAGACTGCTTTTTTCTGTTCATTTTGATCTTGATCATTGGCCAAAGGGCACTGAATCACATTTAGCTAGCTGCCTAAGGAATCAAGTCAACTCCTCAGCTGTTCCTTACAATGACTTCTATCTATCAAGGTTAATGTAGGGGAAGTAACTCAAATACCTCACTACCAACACAATCAGGTACACAGTTAATACCCTTTGATCTTTTTACTCTCCATGAAATAACTCTTTACCATACTTACCCAATTTTTAACCACCCCTGGGAAGACAGCTTTTTCCCGCAAGCAAAGAAAAGCTTTGGAAAACAGTCTAAGAAAAGGAGAAAATGTTGGTTTCAAGCATTTTCTCCTATTCCACCAATGTTTCCTATATTTTCAAGCACATATCGGATCCTTTGAGCCACATGTAATTTATCTTTCTGCAACAACTTTTCATTTGTACAGTTCTGACATTTTGTCCTATACTAAATCATTAAAACGATAGCATGCTTAAAATCCAGATTAGACTACACAAAATGTGCAGTCTGATCTTCACTGGCCGCAATGGCAACTATAGTTGTTAAAGGCACTTTAACTCTTTACCAAATGACAAAATTTATGAATGGTACAAATTGAAAGCATTTGCAGACAACAAAATAAACATAACTGAAAAATCAAAATTTGTTTTGGGAAGGGTTGAAAACATTGTGGAGAAAGGAGAAAATGTTGGTTACCAGCATTTCTCCTTTTCCCACAATATTTTCAATAGCTTTCTTTCTAAGGATCGTTAAAAGTCGGGATTGTGTGGTAAAGAGTTAAGGCTTAAATTAAAACATACCCTCCGTCACTAACAGTCCTTTCTCTACGACCACAACAAAACATCTTCGGTTTATGCAATCAACCCATATTTACTGTAACCATTTAAACTGTGACTTACCTGAAAAAGAAAGGAAAATACATTCATTAGTTTGATATTCTTTTACAAAAAGTGAAAAAGAAAGGAAAATATATACATAAGTTTAATATTCTTTAACAAAAAGCCAACTTATAGAGTTTTAGAAAATTTGTAGAAGTCTGACTAAAACCATTTCAAGAATTTAGTATTTAATCCATTAACACACAGTCCCGAGACCCTGAGGACGAGGTCTTTTGAAAAAATTGTTGGAAATGGAGAAAATTCTGGTTAACGGCATTCTCTCCTTTTCCCACAATTTTTTCTGCCCTACCAAGGTCAAGTTTTGTCATTTTAGCTACCTTTAACCCTTTACCAAACAATCCCTGAGGAAGAGGCCTTTTGAAAACATCGTGGGAAAAGGAGAAAATGCTGGTAACCAGCATTTTCTCCTTTTCCCACGATGTTTTCTACCCTTCCCAAAACAAACTTCATTTTTTGAGTCACATTAATTTTGTCGTCTGCAAATGCTTTCAATTTGGACAAGTCTAAAATTTTGTCGTTTGGTAAAGAGTTAATTGGTCATCTGTAAGTGTTTTCAATTTGGACTAGGTAAAATTTTGTCAATTAGTAAAGAGCTAAATGATACTGTGTTTTAACCCTTTACCACACAATGCCGACTTTTAATGACCCTGGGAAAGAAGCCTTATGAAAAAATTGTGGGAAAAGGAGAAAATGCTGGTAACCAGCATTTCTCCTTTTACCACAATGTTTTCTACCCTATCAAAGACAAATTGCACCATTTGAGCCCCACTGGAACTGTCGCCTGCAAATGCTTTCAATTTGGACAAGGCTAAAATTTTGTTGTCTGGTAAAGGGTTAAACAAAGGCTTCTGAAAACTTTGTGGATAAAACAGAAACTGCAGGTCACCAGCATTTTCTCTTTTTTCCATGATGTTTTCTATCATTTAAGAAATAAACTCCCTAATACAAATACTGACTTTGCTGTTTTCAAATTATACAGACAAACCTACAGCTTTGTCGAGTAAACATAATAATAGATCTGTATGATTTATTTATTGTATGCCTTTATTGCTTTGCCATATGACAGAAAGACCAGTCCAAATTGAAGGCATTAGCAGATGACAAATAAATTATGGGTCAAATGATTAGACTTGTCTTTGATAGGATAGAAAACATTTTGGGAAAAGGAGAAAATGCTGGTAATCAGCATTTTCTCCTTTTCCCACAATGTTTTCAAAAGGCTAATTCCCAAGGGCTGCTAAAACCCATGATTGGTTTGTAAAGGGTTAATGCTTTACCTGAAAACAAAGATTTATACAAGTCCATGCAGGAAACATTTACAGAACACAAATCAAATGTAGCAAAAGTGATCAAATTTGTGATCATGAGGTAGGAAACATAGCTGGGAAAGGTAGAAAATATTGGTAACCAACATTTTCTCCCTTTACCATGATGTTCGCAAGAGCCTTTTTCCCAATGGTCATACAAACACTGCACTATATAGTAACAGGTTAAAGATCAGACTCCACCACTGCAAATGTGGCCTTTACAGTGCACACAAGGTTTTTCTCAGATTTGTTCCAGTGACCTACTTTTTGACCAAATGTGACCCAACTTTGACTTCGTCCAAGATATTATCAAGGCAAACATTCTGATCAACTGTTAATGAGTATTGGACAGAAACTGTGGCCTCCAGAGTGAATACAAGGTTTTTCTTAGATTTGTTCCGGTTACTTATTTTTTTTGATCCAATGTGACCTATTTTCCAGCTGTGGGAGATGTCATCAAGACAAATGTTCTGACCACTATTCATTAGCATCGGACTGAAAATATGGCTCTAGAGTGCACAAATCTATGTGACCCATTCCAGAACTTGTCTGAGATTTAGTTAACCCTTCACCATATAATCCTGAGAAACAACGCTCTTGAAAACATTTTGTGAAGAGCAAAAACTAAAAATAGCCAGCATTTTTTTTCCATTTTCCGCAATGTTTTATCACGTTTTATACACAAATCCTATCATTTAAGACACTGTCAATTTGTTGTTTGCAAATGACTTCAGTTTGACTTAGTCTAAAATTTTGTCTTGTGGTAAAAGTTAAGAGGAGACATATAATGTATTGACAATAAGCTCCCCTTTTTTTGCCAACGTTTTCTACTTTTGCAAAGACATTTTCTTTTTAATTTGGAACACAATTACCTCTTTACCACACAATTCCAAGTTTTAACGACCTTGAAGAAGATGGCTCTTGAAAACATTGGGCATCTTCTCCTTTTCCCACTATTTTTTTTACCCAACCAAAGACATCCTCCACAACTTTAGCCACATCTGATTTTGCATCTGCATATGCCTTGGGTATGGACAGGACTAAAATCTTGTCATGTGGTAAAGGGTTAACCCATTACCACACAATCCCTACTTTTGACGCCCCTGAGAAAGAAGCCTTTGGAAAACATTGTGGGAAAAGGAGAAAATGCTGGTAACCAGCATTTTCTCCTTTTCCCACAGTGTTTTCTACTCTTTCCAAACCAAAGTTTAATTTTTCAGTCACCTTTATTTTGTCGTCTGCAAATGCTTTCAATTTGGACCAGTCTAAAATTTTCTCGTGTGGTAAAGAGTTAAGGTAAACATTCTGACCAATTTTCATCAGTTGAACTGAAAGTATGGCCTCTAGGGTGCACACAAGGTTTTTTAAAGGAGCTGTTCCAGTGACCCCCATTTTTTTTACCCAACGTGACCTAATTTCAGAATGGTCCAACATATTATCAACACAAACATTCTGGTCAGTTATCATGAGTATTAGACTGAAACTGGCCTTAGAGTGCACACAAGGTTGTTCTAAAATTTGTGCCAGTGACCTTTTCTTTCACCAAATGTGACCCAATTTCTAAGTTTTCTGAAATATTATAAAAACAAACACTATGACAAATTTTCATGAGTATCAGATTCAAAACGTGGCCTCTAGAGTGCATAAAAGCTACTTGTTGACGCCTGGACAACAGACAACATACAACATTATGATGGACACACCATAATCACAAAAGCTCACCTAATGAATTTTCCTTGCCAAATATATCAACTTTCATCTAGAAGAAAGATTTCTGCCAAAATCTAGTTTGTTTACTGCAGCTTTAACACTGATAACAGCCAAATAAATAAAAAGGTTACATAGTAGTATCATTAACTATTGAAAGGAAAGAAGTCTTACGTACAAAGTATTGAAAACACTGAAGGAGAAGAGTAATAATTGTTTGAAAGGATGAGTTATGTCCACCAAAACAATTATGCTGACAATCAAACTGCCAATAACACACAATGGTAAAGGAAAAGAAGATAATATGCTCATAATTTATGCCAACTTTCTTCATTTGTCACGTTATTTCAACTAGTAAAGAGGCCTAAAAATTATGCTTTCATGGAGGTATGAGATAAAGGCCATTAAAATTGCACCCAGATAACATCCTGCCGTAAGAATATGATAAAACGGTACTACTGTAAAACAGAACTGCAATGAAACAGATAATAGAGTATAAATAGTTGTGTTTATCTTTGTTTTGTCATGTACATCAAACAAATGTCTGTCTGTCTGTCCACCTGTCCGTCCGTCTGATCCCAATCTGCACTGCTTGCAATAGCACTTTAGGTTGCCTAAAGCATGTACAGTTATAATTATTATTGCATGTTCTCTATCTGTTGCATCTTGACCATGGCAGTAAAAGAATACAAGTATTGTTCCCCAAAATAAAATATGTTTTACCCTTTACCACACAAGCAAAACATAGACTTGTCAAATTTGAAAGCATTTGCAGATGACAATTCAAATGTAATGACAATTTAAATGTAGCTTAAAGAATGGAGTTTGTCTTTGATAGGGTAGAAAACACTGTGGGAAAAGCAGGAAATGCTAGTTACCAGCTTTCAAGAATGTTTTCACAATGCCGCTTCTTCAGAGCCATTCAAACTGGGGATTGTGTGGTAAACGGTTAAAGAACCCGGAAAGAGTAAAATAGTGAAAATATTGTGGGAAAAGAAACGAAATGCTGATAACCAGCATCTCCTCCTTATCCAATAATGTTGTTTGATTGATTGAATGGTGTTTTATGACACTTTCAACATTATTTCAGTCATATCTCACCGATAGCTCAGATATTCATGTATTTCCTGGGTTCCACCTGTACTAGGCTAGGGTTCTGAAATGTCTAGCCCAAGAACACTCCCATGAAAAACCCAGCTGATCCAGTGAGACTTGAACCCGTGGCCTCCAGCTCACAAGTCCCACACATTACCACTCAGCCACGCAGGACCCCACCAACCGTGTTGTCAACTCTTTCAAAGATAGTTTCCATTAATTCAAACAGTAAAATTTGTTCTCGGCAAATTTCTTTCAATGATCTGATCTGACCTTGGATCAACAACTTTGAAAATTCTGTCCTTTGAATGACAAAATTTGTCTTCAATATGGTAGAAAACACTGTGGGAAAAGTAGAAAATGCTGGTTACCAGGCCTTTTCTCTCTGGATCAAAACTGTACTGGATTGTTTTGTTAAGATTGAATAATCGATTAATTGTTTGATTTTTAATACTTTTTTCAACATAATTTCAGTTATATCACTGCAGCCAGCGCACCTATCCATGCTTCCTGGAGTTTTTTTAACCAGTACTCCACACAATTTTCTTTCCGAGCCACTTGCTGCTTTCCAACATAACCATCGGCGAAACAATGGTCAGCTGTGAGAGAGGAATGAATCCTGTCACAAAGACTACCATCAATCCTCAGATAGAAATTGGCCGAGCCAGGAAATGAACCAGCGACCCCCTGTTCTCAAGTCCTGTATGCAACCAACTGAGCTACAGCAGCTTTGCGAAAAGGGTTTAATGAAGTGTTTTATGCCAACAGGATGAGTTACATCAATCAGGATGAGAGTTGAAGGTCAAATATCAGAATTACGACATTTGAGCTATTGAATACAGGAAATACAACAATTAACCCTTCGAGGGCCTTTGACGACTATAGTTGCCTTTGTGACCAGTGTAGATCAAGATCAGGCTGCACAAAACATGCAGCCTGATCTTTGATCTACACTGTATGCTGTGCTGAAACAGTGAAAACAAAAGCAACAATGAAATTTCAAATATTTGGGTCATATTTCTTGGATGAAAATGTCCGACAGGTTTATTTGGCGCTCTAAGGGTTAAAACAAAGAAAATCCATCTCAATGGCTCAGCATGAAACAATTGTAATTGTTACTGAATGAATTAAGGCCCAGTAGTGGCCAAAAGTAAACAATCTGGGTGTTGAACTACATTTGAATTTAAATCATACCATTTAAAAGTATGGAGATTATTATTTTGTCTCCATTTACTTTCAATTTAGACAAGTCAAATATTTGTTGTAATGTAGTATACTGGCCTATCCCACAGACAGACATAAATGAACAGCTTGTGTTTGTATAAAGGGTCACTAATATTGCCTTGTTATTGAGCTAGCTTTTTTGATACGACTTGGAAAAGGTTTGCGCTTAGGCCTAAAGGTCCTTGGTTCAATCCCTGCCTCAGGAGGTTATTTGCCAGAACTGTTACAGTAAGGTAAAGAGAAAACTGGTTGATGAATACTGCCAAAGAAATTTTAACCATTTACCAAACAACTAACTTTGAGACTCATCCATAACAATAGCATTTATGGATGCCAAATTAAATGCATGTGGCTATAAGGATGAGATTTGACTTTGAAAGGTAGAAAACATTCTGAGAAAAACGGGAAAAGCTGAATATCAGTATTTCCTCCTTTTCCCATGTTTTCAAATACCTCATTTACTCAAGCTCGTGAAAACAAGGTTGATTGATTGTATGGTGTTCAACGCCATTTTCAACAATATTTCATTTATATTGTAGTGGCCAGTGCATAGCAGTTTTAGTGACTGTGACTTCACTGAACTAAATGTAAAGACCGTCACCCCACATTTTGATTGATTGATTGTATGGTGTTTAATACAGTTTTCAACATTATGTCAGTTATATTGGAGTGGCTAGTGCACCTATCATGCTTTTCTGGAGTCTCTTTTACCAGTACTCAATCAATATTCTTTCCAAGCCACTCCATGCTTTCCCACATAACCACTGTAGAAACAACAGTCAGCGATGAGAGAGGAATGACTTCTGTTGCAATGACTATCATCAATCGTCTGACAGAAATTGGCCGTGCCTGGAATAGAACCAGCGACCCCCTGTTCTCAAGTCCTGCACGCTACCAACTGAGCTACAATTGGGCTCAGCCTCTTCAAAACAAGGATTGGTTTGGTAAGGAATGATCAACCATGAATACCTGACAGGGTCTGATAATATTGATGTGAATGGTATTTTCAAAGAGTCAAAAAATCTGTATATTATATTTCATGTGTCTATTTTTAGAAATGTTATGGGTAAAGAAATGTCGTAGTTTAAGCTGGGGGGAATTATTTCCACGTCACAGTGAATATTTTCCTCCTGCCGAAAATCTGGAACTACTTTTTGAAGTTTTTTAAGTTTTTAAGTTTTAAAAGTGGCATTCGTTGACAAAATAATCAGAGGAAATATAATATATAATTTATTTCATCAGCTTGTGGTTAATATGGGGAAATATTTGCCTCAAAAGGGAAAGGTCCGCGAAAATAACTCGTGCCTCACGGCACTCGTTATTTTCGCATACCTTTCCCTTTTTCGGCAAATATTTCCCCATATTAACCACAAGCTTATGAAATAAACTCTATTTAACTATCTGTATTCCCAACTGCATTTTTACAATACACATCACATGCAGTGTGTAATTTTGTTATTGTTCATCATTATTGAACGGGCGTTAAACATTTGACAGGATTTGTTGACAAAAAGGAAAATTAGACTTAACTCTGTACGACAAAACAGTATTTTAGATTTGTCCAAGTTAAAAACATGACCAGACAATTGAATGTTACTAAAAACTTGAACTTTGTCTTTCAAAGGATAGAAATCATTGTGGGAAAAGAAGAAAATGCTGGTCATCAGCATTTTCTCTTCTTCCCATAATGTTTCAAAAGCTTTCTTCTTCAGGGCCATTAAAAGTCTGGATTGTGTGATAAATGGCCAAATAATTGGATATTTAAATGATTGTATTTGTCTGTTTTTGAAGAGTAAAAAGCTTTGTAAGAGAAGGAGGAAACGCTCGTTACCTTTTCCTACAATGTTTTAATGCTTTATTGTTCAGGATAATCAAAATACAGGATATGCAGACGACAAATTAGATGCATCCTATCTCTTTAACTAGTCTGTCAATTCGCAGCATTTGCAGTTGACAAAATGAACAGGACTCAAAAATTGAAATTCTTTCTGGTAAGTGTAGAAGACATTGTGGGAAAAAGAGATAATGCTGGTTACCAGCATTTTCTCCTTTTCCCACATTGTTTTCTAGAGGCCTTTTCTTCAAGGTTATTAACACTCAGGATTGTGTGGTAAAGGGTTATATAATTGAATATGATATCTTTTGATTGATTGATTGTATGGTGTTTAACGCCGTTTTCAACATAATTTCAGTTATATCGCGGCGGCCAGTGCACCTATCGATGCTTTCCTGGAGTCTCTTTTACCAGTACTCTGCACAATTTTCTTTCCAAGCCACTGCATGGCTGCTTTACCACATAATCATCGTCGAAACAATGGTATATCTTTTGAAAAGCAGAAAATATTGTAGTGAAAGGAGAATGCTGGTAACTATTCCCTCACAATGTTTTCAAAAAATTTTATTCTTGAATGCTGTAAACACATCAGATTGTTTGGTAAGGTTTCACTCTCTACCCAACTACTAAATTTCTGACAACTCAAACTGAAAACATTCTCAGATGACAAATTTAATGCAGCTCATATGATGATTTCTGTCTTTAATAGGATAGAAAACATTGTAGGGAAAGGAGAAAAGGCTGGAAACTAGCATTTTCTCAATTTCTAAAAATGTTTTCAAAAGCCTTAGGGTCATTAAAATTCAGGATTGTTTGGTAAGTTTTGAGCCTCTACCACACTGTCCCAAGTTTAAACTACCCTGAGGAAAAAGGTGTTTTGACAACATTCTGACAAAAGGAGAAAATGCAAGTAACCAGCATTTTCCCATGTTTGCACAATATTTTCTACCCTACTAAAGAAAAGTTCCATCATTTGAGTTACATCTAAATTGTCCTCTGCAAATGCTTCCAATTTGGACAAGTCTCAAATTTTGTCGTTTGGTAAAGAGTTAACCCTGTACCAACTGAAAAATATTCAGACTTTACAAACCCAAAGCAGTTGTAGAATGAATAAATAATGTGGCTAAAATTGGCAAAAATATCTTTGACTGGGTAGAAAAGATTTTTTTTTGGGGAAAAAAAGAAAATTCTCACTTTCTTACAAAGTTTTCAAAAGCCTTCTTCTTCAGAGTCAAAATTCCAGATGGTGTGGTAAGGTTTAATCCATTAACACATAGCCATGAGTTATAACAACTCTGAGGAAGAAGACATCTGAAAATAATGTGGGAAAAGGAGAAAATGCTGGTAACCAGCATTTTCTCCTTTTCCCACAATGTTTTCTACCCTATCAAATACAAGTTCTATCACTTGAGCCTCATTTAGATTGTCGTCTGCAAGTGCTTTCAATTTGGACGAGTCTAAAATTCTGTTGTTTGGTAAAGGGTTAATAGAAACTACAGTTGAGTTTGTATAGCATGAAGGGTTACACCAATACAGGATTTAACCCTGTACCAAATGACAAAATTTAAGACAAGTCAAAATTGAAAGCATTTGCAGACGACAAAATAAATGTGACTCAAAAATTGAAATCTGTTTTAGGAAGAGTAGAAAAACTGTGGGAAAAGGAGAAAAATGCTGTTTACCAGAATTTTCTCCTTTTCCCACAATGTTTTCAAAAGCTTTCTTTCTCAGAGTCATTAAACACAGAGATTGTTTGGTAAAGGGTAAACACTGCACAAAAGGTCAATCTATGCAATAATAGTTTAATGATTTCGTATAAAAATAAAGGCTGCGATAATATTATCATTACAAAATAGCTGATAGAATTCTGCCATCGATCAAGCTAACATATACAACATACAATGTACTATACAATATTTCCTGAACATAGTATTAGAAGAAAAGTCCGGCTTAGTTTACAAGACTTACATTGAGAAGAAGGTTAACTCTTTACCACACAATCCCGACTTTTAACGACCCTGAGAAAGAAGCCTTTTGAAAACATTGTGGGAAAAGGAGAAAATGCTGGTAACCAGCATTTTCTCCTTTTCCCACAATGTTTTCTACCCTTCCCTAAAGGAATTTCAATCTTTTAGTCACATTCATTTTGTCGTCTGCAAATGCTTTCAATTTGGACCAGGCTATAATTTTGTCATTTGGTAAAGAGTTAAGTACTTACCAAACAAGAAAATTTTTTACTTGTCCAAATTGTAAGCTTTGCAGACGGCAAATTAAGTCTGACCCAAATGATGATTTCTGTCTTGATAGGAAAGAAAATATTCTGAAAAAAAGGAGAAAATGCTTGATATCAGCATTTTCTCCTTTTACCACAAATGTTTTCAAAAGTCTTTGCTTTCAGCTGAGGGTCATTAAAACTCAGGGTTGTGTGGTTAAGAGTTAAATCCCACTTGAGGTGTATCAAACTCTAGGTAAACAATATCTTGAATGGTCAATAAACACATTCAAGAGAAATTCACAATAAATGAGACCTCACCTTTGCTTAAATTGCAATATCTTATTATTTTTTAGTTTTGTTTAGTTAGAAGTTATTTTACTGTGATTGTGAAACTAAAGTTAGTGGTCATAAATATTTCATCTGAGTCCAAATCCCTATTGACTTACATGTATTACCAACTTTACTTCTTCATTCATTGTACGTTAAAAACTGAAGCTATTCCTAGGAAACTTACAAAATTTATATGGAAATAAAGCAAAATTAATTTTACAGTGAAATATAAATTTTCATACTCGATATAATGTTATATGTAATGTATAAATACAGCCTTTTAAAAAATGATCAATATTTTCGAAAACACAATTTTACATTCACATCAATGGCGACATTGCCAAAATTTAGTGGAAAAATAAGAGTACTTTGTTTTAGAGGGTATGCAACTATGATATAAGGCAAAACTTGAAGCATATATATGAGTAAATAGCTGCAATAATCTCACTTTCTACCAGAAGGGTTTTTCTTATGATCAAATGGTCAGAAGCAATGTATTTCTTGCACACTAAAAAGTACATGTAAGTCAATGATTCGGAATTTTATGATGATACAATACTACTAAATGTAGTTCTTACAAATTGTATCCTATCACTTTCAATGAGTGCCCCCCTCAAAAAAATCCTACACCACACAAGTCTGACTTTTAACAACCCTGAAAGGAGAAGACTTTTAACAACATTGTGGGAAATGGAGAAAATGCTGGTAACCAGCATTTTCTCCTTTTTTCCACAATGTTTTCTACCCTTTCAAAAAACAAATTTTGATTATTGAGTCGCATTTATCTTATGGTCTGCAAATGCTTTCAATTTGGACATGTTCAAACTTTTGTTACTTGGTAAAGAATTAACCTTTACCAAACAATACCATGTTCAAATTATCTTGAGAAAAAAAGCTATTTAAACCATTGTCGGGAAAAGCAGAAAATGCTTGTAACCAGCATTTCTCCCTTTACTATAAAACCGTCTTCCCATTTAAAGATAAATCCAGTCATTTTCAGCCACATTTGCTATGTCATCCAGGGGTATAGCTGCCTGCACACAAAAACACAGTTGTGTACACTTTGCAAAAAAAGAAAGACAATCTTACCAATGAAAAAAAAGTCCCCTGCAGCCACAAAATAACTTCTACAATTCAGAAACTTTCTGGGGGACTCAAGACCCTTCTGGGACCCCCCCCCTACCTTCTTAGCCCTTGGTGCCTTGGGTAATACCGTCGATATTACCTTTGCCTATCCTTTTAATTTTAAGCTACCTATGCCCTGTCATCTGCAAATGCTGGTAACCAGCATTTTCTCTATTTCACACAATATTTTCCAAAGCATTTCTTAACCTTGAATAACTTTGTTAAGGCTTAAACATAATTCCAAATCAAAAAAATATACTTACTGCCAACAGACAAAGGTACTTCCTGTTTTCATCTATTCACAGAACACAAGGCTATTTACAATACTATTTTCCCAAAACTGTCAAAATCCTGTTGTCATTTGATCAAACAAGTCAAACCACTTTTTTCTGTCACAAACCTACTAGAATTATATAAGTATTATCACAGTTTTGTCTTAATATGAAATATATGGAGCTACAAAGTTCATATAAGTTTGATTTATAATCCAAAAAATTCTCATTAACAGGTAGATTCACGTTTAAACCTTAAAACAGCCAGGGTTTACCGTCCTACACACCCACAACCACTAAATTTGGTTATTACCAGTAAGTATTGTACAAAATAGATTACCCTTTTTTACTGAAGTGCTATATTTGGCACTATTGTGTTTTTTATTTACAAAAGAAAAACTTTTTAAAGAATCAAACTTTAACTTCCTTGATGTGTACAGGCTTTAAGATAAAGATCAAATGATCTGTTTAAACAAAAAGTTAGAATTATACCAAATTTAATTTACAAATCAAGAAAATATAAGAGAAAATGTTCAAATTCAAACAACTTAAAGGATCAAAGTACTTCATGCTATATGACTATTTATAACTTTAAACATACATGTACATATAAATTGATAGGGAGATAGTATTTCACCGATAACAAGAGAGTGAGTCACATAAAAATGCAATGGGCCCTTCAATATCAGGTGAGAGATTAAACAGGGCCCTAAATTCATGGTTATGTTTTCTTGTATTTATAGCCCCAAAATCCTCCATGATAAGGACATCATTTCCTGTCACCTGAACACTTTACCAACCGATCCCGAGTTTCACAACAAATCTCAGGAGGAAGTCTTCAGAAAACATGGTGGGAAAAGGAGAAAATGCTGGTAACCGACATTTTCTCCTTTTCCCACAGTATTTTCTCATCTTTCAGAAATTCCAAGTTCAATTATCTGAGCCACATTGGATCTGTCGTCTGCATAATGCTTTCCATAACCTATCACCAAACAATCCCATTTTTTAAAGACCCTGAAACAAAGGATTTTAGAATACAATGTAGAAAAAGGAGTAAATGCTGGTAACCAGCAATTTCTCCTTTTCCCACATATTTTCTATCCCTTCAGAGAGTACTCCAATTTTTTTTCAGCCACATTCGCTTTGTTGTCTGCAAATGCTTTTAATTTGGACCAGTGTATAAATCTTTTTTTGGTTCAGTAAAAAATTAAACTGATTATGCAGTATTTTTCAAGTTTATGCAGGCTAATGCGTTGTTAGTTTTGTCACTTGGGTAAGAATGACTTGAATATGATAATTGATCAGGTTTCGAGTTTACATAAAGTTAAGTAAAAAAAAAAATGACAAAATAAAAACATAGGAGCCATGCTTTAAGAAATAGGGGTTTAATGCATCTGCAAAAAGTATCAACCCAGGTCAGTCTGATTAGTCAGGGCAGGCTGACCTTGGCCAAATGTTTATGCTACATGTATTTGTCAATTTTCTGTATGTCAAAGGACCAGTGTATCTCATGATGAAGTCGGTTGTTAAAAAAAGCGGCTATAAAGGATCCATAATCTTGTGATGACTTCATTGGTATAATAGATAAAGAAAATGCATAAAACCCCCTTTTCCCAGTGCCTGGCTCACATGTGATGATCTGTACTGGCAAAATTTTATATGCAATACCGTGATGTGTGTATTCATGAACAGTAACTCTACAATCTGCATTATTTGCAATCTATCATGGGTTATTTCCCCTGTTATCATCAGCTGTTCTGTCTACAAAAATCTCTTGCTGCATTTCTAAGCTTTCGCTTTTAGAAAACAGAAGCAGAATCCAAATGAATCTAAAAGAAAGCAACTTAACCCTGAAAGAGCCAGTGTAGATCAAGATCAGACTGCACAAAACATGCAGTCTGATCTTTGATCTACATTGTCCTCTTTGGTGAAATACCATAGACTAAGCAACCTTGAAATTGCACTAAATTTGTTGTATTTCTAGTATAAAATAACAGTTGGATTTCTTTGGTGCTCTAAGGATTAAATTCTTAGAATAATATTTTTGCTTTTCAGAGTTTAGTCACATCACCTTAGGGTTAACAATATGCCGATTACAATGAATCAGTAACCAGTGATTTGATTGGCTGATAGAAGCAGGCTATCAATATGTGATTCTTGACGCATTATTTCCAAATATCAAATTATGACTATTACCAAGCAGATTTGGAAGGTAAAATATATCTGTTGCAGAAAAGATTAGAAAATACTTTTGCCTCTGTTCCTACTATAATTGTAAACATGTAAGCTTTACTGTCATTAGATTGCCCATCACAACGTACTTGAATTGCTTTTTTGGACAGACTGCATGTAATTTGCAGTCTGATCTTTAAGCTTGCAACTTCAGTATGTGTAGCGTGAGTGTGTGTGTGTGTTGGGGAGTAGGAGGGAGGGGTGTTCAGACAACTACAACTTTTTTTAACCTTCCACCTTTCTGGAATGATGGCATGCGAATGAATCAGGGTAAATAACTCTTACTTGGACCATCTTTAAACCACACATAGTTAATTCCTTTTACACATTTAGTTACAGCCAACCAATCTAGTAACCTTCCACAATTTGGAAGTGAGACAAAAAACATAATGACAAAAATGCCTGCATCGTTCTTTCATTAATTTGAGGATTTACTGTACGTTTGCGGGTCACAAACTTACCTGCAGGTTAAGTTCACACAATGTTTTGATACATTAGATGTAAATAAATAGGTCCATTATGCACATCAAAACAACTTTTTCTTTTTTTCTATTGGAACACAAGTTATTCTTAGACAATTGTCAATAATAAGTACACTTAACTCTTTACCACAAGAGAAAAATTTAGACTTGTCCAAACTGAAAGCATTTGCAGATGTCAATTTCAATTTGGCTCAAATGATAGAATTTGTCTTTGATCGGGTAGAAAACATTGTGGGAAAAGGAGAAAATGCTGGTTACCAGCATTTTCTCCTTTTCCCACAATGTTTTCAAAAGGCTTCTTCTTCAGGGTCGTTAAAACTCGGGATTGTGTGATAAATAATTAAACCAAAGCAGAAATTATAGGATAAAATGAAAGTGTTTGATAGTGAGAAAAATTGTGACAAGCAGTTTTTTCTTCTTCTCCACAATGTTATTATAAGCTGTCAACAGCTGGATGGATATGGGTTGCCCTTTTACCAAACAAGCCCATGTTTAACGACCCTGAGAAAGAAGGCTTATAAAAACATTTTGGGAAAAGGAGAAAATATTGGTTACTCATATTTTCGCTTTCCTAAGATATTTTCTTCCCTCTCAAAGAAAAAATTCCACCATTTAAGCCACACTTACGTATATGTCTGCAAAACCTTTCAATTTGGAAAATTTTGTCGTCTTGTTAATCCTTTACCAAACAATCCCAACCGTTAATGACCCTGAAGGAAAAGGCTTTTAGAAACATTGTGGAAAAAAGGAAGAATGCTGGTAACCTGCATTTTCTCCTTTTCCCGCAAAGAAAAATACCTTGATTTTAGCCACTTGAGATTTTTCGTCTGCAAGTGCTTTGAATTTGGACCAGTCTAAACTTTTAGCATTTGTCAAAGGGTTACAAGCAAAGACCAAAAAAAAATATATGTAATAACAGAGCTCTAGACAGAGGGAGTGATTTTGTTTATTATTTATTATTCTCAGCTAAAACCTATGTTGTGGGTACTCATTAGAATCATCTCATGGAGACGATTCTAATGAGTACCCACAACATAGGGTTTCGAGGAGAATGGATTTAGAATACCATCACTCCCTCTTATCTGGAGTTCTGTAATTATGACAAAACATTTTCAATTTACCCATCAGTGGAGAATTCCTCACTAGCATCTCTATTCCCTCTTCTGAATAAATGGTAAAGTTTCCGCATAACATCACATGTCATGACAGCACTGATAATGCTCCATACACTTTAAATTTTCACTCAACAACTTACAAGTTTCATTGACTTCACTACTGTATCGAACACAAACGATAAGTTATCATTTCTCTTCACCTAATCAAAGAAAGACTAATGCCTGGATAACATTTGCGATTGACATCGTACCATTTATTTCTCGGCGATTATACATATGATTTTTTAGGCACACTAGCTGACTATGGGCTACAGGGTATGTTTATAAATTGTATATGAACATTGTGCGATTTTGTTAGATATTTTTTGGCTACAGCGTATGTGTTTACATTTCATATGAATATCATGCAATATCTTGTGCTATTTTGTCTTGGTGACAGGCCAAGTGGCACTGAGATCATACAGAGACCATAATTATGGAGATCATATACAAATTGAACCATGGAGTAACCTTGCAATAACCACACCATTTTTTGGAATGAAAATGACCATACGAGAATGTGCATTGTCTCTGCAGTCATCATATGGCTTTTGCACAGTGCCCATGCATGGATCTCGCAATGCTTCTTACGACGTGTGTACTTGTACTTGTAACTGGCTAGTGATTTTTTTAATTTTTCATTGTGTGGAGTTAACCCCTTACCACACAGTTACGAGTTTTAACTGCCCTGAAGAATAAGGCTTTTGAAAACATTGCGGGAAAAGGAGAAAATGCTGGTAACCAGCATTTTCTCCTTTTCCCACAATGTTTTGTACCCTATCAAAGACAAAAATCAAAATTCGAACTACATTCAAATTGTCATCTGCAACTGATTTCAATTTGGACCAGTCTAAAATTTTGTCATCTGATAAAGAGTTAAACAATATCATAAAGGCTAGGACACCAATCCTGAAAATCTGATAATCATAGGTATTTTACGGCTGAACCACATAGAAAGAGGGATACTAGCATCTTAACCCTTTATCCCATGTGATTTGTCTGTGAAAGAGTAGAGAAAATTGTAGGAAAAGGAAAAATGCTGTTTACCAGTAATTTCTACTCTTTCATGGTCGTTAAAAGTAGAGGGTAAACAAAAGTTGATGTTGCATGTGCTTAATCAACTCTTTTAGCAACATAGGCGTAAAAAAAAGCTTTCACAATTAGATCAAGATCAGACTGTACAAAAATGTATCATCTGATCTTAGATCTACACAGTCCACTACTTTACAAACTTACAAAATATTTTGAAAAAAAAAAGAAATAGCCTTTAAGTTGAAGGACATGCATCTTTTGCACTGGATTAGAATGAAAATTGCATCTATTTAGTACTATAAGAATTAATTAACCCAAAATTAGTATGCCTTTTCATGACTTTTACAGCTGACTTACTTTGGATTCTGTTATCCAAACTTATTACTATTCTATTCCTTTTAGTAATATATACTGAACCAAAAAAGAAACTTCCCCTGTGTTTAAGTGCAGATATACACAAATATGAAAATCAGGATTAAACTAGATTTATATGCATTGAAAGAGTATTTTATTGCGACTTTGTGTGAAAAAAAAATATTGCTGAGGGTTTATCCAAAAGTAGTGAAATGGTAGTTAAAATGCGGAAGGGGTCGCTCACCAAAATCACAAATTGATACCAGGTATGACCACCTTCAGCATGAAGGACTGCCTGGCATCGTTGGCGCAGAGAACGGTTAAGTGTATTGATTTCGGCTTGTGGAATGTTGTTCCATTCCTGAATTAAGGCTTGTCTTAGCTGAATGACGTTTGACAGTGGAATAGGGCGACGTCTAACACACTGGTCCAAATTATCCCAAAGGTGTTCGATGGGATTCAGATCAGGGCTTTTGGCAGGCCAGTCATTAATAAATGCAATGTTATTCGCCCTAGGGAAATTCACATTGTCCCTAGCTGTATGGCTTGTGGCATTATCATGCTGAAAAAGAGTGATATTGGCATTATTTTGAAACAGTGGGATAACGTGCCTCGCAAGAATTTCATCTCGGTAGCGTTGGGCATTCAAATTCCCTTCGATAACGACGAGATTAGTGCGAAAGCCATGTGCAATGCCCGCCCAGACCAAGACAGAACCCACACCCCCAAAACGATCTCGTTCAAGTACGCAACAGTCGGCATAACGTTCATTTCTCCTACGGTATACTCGAACCCTGCCATCACCTCGATGAATGGAAAACCTCGACTCGTCAGAGAAAAGAACGCTATTCCATTGTTGTCTAAGCCAGCGTTGGTGTGTACGTGCCCAATTAACACGATTTACGCAGTGACATCGGGTCAAAACACAACCAACGTATGGACGACGTGCACGTAGCCCACCCTCGCGCAAGCGATTGCGCACAGTTTGGGCAGATATACGGTTGTTATGTGTACCAGGGGTGTTAGCAGCATAGGCTGTGGCAGTTTGGAAGCGATTGCGCAGGTGGGTGTTCCGAATATAGCGGTCTTGGCCGCGCGTCGTGACGCGAGGACGTCCACTACGTGGTCGATCTTCCGTACGCCCTGTTGCTTGAAAACGTTGCCTAAGGTGTCGAATAGCACGAGTAGAACATCCAATATTCATAGCAACAGCATTCATCGTCATACCAGCATTAAGCATGCCAATGACACGTTTGCGTAAATTTTGCGGAATTCTAGGCATACCAAAAATAAAGAAAACTAAAAAGAATTTATTTTTTTTCAACGTCTTTTTCTTATTGACATGAAAGTCTATAAAATTAGACTGAAAGGTTTCAAAAAATATACACGAATTATACTGGTCCATGCATGCACATGAAAATCGCTTTCAGCGGGTTTCTTCTGCAAAATGCTTCCAATCGAGTTAAAATTTGTTTTATCGGACACATAATCGTTCCCCCGAATATATGTAGCCATCTGACATTTTGATTTTTTTTAATAACATTGCATTTGCACTTAAACACAGGGGGAGTTTCTTTTTTGATTCAGTATATAAACCAAGTGGACATCCAAAGTACATGCTAACCAGTATTGCAATTTTAACCCCTAGAGCACTGAATAAACCTATCTGATATTTCCATCCAAGACACATGACACAAATAATTGTAATTTCATGGTTGCTTTTGTCTACAGTGTTTCAGAAAAGCAGACAGTGCAGATCAAAGATCAGGCTGCATGTTTTGTGCAGCCTGATCTTGATCTACACTGGCTGCAAAGCCAATTATATCTCTGAAAGGTGCTTCATGGGTTAAAATTGTGTTAGTCGGGATACCTGGCAGAGAAGTGGACAGTGTAGATCCAAGATCAGGCTGCACAAAATGTGCAGCCTGATCCAGGTTCAGGGCTACAAGGGTTAAATACTCCGTCTGTCCCTGTATTTGACAGCTTTTGCCAACATTTTCTGAAAAGGAGCACCTACTGTTTTAATGAGCAATTACGATGCTTTTTTAACATAGAAAAACCATAATGAAATATTTGTCCTTAATGTGATTCTTTAATGTTTTATGGAGTACTGTAAGTCTCAAACCAGCTTTTGCTAGGTTAATTATTTGAAATACTATTATCATTTACTGGCATTGTCTAAACAAAAACTGAAAACCAGCATTCTTTCATTTTTCGCCGAGCCCCGGTAGCTCAGTCGGTAACGTGCAGGACTTGAGAACAGGGGATTGTGGGTTCGATCCCTGGCTCGGCCAATTTCTTTCCAAGGATTGATGATAGTCATTGCGACAGGATTCATTCCTCTCCCACTGCTGACCATCGTTTTGACGATGGTTATGTGGGAAAGCAGCCAGTGGCTTGGAAAGAAAATTGTGCAGAGTACTGGTAAAAGAGACTCCAGGAAAGCATGGATAGGTGCACTGGCCGCAGCGATATAACTGAAATAATGCTGAAAACGGCGTTAAACACCATACAATCAATCAATCAATTATTTCATTTTTCCAATCAGTCTAGACCTTTTCAAAGGCAAATCCACTAATCTCAGCCCAATTAATTCAAAAGTCTAATAATGCTTTCAAAATGGACAGGTCTATCTTCTGGTAAGGCATTGAGAGTACGGAAAATAACCCTTAGGCTGCTTAGTGTGACTCAAAGACTTTTTGCTCAGCGTAGATCAAGATCAGACTGCACAGAACACAGTCTGATCTTGGATCTACTCTGTCTGATAAGGAGACATCTTTTAAAAAAAAATAACCTTTGATATGGCAAAATCTGGATTTTTACCATTGGTTTGAATGTATCATTTCACTTATTAAGAAGCCAAGCCCCGGTAGCTCACTCGGTAGCGTGCAGGACTTGAGAACAGGGAGTCGTGGGCTTGATCCCTGGCTCGACCAATTTCTTTTCAAGGATTGATGATAGTCATTGCGACAGGATTCATTCCACTCCCGCCGCTGACCATTGTTTCAAATGGTTATGTGGGAAAGCAGCCAGTGGCTTGGAAAGAAAAGTTTTGGGGAGTACTGGCAAAAGAGACTCCCGGAAAGCATGGGTAGGTGCACTGGCCGCTGTGATGTAAATGAAATAATGTTGAAAATGGATGATGATAGTCATTGCAACAGGATTCATTCCTCTCCCATCTCTGACCATTGTTTCAAATGGTTATGTGGGAAAGCAGCCAGTGGCTTGGAAAGAAAATTGTGGGGAGTACTGGTAAAAGACTCCAGGAAAGCATGGATAGGTACACTGGCTGCCACTATATAACTGAAATAATGTTGAAAACAGTGTTAGACAAACCATACAAACAATCAAAAAAATCAATCACTTATTAAGCAGGGTAAGGGTTTATACAGACTCTGTCAGTGCACTGGCATTTCCACCACAGCAGTTTAGATACAAATTTTCCTCATAATTGTCTAATTAATAAGACTAAAAGTACCTGTGACTTGTACATTGTACTTTGTGTGATGAACAATCATTCATAAATGCCAGTCATTCATAAATACCAGTAACTAAACCCATAAAACGCCTTTTGTAACTATAGCTGCAAAAACAAATTTCAATTTTTGAGTCACATTTTCTTTTTCATCTGCAAAACCTTTCACTTAAGAAAAGTCTAAAATTTTGTTGTTTGGTAAACAGTTACAGTTCCCTTTGATGTTCATTTAGACTAAGATCAGACTACACAAAATGTGAAGCCTGATCTTTGATCCACACTGTCTAGTTTGCTGTGACATCCTGAACAAAAGCAACCTTGGTATCTAACTTATTTGGGTATCACTCCTAGATTGAAAATTTCATTTTACCTAATTCAGGGCTGTAAGGGTTAACTCTTTACCACACGAGGAAAATGTAGAGTTGTCCAAATTGAAAGCATTTAAGATGACAATTTAAATGTGACTAAAATGAGGAAAATTATCTCTGATAGGGTTGAAAACATTGTGGGAAAAGGAGAAAATGCTGATTACCAGCATTTTCTCCTTTTCCCATAATGGTTTCAAAAGGCGTCTTCCTCAGGAGCGTTAAAAGTTGGCAATGTATGGTAAAGGGTTAAAAAGATGATACTAAGGTGAAAGCGCTGACTAGAGTTTTTTAACAGGTTCCATACTCTCATCAGGAGGAAATGTGAGCAGGCAGCAAGTGAAATAACAGACAGACAGCTGAATGAATGTCTGAACGATATTTTAAGCCTCTTTCAACATTATTTTAGGCACATCACAGTGACAGGTCAGATATTCATTTAAGTCCAGGGTTTCAGCATTGCCAGACTGGGGCCCTTATTCAAAGACACTCCAACAAAAAACCCAGTGCTTTGAATTGAGACTGAACCCGAGGACTCCAGGTTACTTTAATCCTACGCACTATCAATGAGGCATACAGGACCCCTGACAGCCAACAGAAGATATGGAATAGACCGAAATTCCAATTTTCATGTCCTATGGCTGACATTTTAGCCACTTACAACACAGTCTAAAACGTGTGAATTTAATTCATACTCTCTAGGTCAAAACTTTGCCTGTGTCGAGGGTCATCAGAGACAGGGTGGTGTTGGTCATTTCGAATAGAAGAAAAGACTCTAGTAGCAACATCTCGACTCTCGGGTATGCAACTGTGATGGGTGCCCAGTACTATGGGAGCCAGGGTGGTGGTAGTCTTTAGAACAGGGGCAAATTCTCAAATAACCACAACACAACTCCCTGAAACACAACTGTAATGGTGTCCAGCACCATGGAAGCCAGGGTGGTGGGAGCAGGACAACAACACCAATCCCTGGTACATAACACTGATGGTGTCCAGCACCACAGGAGCCAAAGTGATGTCAGTCTTGGGAGGAGGAACATAGACTCTAAGGACCACAACACTACTTCCTGGTACAAAGCTGTGATGGTGTCCAGCATCACAGTAGCCAGGGTGGTGTAAGTCTTGAGAAGAGGAGCAAAGACTCTAAGGACCCCAACACCTCTCCTTGGAACACAAACTTTAGTAACCACAACAGCACTCTCTGGTACACAACTGTGATGGTGTCCACCACAGCAGCCAGGGTGGTGTCAGCCTTGAAAAGATAGGGACAGCAATAGACTCTTTACCTTTACTACCCACTATTGCTGTTAAATGCAGAATGTGCACAAGTGTGTGTGACTGTAGCATAAAAACAATGATAACAAATATAGCTGTGTATCTTCACTGCCAAGTAAAATCATCACAACTCTCAAGCACAACGTATAATTGACTATAACAAGAGAGCCATGATGGTCCTGTATAGCTCCACTGGCTTTTTAACCCTTTACCACACAGATCAAAGTGTTAATGACCTTTAAAAAGAAAGCTTTTGAAAACATTGTGGGAAAAGGACAACATGTTGTCAGCCAGTATTTTCTCCTTTTCCAACAATGTTTCCTACCCTATCAAAGACAGAAATAATCATTTAAGCTACATTCAATTTGTCTTCTGTAATGGCTTTAAACTTGGTCCACTCAAAAAATTTGTCCTTTCTTAAAGAGTAAAATTAACGTATCATGCAATTAAATGGCATTGCAGAGATATACAGCATAAAAAGTCTGTATGGTAGTAAACTTACTAGGAAAACATAACCTCCCCCCTGCCCAACAAAAAAAAGTCATATCTTCCCAAGTGCAAAGATTATGTCAGTGAATACAAGCAGGTTTATTCATTGGCATGAAAGGTAACATTCTGGAAAGAAAACTGAATGACAGAAACCTTACTTTAGGTTTAATATTCCACTGATGTGCGCATAACTACTAGCATCAAAATAAATCACTCTCCCTGACAACAGAACATGTCCTATCCAAAAAACTTGAATATCAACATCAATCATGTGTTATTGCAGTTTGATAATCAAGGGAAGTAAATAGTAACAAACTTTATCTCTTACAACAGGAGTTATTTCCCTTGATAACTATTTAAATTAAAGTCACTATATATAAGCCCATACTAAACTTGTGATCCCTGGCACGAGGCCAATTTTGACCCCAGGGCTATAATATGAAGAAACTTCTTACAGGTCCATTACATAAAGCTACATGCCAAATTTGGTAGCCCGGGGCCTTATGGTTTCAGACAAGAAGATTTTCAAAATTTTTCAATATTTTTCGCTTTCGTTGCCATGGCAACCAGAGTTTTTGAAGGAATCAAATTCTTTCAAGAAATTCTGAAGAGGACCATGGCAGGACCATTTCTGTGAAGTTTCATCAAATTTGGATGTTTAGTTTCAGAGAAGATGTTTGAAATAAAAGTTAACGCACGCATGCACGGACGCACGCATGGACGGACGCACGCATGGATGGACGGACGCACACCGGGCCATGAGATAAGCCCGCTGGCCTTCGGCCAGTGAAGCTAAAAATTGCTTTGTTCAGACAACTGCTCATAGAATTATCACAACTCTAAAACATGATTAAGTGATAGCAACTAATGGCTTTTAACCTGAACTTGTCCAAAGATTTACCACAACTATCAAACACATATAAATGATAGCAACCAACAGCTTTGAACCTAAACTCCACCAAAGATTTACCACAACTCTCAAACACATATAAATTATAGCAACCAATAGCTTCCAAAAAACTTACCACAACTCTCAAACACATATAAATGATAGCAAAAAATAGCTTTGACTCAAAATTCCCAAAGAGCTTTTACAAGTTCTAAACACATGTATAAATGATACAAGAATGATCACAACACTCAAACACATACTAGGATACTAGATCCTTGATTTATGAAATCTGCAATATACGGTACAACCATAATTACATATGAAATCCTCGAATGACGTAAGATACCTTTCGATAAAATTTTTGATATGGGTAATGAATCCCATCTCTTGATGTCATCCATTTCCTTATTCATTTATACAATTAGATTTATGATGTAGATTCAATCTTGTTTACCAGGAATTAACTTTGTACCAAAAGATCCTCTGTCTTAACAACACTGTGAAAGAAAGCTACATTTTAAAACATTGTAAGAGAAGGAGTAAATTCTACTTAGCAGAATTTTCTCCTTTTCCAAAAATATTTACAACCTATTCAAAGACAAACTTATCTTATCATTAATTGGCACCTGATTTACTTTGTGGTCTGCTAATGCTTTTAACCCTTCACCTAATGACAAAATTTGGACTTTTCTAAATTCCAAGTGTTTGCAGATAACAAAGTCAAAGTGGCTTTGATCAAATGGTAAAAAATGTTTTTAAAAGGTTAGAAAACATTATGGAAAAAGGAGAAAAATGCTGGTTACCAGCATTTTCTCCTTTTCCCATAATGTTTTAATAAGCCTTCTTTCTCAAGGATCTTAAAACATGAAATTATATGGTAAAGGGTTAAAGATAAGGCACCCTAATGCGGATTCCTGTAACATCACCTTTCATTGCAGAAAAATTTATGGATTCAGCTAAGACTCAGGTAATCCGTAATCGATCGGCCATAGATGCTGGTTCCCTGCATCGATTACAAATTATCTGAGTCTTAGCCGAATCCGTACAATGAAAAGCGATGTTACATGAATCCCATTAGGGTGCCCTATCCTTAAATTAGATGAGTATAAAATTTTGATGTCTTTTAAAGAGTACACATTTAGAATATACATGTATGACATCAAACAGAAAGATTTCTTGGAAAAGAAATTTGAATGATATTGATTGAAATTATTGTGATTAAAATGTTGTTTAGGAGTTTGTTATTAAAATTTTCTAAAAACAGCTTTTACAAGTAAAAAGTGACATTAAAGCACTGACAGTGAAAATGTCCAAATTTCCAATCTTTTATCACCAGATCAGTACAGATCTTGAATTACTGAGACATTTATTAAATTTCACAGAAAAACAATAGTCCACCTTACAAAGCTATCCAAAGAATATCCTAAAACAAAGTTTTATTCAAAACAAAATGTATATGATCCAAAACTTATCTCTCAAAATATTTTCCTCATCACAAGTATTCTTTAAACACACCACAACCAAATCTTTATTTGTCATAAACCAAACATAAGTAGATACCCTCTCTTCTAGTGAAGACCCTCTCCTATCCTTTACCAAACCATTCAGTGTTTTACATCCTTGCAGAAATGTTTAATGGTGTTTAGCATCACTATCAAAATTATTTCAGCCCTATCACAGGGACAGCTCACATATTCATGTATATTCAGGGTTTCACCGGGTTTCATAGGGCTCTGAAGTGTCTTGCCCAAGGACACTACCATGTAACACCCATGGCTTCCACTTCGGCCAAAACCTGTGGCCTCCAGGTTACAAGTCCTACACTTTACCACTGAGCCATGTAGGACCCCCTTGCAGAAGGAGGCATTAGATTTTGTATTGAGTTTAACGCTGTTTATACAGCTTAGGTCGTATCACAGTGGCCTGCATACCTACACAAGTATTTTCTGGCTTTCTCACACCAGAAGTAACAAACTCTACTTATAAGCCACTGACTTCTTTCTCACATGCAACAGAGGTGAGACACGAACAATCACTGGAAAGAAAGTTTGCAGCAACTGGGCACCAAACCTGCAACCACAAGGTCATGAGAATTACGCCAACTGCTGAGCTACCAGGCCGGGTTGGAGGCATAAGAAAAGACTGAGAGAAACACAGAAAACCCTTGTAACCAACATTTTCTTCTTTTCTAACAGTGTTTTCTATGCTTATACAGACATCAATTGAGCCAAATTTTATGCTTTAATAATCTTTTCAATATATACAAGCTTAGAATTTTGTCATCTTGTAAACAGTCAATTTATACCTTGACTACATAAACACTTTTTACACACCTGCACCAAACAGATTTAAAACTAATGTGGGGGAAAAAAAAAACACTTTTTGTAACAAACAGTAACTCTATTGTTTCAATATATTCCATATTGTTCAAAAAAGATATTCCCCATTTTCTTAAAAACTTCCCCTTTTGGGTCACTTGTAACAAAAAAGGAAATCTGAAAATATCTTTGTGTTATTCTACTGCAATATTTTTTATGCACTTCACTTTTTAAATTTTTTTTTCCATTGTAATATTTTCAAACCAACCTTTTATCAAACAACCCAGAATTTTAACTTCCTTGTGGAATAAAGTTTTTGAGAACACTGTAGGAGAGGAGAAAATGCTGGTCATCAGGATTTACTCCTTTTCCAACAATGTTTCTATTCTTTCAAAGATAAATCTCAACATATAACTCTTTTCTACACAACAAATTTTTAGACTGGTCCAGGTTTACAGTATGTGAAGACAACAAAATGTAACTCAAAATTTGAAATTTGTCTTTGGAAGGATATATAACATTGTGGGAAAAGGAGAAAATGCTGGTAAAAACAGCATTTCTCCTTTTTCCATAATGGTTTTCCAAAGCCGTCTTTCTCAGGAAGTAGGGATTGTCTAGTAAAGAGTTATGTCATATTCAATTTGTTGTCTGCAAATGCTTTCAATTTGAACAAGTCTGAAAATTAGTCATTATGTCATTTGGTAACTAGTTTAACAGAAAGTTTTATGCAGGCACGCTGTCCTAGGCAAAGCAGTGATACTGTTTTTTCTCCACATTGTCATAAATTATCAACTTGCTTAGATTAGACAAGGAAGAAATCTAAGAACACTGGACAAGATTTTCAGTTTTTCATCAAGCAGGAAGTTTTATTCAACTGCCTGTCCCATAGAAATGACATGCAAACAGTTCATGTTTAACTCTTTCCATACTGTAGACGACAGCAGAAGCTACTGTGGATGGTGTAGATCAAGATCAGATTCCACAGAACGTGCAGTCTGATCTCTGACCTACACTGTCCACTGCTATATTCAAGATTAAGACTAAACTGTCTCTTCATCTTGCTGAGTAAATGTATTTTAGCCTTTGAGAAAATGCAATTTATTTATTCACCAGTGAAAGGGTTAGATCACCTGTGTTCTTCAAAAATTTCACCCACATTATCGGCTCATCTTACAGATACACGATCCCTTATTGATTACCTTGGGCAAGGCTACATAGAGTCCCAACCCTAGACAAGGAAAACAAGGAAATACATGAATAGGAAATTTCTGAACTGGAAGCTGCCGCCATACTGGAACCTGCCTAAGAATTCTTTTGTTGACAGCAAAATGCTTTTAACCCTTCACCTAAGAATCCCATGTTTTAATGACCCTATGGAGGAAGCCTTTTGAAAACATTGTGGGAAGAGGAGAAAATGCTAGCTACCAGCATTTTCTCCTTTTCCAGCAATGTTTTCTACACTGTCAAAGAACTTCAGTTCAATTGTATCATATTCATATTTGTCATCTGCAGATGCCTCCAACTTGGTTGAGTCTGAAAGGTTGTTTTGTATAGGATTAAAACAACCAGTCTAAAACTGTTTTCTGCTAAAGTGTATTGGCCTTAACTGTTTGCCACACAATGACGACTTTTAATGACCCTGAGGAAGAAGCCTTTTGAAAACATTGTGAGAAAAGGAGAAAATGCTGGTAACCAGCATTTTCTCCTTTTCCCACAAAGTTTTCTCCCCTATAAAAGAAAATTGCGTCATTTGAGCCATTATGAAATTGTCGTCTGTAATGATGATGATGTAATACATGCTGATACGTGTGAATAAGTCCAGATACTTTTATTGCGAACCATTGTGCTCTGTTTCGCTAAGATACGATTGTTGTCACGAAGTGTTTCACAATCACATCTGAGGGAGAGCTGAGACTGGACCCCATTGAGTATATATGAACCACGGCTGTCCATAGACTCCATTGTTTTTCTTGAAGACTGACTGCTGTGCAGAGCGATAATGTGACATTTGCAGTATGCAGACATTATCACCAGAGAGGAAGAAGACGAGCAGCTACCAGAACAGCAACAACAACAACCCGCAAGTGTCAGGAGAGCGGTAGTCAGACAGTTTTTGGGCGAGACCATGGCTCGTAGACAAAAGGGGCCAACAGTTTAGTTAGTTTTGTAGCCTCCCAGACACATCCAACAAAAAAATTAAAGTTATCTTGATGATAGAAATATCAAATAGATCTACACATTACATGATGTTTAGTAGAGCTAAGGATTATACAATAGCACAATTTTCTATTTCGATTAAATTTATGTTTTCATTATGAGAATTACTCATTTTTACCCTTCCTGTACACCATAGAAATGTTCCATTCCATAGAAAAAAATAAGTGTATTCAAGCATTTTTGTTGCATATCTTTAGGGTAAATTTTAAACAAAATTGTTTTTTTTTTTTCATTTTGGAGGGGGACAGTATGGTACTAGCTCAGTTCTCTATTTTCGACCTCCCCTTTCGGCCCGACCAATCCAGGCTTGCAGGCTTTTGGAAAGGCTTCTGGACATGTTTCAGGAATCGTTGGGTGTTGGAAAGCTGATACAAGTAGAGGCTGAATAATCGATATTGAAGGGAGTATTTTCGTTTTCAACAGCACCTTGTACTGCTGCCACATTTCTTACTTCAATTGTCCCGATGTGAGGGATCAAAAAGAAGAACTTATTCTATCCTATTATCTGGCAAATTGAAACAGAGTGTGGCCTTTGCCTTGTCCAAATTGGTTCTGATCAACACGATTTAGAAGCATGATTTGGTAAGATCTGCTGTGTTTTGTTATGATTCAATACTATTAGATGTGATTACCACGATTGAAAATCAATCGTGTTTGATTGTAGAAAATTTTTTGACAGCCAAAAAATTTCATACGATTAATATGATTGCCACGAGTAACATCAAGTTCTGATATGACCTGATAGGATCATCATGACTTGCTCACGATTAAGACCACGATTTCAATCGTGGCGTGAATCATGATAATGGGAACCTAGCATAAAGCTGAAAATACTCTACTGTCCCCACCCACCCGGGGGCTGCTACATTTCCAAAAGGGTGACAACTAATTGAGGTAAAACAAATTTTCTGAGGATGACGATAACATTTCCATCTGGGTTTTAGTCAGTGCCGACTGTGAAGCAGTCGCCACTTGAGAAACCTGCTGTATTTAATGCAGAATACAGATTTTACAGCCAATCATGATTCACATGGACATTAAAAGGCATTCATCATTAAGATTGGACACTGGTCTTCCATTCTTTCACTTTCCTAAAGTTTTTTCCAAGTTACTTGACAAATTTTGTCTAGCCTGAAGTTTATAATGTTATGAGAAGTGTATATATATTCAGATAGTCATGTGTTAATGACATAAATTAGTGAAGTGATTATGATTAGGTGGATGCTGTAAGTTTATTCCAGCCGATTTATTTAATTTTATCGATGGATTGGCCATCTGGTATGCCCATTTTTAGTTAGAAAAAAGCTGGGAGAGCATTAATTACAAGGGGGGGGGGGGGGGAACAATATGGGACATTATGGAACTGTAAATACTGCAGTCTTGTATTGGATCTCCACTCCAAATATACCAGAAATTGTGGTTCCACGAAAAGAGTTCATTCCTGGGAAATGATTTGAAGAGTATGTGGTAGGTGTCATTAATATGGTGTGACCCTTTATGAAACAGTCCTGAGTTTTGACGACCCTGACAGACAGATTTTCAGAAAACACTGTAGGAAAAGGAGAAAAAGCTGATAACCAGCATTTTCTCCTTTTCCTACAATGTTTTCTTGATTTTCAAAGATCATTCTCAAAGAACAATTACATTTAATTTGTTGTTCGAAAATACATTCAATTTGGAAAAATTTAATGATTTGTTGTTTGCTAAAGAGACAAAGTAATCCAAACAGCATGCTGTGTCAATATTTGTCACGATTTATCATTGAAGATAAACTTCGTCTATCCCAATCATTAGTGCAGTCACGATACACAGGGTATAAATAGGTAACTGCAAACAGATCCCTGTGTTACTCGATGTTTGGCAGATAATAAAATTCAAACCATTTTCAACTCTTTACCAAATGACAGAATTTTGGACTGGACCTAATTGAAAGCATTTGCAGACAATATATGAAATGTAGCTCAGATGATGATTTCAGTCTTTAATAGAGTAGAAAACACTGTGGGAAAAGGAGAAAATGCTGGTTACCAGCTTTTTCTCCTTTTCCTACAATGTTTTCAGAAGCTGTCTCTTCAGGGTCGTTGAAAATATGGATTATGTGGTAAAGAGTTAAACCATATCATGCTATTTAATGCACTGCAGATCAAAGACTCACTCAATTTTTCTTATTTCTGAAACAAGTGTACCTAGAAAGTCATGTTTTCTACCTTTTCCTATGCAATTTCCATCATTTGAACCACATCTTGTTTATTGTCTCCAAATGGTTTGCATTTGAGCAAGTCCGTAATTTTGTTGACAGATAAATAGTTTACAGGATTTTAAAATAATTTGGCCTGGTAAACTAGATTTTGATTCAAATACCTTGTTTTAACCCTTTACTACAAAATCGTGAGTTTTAAAGAACCTGAAAATGAAGCCCTTTGAAAAACACAATGTTTTCTTCCTGTCAAAGATAAATTCCACCATTTGTGACATTTGAATTGTTGTCTGCTATTAATTTGGACAAGTCGGCATTTTTGCCGTGGCGTAAAGGGTTTAACTTATGTAAGATACCATATGAACAAATATATTATGGTTTGGTAGAGATTTGATGAAAAAAAAAACTCTGGGGTGAGGGGTGTTGGGGGCTGGGGTTTCATATCATGCTAAGCCTGACTTATTGCCTTTGAAAACCATGCTGACAAGTTTCATGAAGTCTCAATCAAAACTGTTACCTCGTGAAAATACTTAACCCCTTATCAAACAATCCTGAGTTTAAACGACCCTGAAAGAGAAAGCTTTTGAAGACACCGTGGGAAAAGCAGAAAATGGTCCCACATTGTTTTCTACCCAATCAAAGACAGAAATCATCATTCAAATTTTGAGCTACATTTAATTTGTCCTCTGCAAATGCTTTCAATTCGGTCGGTTGAGATATATATTTTGTCATTTTGTAAAGAGTTAACAAAGACTTCAAACTTTAAACTAATTTATTTGATTAAACACCTATGGCTTTGAACAAATACATAGTGAATGGCATTGTTCATACTATACAAGACATGAAAAGCCCGCCTGAAACTGTTCACATGATGACTAGAGTTTCTAAATTAATCTATGATATTCATAAAGGTGCATACATGTAATACCAAACAAATAAAATACATGTACAATTCAAGCCTTTACCAGACTATCCAGAGTTTTAACTCCCCATAGGCAAATTCTATCATTTCAGCCGTATTTAATTTGTTGTCTGCAAATGCTTTAAATTCCGACAAGTCTAAAATTTTGCCATTTGGTAAAGGGTTCACATAATATACCCACAACATAATGTTCTCAAAATAAATAGTGCCCATTTCAGCTAGACAGGTACACATAGGGTTCCCTTAAATGTTTAACCCTTTACCACACAATCCCTGACAGACAAGGCTTTGCAAACATTGTGGTAAACGGAGAAAATGCTGGTACCAGCATTTTCTCCTTTTCCAACAATGTTATCTATCCTATCAAAAGACCTAAATCATCATTACAGCCATATTTAACTTGTTGTCTGCAAATGCTTTCAATTTGGTCTGTGCTGATATTTTGTTGTTTGGTAAAGGGTTAAATGTGACATTCCGTATCAAATAAGTCATCCAAAAGTACAAAAGAAGAAAATGTTGTAACTAGCATTTTCTCCTTTTCCCACAATGTTTTCTACCCTTTCAAAGACAGAAATTAACATTTTAGCTACATTGTCATTTGAAATATTTTCAATTTGGTCTAGCCCAAAATTTTGTTTATTTGGTAAAGAGTTAATAAACATTTGATTAAAAAATTTTGTCTTTGGTAAATGCTATTAACCCATTACCACACAATCCCGAGTTTTGACGCCCCTGTAGGAGAAGGCTTTTGAAAACATTGTGGGAAAAGGAGAAAATGCTGGTAACCAGCATTTTCTCCTTTTCCCACAATGTTTTCTTCCCCATCCAAAACAAAAATCATCATTTCAGTTACATTTAATTTGTCATCTGCAAATCCTTTCAATTTGGACCAGTCTAATTTTTTGTCGTTTGGTAAAGAGTTAAACTGGTCAAGTCTAAAATTTTGTAATCTGGTAAAGATTTAATTCTTAAGGGGCTAAGCACAATTGTAGTTGTTTTTCTGGTCAACATTGGCCAAGATCAAACTGCCCATTTGTAGCTGTGAATAATTAACTCTTCACCAAAGGACAACATTTAGGGTCTGTGCAAATTTGCAGACGACAAAATTAATGCCACTTGAAAACTGAATTTTGTGTTTGAAGGGTAGAAAACATTTTGGGAAAAGGAGAAAAAGCTGGTTACCAGCATTTTCTCCTTTTTCCACAATGTTTTAAAAAGCTTTTTTCCCAAGGTTTGTTTAAAGTCAGGACTGTGTGGTAAAAAAAGGGTTAACTCACCTGACAATAGGCCATGACTACAGAATATGAGATAGCCAGGTAGCTCAGTGGTTTGTGTATCTGACTCCTGATATGGTGGTTGCTGGTTTGATACCTGGTTGAGGCAAACCTTCTTTCTGGTGAGTTTTTGCCTCTCACCTCTGATGAATGTAAAAAAAGTAGCCAGTAACTTGGAAAGAAAGTTTTGTCAGCACTGGTATGAGAAAGCCAGGAAACACATGGGTAAGTGCACTGACCCCCCTGATATAACCTAAGCCATTAAAAACAGCGTTAAACTCAAAATTAATACGAACAAACAAAGACCACAAAATAATGACGGAATTCAATTTACCAGCTTCAGTGATACTTAAACTGCTGTGAGCAACCAACCTCAAGAGTTACTGATAGTCTGTAATAATGGCAGCTACATAGCAACGGAAACAGATAAATTGTCAAAAAGATGGAAATTAGTCACTGACCACAAAGGATGTTTCCTTAAGAGATAATCCTTAAGATTGATCAAACTTGAAGATAACCATGAGGCTGTAAAACGTATTTCAAACACTGATTGGTCATGCAGGTAAACAACCAGTTTTCTGATTATTGCTTAAAATAGAATGGTGATTGTATGGTGTGTAATGCCGTTTTCAATAGTATTTCAGTTATGTCGTGGCGGCCAGTGCACCTATTCATGCTTTCCTGGAGTCTCTTTTAAGGGTACTCTGCAAATTTTCTTTCCAAGCCACTGGCTGCTTTCCCACATAACCATCATTGAAACAATGGTCAGCAGTGGGAGAGGATTGAATCCTGTTGCAATGACTATCATCAATCCTCGGATAGAAATTGGCCGAGCCAGGGATCGATCCCACGATCCCCTGTTCTCAAGTCCTGCACACTACAGACTAAGCTACTGGACTGGGACTTAATTAAAATAGAAATTAAGAAAGTGTTTCTTGCTTCACTCATTCTGCTTTAATACCACAAAATGTTCTCTGCAAGTTGAGAATTTAACTCTGTGAGTTGAGGATCCCCAATGTCCCCTTGGATAGCTTTTGCGGATGGTATAGATCAAGATCAGACTGCACAAAATGTGCAATGTGCTTCCTCTTGCTAAACAGTGACCAAAATTGTCTTCAGTTTCAAAGAAATTATACCTTTATAAGGGTCAACTTTATTTAGTAGGCAGCGAAAGAGCTAAAGTCTGGCTCTCTGCCTCTCTCTCTCTCTCAACACACATCTAATATAACTTTCCTAAGGGAGACTACTCATTTTGATACCAAATATTAAACGGATCAAAGTTACCTCCCATTTGAAACTTTTTAATCAAAGAGCTTCAAGAGAAAATTGGTATATCACCGAACAGATGTGTCTCAGTTTGACGTGTGTTGGTATTCTTTTAAAATTTCTAACCCTTTACCACAGAATCCTGAGTTTTTACGACCCTTAAGTGGCAGGCTTTTGAAAACATTATAGGACTGGTAGAAATTGAAGATAACCAGCATTTACAGCATTTTTCCACAAAAAGCTTTCTACCCTTTCAAAACAAATTCCATCAATTGAACCACATTAAATTTATCTTCTGCAAATGCTTTCAAATAAGACAAGTCAAACTCTTATCCTTAGGTAAAGAGTTAAGCATTGTGAAGCCCATTATCAAAATGTTTTTACATGTATTCAATCAAAACTCATACTTATCATCTGTTTAATTACAAACCTTATTTCATTATTTCTTTACTAAATGACAAAGTTTTGGATGTGTCCATATTAAAACCATTTGCAGACAACAAAATAAATAAAGCTCAAATGTAGATTTATATTTCTGATAGGGTAGAAAACATTGTGGGAAAAGGACAAAATACTGGTTAACAGTGCTTTCTCCTTTACCCATAAAATGTTTTTAAAAGTCTTCTTCTTCATGTGGAATCATGTGGTAAAGGCTTAATCTGCTAAAATATACTTCTGGATGTAAAAAGTTCAATAAAAGCTGAATAACTAAAAGGAAAATTTTCAATTCGATAGCAAAAATCCAAATACTGCTATTTCAAAGTTATGTTTACGGGAATAATATCTCCTTATCGGACAGTGTAGATCAAAGATCAGACTGCACGTTCTGTGCAGTCTGATCTTGATCTACACTGTCCGCAAAAGGTCAGTGAGTCGCGCTTAGCAGCTTAAGGGTTAATAGAAAGTGATCTATAGAGAAAATAACTCTTCATCTTGAAATTCTCTAGAACTGCAAAGTATATGAGCCATGCTCTGGTAAAAGGGGGCTAAATGGATCTACAGGATGCATTATACAAGATTTTACATGATGTTGGATCCATAAAATCCAGTTTGTCTAACAACCAACTCAATCTCAAGATACAATGGTCCTTCGACATACAGAAAACTTACAAGAAGCATACAGTTTCAACCCAGGTCAGCGTGGGCAGACAGCACGACTGACATCAGTCAATACTTTTTGGTTTTACACTGCACCCCCTTTTCACAGGGCATGACCCAAATATATTTCTTTTCCTACCAATGATGAGTAAAATACCGGTCGCGGAGAGAATGGATCAAGATCAGACTGTGCAAAGCATGCAGTTTCATATTAATTGCATGTACATCAATACCATCCACTACTACAATGACTTAACCCTTTACCCCACAATCCCAAGGTTCAAAGATCCTATGGAAGAAGGCTTTTGAAATCATTGTTGGAATAGGAAAAAATGCTGGTTGCCCATCTTTATCCTTTTTTCCAAAAATGTTTTCTAATCTTTCACAGACAAATTCCATCATTTCAGCCTCTTTCAGTTTCAAGCTAATGCTTTCTATATGGACTAGACTTAAATTAGAGTTAAATTATTTTAAATTGCAGTCGTAATCTACTTTTAGACATTCAGAAAAGTCAAAATCTGTTTATCTAAATTAACTCCTTACCAAACAACAAAATTTGAGACTAGTCTAAATTGAAAGCATTTGCAGATGACATATTAAACTTAGCTGAAACGGTGGTAATTGTCTGTGAAAGTGTAGAAAACCTTGAGGGAAAAGGAGAAAATGCTGGTTACCAGCATTTTCTCCTTTTCCCTCAAGGTTTTCAAAAGGCTATTTCCTAAGAGTCGTTAAAACTCGGGATTGTATGGTAAACAGTTAACCCTTTACCAATCAAAATCTGGAGTTATAGCGACCTTGAAGAAAAAGCCTATACCACTCAATCTCGAGTTTTAACAAAATTGTAGGAAAAGGAGAAAATGCTGGTAACCAGCATTTTCTCCTTTTCCCACCATGTTTTCAACCTATTCAAGGTAATCATCAGTAAATTCCTTCAATATGAAATTTCACCATGTGGTAAAAGGTTAATCATAGATCTAGACATTTATATGTCATTACAAAGCCTACTTATTGCTATTTCATGGCTCTTATGACACGAGTGTCTCCAAAATAACCCCGACAAAGAAGATCATAGATCAGACTGCATGGTCTGTACATCCTGATTCTGAACTACAATGCCAGTCAAAGCATCTTTTGTCACCTTAAGTCAATTACAATGCTTACCCTCATCCTGCCAAATTTGAACTATTGACTGCTATGAAAGTCAACTTCCCCAAGTCAGCTTGTGTTGGATTGGGTTTGAATGACCGAAAGTACTGATAGATGAGCAGAAAGAGGAGAATAAGATCAGACTGCACAGATGTGCAGGCTAATCTTGCTTTACACTCTCTGCAAAATACATCCAAAGTCACAAACAGCAGGAGAAGAGTTATGAGACATAGAAGACAAGAGTCTTACCTGTAAGATGTCTGTTTCCGGATACTCAAGTGTCCGTATCTATTCTGTACATCGTCCTCATCATCGGAATCACAGATACCTATACTGTCCTCCAAGCTGATCCCCAAACCTTCCGCCATACCTCAAACCTCATCTACATCCTTTCAGCATTGCACACTGAAACAAAACAAGAGGGATATGAAACAAGAGGGATATCACCAAGTTGTTTAACTCTTTACCAAACAACAAAATTTTAGACTGGTCCAACTTCAAAGCATCTGCAGACAACAAATCAAATGTGACTTAAAGATTGAGTTTGGGAAGGATAAAAAACATTGTGGGAAAAGGAGAAAATGCTGGTTACCAGCATTTTCTCTATTTCCCACAATGTTTTCAAAAGGCTTCTTTCTCAGAGTCGTGAAAACACGGGGATTGTTTGGTAAAGAGTTAATATAGGGTTAACCCTTTACCACGTGTCAAAATTTATAACATGTCCACATTGAAAGCATTTAAAGATGACAAAATAAATGTGACTCAGAAATTGAAATTTGCCCATGTAAAGGTAGAAAAGATTGTAGGAAGAGGAGAAAATGCTGGTTACCAGCATTTTTTCCTTTTCCCACAATATTTTCAAGTCACTGTCATCAGAGTCCTTAAAACTCAGAATTGTTTGGTAATACCCCCATTCCACTAGGCCGCGATCTACAGCACTCTGTGCGCTCATACAGAGCACCGTAGATCGCCTCAGATTGCTGCCGGATTGGTGATTATGAAGACACTTCCGCTCAGATAACAACCAGATGACCGAGCGCTTCTGCATCTCTAATGGTCGCTATCGGATCACATCGGAGCGTGATGACCGGCATACTGGCCAACATTTTCACTCTTGAGCGATCCGATAGCGCTCCAGTTGCGATGTTTACATTCAAGGTGCGTTTCGATAGCAATTTAAGCGTTTAAGTAGCAATGTGACGGCGTTCTGAACAGATCGCCACGGATCTTTGTGCAAGGGAGTAGACTGATGGCGATCTGTATGGCGATCTACGGCGCTCTGTGAGAGCGCCGTAGATCGCGGTCTAGTGGAATGGGGGTGTTAAGGGATAACTGTCTTACTCTTCACATAAGGACAAAGTTGTAGATTCTTTTATAGTGAAAACAGAAATCACATTGAATGTTGCTGAAATTTGCTTTGTAAGTGTAGAAAACGTTTAACAATTTAATGATTTCTATGACAAGCTCTGATTTAGTAAGAATTTAACCTTATCCTGTCAATTTTAAATTGTCGGTTACAAAAATAGATTTCCTTAACAGATTTGATATTGAGTAAGGCTTAGTTGACCGTAACCACTGAAAGTAATGCTGAGAGTGTAGAGCACTATCAGACTGCACATGTGACACTCTTCGCAAAAAACATCAGTGGTTGCAAACAGCAGGATAGGAGTTACAGCACGACTACTATTTGAATGTCAAAATCATCTTCTCTTATCAGTGACTCTAAAAGTGCAAAGACAAAAAAGGCTGTTTAACCCTTTACCAAACAATTCCAAGTTTTAACGCCTTTGAGGTAGAGGCCTTTTGAAAACATTGTGGGAAAAGAAGAAAATGCTGGTAACCAGCATTTTCTACTTTTCCCACAATGTTTTCTACTCTGTCAAAGAACTTTAAGTCATTTGCAACACTGTTAGATATGTCATCTGCAGATGCTTTCAATTTGGAAGGGTCTAAAATTTGTTGTCAGGGAAAGGGAAAATCATCCAAGTCAGTCATCTTGTTATGAGAATTAGTTGTTACACCAGTAACACTATGCTGAATCATGTTGAATTACAATGACACACATACAAAAATATTGAAGTCTCATTTACAAGCAGTGACATTTTTTCTGATGTATCTATCAACAAACATCTGAGTCATGCTCTGTGAAAAGGGGGCTTACCGTAATACATTTGCAAAAGGTACTGACCCAGGTCAGCCTGCGGCAGTCTGCTGAAAGGTTTGGCAATAGGTCAATTTTCTGCATGTCCAAGGACAAGCATACCTCATGAATCAGTTGATTGTTATACAAAATGGACTTTATGGATCAATAATGATGTAATAACTTGCAAGGTACTATGCATCACATTGATTCATTAAGCCCCCTTTTGCTAGAGCATGGCTCATCTGGTTTTCTTGGGATGATAATGTGATCATGATCTAACTCTTTGATTGTCAGTGTTTACTTGACCAGCTTTTGCAGACAGCTCAGATCAAGATCAGACTGCACAGAACACAGAGTGTGAAGTCTGATCTTGGATCTCCATCATCCCTAAACTATGAAAAAATCATATTGAATTGTTATGGAAATCTTACTTTCTGTTCTCAGGAAAAAGTTGAATTTATTAACTTACCAGCATTTTCTCCTTTTCCCACATTGTTTTCAATAACCTTATTGCTTTGGGTTGTTAAAACTTGGGATTGTGTGGTATAGGGTTAAGGTAAATAACCTGAGTGCAAATCATGACAGACCTATTTGTGCTTTCTATTTGAATGAGGTTTCATGTTGCTTTTCAACAATGTTTATTATCAAAATCATGTTTTTCCAGAGCTTCACTAGAGAGTATTAAACTAAGGCTTATGGGCTTCCCACACCTGACCAGGACTGTGTGTACCATAGTGTTAACACCTTACCACATAACAAAATTTTAGAGTCATCTGAATTGAAAGCATTTGCAGACAATAAAAATAGTAGAAAACATTGTGGGAAAAGGAGAAAATGCTGGTAACTAGAATTTTCTTCTTTTTCCCTAGTGTTTTCAAAAGGCCCCTATCAGGATTGTTTGATAAAGGGTTAAGTGCTGAATACAGCTTTGGTTGTTTTTTTACAGAGTAAGGATCAAGATCAGGCTTTGCACTTCCAACACACCCCACCTTACCAACACTATAATAATTATGTACCATAAATGTTAACCCTTCAAAATTTTTATTTGACGACAAAAGTTTAGACTAGTCCAAAATCAAAACATTTATAGACGGCAAATCAATTGTGGCTAACAGTAAATGATTTGCCTGTGAAACAGTAGAAAGCATTGTTGGAAAAGGAAGAAATACTGGTAACAAGCATTTTCTCCTTTTCAAATAGTGTTTTCCACCTTTCCCAAAACTAATTTAATTCCCATTTACTGTACTGTGCACAAATAACTTTCAATATATACAAGTCTAAAGTTTTATTGTTTGGTAGAGTAAAGGAAGGTAACGAGTTTATCTCCTATTGAACACAATATTATCAGTGGTGTGATGGTAGCAGCAATGCCTAGCAACACTAATTATATAAGTTACTGAGCAATTATTGCAAAAATAACAAAATGAAATGACAAAGTAAACCATGTTTAACTCTTCACCAGAAAACAAAACTTCAGACTAGGTCAAATTCAAAGCATTAGAAATACTAGAACTTGTTTTTCAACAAAAAAACAGATGTCTCCCCCCTTTTTGGCGTCAGAAGGATTGATATGTCACCAAGTCAATTTATAACTGAAATAATGGTCATTTTTCTCTAACGGTTTTTGAGTATTAGAGCGGACACGAAATTATACGTAAAATGAGTAAGGAAAATAATCAAAGGGAAATAACTCAAAAAACATACAAGCCAGAGTTATGGTTCTTGTGCATGACACTTCGTCTCATGGTGCTTTACAAATGTGTGAAGTTTTATCAAAATATCTTAAAAGGTTTTCGAGTTATAGAGTGGACACAATTTGTGAAGGAAAATAATCAAATGGAAATAACTCGAAAAATATACAAGTCAGAGTTATGGTTCTTGTGCGTGACACTTCGTCGCATGGTGCTTCACAAATGTGTGAAGTTTTATCAAAATATCTTAAAAGGTTTTTGAGTTATAGAGTGGACACGATTTGTGAAGGAAAGTAATCAAAGGGAAATAACTCGAAAAATATACAAGCCAGAGTTATGGTTCTTGAGCATGACACTTCGTCTCATGGTGCTTTACAAATGTATGAAGTTTAATCAAAATATCTTAAAAGATTTTCGAGTTATGGAGCGGACACGATTTGTGACGGACGGACAGACAGACAGATGGACGCACGGGGAAAAACAATGTCTCTCGACCCTGACGGGGGGAGACCTAATGAACCAGACAAATATAGGGGTGTTTCAAATGATAGGATTTGTCTTTGAAAGGGTTTAAAATGTTGTTAAAAAAAGAATTGCTGGGTACCAGCAGTTTCTCCATTTCCCAAAAGTTTTCATAAAGCGCTCGTCCTCAGGTTTTTTAACCCTTTACACAGCAGTCCAATGTTTTGATGACCCTGAGGAAGAAGCCTTTGAAAAATATTGTTGGAGAACAAGAACATGCTGGTAACCAGTATTTTCTCCTTTTCCTATTATGTTTCCTACCTTTTCAAAGACAAATATCATTACTTCAGCTATATTTAATTTGTCGTCTACAAAAGCTTTCAGTTTGGACAATTTTAAAATTTAATCATGGTAAAGGATTAACTCTGAATGTGACTCAAAAACTGAAATTTGCCTGTGGAATGATAGAAAACATTATGGGCAAAGAAGAAAATGCTGGAACCAGCATTTTCCCCTTTCCCCACAATGTTTTCAATAGCCATTTTTGTCAGGGTCATTAAAACTCAGGATTGTGTGGTAAAGGGTTTAAACTGAGAACTGTTTGGCAAAGGGTTAATTCCATAGGGCTAGTTGCAATAAAATTTGCAGAAACAGACAGCGTTGATCTTGTGCCCGAGTTTTTATCTACAATTAGAAACATTGTGACAAAGAAAACCCTGAAATTTGTCAATTTTAATGGCAGTCAATCAATCTGTTTCAAATTTAATGGCAGTCAATCGATCTGTTTCAAACTTAATGGCTGAATCAATATGTTTCAAATTTAATGGCTGAATCACTATGTTTCAAATTTAATAGCAGTCAATCAATCTGTTTCAAATCTAATGGCTGAATCAATCTGTTTCAAATTTAATGGCAGTGAATCAATTTTTTTCAAATTATTTCACAACCAAAGGGTCGGACAGTGATAAGCTGATAAATCAATCAGGTTACATGATGGAAGCAAAGCAAAAATGCAAGAAAACAAACTATTTCATGCATAACTTATATGGAAACTTTATAACGAGAGAATATTTATTCATTATGAAGACACCTGGACATGAGGATGTATTATTACCATAATAGTTCAGATTTGATGAGTCTAGTTATAGCTCAGCCAGAAACATACACGGCTTGAAACTTGTAGGGCCCGTATTCACCAACCATTCTTAAGGATATTATTAGTATAATTCTCCAAGATTTTCTACATTTGAAAAGTAATACAACCTTTGACTGGCTAAACCAAATGGTTTAGCCAATCAGAAATTCTGGAGAATGAGACAAAGAATGTTTTTAAGAATGAATGAATGAATGAATTCATTCATTCATTCATTCATTCATTTGACTTAAACAAAGTTTTTCGTCATACAACATGATAATACATATAATGTAAATGACACGTGACACACTCACAGTCTCACACGCACATCTTACAAAAAACAATCTATCACACTATCAGTTTGATATAAGAATAGTTGAACTCTTTATCAGTCTGCAGATCATATAGTTCATGTAAAATTTCAATTTTTTTATCAAACGAATGGTTGGTGAATCTATGGCCCTGATTATTCCTGGTACCAGTTTCAAGCTGGGCCAATTTCTTTCTGTCATGTTGATGACTGTCATTGCCACATGACTCAATCCTCTCTTGACGCTGATCATTCATTGCTTTAAAGATGGTTATGTGTGAAAGCAGCCTGTAGCTTGGGAAGAATATTTTGTCAGGTTCTGGTAAAAGAAATTCTAGGCAAGTATGGGTAAGTCCTCTGGCTGCTGATATATAACAGAAACAATGTTGAAAACTGAATCAACCATTTACCCAAACAATCCAGAGTTTTAATGACCCTGAAGGATAGGGCTTTTGAAAACATTGTGGGAAAAGTAATAATTTAAAACAAGAACACATGTGAAAAAAAAGAACAACATTTCTAAATTTTAAAGTAATCCAACTTCTGATTGGCTGAGCCATTTGGCTTAGCCAATCAAAAGTTGTGTTACTTTCAGATTTAACAAATCTTGGAGAATAAATCTGAAAACATTCTTTCGAATGGTTGGTGAATATGGACTCCGGTTTTTAGCTAAGTCTAATCGGAGGCTGATTGTTTCAATTGTCCTTCAGCAAGGTATTTTTTCTCCAGGCCTTGTACTGGGAGACTGTAACCAGGATGTATGTACAGGAACTCTAACTCTTGACCTGAGGCACCAAAATTTTAAGCTTTTTCAAATCAAAGCATTGAAAGACCAAAAATTAACTCTTTCCATACCATAGGCGACACCAGGAGTTTTTGTGGACAGTGTAGAACAGAACATGCAGTCTGATCTCTGATCTACACTGTTCACTGCTGTATTCTAGATTATGGCCCAACTGTCTCTTGATCTTGCAAATGAACTGTATTTGTAGCCATTGAGAAAATGCAATTTATTTATTCAGAAATGAAAGAGTTAAAAAGTGTTCAAAATAAATGATGGATTCTTTTCTGAGACATTAAAAAATGTTAATAAGTGAGAATGCTTGAGACCTGCAGCATTTTTCTTCTTTCCGCAGAATGTTTCATAAAAACTTAAAAATTGTAACAGTAAGTTATGAACTTATCTGGTAATGGATTGCTGCCACAAATATAGACATAATACTGTTAAAAATAGCTTTTAACTTGATAAAAGGATGTTTGAAGAAAGGTTCTACTGGAATATCTAACAGCTGAAAGGCAAACGTGAGTTCAATATTGATCAATGGCCCAATATTTCAACGCCCAAGTCCCAATTCCAACAGGCCTAAATGGAACTATCAATTTCCTTCGAGACGATTCCCACACTTTTACCCTTTCCAACCACAGACAGCATCTGATATTGCTTATGCTTTTACAAAATACTGTGATGAATGAAGGAGTTATTCAAAATAAGCAGTCTTTACCATTTGTCATGATGTTTTCTTGATTCATCATCCGCATTTACTAATAATGTGGCTTCTTAATTGTTTTTCAAGGACAAGATAGCAGAACAGCAACAAAAGCCTCACAAAGAACAAGCAGGTCTGTAATCTGCACTGTCCACTACTGTGCAGGATATTCCACCTAAAACGTACAATATTTAATTCCTTTTAATAGACTGAAAATGGCTATTTGATTTATTCGGCACTTAAAATGTTTACCTATAACCAAATGACACATTCAAAGCATTTTGCACAAGACAAAGTTGATTGTACTAAAATGATAGGATGCAGTTTTCTATCCTTTCAAAGACAAGTCCCATCTTTTGAGCCACATTCTCTTTATTGTCTTTAACCCTCTAAGACACAATGACGACTTTTAACGACCCTCGGGAAGAAGCCTTTTGAAAACATTGTTGGAAAAAGAGAAAATGCTGGTAACCAGCATTTTCTCCTTTTCCAACAATGTTTTTTATCCTTTCAGAAACAAATTGAACTACTTGAGGCATGTGGAATTTGTTATCTGCAAAATGCTTTGAATTTGGATTGGTCTAAAATTTCCTTGTGTGGTAATGAGTTAAATGCATGCTTTCAAACATGTCTGAAAACTTGTTGTGTGGTAAATGGTTAAGAGATCTTAACTCTTTACCAAACGACAAAATTTGGACAAGAACAAACTGAAAGCATTCACAGACAACATATTAAAGTAATGAAGCTAAAATGATGATTTCTGTCTTTGATAGGGTAGACGGAAAATGCTGGTTACCTGCATTTTCTCCTTTTTTCCCACAATGTTTTCAAAAGCCTTTTCTTTCAGGGTCCTCAAAACTTGGGATTATGTGGTAAAGGGTTAACCAAATAGAGCTATGAACAGACTAGAAATGGTGCTAATCAATTGTCTAGAACTAAACGGCCTTTTTTTCTCTGATTTCCTCGACGTGGCCAACTCACGGATCATGCAATATCCTTGTAACCCAAACTGAATTAATTCTTTTATACCATACAATCCTATGGTTCTAATAACAAGGGAAAAGCCTTTTGAAAACATTGTGGTAAAAGGAGAAAATGCTGGTAACCAGTATTTTCTCCTTTTCCCCACAATGTTTTCTACCCTTCCCAGATCAAAATTCAATTTTTGAGTCACATTTATTTTTGTCATCTGCAAATGCTTTAAATTTGGACTAAAGTCTGAAACATTTTGTAAGCCCAAATTGGATGAACCCTTACCCAAACAGCAAATTTAGACTCTTCAAAACTGAAAGCAGTAGCTGACAACAAATTTAGAAAACATAGTTGGAAAAGGTCCAGACGATGCTGTTAACCAGCATTTTCTCCTTTTCCCACAATGTTTTGATAAACCTTCTTCCTGAGGTCGTTAAAAATCAGGATTGCGTGGTAAAGGGTTAAAGACAAACAGATTGATCAGAACACAAGATTGCTGCCAGATTTAGGCTCTCTCAGACCTATTTTGTGGAAAGAATTGTTACGCCCTTTACCAAACAATCCTTTGATTTAATGGCCAATAAAAAAGGTCTTTTTGTAAACATTGTCCGAAGAGGAGAAGATGCTGGTAAGCAGCATTTTCTCCTTTTCCAACAATGTTTTCTACTCTTTCAAAGATGTGCTATGACATTTAACACTTTACCAAACGTCGGACCAAATGGCCGGACCAAATCCAAAGCATTTGCAGACAATAAATTAAAGGTGGCCCAAATGGTGGAATTATTCCTTGATAAAGTAGAAAACATTGTGGGAAAAGGAGAAAATGCTGGTAACCAGCATTTTCTCCTTTTCCCACGATGTTTTTTTAAAAGGCCTCTTTCCTAGGGTTGTTAAAACCTGAGCTTGTGTGGTAAAGGGTTAACACTTTACCAGATGACAAAATTTGGACTTGTCTAAAAGTGAAAGCATTTGAAAATGACGAAGTAAATGTGGCTGAAATTATGACATTTGTCTTTGAAAAGAATAGAAACACTATGGGAAAAGGAGAAAATGCTGGTTGTTAAAACTTGGGATTGTTTGGGTAGAAAAGGTTAACCAACAACAAAATGTTAGACTGGTTGCATTGAAGGCACTTGCAGACAAAATTTTAACTGTTAAAGTGCCTTTCATGACAATAGTTGCCCTTGCAGCCAGCGTAGATTGTGATCTGACTGTACAAAACATGCAGTCTTATTTTTGATCTACAATGTCCGCTTTGCTGTGACATTCTGGAAAAATGCAACCAGTTGTAAACTGCAATTATCTTTGTCTTATTTCTAGGCTGAAAACATTTGATGGGATTATTCGAAACTCTAAGGGTTGAACGTTGCTCAAATAATTAGGTTTGTCCATAATAGGGTAGAAAACTTTGTATAAAAAGGAGAAAATGCTGGTTACCAGCATTTTCTCCATTTCTCCACAATGTTTTCAAATGCTTTTATCCTCAGAGTCATTTAAACATGGGATAGTTTGATCAAGAGTAACTCTCTTCAAAACAACCCTATGTTTTTAGCAATTGAAGACAGCTTTTGAAAATTATGAGGAGAAAAATGCTGGTAACCAGCATTTTCTCCTTTCCCCACAGTGCTTTCTGGTTTTTTGAAATCAAATTCTATCATTCGAGTCAAATTCATTTTGTCATCTACCAATACTTTCAATACAGACTTGTCAAAAATTTTGTCGTTTGGTAAAGAATTAGGCCAAAGAACATAACTATGGAATAAACCACAATACTTTTAACCTAGAGAACAGCTGCAAGATCAGACTGCATGTTCTGTGTGGTCTGATCTTGACTTTCAGCCCACAAAAGCATCAAAGTTGTCCTTGATATTATTAGATTGGCATGTTGCATATTCAAAACTAATGGTGCATTTAACTTAAAAGCAGACACTAATGCAGTAAAAATGTTATATTGCAATTACTTGATCATCTAATCAATAAATCTTTAATAACCCTTTACCAAAGGATTCCATGTTCTTATAAAACTGTTGAAGCCTTACTGTGAAAAACATTGTGGGAAAAGGAGTAAATGCTGGTAACCAGCATTGTCTGTTTTTCGCTCATTGGCTTCTACCCTTAATATATAATGATCATTTAAAACAGATTTAGTTCAGTGTTGTTTTACCAAACGACAAAATTTTGGACTTGTCCAAATTGAAAGCATTTGCTGACCACCCTGTAGTGGCATAACCATCCATGTAATATAACTGAGGGATCATTATTTTCCCCTAGATGGCATTCTTCAAATACACATCTATCTGATTTGGGCATTCTGGGTACAGAACCAGACTACTTTTCCAAGCGTTACCTTGAATTTCCCCTCTTTCTTACAGTAATTTAAAACTAAGGACTGATTGGCAAAGCATTATTATAAGATCCTGGTCTCAGAAGCTGCTTTAACCCTCTACCACACAGTAAAAATTTTCCATATCAAAGGAATTTTACAATCCACAATTCAAATGTTTTTCAAATGATTGTACTTGTCCTTTAATCTGTAATATGTAGAAAACATTGTGGGACAAGGAGAAAATGCTGGTTAACAGCATTTTCTTCTTTTCCAACAATGTTTTCAAAAGGCTTCTTTCTCAGGGTCTTTAAAACTTGAGATTGTGTGGAAAAGGATTAAGTCTTAACCCTTTATAAAACCATCATATACATTTACACTCCTACGAATGAAAACATTATGGGATTTGTTGATTGATTGTAAGGCGTTTAACACTGTTTTCAACATTAAATCAGTTATACTGCGGCGGCCGGTGCACCTATCCATGTTTCTTTTACCAGTACTCTGCAAAATATTCTTTCCAAGTCGATGGCCTCTTTCCCACATAACCATCATCGAAACAATAGTCAACAGTGAGAGAGGAACAAATCCTGTCACAATGAATATCATCAATCCTAAGAAAGAAATTGGCCGAGCCAGGGATCAAACCAGTGACCCCTTGTTCTAAAGTCCTGTATGCTACCGACTGCGCTACCGGGGCTCGGGAAACAATGTGGTGAAATGAGAAAGAGCTGGAAACAAGAATTGTTTTCTTCCGCAAAATGTTTTCTACTCCTTCAAGCACAAGTCCCATTTTTGAGCCGTGTTTGTCACCTACAAGTCTGAAACTTTGATTTTTGTTTCTGGTTGAGGGTAAAGTGTAAAGTTCCAGTTTATCTATCAGAAACTTTTAAAATTACAGAGCTGAGTGAACTTTATGAACCATAAATATGGTGATTAAGGCCATAAAAGGGCTCATCAAAGATCATCAATTTATGGCTGTGTTGATAATAGGATCAGTTCATAAGAGCATGTTATTATCCTCATAAAACTGGGTTTTTCTCAGAAGTGAAAATCATTTCCGTACTTTACAAAGTAACTTAAGGTCCAGAGAGATGAGGAATGGCAGCTGATTTGCTTGTAATTTCTGTGGAATTTGCATCACCTTCAACAAACTGTGTTGATGCTAAAGTTTGCTTGCATGGTACACATTACTACCAGTTAACCCTTTACAGCACAATCTCGATTTTAAACGACCCTGAGAAAGAAAGCTTCTGAAAACATTGTGGGAAAAGGAGAAAATGCTTGTGTAGCATTTTCTCCTTTTCCCACAATGTTTTCTGCCCTATCAAAGACAGAAATCATCATTTTAGTGACTTTTAATTTGTTGTCTTCAAATGCTTTCAATTTGGTCCAGTCCAAAATTTTGTCGTTTGGTAAAGAGTTAAAGATTTGGCAAACCTTGGAAGATATGTTGATCAAATCCTCGGCTGTATTACAATGGGTGATATGTACCTACATGGTACATTCCTTCACTGGAAATACATTACTTTACCATTCTGAAAATTGTAAGGCTCCATTTCAAAAAAAAAGAAAACGTGTCACAATTTTCTATCAAAATCTTTCTATATACATTTCCACTGCCAAAGAGTTTTTACATTCAATCATTTTTCATGGCTACCAATCTAGCTGGCAACTTTTACAGAATCTGTCTAGATGTGACTAGTGCCAGTGAATGAAACATTTGGCAAGAGGGTCTTGATGGCCCTGCATCACTCCACTGCTTTGTACCTGAAGACAGGTATAATCTGTAAATTGCCATTATTGCAATAAAATTTTACAGAAATAATAACACAGGGGAAAAGTCATGAAGAATGCAAGAAAAGTCATCTTTTATCATATGCCCTAATGATATAAATGAATAAAAAGGTCTTCTCAAGGCTCATTCATACCAAATATTTATGACTTCTGACAAAGAGTTCTTAGTATAAGATGATTTTGCTGCTTTCGACATGGATGCTAAAGTTTGGTTTTATATTTAACACATTTGGGCATAACTTTAGACATAAAATAAATCATTAGGCTGTGCATAATATTTTCTATCAGGGAATTTTGAATTTAACACACCAATCCATTATTACCAGCACAGTAAATCTACTATCATCAAGGGAGAAAAATGGTGACAAATACCTTACTACAAATTGAGAGTTCTTTCTCTTTGACCATTGCAAGGTTCACTATAGCTTATTATAAACTATAAAGAAGCAGAGCTAACAGCAGCAATGTTATATGACAGTCAAAGCATGGGCACATGAACATACCACAGCCAGACACAACAGAACATGATTGATTGATTGAATGGTGTTTTACGCTGCCCTCAACATTATTTCAGTTCTATCACTGTGACAGTTCAGATATTCATGTATTTTCTAGGTTCCACCAATACTAGGCTAGGACTCGGAAGTGTCTTGCCCAAGGACAATTCCACGAAAAACCCAGTGGATCCAGTGAGGCTTGAATCCCAGGACTCCAGGTCAAGAGTCCTACCCTTTACCATTGGGCACAAGGCACAAGGCCATGGCATAAGCTTGCTGGCCTTGGGCCAGTGAAGGCAAGTGAAACACTGTGGTTAAATACAAAATTACTACAAGAAATTTGTCTTTAGCCTCTACATTGTCAAAAGTGCTCTTATGCAAAACTATGATGTTGTCTGTAGAGTTTAAAAGCAATATTGTTATAGAACAAAAAGCTTTGGTCTATCTCCTCATCAACTTCTGTAACACTGGCATATAAATGAACCCAACCCTAAGAAGATATGCCATCCCTTAGATTGCAAATTGAGTAAGAATGATATTTTAGTCTAGAAATAATTTGCTACAAATACCTGTTATAAAAAGACTGCTTTGGCAAAAATGTATCCGCAAAGCTGACAGGGTACATCCAAGATCACAATGCATATTTTGTGCAGTCTGATCTGAATCTGAACCTACACAGGCTATTAGACATGTTCAGGGTAAAGTCTGAATACTCAATGGGCTGCAATGATGAACAATGATATTTTGACCCTTTCTGAATGAGAGACATATCTCACTTAAGTCATGACATCTACTTGATAGATCAGTGCTTCTCCATTAAATGGCATCAGTCATATCCTTTCCCATGCCTTACAAGTACAAGTACCACCATGACAAAATTTCAGGGTGAAACTCTGGGTGTGTTGAGGTCTATAGCTGTATGTTTGATTCCAGTGATATTTATGATAATCTTAATGATAAATCAATTACTCAAGTTAGCACTTCTGAGTCATTGCTATCCTATTATGTCTCATCAAACTCTTGGGTTAATTGTAAATATTTTCTACATAAGAAAGTATTACTCTCAGACAAAAACCATGTCTTTTTATGATTGGTCAATTTCATAGTAATAGGGGAAACAGGTATTCTTTTCTCCTAAAATGCCTAAAATATAATACTTTAAGATTTATATTGTGTCATTTGCAAAATCACAAAAAAAAAACAACAGCACAGAATGAGTATTATGAAGTTCTCTACTATTGTATATGTATATTTAGGAATGTGGTTTATCATTTCTAAAATACAATCAAGTTCGAATTCATATCTTCCTATGAAAAATCATTTGGTTTAACCCTTTTCCACACAACCCAGAGTAAAACAACCCAGAGTTAAACAACCCTGAACAAGACAGCATTTGAAAATTAAGTGTGAAAAGGAGAAAATGCTCAGGTAACCAGCATTTTCTCCTATTCCTACAATGTTTTCTATTCTATCTGATACAAATTCAAACATTTGTGCCATTATTATTTTGTTGTCTGCAAGTATTTTCAAATTGGACCAGCCTTTAATTTTGTTGTTTGGTAAAGAGTCAACCCTAGCAAAATGACACATGATTGATGTTCTACAATAGTACCTGTCCAGGCAATGTCAGCATGTAAATATTTTTAAATTTTTCCTCCTTATATTGCTAATTTGTGTCATCTTCACCAGTTTCCTTCTGTTTCACAAACCTGTCTCTATGGAAAAGGTTATTTCTTTACCAAACAATTGCCTGAGGAACAAGGTCTGTGAAAACATGGTGAGAAAAGGAGGAAATTATCCTTTTTCCACCTTGCTTTCTACCCTTCAACAAGCGAAATCCAATCTATGAACCATTCTATTATTTAATTTGTCAACATGAAATGTTTTCAATTTTTGGACGAATCTAAAATTTTGTCAATTTCATACAGAGTTGATAGGCTAGGAATAATATGACAGATGCCATTGAGATATTGATGTGAAAGGAAACACTGTCATTTTGAATTCCTTATTAATCAAATAGGAATCAATTGTTGTAGGTATCAGACCGAACATTCCCCGCTTTTCCGTAAACAAGAGTGACAGGAAAGCAATATTTCCGCTTCATGCTTTAAGGTCAATCATTTATTCCAGCTATATCCTGATAGCTTACTTCAGGATTGTAGCCCAGGTCTGTTTTTTATCCTTTTTACACTGGCATTACCGTGTAATATCTTAGTTGATCCTTTACCAAACAATCCCAGGTTTTCACAATTCTGGGAAAAAAGGCTTTTAGAAACATTGTGGGAAAAGGAGAAAATGCTGGTAACCAGCATTTTCTCCTTTTCCCAAAATGTTTTCTACCCTTTCAGAGAACTATCTTAAGCTCATTTGTACCAATTTTGAATTTTATATCTGCAGATCCTTAGAATTTGAGTCTTGGATTTTTTTTGTTTGAGAAACACAATCCCAAGTACTACCCTGAGAAAAAAAAACTTTTGAAAACATTGTGGGAAAAGAAGAAAATGCTGATTACTAGCATTTTCTCCTTTTCCCAACATGTTTTCTACTTCTTTGAAGAAACATACTAATACTTCACCTATATTCAATTTGTTGTCTTCAAATGCTTTCAATTCATTTGGACAAGTCAGAGAATTTTTGTGTGGTAAATAGAGGATCTTACATGAGTGTTTATGTATTATCATTTTTATCAAACGAGTTGACTAAAATTGTATGACGCGAGCCTTGGCGAGCGTCAAATACATTTTAGTCAACAAGTTTGATAAAAATGATAATACATAAACACAAATGTGAGATTCTATTTATCACATAAAACGAATAACAGACAGAAAAATATCCTGCATCATCACCTTTAGCCTCTATACCATTCACGGGTCCATGTTTACAGTTGTAGTTTGGTTTCAAATGTGTATATACACAAGTAGATAGTTCTTTGACATTGACACCGAAAGAAGAATGAAATAGTTTACAGAGGGGTCAAGTCCACCTATTTCCGCAATAATATTGATTTTAAAAGACTTTCGCCGCATTTCTTGGTTTTAATCAAACATGAAAATCAAAAAATTTCCACGCGTATACGTCTTAGCAACAATGACGTCATTTTTTTTCCACGAAACGGCGAAGCAGTACAAGTTCCCGCGCATGCTGTGGCTGATTTCTCTGGCTTCACGCGCTCATGACTGAAAACTGATCAAAACCGGGACCCAAAAAACGATAATACACTAGTGTATTATCAAAAATAAGTCATGGGTTTAATACACTGCCGGAAGAGGTTTTATGTGATAAAGAGTTTTAAATATGGGACCCTTTGGTGTATCTATCTTGTTTTTGTCATTCATTCTGGCATAAATCTCTTTAAGACATCAAAATTTTAGACTTGTTTGTATTGTAAACATTCTGCAAACCACAAAATTAAATAAAATATGATCTATGTAAGCTGATTTGTAAGAATTCTCCTTTTCCAAAAATGTTTTAACTCTTTACCAAATGACAAAATTTTGTACTGGACCAAATGAAAATATTTGCCTACAACATAATAAACAGGACTCAAAATTTTTAATTCGTTTTTTGAGGAGCTGAAAACATTTTAGGAAATATTTCCAAAAGCCCAGTCTTTCTAACCGTTGTTAAAACTGGGGATTGTGTTGTTGAATGGCTTAAAAAGCATTTTTCTTCTAATGGCAATTAGATAAAAGGTTCTACAAGAATGCAACAGCAGTATAGTTCTTAAATCATTCAGTCAAACTTCACTCCCTTGAAATGACAGAGAATGAAAACTTGGGACGTAAATTTACTTCAAAACATTACAACTTACCAGTGACTTTTTACTGTCTTAACACTTTACCAAACGACAAAATTTTGGACTAGTCCAAATTGAAAGCATTTGCAGACGACAATGTAAATGTAAATCAAAAATTGAATTTTGATTTTGGAAGGGTAGAAAACATTGTGGAAAAAGGAGAAAATGCTGGTTACCAGCATTTTCTCCTTTTTCCACAATGTTTTCAAAAGCTGTCTTTCTTAGGGTCATTAAAAGTAGGGATTGTGTGGTAAAGGGTTAAAGCAGAACATATTTGATTTCCTTTTTTTGTCATAGGAAGGAAACTGCATGTATAAAGCATTGATTTTCCTTTTGTCATACTGTTTTCAAATGTATTTTTGTAACAGACCTAAATACATCTTGATTATTGATTACCCTTGTCCTATAATTAAAGATAAAATTTGAAAAAAAAAAAATCCAACACAAACAAATTCTTAATACAGTTCTTATTCTAACTTCAAAGACTTCTAGAGGAAGTACAAAGCCAAAATGGCTCAATCAATCAAATGACTAAACTTGGAATTGTCATAGGGTGGAAATTAATTCAAATAAAATGTTCTTGGAAAAGATAGCGATTTTGTTTTATTTCTTTACCAATTATTATGGCCCTTAATGTACACCGTAGTTAGTTAGTTTTTACTTATGGTCAAAGGTGGGTAATTCTAACATCATACTAATCTTTGTTGGAATAACCTGGCCTGGATACTCTTCCTCTAAACACTGCAACTTCATTCTCTTTGTCTCTGACATATTTTGAATTACAGAAAAATTTTCATCTCAAGATATATATTATATATATTCAGGTAACGCCCCCCTTTTTGCTAAATGGTTGTTGTATGTTTATATGTTGTATTGTGACATTTGTTTGCCTAGAATCGGTTATTTAAACCGTTTACACGGATTTTCGTGATGCCATCTAAGACCGCGTAAATGAACGCAAACTTGTCTCCTTGTTATAATGGAGAGAATGCTTATTATTGCTACGTTTCGTTTTCAGATTACGTTATTCTTGTATAGTCTACGTCCATGTGTGTGAATGTCCATGTATATTGTCTGCAACATCACCCATCATCACGATTAAACATCATCATCATCAACTTCCATATCTGTCGTCATCTATCGAACCCACCACATATGCCCAGCTGAAATAAAGTAGAGCAATCCCACAACGTAGGGAAAGGCACAGATGGTCGAATAACGATGACAATGGCGCCCAACGTTTTTCTACTGTGAATACAATCAGTATAGTGCATAGAGACATGTCAATCAACACTGTGTTGTTTGGAAAGTGATACGAGTGTGTTTCTTTGGGATCCCACCAGCTATAAGGTTTAGTTGCTTCATTTCACTATACCTTAAGTGGTTAACCATTAACACTATAGGCCTACTCAGCTGCTTGGACTATTTTATAGCCCCTATAAGTTCCAAGACACCCATCTCATTCTAGATACATTGGTGATCAAAAATTTAGGAACTACTCTCAATCATTCAGCCCAATATTACATTGTGGTGACTGTGTGAATACTTTGTGGATTCGTGTTTTATGTTTTGTCCATGTGAATAAGTGTAGAGTTTTAAGATAAGAGTGTGAGTGTGTGTGGTTCTCATGAAAATTGAACATAAAGTACATAACATTCATTGAAGATTGACACTGAGATCAAAAGAACTGAGAGTGTAGGTTCAATTCAGACTGCACGTTCTATGCAGTCTGATCTTGATCTAGACTTTCAGAAAAAGTGTAGCATAAACAGTCAAAAGGGTCAAAGACAATAGTATTTAATGAGATTTAAGCATAGCCGTGTATTATATTTATTTGTCCCATTTTAATCATTAGTCATTCTATTAGTTCTTTCTTTTTTCTATCTGTCTATCCCAACATCTATCTACTAATACATTAACCATTCACCTGTAAAAACAAATCACGTGCACCGTTAACGATTTACCTGTAGGTCTGTGTTTAAATAGTGAAAGGTAAAATCCAGACGTCATAGATTATCATTAAAATATCGTGAAAAAAGGAGGAAACCTTTGTAAAGCGGACTTTCGCTATCATATATTAGAACTTGTATATGATAGATCTACTTGTTCCTACGCCCTTATGAACAAGTGTTGATATTTTTGGAAAGTTTGACTTTCGGAAAATACTTATTAGATACAGGAATAATGGTTCTGTAATCACATAATCATTATTCTGAAAGGCATTGGTTTACATTGAAATTGCGAAGGGTTCTCATCGATAGTTCTACCTGTACCTTTACACCACAAATATCGATATTTTTCACGAGTACGCGCTGTTTTCCCACCTCCGATAACAATCTTCCAGCATACTGCCGTATTGTTCAGTGGAGCTGTGGCGTAGAGGATAAGGCATCGGACTCTCAACCCGGCGGCCCAAGTTTGATCCCTACCCGGCGGCCCAAGTTTGATCCCTATATCATACCTCAATTTTTTTTTCTTCTCTCAGTTTTACTTTTCTTGCACACTTAATTAGAGTGGTTCTATTCCCGCTTCCGATTTATTTGTCTGATTTGTTCAGTTGAGTCCGAATTATTTTTCTAATTAGTTCAGTTGGTTCTTGGTTCATTAACTACCATTCCTGTCCCTTTATTGTCATACTTATCAGTGTTCATTTTTTTCTCAAACACACAACAGAAACTAGTGCCACCGTTTTAATTGGTGACTGGTTCCAACTTACTGTTATCTAAAAGGTAAGTGTTTGATTTTGTTCTGTTCATTTTATTTCGAACACTCCTGTTCCAAAATGGCGGAATATTTATCCGAGAGAGATATCCGTAGGATAAATAGAGATCATGTAAGAGAGGATATTGAGCGATGTAGAGAGGAAATGGAAATCAGAAGGAAAGAGCTTGACAAATTATTGTCAAGCGAAGAGAAGATTCAGTTAGAGAGAAGGAGAGGCCAGCCAAGGAGTTTTTCAACTCCAGCTGTTAGGAGTAAGACGCTTGATACTGAAGGGGTAGAAGAAGAAAGAAATGGGTATATTACCATTGATGAGCTACACCCCAACTCACAAGAAGAGTTTGATAGGCGCTTAAAGAGAGAAATGGATTGGATAGATTTGAAGGTCAGAGATTTTGATACTGAAAGAGATGATTTAGACAAAGTAGATCCACAGGAGGGAGCGAGAACTGACAAGAGCAGTATGGCACCAAAGGTGTGGAAAGTTGAAGACATTTTTAATGATGAAGAGAAAGAACTACAGGACAAGATAAAAAGGATGGAATTGGAAGAAGAAAGGTTGAATGATGAGTTAGCAAGAAGAGAAAGACATGAGGAGTTAAGATTGAAGGAAAGTCGAATGAAGAAGCTTCGTCAGCGAGAAAGGAGCTTAGCAGAAAGTCTAAGACAGAAGCAGAATAGGATGAGTTTTTTTGAAGAGTCAGTTGCTGAAGAAAAGTCAAGTACCAGATATGTCTTACAGAAGCCTTTTGTTCCTTTGTTAACAGAAGAAACCTATGAGGAATGGAAAGTTGAAATAGAATTCATGCTGAGGTCTGGCTTGTATCATGACGAGGTACTGAGACAAGCAGTGAGGAATTCACTAACAGGAAGAACAAGGAAAGTCTTGCTCTCCCTTAGCCCTGATGCTTCAACTAGACAAATAATTGATAAACTTGGAAGCATTTATGGGGATGTAAAAAGTGGGGAAGCTATTCTTGCTGAGTTCTATTCAGCAAAACAATTGAAAGATGAATCTGTAGCCCAGTGGGGTATCAGATTGGAGAATATGCTTCGATCAGCTATGAATAAGGGATTGGTTGGTTGGTTGTATTGGGGTTTAACGCCACTTTAACAGCAAAGGTCATATCATTGCGGTCGGTGACGCACACGTGTTTCCTGGCTTTCTCACACCAGTACCAACACAACTTTCTTTCCAAAGCCACTGACTACTTTTCTCACATGTTTCAGCACAGGTGAGAGGCGAAAATACGCCGGAAAGAAAGTTCGCCTCAACATGGTATCGAACTCACAACCACCAGGTCATGAGTCCGACACGCTCACCACTGAACCACTCGGGTGGGGCACAAGGGATTGATTAGAGCAGATTCATATGATGGATTGCTTCGAAATAGATTTTGGAGGAATCTTTATAGTGAAAAGTTGAAGTTTGCAACACGTTGGTGTTACGACACTGTTTTTGATTTCGAAGACTTGAGAATGAAAGTCAGAACAGAGGAAAATGAAATGGTTAGAGACACAAATCTTCGTCAGCCATCATCGATGCAGCAGAATGTTGAATCAGAGAGTATGAAGTTGATGAAAGAGGTACTTAGTCGTCTGAAATCTTTGGAAGAAAAGTTGGAAAAAGTGGAAAAGCAACAGAGCAAGATAAATTCAGACTCTACCAAAACTTCAGATAGTGATAAAAAGAGCAATAGTTCCAACTGGAAGAAATGGAACAGGAATAATTCGAAAAAGAATGATTCAAATAACAATCAAAAGCCTGAGAACACTGGAAAAAGTCCAAAGGATTTAAACCAGTAACTGTCTCCACTGAAGGGCGAACTGGAGACAGTAAAGATGAAATAAGCCCTATAGATGATTTTCCTTCTGAAAGTATACTTAGAAGAATAGTCGGAGGTAATAACACTGATGAAATTCTGGTCGAGGATGTTAAAGCTAAAGCATTAATAGATACAGGATCCATGGTTACTACAATCGCTTTGGATTTTTACAATGCTTTAGATCCAAAACCGGAATTAAAGCAACTGACTGATTTCAAGCTAGAAATCAATGCAGCAAATGGTCACACAGTCCCCTACATAGGATACATTGAGGCAAGACTTAAGATCCCCTTTCTTAGTGAGGCATTCTTTGATATCCCTGTGCTAGTTGTTCCTATGACTGACAATAACTATGAGGTGCCTATTATTATAGGAACCAATCTTATTCGCGAATGTCTTTCAAATGTACAAGACAGTGAGTCATCTCATATTCCAGAGGCATGGAATATGGCCTTAAAGTCAGTCGGAAACATTAAAGCCGGTATTGTGAAAGCAACTCACCGTTTTACTTTAAGACCATACGAGGCAAGGACAGTGACAGGAATTGTACACAAAACAAAACCGTCCACTTCTGTTGTCACTGAAGCATGTACTGAGTCACACTGCTCAAATAAAGTGACTGTGTGTCCTCGAGTTGTTTCACTAGATGGGATCGGAAAAACTGTTAGAGTGCCAGTGAAGCTGTGCAATCTATCAGCTCGCCCAGTCTCCATTGGTCCAAAAGCAAATCTATGTGAACTGCACGAGGTCAGTGTTTTGCGTTCTTCTCTGTCATGTCTCAAAACTCCACCTTATCACACCAAAGATGCAGATGATGCAACCACTTGTTTACAACAAGAGGCATCTTTACAGAACAGTCCAATTGAGGACATTGATCTTTCAGAAACCGATTAAAATTCTTTACAAAGAGATGAGGTAAGTAATCTTTTTCAGAAATGGACACACATTTTTTCAAAAGGTTCCACCGATCTTGGTTTTACTGATCTGGTAGAGCATGAGATACACCTAACTGATGAAAAACCATTTAAGGACCCCGCTAGGCATATATCGCCTGGTTTATTTCAAGAGATAAAGGAGCATCTGCAAGAAATGATCGATTGTGGTGCTATTAGACCCTCCTCAAGTCCGTTTTCTTCGAATGTTGTCATCGTTCGCAAGAAGGATGGCACTATTCGATTTTGTATAGATTTCAGGAAGCTTAACAAACGCACAATTAGGGATGCGTATGCTATTCCTAAAATCGAAAACACTCTACATTTACTTGCAGGTTCAAAGTATTTCTCGACTCTTGATTTGAAAGCGGGATATTGGCAGGTAGGTATGAAAGAGTCAGATAAATGTAAGACAGCTTTCAGCGTTGGCCAATTAGGTTTCTTCGAATGCAACCGTATGCCCTTCAGACTTACAAATGCCCCGGCCACTTTTCAGCGACTGATGGAATGGTGCATGGGGGAAATTAACCTCCAACAATGTCTCATTTATCTTGACGACATAATCATATTCTCTGCAACTTTTGAGGAACATGTAGAGCGACTACAAAATGTATTCAGTCGCTTGGCCGAACACAACTTAAAACTGAAAGCCAGCAAGTGTTCTTTCTTTCAGAAACAAGTTAAATACCTTGGTCACATTGTTTCTGAACATGATGTTCATGCCGACCCGGACAAGATCGAAGCAGTCAGGTCATGGCCGGAACCGATTTCTGTCAAAGAAGTTAGGCAATTTCTTGGCTTCACTGGTTACTACAGGCGCTTTATTAAAGGGTATGCATCTATAGTTAGGCCCCTGAATGATTTGCTTGTAGGTCATTGCTTGGGAAAACAAACATCCACAAAGAAAAAGGCAAAAGCTCCTTTTGTTTGGGCTGAAGTTCAGAAAATCGCTTTTGAGGAGATAAAGATGAAACTTACAAATCCTCCTGTATTAGCCTATGCAAATTATAATCTGCCGTTCATGGTTCACACAGATGCTTCTGGGGTAGGCCTTGGTGCAGTTTTGTACCAAAAGCAAGGTGATTCTGACAGAGTTATTGCCTATGCCAGCAGGAGCTTAAAACCGTCGGAGAAAAACTACCCAGCTCATAAGCAGGAATTTCTGGAACTCAAGTGGGCTATTACTGAGAAATTTAATGATTATCTCTATGGTTGTAAGTTTGAGGTTCTCTCTGATAATAACCACTTAACATATGTACAGACGACTGCAAAATTAGATGCTACATGTCATAGGTGGATGGCTGCCCTCGCTAGTTACAACTTTAGCATACATTACTGCAGTGAGAAAAAGAATGGTGATGCCGATGGCTTGTCACGTCGTCATCATATAGACTATGACTCAGTTGTTGACTCAAATGTGATTGATGCTTTGTCATTATACTCCACTGAGGATGCAAGGCAGACACCACTGGTTTATAGCCTTTCTCAGAAAGCCTCACTGTCACAGGCGACACTTTTAGAGCCTGATATACCAGAAAGTGTTTTGCAGGCTTATTCCTTATCTTCTAAGGACTGGGTCAAAGCACAGTTGGCAGATCCTGTAATATCAAAGGTTTTGTCACACCTTAATGTTGGATCAAGACCATCCTCCCAGCATGCTTTGCCAACCAATGCTACTGTCCTTAAATACCTGCGTGAATGGGACAAGCTTGAGTTGAGAGACAGGGTTCTTTTCCGTCGTGCTAAAGTAGGTGACGAGGAAAGGCTTCAACTTATCCTACCATCTGATTTACGTGAAGATGTATTTCTTTCCTTACATGATGACTTCGGTCACCAAGGCCGTGATAGAACAGTATCTTTGTTCAAAGATAGGTTCTTCTGGCCTGGCATGGAGTCTTGGATTCGTGAACGAATAAAAAAATGCCCAAGATGCATTAGAAGAAAGAGTGCTCCTAAAACTGCACCACTCGTACCAATTATGTCGACAGCACCCCTTGAGCTTGTGTGTTTAGACTACCTGAAACTCGACAGGTCCAAAGGAGGCTATGAGGATATATTGGTAGTAACAGACCATTACACCAGGTATGCTCAAGCCTATCCTACACGTAATCAAACGGCCAAGACGACTGCTCGTATACTGTTTGACAATTTCATCGTCCACTATGGGTTCCCTGCAAGACTACATAGTGATCAAGGTGCAAACTTTATGTCTTCCTTGATGTCAGAGTTGTGTTCCTTAGCTGGGATTAGCAAATCTCGTACCACCCCGTATCATGCAATGGGTAATGGTATGGCTGAGAGATTCAACCAGACATTGCTAAATATGTTGGGTACTCTCGAAGATGAAAAGAAAGCAGACTGGAAAAGTCATGTTGCCTCCCTTGTACATGCGTACAATGTCACGACGCACCCAAGTACAGGCTTTTCACCATATTTTCTCATGTTCGGACGTCACCCAAAACTTGCTCTTGACGCCTTTTTAGGTTTGACAGCCAATGATTCCTCGTCAAAAGAAACACATGAATATGTGCGTAAGTTACAGGAACGGCTGTCATCTCCATACCAGAAGGCAAGTGATGCAGCGAAGGCAACTGGGTGTTCAAACAAAGAACATTATGATGAAAAAGCAAACGCTTCCTTATTGGAAGCAGGAGACATGGTCCTGCCAAGAAACGTCAGTCTCCGCGGCCGACAGAAGTTGGCAGACAGATGGGAATCGGTGCCTTATGTTGTAATTGGAAAGCCGAATCCCGATTCTCCAGTGTACGAGATCAAAAAGGCAGCACCTGGGTCAAGGAAGACGAAAGTTATGCATCGTAACCTCTTGCTTCCTCTCAAAACAGCATCTTGTAATGACCCACAGCTGAGTTCACCTAGGTACGTAATACCAGCAAGACGACCAGGATACATTGAACGTAAGGAGGAATTGCCACCAGTGCAGAAACGGGTAAGAAAGAAACTTTCATGGCAAACGTCGGACGAATGGGTAATGTAATAGCTCGTTTGTTTGTAGGTTGTTTTGTTCAGTCTTCAGTGGGTGACTTTCAGAAGAGAGGCATCGCTTGATTTTTCAGTGTGTCATAGTTCTATCAATGAGGTTTCTTTTGACTTGTTTAAACAATTTTATTTTTCTCTTCAGTTTTATTGCCATCTTTTCGTATCCATAGTTGTCTTTTCCCATTGATTCATCTTGACTCATTTTCATTTCGTTTCATTTCGTTATAAAATGTCTTATCTGCAATTGTACTCATGAACTCTGAATTTACTTTTCAGAAGCAATTTGAAGTCGAGGACGTCTTCTTTTTCGAAGAGGGGAAGTATGTCATAGGGTGGAAATTAATTCAAATAAAATGTTCTTGGAAAAGATAGCGATTTTGTTTTATTTCTTTACCAATTATTATGGCCCTTAATGTACACCGTAGTTAGTTAGTTTTTACTTATGGTCAAATGTGGGTAATTCTAACATCATACTAATCTTTGTTGGAATAACCTGGCCTGGATACTCTTCCTCTAAACACTGCGACTTCATTCTCTTCGTCTCTGACATATTTTGAATTACAGAAAAATGTTCATCTCAAGATATATATTATATATATTCAGGTAACGCCCCCCTTTTTGCTAAATGGTTGTTGTATGTTTATATGTTGTATTGTGACATTTGTTTGCCTAGAATCGGTTATTTAAACCGTTTACACGGATTTTCGTGATGCGATCTAAGACCACGTAAATGAACGCAAACTTGTCTCCTTGTTATAATGGAGAGAATGCTTATTATTGCTATGTTTCGTTTTCAGATTACGTTATTCTTGTATAGTCTACGTCCATGTGTGTGAATGTCCATGTATATTGTCTGCAACATCACCCATCATCCACTTAAACATCATCATCATCAACTTCCATATCTGTCGTCATCTATCGAACCCACCACATACGCCCAGCCGAAATAAAGTAGAGCAATCCCACAACGTAGGGAAAGGCACGGATGGTCGAATAACGACGACAAGAGCTGAATTTACAAAGCTAAGACCTTTCATTGACATATATAATTTCAGTTATTTAACCCATTACCAGGCAACAAAATTTTAGCCTTGTCCAAATTGAGAGCTTTTGCAGACAACAATATCAGAGTGGCTCAAATGGTGCAATCTTTGTTTGATAGGGTAGAAAACATTGTGGGAAAACGAGAAAATGCTGGTTACCAGCATTTTCTCCTTTACCGACAATGTTTTCAAAAAGCTTCTTCCTCAAGGTCATCAAAAGTCATGATTGTGTGATAAAGGGTTAACTCTTTACCAAACAACAAAATTTTAAATTTGACCAATTTGAGAGCATTTATTTTGCAGGTAAAAAATTCAGTGTAGCTCAATTAATTTTATCACATAAAACCTCCCCCGGCAGTGTATTAAACCCATGACTTATTTTTGATAATACACTAGTGTATTATCGTTTTTTGGGTCCCGGTTTTGATCAATTTTCAGTCATGAGCGCGTGAAGCCAGAGAAACCAACCACAGCATGCGCGGGAATTTGTACTGCTACACCGTTTCATGGAAAAATGACGTCATTGTTGCTAAGACGTATCTGCGTGGAAAGTTGTTGATTTTTATGTTTGATTAAAACCAAGAAATGCAGCGAAAGTCTCTAAAAATCCATGTTATTTCAGAAATAGGTGGACTTGACCCCTCTATAAACTATTTCATTCTTCTTTCGGTGTAAATGTCAAAGAGCTATTTACTTGTGTATATACACATTTGAAACCAAACTACAACTGTAAAAATGGACCCGTGAACGGTATAGAGGCTAAGGTGATGATGCAGGAGATTTTTCTGTCTGTCATTCGTTTTATGTGATAAATAGAATCTCACATTCGTGTTTATGTATTATCATTTTTATCAAACTCGTTGACTAAAATGTATTTGACGCTCGCCAAGGCTCGCGTCATACAATTTTAGTCAACTCATTTGATAAAAATGATAATACATAAACACTCATGTAAGATCCTCTATATTTCTTTTTTTGAAGAGGTAAAAAGAAGTGTGGGAAAAGGATAAAATGCTGGTTACCAACATTTCCTCCTTTTCCAACAATGTTTTCAAAGGGCTTTTTCGTCAGGGTTGTGTGGTAAAGAGTTAACATATACTTTCTTCTCTTCATACTCACAAAACGTGGCACACAGGATTAACCCTGTAATTGAATCACCAAATTTAAGACTTATGTCAAAATCTAAAGCATTTTGTAGATGTGACAAACAAAATGGTTTACCAGCATTTTCTCCTTTTCCCATGATGTTTTCAAAAGGCTTCTTTGTCATGGTCATCAAAATGTGGGATCAGGGGTGAAACCCGGGTTCAGAACCATTACGCACTAGAAATAAAGAGAGCTATTTCACCCATAGGCTGCTAAGTGAAAAGCAATGTGCAAATTATGCAGACATTGTCACCAAAGGTCAGACTGCCTGATCTACTCTGTCCAATACAGTAAGATTTTCCATATAAAACAAAAATTTGGATGAAGTCTCAATATTTGGATTATTACAATCGGTTGGAAATTTTCCATTTTTTGAAGTGGTCTTAGACTTCATTATGAAGATGAAGTTGTTCTATAAAGTGATTAAAGAATTTTTTTATTGTTCCCAATTTTTCTACATTACGCACTTGCGTATTGGGCATTTGGTGATTAGGTGGTAAAGGGTTAAAAAATGTTACAAAAGTAGTATAAAGGATTCGAAAACTAGTGTAAAGGATTCAAATGGGCAACAGTATCAATAAGGGAAATCTTGATCAAGGTTTAGTCCCCGTATTAATTAAGGTAGCTCAATAGCAACACTTCAGTTCATTAAGGGAAGGCTTAGTGTTTCTGTTAGTATATATTCCAAAGTCAATATTCCTTCCTTGGAAGTAATTAGATCTCTTTTCATATTCTGACAAACCAGGATATTGGATTGCACATTTATACCACGACACTCTTTCGCATGCAGTCCCCGCTGGGACCGGCTTGTTCTCTAAGAATTCTAGATCTATCATCACCTCTTCATTTGTGTTGCATGAATGTGCACTGGATGTGTTATTTACACAATTTAAACTGTAATAAAACCTGCCATTTCCAAACAAGAGCACACAATGCTTGGCTGCAAGAGCTTGAATTTCAGATAGAACTTTAAGTCGAAAAAGGGGCATAACAATGTCAAAAATTTTTTGATGGCTACCAGCCCATGTTGTATGGGTTCCCCTTTTGATAGTTTACAACTTGTCAAAGTTTGAAGAAAACATCTTCAGAGATATTACAAAATGTCAACATTTTTGCACGCTAAAGGTGATGCAGGTGACCCAAAAAATGGTGCAGCTATGACAATAACTCGATGTTTTCTTCGAAAACAGCCGAGCTAAAAAATATAACCCTCTCACAGCGCCAAATCGATGAATTTATTATTTGCATTTTCTAAAAAGACAAAGATACAAAGATTTCAATGTCAGTTGTAGCAAATATCTAGGCAGATATGGCATGATCAAACACTCTTTTTTTTTTTTCCAGAGAACCATTTTAGAACCATTCCAGAATTATTCTTGAACAAATTTTCAGCAATTTCAGCACAGATGTTCTCAAAATTTGTGCTCTTTTAACATTCTAAAACTGTTCCTTAATCATTCATCTAGATAAGTTTTCTGTAAAAGGGCAATCGAAACATGTAGTCACAAGGAAATAACAGGAAAAGTATTCTGGTTGGTGTGTTATCTTACTTACACAACAATATTAATGAGAAATTTATGAATAGAAGGAAGTAACTACACTTTTAGGGGAAACAATTCTGCATTCAGAAGTAGGTCTAATTTGACAGAAACAATAGCTTCTATAAACTCCTCTAGAAATTTCATCATCCTATTCTGCAGCAGCTACCACCTTAACCTACCTCAATTGGCTGTAATTTGAATACCTTGAAACTTTTGGTTTTCTCCTCTTTTTAACCCAAACATAAAGATCTCATCAGGCTGTGCACGGCCTGGACAAAGCATCAGTTATGTTTAAAACAAATATGGGTCATGCTCTCTGATGAGGGGGTTTAAAGTAACAATAACTGCCAAAAGTAAACAAAGCCGATGTAAAAATGCATCTTACCGTAATTTAGATCATACCATGTAAAAGTATGACAATTTTTGTGAAGATGACAATCTGTTTTCGTAGGATCAGTCTAAGTTTCAGTCACTGGTAAAGAAATTAATTTCAAAACTAGGTTAAAACCTGCCAGGTCACTCTATCTTCTGTTTACTTTTTGCCTGATTTTATAATTTATTTTTCTGCCATCGACTTACTCTTGGACCGACCACACAATAACAGATTGTCATCTTCACAATATTTTCCATACTTTTAAATGGTATGATTTAAACTAAAATGCATTTTAACACCTACTGTGATTTTTTTGCCACTATTTGGCCTTCAAGGTATCTTCAACAAGAGGGCCATGATGGCCCTGTATCGCTCCACTGGCTAATAAGTAAAACCACTACATGCCAAACTTTACAATACTTGGCAAATTGGTTTTGAACATGAGACCCCTGAAACAGAACTAAAATTGGTAGCCCTAAGTCTTATGGTCAGTAACAAGAAGATTTCTAAAGTTTTCACTATATAAACCCATGTAAAACTTCTGACCCCTGGGGTGGGATCAAATTCGACCCTAGGGCTATAATTTGGGCACTCTTGGTAAAGACCCACTAGATAAAGCTACGTTCAAAATTTGGTAACCCTAGGCTTTATGACCAAGTACAGGGAGATTTCTAAAGTTTTCACCATACATACCCATGTAAAACTTGTGACCCCCTGGGGCGAAGCCAAATTTGACCCCAAGGCTATAATTTGGGCACTCTTGGTAGGGGCCCACTAGATAAAGCCACATGCAAAATTTGGTAGCCCTAGGCCGTATGGCTAGGTGCAGGGAGAGTTCTAAAGTTTTCTCAATATATGCCCATGTAAAACTTGTGACCCCTGGGGCGGGGCCAAATTTGACCCCAGGGCTTTAATTTGGGCACTCTTGGTAGGGCCCACTAGATAAAGCCACATGCAAAATTTGGTAGCCCTAGGCCTTATGGCTAGGTGCAGGGAGACTTCTAAAGTTTTCTCTATATAAGCCCATGTAAAACTTGTGACCCCCGGGGCGGGGCCAATTTTGACCCCAGGGCTATAATTTGAAGAAACTTGATAGAGGTCTACTAGATAAAGCTACACGCGAAATTTGGTAGCCCTAGGCCTTATGGTTTCAGACAAGAAAATTTTCAAAGATTTCCAATATTTTTAAGTTTTGTTGCCATGGCAACCAGAGTTTTTGAAGGAATAAATTTTTTTTTTAAAGAAATTCTGAAGAGGACCATGGCAGGATCATTTCTGTGAAGTTTCATAAAAATTGGATGAGTAGTTTCAGAGAAGAAGATGTTTGAAATAAAAGTTCACGCACGCACGCACACACAGATGGACGGACAGGCGCACGACAGACACCGGGCCATGACATAAGCCCGCTGGCCTTCGGCCAGTGGAGCTAAAAAGTATTAAACTAGGTCTGCCTGCGCAGTCCAGATAAGCTAACCTGGTTAAAACCTTTTGCTAGTGGTAAATTATCTGCATATCAAAGGACCAGTCTACCTCATGATTCAGTCACTTAATTGACAAAATGGATTTTAATTCTTTCCTTATTGAAGACGACAAAAGATCCTTTTGTGGACAGTGTAGATCAAAATCAGACTGCACAGAACGCGCAGTCTGATCTCTGATCTACACTGTTCACTCCTCTATTCTAGATTATCCCTCTTTTCATCTTGCTGTGGAACTATACTTGCTGCCATTGAAAACGTGTAGTTTATTTATTCGATAGTGAAAGAGTTAAGGATGTATAATTATGTGATGACTTGCCTATCATAATGCATCACAGAGATACATTAAACCCCCTTTCCTAAGAGCACTGCTCACATGAGGTACATAAACTTTAGTCATACTCTGCGATTTAGTCAACCAGCAACCCGTGCTGCAAGCCCTATATGGCTTGCAACATGCGAAAATGGGCATTCTGACATTTGCGTAAAGTGTCGTCTCTGATCAGCCTGCGCGGCTGGCGCAGGCTAATCAGAAACGACACTTTCCGTTTTTATGTAATTTTCTGTTTTGCCCAAGTCTACTGAAGAACAAAATCAAATGTAGATGTAAAGTGTTGTCTCGGATTAGCCTGCGCGGACTGCGCAGGCTGATCTGCGATGACACTTTACCCAAATGTACAAATGCCCCTTTTCACATGTTGCAAGCCGTATATCACACCCTGAGCCCCTGTGCTTAGCAGTTAGAAGCATAATTTCATATGTTTCATTCTGTGATTTCCTAACACTTATCACACAATCCTGAGTTTTAACAACCCTGTACAAAAGACTTTTGAAAACACTGACAATATGGTGAAAAATGGAGATAGTAATGGTGACCAGCATTTTCTCCTGTTCCTAGAGTGTTATTCACCCTTTGAAAAACAAATTCCATTATTTGTAGCAACATTTATGTTTCTGCAAATGCTTTCAGTTCTGACAACTGTAAGATTTTATCTGTCTGTTTGTTTGCTTGCATGCTGTTTTACGCCAATTTCAACATTACTCTAGTTAAACTTTGGCAGTCCGTGCACCTATCCATGCTTCCTGGAGTTAAGATAAGGAATGTTCTTAAGAATGGTTGACAAATACAGACTTGGATCTGGACTTTCCCTGGGCAATGAAAGGGCTTTTAAAGTCAAGGCTATTTGTGGAATTTATTGTTTCATGAGATATTGAACAAGTCAAGACAGCCATTGTAAATGGCCATATTGGTTGTAAATATCCTTGAATCAATGGAATCTCTTTTATCCTAAGAGCATTTCTTGTAGACTAAATGGACATTTTCAGTCAGGGAAAAGCATCTATTAATCCTTTACCTCACAATCCCTTTAAACAATCTGGATGAATCGAAACTTTTGTCCACTGGCACAGATGTTTTATGATTGTTTAATATTTCAAGACTGTTCCAGCCAAACATGGATTAACCCTTCAAGTGCCTTTCACAACTATAGTTGCTTTTGGGGCCATTGTAGTTCAAGATCAGACCACACAAAATGTGCAGTCTGATCTTTGATCTACACTGTCCATATTGCTGGAAGACTATAGACTATAGCCACCATAATAATTATTACAAGTATTGTGGTCTTATTTCTTTACTAAAAATGTCTGTTGGGTTTATAAGATAAGACTGCATACAGTAAAATCTCGATATTTCCAATCTCGAACATTCGAGGACCCCGTATTTTTCGAGGAATTTCCATAGTCCCGGCAAAAACTCCACTATATTAAACCAAAAATAGATCGGTAATTTCGAGTCTCAATAATCTGAAAATTTGAACATGTGTGTTGGTCCCTGTCATCAATTTGCCTCTTTAAATTGATTGTTAATTCGAACACATTATTTTCTCACCTCTCAATTAATTGTTTTCACACCTTTCCCAGCAAAGGAATTTTCGGCGTCGGCCCGTCCACGGTGTAGTGTAAGATTTACAATCTGTGACAATTACTACCAGAGATTCATACTACAATACGATTTTGAAAAGGAGTTGACCTTGATTTGATAATAAGAGGTTAATTATATTAAGTCTGACATGTTTGCTTCTACCATCCCTTCCTTCGATTATGTTGTTTGATATTTCATTCTATAAAATCACTCGAGTATTTCAGTCCTGATTAGACAACTGATTTTATCCCCGACTTCATTCTTTTTTTTTTACGTATGTGCCCACATCACATGTTCAAAGTCAATTTTGACGCTAAAAAGACAGTTTGAAGCTTTGTGATTGGAGAATGTCTCATTTTTTATCATTTTTCGTGTCTATCTATTTTTATCATCGGGTTTTCCCGCCTTCATTCTTTGATCATTTTCAACACTTTTCAAATCGTAATATTCAAAGATATTTAATTGAAACAGCGGTATCCGAGGAACTTAAATCCATACACGTGTAGGCTTAAATGTTTTTGATACCGTATTATATCTTACCTTCTGCTGTTTTCCTAGGTCAAAAAATAATAATGCGCTTTCTTTCCCGTGGGGTGACAGTTAATGGGGGCGAATACAACAGGGCAAATTTTATGAATTTGAAAGAAAAACTAGAGTATGACCTTTCCAAAACCTCCCAGGATGAAAGGAATTTTAACGTGACTTATTTCCAAGAACTCATATGGTCAGATTTGTTGCATTTAGAGAAAATAACCCTTTTGATATGATATTCTTTGAATATTATGAAAAAAGGGAACGAAAACTCGGATTTATTGCGGGGGGGGGGGGTTTAGTAGATGTTAACTTTACTTGCTGATCTTGAATGGAATTCATTTTTTCAGACATTTTGGATAATTCGAAAACTGCAATAATTCGAATATTTTGCTTGTCCCCATGGGACTTCGAATTATCGAGGTTTTACTGTACTTTATGCAGTCTGTTCTTGACCAGCTTTAGTTGTGCTTGACATTCTGTAATACGCCCATCACACCAAACTGGTCCTCACCATGTTCCGAAAATTGTTGCCAAACAGACTACAACTGTGTTCGAACAGAGTGGACGTACTAGCAACCTTTTACAATCTGTTTACCAACTTCATGGACCGGCTAGGACGGAAAGCCTTTGCTCCAGAACTTTGAGCCTGCTCAAAATTTTTTGCCGTCCATCCCGTCCTGTAATTAGATGGAGTGACAACGTACTTAAAACGAGATGGACATACTACAAACCAAACTGCTGTACTTCTATCCTATTAGGGACATATTACAATGTGGTCTGGCATCAATTGGCAGCATGACTGTTTGCACACTGTCTGAAATTACATGTTCTACCCAGACTGCAAGCTGTTTTACGTTTTTTTAAGACAGGGTAAAACATGCTATGATCTAGTTTGGTGTTACGGGGACTTTAGGCATTATTAGGTCAAAATTACACATTCTACCCGACCGCAACCAGTTTAACGATTTTGTTAAGACGGGGTAAAACGTCCTAAGATTTAGTTTGGTGTGACAGGGGCTTAACTTTAGCAGATAACACATTACAGGTAGCCTGTTCCTAATGAAAAATTTTGCCGATGATGTTTAAACATGGCTCGAATGCTTAGAAACTACAAAATATACAGGAAAAGCAGAAACTGCTAGTTACTGGAATTTTATCCCTGTCCCATAATGTTTTGAAAAACATTTCTTATGGTGGCTAACTCTTTACCAAACAACAAAATTTTAGACTAGTCCATTATGCAGACGACAAAATAAATCTGACTGAAAAAAGTGAAATTTGATTTGGGAGGGGTAGAAAATATTGTGGTAAAAGGTGAAAATGCTGGTACCAGCATTTTCTCCTTTTCCAACAATGTTTTTAAGAGGCTTATTCCTCAGAGTCAATAAAAGTTTGTATTATGACTTGTGGTAAAGGGTTAAAAGATGGGATTGTTTAACCTTGAACCAAACAATCCCATGTTTTAACAACGCTCAGAAAGACAGCTTTTAAAAACATCGTGGGAAAAGGAAAAAATGCTGGTAACCAGCTTTTTCCCTTTGTCCCACAATTTTTTCCACCATTTGAAAGATATATGTTTTGAAAAACATCTAATTTGTCATCTGCAAATGCTTTCATTTTGGATCAAGCTAAAAGTTTTTCGTGTGGTAAAGAGTTATCTCTGTACTACACGACAAAATTTAGACTGGTCCAAATTCAAAGCAATTGCAGATGATAAAATAAATGTGACTGAAAAACTGAATTTCGTTTTTTGGAAAGGTAGAAAACATTGTGGGAAAAGGAGAAAATGCTGGTTACCAGCATTTTCTCCTTTTCCCACAATGTTTTCAAAAACTTTGTTTCAGAGTCGTAAAAAGTCAGGATTGTGTGGTAAAGGGTTTAGAGTACAAAAAAGCACTTTGTGTGACAAAGTATGAAGCAACAGCTGGTACCTTTGACTTCTCTGTAACCTGCTGGGAAATCTGTACCCTTAGACAACCAGTGTCCGTATTCACCAACCATTCTTAAGAATATTGTTAGTCTTATCCTGCAAGATTTTCTAAAGGTGAAAGTAACACAACTTCTGATTGGCTAAACCAAATGGTTTAGCCAATCAGAAGTTGTGTTACTTTCACATATAGAAAATACTGGAAAATAAGACTAAGAAACTTCTCAAGAATGGTTGGTGAATATGGATTCAAATAAAACAATGACCAGCCTCAAAAGCTCAAGTGGTAAAGCATAGGACTTGTAAATGTCAAATCCTTGGCCACTTGAGAGTGTGGGTTTGAGTTCCAAGGCTGGCCAGCTAATATTACTAATTGTCTTTTGGATGTGGTATTAAACAGTGGTCCCATGTTATGGTTCTGTAGAGAACATTAACCTTTTCTTTCTATAGTGCCTGCAAGCACGCTTTTATGTACATTTTTCTACATGTACTACGACACAGTGTAATCAAAAATTAATGTCCATGTCAAAAACAAAACAAAAAATCAATCTTTTGAGGTTTTTTCAAGGCAAATAATGACTCAAAAGGTGAGATATTCTGCCGAGGAAGCAAAATAATGCCAAGAATGAAAAGGTTAAAGAACCAGGTGTAACTTAGGAAGGGCTTCCTCCTGTATCTTGTCTTGCACTATTCCTAAGCCTTCTCTCTTCAAGGTAATTATTGTGTGATAAAGAGTTAAAAAGTCTATCGAAATATTTTGGTGCGACTCAAAACTCTGCTGGTTAACTCTTTACCAAACAACAAAATTTTAGACTTGTCCAAATTGAAAGTATTTGCAGGTGACAAGATAAATGTTGGTAAAATGATGGAATTATTTTCGACTGGGCAGAAAACATTGTGGGAAAAGGAAAAAATGCTGGTTACCAGCATTTTCTCGTTTTCCCACAATGTTTTCAAAAGGCTTCTTTTTTAGGGTTGTCAAACCTCAGAATTGTGTGGTAAAGAGTTAAACAGTTAAAAGTCTTTTCCAAACAACAAAACTTTGGACTCGACAAGTGAAGAGAAGCTCAAATGATGGTTTTTGTCTTGCATCAAATAGAAAACATTGTGGGAAAAGGAGAAAATGCTGACTACCAGCATTTTCTCCTTTTCCAACAATTTTTATAAAAGCCTCCTTCCTTTACACTCTGGACTGTGCGGTAAAGTGTTAAAGGAGTGTTGCATCATACCTAATGAACAAGTCATCTCTTGAAATCAAATAAGCATTTTCAAGGGGAAGCATGTTACCAACATTTTCTCTGTTTCCCACAATGTTTTCAAAACCCTTTTTCTTCAGGGTCTCTGGATTGTGTGGTTAAGGATTAAAGGAGTGTTGCATCATACCTAATCAACAAGTCATCTTTTGAAATAAAATCAGCATCTTCAAGGGGAAGCGTGCAATATCTTTGTTGCTCTAACAATCTGCCCATTGTATAATGGCCAACTTATAATGATCTTTAATGACTTCATCAATACAGATGGGATAATGAAAAACTTGTTCAATCCCTTAACCCTCTACCACACAGCAAAATTTTAGATTTGTCCATATTGGTGGAATTTTCAGATGACAATTCAAATGTTTTTCAAATGATAGTATTTGTCCTTGAAAAGATACAAAACATTCTGGAAAAGGAGAAAATCCTGGCATTACATCCCACCTTTTCAAATCTCTTCTTTCTACAGGTATTTAAAGGGCAAATCAACAAGTTTCAGATATGGTTAATTTTCAAATCTACACTTATCAAATGGTAACCTGGTAATGTTGTAATTAGAAAAAAAAATTAGTAAAAGTACTTTTTTTCAATTCATATTTCTGCTTATTAATTTTTATTGCATCGCTTATCTCCCTTACTTATTGTTGCGTCCCTTGATTTGTGACGTCATAGGAGAGATTGTTTCAATATGGACGTTGTTTACGATAGTGAACTGAGCGATACTAAAGACGAAGAAATAGATGATTCTGGGCCGGTAAGGCCGTACATGTACGAGCCAATTTTTAAAGAAACTTATTAAGTTTCTGATGATGAGGATAAAAGTAACTTTTCGCCCACTGATGACGAAAATGACGATGTTGTGCCAGACTTTTCAACGCGTTGAGTATTGCGTGCTGTTGAAATACTTCTATTACGGGGCGAACATCGCTTACAGAAATATTATTCTATACATGATAAAATTAAGTGTATGGCATAAACTTTGTTTCACATGAAGCATTTTCAGTAGATTAACGGGCGGAATTAAACAACAACAAAAAAAAAAAAACGGTTTCAAAACAGTTCCACAACAAGACAGTTCCCCGACACTTTTGAAGACATTTCCCCGAAACTTTAGTTTCATGTCAAATAACCCTTTTCTTGACTTTTACGATTGATAATCGTGAGATGTTAGTTCTAACTATTTGTTGATGGGTCCTTGTTGATATTTGTACCTTGTAAAGAATTCTGTAAACTTTGACGAGTACAAGTTTATTCTCTCGTGGGTGAAGGGTTACACAATATATCACGATTTTAATGAGAGCAAGAATATTTTGAAATGCTGTTAACCAGCATGAAATTTAATAAAAGAATATGTTCCGAGATTATTAAGAGTTAATTCTCAAAATTATTTTGAAAATTATTTTAGTTGTATTTCTTACCATACAGAAATACATGAACATCAGAGAGAGGGAGAGGGGATCTACCTGTGTGAAATACTTTTTTGCTGTTTACCTTGTCCACATGATCCATTCAATGCAAAAATTTATCATATATGTATAGCTATTGTATGTTCCATATAGAGCTTCTCAGTGAAAGTCTTAAACTCTGAATTGTAATTTGTTCAGTTCTTGTTTGTCTTATGCAAATTGTTTCAATTTGAGTAAGTCTCAAATTGGTCTACCGTCTACTAGGGACTGAGCGGTTAATACTGACATTCCGGTCAAATTGCAGTAAAGACGACTTCAGATTCATTGTAAAAACATAGAAAGAGCTGGTAACTATCAATTGGTCCTTTATCCACAATTTCATTAGGAACAGGCTACCTGTAATGTGTTATCTGTCACACCAAACTAAATCTTAGGACGTTTTACCCCGTCTTAACAAAATCGTTAAACTGGTTGCGGTTGGGTAGAATGTGTAATTTTGACCTAATAATGCCTAAAGTCCCCATAACACCAAACTAGATCTTATCATGTTTTACCCTGTCTTAAAAAAACGTAAAACAGCTTGCAGTCTGGGTAGAACATGTAATTTCAGACAGGGATAACGTAGAAAAGGGTAAAATAGTACGAATAACAATTCATGAATTCTAATTTCAAGAAAAAAAGAAATTACCTACTTCATGTTGGATTTTCTTTTTGGAAATTGCCGTTGCGGAATGTCTGTCTTTCGGAGTTTCGGTTTAAGGCCTATCTCCTTTCGACTCGGAGTTTCGAATAATGTCAGTACAGCGTCAGGTTTTAACCGCAGCCTAAAATTCCTATAACCAACTTCTTTTGCGAGTTTTGGACTTATTAAGAACTGACTGTCATCGAAGTATTTCAGACACAATTTCGAATGAACCGATGGCAAAAAATCCGTTGCTACTGTCAGGCCCCGGTTTAAACGTTGAATCCATAGTTTCCTCCTTTTTAATTCCTTCGGAAATTTGAAAATACTAATTCTATGAGTTCCCGAATCGACGTTGCAGCCATAGGCTGCACAATTTACCATTTTTTCGGCTCAATTCTCATTTAATTCTCAGATATCTGCATACAATCATCCGCGTTCCTACTTATTGTCTACTGACGGTATACACAGACTGACTCGACAATGACGTCACACATGCACAGGAGATAAGCGAATCAGGGGAAGTAAGCCATGTACCATTTTTAGGGCCGTATATCAGCGTGACCATTCGGCCATGGTTATGGCATGTTACAGGGTGGTATTTATGAAAAATGACGGACACATGTTTGACTGACATCATTTGCAGCTGATTAAAGGAAAAAAACAGTCTGGTCAAAATATTTTAGGATTTGCCCTTTAAGACTCGGGAAAGTGTTGTGAAAACATAAATCTTTACCAGATGATCAAATTTTGGACATTTCCCACAATGTTTTCTACCCTTCCCAAAACAAATTTCAAATTTTGAGTCACATTTATTTTGTTGTCTGTAGATGGTTTCAATTCAGTAACGTCCAAAATTTTGTTGTGTGGTAAAGGGTTAAAGTGTTGTTTGCAAATGCTTTCAATTTGGGTCGATCTAAAGTTTTATTATAATCTGGTAAAGATTTGACCCTTTACCGCACAATGCAGACTTTTAACGACCCTAGGAGAGAAGCGTTTTGAAAACATTGTGGGAAAAGGAGAAAATGCTGGAAACCAGCATTTTCTCCTTTTCCCACAATGTTTTCTACTCTATCAAAGAAACATTGCATCATTTGAGCTATAATGAAATTGTCGTCTGCAAATGCTTTCAATTTGGACAAGGCTACAATTTTATTGTCTTGTAAAGGGTTAAAATGATAAAATTTGTTCTTGGAATGGCCTTCTTCCTCAGGGACACTGACTACCACGATTGTTTAACCCTTTACCACACAGTGATGACTTTTGACGACCCTTGAAAAGAAGTTTTTTGAAAACATTGTGGGAAAAGGAGAAAATGCTGGTAACCAGCATTTTCTCCTTTTCCCACAATGTTTTCTACCCAATCAATAAACAATTGCACCATTTGAGCCACACTGAAATTGTCGTCTGCAAATGCCTTCAATTTGGACAGGGCTAAAATTTTGTCGTCTGGTAAAGGGTTAAAGAGTTTAACTCTTTACCAAATGACAAAATTTTAGACTGGTCCAAATTGAAAGCAATTGCAGACGACAAAATAAAAGTGACTGAAAATTTGAAATTTGCTTTGTGAAGGGTAGAAAACATTGTGGGAAAAGGAGAAAATGATGGTTATCAGCATTTTCTCCTTTTCCCACAATGTTTTCAAAAGGCTTCTTTCTCAGGGTCGTTAAAAGTCGGAATTGTGTGGTAAAGAGTTTAAAGGTAAGCAGTCCAACCCTTTACCAGCCGACAACTTTTTAGATTTGTCCAAACTGAAAGCATTTACAGACATCAAATTTAATTCGTTGCAGCCCAAACGAAGATTTCTGTCTTTGAAATGGTAGAAAACACTGTAGAAAATATAAAGAAAATGCTGGTAACCAGTATTTTCTCCTTTTCCTACAGTGTTTTCTAAAGTTTTCTCGGTCAAGGTGGTTAAAACTGCTGGATCCTGTGATAAAAGATTAAAGAAACCTTCTTGGCACACTAAAGGTCAGACCCAATGCCCAAAGGTACAATAACAGGCTCATATTGAATGGATTCTAGTACATACATGTATATCACAATATAAAATTTAATGAACAGACAATAAAGAACACATGAGAGAAAAAAAAAGCGCTAGTTTTCCCTAGTTACTTGTCACCGTAATACTAAAAACCCTTCTACAGCATCATGGGTTCTACATAGTATATCCTTACATAAACATAATGGGTTAAGTTAATCAATCAATGCCCAACCTTCCATTATTTTCATTAAACCCTTTGAGTTACAAAACAAAATGTCATACTCTGGCATTAAACCCTTTACCAAACAAACCTGACTTTTAATAACCCTGAGAAAAACAGCCTTTTAAAACATTGTGGGAAATGAAGAAAATCCTGGTAACCAGCATTTTCAACATTTCCTCCAATGTTTTTTTACCCTTTCAAAGACCATTTCCTTGTTTGTGACATATCTAATTTATTGTCTGCAATTGCTTTATATTTGGACAAGTCTACGATTTTGTCACTTGGGAAAGAATAAACACTTTAAACACAATCCCGAGTTTTAACCACCTAAAAGTAGTAGAAAGGGCAGAAAGATTGTGGAAAAAGGAGAAAATACCAGTTACCAGCTGACAACATTCGTGGGAAAAGAAGAAAATACTGGTAAGCAGCATTTTCTCCTTTTCCCACAATGTTTCCAAAAGGTTTATACCCCAGGGTTGGTAGAACTCTGGACTGTTTGGTATATGGTAAAAAAATTGTTTCCAACATTATCATGTTATAGGTTAATTAACACATCATGTTTCCTATGCTCTTATAATGAACCTAATCAGCCAAATGTTTCAAAATTAACCATTCATTTTTTTTTTATCAAAAAAGATATTGGCAAATACTTAATGCTACAGAATCCATTCAGCATGACCATGTTGCTCGGTGATTAGCATATCTGACTCGTAACCTGGTGTTTGCAAGTTCGATACCTGGTTGAGGCAAACTTTTTTTTCATCAATTTTTTGCCTCTCACCTCTGATACACGTGAGAAAAGTAGTCAGTGACTTGGATAGAAAGTTTTGTCAGTACTGGTGTGAGAAAGCCAGGAAACACATGCATAGGTGCACCTGTGAAATGACCTAAGCTGTTAAAAGCTGCACTAAACTCCATACAAACAAACTATAATTTTGTCATCCAGTAAAGAGTTTACCATGATCTAACTGAAAGCATATTCGAGCCAAAATAATCTTGAAATAACATTACATTCGCTTTTTTCTGCTTGAAAAGGCTCATTTCATCAATTCAGGGCTTTAAAGATATATATATATATATATATATATATATATATATATATATATATATATATATATATATATATATATATATATATATATATATGTGGGCCATGCTCTGTGAAAAGGGGGCTTAATGACACTGAAATGACGTCGAGAAAATCGCATTTAAAGTGACGTCATTATTTTTGTTGTTTACATGTGGTTTTCAAGAGAGCGGTTCATTACAAAATATTATCACCTATTTTGAGGAGACCTTAGATCTGTTTTACAGTACGTGTACAGGGGAACTGTCATACTATGTCTGTATTTTAATCCTCAATTTTCAATCGGGGATAGACGGTGAAATTGAGGTTAGTAGATTTGTTGGTACAGATCTATTTTTAATCAGCTACACGCCGTTTACAAATATCGGAATAATGAGCGCCATTTTTGCAGTTAGATCTATGGACATCCATCTGATTTTGGATCTAAAAACAGTATCCAGTATTTGTTACCGTGTGTTACACTGGTTTTTTTCAAGGGCCATAGCAAGATTTTAAAAAAAAAGGTTCGTTTTTCAAACCGTTTATCCAAACCCCCCCCCCGTCCGAAAAACATATATATAAAAATATGTTAATTATTATAAAATCCCCTCAAGTCCACATATTTTGCCTTGCCTGAGATTGAGTCACCACAGTCACTCTTACTTTTTTTCTCCATCTATCACTGCGATGGTCGATTATTAAAATTGTAAGTAGATCTTTGTACAGTTTAGTCAGCCTGCGTAGAACATTTAGGCGCATATGCATTTTTAAAAACAATTTATTTTCTGTTCATACTAAAGGTCTAGTATATATTCATGTCAATATTTAGTACATTTTATTTGCTGTTTTCAGCATTCTGTTAGTTATGTCACTGTGGCCAGAGCACTTTTCCATGCGTTTTTGTAGCTTCGCTTATTCGGAGTACTTCGCACAATATTCACCCCAAGCCACCAACTGCTTTCCCACAAAACCGCAATAAAAAGGTCGGTGGTGAAGAGGAATGAATCCTGTCGCAATGACTTTCATCAATCCATGGAAAGAAACTCGCTGAGCTTAGGATTCGAGCCAGAGGCCTCCTGGTATAAAGTCCTGTTCGCTTCCGACTGCGCTACTGGACTCGGCTAATTCTATTTTAGGAAGAACCCAGTTGCTAAACATCAATACCGAGTGTTTTCAAACAGAACTGATAAATGTCCGGTTATTCATTTATTTATTCTTTGCAAATCAACAAATTAAAAGTAAAACGTTTCTTTTTTTTTTCCACTTCTCTCACTATTTTTCAATATCAACTGGAGCTGGAGAATCCGTTTTCAGGCCACTTAAAAGGGTCTTTAACATACACATCATCTATCTCACAGGGTGCTGATTACTAAAACTTCCAAGATGATCAAACTGATATGCAAAATGATGATGTTGATGGTGATATTTTTATGACAGAGGGGAGTTAAAAGTTAAGGAACGAGTGCAAAGATTCGTAGAACCCGACCGGGTAGCTCAGTTGTTAGTGTTGCCGTATCTGACTCATGACCTGATGGTTGCGGGTTCTATACCCAGTTGTGGCAAACTTTCTTTCTGGCGATTTTTAGCTTCTCTCCTCTGATGCATGTAAGAAAATGAGTCAGTGGCTTGAAAAGAAAGTTGTGTCAGTACTGGTATGAAAAAGCCAGGAAACACATGCGTAGGTGCTCTGACCGCAGTGATTTGACATGAGCCGTTAAAATAATTTTAGAATCCAAGACAAACGAACAAACAAACAAACAAACAAAGCAGAATTCTTTAAACGATAATGATGAGGAAATAGAAGACGATACAATAAATGACTATGATTTGATGAAAATCCGAAACTTAAGATGTAATGGTCGCAGACACCATGATTCAAAATGCACTGAACAATTTTCAAAAGAGACTCTATACGAGAATATTTTAGAAATTAGACAAATGAAATGGTCACATCGCTATGTGTATTATGAAACATATCAAATACAGTCAAGATCGAGGGGCAACTAAGAGAGTAAAGAAAATATTATGTATGTTTGTGGTAAATGTATAGATAAAATAACATTCATGGTTGCATGTGACACTGGCAGAAAAGCTTTGGCAAACTTGTTGCAACACATGAACGGTACCAAGAACACATGGGAAAACATCCGAGTCACAGCTTCAGATTTGACGAAATGAAATTTGTGGTTCAGTATTTATCAAATTTCTCAGAGGAATTCCAATTGCTACAGCCAGCTTCCCCTCGAGGTTGTGACAATATACTACCCATATATTTACCCAGTGATAATACAAAAAAGTATGTCCAGGAGAATTACATAACCTGCTGTACATTGACAAACATTCACAGTGTCAAGTATTTGATATTTTGAAAACTTTGGGATGCCTGTTTACCCCAAGTAAAAATTGCGACTCCCAGAAATGATGTGCGTGCTACTTGTGAAAAGTTGACAAAAGTAATGATGGATCAAGTCTATTATCACAAAACCCTTTAAATGATATTTATATCAAATGAAAATTTCCAACCATTGGCTAAAACCCCAAACAGTCATTTCTGCAGAATATCTCAACGTAACAGACAGTGTAAATTCAATACCAGACAGTACATTGAGTGCAGTCTGGTACTGCATTGTCCACAAAAGAGCACTGAGTTGCGCTAAAAATCTTCGGACTCGACCTTCAGTGAGTTGTTGATTAATACTCTCATTCACTTTCATTTGCCCGTCTGGGTAGCTCGGAAATTAGCGTATCGGACTCGTGTCCTGGTGAATGCGAGTTCGATACTCGGTTGCGGCAAACTTTCTTTTCGTCGATTTATCGCCTCTCACCACTGATGTATGTGAGTTTGTAGTCAGTGGCTTGGAGAGAAGGTTGTGTCAGTACTGGTGTGACGGCATTAAACTCCAATACAAGCAGTTTCATTTAGTCTACAGGCAGTAAAAGTACTCCAGATTTAAATTTCATCTGCTGAACCAGGTGTGATGATAGAAAGTGATGTGACGAGGAGAGTTGTATAAATATTCTGCGGTAACGTTACAAGGGATACACATTCGGTGACACTTTTCCCGATGAAATTCGACCACGGGAACTATCAAAGGAAAGTATGGATAACTTGTTCAGAATGGTTCGGCCCCTCGTGCGCCCTCTTGCCAGGATATCACCTGTCCACAGCCACAGACTAGTTCACGTGCATCGTAAATGTGTCAACTACATTTTACCCTGCCTTTAGACTGTTTTCAAACTTTGAATGGCAACAAAATCAACAAAATAACATGAAACATTGTCCCATGTAGACATAAATTACAGTTCCTTTCACAAGAAATATGATTTTTAAAGGCACTGCAGTAACGCATTATTTTTGTGTTACATCAGCTATGGTAATCATTCACGTTACACTGAAGCCTGTGTCGGGGCAGCACGTAATTTTTAACCCCTCCGCTGTTTGACATTACTCAATGCACTTTTGCCGTCAGCATAGGTCAAAATCAGACTGCACAGAAAGAGCAGTCTGATTCTAGATCTACACTGTCCTATGTGGTGAGATCTTATCGGCAAAAAGAACTGTTAGACGCTATATTTTGATTGTAACAGTTGCAGGAAAATTAATTTTTTAGATCTACTCGTATTTATGTAGTGGTTTAAGTTTTGATATCACGGCATAGTTTGAGTATTATTAATGCATCTTCTTTACCAATTTTGCATGTCTTTTATGCAAGAACTACATCTGAAATCCCTTGCTGTACAGTGTAAATATCAGCATTGATTTGGGTAACAAAGAATGACGTTAAACAGAATAAAAATAAAACGACGTCACCAACGTCTGTGAAAAAGTTGACGTTCTCTGTATTAGGCATGCTTACAATTTTGTTGATATTTCCACTTTTTGATAAGCTAGCGGTATTTTGCTTTCAGATTATGAGAGAGAAATTAATGTACTAATTGAATATCTCAAAAAGTGAAATTCGAATTTTTTGTCATTAAGCCCCCTTTTCACAGCGCACGGCCCATATTCATATTCAATCAGTATTTAACTCATTTCATGTTTATTTTATGAAACTATTGTCATTCTTGTATCTTCATGCCAAATGTTGCCCCTGATGATTACAAGGTTACATAGATTATGATTATAGAAAATGCATTTCATTTTCTGGAGGCCATCAAGGAAATCACTGTTGTGACATTTCAAGTTTTAACTTAAAGACTTCCTATATATCTACTTATCCCTTATACCATGTATATCTGTAATTCATCTATGTTTAAACAGCTGACTAAATTTTGAACCATTCTACAGTCTATCAATTTTTTACAGCATTTTTTCTCTCTGGGTGTAAGGATGTATCTTTGAAAATATAGAGAGAAAAATATCGAGAGGCAACCTTGGAAAACAGCTGAAAGGTCTTTGCCTGACTATGTGTCTCTTGAACTTTGTAAACAGTGGATCTGACAAAAGCGGGCGAGTTGGTAATGGAATTAATTCCTTTGAGGAACTTTTTCACAGACCTTTGATATTTGATAAAGTCTTAAAAAATGTTTGTTAATACACTCGAGGACTTATCCCCATATACAAATTTTAAACCTTAGAGCACCAAATAAACCCAATGGACATATTCAGAATAAGAATGAGAACTTACTGATTGCAATTCGTTGGTTGCTTTTGTCTGTAAAGTTTATGTCAAGCAGACAGTGTAGAACAAAGACCAGACTGCATCTTTTGTGCAGTATGACCTTGATCTACACTGGCTGCAAAATTAACTACAGTAAAACATATTTATAGCGAACTCTGATACTGCGAAGCTCCGGTTTGTACGAAGTGAAATCGATTCTCTGACCAAATGCTTCTTTAGCCTATATGAAAAAGCATTGTTACAGCGAATTTTGATATAGTGAAGTTTCGCATATGGCGAATCAAAAGTCCGGTCCCGACTGAATTAAAACTGATGAAAATAGCTGCTGTAAAGCGAACTCCTGAGGGAGCTTTAATCTCCCAAAGTTATTCACACCTTTATGCCAACGTGTGTAATTTATTACACGATACATGTGTCTAAAGAGGTGATTATGTTATGGATTGTTAATTACCGCAGCACAGTATACAATTAATTGACCACTTAAATTGAAAATTGTTATCTGCAGGTGCTTTTAATCTCTACCTGTGGAAAAAGTGTAGACTACATTTGAACAAACTACTTTCGCTATTGACTGCATATACTGTAACTCACTAATTCACTCTGACATAAAAAAAAATCTTTTTAGTGACAGGGTGTTCACCTAATAATTATCATTAAAAAAAAACAGGGTTGTCAAAATAATGGGTTTTACCTTGTTGCCCGATTGTTTGTCCGAAATAAATATTCCGACAAATTTAAATCTATTTATAGCACTGATGATGGGGTCAAAACTGCAGTAGATCTAGTTTCGGCGTGTTTTCAATATTGAAATGCATGCTTTTTAAATATTTTCACACCTTTTTAGATCTAAAAACAAGTATCTTTCTTATATAATTTAAGTCATTTTTCAGCAGTGGATGGTATAGATCAAGATCAGACTGCACGTTCTGTTGAGTCCAATGTCTATCTACACGATCCGCCAGCACATTGAAATCTGCCAGTTTGCCATCTGCAGAGTAAATTAGAGCTACCAATCATGTAGAACAAGCCGTCTGTCAATAAGATTTCATGCCTGTTGTGGGTACACAAATGTTTGCAGTAAAATTTGGATTATGGTATGATGTAACATGCAAATTGTTCGAAGCAAGAAGGTTGTACTGCACACGTTTATTGTACACACTTACAACTGTTTTGCTCCAAGAAATTTATACCTAGTTGCAAGTCGACCTCAAATCTACAAAATGACCACGCAATAAGCCAATATCATGCTTGCTTTACAGTAGCTGATAGTTTCTTTTGCGTTTGGTAATGGTTGTTTCTAGACCACCCTGGCACCCGTGTCATATGTTTTGTGTGCTCAGCAGAAAAATAAGTCGGCTTTTTGTTTCTTTTAAACTCCTAGCAGCCGAAAATAAAAAGGACTGCATACGACAATTTATGCTTCAGTTTTGAATATAAGTGGATTACCTATAAAAAAAAAAAGAAACAATGCTAAATAATTTATTGACTTAACATTCACTGTATTATATAACTACGGAAATATTTGTCAAGGTATGTTAGAACATCTCTTTCGTTGAATAAATGTTATACTGCATGTACATCTGTACATCTAAGAGTCAGAAAATATAGCGAAGTTCGCACTATCAATACAGTGAATTATGCTTACAGCGAACTAAATCTGACGGTCCCCTGAAATTCGCAATATCAGAGTTTTACTGTATAGTAGTGAAAGGCACTTTAATGACTAAAGGATCAACTCTTGAGTATGATACTACAGTATGAAAATATAGGTGACTATAACATTTACTCTTTACCAAACAACAAAATTTTTTAAATGTCCAAATTGAAAGCATCTGCAGACGACAAAATAAATGTGACTATAAAATTAAAACTTGTTTTTGGAAGGATAGAAAAGATGGTGGGAAAAGGAGGAAAATACTGATTACCAGCATTTTCTTCTTTTCCTGCTGTTTTCAAGCCATCTTTTTCAAGGTTGTTGAATCTCGACAAAAATTTTGAAAAGTCCAAATTGAGAGCATTTGTTGACGACAAAACAAAATTAATGTGACTTAAAAACTAAAACTTGTTTTGGAAGGATAGAAAACATTGCGGGATAAAGGAGAAAATGCTAGTTACCAGCATTTTCTCCTTTTCCCACAATGTTTTCAAAAGACTTCTTTCTCAAGGTCGTAAAAACTCGGGATTACGTGATATAGGGTTAAATAAAAGTTGAGTTTTCATTAGGCTTTGTAAATATTTGCTCTAACCTGTGGCTGTATATTTTGTGTGATTAGATCACTTACCACTTGAACTCTCCCAGCTATGGTCCCATTTAGAAGGAAAACATTCAAGAATAATACGAAAAAATTATCCGTCAGGTCTGTTATTAACCTTTTACTCATTACCAGTTGGTAAATTTATCTTTATTGACAGAATCTGCAAACAACAAATCAAATTTGGCTCAAACAATACAATGTGCACGTAATAATGTAGCACATATTTTTGGCAAAAGGAACAAGAAGGCAGTCTGAAGGACACAGCTATTTCTCCCACTGCCTCCATCCCAGGCATGCTGACTGCAGGACCTAAACAGCACTTCATTGCACCAAGCCTTTTATAATCAACCTTCCATCGTTGTATCATGACTAAAATACTGCTGACAGACAAAAACACAAAGCCATCCATCCATACCTTTAGTTGCATTGATGAATTCAAAGAAAATTGGTTAAACTGATAAAATTTCTTGGTGTATCTACAAACATGAAATCCACAAACACAAAATCCGCAAACACAAAAGCTGCAAACATGAAAGCCAGGCTTCAAACATTAGACATTGGCCTTGGTGGTCGGGGATTAACAAAGGACATAACTCCAAAATTTTGAGGACAGAGTTATGACTCGTGTGCAATGCACTTGTCCTCAAGATGATCTAATACCAAGTTAGAAGCTGATAGCTTTTATACTTTAGACGTTACGCTCCAAACAAAAATTTTAAAATTGTTAATTAACTAAGGGCCACAAATTCAAAAACAAGAGCCGTCGTAGACGGATTATGCTCCCTGAACAGGTCTCTTTTTAGGAAAGTGAAGGCTGGCAGTAAATGGTTGGTCACGAGAGAGGAGGATGGGGGTGAAACAGGCTACTTGTGTTTGGTCCCGTCTGCCAAACTGCATTTGCCAATGTTACCAGGGACTTCTTTTCAAGAAATGTTACAACCAGAATGATCTTGACCTTATATCAATACGTTGTTCTTAACATAAGCTGATCCCATTGATAAAAGGTATCTTTAGGGTTCAAATTTGAGCTTTTAACACAGCTTAGTATAAATAGGGAAGAACGAAATCATGGTCTGGGGCTTTTGATCAGCAACATATATCTTGAATAGTCTTGAAGAAACTGGGAAATGTTTAATTTCAGAGTCCAAAAAAACAAAACCTAAAGTCATAAGACATTAAGCACCCTTTTCCTGTAACACGGTTTTGCATAGATAAAAAAACAAGGGCACATGGTGAAACTTTTAATAAACAATATAAATGTGAAGTTTCGTGAAATTTTGATGAAAACTGAAGGAGATATTAGTAAAAATTGGAATTTTACAAGAAACCTCCTTTTTCCAAGACACAGCCTCAAATTGGAAAACCGGGAAAAACACATTGGCGCAATATCCTAAGGAGTTCATATGTTCATATATGAAGTTTCATCCAATTTGGTCCAGGGGTTGTGGAGAAATGGCTTTGGACGGATGGACGGACAGACAGACAGATGGAAGGACGGACAAAGCGGCGACTATATGCTCACCCTTCAGGGAGCATAATAATGGAAAAAAAGTTGTCTTAATCATGTGTACTGCACTTGTCCACAATGCATATAAAGTTTGAAGTCAATAGGTTCTATACTTTGAAAGTTATGCCTGACAAAAATCCTATTTTGAAAATAAAAAAGGGATATTTTTCCAACAATAATGAGGGAAGAGTTATGGATCTTGTGCACTGCACTTGTCCTCAACATGACCTATCTGCATATATAGTTTGAAGTTGATAGCTTCTATATTTTGGAAGTTATGTGCCGCACGAAAACCCAATATGTAAAAAAATTAAGGGGAATAACTCAAACAAAGAAAATAAAGACAGATTTATGGATCTTGTGCACTGCACTTAATTCTCCTTAATGTTATCTATCTGCATATGAAGTTTGAAGTTGAAAACTTCTATACTTTGGAAGTTCTGCTCCTGACAAAAATCCAACGTTTAAAATAACAAAGGGCAATAACTCTAAAAATAATGATGACAGAGTTATGGATATTGTGCACTGCACTTCTCCTTAATGAGATCTATCTAAATATGAAACTTGATGTTGATAGCTTCTATACTTTGGAAGTTATGCTCCGGACAAAAATCCAACAAGTAAAATAACAAAGGGCAATAACTCCAAAATAATGAAGATAGAGTTATGGATCTTACGTTCTGCACACCATCAGACTGAGATCAATATTTGACTTTAGTTCATAGATGTACAAGCTAATTCTCACCACACAAAAAGGTTAGACATTTTTAGGGACCCAAAAGGTCAATAATGCAGGGCTTAGTCTCTCACTTGGTTTATCTTGAAGAAGTCCTGATAGACATACAGGCACTAAGACTAAGGCTAAGACTAACAGACTAGTATAAATTCAAAGCATTTGCAGACGACTGATCAAAGGAAGCCTGAATGATAAAACTTGCCTTTAATTGAGTAGAAAACATTGTAGGAGTAGGAGGAAAATACTGGCTACCAGCATTTTCTCCTATTCCCACAATAATTTCGAAAGCTTTTTCTCTCAGGGTTGTTTCAGAATGTGTTGGAAACGGGTTAAAAGCTGGGTTTAGACACAAAACAAGAGGGCCATGATGGCCCTGAAGTCGCTTACCTGAGTCTTTTGACTAAACATGACCCATTTTCATCTCTTTGGATATTATAACATTGACCAAGCTTTCATAATTATTTGACTGAAAATTTAGTCTCTGGCTTATGCACAAGCTTTTTCTAGAATTTCAACATAGCCCATTTTCCCATTGTAGAATCTGACCACCTTTCATAAGTATTGGACTGAAAATGTGGCCTCTAGAGCATACAAAAGTTTTTTTTTAAGATTTGACCTAGTGACCTAGTTTTTACCCAATGTGACCCATTTTCATCATATTGATCATCAGGAAAATCATTCTGACTAATTTAAGTAAGTATTGGACAGAAAATGATGACTCTAGAGCTACACAAGCTATTCTAAAGATTTGACCTGGTGACCTAGTTTTTGATCCAACATGACCCAATTTCAGACTCAGTCAAGATATCATTATGACAAACATTCTAACCATCTTTCACGAGTATTGCATAAAAAATGCAGCCTCTAGAGTGTATACAAGGTTTTTCTAAGATTTGACCTAGTGACCTAGTTTTTGACCCGACATGAACTAATTCCAAGGTTGTCTGAGATATCATCAAGACAAACATTCTGACCAACTTTCAAGAGTTTTGGACAGAAAATGTGGCCTTTAAAGCCTACACAAGGTTTTTCTAAGATTTGACCTAGTGACCTAGTTTTAAACCTGACATGACCCATTTTTTAACTTGTCTGAGATTTCATCACAAATATTTTGACTAACTTTCAAGAGTTTTGGCCAGAAAATGTGGCCTCTAGAGTATACACAAGGTTTTTCCAAAATTTGATCTAGTGACCTAGTTTTTGACCCGACATAACCCATTTTGGAACTCATCTGAGATATTATAAAGAAAAATGTTTTGACCAACTTTCAAGAGTTTTGGACTGAAAATGTGACCTCTAGAGTGTACACATGGTTTTTCTAAAATTTGACCTAGTGACCTAGCTTTTGACCAGACATGACCCATTTTCAAACTTGTCCGAGATTTTATCAAGACAAACATTCTGACCAAGTTTCATGAGTATCGGACTGAAAATGTGGCCTCTAGAGCGTACACAAGGTAAAAGTTGATGACAGACGATGCATGACGCACATTGCACAATGGACGCCAGACACAGCACAATCACAAAAGCTCACCTTCAGCACTTTGTGCTCAGGTGAGCTAAAAAAGTGGAAAGTTTGGGGGACCAAATGAAAAACTTGTGAAGAAAATGGACTTTTCTTAGTGCAAGGAAAAAACCCTTTAGCACAAATCCCGAGTTATAACCCTGAAAGGGAAAACTTTTGAAAACATTGAGGCAAATGAAAAAAATGCTATTAACCAGCATTAATTTTTCTCCTTTTCCCCAATGTACTCTACCCTGTCAAAGACAAATTCCACCATTTGAGCCACATTTAAATAGTCGTCTGCAAGCACTTTCAATTTGGACTTGTCTACATGTAGTGTGGTAAAGAGTTAAAAGACGTGATTTTTCTTTTATACAATATTTTCAAAAGCTGTCAATTGCATGGACATAAAGTCACAGGGTTCAGTATAATATTCTTATCTCGTGTCCTCCCTGAACCAAGGAATGTTAGAGAAGAAAGTTGTTTTTGCACGTACATCTTTCCTAATGTTGAATCCTATTGATTATCTTAGCCTGTTATATTTTCTTGTACTGTAATTTTCTAAGAACTTGGATAATTCATTAACAATTAAAGTCACAGACCCTCTACTTTAACCCTTGAAGCATTGAAATAATAAATTGGACCCTTCCCATTGGAAAAACAGCCCATAATTATATAGCCATTGTAGGACAATGTTTTCATTCACCAGAATGTGTAGCAAAATGGCTGAAAGTGTACTAAGATCTGACAGCATATTCTGATTCTGTGCAGTTTAATCTTGATCCACACTGTCTGCAAAATCAACTGAAGTGGATTCCAGTGCTTAACTCTTTACCTCTCTTTTTTTTGGAGCCAAAAGTTCTTGACTTACCATCCTTTCTATGAGTTATGCCTGATACTGTTTTATGAAACTTATTAATTGCTAAGAAAGTAAATGAATAAGCTAAGTAATTATGCTGCTACTCAGTGTGGTGAACCAATATGACTGTTTGATGTGGTACATCGGGTGTGTGTCAGGTAAGGCTTTTCTCTGATTCTTACACAATTACTTTAGCAATTCCTTAAGTTACAGTGCAGAGCTATCCTGTGAAATTTGAATGATGTTAGATGACTAAAGTATCTCAGGTTTTCCAGAAATGTTAAGCGAAAAATGTTTTCTAAATCTGAAAGGCAACACTGACAATGTCCATATCTGCCATAAACTATTTTTGGCAAGCAGTTCTAGCATTTAATTTCCTACAAGGGTCCATGGTGTCCATGGTCGTGAGGTAGAGTGTCGGCCTTGTAACCAAAAGGTCCTGAGTTCGATACCCGGGAGCGGGTGTCAACTTTGAGATTTTTCATAGGCCCACACATTCAGCGCGAGTACTGGTGTAGGTCCCAGGAAGCAGAATCGAGAGAGATTAGTATAAGTTGTAAGAACTTGTTTCTCAATCGATGTAAAATAAATATGTTTAAACTATACAAGGGTCCTCGCCAACCATTCTTATGAACGTACTTAAAGTCTTGTTCTACAGAATTTTCTAAATTTGAAAGAAACAAAACTTCCAATTGGCTGAACCATTTGGTTTAGCTAATCAGAAGTTGTGTTACTTTCAAATATAGAAAATCTTGGAGAATAAGGATGGTTAGAGAATAAGGATCCAGATTTTGTGACGACAAAAAAGGAAACTTTGTGCATGAGAATGAGGCCTACTATTGATGATGTGGCTACAATTTGTCAGAAACCTCACAGACTGTACATCAGAGTGGGTGGCTAATCAAGTCTCAACCATGGTGATACTATTGTTTCTGTCACTTGTAACAAGACAAAAATTATACGAATGTCTGTCTTAATCCTGACTGCTCTATTATTATGATCTTCGTTTCCATTTTTAGATCTATAGGTCTTTATAAAGCTCTTTACCAAACGATAGAATTTTAGACTGGTCCATCTGAAGACAACAAACTAAATGTTGCACAAATTAAGAGATTTTTCTATGTAAGGGCATTTTCTATAGGGCTTAATCTGTGCGATCTTTCAGCTGTCAGGGGCAACACTTGGCATGAAGATATAAGAACGATGACAGTTTCATGAAAGAAAGATGAAATGGTTTAAAAAGAAACTGGCTGAAAAGGAGTAAAGGTGTATCTTGAAAGACAAAGGTAACACACAAACAAACACTGATGCACACACTTACAGTTGGCACAAGACAATGACACAAGCTTGCTCGCATTTGACTGGTGCATCTGAGAACCCGAGATTAGAGGCAAATACACAAACTTTTTCAAGTTTTTTACACAATCTTGTATGCCTGACTGAACAAACAATCTCTCCTACGGGAGCTGGTGTCAACTTTAGGACTGTTCATTGGTCCAAACATGCAGCGCGAGTACTGGTGTAGTTTCCAGGAAGCAGAATCGAGAGAGGTTAGTCTAAGTTGCAAGAATTTTTTCTACATCCATGTAAAATAAATAATATTTAAACTTAATTAAACCTCCCCTACAGCAGACATATTTGAGCCATGCTCTGGCAAAAGGGAGCTTAATGCATCTCCGTAATACACGATACTAGCCCAAGTCATCACATAATTATGGATCCATAGGAGCCACTTTTTTCAATATCCGACTTAATCATGCGGTAGATTGGTCCTTTGACAAAAAGAAAATTTACCAATAGCGAAAAGTTTCGGCCCAGGTCAGCCTGCGCGGACTGCGCAGGCTGGCCTAGGTCGATACTTTTTGCAGATGCATTAAGCCTCCTTTTCGGAGAGCATGGCTCATTTGCATTAACACCCTGGCTATGTCTCTGATGTAAGTCAACTGCAGAAGTATGAAATGGTATGAAAGCTTTCTGCTTTTGTACAGATTATTCTTATCCCACTTGGACTGAGCTCAACAATTAAACTGATAGATAACTCAATACCTAAATCTTTACAACCCTTTATATTTGAGCAACACTCTGTAAAAAGGGGGCTTAAGGCATCTGCAAAAAGTAGCAACCCAGGTCAGCCTGTGCAGTCTGCGCAGGCTGACCAGGGCCAAATTTTTTTTACTATTGATAAATTTTCTGCATGTCAAAGGACCAGTCTACCTCAGGTTTCAGCCAATTGTTGGACAAAATGGAATTTATGGATCCATAGCTATGTGATGACTAACTAAGTATAATGCAACACAGAGATGCATTAAGCCCCCTTTGCCCGTGCATGGCTCATTTGTGTAAAGTAATAATTCATTATTACATGTATATATTTCCAGGCACAAACAGTCGAGAAGTCAAGATTGTACTCTGGGTAATAGAGAAATAACTCAAATCGAACAAATTTCACAATTTATCACAATGTTTTCAAGTACTTCCTGCTACTGGCATGTCAAAGTTAATTGATACAGTATCTACATAAAGTAATAAATTAGAACCACATAAATGGACTTCTACTTGCTTCTGTAAACAGTATTGCAGTCATATCGCCCATTCCTGGGCCCAGTTTTATGAAAAAACTTAAGTCAAATTTTGAACTTAAGTCAAATCAAAGTCAGATTTTGCTCAAATCTGCTAAAGGACTCATATCCCAACTTGAGTTTGTTATTTGAGATGTGTCTCACTAACATTAACAGACTTTCGTAATGTATGCTCAAACCCCCTAGTTGATTTAACATTTCATTTTCAACTCAACTCAGCAAAATGAATGGACTTTACTCAATTAATAGATGTAAGTCCATTGTTTAGCCGAGTTGTGTCTGAAACATTGTGTCATCTAAGGGTTTGCAGTCTGAACTTAATCTACACTGTCCATAAAAGGACCTTAATTCAAACTTTAAGTAGCCTTACGGTGAAGACCCTGCCAAACAAAACCTTTGAAAAAGTAACTTTGAAAGATAGAAAATGCTGGTGTGTTCTCCTCCTTCAAAACAAAATCCTGATTTGAGCCATACAAAATATATATATGAGCCATGCTCTAGCAAAAGGGGGTTTAATGCATCTCCAAGATGCATGATACTAAGCAAGTCATCACACAATTAGGGATCCATAAAATCCATTTGGTATAACAACCAACTCAATCATGAAGTACATAGGTTCTCTGGCACGCAGAAAATTGACCGATAGCAAAAAAAGTTTCTACCCATATCAGCCTGCGTGGACTGGGCAGGCTGACATGGTTCTATACTTTTTGCTGATGCATTAAGCTCTCTTTTCATAATGAGAATGGCTCATACTTAATTTGTTGTATGCAAGTGTTTCTATTACTTAATATTTGTTTCATAGAGATTTATAGAAAGAAGTTCTGAGGGTAATGTGCCAGGGACATGTTAACGTCACAGACCTCGATGTCTGACATGCATACAGGAAATGAAATTTTCCTGACCCTTACAGAATGTAAAGCGCATCATTTACTGCTGTTGCTTACAGTTTAGATCACAATTAGTCTTCACAAATCATGCGGTCTCATTTTGGGTCTACACTGTAGTCTATGTCAACATATTCTGCAACAATTTAGTCCTGCATTGCTACATTTGTGTCTTTTTTATTGACTAAATATTTTCATTTTCTTTATTTGGTATTCATAAGGCTTACACCCTTTTCTCTTCCCTGCATTAATACGCTGATACTTAACTCTTTACCAAACGACCAAATTTTAGACCAGTCCAAATTGAAAGCACTTGCAGACGACACAATAAATGTGATTCAAAAATTGAAATTTGTTTTGGAAAGGGTAGAAAACCTTGTGGGAAAAGAAGAAAATGCTGGTTACCAGCATTTTCTTCTTTTCCCACAAGGTTTTTAAAAGCTTTCTTTTTCAGGGTCGTTAAAGGTCGGGATTGTGTGGTATAGAGTTAGGACATGTGAAAACATTTCAAGTTGATTCCATTTTATAAACATTCAACTCCTTACCCAATGACAAGATTTTGAACTTGTCCAAATTGAAAAATATTAAGTGGTGATAATCAGATGTGGTTAAAATTAATAATTTGATAGGGTAAAAAAAATTGTTGAAAAATGAGAAAATGCTTGTCACCATAATGGTGGTTACCAGCGTTTTCCACTTTTCTCATAATATTTGCAATAGCCTCCTCTATCAGGTTTTTTCAAACTAGGGTTTGTGTGGTAATAGGTTAATGCCCTAAACAGTAACATGGGGGACAATCATGTAGTTTTTGCTTTGATACACTGCATGGAAAAATGCCAAGGAAAATGGCTTTTTCTGTCTTCTTTACTTAATTTCATCCCACAATCTTTGTATCATATTCCAGCGAACATAATTATTTCAAGATTTAATATATAATTCATATCATGCCAGAAAGATTCCTACACTTTGTAAACACCATCTGATGAATTTCTACGCCATGAGTATCGAATGTAAAAATTGAAGCCTGATCTTGGATCTTCAATCCCCCATTTATTGTGACATAATCTAGCCCAAGCAACCTTAGAAAGTCCACCATAACATCGTTTTTTTCTTGACAAAAAATGTTCATTGACTCTATTGCATGCTAAGGGTTAATAGATTACAGCCCTTTTACACCATTTCGCTGGACCGGGTAGTTCCATGTTTAGTGTACCTGACTTGTAACCTGCTGGTTGCGTGTTTGATACCTGGTTGAGGCAAACTTTCTTTCGGGCGATTTTTTGCCTCTCACCTCTATTGCAAAAAGTGGTCAGTGTTTTGGAAAGGAAGTTGTTAAAATGGTGCTAAACTCCAATACAAACAAACAAACTTAGTTTGATCCCTTGATCTATGCATCATATTCTAGAGAACATTATGTTTCGATTTGATTTTACATTATGTTACCAAAAAAATTCATACACTTTGAAAACACCATCTCATCACAGTTTTGATACATCATCTGACCCTTTACCACACAATCTCGACTTTTCTTGACCCCAAGGAAAAGGACTTTTGAGAACATCGTGGGAAAAGGAGAAAATGCTAGTGACCAGCATTTTCTCCTTTTCCCACGATGTTTTCTACCCTTTCAAGGCAAATTTTCCTAATTCATACAACATTAAGTTTGGATCGGTCTAAAATTTTATGTATAGTAAAGCCAGCAAGTCTATGACAAAGTTGACACTTTGTAGTTGACACAATGTAATTTGAACAAGTTTGACTTCATGTTCCTTGTCATGTTCTTCTGAACTTTGCTGTAACCTAAGTAACAAGATATGTAATATACACACTTGGAGCCACATTTACAGCTGTGCTGACAATTGGATTTCACACACAACTCTTTACCAACTGACAAACTTTTGGTATCATCAATATCCTAAGTATTTGAGCCATGCTCTGGGAAAAAAGGGGCTTACTTTAAACATATTATTTTAAATCGATTGAGAAACAAGTTCTTACAACTTACACATGTACTAATCTCTCTCGATTTTGCTTACTGGAAACTACACTAATACTCACGCCGAATGTGCTGGCCAGTGAATGGTTCCAAAGTTGACACTCACTCCTAGAAATCGAACTCAGACCTTACGGTTGCGAGGCAGAAATTTTTCTGCAGCTTTGGAACTAAAACTCAATTGATTATGGTGCAATTTTCGACTCTTTATCACACATTCCCGAGTTTAAATGACCCTTAAGATAGAAAGCTTTTGAAAACACTGTGGAAAAAGGAGAAAATGCTGGTATTCTCATAATGTTTTCTACTCTTTCAAAGACAGAAATTATCCTTTGAGCTACATTTTTTTTGCGTCCTCTCCACACCTTTTCAATTTGGTTGAGTCCAAAATTTTGTTGTTTGGGAAAGAGTTAACTTTTTTATCATACTTTGTCTTTAAGCAATAATTCTGTATTTTATCTAATATCACATCAAAGTACTGTGATTATTAACAACGTTTTATGATTTAGTGGTGCAATAAAAAAATTACTTTCAGTACTGTGATTTCAACTGGAATGAATAGCAATTAGAGCTTCCTGTATATGTCTTGCACTTTGCCGATAGAAATTTTCCATTGATTTATCAGGTGTTACATCAGTGATTCACACATTCTTCTGTTCCATATTGATGTGAGAGAATCTGAGGCCTGCTGTCATTTAATTCTTTACCAATGTTTACCAAACAACACAATTTAAGACTAGTCCAAATTGAAGGCCTTTGCAGACAACAAATTCAGTGTGGATAAAATGATTAGATATTTTCATGACAGGTTAATACTCTTTATCCCTGAGATTATTTTCTTTTAAAAGAAAAATTTTTGCCTTTGTTCTTATTATTTTCGAAGTTTTAATTTTGAATTTTCTGACAATCTGAAGCATCAATAAAACTTAAAACTCATAACTACACTTGCAGCCTTTGCTGCTAGTGTAGATCAAGATAAGATTGCAAAAAATGTGCACTCTGATCTTTGATTGTCACTGTCTACTTTACTGAAACTTTCAAGACTACAGTGCCCTTGAAATCATGGTGACTTGGGACTAAGAAAAATAAGGGTGAAGGTAATTTTGGGTTTATTCCGAACTCTAAAGGTTAACCACCAGAGTGTCAAATTTACCACACAGCATTTTCATGCTAGAAATAAGGATAGTAGGAAAGAAAGTATCAGGAAAAAAAGAATCAGGATAAAAAGTATCAGAAAAAAAGGATCAGGAAAAAAAGTATCAGTTGACAAAAAGAGACTAAGTTAATATGGTATATGATGTAAAAATTTACCATAAGTTGATAGGTTATATTGACTTTGTTTATAACCTGATTTTTGTACAATTTTCTTTTTACTTTTCTGGCCTCAGAGATTTGAAAGAAATGTGCAAACACTCGTGTTTGGTTGTTAGTACCTGCAAGATATTGGAGTAAAGCAAAGTAGATCTAATTAAAATGTTTTTGATTTGTGTTTATTTATTTGTGTAATTTTTGTAATTTGCAATCTGTATAATCCTAATTGAGGTCTAATTTTCACTTTGATTAAGTCATTGAAATTGCCAAACTATTAAATATATGTTTTCTTTAATCGTCATATTATTTCATTTCTGATTGATCTTTCACTTTACTTACAATATCCACAGTTTTTACAAAGTTACTTGCTTACCAACATAAGATGGTAGAAGGTCTTTGAAAACATTGTAGGAAAAAGAAAATCTGTTTCTAACTAGCATTTTTAGTGTGCTAAAATGTCATATATTAATTACATAAAGTATCAAAACCATAATTATATGATTTAAAATAAATGTTGATAAAGTATCACAACTTTGACAGAAACTGATTCTTTTTTTCCGATACTTTCTATCCTAGCAAAAATTGATACTTTTTTTCCGATACTTTTTTTCCTGATACTTTCTTTCCGATTACCAGAAATAAGACCCTAATAAAAGCAATTTGATGGTTGTCCTTGTCCAGAAAGTCTCAAAAAAGTGAACAGCATGGATCAAAGATCAGACAGCACATTTTGTGTAATCAGTTCCTAAATTTACACTGGCTGCAAAAGCAACTTTACTCTATACAAAATGACAATATTTTAGACTTGCCCAAATCGAAAGCATTTGCAGACAACAAATTAAATGTGACTCAAAAATTGAAATTTAAAATTAAAAGAGAAAGAGCTGGTTACCAGCATTTTTTCCTTTTCCTACAATATTTTCAGAAGCTTCCTTTTTCAGGGTCGTTCAAAGTGAGGACCATGTGGTAAAGAGTTAAGATATGAAAGGTGCTTTAACCCTTTGCCATACAATCGCCAGTTTTAACAACCCAAAGAAAGAAACCTTATGAAAACATTGTGGGAAAAGGAGAAAATGCTGCTAACCAGCATTTTCTCCTTTTTCCCACCATGTTTTCTACTCTATCAAAGACAGAAATCATCATTTGATCTACATTTAAATTGTTGTCTGCAAATGCTTTCAATTTGGACCTATCTAAAATTTTTCATTTGGTAAAAAGTTAAGGGATAATGAATTATTCAGAGAATTTGCCACTAGAATGGACACACTGTTAAATGTCATTAGTCTTGACACTTTGACCGAAACCTAAAATAATTTGCCTGTATATTACAGACTAAAGCCCCCGTCACACTCAGACAAAGACCACAAAGACCGTACTGCGTTCTTAAAACTTGACAAACACAGGGAGAACAGGATGAAATGTAGGAAAAAACACAGTTTTCAAGTTGGTTCTATGTCTTTACTACGCCCCTGCTGGGATGTCACTTTGTCTAACATGTCCCAGCTAAGTTTTGTCGCGGGCTTGATAAAGTACGCACCACGTCCTTTGCGTTTTTATTACGTTCTTTCTAAGATCTTTCAGATCGCACCCCGTGCTTATTGCGCATTTACTACGTTCTCACTGCGCCCTTCGTGATCTTATAAATTCAAGTCCATGCACTCTCCGTTCTCATTCTTTCTGCAAGTTTTCTTGAGTGAACAACCCGCATACAACTATGCCTCCAAAAGGTCGTGGGAGAAAACAGAAAGGCCAGAAAATGGGTAGCACTTCACAATTTCTAGGTTGTCTTCTATTCCTTCTCTGTCTTATCCTCCTCAACAACACAAGGGTAACCTGCGGATCAAGCGGAGTTTGGTTGCCTTGAAACAAGCACATTGCAAAAGAACATTCTGATTCTGTGTGTTCATGATAAAAGTTGAAACATAAGTGAAAATGTGAGAAATTTCGGTGAAGTATTTATTCTAAATTGCTGGACGTGACATGGTCGCTATGAGAACTTGCTGTAAGCGTACAAAGGACATGTCAAGCACCAACGAACGTGTAACAAACGTAATGTTGTCTTATACAACATGGTATTAACGTACCTTTGCCTTTGCAGAAACGTAGAACGGTTGTGGTTGGGTACGCAATTGTCGTGATATGAACGCTGTAAGAACACAGTGCAATCTTTCCCGTCCATACCAGGTTTGTACTTCATCAATGAAGAAGTTCCTTCTACATCATACAAGTTCGTACTGCGTCGGATCGGTTTTACATTGACATAGTGGGAACTTGGTCTAGTGTGACTTGGGTTTAAGCAAGCACTGAGGAAAACTTCCTGTGCAATGACTGGCCAGAATAAACCCAGACTAGGCTGCAAAGTTATTGCAATATGATATTACAAGACAAACTGATATATGTTAAAAAGTGCATTTGGCTCTCTTTTGTCAACGTACCAAAAGGTTTAACTTTTTACCAAACGACAAAATCACAGACCTGTCCAATTTCAATGCAGACAGCAAATTAAATGTTGCTAAAATGGTGATTTCTGTCTGATAACCAGCATTTTCTCCCTCTCCCAAAATGTTTTCACAAGCCTGCTCATTCAGGGTCGATAAAAGTCAGGACTGTGTGGTAAAGGTTTATGCCATATTTTCCTATACAATGTCAAAAAAGCCAGTTCAATGGTTTGGTATTTGGCCTACTGAAAAAAAAGTCAATTTCAATTAATTAGCCATTTAATGATCAAACAAAGTATCCCATTTATGGAGAAAAGTTGGATAATTCCAACCCCCTGGTTATACCGACCCCCCTATTAATATTTCCATATTTTGAAACCTTCTGGGAAATGTATTAATTATTACATCATGGTGTTACATTATCACCTAATTTTAAACTACCCTTTACACCACCTACCCTCTACTGAATGAAGAAAAAAACAATACATAATTAGCTTCTCAAAATTATCCTCTATCTTAAGGTGGGTAAAATATTTTTCATTTGGCATTTTCAACAAATGTATGTCTATTTTTAAGTTTCAGTTGTCCAAAGTTTATAGAAATCAATGGTATATATCAGGATTAAGTTAAAATATGATACATGCAAACAGTTTATATTTCACAAGTGGGGGTCTACATTAGCAGAACTTAATATGATGTTAGTTTAATATCACCCTCTCTCCTCCAAATTGTTTGTGGGGTCTTCTCAACCAGTTACACCATGTAAGGTATGTTTAGATCAAGAAAAAATATCACTTACATGTAAACTGATCTAGTATAACTCTTTCCAGTCCAACAAAATCACTTCACCAAAATTGATAATTCATGTATTAAAATCTGAATACAAATTTTAGGTGCCAACATTGCCCAGCATTAAAGATCCCTTGAAAGACCTATTCTTGCTCGATGTTGAACTTTTAATAAAGTATAAACTATCTTTAAAGTTACTGTATCTGAAATGGACTGATAATTCGTCTTTTTCAACAATGACAATTAGGGTTGATATTTTCCGCCGAGTCTTCAAGGGGGGTGGATATTACACTCCGAGGGTGGATATTAACAGACGTCACTAGTAGTTTTAACTGCATGTTCACTACTACATTTCTACGGACAGTTACAAAGTATTTGATTGGACAAAATGAACCTATCAATAATTGTCTCACTCATGCCTAATGACATATTCTTCATGCAACTTTTTCAAGGTCAGGGCAAACTTAAATTAGCATTAAGGGGTCGATACTCTGCTCTAGTTCACTAAATGTGGAGAAGCATAATATTACATGCAACTAAAAAAAAGACAGATTTCATGAATCAAGAGACTACTATGCCAAACACAGGCTTGTAGAAAGCATTTTCAAATGAGTTGGGGAGCTAAATGTAGAAAAACATGTGGCTGCAATATCAATCATATATATATTTAAAAAAAACCCTTGCCTTTTCCTTGATGCAAACTATAAACGATGAGAGGTTTATTTTGTTATTTCGGCCTAGATGTGAACATTTCAGGAGATTTAAATCTTTCAATCATTTCACAAATTATTAGAGGTAGGGAACTACAAAAAGCCATTCCTGCAACCCTAAAAAAGTAAAGCTAAAGCTGACTAAACCATGAAGTCCAAGTACATAGACTTACATCAATCAAAGATGAGGGTCAACTGTACAGAAAAACCCTTCCCCAAACAGACAGGTCAATGACTTGACTGGTGTGTGACATCTTCAATGGCCATCCAGGGGGCCTGAGTTCAATCCCTAGTATGATTGCTTTAACTCTGTACCACACAATATCTACTCTGATTGACCTTTGGAAGGTACATTTTGGAAAACATCATGGAAAGATGTAACCAGCATTTTTTTCTTTTCCCACAATGATTTCTACCCTTTCAAAGACAATTTTCACTATTTGAGCCAAATTTGTCATATGCAAATGCTTTGTATTTGGACCGAGTCAAAAATTTTGTCTTTAGGTAAAGAGTTACCATACTTTCTGTCCATAAATCCTTATTGATAAATTACCCTTTGCAATTCTCAATGACAATTCACATTTTTGAGGGTCTACATCAGTTTGAAAAAGACATCTTTTTGATCTGTTTGTCATGCAGCAGGCCACTTTAAGGAAATGCTGGATGTTTTCAAGGCTGCAGGTTTCAATGTAGGAGGTAATGAGTAATGGGATAAACAAAATTGTTGTGAGGAGTAAAAGCACTGAAGCAAGTTCAAGCACTTACATTTTGTTGTTATTTTGATGAGAGCCTTGGTTTAGAGATAGTGGGTGGTTCCTGTTGTCTGCTGGTCAGATGAATTATGTAGCTGTAGCCATTCTTTATCCCTTTACCACACAATGACGCCTTTTAACGCCCCTGAAGAAAAGGCCTTTTGAAAACATTGTGGGAAAAGGAGAAAATGCTGGTAACCAGCATTTTCTCCTTTTCCCACAAAGTTTTCTACCCTATCAAAGAAAAGTTGCGTCATTTGAGCCACTATGAAATTGTCGTCTGCAAATGCTTTCAATTTGGATAGGTCTAAGATTTTGCTGTGTGGTAAAGGGTTAATTAGTAAGCAAACAGGATTGTAACCTTTCTCGTATCATAATTCTCACAAATTTGTTTGTATTGAACACCGCTGAAACAACTTATATCATGTCATGGCAGTCAATGCACCTACGAATGCGTTTCCTGGCCTTCACACTACAATGCTGACACCACTTTCTTTCCAAGCCACTGACTACTTTTCTCATATGCATCAGAGCATTTTCTCCTTTTCTCGCAATACTTTCAAAGTCCTTGTTCCTTTGGGTTGTTCAAACATGGGACCGTTTAGTAACGGATTAACTCTTTATTAAGCACACATGGTTTTCCAACGCTAAAGATGAAGACTTTTGAAATGATCCTGAGAAAAAAAGAAAATACTAATGTAAGACAGATTAGCCATGCTATGTGAAACGTAGGCTTAATGGATCTGAAAAACAGTCTGCACAGGCTGACCTGGGCCAATTTAACCTTTTGCTTTTGGACTATTTTCTGCATGTCATAAGACCAGTGTACCTCCAGATTCAGTTGGTTGTTAGACAAAATGGATTTTATGGATCCATAATATATAATAACTTGCTTTGTATAATGGATCATGGAGGTGGAGTAAGCCTCCTTTTGCCGGTGCGCAGCTGAACAAAACTTTTCATTGTTGTATAATTCAATGTCTACTTCTTATTAGAAAAATCCTATCATTTCAGATATATTTATTTTCTTGTCTGAGTTCAATGTATTCAATGATAGGCAAGTCTCAAACTTTATCATCTGTAAAGGTTCAAATATCATAGAGTATAAGGTAATATGTCATTATTTAAAAGCTCAAGAAACCATATCAACAAACTTTTCTGCAACATTGATTGATTGATTGTATGGTGTTTAACGCCGTTTTCAACATTATTTCAGTTATATCACGGCGGCCAGTGCACCTATCCATGCTTTCCTGGAGTCTCTTTTACCAGTACTCCGCACAATTTTCTTTCCAAGCCACTGGCTGCTTTCCCACATAATCATTGTCGAAACAATGGTCAGCAGTGGGTGAGGAATGAATCCTGTCGCAGTGACTATCATCAATCCTCGGAAAGAAATTGGCTGAGCCAGGGGTCGCAGCCAGGGATCGAACCCTGGACCCCTTGTTCTCAAGTCCTGCACGCTACCGACTGAGCTACCGGGGCTCGGCTTCTGCAACATAACCCCTAGCAATGTTTTACTCTATCATGGCTGAATAAATAAATCTACATTTTTGGACTGTTAGAATTCCAAAGCAGTTGCAAAAAAAAATACCTTGTTGTCAAGAATTAAAAAGAAGACAGTAGATCGAAGATCAGACGGTAAGTTCTGTGCAGTCTGGTCTTAATCTAATGTCACCCTCCCCTGAAGGTACTAATGTTTTGTGCATGGTAGGGAAGAAGATATGAACTAGAAATCCATGATAGATCTTCATAAATTTAACTTTTACCGAGCAACAAAAGCTGGGACTCTACCAAACTGAAAGCATTTGCAAGCCACAAATTAAATGTAGGGCAAATGATAATTTCTGTCTTAAATAGGCTTGAAAAATTGTGGGAAAAGGAGAAAATGCTGGTTTCTTGCATTTCTCCTTTTCTTACAATGTATTCAAAAGAAGCCTTCTTCTTCAGGATCATTAAAAGTCTGGACTGAGTGGTAAAGAGTTAAACTTCCAGAAATATAACAATTTTAGTTTGATGCATTCACAGCAGTACAGTAAATGAATGCACGTTTTGTAAAACATGCGCATTACTATAACCATTGTTATGCTAAATATATTTTAAAATGGGGCCATTCTCAGCAAATACTACAATTTCAACCCTGTTTCAATCAGAATGATCTAGCACGGAAGCAGACAGTGTAGATCCAAGATCAGATAACACTTTCAGTGCAGTCTGATCTTAACTTAGACCACCATAAAACCAATTAAATTGCAGTTCAGTGCAACAAGGGTTAGCAAATTCTTGGCTTACATGGTTTCATCATCCCATATTATTGCCAAGAATCTTTCATGAAACATCTGCTGTTAAACCCTTTACAACACAGTCCCCAGTTTTTAATGACCCTGATCAAGAAACCTTTTGAAAACATTAAGTAAAGGATTGATTGTATGGTATTTAACACCGTTTTCAAAATTATTTCAGTTATATCGTGGCAGCCAGTGCACCTATCCATGCTTTCCTGGAGTTTCTTTTACCGGTACTCTGCACAATATTCTTTCCAAGCCAATGGCTGCTTTTCTACATAACTGTCATTGAAACAATGATCAGCGGTGACAGAGGAATGAATCCTGTTGCAATGACTATCATCAATCCTCGAAAAGAAATTGGCCAAGCCTGGGATTGAACCAGTGACCCCTGTTCTTCAGTCCTGTACATTACTGACTGAGCTACTGGGGCTTGGCATATTAAGTAAAGAAGAAAATGCTGGTAACCAGCATTGTCTACCCTTTCAAAGACAACTACCATCATTCAAGCCACATCCACTTTGTAATTCGTTTTCAAAGTCGTCCAAGATATTGATATTATCAAGACAAACATTCTGACTGACATTCATGAGTATTGGACTGAAAAATGTGGCATCTAAGGTTTTCTTCGATCTTACCTAGTGACTTTGATTTTAATCAGACAAGACCCAATTTCAATCTCTTCCAAGATATTATCAAGACAAACATTCTAAGCAAGTTTCATGAGTATCTGACTGAAAATGTGGCCTTTAGAGGGTACAAACGGTAAAAGCTGACGACGGACAGCAGATGACGCACAACGGACACAGCACATACTCAAAAGCTCACCTTGAGCACTTCGCGCTCGGGTGACTTAAAAAAACATAAAGTTCTACCTGTACCACACTGTCCCACGTCTACAGATCTCTGATCAGGATGACTCACAAACAATTTGGTTTTCCACCACGTTTCACAAGGGACTTGCAGGTTGATAGATAATTATGTGTTCAAAAGTCTTTTAGAATGGTCAATATTTGTGAACTGAGCATATGACAAAAGGACACCAGATAATGGGGTTGACAATATTAGAAAGGTTGTAGGAGTAGAAGAATATGCTAGTAACCAGCATTTTCTCCATCTTCTCCATTTCCCACTGTGGTTTCAAAAGCCTTCTTTCTCAGAGCTGTAAAAGCTCTGGATTGTACAGTAGACAATTATCAATTGATTGATTAAATGGTGTTTTACATTTTTTATTATAATTATCATATTCCATAATAAGACTTGACAGATTTCAAAGGAAAGTAAACAATTACAATTACTTGTTTTAAGGATGGGAATTAAAGAGAAAATTAATTGTATCTATGGTTCCTTAGATAGGGGCCAAGATCAAATAATTATGGTACAGCTACTTCCTTTCTCAGACATGCCTTCATGGCAAAAGATTCTAAAAATATACCATAAATACAAGGAGGCTTAATTATGAAAGGTCTACAGCATAAATTGAGCCTTCACCAAACTATCGATGTATTTCTAACACCTTTAAGAAGAAAACTTGTGAAAATATTGTGGGTAAAGGAGAAAATGCCAGTAAAAAGCATTTTCTCCTTTGCCCACAATGTTTTTGAACCTTTATAAAGAAATTCCCTGTCAATTGAGCCACATTCTGTTTTCAACTTTTTCAATTTGGACAGGTCTAAAACTGTTTACATGGTAGAAAGTTAATGTATTACCATACTACAATATTTTTCACTTTCTTTGTTAGTCATATCCACTCAATGATCCAAGTGACAAAAAGGAGAAAAATTTGGAGGAAAGGAAATCCTTGTGTTTGATATCATAGAAAACAATGCGAGGAAAGAAGCAATTGCTTGCAACAAGGCATTATTCCTTTCACCAAAAATGTTACCAACAGCTGTCAACAGTTACTGCAGAAGAGTAAGAAGTAGTAGTATCTATTTTACTGTGTGAGATAGAACTGATTTACTGGTAGCTGCATTCTGAGTATGTATTCTGAAACTCAGTATGTCATTGTGACCAAATTTCATATCAAATGTATGCATACAGTAAGCACCATTAATGACATTGTGTTTTGCCTTTACCACACAATCCTGACTTTTAACGACCCCTAGAAAGAAGCCCTTTACAAAAAAAATTGTGATAAAAGGATAAAATGCTGGTAACCAGCATTTTCTCCTTTTACCACTATGTTTTCTACCCCTAAAAATGACAGAAATCGTCATTTGCACCACACAGTTTGTCGTCTGCCGATGCTTTCAATTTGGTTGTAGTCCTAAATTTTGTCATTTGGTAAAGAGTTAACAATCTTCAGATATATGAGATTAAACTGGATACTTGTAGGTGTGAAAACTGGAAACATTCTGGAGAATTTGAGAGACAAATTTTAATTAGAATAGCAATTTCTCATCCTCAAAGGTTTGCAATGCTATTGATTTCCTCCCACATTATAATTCACTGTAGTATAGGTGCGACAAATGCTTTTTAAAAAGAGACTAATATGCACTAGATTATGCAACATGGCTTGATTTAGTTCATAACTTCCACATGAAAAGAAAATATTGCTGTAAAAGACTCTATAGCACTACATGAGAAATAGAAGACAAAAACTGAATATTAAAAAGCAAAAGATGTAACACAAAAAATGCTGATGGTGATCAATTCTCTACCAACTGGAAATGATTTTTGTTTAAAGAATAACATAGAAAACAATTCAGAAAAAGGAACTACTGCCTGCATCTGCACTTTTTCTCCCGCATTATGTTCTAGAGCCATCAATTGCAGAAGCCTAACAGTCATGTCTGTAGGATTATAGATAAGCGCTTATACTGCTAAGTAAGTCAAAGAAACTTTCAAGCCGATAGTAAAAACACAATTGGTGCTATTTCAAACTTATTTTTTGGAGAAAAACCATGTACTTGTTGTACAGTGTAGATCCAAGATCAGGCTATATGTTCTGTGCAGTCTGTTTTTGATCTGCACTGTCCACAAAAGGTCATAGTTTCGCACTTAGCAGCCTAAAGGTTAACCAGACAACAAAAGTCAAGAATTATTCATATTGAAAACATTTGCAGACGACAAATTAATGTGGTTCAAAGTAATGATTATGTTTCAAAATGATGAAAAAAACATTGTGGAAAAAGGAGAAAATGCTGTTTAACCAGCTTTTCTCCTTTTCACAAACATTTTGAACAGTCATTTTTCCTTTGGGCGGTTCAAACAAAGGTTTCTTTAGTAAAGAGTTAGGGAAGATTTCCAGATCAATATACAGCTTCTTAACCCTTATTCTGCTAAATGAACTGAGTGAAACTTTAAAGCTGATAGTAAAAAACCTAAATATTGCTATTTCAAACCTATTGTTTGGGAGAAAACATCTCCCTATTGGACAGTGTAGATCCAAGATCAGACTGCACGTTCTGTGCAGTCTGATCTTGATCTATACTGTCCACAAAAGGTTGTAGAGTTGCGCTCAGCAGCCCAAGGTTTGATGTTGTAATTAGTTTTTATAGCCATACATTTTACATACAGGTCTATACAGGATTTCATCAGAACTGAGCTGTAAGATTCCAGGCCTGTAATTATATGGTTTTAATTTAACAGTGAACTTCCAGAAAACTTGATCTATACACTTCTTTACCCTTTAGAATGCCAAGCCCACCTTTAGTTACTTTGTGTGATCATTATAGATCAGGATTAGACTGCAAAGTACAATCAGGCTGGTATTTGACAAACCCTGTTGGAAACAAAATGTGATATTGTTGCCCACATGGTCTTAAAACTGTAAGAATTGGAATTTTTCGGATGCTTTGAAGTTTAATTCCACTCTTAGTACTCAAAGCAGGGTTGATTTTTAACCAAACAACAAAGTTCTGGACTTAACAAAATTGAAAGCGTTTGCTTGACTACAAGCTAAATGATTTCTTTCTTTGACAGAGAAGAAAACATTGTGCAAAAAGAAAAAAAATGCTGATTACCAGCAATTTCTCCTTTTCCCAAAATACTTTCAAAGGCCTAAACTCTTTCAGGTTGTTACGACTCAGGACTGTGTGGTAAAGGGTTAACTCAGTACAAAACTACAAAATCTTAGACTTGTCCACATAGAAAACATTGGTGACAATAAAACAAATGTGGTTCATGTAAAAGGGCCTGTGTTTGATAGGGTTGAAACATCATGGGAAAAGAACAAATTATTTGTTATCATGTAACAACCATTTGACTAGCCTTCTTACCCAGGGTTTGTAAAACACGACATTGTTTGATAAAGGGTTAAACAAATATCAAACAATCCTGAGTTTTAACAAACCTAAAGACGAAGACTTTTGAAAATATCCATAACCAGCATTTTCTCATTTCATTTTCCCACAATGCTTTCAAACCTTTCCAAAACTTATTTTAGTTTTTGAGTCATATCTAATATATTGTTGTATGTAGATGCTTTCAGCTTGGAAAGGTCTAAAATTATGTTGTTTGGTGAGAGTTAACAAACTAAATGTTCATGCTTCTTTTGTCTACATCTTTAACTCTTAAGACTCATTCTCACAAAACATGACCATTGGGCATATAAAAATCCTGAATTTTTTATGTCGTATTTTATTGCTTTGCTTCATTTTGCCAGGTAGTTCCATGTTTAAAGCTACCGAATTTTGAATTTCACCAGCCTTGAACTTATTTTTAGGAATTTTCACCTCTGTTTATGTATATACGTGCATTATCAACTCTGCATGATTTTAAGAACTACCGTTGCACAGAATAGATGCTGCTTTCTAAGCTTAATCGGCTTTGAACAATTTTGAATGTTTTTGTCGTAATTTTGATAAAATTTCAAGTCGATTGGTATATAATATGTGTATGTTACCAAGAAAAATATGCACTATGCTGGGCTTCAAAAATATATTTCTATGAAAATGATGCAGAATATGCTTAAAAACCATTCTATTCTTTTTTATAAAACATATGTCAAAGGTGAAATAATTTTCAAGAATCCTGTGCTTTCATACAGTAAACATGTTTACTCATTATAGCAAAAACGTTTTTGTCCTCAAATGAATACTTAAAATTATATTAGAACTTTTCCCACTGTCCCGTTTATTACTAGTGATTGTCCCGTCTATTAGAGTGTCTGCAAAAATCTAAATGAATGCTTATTCAACGCAATTTACCCGAATTTATGAGGAAATCCAACAGAGTTAACAACCAAAAACCATTTCGACATACAGCTATAAAGAGTGAACAAGGATCATATTTGTTGACTTTAATCCTTTGTCCCGTTTATTACACTTAGAGTGTTAACGTTATGATTACTTGTAAAAATCTTTAAATTGTCAAAACATCATCTTGAACTGAAAATTCGACCAAGTTCCGTTGTTGGTTCAAATATGATCATCATTGGATCCAGTGACATCTTTTTTCTGCATCTCTTTATCATTTCAAAGCTTCACCTTTTTCCACTGTTGAAATATCATGTTTTCACCACTGTCAGACACCTTGTAGTAAATCTTTGAAGTTAATCTACGTTATCTTTGTTCATTTGGATTATTATTGGCGAAGGAATATCGATCCTAGAGTATATGTAATACGTTTTTAATAAAAAAAAGAAATACACCACTTAAATTCACCATAGACACTCCCCCCCTACACCTGCAAACATCGACAAAGGTCTGATTTGTGATCATCATTTCTAAGAAATAAAGAACAAAAATTGAATAAATACATACTTGGTATCAATTTAAATGAGCCAGGGGGTTTCATCCATCTCCGTGATGTGTTAACCCTTTACCACACAATCCCTGAGAAAGAAGCCTTTTGAAAACATTGTGGGAAAAGAAGAAAATGCTGGTAACCAGCATTTTCTCCTTTTCCCACAATGTTTTCTACCCTTCCCAATACAAATTTCAAATTTTCAGTTACTTCTATTTTGTCATCTGCAAATGCTTTCAATTTGGACCAGTCTAAAATTTGGTCGTTTGGTAAAGACTTAAATCAATTAAGTCATGATACTGTAATGGATACATAACATCCATTTTGTCAAATCATGAGGTAGAGTGATACTTGACTCTGTAGAAAGTTTGCAAAAAGCAAATCGTTTCCACACTGGTCAGCCTGTGCCAACTGCGCAAACTGACATGGGTCGATACTTTTTGGAAATGCATCAAACCCTTTTTCACAGAGCATGGCTAAAATGTAAATTACAACAGAATAATATGCAATATGCAGTCAACGAGACCCTTTTAGAAAGACATCATAGTTTCCGACACGTAACCTCAGAATCAGGATAATTACGTCATAACCAGACACTACATTCACTGAAATCAAAGGGATTTTAACAACCGAAATAGAACCGAAGGTAAATAATGTTGAATTACATGATTTTGCTATCATGATTTTGACATGATTGATGTCAAGGGCTCATTGATTACGACTCGTTGATTACTTTTTACAAGTGTGAACCAGCTTTTTTGCTATATTTTAAAAAGGTCGAGTGTACTGGCCAACAGAATCACTTTGCACATATCCCGCATGTCAATTCTGGTCTCGAATATGCATTCATTTACATATCAGAGTTAGATGCACTAATTTTATTCGGAATCTTTGACAAGACTCGTTGATTACTACATTAATTATTACAGTTCCACTTCAGTGAAATCTTCGTCTTTTTCCCATCTTACGAGGTGCAGTGTGTTTAAAAAGTGGTTATGGTGTTAAATACAAGTCTTTAAGGGAGCTATCTGTTATATCAAATGGAACAAAATTGGATTCTTCTACCGATGCTGGGGGACTTATTGGGATTGTCCCGTTGATTACAGAGAAATGGCATCACAACTGAGTCTCATTATCATTTTAGTGTTCCTCATATTATGTTAGATTTTTTGTTAAATGTAGCAAGGCTTCCATCAAAACTTTGAGTAAAAAGGTTGTTTACCACGAAATACTTGTTCTAATTGGTGGCATTAGTCTACATCAGTAATGATTATTTCTTGGCGACATGACGATTTCAGTGACCAAGCTACACATAATGTGCATGGGTGTTGATTGGACCGCATCAGGAAGGGCAAGATACATCTGAAATTTTTTCTTTGCATGTTATAGTCGGTAATTTCGCTTACCATAATCCCGTGGAGGTCATGAATCTTTTTTATTTTTCATTAAAAGTATGGCGACATTGAATGGTCAAGTAAATTGAGAATGAGTCATAAGCATGCAACAAAAATTGACTTAGCCAAATTCCAATTTATACCCACAAATTAATGTGGCTATAATGACAAGATTCATACCTGAAAGGATAGAAAACATTGCGAGTAAAAGAGAAAATGCATGCTTGCCAGCATTTTCTCCTTTACCCACAATGTTTTTGAATGCCCTTGCGTGGGATCGCCGCGCTGGTGTGACAGGGGTTTTAAGGAAGAGGATAACTGGTACTAACCAAGGAATCCTGGATTCACAACCCTCAAATTAGACACTGTGTCCTTGGGCAAGACACTTCAGAGCCTCAGCTCAGTGGTAGTGAAACATGGGAAAAACATTAACAAGTGAAATGTTGCCTTAGCATAACTGAAATAATACTGATTGTGGTGTAAAACACCTTTCTATACACCATTGTTGACTCAATCATTGAAATTTGTATGTGGAAAGGTAGAAAACAATGCAGGGAAAGGAGAAAATGCTGGTTTAACAGCATTTTCTTTTTTTTTTACAGTGTTTTCAAAAGCTTTCTTTGCACAACTCTTAGCCACACAGGACAAAATTTTATGACCTTCCATAGCATTTGCAGACGTCTGATGAGAAGTTGCCCAAACGATCGAATCTGTCAGTAAAAACATGGGAAAAAGGAGAAAGTGCTAGCAACTATCATTTTCTCTTTTTCCCCCACAGTCTTTTCATAAATCTATTTTTGTCTCAGTTTTAAATACAGATTGAATGGTAAAGGGTCAGGCTGTAAGTGTAGATGTTTAAAGTGTTTCTATTATTGTCAGGGAATTATTAGTTTTCTGATACAGCTGGCAAACCTAGTAATTAGGAAATGCGACATACATGTATCATGTACTATATGTATATTTTTTTTTCCAATATAGATGGGTAAAGATTTCTAATTCATGAAAAAAAAATTCACCATAGAACAATATGGTACTTCAGTCAATATTCAGTGCATAAATTTTGTACACGATAAACTAAAATGTGGTTGAAATACTGGCATTTTTGTCTTTAATTTTGTAGAAAAAAACTGCAAAATATAAAGGAAAATTAATACTGGAAATTACCAGTATTTTCTCCTTTTCCAACATTATTTGTAAAAACCCTAGTTCTTCATGGTCATCCTTCATCAAGGTCATAAAAACAATTTTTGGTAAAGGATTAACCCTTTACCACACAATTCCGAGTTTTATGATCCTGTGGTAAAAGGCTTCTGAAAACAGTGAGAGAAGGAGAAAATGCTGGTAACCAGCATTTTCTTTTTCCACAATGTTTTCTACCATATCAAAGACAGATATAATCATTTGAGCTACAGTTAATTTGTTGCCTGCAAACGCTCTAAATTTTGTAAAAGTACTTTTAAATTTATTGTTTGGTGCCGCAATATAACTGAAATAATGTTGAAAAATGGCGTTAAACACCATACAATCAATCAGTCTATTGTTTGTTAAAGAGTTAAGACATATCAAATGAGTATCTATGACATGGGTTTTGACAAGCACTGTGTCGACACATTCATTTTGTATCGTTTTCATTCAACTATGCTTCCTACATCAAAGATTTCATTCAACAAAGGTTTCGGGGTTCTACTAGCTCTGTGACAAAATGTAGAACTTGTAACCTCGATGCCCCAGGTAAAAGCTGAAATGGAAGCACTTGATTTTTTGAAGGATTTTCTTGGGCATGACAATTCAAAGCCCTAGCTTAGTACTAAAGAAACCAAGGAAATACATAATGCAAGCTATAGCCATGATATGACTGAAATAATGTTGAAATAAGCTTAAAACATCATTCATTCATTCATTCATTCATTCAACAAAGGTTTCTTGGGAACTATATTTTTCATCTAATAAATTATTCACATGCTATCATCATCAACTAATCAATTTCAATTAACCTTGATAATTACTTCATAGCCATCTCTGATTACCTTCAGCACAAAACCTTTCTTTGTCATACAGCAGACTAATTTTGAAAATATTGTGGAAAAAGCAAAAATCACTGGTAACAAGAAGTCTCAGACTTATCTCTTTACCAGACAACAAAATTTTAAAACCCTCCAAATTAAAAGAACTTGCAGACAACAAAACACCTCTGGCTAAAATAATGATTTGCAGGTGCAGAAAATATTGTGGGTACTGGATAAAATGCTGGTAATATGCATTTTCTCCTTTTCCATCAATGTTTTCAAACACTTTCATTCTCAGGGATTAAAGAGTAAAGGATTAATCACACTTTTGCATCTGTTAACCCTTACGCTGCTAAGTGCCGCCCACTGACCTTCTGCGGACAGTTTAGATCAAGATCAGACTGCACAGAATGTGCAGTCTGATCTTGGATCTGGACTGTCCGATACGGCTAGCTCTTTCCCACGAGTAATACTATTATATAGTAAACTGTGGGGGTTCACCATTGGCTGGAAATCTTAAGTTTATTTATAGAGCAGCTTCAAGACACATCTTTTACAGCCAGAGAGTAAACAAACACAGTTAAAACTTTACAGTGTGTAGCATCTAGTTAGCTGTGTAAACGTAGATTAAAAAGTCGATATAAGGTGTTTGGGATAGAGAAAATCAAGGGATTTATCTTCGATTTAAATCAGAAACTGTGGTTGTAATGTCTAGGGATAGCCTCCAGAGTATGAAAAGCATTTTCTATCCGTCTTAATCTGTGCAACCTTGCAACCGTCAGGGGCAACATTTGGCACAAAGATACAAGAATGATTATAGTTTCATAAAATAAAGACAAAATTGGTTAAAAACTGGCTGAAAATGAGTAAAGATGTATCTTTAACCCTTTACCAGATGACAAAATTTTAGCCATGTTCAAATTGACAGCATTTGCAGACAACAATTTCAATATGGCTTAATTGGCTTAATTGGTGCAATTTTCCTTTGATAAGGTAGAAAAGATTGTGGGAAAAGGAGAAAATGCTGGTTACCAGCATTTTCTCCTTTTCCCACAATGTTTTCGAATGGCTCCTTTCCCAGGGTCGTTAAAAGTCGGGATTGTGTGGTAAAGGGTTTAGGGTAAATTCGTATCTTCTTCAACAAACTTGCAGCAGACAGTTTCATCCTTTTGAAATACATACAGGTAATCAAGATGAATAAAGGCTTATCCGAATAATCCTGAGTTTTAAGAAACCTGAAAAAGACGGCTTTTAAAAACATTGAGGAAAAAGGGAAAAAAATGCAGGTGACCAGCATTTTCTCCCTTTCCCACAATGTTTTCTACCCTTTAAAACACAAAAGTCATTGTGTGGTATCCGTGGTTCTAAGGCAAGGCGTCAGCCTCGTAACCATATAAAAGGTCCAGCTGGGTTCGATACCCAGAAGTGGGTGTCAACTTAAGCATTTTTCATTGGCCCACACATTTGGCGCGAGTATTGGTGTAGTTCCAAGGAACCAGAATCAAGACAGATTGGTATAAGTTATAAGAACTTGTTTCTCAATCGATGCAAAATAAATATGTTTAAACTAAAAATCATCATTTGAGCTACAATTATTTTGTTATCCACAAAATGTCAAGAATTAAATTTGTTCAAATGCAAAACTTTGTCCTTCAGTAAAGAGTTACATGAAAAGGAGATTCCGAAACAAAGTGAAAAAGACTCAGATATTGCAAAATTTAATACAAAGCTAAACTTATAAAGTAACATAATTTCTGATATGTTGAACAATTTTGTGAAACCAATGAAAAATTATGTACCTTTTCGGTTAATTCTTGGGAAAAGAAAGAATATGCAGTTTTAATTATGGTGTGTGAAAATGGGTGCCTGTATGTTGTTAACAATGTTGAGTAGGCTTGTGTGCAGCCACAACAGACAGGTACTGGTATGCATAAACTCTCTCCTGCACGATAGAATTTCAGACTTGTCTGAATTGAAAGTATTTGCATGTTACTGAGAACTGTAAATTTGTCTTTAAAACATTAAAAAAACATTGTGGGAAAAGGAGAAAATGCTGGTTACTAGCATTTTCTCCTTTTCCCACCATCTTTTCAAAAGTCTTCTTCCTGACAGGGCCATTGGACAGTTTGGCAAAAAGTCAGGTACTTTTAGCTAGAAACCTTGAAAACCTCAGAATGCACTCAAGATTTATTTATACAAAGCATTCATTTTATTTTAAAGCATCTTCTCATAAACATTTCTATTAGCTTGTTTTATGAACTGAATCATGGTTTGTGGCATTTATTATTTCCCTTTCTTTTTTTTTTTTAACTTAATAGAGAAAATAGCCCTGAAATTAAAATATTATACTTTTAAAAAAAACAGCAACTTGGACTGAAATCAGTCATCCTTTCATTAGACCCTTAGTATTTCCAGGAAATTTCTCCTTTTCCCGTAATATTTTCTACCCTTAAAAAGAAAAATTCCCTAACTCGAGCAACATTTAATTTGTCCCCTGAAAATGCTTTCAATAATGAACCAATCATCAGTTTTGTTTAAATGAACAATATCTTCATCATCTGCATAATGTTCTATATTCAAATTCCTGTAAACTGGTACCATTTCTTTTCCAAAATATTTTCAGATTTTCTGTTGCTTTTCATGAGCCACTAGATCTTATTCCATTTTCTCATTCTAAGAATAAGTACTGAACATATAAAACCGTAGACATATTAACCTGAACCTTTTGACCATTAGACCAATCTAAAATCTTGTCATGTGGAATAAGGTTAACAAACAATTGAGTGTTTTATGGATCCTTCAGAAAAAGGCTTTAACCCTTTACCACACGGCAAAATTTAAGACCTATCCAAATTGAAAGCATTTGCAGAGGACAATTTCATAGTGGCTCAAATGATGCAACTTTTCTTTGATAGCGTAGAAAACTTTGTGGGAAAAGGAGAAAATGTTGGTTACCAGCATTTTCTCCTTTTCCCACAATGTTTTCAAAAGGCCTCTTCTTCAGGGGCGTTAAAAGGCGTCACTGTGTGGTAAAGGGTTAAGAAACATTGTAGGAAAATGAGAAAATGCTGCTGATTACCTTGGACAGGTATAAAATTTTACAGTCGGGTAAACTAGTAAAACTGGGTTGAAATTACTTTAGGAATTACCTGCATTTTTCTCCAGATATATATCCCACATTGTTTTGAACAAAAACCATCTATTTCAGAGTCATTTTCTAATTAAGCCCCTGTGGTACGGTTGGTAGCCTACAGGACTTGAGAACAGGGGTTCACTGGTTCAAATCCCCAGCTCTTCCAATTTCTTTTCAAGGACTGGTGATAGTCATTGCCACAGGATTCAGTCCTCTCTCACCGCTGACCAGGAGAAAAATTAATGCTGATGTTCAGCTTGGACAGGTCTAAAATTTTTCAGTCTGGTAAACCAGTAAAATAGGATTGAAAACACTTTTTGAAAAGAAGAAAATGCTGATATTAGCATTTTTCTCCATATATATATATATCCCACATTGTTTGGAACAAAAGCCATCTATTTCAGGTTCGTTTTCCAATTAAGCCCCCGTGGTACAGTTGGTAGCCCAATGGACTTGAGAACAGGGGTTCACTGGTTCGAATCCCCAGCTCTGCCAATTTCTTTTCAAGGACTGATGATAGTCATTGCCACAGTATTCAGTCCTCTGTCACTGCTGATCATGTTTGACAAGGTGATGTGAGAAAGCAGCCAGTGGCTTAGGAAGAATGTTGTGTGTAGTCCTGGAAAAAGAAACTCCAGAAAAGCATAGATGGGTGCACAGCCCATTGCAATATAACTGAAATAATGTTGAAAACTTTGTTAAACACCATACAATAAATCAATACATTTAACCCATAAAGTACTGGAACTAACTTAAGCTGTTTTTGCTGACAGTGCAGATCAAGATCAGACTGCACAGAACATGCAGACGGATCTTAGATCTACACTGTCCACTATTTCATTATATATTCTGGCCAAAAAAAAACTTGAAATCGAAATAGTTTGGATGTTTTCCCAGATTGAAATTATCTACTTCATTAATTCAGCACTATAGGGATTAAAGACCATAAAATAAATAAATCAATCAGGTCATTTAACCCTTTACCACACAATGACGCCTTTTGACGCCCCTAAAAAAGAGGCCTTTTGAAAACATTGTGGGAAAAGGAGAAAATGCTGGTAACCAGCATTTTCTCCTTTTCCCACAAAGTTTTCTACCCTATCAAAGAAAAGTTGCGTCATTTGAGCCACTATGAAATTGTCATCTGCAAATGCTTTCAATTTGGATAGGTCTTAAATTTTGCCGTGTGGTAAAGGGTTAAACAAGAAATTATATGAAAGGGTCAAAAAAACATAATAACAGAATTGATTTGTCTAAAATCAGCCCATTCAATAATGAGTTAATCTTCTTGCTTGTATTATCTTGGTATAAAATGGTATCCTATTCCATTATCCCATGCTAAATCCTTTACCACACAATCCCGACTTTTAACGACCCTGAGAAGAAGCCTTTTGAAAGCATTGTGGGAAAAGGAGAAAATGCTGGTAACCAGCATTTTTTCCTTTTCCCACAATGTTTACCTTTCCCTAAACAGATTTCAATTTTTCGGTCACTTTTATTTTGTTGTCTGCTGATGCTTTCAATTTCAACTAGTCTAAAATTTTGTTGTTTGGTAAAGAGCTAACCTTTTAACAAATGCCAAAATTTTAGACAGGTCCAAATTCAAAGCATTTGCAGACGAAAATTGGATTGTGGTTTAAATAATGGAAATTGTTTTTGATGGGGAAGAAAACATAGAGGGAAAAGGAGAAAATGCAGGTTACCAGCATTTTCTCCTTTTCCCAGTATGTTTTGAAAAGCCTTCTTTGTTAAGGTCATTAAAACTCCAGATTGTGTGGTCAAGAGTTAAGACAAAAAATGCAACAAAGACAGAATTATGTTTGCTTAAACCCTTAACCACATAAGCAGGATAGAAAACATAGGGGGAAAAGGAGAAAAGCAGGTTACCACCATTTTCTCCTTTTCCAACTATGTTTTGTAAAGCCTTCTTTGTTAAGGTCATTAAAACTCCAGATTGTGTGGTCAAGAGTTAAGACAAAAAAAAATGCAACAAAGACAGAACTATGTTCGCTTAAGCCCTTAACCACATAAGCCCAACTTTCAATGGCCCTGAGGAAGACAGCTTTAGAAAACAATGTGGGAAAAGGAGAAAATGCTGGTAAACCGCATTTTCTCCTTTTTCCACAATATTTTCTACCCTTCCAAAAACTAATTTCTATGTCTCATCCTCATTTGTTTTGTCGTATGCAAATGCTTTCACTTATGAACAACATTCAATTTGTCAGTTTTTCTCCTTTTCAAACACTGTTTTCTACCATTTCAAAGGAAAGACAACTATTTGAGCCATTTTTGTAATCTGCATAATGTTTTCAACATTGACAGGTCTAAATATTTTTCATCTGATCCAAAAATTAACTCTCTAGTCTCTACCATGAAACAAAATTTTAGATTGGTCCAAATTGAAAGCATTTACATACAACAAATTAAATGTGGTGCAAATTACAGGTTTTGTAATTGAAAGTGTGGAAAACATTGTGGGAAAAGGAGAAAATGCTGGTTACCAGCATTTTCTCCTTTTTCAACCATGTTTTTAAAGGCCTTCATCTTCATGAAAACATGGGATTGTCTGGTAAAGGGTTAAAATCATCAATAAGCAATATTAGTGCATTAGGTGTCATTGTATCCCTGTACTTAATTCAATTCTTTATGGCAAGATAGAATCTAAATTTTAGACTCAATCATATTGAATGCATTTACAATAAAGTACATTTGGCTCAAATATTAGCACAGGGATTTGTATTTACCTTTAACTCTTAACCAAACGACAAAATTTTAGACTTGTCCAAATTGAAAGCATTTGCAGACGACAAAATAAATGTGACTCAAAAACTGAAACTTGACTTTAGAAGAGTAGAAAAGATTGTTTTCAGAAGGCTTCTTCCTCTGGGTCTTAAAAACCAGGGATTGTTTGGTAAAGGGTTAACTTTTTACCAGACAACAAAACTTCAGCCTTTATCAAATTGAAAGCATTTGCAGGCATCAAATTAAATGCTACTCAAAAAATAAAATTTGTCTTTGATAGGGTAGAAAATATTGCGGGAAAAGGAGAAAATGCTGGTTACCAGCATTTTCTCCTTTTCTCACGATGTTTTCAGAAGCCTTCTTTCTCAAAGTCCTTAAGAGTCGGCATTGTGCAATAATGGGTAAAAAAACAATACCAAGTGTTGATGAGCCTGATTAGGGAGACTTTTGAAAACATCAAGGAGAAAGATCTTAGAAAACCATCATTTTCTTCTTTTTCTCACAGTGTTTTCAACCTGTCATAGCCTCATTCAGCTGTCTGTCAACACTTTCACTTTGGATTAACCCTTTCCTACATAATCCTGAGTTTTAATGATGCAGAGATAGCTTTCGAAAACATTGTGGTAAAAAAAAATGCTGGTGACCATCATTTTCTCCTTTTCCCACAATATTTTGCACTTTCACTGCCAGATCTCATTATTCCAGCCACATTTAAATTGTTGTCTGCAAATGCTTTAAATTTTGACAAACCCAAATTTTTGTTGTTTGGTACAGAGTTGATATGAAATTTTGGTTCACAGTTTAAGATTATGACACGTTCATTTCTTGCTTCCTTCAACTGTAAATTTAGTATAGATCTAAATCTTCCATTGCAATAGCTTCAACCCACCTGTCTATGGTAACAGTATTTCTAGTCTGAAGCTCTGCAGGTACTGAACCTATGACTTGTAGATTGTAAATCCCCACCTTAGCCTTCCAACCCATCCCCCTCCCACACACACACTGTCACATAACACTTAACTCTTTACCAATAGACAAAATTTTTGGTTTGCCTAAATTGAGAGTTTTTGCAGACAACACAACAATATTGACCCAATAAAAATTCACTTGGGAAGAACAGAAAACTTTGTGGGAAAAGAAGAAAATGCTGTTTATCAGCATTTTCTTCTTTTCCCACAATGTTTTTAAAGAGTATTTTTCCATTTGGTTGTTAAAACTAGGTGAAGGGTTAAAAGTGCATTTGTAATCAACCACAACAATAAAAATGCAACTCTGAAAGAAATTCTGTGCAGTTCAACGCAGACTGCAGGGCCAAAAATGTGCTAGACGGGAATTCATTCCGGGTAGGCATTTTCCGTAGGTGATCTAGATCTATTCATTTTCTCTTGAGAAGTGTCGTCTGCTTGCAAAGTCTTGGATAACATCACGGATGTTGTTGACAATGTGTAAATAAGATTACTCGTGGAACTATTACCAAAATAATGCAAAAGCTGTGCCACTTTTTCCCCGAAAAAAATCTCGAAAGTTAATTAAATTAATGTATTCTTCTGTCAGTCAATCTGTCATTCAATTAGCTTATTTGACGTAGAAACGTCAAACAACTTTACACTGACAGACGAATAATATTGCGATCGACTTACCTTTTATTTCTTTGTTTATTTATTCAAAATCGCCTTTTCAATAGAAGGAAATTCTCTCATGAATAGTTTTGTTACTTTTTTAAACACTTTAAAAGAATGACAAATAATCTTTCCAACACAATGTCCCGTTGTGAACTGAGATATCCGATACAGGAAGACTGTTTCACAAATACACCGCCATATTGATTTTTGTCGTCACAAATAGTTCACCTAACAGTTTGTACTGGCTAACGGAGTAAACCGCGTTCGTCATGCGGGAAAAACCATGAGACGTTGAATTCTCGTTTTACCGTTGGTAAGGAGATATTTCACAGTTATATTATTTTAAAATCTATAGGAAGAAGTAGCAGAAATGTTAATTCATATCATGTACCGCATTTACAGCCGGTAGATACTCTGGCACATACCATTTGAAGTGCAACGAGTCGGCCTTTTTCTAAGACACATAGCTTGATTAGGTCAGGGTGAACAGTACATATATACACATATTCCCCAGACCTAGCACCGTGCGATTTCTGGCTCTCTCCGACGTTGAAAACAGAGCTGCGTGGCTGGAGGTTTTATGACTTGCCAATAGTTGTTCGGGAAACGATCCGTACAATTCCACAAGATCAGTTCAGGTCCTGCTTTGACAAGTGGATCTATAGGAGAGGTGTGTATCGTATAAAACAGAATATTTTTAAAAGGTGTAATTTTTAGATGTGCCAGGCAGATTTTGCTGATGCTGTATCCCTTCCAGAAGTAAGTTGCCACGCTCGACGTCACCCTACGTTGCCATTGTGACCGTAAATTACGCTTTAGTGCAAATAGTTTACTTTTTTTCTGTCGAATTATAAGTATGATTCATCAAAGTATCAGTGGTGAAAATTTCATCAAGATAAGCATATCAATAAAAAAGTTATGAAACTTTTCCGGATACTTATCGAACACCCCTCGTACATGGCTGTCCAGATGTGACTATTTGTACTTGCTCACGCAGAGCCTCTGAAAAACATCCACCAAAACTGAAATAAAGCTAAACCAGCGCATTAAACATATCGAACAAAAGGCTGATTACGTAAAAGCCTTGCTATCTATTTTGGCTACCTGAACCTTGGTTTACTTTTCTAAATCTCTTGGAATTGAAACCATCGCAGTATCATGAAACTGAATATTCCACTAGCTTCTCAAAATGGCTCACTGATTTGGTCAGAAGACTTTCTTTTGTTGTATTTTCCATTAAATTTAGATGGAGAGTCTGATTATGTTACCAAACTGAAAAAGTAAATATAGTCATTTAGATAATCAGGGGTTCTAGATGAAGAAACAATTTGGACCAACCCTGCCCCCAACATTGCGGTTGGAAGATTAACTTAAAGGATAAAACCAGATCGATAATTCAATATCGATTCCGATTCACCATTAGTGGAATTAGAAATTTGAAAAAGAAATTGTAATCATATATAGATCTTTATGCATTTTGTAGCTTTTCATGCTAAGAAATTAATCAGGGACAAATTAGAATTGAAGGGTTTTCATAATCGCGCGAATGGTTCAGCTAACCCTCTATCAATTGTAATTACTAATTTCACCATTGTTATTTATTTTAGAGTTATTTTGTACAATATATTTGACGCCAGTGATAATTAAGATTTCAGACGTAACCCGTCTACCGTTAGTCTAGCTTATAGTTAGTCGGGCTATTTTAAGAAACACGCGTGGGCGTGGTACAGAAATTTACCTGTGCATAAATCGTGACAGAATTATTATCGTTGGAGAACATTATTAAAACCACTGGCAAAGTGCGGTTGTGTTTGCCGTTGAAATTAGAATCCTGCTAATTTACACTGAAATTCTATCGAAAAGACATCTATACACACAAGTTGCCTTAGGATTTCAATGTGCGAAGAGTTTTAAGTAGGCCTAGCCTACTATCTTTAATCTGTCAGACTGCAGCGTTTCCATGGCGATTTCAAGTGTCTCAGACAACATTTTTTCTCCTCTCGCTTATTGTTTTCTGTTTGAAATGTGGGCAACAAAAGATGCAGTGAGACTTGAATTATTATTTTAGTTTGGCTACTATCGTTTACTTGATGACGAAAGTTAAGATTTGTCTGTATTTAAAGCACTTGCAGGTGACAAATGTGGCTCAAATTATGAGATTTGTCTGTGCCAGGGTGAAAAACATTGTTGGGAAAGGAGAAAATTCTGGTTAACGGCATTTTCTACTTTATCCGCAATGTTTTCAAAATCCTTCTCTGTCAGTGTAGTTTGAACTCTGAGCTAGCTGTTTCGCAAAGGCTTAAAGTAACAATAAAGGCCAAATGTAAACAAAGCGGGTGTTTAAATGCATTTGAATTTATATCATACCATTTAAAAGTATGGAAATCATTGTGAAGATGACAACCTGTCATTGTACGGTCGGTCCAAGTGTTAGTCGCCGACGGAGAAATTAATTTCAAAACTATGTTAAAACCTGACAGGTAGCTGTGTCTTTTGTTTACTTTTTGCCTGATTTCAAAATTCTTTTTTTCTGCCAGCAACTAACATATGGCCCGACCACACGATAACAGACTGTGATCACAATATTTTCCATACTTTTAAATGGCATGATTTAAATTTAAATGTACACTGCTCAAAAGAATTAAAGGATCACACAAATGCTGAAATTCAAATCTTTCACTTTGCAAAACACTCGATCTTTGCGCTCTGAAAACCATCAAGTTACATTCTTACTTGACAAAATGGCTCAGAAGTTTTCTTGTTTGTTTCATTTTAAATGCTGATAAGCCATGTTAAGAAGAAAATCAAGAAATTTGTTTTCCTTGTTCTTTTGTTAAACAGCTCATATTTTTTTCCAATCTTTTGTTTATATTCTTGTTAAATCTAATGAAAGAAGAGGACGAGATGAAACAATGACACCTCCGATTCTCTAAAAAACCTGTGTGGCATATAAAAAAAAAACGGCTTTGACAGGAACAGCCCATTCATCTTTTGTGCAAACCAAACTGTTTTGCATGTTCTGAGATTTTACAGTGTTAAGACTGAATGGACTTATGAGCAGAAAATTATTTGCATTGTCCTGGACTGAAAAAATTATCTTGCGATCGAAGTCGAGGACATGTGATCCTTTAATTTTTTTGAGCAGTGTATTATGACGCCTGCTTTGATACTTTGGCATTTACTGGGTCTTTAAAGAAGGCTGAAAGAACAGGCAAGAGCCCTTAATTATTGCGGACAGTGTTGAGCAATATCAGACCGTATATTTTTTTGCAGTCTGATTATGAATCTACGGTTTCCAATATTTTGTTTCTGCCAAAACGGAACAATATGGCCCTGACGAGTGGGCCGTCTCCTACTTAATGAACATGTGCATTGCAGTAGTAAAGATAACTGTTCCCGAATAAGTTTTACTCAGGCTACTAAGCGCGACTCACTGACCTTTTTGCGGACAGTGTAAGTCAAAATCAGACTGCACAAAACGTGCAATCTGATCTTGGTTCTACACTGTCCGAGAAAGAGATATTAGGCCTATTCTCCAAAACATAACTTTGAAATTGCAACATTTGGGTTTTTACGATCGAATTGAAAATTTCATTTCAGTTATTTAGCAGGATAAAGATAAATTTTTGGTACGGCGTACAATAAATGTCCTAATGCGAAAAGAAGCATCATACACGTGTTACATTTTGAGACTAATTATTCCACAGTTACGAGGTTTGGCTTTTTGCAAGTTTGCACTCTCTATGCTCATTTTACCCAGACTGCCCCAAACCGGAAATAACCACTTGCAGGCAGTTTAATAGGCCCGCTTGTTGCAAATATATAATCGGTTTGGGCAAGGCTATTTCACAAAAGTATCCGCTGGACAGCAAATATATAGATCAAAGAACTATATCATGTACATAACACGCAGTCTGATCTTTGACCAACTCATGATGTGCAACTATTAAGAGCAATTGTGATTGGCATTTTTCTACGGTTGTAATTAACGTTATGTAACGAGCAAATCGCCCGGCCGGGTAGCTCAGTATATATAGTGTATCTGACTCGTAACTTGGTGGTTGCGGGTTCGATACCCGATTTAGGCAAACTTTCTTTCCGGAGATTTTTCGCCTCTCACAGCCAATGAATGTGAGAAAAGCAGTCTCTGGCTTGGAAAGAGTTGTGTCTACACTGGTGTGAGAAAGCCAGGAAACACGTGCGTAGGTGCACTGACCGCCGTGATATGACCTAAGCTGTTATAAACGGCGTTGAACTCCAATACAAACAAACAACGAGTAAATCAAAATTCCCTTTTTCAATTACTTCGACCGACAACCAGTCCTAGAGGAAAACAAAACAAAGCGAAAACAAAAAACGTGACTTGTTGCACGTCGAAGACCAATTTTGTTGGAAGGTTAGTGGTCTACCGTCTTGAATTCAACACTTTCCCGACAAACAAAGAGAAATTTAGACTTGTACAAATTGAAAGCATTTGCAGACAACAAACGAAATGTGCCTCGAAAATGGAGATTTCTTTTTGAAAGGGTAGAAATCATCATGAAAAAAGGAGAAAATACACGTTACCAGCATTTTTACCTTTTCCCACAATGTTTTCAAAAGGATTGCTTTCTATAAAGACAAGCCTGGAATCTTGTCGCTTGGTAAAGAGTTAAATAGTGTCGTGAGGGGACCGCCAAGGGAATCGGACCCACCGTTCCACAACGTATGTTGGATTCGTTGTGTTCGTATCCGTGGTGTAACTTCAAGATCCCATGTAAATGAGTCATGCTCTTTGAAAAGGAATGACACAGTACGCGCAGGCTGACCTGGGTCGAAATTTTTAGCTATCGGTCAATTTTCTGCGTGTCAAAGGACCGACCAGTGTTCCTCAAGATTCAGTCGGTTGTGAGACAAAATATATTTTATGGATCCATAAAAATGTAATGGCTAGCTTGGTACAATGAATTATGGAGATGCATTAAACCCCCTTTTCACAGAGCATGGCTCAAATGTATTTAGCCTACACTTAGTGTTACTCCTCTGGCATGATTTACCGACATGTTTCACCGCAAAACCAAAACTGCTTCATCTTACAATCACACGATTCTTTTAACCCTTAGGCAGCTAAGCGCGACTCGCTGACCTTTTGCGGACGGTGTAGATCAAGATCAGACTGCACAGAACGTGCAGTCTGATCTTGGATCTACACTGTCCGATAAGGAGATATCTTTCCCCAAAAATAAACCTGAAATAGCGAAATCCGGGTTTTTACTTTCGGCTTGAAAGTTTCATTTCACTTGTTTAGCAGGATAACGATTAAGTCTTCATCATCATTGTGGCTGTTGGGAAAATCTTCTTTATAAATCGGTCGTGATGCATTATACCAAGCAAGTAACCACATGGTTTTGGGATCCGTACAATGCATTCTGTCTTACAACCGACTGAATCTGGAGGTAGAATGGTCCTTCCACAAGCAGAAAATTGACAAATTATAAAATATGTTTTACAAATAGGCCAATATGTGCTGATGACGTAAAATTGAAATTATATTTGAGCAGTGCTCTGGCAAAAGGGGGCTTGATGTATCTCCGTCATGCATAATATTTACCAAGCAATTCATCACATGATTACGGATTCATACAATCTATTAAGTCTAACAACCGACTGAATATCCGGAGGAAGAATGGTCGTTCAACAAACAGGAAATTGACAAAATGTAAAAGGTTTCGACCCATGTCAGCTTGTGCGGACTGTGCAGGCTGACCTCGGTCGATACTTTTTGCAGATGCATTAAACCGCTTTTCACAGACCAAGGCTCATATTTGATTCCACACGCATGCTCTATTTTCTCGCCCCAACCCTCTTCCTGAGAGAGAGAGAGAGAGAGAGAGAGCAAGAGAGAGAGAGACAGAAAGTGATCACATCAGCCGGTTTCACACGCAATCAGCTTCTAGACATGCTTTGATTACTTTTGACAGGTGTAAATTTCGAGGGTAGGAAGTCATACGCTCTTAACTTTTAGTAATGTTCATTGTTAAAGTATTACTCATCGCAAAAAAAAGATACTTGCGATTTATGTTAGAAATAGTATCTATTTATGAGTCATGCTATGTGAAAAGGGGGCTTAATACATCTGCGAAAAGTATCGACCCATGTCAGCCTGCGCAGTCCGCGCAGGCTGACCTGGGTCGAAACTTTTCGCTTTTGATCAACCATGGACGAATATACCCCATGTTTAGGTCGGTTGACTGACAAAGTGGCTATTATGGATCCATAAGTATATAATGACTTGATTAGTATCATGCATCACGGAAGATACATTAAGCCCCCATTTGTCAGAGCATGAGTCGTATGTATATTCACGATAATGTGCCATTCTCTTGCAAAAGGGGGATTAATACATGTCCGTGATGCATGGTACCAAGCAAGTCATGACATAATTACGGAGCCAGAAAACCCATTTTGTATATAAAAAGATTGCTGTATCATGAGATACACTGGTTCTTTGACAAGCAGAAAATTGACTAATAACAAAGTTTCGATCTAGGTCAGCCTGCACGGACTGCGCAGGCTGACAAGTCGATACTTTTTGCAGATGCATTAAGCCTCCTTTTCACAGAGTATGGCGCATTATATTGAGTAAAAAGGCGAAAAACTTTTACAATGTCCTTATTGAAATTAATTGAAGACGAAAAATTAATATAAAGAAGAACTATTTGTCCATAAAATGGTGAAAAACATTGTGGAAAAGGGTAAATAACTGGTTTTCAAAAATTTTCAGCTGTTCAATGTTGTGTACTGGAAATTATTTCAGGGAGTAAGAATCAGTTTTCACCAACCATTGTTAATGACGTTCTTAGTCTCATTCTCCAAATTTGAAAGTAACACAATATCTAATTGGCTAAACGAAATCGTTTAGCCAATCAGAAGCTGCATTAATCTCGAATTTAGAAAAAAAATCCGGGGTCTCGCCAAGCAGCCTAAGGAAGAACGTGCAGAGCACGGCTAGGTGATTTTGCTGACAGAACGTGCTGTCTGATCTTCGGTCTAAACATCTTGTGATATTTCTTGGTCAGAACTGTCCTAAATTGATTGAATTTGCGTTTATCTATCGTCGCCGCCGGTTGCCCATATGGGCGACGTCCCCCGAAGGCTGTTAGTTGTTACGGGAGATAGTGCAAGATACAGGACGAAACCCATCCTAAGTTACGTCAGGTTCTGGGGCTCGAACCCACATCCTCCAGTGATCCAAGACCTGTTTAGAATTCCTACGCTCTACTGTCCTAAACTTTCAATTGTAGGTGTTATATACTGACTGACAATGTCAATTTTACTCTCTATAGGTACCACACGACAAATTGTCCAAACTGAGAGCATTTGCAGACAATTCAAATGTTGCCCAAATTATGGAATTTGTCTTTGATAGGGTACAAAATATTATGGGAAGAGGAGAAAATGCTGGGAACCAGCATTTCCTCCTTTTCCCAAAATGTTTCCAAAAGGCTTCTTTCTTAGGTTCGCTAAAAATCAGGATTGTGTGGGAAAAGGGATAACCAAACGACCCCGGGCTTTTACGAACCTAAGGAAGGAGGCTTTCAAAAAACTATGTGAAAAAAGAACAAAATATTTGTTAGCATTTCTTGTTTTTACACATTTTCTTCCTATTTACTGTAAATTCCATCAATTCTGGAGCATTTAAAGCTGTCGCCCGCAAATGCTTTCGACATTAGGCGTTATATACGGACTGAAAATATGCATTTTTCCTTTAATCCTTGCCTAAACGACCCGGCTTTTTACGACGCTGAGAAAAGTGGCTCCCAGAAACATTGTGAGAAAAGAACAAAATGTTGGTTAGCATTTCTAAGGTTCTTATATACATCATACCCTTTTGCTGGTAGTTCCATCGGTTTTTGAACATCTAGGGCCTAAGTTGTCTCTTGCAAAATGCTTTCTATAATATGGACATGTAAAAAAAAAAAAGTCGCCCAGGAGAGTTGCTATTTACCAGACAAAAGGATTTTTTAGACATGTCCAAATTGAAAGTATTTGCAGACGTCAAGTTCAGGGGAGCTGACATGAGGGAAATTGTCCTTGGAAAGGTTGAAAACACTGTGGGGAAAGGAGAAAATGCTGTTTACCAGCTTTCTTCATCAGGGTCGATAAAAACTGGGACCACTCGGTTCAGGGTTTATTCAGCAGCAAAAGGATGTATATGTTAGCCAACGCTATCATGGATTTCAGCAGACCATAAAATTTCAGTTTAGATACTAAATAAGAATGTAATGAAAGAAATCAGACTGTAAATCAGATGGCCTGGGGCAAGTTACGTCATCATCCATCCTTATCGAATTCTCATCCGGGTGTCTGCCCGTGGAGCGAGCTCGATCCCGGTGACGAAGTCGTGATACAAACTGTGTTCGGACGTGCCTACATCCGTGTTTTTTTCGTTTTATTGTACATCAAAATTACCTGTAACTTTCTTCGCACGCTAATCAAGTCGCGGGCCTTATTCAGAGTGATACAAATTTTAAGTATCTACTGACAACGGATTCGAAATTAGTACAATTGAGATAAATTTGTCTGATGTGACGGTTAACATAGTGAGAAAAAGACAAATAAGCCATATTTTATTTGTCGTCTGCGAATGCTTCCATTTTGGACATGTCTGAAATTTAGTCGTTTGGGAAAGAGTTAAAGGGTAAAAAAATGTAGGTCCGCCAATATTACACACCTTATCACACCTATGGCCAAGAGACTAGGGGTATCTCCCGTACCTCTGACAGCACTTCAGACGAACCTCTTGTGTTAGGATGATGTCTCCATTACAGTGTCGGTCCTACATGTACATACTCCATGTACATATGGCGAAAAGCTTTAAATCTATTTGCCTTTCCGAGTACCCTTAACAGCTTTCGTGGCCTTTTGCACTACACGTGCAGGTTGATCTTGGATCTATATTCTCTTCCATGTTGAGATACATACGTTAGACCACAAAACGTACGTTAAAATTGCAGCTTTTGGATACTTGTTCAAGCTTTTTACCGAACGACAAAATTTTATAATGGTTCAAATTTGAAAGCATTTGCAGAGGACATACTAAATGTTGCACAAATAATGGGACTCATCTTTGAAAGGGTATAAAACATTGTGTGGAAAGGAGAAAATGCTGGTTACCAGCATTTTCTCCTTTTCCTCACAATGTTTTCAAAAGGCTTCCTCTTCAGCGTCGTTAAAACTCGGGATTGTGTAGTTACGGTTTGAATTAAATTTTCCATCATGTTTATGTGAAAATCTGAGACTTAAATTTTCACGTGACGAAAAATCGTAGACTTTTCCAAATTCAAAGCATTTGCAAACTCTTTACAGATTGACACAATTTTGGACTCAGCCAAAATGAAAACACTCGCAGACGACAGATCAAATGTAGCTCATATGACGATGTCTGTCTCTCATAGGGAAGAAAATGTTGGAAAAGAAGAAAATGCTAGATACCACCATTTTCTCCTCTTCCCACCTTTTTTCTTCGAAAGTCTTTGCTTTCAGGGTCTTTAAAACTCGCGATTGTGTGTTGAAGAGTAGTCTGGGTTCAGCCCGATCATTATTTTCCTTTCATATACACGTATTCGGTCTTTGTCAAAAACGAATTCAAGAAGAAATGGAATTTACCCCATACTGTTGGTGCAATGGATGGCAAGCACATTGCCATGAGGAAACCACTAAATTCGGATTCGCTGTATGTATGAACTTTAAGTGCTTCTTTTCTATCGTCCTCCTTCGACCATGTACTTGTCGATGGATCGAGAGAGCGAGGTTGGCGAACGGTGGCGCTTTAATGCAATTCGATGGCGCCTCAATTACAATGTTGGCGTTCGAGTAGTGCTCCGATGGCAATTAAGAGGCGATCTGCTGGCGTACTAGACTGTGCGCCTTGGATCTTTGCGCAGTCGAGTAGGCCGACGGCGACCTTGGTGACAAAGGAGATCCGTAAGAGAGCTTTTGGAGCTCTATATAGCGTTTTGTGGTGCTTTCATAGACCGCAATGGAGCGCTGCCAAGTGGAATGGGGGTAAAAGGGTGTAAGGCAAACGGATCGCTGCAAGCATTAATTTTCTACTCCCAAATACACCCGATCCCGGATGTAAGTACAGTTTAACCCCTAGATAAACTTTAAGTTTTCGTCTAATCAGTTAAAACATATATCATCGTCCAATCGAGTATTCTACTCTTCAAAGTACTTTTTGATAAATACAACATGCCCTGTATTAGTGTAAATAACTCCCACACCTGCTCGGCATGTCCTACCTTTGTTGACCTTGAACCCACACCCCCTATCAGAAACCATTCGAGAGGGCCTGTACTGAGGTACCTTTACGACAAACATCATACCGAACCATACATAACCCAAGAGGCATATCGTACCATCGGCCTGAGTCGATCTAGGGATTGTTATTGGCCAGAGAATTTTACTGCAAATGAAACCTGTTATTATCTTTTAATGAACTCTTTCAGCACAAATATAATTATTATATCAACCTCCTTAACGGGTAAAAATACAGTCCGTTGAAACTCAATAAGGTTTTTATTTTACAACCAAGCGGACGGTATAGATCCAAAATCAGACTACACATTTTGTGCAGTCTTATCTTGATCTGTGCTGCCGGCAAAAGCCTTTGTTTTTGCACATGGCGCGGAAAAGGGTTAAATGATTGATTAATTGTCTGGTGTTTAATGCCGTTTTCAACATTATTTCAGTTAAATCGCGGTGGCCAGTGCAGTATCAATGCTTTCCTGTAGTTATCGTTACCAGTACTTTGCTTCATATTCTTTCCAAGCCACGGGCTGCTTTCCAACATATCCCCCATCGAAACAATGATCAGCAGTGAGAGAGAGAGGAACAAATCCTGTCGCCATCACCATTGTCAATCCTTAGAAAGAAAGTTGCCGAGGTGGGGATTTGAACCAGCGACACTTCTGTTCTCAAGTCCTGCCTGCACGCTACCGACTGAGCTACCGGGGCTCTCCAAAAAGGGTTAAAAAGTGGAAATGATTTCTTCTCATTTGATGGTATAGTTTTGCATAAGATTGGATGGTATAATTTTCTAAAGTTTTGTTGTTTGGTAAAGAGTTACACGACTGTCGATAAGTTTGAACAAGTTTGAACCAAGAGGACCATGACGACCTTGGATCAATCATATGAGGCATCATATCAAAGAGAGAATAACAACATAGTCATTTCATCAGAAGATGTCAACAAGTCAAAAAGTCTGACAAGGATTCATAGACGTTGGGATATACAGTGTTGCCCCTACAGCTTACACATGATTTAACCCTTTACCACACAATCCCGTGTTTTAACAACCCTAGGAAGAGGCCTTTTGAAAACATTGTGGGAAAAGGAGAAAATGCTGGTAGCCAGGATTTTCTCCTTTTCCAAAAATGTTTTCTACCCTTTCAAAGACAAAATCCATCATTTGAGCTACATGTATTTTGTCGTCTGCAAATGCTTTCAAATTGTTTGAGTCTAAAATTTGTTGTTGGGTAAAGATTTAATCAACTATGACCAGGAGCCAAACTTTTTGAGCCTATTTTTGAGCCTATGTCACCATTTTCAAACTTGACAAATATCTTTACAAGCTTCCATTGGACTAAAAATGTGGCATCTGATCTAGGTTGCACAATTTTTTTTTCTGAGATTTGACTCGGTGACATATTTTTCGACTATAGGTGACCCATTTTCGAACTTACATAAAATATTATGAAAAAAATTACTTTAAGTTTAACAGAGACTGGCTTTAAGAGTGTCTCCTTTCCCCATAATGTTTTCAAAACCCTTTTGCCTCAGAGTCATAAATACAGTAAAGTTTAGTAAAGGATTCATCAACATGAGTTTTGTGTTAACATCTTGTGCTAAAGGCCGTCAAAGCTGGATATACCAGTACCTATCATCAGTTTTTATATTAAATCTTTTAAAAATTTAACAACTCTGGAATCTGTTCACTTTGTAAAGCTCAGGGGCACCTTTCACTAAACTGCATACCCATGAAATTTGTTTTTGTAAGCAAGCATTTTGTCTGAAAACAAGTTTCAATGAACTGCATAACTTCATGATTTGATTAGGTATTTGCTAAACTTTACGCCACTTCATATCCTTGGGTAAAGCAGGATCGTATGTGTGTATATCCACCAAAAAAAAAATTGGCGTAAATAAACGCAGTTTAGTGAAAGGTACCCCAGATGCCTATTAATGAGTTGAAATAAAACAAAAACAAACTTCAAATGGTTTATATCTAAGTGTCCCAACTAAATCCATCTGTTGAACAAACTACTTCTTTCACACTGCTTAGTCTGTCTGATATTTCAACATGTTTGTAAAACTTGTTTGCAATATTTAGTTGTAATTCCACGGCACTAGAATTCTCCTGGTTTGATTCACATTTGTCATTGCCATGGTAATTGTCCTCTTTTGACAATTCAGACGAATTTCCCTTCAGCAATTTTGGTAAAATATTAAATGGTGTGGTAGAATCATGGTTACTGTACACAAAACTGAAGTCTGCTGACTGGGTGTGGTGAAATAATGTTGTCAAAGCTTGACTGTGGCTTGTAAGGATTGGACCTGTGACCTCTAGGATGTTGGCATGAGATATATGCCCCTCTCTGTCACTTTGTTTGACAGTAGAATGTTTTACCTGCAAATAATCAATTTGAAAACACCGTCAAGTTTTCAGTCTTGTCTCCCTTGGAGACAACTAATTTATGGTCAGCAAACCTTTCAAATTGGACTGGCCTACCAAATTGTCGCCTGGTAAAGGCTTATTGTACAAAAAGTATTAACACCGGAACAAAATAAAAGTTTGTTATTTCTAAAAGAAATGCAAACAAATACAAGATTGAGAAAAGATGCAACTACATGTCACATACAATCCCTCCTTGTCCCTCAATACCTCCAACAATTGTTCACTGCAAAGGCTAAACAAGAGCAGGTCATGCAGAAGGATTAAATATGGCAACGACTTTTGAAAAGGCTGGATTCCTACTCACAACTATATGATTACTAGATCTAGCTTGTCTTTTGGGTCTTTTACATTTAAATTCTACAAAATATTCATCCCCTCATATTGAAGCTTTGCCTGTTTCATATTACTCGTGAATAAAACCTGATTCACTTCTCTGAAAGAAAATGACGTAAAATTTGATGTAATAATGCTTTTCTCAAACATTGATAACAAGTGCTGATCTATAAATATCCATAGTATATTAAAACAAGAGCACCACATGCGAGTACTAATGCTTGGCTCCAAGCAATTGATAATAAGTGACATTTCTAAGTCGAAAAAGGGGCATAAGTGTGTCAAAAATATTTTAATGTTACCTGCCCTTGTTGTAGGGCTTCCCTTTTTGATATTTAATAGCTTGTCAAAGTCTGAAGTAAATATCTTCAGTAATAACAGAGATATTGTAAAATGTCAAAGTTTTTGCACGATGCCAACAACACAGACGATGACAGGGCTATAGCAGTAACTCGACATTTTGTTTAAAAACAGCCTAGCTGATAAACATTGCATAGGTGTTACTACATGGATATTCGGTTAGTTGAAAGAAAAAATGCCGTTCAAAGAATACCTACCTTATGTGATTTGAGTGTAGCTCCTTTGAATGGAGCTGGACTAAGAATGGTAGGAGGGACGCCAGCTTGCGGACCACTGGTTGCTGTACATGTTCTACAGTTCAACAGGAAGTTAAACAACGCTTGCACATCAGATCCTTGTACAAATACTAGAGATTCAGGTCTGTTGTCTATTACACGGAATCCTTCCCGCTGCCTGGATCTCTTGTTAAGGAACACAAATGTTATTGTCTCAGAAAATTTGGTCTGATTCCTTTTTTTTTTTTTTACTTTGTATTTCAATAGTATTTAAGCCATTATCAAGGCTACTACTGTGTTTTAACCTTTGGCCACACAACCTCGAGTTGTAACTGCCCTGTGGGAGAATACTTTTGAAAACATTGTGGGAAAAGGAGAAAATGCTGGTAACCAGCATTTTCTCCTTTCCCCACAATGTTTTCCATTCTTTGATAGACGTTTCTTGTCGTTTGCACCATAATTCACTAGTTGCCTGCAAATACTTTGAAATTGGATAAGGCTAACATTTTGTTGTATGGTAAAGACTTAACACCTCTATGACACACAACAGTTTATCCAACACTTTGGTTATTTTCATCTCGCATTTATTTTTTCCTTTGTTTTCTGTGGAATAAAATTCCTGTATCATGATTTTTCTCTTTATTTGAGGACAAAACTGCGATCTAAACCCCTGTATTTCTAGTTCTGGGCTACTGAAATTGGAATGGCCTAAAGAAGTATTATATTTATTACTGGTACAGGTTTAATGAAAATGGCTGCATATCTAGTCAACCCTTTACCAGGCAACAAAATTTTATACTTGTTCAAATTGAAAACACTAATTTTGCATATGACACTAAATATTGCTAAAATAATGTAATTTCTGAACCGTTAGAAAACATACGGTAGTGGGAAAAAAAAAGAAAATGCTGATAGCGAACATTTTCTCCCTTTCCCACAATATTTTTGAAAGCCTTCTTTCTCAGGCTTGTTAAAAGACTGGATTGTCTGGTAAAGAGTTAAATTACACATGGCACAAAATTTCACATTTAGAAAAGAACTTCTATAGGATACATTTTCACTTTCCTTGGATCAAGGGATGGAAAGGCCTTTTTGTCAAGTCCAATACTTTCTAACCAGCCTGAGGCAGCATCATCTGTATCTAGTAAGTCAGTGTCTTCATCTTCTTCTACATCTTCTCTTCTAGAATGAAGCATATTGTATTATAACTTGCTGCTTTTACTGTTCTCTTTACAATGAAAACCTGGGTACTGGTTGGTTCAGTGGCTAAGCAGGTGGATTTACTATCCTGAGGATTTGGGTTTGATCTTTATCTGAGGTGACAGTTTTTCTTGAGGGTGTCCTTAGGCATGACATGTGCCACAAGAGCCCCTGCCTAGTATTGGTGAAAGACCTGTAACCCATGGAAGGAATTACGCCTTGGATTGTCAAACTGCCTTATATTCTTGACAAGCGCAGGCTTATTTCAGATGAATGTTTATAAGGAAATGTAATAATAAATCAATAAAGACCTTTCATCCTCTTTAGCCCTTTACTACACAAGCCTGAGTTTTAACAAGCCTGACAGGGAAGGCTTTTGTAAATGTGGGAAAACCAGACTTTTTTCCTTTTCCCACAATATTTCTACCTTTTCAATGATTAATGCTCAAGTCACATTTGAATAGTTGTTTGCGAGTGCTTTCAATACAGATGGGTCTAAAATTTTATCATCAGGTAAAGGGTTGAAATAAACAAGTCAGTGAAGTCATCACAACACTACAAGCTACAGACAGCTTTTTTTTTCTTGTAGTAAACCATTTTGGAAAACATGCACGGAAAAGGGAGGAATTGCAGCTTATAATAGTTTTTTTTGGGGTGGGGGTCGGGGGGTGGGGGGGGGGGGGGGGGTGTTATGGTCCTTTTTTTTCTTTTTTTTTTTTCAAATATTTGTACTGAAGTGGAATTCACACTGGAAAATGTTTTGCAGAAATGTTTCAAAAGGCTATTTAATTTGGGGTTCATAAAAACATGAGATTTGTTTGTAAAGGGATTAACTCTTTACCAAACAAGAAAAGTTTAGACTGGTCCAAATTAAAATCATTCCGAGACAACAATATAAATGGCTGAATTTGTCTTTGAAAGGGGTGGAAAACTTTGTTGGCCAAGGAGAAAATGCTGGTTACCAGCCTTTTCTCCTTTTCCAACAATTTTTTTTTCAAAAGTTTTATTTCTGTGGGTCATTAAAACTGTGGTGTCCGTGGTTGTGAGGTAGAGCGTCGGCCTCGTAACCTTAAGGTCCCGAGTTCGATACCCGGGAGCGGGTGTCAACTTTGGGATTTTTCATTGGCCCACACATTCGGCGCGAGTACTGGTGTAGTTCCCAGGAAGCAGAATCGAGAGAGATTAGTATAAGTTGTAAGAACTTGTTTCTCAATCGATGTAAAATAAATACATGTATGTTTGAAAAAAATAAAACTCAAGATTGTGTGGTAAACGGTTAAAGGAGAATATAATATCAGAAGTTCTTGGTTCAAGTCCCATGGTGAGCAGGGTCAACATTTGGAGCCACCCACATAACAGCCCTTGTACTGGTAAAGGTGTCGAAGAAGCAATCGCCAAAAGAGATTAATATACGCTGTAAGAACTTATTTCACAACCAATATAAAATGAGCCTTGCTCTGGCAAGAGGGGGCTTAATGCATTTCTGTTATGTACTATTGCAAGCAATCATCATATAACTGTTTCTATAAATTTCATTTAACCTAGCAATTGACTTAATCATGAGGTAAAATGGTCCTTTGACATACAGAAAATTGACAGTCTTCTAAGAATATGCAGTCTAACACAAGTTGGAACTTTTTGCAGATACATTAAGGCCCATTTCACAGAGCATTGCTCAAAAAGTACGTAAAAACTAAATAGATATACCTCTTGTCAAGGTTATTTTGCTCCTTGTTTTCACAGAGTTGATAATTTTCTTTCCCACTCACCGGAGACTGGCTAGGACTTGTTTGCTTATTACAAACTGGCAGTTTAAAGGAGATCCCTATAGAATGTAGAAACAAAAACAATTAAATTTCATTGGGTTAACATGTAACAACACTGTAACAGCACTGGAGAAAAAAAATTTTTGGAAAAACTTTGTGGAAGGAGGAGAAATTCCAGAAACCAGCATTTTCTCCTTTTCCCACAATGTTTTCTACCCTTTCAAAGACAAATACAATCATTTAAGCTCCATTCATGTTGTCATCTGCAAATGCTTTCAATATGGATGTTTTGTTGTTTGCTAAAGGCTTAACTCATTACCAAACGACAATATTTTAGGCTTCTCCAAATCGAAAGCATTTGCAGATGACAAAATAAAAATGACTGAAAATATGGAATTTGTTTAGTGAAGGGTAGAAAACATTGTGGGAAAAAGAGAAAATGCTGGTTACCAGCATTTTCTCCTTTTCCAACAATGTTTTCTACAGGCTTCTTTCTCAGGGTCATCAAAAGTAGGGATTGTGTGGTAATGGGTTAAGTAGATTAATCTGTGCTTCGATAAAAAAATGTGAAATCCTTTTTATACCATAGCCACACAAATATGACCTTTTATGCCAAATCATTAAACAGTGTTTGAAAACACTGTGCAAAAACATGCTTTTATTTCAACAATACTTTCTTAAATACAAAAAGCCATATTCTTTGTCTTTAACATCCGAAATTGTAGACCAGTCCATACTGAAAGCATTTAGCAGATGACAACTTAAATGTGCATAAAACGATTAGATTTGTCTATGATAGTGTAGGGAACATTGTGGGAAAAGGAAAGAATGACGGTTACCAGCATCTTATCATTTTCCCGTAATGTTTTCAAAAGATTTATCTCTAAGGGCTGTTAAAATACAGGATTGTTTGGTAAAGGATTAAATATAGGTGTATTTCATATGTATCTTACACAAGTTGTTCGTAAATGCATGTTTTGAAATAGAATGTGTACACATACAGAATAATCTGACATTTCTTTTTAATGATTTATACTAAATATAAAGTTACTTAGAACTCTAAACATTTCTCGCAGTCTCTTTAACCCTTAACCACACAACCCCGACCTTAAGTGACCCTTACAAAAAAGCCTTTCGAAAACATTGTGGGAAAAGGAGAATATGCTAGTAACCAGCATATTTTCCTTTACCCACATTTTCTACTGTGCCAAAAACAAATTTCAATTTTTTGAGTTGATTTTATTTTGTCGTCTGCAAATTCTTAGAATTTGGACTAGTCTAAAATTTTGTCTTTTGGTAAAGGGTTAACCCTTTACCACACAACGACGACTTTTGACACCCCTGATAGAGAAGGCTTTTGAAAACATTGTGGGAAAAGGAGAAAATGCTGGTAACCAGCATTTTCTCCTTTTCCCACAATGTTTTCTATCCTATCAAAGAAAAGTCATTTCATATGATCCACATTGAAACTGTCCTCTGCAAACGTCTTCAATTCGGACAGGTCTAAAATTGGTTGTGTGGTAAAGGGTTAAAGTTCAACTGAAATTGAGCTTAGCTCCATGAGGATAAAATCTGAACTAGCTGACCAAACATAAGACTTATCGAAAGCATTAATTTTGCAGACAACTGTTTAAAATTCAGAATAAAAGATGGGAGAATTTAAGATGTCTTTCAAAGGGTAGAAAACAAATTGAGAAAAGGATAACATGCTGGAAATCAGAATTTTCTTCATCCTTGGTACTGTTTTCTAAAGTTCTTTCTGCAGGGTTTTTAACACATGACGATTTTTGGTAAAGGGTTAAAGAGTTAAAAGATTCAATGCAATTCATTGTCTATCATTATTGTGTTGTAATCCCTCTGCTACTTGCCTTCATTTTCAAGAGCTTCTCTAAAGCCTCTAGTTGTAGGGGTAACCATAGCAACCAAGTCAGACAGAAGAACAGACTGGTTATAAAACATTACAGTAAACTGGTGTGTACAGAGGTAAAAGTAGGGACACAGTCTTGACCGTAACTGATGGTACACAGATGTAAAACTTTGTTCCCTGCAAACAAAAACACAGAAATTCAAATCAACGAAGCAAAATATTGAAAAAAGTAGATAAAAGAATATGCAGTCTAGCCCAGTTTTCCCCAACTATTCTAAACTCAATTTTTAGTCTTATTCTAGATTTAGAATGTAACACTATTTCTGATTGGCTAAACCCAAGGATTAACAACCTTGAGAAAGAAGGATTCTGAAAACATTGTTGGAAAAGAAGAAAATGCTGGCAACCAGCATTTTCTTCTTTCTAACAATGTTTTCTACCCTTCCTGATACAAATCCCATCATTTGAGTCTCATCTAATTCGTCATCTGCAATTGCTTTGAATTTGAATCAATCCAAAATGTTGTCCTTTGATAAAAATTAACTTTACCCCTCTCTAACTCTGTGATCACAAAATACATTCAAATATTATCCTCCCCGGCTCGACCAATTTCTTTCTGAGGATTGATGATAGTCATTGCGACAGGATTTATTCCTCTCTCACTGCTGACCATTGTTTCCACGATGGTTATGTGGGAAAGCAGCTAGTGGCTTAGAAAGAATATTGTGCGAAGTACTGGTAAATGAAACTCCAGGAAAGCATGGATAGGTGCACTGGCCGCTGTGATATAACTGAAATATTGTTGAAAAAAGAGTTAAACACCATACAATCAATCAATCAAATATTATCCAGCAGAATCACTTTGTAGAAAGGTCTTATCTTACCAGTCTGCTTGTAAAGTTTTCTGGATGTCATCTTGCAGAAAGTATGAAGTATTTGAGCTGAAAAATAATGTTTTACACTGATTGCCTTGGAGATCTGGACAAATGAGTCAAAGTATTCTTGTTCTAAAATCATGTTCTCTCCATAAGATCCCATTTCATGAATACTAACATTCATTCATATGATACCTATTACAGGTTTTGAGTGCACACAACATGAGTTTTTCTTCCTGTCATACTCCCTACCTTTGTAGTCTGCATCTTGATTGATATCACAAACAGTTAACTCTCAACCAAACCAGAAAATTTTGGACTAGACCGAACTGAAATCATTTGCAGACAACAAATTAAATGTGGCTCAAATGATGATTTTTGCCTTTGAAGAGGTAGAAAATATTGTGGGAAAAGGAGGTAAACAGCATCTTCTTCTTTTCCCATAATGTTTTTAAAAGCCTCCTCTTTCAGGCAAGGTAAGACTTGGTAAAGAGTAAAGAGTTAATTCTCAACTTTTACCACATACAATGTCACATACATTTTAACCCTTTACCAAATGACAAAATTTTGGACCAGACCAAATTCAAAGCATTTGCATATGACAAACTAAAGTGGCTCAGGTGATAATTTCTCATTTTCAAAGGGTAGAAAACAATGTGGGAAAAGGAGAAAATGCTGGTCACCAGCATTTTCTCCTTTTCCCACAATGTTTTCAAAAGCTTTCCTTTTAAGGATCATTAACTAGAGGCGCTTGAGCGCCTGTATCGCTCCACAGGCCTGATATTTCTATAATGGCGAAAGGAAGTTTTTAACAATTATCATTCAATCCTGCATTTTAGCTCACTGAAGAAACAATTTGGTAGACAACTACCATAGGAACTTACCTGCAAAACAACAATGAAATCCAATGAATAGTTTTAGAGAAGAAATTTTTCAAAGATTTTACTTTATACCATAAAAGGAAAATAAGTCTCCCATAAAAGCCATGTTTTTTGACAGATCTTTTTTTTTTTAAGGAATTCTGTATACCTGTATCTAAGGAACATTCCTGCAAAATAATAATGCTATCCAAATAGCGGTTTGGGAGGAGAAGATTTTTAAAGGTTTTTTACTTTGGTTGCCATGGCAACCAGAATTCTTCATGGAACACAATTATTTGAAGGAATTTGAAAAAGGACCACCAAAGGAACATTCCTGTGAAATTTGGTAAAAATCCAGTCAATAGTTTCTGAGGAGAAGTTTTTTAAAGAAAAAGTTTACGGACACACGCACGGACGAATGGACGGACGGACGGACGACGGACACAACGCCATGACAATAGCTCGCTGGTCTTTGGCCAGTGGAGCTAAAAATCGCGACTATGTGGTAAAGGGTTAGTTTTTAACTTTTACCGCATAGTCACATGTATAGATGACCCTGAGGGATGAAGTTTTTGAAAACATTGCAGAAAAATGTCAAAATGCTGGTATCCAACATTCTTCCTTTTTCAAGCATTTCTTTAAGACTCTTCCAAATATAAATACCAACATTTGAGCATTTTTTGGAATTGTCATCAATGAATTTACAATTTTGGTATTTGGCAAGGTGTTAGATAGATTCTGTATCCTGAAAAACTTTAAACAACTTCAACAACAAAACTGAAATTTTAGACAAATCATGGAATAACATAGCCCATTACTGCATGAGTCAATTTTGGTCCTACCAAAGACAATTACAGATTAAAAACATTTGAAGGGATGGAATATTATTGTCAAAAGGTACGAAATATGAAGTGATGGCTCCTTTTCCAAATTATGTTCAAAAGCTACTAACTTCTAGGACAAAATACAGTTGTGATTTCTACTATAAAACAGTCTTCAAGTTACCTGAGTTTGGAATCATCTATAATCCTTGGAAAAAGACGAATCCATGGAATATTAGGATGTTCCCAGTACATACAGCAGCTTTGGAAGAGCCTCTTTTGGTCAATTGTACTGTCTATCTGTTGGTAAGACAGGTACATTGTATATTCATAAGAGTCATGCTCTATGAAAAGAATCATCTGCAAAAAGTATCCACTCATGTCAGCCTGCGCAGGCTGACATGGTTTGAAACTTTTTCCTATTTTCAAATTTTCTACATTTCCAAGGACCATTCTACCTCCAGATCCAATCGATTGTTAGACAAAATGGCTTTTATGGATCCCTAATTGTGATAAATAGCTCAGTTGAATGCATCACAGAGATGCATTAAACCCCCTCTTGCCAGAGAATGGCTTATATGTACACATATAGAATCTAATAACGTAGATTACATGACTTAAATAAGAGCACTGCATGCGGGTGCCAAATTGTGACTGCAGTTGCTGCTAGAAATAGATTGATTTTCAATGAAAATTCTAATTAAAAAAAAAAAGCCCATAATTGTGTCAGAAATATTTCAATGCTTACCTACCCTTGTTGTATGGGTTCCCCTTTTGAAAGTTTACAACCAGTCCGAGTTTAGATTACCGGTAAATATCTTCAGTAATGACAGAGATATTATGAAATGTCATAGTTTTTGCACAACAAAGCAAATTACGATAGGGCTATGACAATTCTTTGAAATTTTCTTTGAAAACAGCCGAGCTAAAATGTTCGCCGATAAAGTGTATACTTAAGGTACTCTAATTCTTTAGTAGCTGACAATAAAACTTGAAGGCTTGTTTTTATTGAGAACAGTTGCAGACAATAAATTAAATCTGGCTCAAATAATGGAATATCTTGAAAAAAGCAGGAAACATTGTGGAAAAGGGAGAAAATGTAAGTTACTATAATTTTCTCTTTTTCCTACCATATTTCAGATGCATTCTTCATCTCCTAGTTAAAATAAGGAAATATTTGGTAATGGGTTAAAGCACAGACTTGCATTGACATGTCTTTCAAAAATAATGCTGAAAAAGTTCTGATTGCTAATGTACAGAAAGCAAACAGAACCGGTGCAGAGGTTTTTCCCTAGAAAGACTCACATACACTAATCGGCCATGCTCTGGCAAAAGGGGGCTTAATGCATCTCTGTCATGCAATATACAGAGTAAGTCATCACATAGTTATGGATCCATAAAATTTATTAAGTCTAACAATCGACTGGATCTGATATAGAATGGATCCTTCCCATGTAGAAAACTTACAAACAGCAAAGTTTTGATCCATTTCAGCCTGCATAGATTGCTCAGGCTGATATTTGATACTTTTTTGTAGATGCATTTAAACCCCTTTTCACAGAGCATGGCTCATTTATATATGCTGATATGATAAACAAGCATCTCATAAACATTTACATTTATCTCTCATGCAGCTACCTCCGATATGACTCTAAAGCTTCCTCAATCAAATTAAAACTAAACAACAATTTCTAAGAGCCACAGTATAGCTTAGAAACTTCCAATATTGCCCCAGATGGTTGCAAGGTAGCATAGATTATGACTGTTAGAAAATGCATTTTATTTTCTGTTGGCCATCATTGAAATCACTGTTGTGACACTTCTAGTTTTAAATCGAAGATTTCTGCTTATCCCTACACCATATAACTGGTAATTTATCTCTCTTTCCACAGCTAACTAAATTCCAAACCATTCTACAGTCTATCAAATTTTACCAGCATTTTTTCTCTCTGGCTGTACGGATGTATCTTTAAAACCCATACATTTGGTTGAACTTTACCTCCATTTTATTCTCTTGCACAAAACCTGCAATACCATGTGCTTCCTCTGTTGATTTGAGTTGTGTGCACCATTGTAAAGGCCGAGTTGAAATGATTCTCATTTTGGTCTTTATACTCCAGTCTATAGGAACATAAGGAAACTTTCCTGTCTTCACTTGATCCTCACCCTGTGTTGGTGATTTCTGTTTAGAATATGAAACAAATACCAAGATTTCTCTGCAATACACAGTTGGTATATAAACAGTTCTATTGGGAATTTAACAATAAACATGATGCATACATTGAAAACTGAGTGCTTTAACTCTGAACCATACAACGGAATTTAAAACTCATCCAAAGTGAGAGTATTTGCACATGACAAAATGAATGTGTATCTAGCACTGAATTGTTTTTGAGTGGGTAGAAAACACTGCGGGCAAAGGAGAAAATGCTGGTTACCAGCTTTTTCTCCTTTTTCCACAATATTTTCAAAGGTTCTTCTTTCGGTCATTGAAATTCAGGATTGTTTCGTAAAGGGTTATTGTATGCCTGGGATGTCTGAATATTAACTTTAACAGATAAGGGAGAAACACTGACTCTATATAGTCTGCAGCTATGGACACTCAACAATCCCACAAGCACTCTATTTTAATTTCATGTGTACTGTTTATTGTTTAACTCCCTGTTGATTTATTTTCATTCTGATACCTGATTATACAAGATGTACAGTAAAATTCTGGCAAATTTATGAAGAAGGAGGTATATTCATACCTGTTCTTGGTGAAAAGATGTAGCAGAAAGAGACTGTTTAGCCTTGGTATGATGACCATTTTCAGCATCATGAATGACTTCTGTTGTTGCCTGTCTTGGGTGAAAGTGTTCATATTCAGAGTGTTTGGCTGTCTGAAAATAAAACAAGAGGGCCATGATGGCCCTGTATCGCTCCACTGGCTATTAAGTAAAAACACTACAAGCCAAACATTACAATATTCAGCAAATTGATTTCAAACACGAGGACATGCAAACATTTTTCTATCTTATCCTACGAGAAAGTTGTGATCCATGGGCAAAGCCAATTTTGATCGCAAAGCTATAATTATTTGAATCCTGGTGGAGGTCCACAATATAAAGCTCCATACCAAATAATTCAGTTCTTGAATGTTATAAACAAGAAGATTTTCAAATTTTTCTCAATGAAAAGCCCTGTAAAACATGAAACCCATGTGACAGGGCTAAATCTAATAGCCTTAGTCTTTATAATGGTTAGTAACATGATGACTTAAGATAGTTTTCATTACAAAAGCCCATGTAAAACTGGTGACCTTGTGTTCCGTGGTGTGGGGACAAACTTGGGTCAAGGACTATAATTTGGGCCCTCCTTGTAGAGGCCCACTAGATAAAGCTACATGCAAAATTTGGTAGACCCCATGGCTATTATTTGAAGGAACTTGGTAGAGGCCCACTAGATACAGCTACATGCCAAATTTGGTAGCCCTAGGCCTTACAGTTTCAGAGAAGATTTTTGAAAATTTTCTATATTTTTCAGTTTTGTTGCCATGGCAACCAGAGTTTTTGAAGGAATAAAATTCTGTCATGGGATTCTGAAGAAGACCATGGCAGGATCATTTCTTTGAAGTTTCATCAAAATTGGATAAGTAGTTTCAGAGACGTTTGAAATAAAAGTTAATGCACGCACGGACAGATTGACGGACGGACCTTCAGTGCCAGTAAAAAAACAAGTATATACATCAATCTCAGTTTGAAATATATCTTTTTAACCTATTACCAGACAATCCCTACTTTTGATGACCCTGAGAAAGAAGGCTTTAGAAAAGCATTTTCTCCTTTTCTTACAATGTTTTCTACTGTTCACAAAACAAATTTCAAATTTTCAATCACTTTTATTTTGTCGTCTGCAAGTGCTTTCGATTTTTACAAGCCTAAAATATTATCGTTTGGTAATGAGTTACATGTGTGCTAACAATTGTCATAATAAATCACTAAGATTTTTTTTCAAACTTATTTTATTAATACTTTTTCTAAGCTAGTCATCATCAAACAGTAGACATGGTGTATTAATATGAACACTTCATAGTTTGTAAACACAGTCAGATATGTGGAGGATAATTTTTTGTTTTGGTGTATGATTGAAAATTCTTTTATTGAGTTGAAACAAATGCTAAAAGCTCCCCTTGAGCATGTTGTGCTCAAATGAGCTAAAAAGTTAACATACGGATGGACGCACAACAGACAACGGGCCATAATATAAGCCTGCTGGCCTTCGGCCAGTGGAGCTAAAAAACTTGTCTAGCACCAATCATGTATCACTGCAGCTTGATAATCAAGGGAGGTAAATAGTAACGAACTTTATCTTTCATAAAGAGTTATTTCCCTTGATTAATGTTTAAATTGAAGTGACAATATTTTGAAGCCCATGTTAAACTTGCGATCCCTGGAATGAAGGCAATTTTGACCCCAGACCTACAATATGAAACTAGAATGTGTGGTTATAAACAAAAAGATTTTTTAATCTTGCCCAATAAAAAGTCATGTAAAACAAGTTTGCTGAATAAAAGGCCCTGTAAAATATGTGATCCATGACACAGGTTTATCAAGTTTTCACTATAAAAGCCAATGTAAAACTTGTGACCCCTGGTGTGGAGTCAAACTTGACCCCCAAAGTTAAAATTTGGGCCCTCTTGGTAGAGGCCCATTATATAAAGTTACATGCAAAATTTGGTAGCCCTAGGCCTAAATATGGCTATGTACAAGTAGATTATTAAAGTTTCCTTATATAAGACCATGTAGAACTTGTGACCCCCTGGGGTGGGGCTACATTTGACCCCCCGGGCTATAATTTGGGCACCCTTGATAGAGACCCCCTAGATAAAGCTAAATGCAAAATTTGATAGCCCTAGCCCTTATAGCTAGATGCGAAAGATTTTCCTATATAAGCCCGCCCATGTAAAACATGTTACCCCCCAGAGCGAAGTCAAATTTGACCCTCGGCTATAATTTGGACACCCTTGGTACAGGTCCACTAGATAAAGCTACATGCCAAATTTGGTCGCCCTAGGCCCCATGGCTAGGTCAAAGAAGAATTTTAAAGTTCTCCCTATATAAGCCCATGTAAAACTTGTTATATAAGCCCATGTAAAACTTGTTACCCCCGGGCAGGGCCTAATTTGACCCCAGGGCTATAATTTGAACAATCTTGGCAGAGGTCCACTAGATAAAGCTACATGCCAAATTTGGCAGCTCTAGGCCCTATGGCTAGGTAGAAGAGGAATTTTAAAGTTCTCCCTAAATAAGCCCATGTATAACTTGTAACCCCCGGGGCGGGGCTAATTTTGACCCCAGGGCTATAAATTGAAGAAACTTGGTAGAGGTCCACTAGATAAAGCTACATGCCAAATTTGGTAGCCCTTGGCCTTACGGTTTCAGACAAGAAGATTTTCAAAGATTTTCAAAATTTTTCAGTTTTGTTGCCATGGCAACCAGAGTTTTTGAAGGAATTAAATTCTTTCAAGAAATTCTGAAGAGGACCATGGCAGGATCATTTCTGTGAAGTTTCATCAAAATTGGATGGGTAGTTTCAGAGAAGAAGACGTTTTAAAAAAAAGTTAACGGACGGACGGACGGACGACGGACAACAGGCCATGACATAAGCCCGCTGGCCTTCGGCCAGTGGAGCTAAAAATATATGACGGGGCAAATTACTCTCAATGTTGGATGAAAGTTCCAACAGATCGATGCCAAGCCAGGTAGCTCAGTGGTTAGCGTATCTGACTAGTGATCTGATGGTTGGAAGTTTGATAATCGATTGAGGCAAACTTTCTTTTCAGTGATTTTTCTCTTCTCAACTCTGATGCGTGAGGTTAGTAGTCAGTGAATTGGAAAGAAAATTGTGTCAGTAGTGGTGTGAGAAAGCCAGGAAACACATGGGTAAGTGCACTGACTGCCGTAATATGACCCAAGCTGTTAAAATGGTGTTATTTTCCAATACACTGAAAACAAATCTAACAGGTCTCTGTTTTACTCTCATATCCAATGATCTTAAATACTCAGTTATGTTTGATATCATCTACTTTACTCTTTACCAAATGACAAAATCTTTGAGAAACTTGGAGAAACCTGGCTGCAAACAATTCAAAATGACCACAGAATAAGCTTTCATCATGCATGCTTTACACAAGCTGATAGTGCCTTTTTGCATTTAGTAATATAGCTGTTTCAAGAACACCTTAGTCGCTTCACATGTTTTGTGTAGTCAGCAAAAAAAAGTGTGGCTGTTTTCTAAAAAGAATTTCTTGCAGCCAAAATCAAAAGGAATGCATCGATAATTAATGCATTAGTTTTAAATATAAATGGATTACCGATAAATAAAGGAGAGACGAGGTTTAGTTTTCATTAATTCTTTCATAGATCTGTTTACTATTTATAGTGGGACAACACAGTTATGGTTTTAAGTTGGGCAGCCTGTGTACATCAAGATCAGGCTTCAATACGACTGTTTGGTCTAATCTTTGATCTAAATCCACAATATTTGCTTTGGTGAGAAGTTTTTGACAAAAAACATCCTTGGTGTTGCAATTCTTTTGGTCTAATTTCATGACTTAAAACTAACGTTGAGTTAGTCGTCTCTCGAAGAATTCATGTACATAAAGACGAATATTGAGATGCAGAAATGAATATTACGCAGCCGATAATTATCAAAAGCATATTCTAAAAAAAAAATTACCTGTGTGATATTTTGGGAAATTAACGTTGCAGACTGTCCGAATATTTAGGAAAACTTACTTTTGGAACTGTTCAGAGAAAAGATTAAAAATAAATTATTTTTGAAAATAATTTTAACATGTCTGAACATTTAGGGCGTCCGAATACATTGGCGAATTCCAGTATTTTTTTCAAAACTATTAATATTTGAGGTAAATATCAGCGATAGTTATTGATTTTCAAATGAGCAATCGATGCAGCAGCATCGACACGCTGGCAATCGGGATACATCAATAATCCAATGTATCGTTACACTCCTAATAATGTTTCCAATAAACCATGTTTTCAACTATACTAACAGTAAAACATAACCCTTTACCCTAGCTTTAAGGACCCGGAGAAGACTTTTGAAAGCATTGTGGAAAAAGGAGAAAATGCTTGTATCAAGTAACCAGCACTTTCTACTTTTTCCATCTTTGTTTTTTACCCTATCATAGACAAAAAAACAACAACATTATTTGATGCACATATGTCATTCACAAAGTTCAATGCTTTCAAGTATGACAAGTCAAAAATTTTGATATTTGGTAAAGGGTTAAAAAGAATTATCCATATGCTGTTTTAACAAGGATATTGTACAAGTCCTCTTTGTTTCAGGAGGTATGGGAATAACCCTTTTAACCCTTCACAACACAACAAATTTTAGACTTGCCATAGCTGAAAGCATTTGAAAAGGCAAATTACATGCAGCTCATTGGAAAAGGTAGAAAACATTGAAGGAAAAAAGAAAATGCTGGTTTCCATCATTTTCTCTTTTCCTATAATATTTTCAAAAGCATCTTCCTTCAGGGTCGTTAAAACTCCAGAGTATGTAGTAAAAGGTTGAATGTTCAGCAATATTATACTGCTATCTCATTTGACCCTTTACCACCAAACAGTCCCACATTTTGATAACCCTGGGAGGGATCTTTTTCTCCTTTTCCTACTTTTTCTGCTCTTTCATAGAAAAATCTGACCATTTGAAGAAAATTTGCTATGTTATCAGCATTTTTTCTCCTCCTTTGAACGGGTCCGTAAAACGGACCCATTTCAAATCCTAAAATGCTACCATTTTCCCCAAAATCGCGCATGAAAATTCCCAAAAACGAATTGTGTTTCTCACTGCATAATGGACCCATTCAAAAAAAGGGCCCGGGTGTTGGTTTTCAAAATGACTCTGTGATGGATTGAAATTTGTATCATGAATTTTCCCCTGGAAAATGTAACATAAACAATCTAAATACCAGCAATTTCATTGGTCAAAAAAAGGGAGTTTCCCAAAGTAGTAATCAACCAAAAAAACACTTGTGACGTCTGTCAACAGTTTATTTTGGTAAACTGGTGCTAGTCTTTGATAACCAAATTTAAGCCTATATCGGGTAGAGGCAGGTGTCCAGTGTATATTTTTCGGCAGTTTCCATAGCGATCATCAAATACAATGCAGTTTGCTGTATATGTTTTTGTGCAACCAAAAATTTGCGATGTCGGTATTCTTAACGGCATGTGTATTTGCAGAAAATTCTTTCTTTAGCGATCGAAGTACGAAATGAGCCATAACTGCAAATAATATCGAAAGAAAATCAAACCAACGGGTTCTAAACTCCCTACAGAGTTTGGCCTTAAGAAACTGATGAGTCCAGTCAAGTCAAAGATAAATATAAAAACACCATGATGCAATTATTAGCTTGTCCCAAAATGAAATCAATATTAATTCATTCAATCGAGCCTAGGTTCAAATGTAGACCAGTGGTCATCGTCAAAGTTCATGGGTCAACTTTTAAATCCCCTCACACACTTACAAAAAGATGATACTATTGACATCTTCAACAGCATGAGAAACGGGCTTTTTTTCTGTAAGGACATCAATTTGTTTTCTAGGTTTTGAATTTCTGGTGCCTAATGCTTTGATTTTTGTTCAAATAATTGAAAAGTATCCATTATAAATAATCAGTAACTTTATTCAATGTTTATCTTGAAAATTCCCAATTTTGGTGAACACAAAGCATTTTTCCCAATTTGCTCCATTTTGGACTGGTTCCCAAAACAGGGTGAAAAAAACGCTGGTTATATCTGCAAATGTTTTTAATCAGGGACGATATATATAGATTCCTGTTTCAATATAGAACAGTCGTAAATTTGGCACTATGATAAATGAATAATACAAACATGGTTCTGGCTGTAAAGTAATCAAACGTAAAAGTGCATTACAAGTTATATAAGAGCAATCCTTCAAATTGGAGATAGGGCTAACAAAGGCACAATAAAGAAAAAAAAAAAAACAACATCGGAGCAAGTCTCCGAATCAGGGGTACCTTGTCCTCAGTTTTTGACAATACATTAAACAAGGGACTGATGTCTGCTCCATTTTCTACTTTATCAAGGTGTTGCCGCTTAGCAGGGTTCTCCACGTGTTCTGAAACACTGAAGGGGTTTCTTCTTTTTATTGATTTAGACGGCGATTTGTATATTACAGTTGTTCTGCTATCATTGACAGCAGTAATGCGCTTTTGTGAGACAGACTTTCTTCGCCTGTGTATTTTCATGATTTCTGATGGCTTTTTCCACTGTGAGGAAGTTTCCATTCTCTCTTTGATCAGACAAACACCGAATTAATTGAAAATTACTGAAGTTACTAAATAAACAAACGTAAATTAGCAAAAATATCCTATCTTTTTCGCATCTAACTTCAACGTTGTTGACATAGATTGAATTTGGCGCTTTATTGACCTAGATGGTCGTGTGTAAAACCAGGAACATCTTAACAGGAACATTTTGTGCCTGTTGTATTCGTCCGCGTGGCAATATCAGATTTATCGATGGCACTTACTGATTATCATAATTAGCACCAATCTTACCAGACAGCTCATAATGGATTGTCTTGAGTACTTGTGTTTAAAAAATAGGGTAATTCTACTGTTCGCTAGAATTTTCATAACAAATATTACTCTGACCAGGATCTATCAAACTCGCAAAAGAATCTCATTTTTTTTTTTGATAAGGACTACAACACCATAATTTAAAATTCTAAGTCTTGGGTTATCACATGAAGTCACAAATTGGACAGATTTGCGCCATGTAGCAGTGGGTGTACCTGTAGTTGATGAGCAAATATATAACAGGCTACCAGTTTATCGAATTACATAAAGCTACCCTTACTCAGTGTTACACAAAGATCCTTTCTGTTTGACTTCTAACTTTATCGGACGGTTTTTGGTCGACAGAAGAAGTCGTACATCGACCCTACTCAATGTCATTCTGATATCCTTTACAGCTTGATTTTGGACTGTACCGGTCAATTTATGTCTAAGGGGAAAAACTCTGATATATTTTCGTTCTTGTTATACAGGAGTTGCTTCCCGTATATTAGTGGTCAGCGAAAAACCAAAGACCTGTTGACACGCCTACTAATGAATAATTCATAAAACATCGCATTTTCAAGGCGACTACTTTCAATAGGTGAAAATAAATGTGGATCACAGGTAAATAACATTACAGGTATGTGTTCCTTTTCCATTTTAATTTTGTCAGTTAACGTACTGTTGTTAAATTTGATAATCAATACCATTTCCCTCTGTTCCAATTCAATACTAGAGAGAAAGGATAAGCCTTAGCTTAGGTCTGTCAAACTTACTGTTCGAGTTCACTACCTGTTTCATGTCTTAATTGCCTGGCTAGTACCAGTTTTCGAACTAGGAATGATAACTGATTTTTTTTTTGACTGAATGCATTGAGTGAGCGGATGTCCTGAAAAAAAGAAATGGCCCTTCTACGGTTTTATACAAATATGGAAATTTTATGGAAACAGAAAAAAATAACCCTTTCCAGAACGGTAAAAATTTTGGATTCAACCAAATTCAAGGAATGTGCAGACAAAATTTCAAGTATGGCTAAATGGTGGAATTTGTGTTTGATAAGGAAAAGAAGAAAATGCTGATTTCTAGATGAAAAGGACTTCTGAAAGCATTGTGGAAAAAAGGAGAAAATGCTGGTATTCAGCATTTTCCCCATTCCCAACAATGTTTTCTGCCCTTTCTAAAACAAATTCTTTCATTTGAATCTCATTTAATTTGTCATCTACAAATACTTTAAATTTGGACTGGTTTAAGATTTTGTCATCTGGTTAAGAGTTACACAGTACTGACTGAGACTGTCCATTCCATATATTTAGCTCTACAGAGGGTTAAATTGAAGTTATCAAACCAAGAAAATGGACCCATTCTGGAATGTTCAAGGATGACAACAAAACTATCTCATCTTTTGTCAATAACTGTTGAACAAGAAACTGATGTCCATAAACAGTATATCATGATTGACCATGAGACAGTAGATTTACATCTTATTTTCATTAGTGGGACTTATCAAATTAACTCTTTACAAAACAACAAAATTTTAGACTGGTCCAAATTGAAAGCATTTGCAGATGACAAAGTAAATGTGACTGAAAAAATGAAATTTGTTTTGGGAAGGGTAGTAAACATCGTGGGAAAAGGAGAAAATGCTGGTTACCAGCATTTTCTCCTTTTCCCACAATGTTTTCAAAAGCTTTTATCCTCAGGGTTGTTAAAGGGTTAAGGAGCATTTAGACTTAATACGGGCACCAAACATGTACAAAGATCGCCGGCATCATGTATTAAGTGTAATCAAACACATCCATGATTCAGAGCTCCAGATAGAGGGAGTGATTTTGATTTCAAAATTGAAAATATTAATTATTCTCCACTAAACCCTGTGTTGTGGGTACTCATTAGAATCGTCTCATTGAGACGATTCTAATGAGTACCCACAACATAGGGTTTCAAAGAGAAATAATGGATTTAGAATACAATCACTCCCTATTATCTGGAGCTCTGATGATTTGTACTAATGGAGGCACATTTCATTACAAAACATTATCTAATACATGTAATTGAAAATACATCCTTACAGTTAGAGAGAAAAAAATGCTTTTAAAACTTGAAAGTATGTAAAATGGCTCAGCTGTGTCATAGATAAATCACCAATATATATGGTGCAAGGGATAGAAAAACACAAGGGAACTGTCCTCATTTAAAACATGAAACAAAAACAGCCATTACTCAGTGATTGGGAAAATCAATGTGACATTTTGAAAACCATTGTGACAATTTAAGAAAAAAACACAAAATCTTTTAATTGCTTTCATTTATTTTTTTAAAATAGTACTATCCCAGTGCAAGTCAAAATGTAGCTAAATGCTTATGCTGGTTCTATATTAATGCTTGGAATCAAACATAGTCATGTGGGTTCTCATTAGGTCCTGAATCCCAAGAGTCATTGAATCTTGGGCTGAAATTTTCAAGAGTCAAAATGAAATTTCAAAGCGTCAAAGAGAAATGATCAAGGGTCAAAATTACTTGGTTATTATGGAAATATAAGGATGACACCAATAGACAAAGGCCTAACCTTCACCCCGCTTTCATTGTTCCATAAGACGAAGGTCTGACCTTCACCCCCTTTTATTGTTATTTTCAATTTCATTTCATTAAAGAAAAAAAAACAAGAACTTTTTTTCTCATTATCATTCTTTACATATAATTATGTAAATTCACCGTTTAAATTCATTATAAATAATGAAGAAACAATTTGAGACAACTCTGATCGGACGGTGTCAAATTGACCGTTGTTGTGTCATGGGTTTTCGCAGTTTTTTTTTTCAGCGATCTACTTTCATATCTTTTTATTTCTTTTAGCAGGTATTATAGCATGATGATTGAAATGAACTTATCAATTGGGGTAGCAGGGAACATAAATACTATTAGACCATAAGCTGATTGACAATGTTACCTATCTAATTCATGACGAAAAAAAAAGTGGCCTTCTCAATCAGCATGATATACACGGATAAAAGTTTGCTGCATGTCCATGGATATGCTTGGGATAGGCTCGGAGAGAGATGTGATCTGAGAGTTGCTCTGATTCTCGCTAGGATCGTCTGTATGAGTCTGTTAATAAACGATCATTGTAGGAAAGAAATTACTGATGGAGCCCTGACCTTCATGCAATTTTAAATTTTCGGTGGTATATTCTAATGCTTAGGTAGTTGTTGAATTTGAATTTTACGGCAAAATCAGGGCAGTTTCATCAAGACGACAAAATAGGTTCAATATTCAATAAGCGTTTTATGATTGAAAACATGACGTCACACACACATAGCTACTCATTTTATAGAGCGTCTAATCGGCGCCGATCAAAGGAGATTTGTCTGACTAAATATCGTACTTTTACGACGTCGAAAATTGAATGGGACAAGGGCGCACTCATTGGCAAAAACGATGTGACATTTTGGATTTTAATGTGACTATGGCGCATGGCGCAAGCTTTTCCCAGTCACTGATTACTTAGAAGGCCACCAAAACATGAAATTCATTCTCTATCTGTTGTAATCTGTGCAATCTTGTAGCCATGAGGGGCAACATTTGGCATGAAGATACAAGAATGATTATAGTTTCATAAAATTAGGATGAAATGGGTTAAAACTGGCAGAAAACTGCCTGAAAAACGAGTAAAGATGTGTCTTTAAGGCTTTTTCTTTTCCTGCTATGGGTTACTTATCAATTTGGCTACGTTATGGGCACTGTGTAAGTCAGTTGATATTGTGCTATCTCAGGAGACTTGTTCATTTTCTTGCCATATATGCACAAGAGTGCTCAAAGAGAGGTAACTCTATCCGACTGTTGATAATATGTATTATAGAAATGACTTAACTCAATACCACTCAACAAAATTTTAGGCTGGTTCAAATTGAAAGCATGTGCAGACAAAATAAATGTGGCAAAAATGATGGGCTTTGTCTATGAAAGTTTAGAAAACATTATGGGAAAAGGAGAAGATGCTGGTCACCAGCATTTTCTCCTTTTCCCACAATTTTTTCAAAAGCTCAACCTGTTTTCACTCAGTGGTTTTCATACCTTTTGAAAATACATTTTCCCATTCTTTCAGATATTATTTTGGCTTAAATTGTGACAATTGTCTTTGAGAAGCTAGAAAACATTGTTTGAAAAGGAGAAAATGGTGGATACCAGCATTTTCTCCTTTTCCTACAGTATTTTCAGAAGTCTTCTTTGTCAGGGTTGTTAACCCTTTACCACTCAATCCTGAGTTCTGACAACCCTGATAAAGAAGGCTCTTGAAAACTTTGTGAGAAAACAAGGAAATGCTTTTTCTCCTTTTCCTACAATGTTTTTTGCCTTTTGAAGACAAATCCTATTATTTGAACTATGTTTGATATCTTGACTGTGAATGCTTTTCATATGGGAGAGAGTACAATTTTGTGGTGTGGTGAAGGGTTAAAACTCGTGATTTTGTGGTAAAGGGTGAAAATACACAGTACGGTTTGTTACAGGTTATTGAGGAAATATAGTCTAAATATTGGCACGTGTATATGAGCAATGCCATGTGAAAAGGGAGTTTAATGCATCTGCAGAAATGTACAAATGCCTGCACAGTCTAACCTGGGTGAAAACTTCCTGTTATTAGTCAATTTTCTGCATGTCAAAGGATCAGTCTATCTCATGCTTGCTACAATGAAGTTTATTGATCCATAATTATGTTATGACTTGCTTGGTACATTGCATCACAGAGATGCACTAAACCCTCTTTTGCCAGAGCATGGTTAATGAAATCCAACTGAAGTAGATGGGCAATTCTGACAGGCTCTTATTACCATAATGTTTCCATATGAATTTTTTTATTTCTACGAAACCTTTTTGAAGTGAAAGTTTTCATTTGAACATGATTTCAGGTGGTAATGAGTTTAAAAAAAAGCGCTGCTCTCTTCAGGGGCATGAAAAACTTGTAGATCTATATAGGTAGATCTATCTGTATGGTCACGGGAGAAAGAACAACTATAAGGGGTTGATGTATATTTGATTTAGTTTTCGTTCCTGCATCAATGGGTATGTCTGAAAATAACTTCCTATAAACAGAACACAATAAATTTGCCATTTTGCCATCCACTTGGATCAATTAATCCAACCTGAATGGCTTCATTGACAAATCTACGACCTGGCCACTGTACTAAGGTAGCAGATGAAGTGCTTGTAAAGTAAAATAACACCTATATTCACTACTTTTGGCTTGTGTTTATGTTTACAGTAACAAAGAGCTAGTATTGGTAAACAAATACTGCAATTATTGCATTCACATTATACAGATGTATTATTTTGTATTGCTGTGTTGACCATGTCAAGTCTTTATGCAAAGATTTATTGCTGCAGGCGCTATATAATGGTTGGGCTTTTTTTTTATCAGAGAGCTTTTGAAAATATTGTGGGAAAAGGAGAAAATACTGGTTGAAATATTTTTTGTCTATTAGAGAGTTGAAGTTCAGTATGTTGTATGCTAGAATTTCTTTGACTGAGGATGGTTTGTGAAAAAGTAGAGCTAATTGTGCAAAACCAAGCGTGAGCAGAATACCTGTATCATTATATTATTAACTGAACCGTGATTTGTTGCCGAGAAACTATATTCCCCTTTTGTTTTCCATATTACTAGGGACTGTAAAAGTAAGATCTGCTTGCCTTGCAATGCACTGGGATAATCTTGGGGCCACATTTTGTTCTTGCACTGTAAGAGAAAGCTGTGTACTGCCACATGAAAGGTCTAATGTTGTCACATCTTTGTAGAGGTCAAACCAAATTAAATTAACCTTGTCATACATAGAAGAAGTGCGTCATGTAGACCCTAAAGGTATCATACCTACTAACTCTGGTCACCATATTGTTACCATATTGCAAAATTTTTAGATGTCCATATTGCAAACATTTGCAAATGGATTGAATGTGACTCTAGTAATGGAATTTGTCTTTAAGAAAAAATAGAAAACACCATAAGATTAGAAGAAAATGCTGGTTTCCAGCATTTTCTTCTGTTCTCATGATGTTTTCAAATGCTTTTTTACTCAAGATTTTAAAACTTTAGGATCATTGGGTATCGGGTTGAAAGATAGTGATCGTGAGGTATTCTGTATTCAGTGTTACATAATTCTATACACCCACACTAATTACATGTATTTTCGTTGAAGCCTGGGTTCTTGTAGCTGTCATACATCCTTGATCCATGAGCTACCTGTCATTATAAGTTTCCTGTTGTATACATGTAGTACTGGGAAAAAGAAACACTAGGAGTGAGAGAATAGGTGCACTTGGTTGCTGTGATGATATGAATATTGTTAAAATTGATGTTAAAGACCCAAAACACAAACCATGTCATTTACAAGAAATTTAAGTCTTGCCCATATTTATAGCATTAATAATTTTGCATGCTACGAAAATGATATGCATGGAAAAGCCTCTGAAGCAGCAATGTGGAAAATAATTATCCTTTCATGGTCTGTTACATGCAAGGTGCAAAATAATCTTTTGTTAGGTGACTAATTGCCCTTGCAGAAAAATGGTATCTATATCATTAGGGTTCAGGTTTTATTCTAGAAAACAAAACTGTTGGGCTGGCAGGAAAAATTAGGGGCCATTAGAGAAATTTGTGGGGACAAGAGAAAACTTGAACCTTAACCACTGTATTTTAATTTCATCATCCAAGTAAAGATTTCTTCCATTACCGCCCAAATGTCATATCTCTTTGAATGATTCCTTAGTGTATGTTAGAAATAACCAATCAGAGCCTTCTGAACAATTCATTGGTTACATGTTGGCTGCACTTGATTGTTCATTAGTGTGAAACTGTTGAGCAAATTCTCTTAATGGAGTTAATACCTTGAAAAAAATGTGCACTAGTTTGGCCCAGAGATAAGATTTTGTATGTGCCATAGATGATAAATATGTGGCAACGACACAAGGACGCACTTGTATCAACCCTGAAGGTTTTTTTGCGGGTAGCATTTTGCAAAATGTGTGCATGTGTACCCATTACCCAAAGGCTTATTAAATATTTGGTCATTAGGACATTGCTCAAATGGGGAAAGTTTTCTATTTGCTACAATGTTTTTGTTATTGTCTCTTCATTCCACTCATGGTTGTCAGTATAATCCTTACACACATGGCTTAATTCAATGAATTTGTCTTTGACAGCATATAAAACATTGGAAAAAGAAAACAATGTGCATTTTCACCTATTCTGAAATGATTTCCTTGGAAAAACATGGGATTGTGTTCGAAAGGGTAAATTGGTTGGATTGTGTTGAAAACTTGTTAGCGCTACTAAACTGGCTGAAGGCTAGCAGAGCTTATGTCATAGCATGATTTCGGTCTGTCTTGAACTTGTCGCAATAAAGTCAGCATTTAACTCTTAACTCTTTACCAAACGACAAAGTTTTAGACCTGTCCAAATTGAAAGCATTTGCAGACGACAAAATAAATGTGATTTGAAAACTGAAATTTGTTTTGGGACAATTAGAAAACACTGTGGGAAAAGGAGAAGATGCTGGTTACCAGAATCTTCTCCTTTTCCCACAAAGTTTTCAAAAGGCTTCTTTCTCAAGGTCGTTAAAAGTCGGGATTGTGTGGTAAAGAGTTAACCAAATGATAAAATGTTAGCCTTATCCAGTTTGGAAGCATTTGCAAACAACAAAATAAATGTGACTCAAAAATTGAATTTTATTTATGAAAGTGTGAGAAAACATTGTGAGAAAATAAGAAAATGCTGATTACCAGCATTTTCTCCTTTTCCCACAATGTTTTTAAAGGCTTCTTTCTCAGGGTCGTTAAAAGTCGGGATTGTTTAGTAAAGGGTTAAGGTCAGACTTTCATGATTATCAAGGGATTAAACTCCATTGAAAAAGATTAAAATCCAGTAATTAGTATAGGAAAAGTAGCAATTAATAACACAGTCTTGTTTACTCAACAAAATCCACATTATTGAGCTCATTTCTTTGTAACTTGCAGGGATTGTGTAATACAATGAGTACTAAACTCTGTCAAAGATGGCTGGATTCCATAAAATTGCTTCTGAGATTGTACTTCAATTATTTCACTATTTGTTCAGTTTACCAGGCCTACTTATCATGCTGTGTTAGTCGGTTCAAGCTCAGTTACAACAACACTCCTTTTCCTATTCACATCATAAATTCATGATGTATGCTAGAAAATGAGCAAATTCACTGCCAGGAGAGGGATTCAGGCTCTCAAGGGCCTCTAGTTTTTTCAGAAACCAGCCAGTGACTTTTTTGACAGAATGTTGTGTGAAGTTTGGTAGACACAACTTCAAGACTGCATGAATGGATGCTGTGGCAGCTGCATTATAACTGTAATAATTTTGATAAATGCATTAACCCTTTAACACACAATCCTGAGTTTTAACAGCCCTTGGGGAAGAGTCCTTTTGAAAACATTGGAAAAGGATAAAATGCTGGTAAGCAGAATTTTCTTCTTTTTCTACAATGTTTTCTACCCTTCTAGAGTAAGGTTTCATCAATAGAGCCACATATATAATTTGTTGACTGCAACTGCTTTGAATTTGGAGGAGTGTAACATTTTGTTATTTGATGAAAAGTTAAAATCTTACCCCTTTACCACAAAATCCAGATGATTAATGACCCTGACTGAGAAGGCTTTTGAAAACATTGTGGGAAAAGGAGAAAATGCTGGTAACCAGCATTTTCTTCTTTTCTCACAATGTTTCCTACTCTTTCAAGATCTAAGGACAAATTTTATCATTTGAGCCAGTTTTAATTTGTCATCTGCAGATGCTTTTAATTTGGATAAGTCTAATATTTCAGTGTGTGGTAAAAAGTTAAAGAAGCATGATAAGGAAGTATGGAAAACCAGACTCGACAAAGATAAAGGTTTAAAGCCCCAGTCACGACTGCCCTGAAATTGGTTTTAAATTAAAAATAATAATTTGATAAATAATTATTGACATACAAGTGTTTTGGCTTAAAGGCGAGATCTATTATTAACATAAGTATAAGCTGTCCATTGTTGGATATTCAGTGACATTGTGATGCATTCGATAGACCTATTCTGGCCTTCCTATTGTTATAGTGATCCTTCACTGTCATCGAAATTCATTCTATATGCTTATTGTGAGAAAAGGTTTGCTTATACATATGAGTCACGCTCTTTGAAAAGGGGGCTTTATACATTTACATACATTTGAAGTGTGGATTTTCTTGTATTTTCATGACAGGCATACAAGGCTGGCCTGGCCCAGGTGGTTGCGAATTTTATATCTGGTAGAGACAAACTTTTTTTACAACGATTTTTTGCCTCTCACCTCTGATGCACGTGAGAAAAGTAGTCAGTGATTTGGAAAGAAAGTTGTGTCAGTACTTGTGTGAGAAAGCCAGAAAACACATGCATAGGTGCACTGACCACCGTGATACGACCTAAGCTGTTAAAACTATATTAAACTCCAATACAAACAAACAAACAGACAAGAATACAAATACTGTTTAATATGATTGAGCTGTGTTTTTTGCTGCTTTCAACATTATTTCAGTCATAGTGACAGCTCACAGTTTCATGTATTTCCAGGGTTCCATCAGTACCACTGTTTAATGCGATACTTTTAGCTTTGTTTTTCTTGTTTTATGCTTATATCATAAGCAGTTGATCCTTATCCCACAATACTTTCTGTACAATTCAGAGAAATAGTTTTTTCTTCACATACTTCAACTTGAAGTTTCATCAGATGGAAAATAAATAGCATAGTACTTCAAGTTTATATAATCAAATCCTTAACCCTTCACCACACAGTCTGGAGTTTTAATGACCCTGAAGAAGAAAGCCTTTAAAAACATTGTGTGAAGAGGAGAAAATGCTTGTAACCAGCATTTTCTCCTTTTCCCACAAGTTTATCTACCTTTGCGAAGACAGATATCACTATTTGAACTTCATTTAGTAGCTCATCTGAAATGCTTTCAATTTGATGAGGTCCAAAATTCTGTCATTTGGAAAAATGTTAAAACATCATTACATCGTTACATCCCATGTTGTGGTAAATCATCATAATTGTCAAATTGAGACAACCATATTGAGTACCAACGAATCTAATGAGTACCCACAACATGGGTTTCAATGAAAAAGTAAGGTGATACTACTTTTTAAACCCTACCAGATCTAATTCTCTTTATTCGAACCTCTTAACTCATTACTTAATGTCAAAATTTTAGACTCATCCATGTTCAGAGTTGTCGCAAATGACAAATGGAATATGGCTTATTTAATGAAATCAATCTCTGAAAGGGTAGAAAACATTGTGGGAAAAGGAGAAAATGCTGGTTACCAGCATTTTCTCCTTTTCCCGCAATGTTTTCAAAAGCCTTTTTCTTCTAGGTAGTTAAAAGTTGGTACTGTGTGGTGAAAGGTTTAGCCCTTTCATGTTTGGTTAAGTACCCACAACATGGGTTTCAATGAAAAAACAAGATGATACTACTTTTTTAACCCCCACTATTTCTCTATTTGAATGTCTGAATGGGTTTATTTGTATTTTCAGGTTTAGCCCAATAGTTTACTGACGGAGACAACAATTGCTCGGGGTCATGTATGTGTAGGAGGATATAGGATCTACGTCATACGTGTATTTATACTTTTCAGTCGTCACTACATCTTGTTGGTTTGTTTAATGTAGCTTTCTTTTGTGGATAAATCATGGATAAATGAGTGCAGATATAAATAAATTGTAGATAAAATTTTTGTACAGGTTAGTTGTTTTAAGTATTTTTGATATTTTTTCTTCAAGTATTATGCTAAAGTACATTGTTTTTGTTGTGCAATTTCATTTATCAATATCTTTTTGCACACTTTATCCTCAAGATACTATGCTGATTTAGAGTGTCAGATGTTGAAGTGAAACGTAATTTTTTTGTCAGCACAAAAAGATTAAAATATTGCAATTTTAAGGTCCATGATATTTCACAAATTAGTGGAGAGTGTAGATCAAAGATTTGAATGCTCATTTTGAACTGTCTGATCTTTATCCACATAGTCTGAAAGAGTATTTTAAGTTATGCAAGACATTTTGTAGGTTAACCCGATACCACACATCAAAGTTTTATACTTGTCCAAGTTCAAAGAATTTGTAGAGGACAATGTATGTGGGGCTGAAATGATAGGATTTGCTTTTTCAAAAATTCAGTTTGAAAAAGGAGAAAATGCTTGTCACCAGAAAGTTTTCAAAAGCCTTCTTTCTTAGGGTTGTTAAACTTTGGGATTGTCTGGTAAAAGGTTAAATACAAATGATAAAGTAAAGTTTCATGGTTGGGGTAAATATGCATTTGAATTCAGACTGCAAATGGTAGTAAAAATCTGTTACATATCAGTTAACATTATTGCAATGACTGTATGAAAATTTTGAGGACAATTAGATCCTTTAATAGACATTCCAGAAGAACAAGGAGGGGGAAAAAAGACTGAAAACAACGGTTTTATCCTTATTTAGCTATGTTTTGTACTCTTGCAAAGTCCAATCCTGTATGTGAACAAGTTAGCATCTGGTATACAGGAAAAAGAAATGTAAGTAAAGGGCTGAAAACAATAATTTTTGCAAAACAATTCAGTAAAAAATTCAGATATATGTTCAAACCTTAATGTTGAGATAAATAATAATTGAAATATAAGATTTCCCTACTATAAAGTGTCACACATCAGCAGTTTACACTACCAACCTTGCATTAGAACTGTGAAATCTGAGTCTTTGCCTTTTTTCTATTTAATAAGTCCTTTTTTGATGTACATATGTAAAAATACATCTTAAGCAATGCTAAGTCAAAACTTTAAGTGTTCTTGTTGCTGTAGAGACATGTCAATGCAGCACCATATGGTACATGTTGTTGCAGCTCATGGTTAAATGACCTTGACCTTGATGCCTGTTTATGATTTTGTACAATATTTATTCTGTACAATATTCATACAATTTTTTTCCTTCACCCTTTTTTGGCATAATTTTTTTTTTATTTGTACATAAAGGTATATTCTTTTCCTGAACCTTCTTGAAAAAGTGTTTTGGGTAAAGTTATAAAATGACTGCTTATGAATGTTAGCCTAAAGCTGTTGTCAAGATTTTAGGTGAAAATAAGCATGAAAATGCACACTGTACCATACAATTCTGTGTTTTTATGATCTTCAGGAAGAAGGCTTGTGATACATTGTGGGAAAAGAAGAAAATGCTGGTATCCAGCATTTTCTCCTTTTCCCATATTATAACCATCCTTTTTAAGACAATTTTCACAATGTAAGCCACATTGAATTATGTCATATGCAAATGCTTTCAGTGTGTACAGTTCTAAAATTTTGTAGTTTGGTTAAGAGTTAACACTTGCATTGAAAGTTGTTTTCTGCTGTGATCTATCTTCATCTCTAGTACCTAACATGGTATATCTAAGATGATGGTCACTCTTATGCCACTGGTATTTTGTCAGAAAAGTGTGTTTTGTTGTGCAAGCAATCAAGACCATAAACCATTTTCCAAACATTCCTGTATTTTTTAGATCTCGAGGCGGAAGACTTCAGGAAACATTGTTGGAAAAAGAGAACATTTTAGTAACCAGCATTTTCTGTCTTACAAATCAATTGTACCTCAAATTATGAGGTTTGTCTCTGAAAGGTAGAAAACATTGTGGGAAAAGGAGAAAATGCTGGCCACCAGCATTTTCTCCTTTCCCACAATGTTTTAAAATGGGCTTTCTACCAGGTTTGTTTAAAGGTAATAGGATGTGATGAAGGATTAAAGGAATAAAGCTTTTCACCTGTTTTCTTGCAACCTGATCATAATCTATACTATCCAGTAAAGCAACTTTTAACTTCTTGGCAACCTTTAGGCTTAATCCTTTACAAAAAGATCCCATGTTCGGACGACTCAGAGTAAGAAGGCAGTTGGTGCTACATGTATCTTGAAAAAAACCCTGTAATTAGCTTTTATTCATTTTCTGCCCTTTTTTTCAATTTTCTATGTTTAGCTCAGCTGTTTCATAGAAAAAGTCAAGTTATGCCATAGCCCAGTTGTCTGCGTTGCTGTCGTCCTGCAAAAACTTTGATATTTTGTAATATCTCTGATATTTCTGAAGAAATTTACTTTAAACTCGGACAAGTTGGTATCTATCAAAGGTGAACCCATACAATAAGGGCAGGTACATGTAATTATCAAAGCATTTTTGACACAGTTATGTCCCTTTTTTGATTCAGATTTTTAGCTGAAAACCAAGCAACTGCAGCTGAGCATAGGCACCTGCATGCTGTGCTCTTGTTTCATATATGCCCTTTCATAGACAAATCCCACAATATGAATTGCATTTGGTTTGTTGCCTGTAACTTCAAATTGGCAAGTCTAAAATGCTATCTCCTGGTATGAATTAAGATTTTTAACTTTTTTTTTTGTTTCAGGCGGAGACAATGTGGACAACAGGGTGTTGGGTGGCTGTGTTGACCTTTCTGCTGACCTTTGTGTCCAGTCACCCAGCAGAGTATGATCGGCAAGACCCGGGTCATTATTTAAATAGTTTCTTGGTTCGAGTCTCCAGTCGGGAAATAGCAGAGCAAGTGGCAGAGGATCATGGTTTCCAACTTTTAGAAAAGGTACTGGTATTGAAGAAATAATATCAAGCTTTAAACTAAGTCTTAGAGTGCCCATTGCAGGTATATACACATAGTTACATGTATATCAAGATCAGACAGCAATGTACATTCATCCTGATCTTTGATTTATGGTGTAAGAAATTTTATGAGGCATTCAGATAATATGTCATATTACGACAACTGCAAAATGCTGCTGTGTCTTTCATTCATTTGACCCAATGCTATATGTGCTTATCTTCAACAAACCTGAAACTACAGCAAGTGACCAATCATATCCTCCTAATCATGAACTAGCACAAGTAACCTATTAGAAACAAATGCAAGTGTTGTAAAGGAGAGACATTTTAGGGAAAGGATTTTCTTTTTAAATTTTACCTTATTATTTGTTGCTCCTTTTCCCTCAATGTTTTCAAGGTCGTTAACAGGATTGTTTGGTAAAAGGTTAAGCCTTTGCCAAACATTCCTGAGTTTTTAAAACCCTGAGAAAGAGGCCTTTTGAAAACATTGTGGGTAAAGAAGAAAATGCCGTTTCCTAGCCCTCTCAACTTAATGTCATTAATTAAGCCACATTTAATTGTTTATCTGCAGCTTGTTTCATTATGGACAAGCCTAACATTTTATGGTTTGGTGAAGGGTGAAAGGAAAAGATGATCCTCAATGTTTACAAATGACAATATAATATTTATGTACTATGCTTCACTATGAAAGACTTTTCTAATCTTGCGTTGAGCCCTGGTAGCTCAGTCGGTAGTGTACAGGACTGGAGAACAGGGGGTTGCTGGTTCGTTCCCCGACTTGGCCAATTTCTTTCTGAGGATTGATGATTGTTACTGTGACAGGATTCATTCCTCTCTCACCGCTGACCATTGTTTCAATGATAGTTATGCAGCCAGTGGCATGGAAAGAATATTGTGTGGAGTACTGGTTAAAGAAACTCCAGGAAAACATGGATAGGTGCACTGGCTGCTGCCATATAGCTGACATAATGTTGAAAACGGCATTAAACACCATGCAATCAATCAATCTATCTAATTTTGCAGCTACCAGGATTAGATTACTACCATCTCAGCCATAAAGAAGTTGTCAGCAGATCTAGGAGAAGTGCAGAAGATTTTGTGAACCGGCTCTCTGATGATGAAAGGGTAGGATAAGTTATTTGAAATGGATGATTAACCCTTTACCACATAATACAGAGTTTCAACAACCCTTTTGAAAACATTATGGGAAAAGGAAAAAATGCTGGTAACCAGCATTTTCTCCTTTTCCCAAAATGTTTTATACCCTTTCAAAGACAAATCCCATCATTCAGGCCATATTCATCTTATCGTCTTTAAATTCTTTCAATATGGACATTTCTAAAATTTTGTTGTGTGGTAAAGGGTTAGCATATACAGATAAGGAATGTTTTTGTTTGTTCAAATAGTAATATCAGTTTAGTTCTAGTAACCAGCATTTTCTCACAATGTTTTCTACTCCTCTATAAAAGAGTTCCATCAGTTCAGCCATTTTAAAGTTGTAGTCACAAATGCTTTCAATTTGGGCAAGTCCGAAATTTTGCCGTATGGTAAAGAGTCACACAAACACAATGGGAGTTAGTAGTTGGTTACCTCCCTTGATACCTCCTCTCTACTTCATAGGTCCTGAATAGGGTATTACTTGGCTTTTTTTCTTGATATCCTGTGCACTTTTTAGGAACATTCATGCATAAATATCTCCATCAAAATTTATAAAACTGCTATTTCGATCCACTTCATCCTTTTTGATAATAATATTGCGTAAATTCCATTCTGCAAATCTCATGCAGGCCTTGGATATAGTCACACGCCAAATTTTAATCGCAGTTGAACTGAAGCAACAATAATATGGAAATCAAATAAAAGGACTTACCTTGGTGTTTATGTAACAAGGGAGACAAGTGGAATTTAATTTTTTCTCTTTCCATTATGTTTTCCTTGCAACATTTTTTTAAAGTTTTATATGCCACGTCAACTTGTATGCGAGAGTTGTGGCCTTCACTATTATCCCTTACAATTCAATGTTATTATTTAAGGGTTTGTTAGTAGTTTGTTAATTATACCCCCGCAAAACGAATGTTTTCGGGGGTATACTGGAATCAGCCTGTCTGTCCGTGTGTCCGTGTGTCCGTCTGTGTGTCCATCTGTGTGTCCGTCCATGTGTCCGTCTGTGTAAAAATAATTGCCTGTTTCTGTCAAAGCGCAGGCGGGGGTATTAAGTCACATTCAGTGACAGCTCTAGTTATAATAACGATCATGAAACTGCAGATAATAGTCACTTAATAATAAAATTTTAATACTTCTGTACTTATGCACAAAAAGATATGTCTCATATGACTTTCTTTGTATTTATTAGGTCAGTTTTGTGGAGCAACAGATCACACTGAAAAGGGTGAAGAGAACACATCAAGTTGTACATGATAAACAGGTGGAGTTACCCATAAGGAAGGTCGAGGATAACTCCCAGTATTATCGTGTTAAAACCCAGTTTGACTCACGGGGCAGCGCTGATATGGGCTTTAGCGACAAATATTACAGGGACCAATGGTATTTGGTAAGTTTCCTTTTTGTCTTTTTTTAGCTTGGCTAAACATTGAGGTATTGTTATAGTCCTGTTGTTGTCTGCATCTGTTGTCATCTGCCTTGAGTGCAAAATTCAATATTTTATAAGATCTCTGTTATTACTGAAGATATTTACTTCAAACTCGCACTACTTGTTAGCCCTTTACCACATAATCCTGAGTTTTAACGACCCTGAGAAAAAGGCCTTCTGAAAACATATTGTGAAAAGGAGAAAGTGCTGGTAACCAGCATTTTCTCCTTTTCCAACAATGTTTTATAGACTATCTGATTCAAATCCCATCATTTGTGTCATATAAATTTTGTCGTCTGCAAGTGCTTTCAAATTGGACCCATCTAAAATATTGTTGTTTGGGAAAGAATTAACTATTAAAAAGGGGAATCCATACCAGTACAACAGGTAACCATCAAAATATTTTTGACACAATTATGCCCCCTTTCGACTTAATGATTTTCACTGAAAATGAACCTTTTTCTAATATCTTATATGTCATTTCTGAAGATATCTACTTCAAACTTGGATAAATTGTATTTTGGAAAACATTTAAAAACAGTCAGAAGGCACAATCACTGTCAAAGTTAGAGCTAACAAAGGCTGATAAATGGACTAATAATTTTAAGAATCTCCTGTACAATAGCAGTCAGCCAAATCTGAATGGTTTGGTTTGGCCAGAAGACAGTGCAACAGAAGAGCATGACTTGTTACTTAACACACCTATGTCACATGAAGAAATAAAAAATAGTATAAATGGGTTGAAGAACGGAAAATCTGCTGATAAAGATGATATTCCCGCCAAATTCCATACTTCTACCTGTGATATCATTACACTGTACCTGGCACTACTTTTTAACTAAGTTTTAAATGCTGGTAAATTTCCTTACAAAAGTTTTCTGTTTGGTCAGATCATGTCTCGTTGGGTGTGTAAAAAGGTGCGCATAGGATTTGACTTTTGGACTTATCAGATAGGCACCTATTTACATACACAATTTACCTTGATCCTACCAAACAGAAAATGCAGACTGCTGTCATAATCCATATAGATAAACCTCTTTCTTTCACTGTTGCTTATAACAGCATAATGAAGGACAGACTGGTGGAAAAAGAGATCTTGACCTTGATGTTAAAACATGTTGGAAAATGGGGTATACTGGGCGAGGAGTAGTGGTCAGTATATTGGATGATGGGATAGATCACAAGCATAAGGATTTGAGGAAAAACTATGTAAGTTGGCTTTACTTTTTTAAAATCTTACAGAGATCCTGTGTAGGGCAGTGGTAGAGCAGTGGTAGAGTGTAGGATCTGTAACCTGTAGGCCGCAGGGTGGAGCCTCACTGGAAGCACTGAGCTTTTCCTGGGAGTGTTCTTTGGCATTGCCTAATACTGGTGAAACCCAGGACATACATGAATATGTGAGCTGTTGCTGTGATATAACTGAAATAATGTTGAAAGCTTCATAAAACACCAATCAATCTTTTTCCAATAATGTTTATCAAAAGACCCCTTCCTTAGGGGTGTTAAAAACTGGGATTGTCTTGTGGGATAAGGAGAAAATGCAGGTTCCCAACTTTTTCCAATAATATTTATCAAAAGGCTTCTTAAAACCTTGGATTGTCTTGTGCGAAATAAAGAAAATGCTGGTTACCAGCATTTTCTCTTTTTCCTACAATGTTTTCAAAAGCCTATCCAGTCAAGGGTCTTAAAACAGGGCTTAGTTGTGATAATAAAGAGTTTATGAGTTTAGTAGAATGATGTAATAAAAGATTTGTAGTAAAAGGTTTCTCAATCCTTCAGGATCCAAAAGCAAGTGCTGACTTTAATGATGAAAATGATAAATTTAATGACCCAACTCCAGAGACAACTGTGCCAGGAAATGAGTGAGTTTTTGCAAATTTTTCATTGTATAATGCAAGTTTAACTCCTTACCATATGACAGAATTTTAGACTCATCCAAATTGAAAGAGTTTGCAGGCGACAAATTCAGTTTGGTGAAAATGATGCTATTTCTCTCTGTGCTGACCTAGGTCAATACTTTTTGTAGATACATTAACCCTTTACCACATAATCCTAAGTTTTAATGACCCTGAAAGAGAAGGGTTTTGAGAAAAGGGGAATATGCTGGTAAGCAGGATTTTCTCTTTTTCCCCCACGATGTTTTTTACTCTACCAAAGACAGTAATAATCAATTGAGCAATATGTTATTTGACATCTGGATTGCTTTCAATTAGGTCTTAAACCACTTTTTTACAGAACATGGCTAAACTATTGGTGCAGCAGAGTTTCTATGTGGTTTGATAGATGAAAAATGCATTTTGCCGAACTGTTGATTTTCTTTTTACGGTTGAAATACATTGTCAGAAAATGTACACCATTGATATTATTTCTATATTATCTTTTGGCTATCACATCATTATTGTTGCAGCAGAGAATCAATGTTGTTTTGATAGATGAAGAAGGCATGTGCTATACTGCATATTTTCTTCTCAGTGTGAAAAATTCATTTGAGCCATGCTCTCTTAAAAGGGGACTTAATGCATCTCTGTGATGCATGATGCCAAGCAAGTCATGACATGATCATGGATCCATAAAGTCCATTTTGTCTAAAAACCCACTGAATCATGAAGTAAACTGGTCCTTGGACTTTGCAGAAAATTGACAAATAGCAAAGAGATTCGGTCCAGGTCAGCCTGCACAGACTGCGCAGGCTGACTTGGGTCAATACTTTTTTGCAGATGGATTAAGCCCCCTTTTCACAGAGCATGGCTGATTTTTAGATGTTATTACTTCCTGTTGAACAAAGGATTGTTTTGTAAAGGGATGAACATCCATAACAATGGCAGGCTGAAAACGGAGTTCACGCATAGAATCCTTATCTCTTTCCCATACAGTCGCATGTTTTAAGGTCATGAGGAAGTTGACTTTAATCCTTTACCACACAATGCAGAGTTTTAATGACCATGAGAAAGAAGCCTTTTGAAAACATTGTTGGCAAAGGAGAAAATGCTGGTAACCAGCATTTTTCTCCTTTTCCCACAATGTTTTCTACCATATCACTGTCAAATTCTATCATTTAAGCTACATTTAAACTGTCATTGGCAAATGCTTCTAATTTTAACAGGTCTACATGTTTATCATGTGGTGAACTGTTAAAAGACATCGTCGGAAAAGAAGAAAATGCTGGTAGCCAGGCTTTCTACTGTTTTATAGACAAAATCCATCATTTTAGTACCATTTTATTTGTCGTTTGCAAATGCTATCAGTTTTGACAAGTCCAAAAGAAAAGCTACTTTTAGCAGGTGACTTTTAAAACATCCTAGTAAAATAAGGAAAATAAGGATAACCAAGTTTCGACTTTGTGGCAGATGACAAAAATTTAGGCTGGTTCACAGTGACAGCATCTTGCAGAGGGCTCAATATCAGCTCTTTAACAAACGACAAAATTTTAGCCTCTTTCAAATGAAGAGCATTTGCAGATGACAAATAGGGTTCAAACAATGTGTTTTGTGTTTGAGGGGGTAGAAAACATTGTGGAAAAAGGAGAAAAAGCTGGTTACCAGTATTTTTTCATTTTCCCACAATATTTTCTACCATTTCAAAAACATATTGCATCATTTTAGCCTCATTCACTTTGTCGTCTGCAAAGGCTTTCAATTTGGACCAGTGTAAAATTTTGTTGTCTGGTGAAGTGTTAATGGCATTGCTTTATTAAAGCCACCTCTTCCTTCATTTCAATTTAGAAAGTAGATGATTTATAAAAATCAAAAAAAGACAATTGTAAAATTCATTTATTTGACCTTGTTGCTTTTGTGTAGTACTTTCAGTTATCTTTTGCACAGATTTTTAATATTTCGATTTTTCTTTTTCAAGCTGACTAATGGATTAAGGTAAAAAGATTGATCTGGATTTTGTAAATCTGCCTGAGAACGCAATGTGTTTGTAACTGCATGTATTTCGTTGAAAAAATGTTGGGATATTGGCCTCTTTTTTAGCTCACCTGAGCACGAAGTGCTCAGGATGAGCTATTGTGATCACTCACTGTCCGTCGACGTCCGTCGTCCGTCCGTCCGTCCGGTGTCCGTCCGTCCGTTCACATTTCTTTGTTTACACTCTAGCATCTACAAATATTAACCAATCAGCACCAAACGTGGTCAAAATATATATGACCATAAGATCTCGGATGAGTTCGGACCAGAACAACTGGAATTATTTGCCCTTGAATTAGAAAAATTGCTATATTTGACTTTGTTTACACTCTAGCATCTACAATTATTAACTAATCAGCACAAAACTTGGTCAAAATATATATGACCATAAGATCTCTGATGAGTTCTATTATGGGTGTAATCGGACCAGAACAACTGGAATTATTTGCCCTTGAATTAGAAAAATTGCTATATTTGACTTTGTTTACACTGTAGCATCTACAATTTTTAACCAATCGGCATCAAACTTGGTCAAAATATATATGACCATAAGATCTCAGATGAGTTTGATTATGGGTGTAATCGGACCAGAACAACTGGAGTTATTTGCCCTTGAATTAGAAAAATTGCTATATTTGACTTTGTTTACACTGTAGCATCTACAATTTTTAACCATTCAGCATCAAACTTGGTCAAAATACTTATGACTATGAGATCTTGGATGAGTTCAATTATGGATCCAATTGGACCAGAACAACTGGAGTTATTTGCCCTTGAATTAGAAAGTTCTGTAGAATAGTTCTTTGTCCGGAGCTTAACTTTGTCATCTCCAGTTCGATTGACTTGGCATTTGTAGTTGTTGCAATATTACGGAGTGCAGTGCAAAAGAACCATAACTCTACCTCATACTGTCTATGAGTTATTTCCCTTTGATCGTCATTTTTACAGTATTTTTTGCTTGTCCGGAATATAACTTTGTCATCTCTAGCCTGAACATCTTCAAATTTGGTATGCATGATTGTTGAAAAATTACGGAGTGCAGTGCACAAGAACCATAACTCTTCCGAGCACGAATTTTGAGTTATTCCCCTTTAACCTTCATTTTTATAGCATTTCTTCCTTGTCTGGAGCAAAACTTTGTCATCTTATGTAGGAATGACATGAACTATGGTATGCTTATTTGTTGCAATATGTGGAAGTGCAGTGCACAAGAATTGTAACTCTACCTCATGCTGTCTTTGAGTTGTTTCACTTTGATCATCATTTTTACAGCATTTAGTGCTTGTCCGGAATATAACTGTCATCTCAAGTCAGAACGACTTCAAACTTGGTATGCATGTTTGTTGCAATATTATGGAGTACAGTGTGCAAGAACAATAACTCTACCAAGCGCGGATTTTGAGTAATTTCACTTTGATCTTCATTTCTACAGTATTTCTTGCTTGTCTGGAACGGAACTTTGTCACCTCAAGTCAAATTGACTTGAGACTTGGTTTGTAGCATTACCTGCCCTTTGCGATTATTATACCTCCTTGACAACTGGCGGTGGGACGGGCTTATCTTGCGACAATTTGCTGCTCTTGTTTCATTATCATTTGGCCTTGAACCTCGATATTTGATATTTATCTTCATTGTAGACCTTTACTGCTTAGTACTCAGGTGAGCGATATAGGACCATCATGGTCCTCTTGTTTTTTTCATATGATAGATTTAGCCTCCCATGGTCTCAAAAGTTTTGATGAAGTCCTTATTGTCATTATGTTGTGCTGGTATACCTGGTATTATTGTTTTCTATTCATAAGCTCATTACTATACATTTTAGAAGCAGTGGCAGTAGTTTTCTACATTTGGAAGTAACAAAACTTCTGACTGGATAAACCAAATGGTTTAACCAATCAGAAGTTTTGTTACTTCCAAATGTAGAAAATGTAAAATAAGATTAAGAATGTTCTTCAAGAATGGTTGGTGAATATAGACACTGTAGTATTGTGACAACTGTGCCTTAGTTGTGGTACTTAAGGTCTACGATGCCTAAATCATCGGTAAATATCATTTAACATCGACATTTTTGTAAAGGCTATTCGGCCAATCTTGGCAGCTTCCGTCTTTTAATATGAGAGTTTGGGGCCGTAGACCTTAAATAGGTAATGCACTTTCATAGAGTTGAGATCCAGAGCCAAGTCCTGGTATTTCGTTCACACTTGGTTTACACAACTCATCAGATCATTTTACAGGCCTAGTCAAAATGTTTTTTTGAAATCTTTAACCCTTTACCACCTAATCTCGGCTTTAATGACCCAGGGAGAGAAGCCTTTTGAAAGTATTGTGGGAAAAGGAGAAATGCTTGTAACCAGCATTTTCTTTTTTTCCCAAAATGTTTTGTACCCTAACAAAGACAGAAATCATCATTTGAGCTACATTTAATATGTTGTCTTCAAGTGCTTTCAATTTGTACTTGTCTGAAATTTTGTCATTTGGTAAAGAGCTAATGACAAGAATAGTTTACCTCTGAAGAAACACAAGAATTAACACACTGGCCACTGAAGTATAATTGAAATACTGTAAAGAATTATTATAGCTATTGCAAGGAGTAGTCTGCTGAACTTTTACTGCACAGAATATTGTATGTGCTGATGACTGGTAAACTAGATGAAAACATCAAGTTACACGAGAGATACATGCTTAATCCTTTACTGCATAATCCTGACTTTTAACCACCGGTAAAGAAGAAGACTCTTGAAAACATTGTAGGAAAAGGAGAAAATGCTGGTAACGAAAATGCTGGTTACCAGCATTTTCTCCTTTTCCTACAATGTTTTCTACTCAATCTGAGAACCTAAGCTTATTTTCTACCCTATCAGAGAACCTGAGCTTATTTGTTCCAATTTCAAATTTGTCATCTGCAGATGTTCTGAATTCAGAAGATCCTACAATTTGTCATCTGCAAAAGGGTTAAATCTTAAACCAAACGGCAAAATTTTTTATATGCCCAAATTGAAAGCAGTTTGCAGATGATAGATTAGACACATGTAAAAAAAAAATGATTTCTGTCTTCTAAATGGGAAAAATGTTGCAGGTTACCAGCATTTTCTCCTTTTCCCACAATGTTTTCAAAAGCTTCCTGTCTTTGGGTCGTTAAATCTCAAGATTCTGTGCTAATAGTTAAGAGCGCATGTTATAATACACATCACCTTTGGAAATAAAGTTGTGTAAGATCATTTTTAAAACAAGCTTGTAACATAAACATTTATCACATAACTCCCTTTGTTTTCAATATAATACAGCCATTATGAATTTTCTAAAATTGCTGACCTAGGTTCCTGAGTGAAATTAACAGTCAAATTTGTAATAATGATAAAGTTGTTAATTAAATCACTTTTAGATTCAAAACAAAATCAATATATGCAAGTTTCTTTGGAACTATTTTTCGTCCGTAATATACCTGTCAAAGAAGCGACTAGGCTTCTTGTAAATTTCATTACACATTATACATATACGCCTACGTTTTAACACATTATGGACTATAATTCTTGTTGTACAGTTATGTGATAAAAAGAATCTGACATTCGTTGGCCTTTGAGGTAAAAATTCATTAAACTTGTCCACAAAAAATGTTACTAAGCTCGCCAAAGGCTCGCTTAATAACATTTTTTGTGGATTCGTTTCATAAAATTTTTTTATTTCAAACACCAACTCATGTCAGATCCTATATATCTTACATGAATAAAAACTTTATACTTAAACACAAATGAAAACATTTTGACAAGGAAAAATTGTTTTTTGAAGCAATTTCACAATTTTTTCCACAATGCTTTTGCAAGGCAAAGAAAAAAATGTGTTTCAGGTGATAGTTTTGTTCTCTGTTTATGTGAATTTGGTGAAATATGCCCTTGGTAGATTGCTGTGCCTAATTTGATTGCTTTTATTTGCATGGGTGAATTTTTGTATTTAGATTACCCTTTATCACGCAATCCTGAGTTTTAATGACCCTGAGAAAGGAGCTTTTTGAAAACATTGTGGGAAAAGGAGAAAATGCTGGTAACCAGCTCAAATACAGTATATAACTGAAATTATGTTGAAAACAGCATCAAGTACTATACAATCAAAATTTTTGTCAGATCACACAGACATAAAATCTCTGTATCTTTGTGCATGTGTCATATTGAACTTAAACCCTTAAAGTGCTGGAACTGGCTTAAGTTGCTTTTGTTGACAGTGTAGATCAAGATCAGACTTCAAAGAGCATTGCACATAGAATCTACAATATCCACTACTTTGGTATGTCTTCTGAGGGAAATAACCATGAAATAGCAATATTAGGGCTGCTTTATCCTAATTCATAAAGTGTATTTCCTTGAGCACTTTAAGGGTTAATATTGAGGCAGTAAACCATCATTGGTTATGTATTACATTATGTTGCATTCTCAAAAAATAGAAAAAACTTGCTGCTATAGCTGTATATCTTTGCAGAGTATTTTTTAATTTTCAGCTTTGCTGTTATAGAAGAAAACGTTAAGCAAGCTTTCCCCTTGATTTTCTTATTTTGGGGTCAATTGCACTTCCTTTAAATGAATAAAAGAAGGCAAATACATACATGTATTTAAATTTTGGGGGTAATTTAGAAAATTTTGGGGTCCAAATTCAAAGAAACAGGGGGTAACCCTGGTTAAGGTATTGCCATTTTGACATTTTCTCATGTCTTTTATGACTAAGGATATTTACTTCAAACTTGGGCTGGTTGTTTACAATTAAAAAGGTAACCCATACCAGAAGGGCAGGTAACTCCTAACAAGTTTTTGACAAACTTATGCCCCTTTGTTAACTTAAGATTTTCACTGAAATAGTATCTGCATCTAAACTTTGGCAGCCTCGCCGGGAAGCTCAGGGGTTAGTGTATCTGAGCGTGACCTAGTGGTTGCAAGTTCGAAACCCTTTTGAGGCAAACTTTCTTTGTGGCGTTTTTTTGCCTTTCACCTCTGATGGATATGAGAAAGTAGTCAGTAGCTTGGAAAGACATGTGTAGGTGCACTTGTTGCCCTGATATGACCTAAGCTGTTAAAACAGTGTTAAACACCAATACAAACAAACAAAATATTGGCACCGGCTGGCAGTGCACTTGTTTTACCATTGATAACGACCTTGTTGTAATGTGTTTGTTTTGTGTTTTGATAGCCATGGTACAAGATGTGCTGGTGAGATAGCTGCAGAAGCCAACAATGGAATATGCGGTGTGGGAATAGCCTATGAGGTCAAAATTGGAGGTATGATTGATACTAATTCATAAACCATTGATCCAGGGGATTCTCAATGGTTCATTGGTTAACCTTTTACCACACAGTCCTGAATTTTAATGACCCTTACTAAGAAGTCTTTTGAAGACATTGTGGGAAAAGGAGAAAATGCTGGTAAACAGCATTTTCTCTTTTTCCTGAAATGTTTTCTTCTCTATGAAAGACAAATTGCATGTTCTGAGTTACAGTTAATTTGTCATTTGCAATTACTTTCAATTTGGATAAACTGTTTGGTAATTTTGGTCAAGGGTTAAGACATTACCATACATTATGCCTTTGTTATCAACAGGTTTTGGAAACATTGTTGGGAAATTAGCATTTATTTGCTAGAAGCATCTATGCGGTCTTAACATTTTATCAGCCTGGCCGTGTTGCTCAGTGGTTAGTGGATCTGACTTGCGACCTGGTGAGTCAAACTTTTTTTCCAGCAATTTTTCGCCTCTCACCTGTGGTGCATGTGAGAAAAGTAGTCAGTGACTTGGAATGAAAGTTGTGTCAGTACTCATGTGAGAAAGCCAGGAAACACACATGTAGATGCACTGGCAGCCGTGATATTACTTAACTGTTTACCACACAATACCGAGTTTTTACAACCCTGACATGGATGGCTTTTGAAAACATTATGGGAAATGGAGAAAATGCTGGTAACCAGCATTTTCTTCTTTTTTCCAGAAAATGTTTTCTACCCTTCCAAAAACAAATTTCAATTTTTGAATCACAGTTTGTTTGCCGTCTGCAAATCCTTTCAATTTGGAATAGGCTAGAATTTTGTTGTTTGGTAAAGAGTTAAGCTGTTAAAATGGCATTAAACTCCAATACAAACATGTGTACTTAACATTTTAAATTATTTTCAGGTATCCGTTTGTTGGATGGTAAGGTGACTGACAGACTTGAGGCGAAAGCACTGTTATATGAGTCGCAACATATAGACTTGTTCAGTGCATCCTGGGGACCTAGAGATGATGGGTGTACCATGGAGGGCCTTAAACAAGCCAGTACTGATGCAATGAAAATGGGTGTCGAGCAGGTACAGTTTCTTCCCTGGGTTCCAATTTGAGTTTTATCTTGCTTGGGTTAGAAGAGCCCATGGGGAGCATTGAAGGCAGGATTTGGTCCAACTTTCGTTAACCTTTTACGAGGACAACGAATTGATGATGACAAACTTTTAGACCAGTTCAAATTAAAAGCATTTGCAGACATCAAATTAAAAGTGACAAAAGTGATGTATTTGTTATAGAAAGAGTAAACTAAATGTGTGAAAAGGAGAAAAACAAAGCTTTCATTTTTTTTCCCCAGAGGGTTATTTAAACATGGGATATTTCAGTAAAGGGATAAACATTTTCTTTCTGTTTCAATCCAAGCAAGATCTGCCTGCACATACATGCAGTCTGATCGTTCTCTATGCTGTCTGCAGTTCTCTCATAACTTTTAGTCATGAAACCAAAATCTAGGACCAATTTACTGAACAGATCTATTTTTTTTAACTGTCAAAAATATAAAATCAGAAGGATAAGACCAAATTGAAAGCATGTGCAGGTGATAAATTAAATGTTACATATGACATTTTCCATGCAAAGAGTAGAAACATTGTTGGAAAAAGAGAAAATGCTGGTTACCAGCATTTTCTCCTTTGCCCACAATGTTTTTGAAAGACTTCTCCCTCAGGAGCCAGACCTAATAGCTCAGTGGTTGGTGTATTTGAATTGTGACCTGGTGGTTGCTGGTTTGATACCTTTTTGAGGCAAACTTTCTCTCCAGCAATTGTTTTGCTTCTTACCTCTGATGCATGGGAGAAAGTAGTCAGTGACTTGAAAAGAAGGTTGTGTCAGTATTGTTGTGAGAAAGGCAGGAAACACATAGTTGCACTGAATGCCGTGATATGACCTAAGCTGTTAGAGTGATGTTAAACTCCAATACAAACAATTCTCCTTTAGGGTCATTTAAGGTTGGGATTGTGTGGTAAAGGATGAATAAGTACAGTGGACAATGCTGTTTTTTTTCCTCCAGGGAAGAAATGGGAAAGGTGTCATCTATGTCTGGGCAACAGGAAATGGTGGAAATAATTGCGATCATTGTGGAGCTGATGGCTATGTATCCAGCATTTACTCATTGTCCATCCAATCCATGTCTGATTACGGTGAACTGCCGTATTTTGGAGAAAGATGTACATCAACTATGGCTGCAGTGCCAGCAGGAGGGGAACCAACTAGGCAACAGGAAATGAAAGGTCGCACAAAAATCAAAGTGGTATGTCTGAGAATATTCTTTTGTTTTTTTATCCGTTTCCTAAATGACAAATTTTAGACTCTTCTGACTTCAAAATATGTGTAGACAAAAAATTCAAAATTTATACAAATGACTTTAAGTTGTATGGTAAGGTAGAAAATGCTGGTTACCAGCATTTCCCCTTTTCCCACAATGTTTTCAATAGGCTTCTCTGTCGGGGTCATAAAACTCGGGATTACCTGGTAAAGATGTGATGGCACTGAAATTTTTTTTTTGGAAAAAGGAGCTGATCAATGTAATTTTAAGCCTGGCAAGTGGGACTACTTTTAGATAAGCATCTCAAGATGTGAATGAAAGTATTATCAGCAAACTGTTGCTTGCTGTTAAATATCTGTCAATAGTTTCAACATATGAACAGGCCTTTTTCATTTTCTGTTATGTTAAAATACTTTAAACAGAGAAATATTGTCTTTCTTCTCCACAACATTTTTTGCTATGTTATGTTTATGACGCAGTCAATATCATTCATGAGGTCGTCATTGAGGCTGTATATCAAGAGCACTTTACACAAGTCTTCATTTTTTTTCTTATTGTCAAAAGGATGTCAATTGATATGTGTATTACGTCGGATATGAATTAAAATAGAGAAACAGGAGAAATATAATAAATAGTTTGTCTTGTGATTGGGAAATATCATTGGGTTTGGCTTTGCGAATTTTATTTGATTTGCCTTCGGCTCATCAGATAAAAGTCTTATGCCTCACCCGATAAACTTTCCCAATCCATGACACCAACCATCTATTTTCTATCTTTATCTTTGGGTCTTAGGTAACAACAGATATCAACAATGGTTGCATCGAGAACTTTGAAGGAACTTCAAGTGCTGCTCCATTGGCCAGCGGTTGTTTGGCTTTGTTATTACAAGCTGCGTAAGTTTATTACAAGTTGTGTAAGTTTATTACAAGCTGCATAAGATTATACTCCTTGTACAGGTTGTTTTGTCATGCAGCAGAAACATCACTGAAAACATTGTTGCATTAGGTGAACTTCCTTGTAATAGGCAACTTCTCCTTTTGCTGCAATGTTTCCAAATATTTTGATTTTGATTATTTTTGCTTAATTTGGATGTTTTTGAAGTTTTCTGCTACAAATAAGTATTTTTCAGGATGTAACCATTTAACCCTATAACACATTATGAAATGGTAGACTCGTCCATTCCTTTTCCCTCAATGTTTTCAAAAGCCTTCAACGTTATTGTCATTAAACTTGGAATTGTGTGGTAAGGGTTTAAATATCCTTCATTACTGCAGTTAAAAGGCTGCTTTGTGTGGATTGTCTTACAGAATATTGGCCAGTGTAGGTAAAGGTTTAGCCTGCATATACTATGCAGTCTGATCTTGATCTACACTGTATTCTTTCATTTTGAAAGAGATCCATATCACTTACCATTGTGAAATGAATGTTGTCTTATCTTTTTCTTAAGAACAAATGAGGAAAGAAATTGAATTTAGATACAAGTACATGTATGTAGGGAGAGGAGATTGAGGGTGGGTGGATTTTAATATTTTCAGTATTAAAGATGTTATTCACAATACATGACTAGATGCCTATAGGACAATATTCTGACATTCTCGAAATAAAAAAAAGACTTAATTTTGGTATGATAATAATGATGTTTTGAGCAAATTGTTCCAAATGGGACATTTCTACCTATCATTTTATTACTTTTGAAGGTTTCTGTACCAGATACAGTAAACCTGTGTTAGAGTCTAGCTGTATTATCCAATCCACTCCTTTTAAGAAACATCTGTTTTAATGCTTCATCTGTCATAGCCCTCCTGAAAACAATCCCATGTTTCTAAGTACCCTGAAGAAACGAGGCTTTTGATAACACTGTGGGAAATTTTCTCTCACTGTTTTTTATCCCTACCATGACAAATCTCTTAGGTTAGTCACATTGAATGTGTCACCTGCAGATGCTTTCAATTTGGAGCAGTCTAAAATTTTGTAGTGAGGTACATGTAACTAATCAACTAATTTGATCTTAAAAGACCACTTTTCTTATCTCCCTTGGGCGGTATCTGTATACAGGTTTGAGTCTATGGCTACATTCTTATATAAGTGTCAAAGTAAAATGCTGTGTTTTTGATTTTGTAGTCCTGACTTGACATGGAGGGATGTTCAGCATCTTGTTGCTATGTATTCACGTATCCCAGGCTACGATGGGTCATGGATCATCAATGGGGCCGGTTACCATGTGAACAGTAAATTTGGGTTTGGTTTGATGGACTGTTCAGCTATGATAAATGGAGCCCAAAACTGGACCAATGTGCCTGAACAGCATGTTTGTAGTACCCAGACAATGACTGTTGAAAGGTATTTCTGTGAAATCTTGATATTTTGATAATTTCAATATATCTAGTACTGTGAAGTAATGACTAGGACAGACATGTCTTTTGAAATTAGAAATGCTGCTGCACTTTTTATGAGGAAATATAAATGAGCCATGCTCTGTTGAAAAGGGGGCTTAATGCATCTGCAAAAAGTATCGACCCATGTCAGCCTGTGTGGTCTGCGCAGGCTGACCTGGGCAGATATTTTTTGCTTTTGGTAGGTTGTCTGCATGCCAAAGGACCAGTGTATCTCATGATTCTGTCGGTTTTAGATAAAATGGATCCATAATTATGTAATAACCTGCTTGGTATCATGGATTGCGGAGAGGCATTAAGCCCTCTTTTGCCAGAGTATGGCTCAAATGTTTATTTGTTTATTTGTTGAATGTTTGTGGTCCTATTTTATTTAAGTGCAAGTGCCAATCGATATAAAGTGCCGTACACTTATGATTACTGAAAGCTGTTTGGAATTATCAAGAGTTCTACTGTTTTTGACCCTAATTATATCGTAGAACCATATTTCCAGACCTACATGGTTTGATATGGCCTGCAATAGGTGAAAAGGGACAGTCTGACATTTTTGTAAAGTGTCGTCTCCGATCAGCCTGTGCAGTCCGCAGTGGCTAATCTGCGATGGCACTTTCTGACGGCATTAGACTTTGTCCTACAGCAGACTTGCTCAAAACAGAAAACTACAGAAAAACGAAAAGTCTTGTTTCGGATTAGTCTGCGCGGAGTGAGCAGGCTGATTGGGGACTACACTTTACGCAAATGTCTGAATGCCCCTTTTCACGCATTGCATGCCATATGGCCTGCAACACGCAAAAAGGGACATTTGGATATTTGCATAAAGTATCGTCTCGGATCAACCTATGCAGTCTGCACAGGTTAATCCGAAACAACACATTCCATTTCTATGTGATTTTCTGTTTTGTGCAAGTCTACTGTAGCACAAAATCTTCTGTAGTTGTAAAGTGCCGTCTCGGATTAGCCTGCGCGTACTGCGCAGGCTGACCCGAGATGACACTTTATGCAAATGTCTGAATGCCCCTTTTCGCATGTTGCAAGCCATATGGGAGAAGTGAGAGACTGTGATGAAGGTTTGTAGCATCGGTGTCTCAAATTGGTGGTCTGTGGTTTTGAGATAGAGTGTCCCCTTAAGGTCCCGAGTTTGATACCTGGGAGGGGGTGTCAACTTTGGGACTGTTCATTGGCCCACACATTCAGCACAAGTACTGGTGTAGTTACCAGGAAGCAGAATTCATAAGAGATTTATAGAAGTTGCAAGTATTTGTTTCACAATTGATGTAAAATAGGTATGTTTAAAATAGAAAAAAATGAATGAGAGTTTATGGGCTTTATTCCTGTGATGAGCAGTCAACCTTTGGAAGAACCTTGATCACAGAGCAAGCCCTAGTTAAAGGTTCCAGGAAGTAAACCCTAACAGTGAGTGATTGCCATTGTAAGAAATAAATGTGACTTTACCTTTTGTAGAAAACTTGGGCATTTGAGACCCCAGCCTAGGATTTCTTATTTATCAAAGCAAACATGTTAATTGCAGTAAGCAACATGTCATTGTGTCATTTTCTCTGTGGTGTCTGCTAAATTTCTGTAGATTGCATCATGGAAAAAGAGAAAATGCTGGGTACCAGTATTTTTGCCTGTTCCATTGATGTTTTCAAAAGCCTTCTTTTTCAGTGATGTTTATATATAGAACTGTTTTGTGGAGGATTGGTTGATTTGATCACCCATGTTTTAAAAGGAAGTATTCAGCAAATACTTTTGTTCCATTTTTTTTAAAGGATGTATATGATAAATTTAAGTATGTTAAAGTCAGTGTCCATCCAGGACACATGATTGCGGGATTCACACTGATTTTTTCAGATCCGGCATAAACTAGAGCCAGTTTGTGACAGCATGAAAATTTAACAATGAAAAAGTCCCAAAACAAAGATTTTACTCTTGCCTCCCAGAAAATACTGCTGTTTTGTATAAAACGGCATCATTGCTAAAGCTGTTTTGCAATATATTATGTCCATTAAAGTAGCCTCCCTTGACAGGAAGTGGATCAAAACGGCCGACTTCCAAAAAGACCCAGTCCAAAACGGCCCATTTAACCTAGTCTTAAACTGCTGTTATTGCAATGAATTTTATCAGAATGAATTTACTGTCTTACACTTTTTTATTTGTCAAATATTAATGTAATTTCTAGAGAAAGATATTCCAGAAACCGTTGCTTGACATGTAAACAGGTCAGTAAGTCTTCTGTATTGTCTTGGACAGAAAAAAATGTCTGCCACATAAGCTATGTACTCATCTGTTCGAAAATTGTTCCACCTATTTTTTGAAATTCCCCCAATTTTCATTTTCTAGAATCAACACAGGTTATAGGTATGAATCTCTAATGTGGTGACTCTGTTCTATTTTTATAGTGATATTCCCAGATCCGGCTGCTACAAGATGACTATAGAGTTTGATGGTTGTCAAGATGACGAAGATAGTAGGATAACTCACTTGGAACACGTGGAAGTTACGATTGAACTTACAGCTCCTCGCCGTGGCGATGTGGAAATCTTCCTGACTTCTCCATCTGGCACAAGGTCAGTGTGTGAAAATGATATCAACCATATACCACACAATTCAGTGTTTCACTGGCCTTAAGGAAAAGGGCTTTTAAAAAGATTGTTTTCTCTGTTTCTTCACAATGTTTTTTACCATTTTCAAAGATATTTTATCATTTGAACCATGGTGAATATCATCTGCATATGTTTTCACTTTGGACATGTCTAATTTTGTTTAAGAGCTTTCTGTATAGATTTGATGACATTTTAGGTATGCGAGAATCAATCTGTCAATGTGTATAGATGCACATACCAGTAGGTATATTTTTGTCAGTCATTTCTTCTTTTGTTTTGCAATTGCTGGTTAAATTTTTTTCCCTTTTCCTCCAATCTTTCTCCAGGGACAGTAAAGATCCTATTTTTGTGGCATTTGGTTATCCTTTTACTAAATGACAAAATTTTGGACTAGACCATACAAAAAGCAATTGCAAACAACAAAATAAATGTAACTCAAATGACGATTTTTGCCCTTGATTGGGTAAAAAACATTGTTTGAAAAGAAGAAAATGCTTGTTAACAGCGTTTTCTCCTTTTTCCACAATGTTTTTAAAAAGCTTCATCTGCAGGGTCATTATAACTTGGGATTGTGTGGTAAAGAGCTAAGTATGTATATAATTATGAGTTTACTCTTGATCAGTCAGTATTATAAAAACATAGCTGTGAGTGAAAACCCTATCTCCATAATGTTATTCATTTGCTGATTTCAGATCGGAATTATTAGGCCGAAGATGTAACGATGACTCTACAGATGGTATTGACTTCAAATTCATGACGGTACACAACTGGATGGAAAATCCCTTAGGACCATGGACCCTGGAGGTGTGCAATAACCCTGGGGATGTGATGTACCCCGATCAAAGGGGACACAAATCTGCTGGATTTTTTAAAAAGTATATCACCCTTTTTGTTTGATCTTATTGCATCTAGAAGCTATTTTGCAGTGGATGATTTTGAAAATTTTGATTTAACCCTTTTTCACACAGTCATGACAAACCTTTTAGCATTTGTTATATGGACTCACCTCTTCACCCTTAGAGTGCTGAATAAACCCAACAAACATATTCAGTCAAGAAATATGACACCAAAAAATGCAATAACAAAGTTGCTTTCTTTTCCAGAATGTCTCAAAAGTGGACAGTGTTGATCAAAGATCAGACTGCATACTTTGTGCAGTCTGATCTTGATCTACACTGGCTGTAAAGGCAGATAGACTAAGGAGCAACTTTTAGCTTGGCTATTTTTGAAGAAAACATCTAGGTATTGCTGTAGCCCTGGTATCATTGTTTGCGTCATTGTCATGCAAAAACTTAAAAAATCTTGACATTTTATATTTCTGTCATTCCTGAAGATATTTACTTCAAACTTGGACAAATTGTTTACTGTCAAAGGGGCAACCCATACAACAATGGCAGGTAACCATCAAAGTATTTTTGACACAGTTATGCTCCTTTTCCACCTTTGAATTTTCACTCAAAATCAAGCAACTGCAGCCGAATGTTGGCGCCCACGTGAAGAGCTCTTGTTCTCATTTAGCAACATTGTGTTTACATTTTACTCCAGTTAAAAGTATTTTACAAGGAAGTTATGAAAGCCATCCACTGCAGATTAATTTAACAGGGTTGTAGAAGTCATAGGGCAATAGATATCTCTGCTCTTCATAGATATTCTTAACTTATATTCTCTAACATTTTCTCGCTATAAATGGTACTTATGTATCTCTGGCAAAAAGGGGTTTAATGCATCTCTGTAATACATTATACCAAACAAGTCAACATAATAATACCTCTTATTTCCATCAGAGGAATTTTTTCAAGTTAGAGGGGCAGTTAGACTTATTACCGCAACCAAGCATAAACAAATGAGCCACGCTCTGAGAAAAGGGGGCGTAATGCATGTCCGTGATCTATGGTACCAAGCAAGCAATGACATACATATTTCTTCCTTAATAGCCACTCTTTTTACAACTAATTTAATCATGAGGTAGACTGATCCTTTGACAGACAGAAATTCGACTAGTAACGAAAAGTTTCGGCCTAGGTCAGCCTGTGCGGACTGCGCAGGCTGACATGGGTCCATACTTTTCGCAGATGCATTAAGCCCCCTTTTCACAGAGCATGGCTCAAATATCAATAGGAACATAAACAAAATACATTCAAATGCAACTATTGCTACTAGTTGAGGCACATTTCATTGCGATGCAGTGTTTAATAAGTATGTTTAGGCTTTTATTTCTCACTTGTTATTCTTGTAACTTAACACCTGGGTTACTTAATGTATCTTCTATGTTATGGGCACTGTATCTGACAATAATATTGCTCTGTCTTGTTCATTATCTTCCTACGTATACAAAAGAGTGCTCAAAGACAGATAACTCTCAGACTGGTGATAATACATATTATTGATCTGTAAAATTCATTTTGCATTACAACGGACTGAATCATGAGGTAGACTAGTCCTTTGACATGCAGAAAATTTACCAATAGCAAAAAAGTTTTGACCCAGGTCAGCCTGCACAGACTGGCCTTGGTTAGTACTTCGTGCAGGTGCATTAAACCATCTTTTCATGGAACATGGCCCATTCACATACATTCTATTGATCTATTTCAGATGGTCAATGATTACCTATGGTCACTACCGTAATGAAGAAAACATTATGAGGAAATCATATTCCCCGAGCTCAAAACACTTAGAAGATCTTGCACGTGATGAATTGAGGAAATCAAGAGAAATTGTTTTGAAAAGAGCTAAAGTTAATATGGAGAGTAAGAAACAGTATCAAGATGAACAGGACGAAACTGATTATACTTTGGAGGAAATACAGGAACTGTTGGATGGTTTTGGGAGTCTATTTGGGGCCAGGTCACAGGAACAGGGGCCATCAAAGAAATCTAACTTGGCAGAATTGTATGGCCGTGAGAAACCACTAGATGTTGAAGAGACTTCTGATTCAGATAAAGAGATTGAAGGTTCGATTGATGAGATTCTAGCAGAGCTGAATGAGAGAGATACTGGTTCTTTATATTTAAGGGAGATTTTAAAGCAGAAGAGGGATGAAATTAGAAGAAACAGAATAGAACAGAAACGAAGACAGCTGATAGACAGGATAGAACAATTGTTACAGGATCTGCAGTAAAACTACTTATGGGTTTGTATCCACCAACCATTCTCAGGAACATTCTTAATCTTATTCTCCAAGATTTTTTAAATTTGAAAGTAAGACAACTTCTGATTTGCTAAACCAAATGGTTCAGCCAATCAGGACTTGTGCTACTTTTAAATTTAGAAAATTCTGGAGAATAAGATTAAGAATGTTCTTGAGAATGGTTGGTGGATACGAATCCTGATGTTTTTAATTAACCCTTTGCCAGACAATAAAATTTTACACTTGCCGAAATTGAAAGCACTTCAAGACTACGCATCAAGTGTAGTTCTAATGATGGTATTTATCTGTGAAAGGGTAGCAAAAAAATTGTGGGAAAAGGGGAAAATGCTGGTTACCAGCATTTTCTCCTTTTCCCATGATGTTTTCAAATGCCTTCTCCCTTAGGGCCATTAAAACTTGGAATTGTTGTGAAGGGTTAAATGAGCAAATTCCAACATTCTGTAACTAGTCCCAGCAAATACTCTATGGTTTTCATTAGAGACTACTCTTTAGATGTGAGCAGTGCTTTGGAAAAAGGGGTTAAATGCATGTTCATAATGCATTACATCAAATGATTTGTCATATAATACGGAAACACTTTGTCAAAAAACCAGCTGCATCATGTTTTAATTCTTTCACATGCAGAAAATTTTACGATAGCTGAAAGTTTTGACCAAGGTCAGCCTGCATGGAATGTGCAGTCTGACATGAATCAATACCTTTTGTAGCTTCTATAATGGCTCCTTTCACCATTCATACCATTGAAAAATAATTATGTTCCGTTTACTTTGAATCTTTGAGATTTGTGATAGGTTTTTTTGGTCTATGCCAAAACCTTTTGCATAATGGAGGAAAAGTCTCCCCATATTCTTACTATCAAAAGTACTGTATAGTCATTTCTCAACCGATTTTTCTGTCTTATTTAAGATTAATCACCCAGTTTACTATTCATTTAAATGCAGCATTTTGTTTTGTGTTACTCCATGTTTCAAAACGTACTAGCAGTTGTCATTTTGGTTGTGGGATTTTTTGGTATACTTTTCTCTTTTCTTGTCTTTCATCTCTTTTATACTTCAGAAACTTTGTTGACTCTTTTCTCACTACGCAGATCATCACACTTACATGTTTCTTTTTTGTTCATTGTATGATTGTTTTACACGTTGTTAAGTCTTTATTTATACTGTTATATATAATATGTCCAACAAAATATGAAATCCAAAGGTCAGATATTTCTAACAGCTTTTTATACACATTTTATTTTCTATATGACAGTGTTATGTACGAAAGATTATTCATTTTTCATAGCTCCATTTACTACACTTACTGGTGAAGTAGATATACATGTAATTTGAAATTGAACAACTTTTTTTTGTATTGAAAATAGTCCTGACAGAACAAATTTATTTACAGGCATTTATATAAAGGTTGGTTTTTGTATTGTGACAATTTCTACATCAGATTGGTTCTTGTGAATTTTTTTTTTTTTTTTTTTTGTAGAAATCCATATCCTCATTGTGTGATTAGTTTTGTTTTTAAATCCATATTTACCATATGATTAGCCCATGATTCCCCAAATTGCACAAATTTTAAAACTGAAAACATTCAGGATAAAATAATTGTTCTAAAAATGGACATTTTGTAAAGGTTAAGTTTGTTGTTGTATTGTTACAATTGCTACATCAGGTTGTTTGTTGAAATTTTGAATTCTATTTTTCTAGAAATCCATATTATGTTTATATTGACTGTGAAATTGATTTTTTAAAAATGAAATCCATATCTACTACTGTATCATTAACACACAAATCCATGAATAAATGACACATAAATTAAAACTCTTTTTTTTTTTTCAAAGTTGTTTGGCCAATAGCTTTTTATCAAGAATGAAAAACCTAGATATCTTTTTCTGTCTTGATAAAGGGCGTTGTCAAAACAATCTTGAAAAGGAGTGTTTTAATTTGTCTTTTACTGAAATTTCATTCTCGTGGATTTCTTTCTCTTGAATAAATGCTACCAACATGTTCACATTTCCTGCCATCAAAAACTTTATGATAATATGAAGATTGTATTTATACGAGCCATGCTCTGGCAAAAGAGGGCCTAAAGCATCTCCCTGATGCATGGTACAAAACAATTTTTCACATAGCTATGGATCCATAAAATCCAGTTTGTCTTACAACCGAATGAATCATGAGGTACTCTGGTCCTTTGACATGCAAAAAATTGACTAATATCAAAAGGTTTCGGCCCAGATCAGCCTGTGCAGACTGTGCAGGCTGACCTGGGTTAATACTATTTGCAGATGCATTGAGCCCCCTTTTCACAGAGCATGGCTCATGCATTTGTTGTTCTTTGAAATTTCGGCTGACAATAGACAATTATGAATGATAATTATTTGCTCACTACTGTTGTTTCTTGCAGAAAGGACTATCTGTACAACTTTTTCTAAACCTTTTTACTTTTCCTACTTTCATAGTAAAATGTTGTAGATTATTCTATAGTGTTGTTTATCTCTTTATTCCCCAATTTCTTGTTTTATGGAATGTACTGAAAGAAATCTCAATTACCTAATGCTTAACTATTTAACAAACAACAAAATTTTAGACCGATGCAAATTCAAAGAATTGGCAGATGACAAATTCTGCTTGGCTCGAATGATGGTTTATGTTTTCCGATGGGTAGAAAACATTGTAGGAAAAGGAGAAAATGCTGGTTACCAGCATTTTCTCCTTTTGCTACAATGTTTTTCAAAAGCCTTCTCCACCAGGGGCGTTAAAACTCAGAATTTTGTGGTAAAGGGTTAACTCTGTACTGTACAACAAAATTTTAGACTGATCTAAATTGAAAGCACTTACAAGTGGCAAATTAAACATGGCAAGTATGAAAATATATGTATTGAAGAAGGTAGAAAATATTGGGGGGAAAGGAGAAAATGCTGGTTACTAGCATTATCTCCTTTCCCACAATGTTTTCAGTAGCCTGATTCTTTAGGAGTCATTAAAACAGGGGTTCGTTTTATTATAGTTAAATGAGAACCTCCTGAAACAAACATGCTGCTTTAAAAACATGCTTTTGAAATATAAATTACAAAAATGGGTTAATGTTTCATACTGACACACCATGAGGCCATTGTGGTAAAAGGAGTATTGTACTGTTTTAGAGTTTAATGCCATTTTAACAGCTTAGGTAATTTCATGACGGTCAGTGCACCAACGTATGTGTTTCCTGGCTTTCTCACACCAGTAATTACACAACTTTCTTTCCAAGTCACTGACTACTTTTCCCGCATGAATCAGAGGTGAGAGGTGAAAAATTGCCGGAAAGAAAGTTTGCCTTAACCGGGTATTAAACTCACAACCACCAGGTCATGTGTTGGATATGTTAACCACTGAGCTATCCGGACGGGCGGCGAAAGGAGAAATTGCCTGTCATGAGTCATTTTTATCTTACAATGTGTTCAAACATGCCTCACTGAGGATCTTATTTACAGGTGGTAATTATGTGTTAATCCTGAACCCTTTCAGCACCATAGGTGAAAATGGGCTTTTGTTGAAGGCATAGATCAAGATCAGACCAGAGAATGTGTAGTCTGATCTTGGATCTATACCATCCCGTTTTGTGGACAAGCATGTAAAATAAGCAAATTGCTGGACCTATAGTGGATTGTATTTTCAGCCATAAAAAGGGGTCAAGTGTTTCTATTTAGTGCTGAAAGAGTTAACAACCTTGGGAAAAAAGGCTTTTGAAAACATTGTGGGAAAAGGAGAAAATGCTGGTAACCAGCATTTTCTCCTTTTTCCACAATGCTTTCAATCTTATCGCAGACATATCTATCTGAGCAATATTTGTTTTGTCATCTGCAAATGCTTTCACTTTGGATCAGCATAAAATTTTGTCGTTCTTTAAAGAGTTAACCAAACAATCCTTTGATTCTTTTAAGCTGGAGAATGCTTTTGATAATATCATGGGGAAAAAAGAGAAATAGCTGGTGAACAGCATTTTCCTAAAATGTTTTTAACCCTTAACCCTTTACCACACAATCCCGACTTTTAATGACCCTAAGGAAAAGGCCTTTTGAAAACATTGTGGGAAAAGGAGAAAATGCTGGTAACCAGCATTTTCTCCTTTTTCCACAATGTTTTTTACCCTTCCAAAAGCAAATTTCAATTTTTGAGTCAAATCTATTTTGCCGTCTGCAAATACTTTCAATTTGGACAAGTCCAAAATTTTGTCGTCTGGTAAAGAGATAAATTGACATCTCATCATGTGAGCAACTTTTAACCTGTAGCCTGCTAAATAAATGAAAAGGAAACCTTTAAGCCGATAGTAAAATCCCGATTGATGATATTTCAAATTCATATTTTGGAGAAAGGTACCTCCTTATCGGACAGTGTGGAACCAAGATCAGACTGCATGTTCTGTGCAGTCTGATCTCGATCTACATTGTCCGCAAAAGGTCAGTGAGTCGCGTTAGCAGCCCTGGGGTTAATTTGTTGACTGCAAATGCTTCCGATACAGAATTGTCTAAAAATGTTGTACCCCAAGACCTTCAGTTTATTCCTTTTATTATGGTCGAAGATTCCTCCGGCAGGGCAAATGTTTTTTGAGGGGGTGAAGCCTAGTACATGAAGACAGGTAGGAAAGCATTGTTAGGTGTACAGTGACTCTTTTATCAAAGAAATTCTAATGAGAACTGTGTAAATACCACCAAATTGAATTTGGTGATTGAGATCCTAAAATACCCCATCTAATACTGAAGCTTCAATCAGGTAATGATATTGTATATGAGTTCAAACTTGATCCTGAGTGCACCTGTCCATGTATACCTGTGAACTTGCAATGCAGTGGCATCCCTAAGTATACTGTGACGCTTATTTACTGCCACCACAGTTTGATTTTAGTAAAAGCTGAGATATACATGTATTACTTTTGTATGTCTGAAAATTGAACTTTTCAATGCAGTAGTCTCCCTTGGTAAATTATGACTGGGTTGTATTGCCACCATAGTTTGACTATAACAAAAGCATAGAAACAATCTTTTTGTCACAGAAAAATATACATAAACCATGCACTGTGAAAACAGGGCTCATTGCATCTGCAAAAAGTATCAACCAATGTTGGCCTTCGCAAGCTGACAAGGGATGAAAGTTTTGCTATTTGATACTTTTCTGCATTTCCAAGGACCATTATACCTCCAGATTCAGTTGGTTGTTATACAAAATGGATTTTATGGATCCATAATTATGTGATGACATGCTTGGTATAATGCATTACAGAGATGCATTAAACTCCTTTTGCCAGTGCATGGCTCACATGTGCTTGTACATGTTGGGAAAATCAACAGCTATAAATGGTAGTGGTTTGTTTTGAAATCATTGGTATGGTAATAAGTAGTCATTACAATAACAAATACTGGTCTGATATACAAATAAGAACAAAAAATGCATTTAAAAAGATAACATTTATTCAATAGAAATAGTTTTGGATTATCACAGACAATCTAAACAAATGCTCACCTGCATCGTCAACCCACTCATCAACCACATAAATGTCAAATATACATAATTACTTGTAACAATAATAATTCAGCAATTCAACTTTTTTATCAAAGTGTACATATTCATGCTCTTATATCTCTATGAATTACTGTTAAAACTAAGTTACAGTGTCATTATTCATTTTAGTTAAAAATATCATAAAAATAGTTCATTGTTATTTCTCAATCACTTATTTATTAAGTCTTTTTTTTCAATCTGTGACTATGATGTCTTGACCCATCTGTTTACTTTACACTCACTGGTTCTGAAAAAAAAAAAGCATAAAGATGCATTCTTTTCTTTTATGTGTACTTTTTTAACCACTTGAATGCCTAACAGACATTCTTAATCAAGAAATAAGAGTCAAATGATTAGAATTTCAAGGTGTCTCTTATCCAGAGTGTCTCAACAAAGTAGACATTGTAGATCAAAGATCAGATTGCGTGTTTTGTGCAGTCTGATCTTGAATCAAACTTGCTGCAAAAGTAACAAAAGTTGCATGATGGGCTTTAAGGCTTAATGTAGGTGTATTTCAAAACTCTAATTAGTTTAAGTAACTTTAAAATCCAAACCATATTTTAACATGGAATTTTCTGTACAATCTAATCTCATGAAAAATACATGAACATGTAAATGATATGCACATTTTGTAAAATGTCCTGGATATTGGAATTTTTAGATTGCTCCGGTAAGAATATCTAAAATTGGATTGTTAAAATCAAAGATCAGACTTCATACCTGTGCACCTGGATTTCGACTGATGCGTTTTAACAGCTTAGGTCATATCACGGTGGTCAGTGTACCTCTGCAGGTATTTCCTGGTTTTCTAACACAAGTACTGATACAACTTTCTTTCCAATACATTGACTACTATTCTCTCACATGCATCCGAGGTGAGAAACAAAAAATCACTACAAAGAAAGTTTGCCTCCAGGTCATGAGTCAGATGCTGAGCTACCCAGCCGTGCAGAAAAGGCCCCGTTTTTGTCTATGGTGCTGAACTGGACAAAGAATGCAAGTGATTCTGCGAGATTATGTTACTTACCTAAGGTTATATTTTTTCTAGGTCTGATAATGCCTGTACTAGAAGGTGGTTTAGTTGACACTAGCCTTGCCCCAGGAGATTTACCTCCTTTGGGACTGTTTGGCAGTCTGTTTTCATACTCATGAGCGGTCAAAACTGGTAATTTTGGTTAAAGAAAAAGTTACACACACTGAAACTGGAAAATTGTACAAAAAACAGGCTTGATCAGTCACCAAAACAATATAGACTTTTTTAATCTTTTACCAAACAATCTTGACTTTTAACAACCCTTGGAAAAAAAGGCTTTTGAAAACATAGCAGGAAAAAGAGAAAATGCTGGTTACCAGCATTTTCTCCTTTCCCTACAATGTTTTCTATCCTAACAGTGAAAAATCTCACCATTTGAGCCATAGTTAATTTGTCCCTTGCAAATGCTTCCAATCTGGACCAAAAGGCCGTCTGCAAAAATATTGAAAAAAAGAGTGTTTCATTTTTTGGCTCGCCAAAAATAGTGCGAAAAAAAATGAGTGTTTCATTTTATGAGTTATAACTTATTTTAATTCCCTTTGGAACTATTTCTTAAAGTGAACATAATTAATTTCATTAATTTAGTAAACTAAGGGTAAAAAAGACTGTTACAAATAAATTCTAAACACTTCTCCTTGATAGATACAATTCTAATCCCAGTTTTAATTCCAAATTCCCAGATTAGCTGTTTTATTGGGCGAGACATTCTGTTCTGGCCAACCAGATGGCTAGTCTTGTAATCAAGGATCTGAATACTTATTTTATCACCAGTTTCATAGAGTTATCTCCCTTTGAGCACTCTTCTATATATTTGGTAAAAAAATGAACAGGTCTCGCAATACAGCACTATATTACGATGTCCATAACATAGACAAAACATAAACTAACCCGGAAGGAAAATTACAAGTGAGAAATATAAGCCTGAATATACTTATTAGACACTGTATTCCAAAGAAATGTACCTCTGTTGGTTAAGATAGTTGTATTTAATTGTATTTAGTATATGTTGCCATTGATTTTCACTTACCCGTGGTCCTTGTAACAGGTCTAAATGCCCCTTTGACTTGAAGAGTTGCACTACTGGAAATAAGAGTATTTAATTAAGAATTTCTAAGGAGTTGCAGGGGGATACTGCCTCATATTGCCTTGATATTTTTTGATGTTCTAAAAGCTTAAATCTTCAGACATGTCAACACAATGTAAACAAACTGACGAGACAAAAAGGATATTTGCATGTATAGGCAGAAAGAGGACATCTGTCTCTGTCACGATCTCCAAGTCGTGTCTGATGGAACCCACACCTGTTTCACCTTCCACACCCACAGCAATAGAGTATATCTCTACATCTAGCTCAGCTTTCATACCTGCAGCAATCTGTTGGAGAAAAATACATTTAGTCAACTCTTCACCAAAGACTCTGAACAGAAGGCTTCAGAAAACATTGTGGGAAATTTTCTCCTTTTCCCTCAATGTTTTCTACCCTTTCAAAGACACATCCAATTATTTGAGCTGTATCCAATTCTTGTAGGCAACTGCTTTTAATTTGGACAAGTTTAAACTTTTGTAGCTTGTTACAGAGTTATTTCTTAACCAAACAAAACTATTTTGGACTTTTCCAAATTGAAACCGCTTGCAGGCAACAAATTAGATGTGGCTCAAATTATCCAATTCGTCCCTAAATAGAAAGAAAACATTGTGGAAAAAGGAGACAATGCTGGTAAGCAGCATTTTCTTCATTTTCCACCATGTTTTCAAAAGCACTCTTCACTAGACTTGGTAAAACTCAGTTAAAAAAAATATCGAGGATCAAGAAAATTGTTTCAGTGTGTTATCTGAGTATTCATAACATAAGTCATGTGACATCATCTATATTTTCATTAGAGGATAAAAATGCCAAAATACAGACATATCAGAGAAAGGTTGATTGTCAGTGTAAAGTCTAAGTTGAAAAAGCGGTATAACTGTCAATAATATTTTGATGGTTACCTGCCCTTGATGTATGGGTTCCCCTTTTGATAGTTAGCAGCTAGCCTGAGATTGAAATAAATATCTTCAGTAATGATAGAGATATCACATAATATCAAAGTTTTTGCTTGACGGCGCAGACGACAACAGAGCTATGACAATACCTTGACCTTTTCTTCGAAAACAGTCAAGCTAAAAAAGACATCATTTGACATTCCAACAGTCATGACAGCACAATGTTTTTAAAAGCCTTCTTTTTCAGGGTTGTTAAAAGACGGAATTGTGTGGTAAATGGTTAATGAGGGCCCTTTCAGGACTTACTGGTCCAGGCTTGTAGTTGACTCTGATACCTGTGGCCGGTGGGGGCTGTTTAACCTTGAACCGACAAGTATCCACTCCAGTGTTCTTTAACAGCAGTGTAAACCCGTAGGTATTGCCCTCTTTAAGCACACCAAAGTCTATCTCTTCAGGGAGTAGAATCAAACCTCTCATAGCCTTCAACTGGGTCTGGCCCTTTAGAGTAGCCCCAGCAAGCAGGGAGTTGTTCGTCTTTCTCCTGACTGGATCCTCTATTTGTATGTACTGCAAATGGATAAAACTACATACTAAGTCATCATGTATCAACGTAATAATAACTAATTAGTTCATAGTGGAGTTAAACACCAATTCAAGAGCTTAGGTCATATCAAGGTGGTCAGTGCACCTATGCGTGTATTTCCTGGCTTTCTCATACCAGTACTGACATAACTTTCTTTCAGAGTCACTGACAACTTTCTCACATGCATCAGAGGTGAGATGTGAAAAATCGCCCAAAAGAAAGTTTGCTGCAACTGGGTATCTAACCCACAACCACCAGGTTGTGAGTCAGATATGTTAATTACTGAGCTACCAGGCCGGGCTCATACAGAGGTAAAACTAACGTACGGGTAATTCCTAAGCCACACACTTCGTAATCAAATGCTTTACCTAAGTTTTCATTCATTTCTTTTTCATCAAAACTATTAGAATTAGCTGGATTGTGCAGATTTGAGACAAGACTACACAGATTGTGCGGTCTAATTTAAATCTACACCAGCTCGAACAGCATCTGAAGTTGTTAACTTTGAAAGGGTTACATACCTTTGTATTTGGTATAGCTCCTGGTTTACCACCCTTGATAACAGCTGGTAGTGGTACAGGTTTCTTCCGAGGGTGTCCTAAAACATCCACTTTTAAACTCTGTGACAGCATTTCTTGTTCTGCGGCAAACTCATTCTCTGTGAAATAAAACAATAGTTTATTCAACTATTTACCATTTGACAAAACTTTAGCCTTGTCTGAATTCAACATATTTGCAGATGAAAAATTAAATGTTACCTAAAACATGAAATATGCCAGTCAAAGGGGAGAAAACATTGTGGTAATAGGAGAAAATGTTGGTAACCAGCAATTTCTTCTTTTCCAACAATGTTTTCATTTTTCTCCCCTTCTCACAATGTTTTGTAACGTTTTAGAAACAAATCTAATCATTTGAGCAACCTTTAACTTGTCCTCTGCAAATACTTTTAATTTGGACAAGTCTAAAATTGCACTGTGTGGTAAAGAGTTAATTAGATGTTAGCTGCATACAAATGATTTCTTCTCTTGGAAAGTGTCGCAGCATGAGCATTTAGAACTGCTACAACACTATTTTCCAAAGCCTAAGCCACTCTAACAGTTTCTACACACCGTATCTACTTGCTGCAGTAGACAGCCTTACAAAACATTGTGGATGAAGGGATAATTACTTGCAGGGGTGTAGCTGCCTGTATGCAAAAACGCAGTTGCGTACATGTTTCAAATAATAAAAAAAAAACACAAATTTGCCCAAAAACATCACAGATGCCACCAAATAGCTTCTACAAGAAAATACTGATGCATAACATCAATGGCGCCACAAATCAGTTGTTTCCCAAATAGGGCAGTAATTTCATTTTTTCCCACAATGTTTTCAATACTACCAGATTTTTAAAATCCTATTTAAGCCACTTGTGAATTGTCGTCTGCAGTGTCTTTCAATTTGAAAATGTCTCAAAATAGTATACGGGGAATGGGTTTAGAGACTAATTTTAGACAGTGCCAAGAGTGGTCGCTTAATACTGAACTCTATAAATAGAAAAACAAAGTTGGTACGGGCTTGATCTGGTAATGAAAGTACCATATTTTTACATGTATGTTAAAAAAAAAAAACAGTAAACCAGTCCATATAGTAAACAATATGGCTACCTCCACAGGCACTTTTCAAAAGCGAATAAAAATATAGTGCCGCCGCTCATGCGGTGCCACAACAATTCAACAAGAGCACTGTATGTGGGTTCCAAGGTCCTCCTGCAAGTGCTTGATTTTCACTGAAATTTGATTTCACTTGAATTTCACTGATTTTCATCTTCAGTTATAACAGTTATTGCAAAATGTCAAAGTTTTTGCATGAAGCAGACGCCAGAGCTATGACAATAACTTTTGTGTTCTCTGAAGACCCTCATAGAAAAACCCCCTCCCCTCTCTTGGCACTGTGTCCATTGGGTAACACCTTTGGTATCACTTTTGTGTACACTTTATTCTGGGCTAGTACGCCCCTGACTTGTACAAAGTAATTGCTCCTTTCTTCAGAATGCTTTCTATGTATACCAGTAATTCAAAACAATTATTTTCTTTTCCTTAGAAAGCGTCTTCTTCGTGACACCTGAACTAGTTTAGTAATGTCTAAAAATAGCATTTACAGTAATGGATACATTACTACCTGTAGATAAAGACAACTTTTCTTTTTTATTTTGCAGCAGACCTCATTTTTAAAAGCAAAATGACAAATTAGTGAGCAACTGCTCCCTGGAACAAGTGAGCCATGATCTGGCAAATGGGGCTCAATGCATCTCCGTGATACATCATACCTAGCAAGTCATCATATAATCATGGTTCCATAAAAATCCGTTTTGTATAACGATCTACTGAATCTTGAGGTAGGTCATGAATCATGGAGAAAATTGTCAATAGCAAAAAGTTTCGGCTTAGGTCAGCCTGCGCAAACTGCACAGGCTGACCTGAGTCAATACTTTTCGCAGATGCATTAAGTCCCCTTTTCACAGAGCATGACTCAAATCATTTTCATACTGTATTTATGTACTGAACCTTTCTTCATGGTAATGATCTACACTGTCAATACTGTCAAATCATTCTACTGTAGAACTGTAAATTTGCTTCATGAATTTGAGGAACACAGAGAAGCGTTTGTAAAAGCTTGTTGTTTACCTATATAATACAGTCTCAGTGTAGAAGCTATGATAATAACAGTTTTATTTTTTAACATTTGCTGGATAGCTGCTTATAAAACTTTTTCTATACTCAACTTAGCTGAGCATGAAATTTCAAAATTTTACAGAATTGTTCTGATACACCTCACAGAACAACTTTTAAACTTTAAGAACTTCTCTTTCATTCTAATTATTGTATGAAAGTGTTTATATCTCACTGTTGTACTTGCAGAAGCATGAATAAAATTGAATGTTTGAGCACAATTTCAGTTGAGTATAAACTTAAGTTTTATAAACATGGGCCCTGGGTCTGTATTCACCGACAATTGTTAAGAATGTTCTTAGTCTTATTCTCCAGAATTTTCTAGATTTGAAAGTAACACAAACCGTTTGGTTAAGCCAATCAGAAGTTGTGTTACTTTCAACTTTGGAAAAATCTTGGAGAATTCAAATTTAGACAAATCTTGGGGAAAGTTTGGTGAATACTTGTCCTGAGACTGTATTCACCAACCATTCTTAAGAACGTTCTTTGTCTTATTCTCCAAGATATTCTAAAATTGAAAGTAACACAACTTCTGATTGGCTAAACGAAATGGTTTAGCCAATCAGAAGGTGAGTTACTTTCAACTTTGGAAAAATCTGCAGAATAAGACTTAGATTGCTCTTTAGAGTGGTAGATGAACAATTCTTTACCAGATGACAAAAGTTTAGACTAATAAACTTCAAAAGCATTTGAAGATGACAAATTAAAAGTAGCTATAATGATAGTATTTGAAGCCTTTGAAGCACTGGAAGGCTTTGTAGAAAAAGGCCAAAAATGAGGGTCTGCCACCACCATTTTCTCCTTTTATACACAATGTTTTCAAAAGCCTTCTTTCTTGGGACTGTTAAAACTTGGGATTGTGTGGTAATGGGTTAAAGCTGTTTTTGTTGTCTTGAAGACATAATTAATTACATGTATCTGTCTTCTTAACTAGCCTTCTATCTCAAGGCTGTTACAACTCTGAATTGTTTGATAAAAAGGTTAAAACATCACAACAAGCATTAGAGCAATCCACATAATACAGTACACAAAGACAAGTCTCATACTTTGAGACAGAACTGATCTGTCTTCTGCAAAAGCTTTCAACTTGGACAAATCTAAATTTTTGTCATTTTGTAAAGATCTAGTTAATTCTCCTTTTATTCAGTGGCTTAGGACTAACTTAGAAATTTGGCTGTGCTTAATTCTTTGCTAAACAATCCTGTGTTATGACGACCCTGAAGAAGAGGGCTTTAGATAACATTGAAGGAAAAGGAGAAAATGCTGCAGTAATCAGCATTTTCAACTTTCCCATCAATGTCTTCTATCCCTTCAAAGACAAAAACCATCATCTTAGCTACAATTAATTTCTTGTCTGCAATGGCTTTCCTTTTGGTTCTTGTCTTGAGATTTTGGTCTTGTCTAAAATTGTTACAAACACTGTCTTGCCAGAAATAAAATGGAACTGGAAAGGGCTATACAAGAAATGTGGTCATCATGTAATATATAATAAAATGTATGTGAAAAGGTTAACAACTCAGGGAGGGGAATGATTGATTGATTGAATTTGCGTTTATTTATCGTCGCCACCGGTTTCCCATATGGGCGACGGCCCCTGAAGGCTGTTAGTATTGTTACGGGGGATAGTGCAGATACAGGACGAAACCCATCTTAAGTTACGCCTGGTTCTTTATCGTGCTCGGTGTATAGCACCGTCACACGGGACCTCGGTTTAACGTCTCATCCGAAAGACTATTAGTAATTTTAGATGGCCAGCCGTGGGAATCGAACCCACACCCTCATGAGGAGGGGAATGATAGACATATCTTGTAATTAATTGTGAGTTATTAAGTTTGTTAGCCCAATCATGAACACAGTTTTGTTAGACACAGCAGTTGGCAGTACTCTACCTTCTTCCAAAGTTGGATGCTCAAAAATGATTGGATAGTCAAGATGTGAGGGGAGGTCTGATGGAGACTCAGTGCCCGCCCCTGCCTGTTTAGGGGTGGGGTTGACTGTAAACATAATAGATCCTGTGAACACTAGTCTATTGTGCCAAAAACTATGAGCTATTTATTATATTTCTGATGCAAGGTGGAATCTAAAGAACTAAAAAGACTATGTGCATAAACCTTTAAAACTTTGAACGTAATAGTTACTGTGAAAACTAGTCTATTGTGAAAAAAGTTGAACTTTTTATGATACTGCTGATACTAGGTGGAATATAAAAAACTAAAAAAACCTAGTGAATAAACCTAAACTCTTAACCACACAACAAAATCTTAGATTTGTCCATATCAACAGCATTTGCAGATACAATTTAAATGTGGCCTGAATGATGGAATGTGTCTTTGAAAGGTGGAAAATATTGTGGGAAAAGAAGAAAATGCTGGGTTACCAGCATTTTCTTCTTTTCCCACAATATTTTCAAAAGGCTGTTTCCTCAGGGATGTTTAAACTTGGTACTGTGTGGTAAAGGGTTAAGCAGACAACCTAGTGAACCTATGATCCTGAAGAAACAGGGTTTTGGAGAGATTATGGGGAAGAGAGACGCAATAAGCATTTTCTCCTTTCCCCACAATATTTTCTATTCTTTCATGGATACATTCCATTATTTCAGCTATATTTGATTTGTGATCTACCATTTCCAAAAATAGGGACTAACACAAATTCTGTCTTTTAGTAAAGAGTGAAACTCGTGGCATGGTATGCATATGTGATTATCTTGAAATGTAAAAAATATTGAAAAAGTCATGCAAAAAGAAGCAGATGTCCATACAGCCATACAGAGAGAGAGAGAGAGAGAGAGAGAGAGAGAGAGAGAGAGAGAGAGAGAGAGAGAGAGAGAGAGAGAGGGAGGGAGGGAGGGAGAGGAGAGAGAGAGAGAGAGGGAGGGAGGGAGAGGGAGAGAGAGAGAGAGAGAGAGAGAGAGGGAGAGAGAGAGAGAGATAGAGATATCACATTAAGGTATAGCATTACTACAGTGAACTTTCAATATTCAATTTTTTCTCCCATCAAAAAAATTAATAGCATTCTAACATGATACCATTGTGAAAGCACAAATTTAATACTGATGATTAAGAAATATAATTTAATGACAAGCTTCTACTGTTAAAGAGGAAGACTAAAAATTATATGCCAGATGCTTAATAGTTTTACATAGTTTGAAAAGAGAAATATATATCTAAAGAGAAGTTTATGTCTTATGCAATGATGCAGCTCCTGCTAAATATAGACTTAATTTCAAGAAAGTAACATCTATGGGTTCATAAGACAATTAATTCTTTACCAAACAACAAAAATGTAGAATGGTCAAAATACTGACAACAAATAAATGTGGCTTGAAAGATAATTCTTTTTTCCTGAAAGGATAGAAAACATGGTGTGGAAAGGAGAAATGCTGCTAGGGAGCATTTTCTCCTTTTCTCACGATGTTTTCAAAAGCCGTTTCTGTCAGAGTTGTTAAAACTCGGGATTGTGTGGTACAGAGTAACCTCAAAAAGATAGTTGAATGCTGTAAGAGTGTTATACCAAGAGATTTCAATAGCTGTGGTATTAACAATTATAAGACTTCAGAATCCTACCATAAAGATTGCCATTACTACAGACCTAGCTAAAATAAAGTCTAAATTAAATTATTTGTTGCAATCTAATCATCTATCTACATGGTGAAGCCCTTTTTAACTCTTAAAATGGGGTGCATGCAAAAAAATCTAAAATCTCGTAGAAACTATGAAAAAGACGCCTGGCTATTGCAGCTTTCCATACCTGGGCGTCCAGTTGTGCCCTTATTGGCATGTGCAGGGGTGGGAGCTTGGGGTCTAAGAGGGGCTGGTGAGCCCTGGCCTGTAGCATGAGCAGGTGTAGGGTTTCCAGGCCTCATACCACTCGCAGAATGTCCGACCTCACTGTAGACTGTGAATTACGCACACAACAGCATAGTGACAAGCAACATTAGGTTGTGCGTAGTATATTCAAGGTAACTGATTTTGAAGCTTATAGGTTCAACACACAAATTTTAGAATTTTTTCAATCAGCTATTATATTCATACACTTTTCCAAATACATGTTCAAGTTCTACAAATTCATGGATTTTGAATGATTATGGATACACCAAAAAAGTGTTTGATGTACCTGATACCACAGTCTTAATCAGTTATCACACAAAATATGTGTACTAAGCATTTTGATCTGAGAACATATTTTTACAGAAACATAAAAAAAATTCAAACCATTAAAGTAACAATAAAGCCCAAAAGCAAACAAAGCGGGTGTTTAAATGCATTTGAATTTATATTATACCATTTAAAAGTATGGAAATTATTGTGAAGATGACAATCTGTCATTGTACGGTTGGTCCAAGTGTTAGTTGCTGACAGAGAAATTAATTTCAAAACTAGGTTAAAACCTGCCAGGTAGCAGTGTCTTTTGCTTACTTTTTGCCTGATTTTAAAATTCTTTTTTTCTGCAAGTGACTAACATATGGCCTGACCACACAATAATAGACTGTCATCTCCGCAATATTTTTCATACTTTTAAATGGTATGATTTAAATCTAAATGTATTATGACACCCGCTTTGATATTTTGGCCTTTACTGGGCCTTTAAAGAAAGAGATTAAATAGTTGTATAAAAAGAGAAACAATAGGACATTTGAACTACTGTAAGATCTAAATAGGCCAGAATGGTGTATTATTTGTCTTTCTCTTATAGAACAGAATAAACCCAGCCCTAGAAAAGCAAAATCTAACACTATTTATCAGCCATTTTACAATCTATTTATCAGCCATTTTACAGTGTCTTTACCAGCCATTTTACAATCTATTCACCAGTCACTTCACAGTCTTTTCACCAGCAATTTTATAGTCTATTAACCAGTCATTTTACAGCCTATCTATTAGTCATTTTAAAGGCTATTTACCAACAATTTTATAATTTATTCATCTGCTATTTTACAGTCTATTTACCATGCATTTTACCAGCCACTTTACATGCTATTTACCAGCCATTTCACAGTCTATTTACAAGTCATTTTACCAGCCATCTTACAGGCTATTTATCAGTCATTTTACAGTCTATTTACCAGCCATTTTTACAGGCTATTTACCAGCCACTTTACAATCTATTTATCAGCCATTTTACAGTCTATTTGCATTTGATAACCATTTTCAACCAATAGTATAATCCCAATAATCAAAACATGATCAAGAACCAGCTTTTATACAGACTTTTTAAAATTTCCTTATAACTTGAACAGATTACAGTCTGATGATTAAATCAGAACATTGCCTAGAATGGCTGGTTAATATATAGATTTGCTATTCCTAGTCTTGGAATGCAAAGCATTTACAGATTTTAGATCAACAACAGATTGCTTAGAATGTGCAGTCTGATCTAGATTCTGTGCTCTTTAATACCTAATGAGTAATTCCAACAATAAGATCCATTAACCCTTTACCACATGGTAAAATTTTCTTTCATACTGAAGGAATTTACAGAAGATAATTTGAATGTTTTTCAAATGATAGTATTTGCCCTTGAGCCGGTAGAAAAACATTGTATGAAAAGGAGAAAAAGCTGGTTACCAGTATTTTCTCCTTTTCACACTGTTTTCAAAATGCTTTTTTCCTTGGTGTATTTAAAACTTTGGATTGTGTGGTAAAGGGTTAAATCACAATTTCTGGGTGTTTTTCTTGACTGTACATGTCAGTCAGTTGACACTTTAAGGATAAACTAGAGCTGTCACTAAACGTGATTTAATACCCCCGCCAGCGCTTTGACAGAAAAAAGTGCAAAGTTCAAGGGGAGATAATTCCTCAACCAGGAGGAGTTGACATTTGAAAATTGCGTCTTGCAAATCTTCAATATATGATCAATATATGTGCAAAGTTTCAATACAATTGAAGGAAAAGTGTAGGAGGAGTTTGCGATACAAATTTACTAGTATTTTGTACACAGACGGACACACAGACGGACACATGGACACACGGACGGACAGACAGGCTGATTCCAATATACCCCCAAAAACATTCGTTTTGCGGTGGTATAAAGAATAGTTTTACAGAAAGCACACAACATAGAGTCACTACAATATATGCTAGTACTGTTCATTACACTTTTAACAATGAATATAGAAATACCCACCTGCAAAAGACATAGGAGTATCCGCTACTGGCATTTTCGGCTGTACAGTAGCATCAGAATGGCTGGATCTGTCACTCTGAGAAGTTCTGGGTGCTGCAGCTGGAAGGATACAGAATATTGTAAATCATAATATACCATTACACTTTAGTTAAAATGTTACACTATAATATTTATTCCCCATTCATGAAAAGGAAGTTAATACCCTCTACAACATTAATTGTCTCATTTTGTTTACGGTTTTCAAATAAAATGTCAGTAAATTGCAAAATTTTGTCGTTGAAAGTTGTAGGTATGTAATTAAAAGGAAGATTATGTTGTAGAAACTTTCCTGGTGCTTGCACTTGCTTCGCGCAGAGAAAGAAAATTTTGACATTTCACTTTACCTTGGGTCTTGCGCAGTATCAAATTTTCTTACACTGCTTGAACCAAAGAAAAGCACCAGGAAAGTTACTACAACATGAATTCCCTATTTAACATCCACAGGGCCAGTATTCACCAACCATTGTTTAAAACATTCTTTATCTTATTCTCAAGACTTTTCTATATTTGACAGTAACATAATTCCTGACTGGCTAAACCAAATGGTTTGGCCAATCAGAAGTTGACTTACTTTTTTAAATCTGTTAACCAGTATTTTCTCCTTTTCCCAGAATGTTTACTAGCCTTCATAAACTCACTTGTTTGATTTTAGCCCTACTTAACCCTTAAGCTGCTAAGCACCATTCAAGGACCGTTCGCGGACTGTGTAGATCAAGATCAGACCAGGGATCTTATATACACATCTATATATACGATCCCTGATCAGACTGCACATATTGTGCAGTCTAAACTTGAATCTACACTGTCCAATAGGAGCTATTTTTCCACCAAAAATGACTTTGAAATAGACACATTTGGGTTTTAATGATCGCCCTGAAAGTTTCATTTAACTTATTTAGCATGTTCTACTTACTCTTTCAATTTAGACAACTCTAAAATTTTGTCATCTGGTAACAGGTTAATAGTTGTATAAATTTTTATTTGAACAGAGATGGAAATACTGAGGAAGGAGTTTTGAAGACCTATCCGCCTCCAGATCAGAAAAACAAAGGACTGTTTGAGAAAAGATTCATCACAAAATGTCCAACTTACATCTTCCGGGCATGCCAGCACTTTGAGGCTGGGATGTACTCTCAGTGGTGTCCATTCTCATTGCCTCTGTACCGTCTCGTCTTGGATCATCGGCTAGTAATGTCAGAGTCTCATTGATGTCTTTAGCCTGCAGGAAAAATAAGAGCACCACATGCGGGTGCCAATGCTTGGCTGCAAGTGCTTGATTTTCAATGAAAATTCAAAGTCAAAAGGGGACATATAACTGTGTCAAAAATATTATGATGGTTACCTGCCCCTGTTGTCTGGGTTCCCCTTTTGATCATTGACATTTCATCCAAGTTTGAAGTAAATGTCTTAAGTAATAACAGAGATTATTACAAAATATCAAAGTTCTGGATGATGACACAGACAACAACATAGATGACAACGCAAGGGCTATGACAATAACTCATTGTTTTCTAAGAAAACAGCCAAGCTAAAAATTCAAATAAACCCCAACAGACATTTTCAGTAAAGAAATAAGATCCTTATATTAGCACTTTTAAGATTATCTTTGTCCAGAATGTCTCAGCAAAGCCAACAGTGTAGATTAAAAATCAGACTGCACATTTTGTTCTAAACTGGCTGCTAAGGCAGTAAATGTTGTAAAAGGCTCTCTAAGGCTAAAAACTGTAAAATCAATGTCTTAAACTTGCTGTTTATGTCTGAACACTCTACCAAACAACTCTCTGTTATAATAACCCTAAGAAAAATGGCTTTTGGAAAACCTTGTGGGAAGAGCACAAAGAGACAAATCCCATTATCTGAGGCACAGTTAATTTGTCACCCAAAAATTCTTTCAATTTGGACTTGTCTCTTAATGAGTTAAACCAATAACCACAGACATATATGAGTATATGCATTTGCACAAGATGAAATAGTGTACTGAAACCCACAAAATACCTGCATAATAGAGCTGTTGCCAAGATATGATTAAAATATTTATTAGCCATACTCTGTGAAAAGGGGGTTTAATGCATCTGCAAAGAGCTGTGGTGAACCTGCATAGTCTGGCCTGGGTTGATGCTTTTTGTTTTTGATAATTTTTTGCATGTCCAATAACCTTCTACCTGAAGATTTAGCCGGTTGCTCTTCAACACTGATTTTTGGATCTATAACTATGAGATGACTTGCTTGGTATCATGCCTCACGGAGATGCATAAAGCCCCCTTTTGCCAGAGCACTGCTTATTTATTATTATAGAATAATAAGTGAACGAGAGTAACCATACCTGAGTAAGAAGGAAAGATTTTCCAAATTCACTTTCAAAATATTTAGGAATTATTCTAGTCTTCAGTGCTTCAAGTCCTTCCTTCTCTTCCTGTACCTCTCTCTCATCCCTCTCCCAGTCCGCTTTTGTCCTCTTTGGTTGTGGGGTGGGAGGAGGACTGGGTTCAGGTAGAGACAATGCTTTCTCATACATTCCCTTCACATCAGCTGGAAAGCACAAAATATACTTTAGAAAAACTAAACTTATGTAAGTATCCCTTGAATTCTTTGGGAAAGCTGTGTTTAATTTGGTTGTATTGGAGTTTAACACCATTTGATAAGCTACGGTAACAGTAGCCAGTGCACATGTGTTTCCTGGCTTTCTCACACCAGTGCTGACACAACTTCCTTTCCAAGCCACTGACTACTTTCTCACATGCATCAGAGGTGAGAGGCAAAAATTCGCCTGAAAGAAAATTGGCCACAACCAGGAATTGAACCCGCAATCACCAGGTCACAGGTCAGATATGTAACCACTGAGCTACCCGACTGGGCCTGTGTTGAAAAAAAAAAGTATTGGTTCAGGAAAATTATTGCTAACATTAGTTCTCTCCATAACCAGGAGGCTCTTTCATCTACCATTGAAAATACAAAACTTATATAAAGCATTTTGGAATATCTTTGCCAAAAACGTGTTTATGTAGCATGTTAGCTGGATTTATTGCAACCATGGACAACATAACAACGAGCATTAAGTTCAATTTAAAAAAAGAATTAAAACAATATAATGTTTTAATAATAAAATTTTACCCTATGTTGTACTTGATAAAATCTTTCATGCTTCTGCAGCAAAAAGGAGAAATTACCCAGAATTAGCATTATTGGTTCTTTTCCCACAATGTTTTTAGTGGCCCATTATAATTTTTATTATTATGTGTGTTCCTTTTCCTTTCAATGGACTCACATTTTGTTTTCAACTTTTTTCTCTAGTGTGTCACAACCTTTTATCACACAATCCTACATTTTAATGACCCTGAAGAAGAAAACTTTCGAAAAGATTGTCGGAAAAAGAGAAAATGCTGGTTACCAGCATTTTCTCTTTTTCCCACAATCTTTTCTACCCTATCAAAGACAAACTCCATCATTTTAGCCACAGTTAAATTGCCATCTGCAAATGCTTTCAACTTGGACAATTCTACATTTTTTGTTGTGTGGTAAAGGTTTAAAACAGCTCATGTGAAATTTTTGAAACATGGGTCCACTTTCACCTACCATGCATCAGAACATTCTTACTCTTATTCTCAAGAATTTCTTTAAATTTTGAATTATCACAAGTTCTGACTAGCTTACCCAAATGGTGTGGCCAATCATAATGTGTGTTACTATTTAAATCTGAGAATAAGACAAAGAATTTTCTTATGAGTAGTGGTAGTTGGCGAATACAGACCCTGTAATTGTTTTAACTCTTTACCACACAACAAAATTTTAAGCTGTCGAAAATTGAAAGCCTTTGCAGACAACAAATTGAATATGCTTCAAATGGTTGAACTGCTTTTTGAATGAGGAAAAAAAAACATCGTGGGAAAAAGAGAAAATGCTGGTTACCAGCATTTTCTCCTTTTCCCACAATGTTTTCAGAAGCCTTCTCTTCCAGAGTCGTTAAAACTTGGAATTGTGTGGGAAAAAGGATAAATATCCTACCTTGTTCATAATTTGATAATTCTGATTCAGTCTGTGCCAGGTTTTGCAGATCTGATGCATTTATTTTTTCCTCCTCTGACCTTGGATCTCTCAACCTCATGAATTCGGTTCCATCATTTCTAGCTTTCACATGTTCAGCATATTCTCTGAGACCTCTCTGCATTCTTTATAGAGTTAAATTCAAATCGTTTATTGTAGATAAAGGCCACTGGCCCAAAATACAAACACATATACATGTATAAGGATCAAAACATTTTCAATAGAGTTAGACTAAATACACAGTATCTTAATAGATTAATTTCATACCACACAAGCAAAATATAGACTTGTCCAAATTCAATGCATTTGCAGGCAACAGTTTAAATAAAGCTCTAATGTTGGAATTAATCATTGAGGTGACAGAAAACATTGTGGGAAAAGGAGAAAATGCTGGTTACCAGCATTTTCTCCTTATCCCATAATATTTTCAAAAGGCCTCTTCCTCAGGGTCGTTAAAACTTGTTTTTGTGTGGTATAGAGTTAACCCTTATAATGTGGTCAACAACTACAGCTATCTTTGTGTCCAGTGTAGATCAAAATAAGACTGCACAAGACATGCAGTCTCATCTTTGATCTACACTGTCTGCTTCCCTGAGATAATATGGACAGAAGCAACCTTGAAATTACAGTTATTTTGGTCTTATTTGTAGACCAAACATGTCTGTTAGATTTGTTTGGCATTCTACAGGTTAAAACTAGAATAATAACAAAAAGTCACATAAACATTTAGCAAAGAGTTCTGTGCTTAAGGGAAAAAAACCTAAGGGAAGGAGGTTCTGAAACTACTGGTTAATTGTTTACACATGATGTCTCCTACCTTCAAAATGCTAGTCTTATCATATAAGATACATCAAATATGTACATATTTCTTGCAAATGTGTTCTGATAGTAGAGACCAACCTACGATTTTTGTTGTCTGGTAAAACAGTAAAAGCCAAACCAAGAGCTGTGAAAGAGAAATCAGCTGTTCAATCCCAACTTGTGTTGGTTTAAATTCGAAGATAGATAATCCCATAATGCTTAATCATTGATTGTTATCATTCTCATCAATTTCTACAGAAGTCTGAAGAAAACTGTAAAAGACATGTGCTTCACATCTAAACTACATGTACACCAAGAGTTTAACTCCTTGCCAAAGGACAGTATCTTAGACCAGTCAAAATTCAAAGCATTTGCAGACAACATATTAGGTGTGTGTCTTAGGTGAAAGAATTTGTCTTTGAAAGGGTAGAAAACATTGTGGGAAAAGGAGAAAATGCTGGTTACCAGCATTTTCTCCTTTTCCCACAATGTTTTCAAAAGCCTTCTTCCTCAGGGTCGTTTAAACTTGGGATTGTGTAAAAAAAGGGTTCTCAAAGAAGATATTACTTATGAACAAAGGAACGCTCTCCTCCATCCTTTTTATCTATATTAACCCTTTACCACACAATCCCCAGTTCTGACAACCCTGACAGAAGAAAGCTTTTGAAAACATTGTGGGAAAAGGAGTAAATGCTGTAAACCAGCATTTTTCTCATTTTTCCGCAATGTTTTCCACCCTATCAAAGACAGAAGTCTTCTTTTGAGGTACATCTAATTTGTCGTCTGCAAATACTTTCAGTTTGGTAGAATCTAAAATTTTGTCATTTGGTAAAGAGTTAAACAAACAAATGATCCAGAATACTTATATAATCAGAACTTACAGAGATCTGAGGTTGTCATTCATAGGTCTATACTGTACAAACTGTCTCAGTTCTAACACAGAAGGGCACTTCAGTATAGGAATCCTCAGGTTGGGTTTGACAGCGCCCCCTACGGACAGGCCCTGGCCAACATTTGTACCAAACTTGGGCCCTGGAGTCTTGAATTCCTTCGGGGGCAAAGTGGTCAGATCTCGACATCGGATGCCTGGTGGGATGATGGATTCTTGGTCATACTTCTTCAACCAGCGGTCTGACGGTCCACCCAGATAGGGTTTAAGTATAGTAATACCAACAACACCTGGAAAATCTGGAAGTTCATCTCTCAGGACTGCTGTTGCATTACTCTGTTCAGCTGTGGATAAATATTCAGCAATATCTTGATACCTATAAAGCTCCGTTCCAGAGCCATCAGCATGAATTATAAAGAATCTAGGAGCATGTTCTTTAAACACAGTAATTTTCTTCTCTTTTGATTGGTCTTCACTGCTTACATCCGAGACATCATCTTGATTAGCTGGTATTACACTGAAGTCTCCATTATTTCTAACATTAAATACATTTCCATCTGGGTCCACAGTTTCAACAGTGATGTCAGCATTATGACATAGCATGTATCTGCATTCTCTGTCAGGGAGTAACTGTTCCATGTTTTTGATTGGCCGTGGGAAATAGGTCACTATTCCTTCTGTGTCCACCTCCACACGACCTCCATCATAATGATGTAACATGTAATATCCATCTGGGAAGATATTAATGGTTGTCCCATTGCCAAATATGGTCAGGTTTTCACTGGTCATGCAGTTAAACTCTACTGTAGCAAAACTTGGACATTCTACTTTGACAAACTTGTTGGTGTGCACTTCAAAGTCCTTCTCTGAAATAAGATAAGTGAGAAATATAACTAAACTTCTTGACTTGTTGTTCTAATTCAGTTTAACAGTCATGTCACACAACCCTGAGTTCTAATGACCCTTAAGAATGCTTTTGAAAATGTTATACGAAAAAGAGAAAATGCTGGTTATCAGCATTTTCTCCTTTTCCCACAATGTTTTCTACCTCTTAAAAGCCAAATTTCAGATTCTGAGTGACATTTACTCGGTTGTCTGCAAATGTTCTCAATCCAGACAAGTCTAAAATTTTGTCATCTGGTAAAGGTTTTACCATTAGAGTACCAAATGAACAAAACAATCATTTTCAGTCCAGAAATAAGACCAAATTAATTTCAATTTCATCCTTGCTAAGAAAGTAACGGCAAAGCAGACAATGTAGATAAAAGATGTGGGTACCTATTAACCAGACATTATCAAGAACATTCTAAGTCTTACTCTCCAAGATTTTCTAAATTTGAAAGTAACACAACATCTGATAGCTAAACCATTTGGTTTAGCCAATCAGTGGTTGTATTACTTCCAAATTTAGAAAACTATGGAGGATAAAACTAAGAATGTTTTTAAGTATAGTTGGTGAATACGGACCCGGACTGCATGTTTTGTGCAGTCTGATCTTGATCTTCATTGGCCACAGAGGCAGCTACATATGTGAAAGAGCTTGTACGTTAAGGAGGAAAGTAGCTTAAAATACAGACCCTCTCTGCCATCATCGTCTCCCACCTCACTGACTGGCAACTGGCTTTCTCGGTAATAGGTTGTGATACGGGTACCATCTGAATGTTCTACAATGGTTGTACCATCTGGGTAACTTATGGTCATCACATGGTCATCCCTAGTAGCCATATTCTGTCAACAATGAACATTGTAATGAAAAATTTGTGACTCAAGTCCCTGTCCCTAAACAAATTAAATTTATTGGTATATCCTATCGAAAAAAAATGTCCTCTCTGTTTTTCCTTGTCACATACACCATATCACTTCAGGATAGATGCATAAAGCTGCTGCATGATAACATCCCAAAGAGTGCTTCCGAAATACGTTTTCTGGTGGCTTTTGCACTTGAAAAAGTACATCCAGTTGTGCTGAGAGTACTTTCAATGTCTAAAATAGTCATTTTTTGGAAAGCAGGTCAGGTATGGATGACACATCTCTGTTGCACTACTTACCAAACAGCCTTTATACATCTGAGATTAGTACACTATCAACGAAAGCAACTCTAGTGGTGTGTAACTCTCTAATAACTGATTCATTTCATCTTTACATAAATTTATAACATATTATAAAGTGCGAATAATTAGTAAAACTTAAAGTAAAAGAAGACAAGACCACTGCATGCAGGTACCAACAATCGGCTGCAAGTGCTTGATTTTAAGTGCAAATTCTTAGTCGAAAAAGGGGCATAATTGTGTCAAAAGTATTCTGATGGTTACCTGCCCCTGTTTTATGAGTTTTAGTTTTGATAATTAACAACTTTCCCAAGAATGAAGTAAACATTTTCAGTAATAAGAGATATTAAAAAATGTCCAAGTTTTTGCATGACGACGCCAAAACAACAATGATGATGACGCCAGGGCTATGACAATGACTGGTTGTTTTCTTCTAATACAGCCGAGCTAAAAAGTAAAGGCAATAGGAAAAAATACTCATTGTGAGCAAGCCACAATGTTTTCTAAACTGGTTTCTTGCAAAGACACTTTTTCATTCTTAGAATGTTATGATTAATTACCTGGCTGGTTTCCGGGTCAGACGCCAAACAAATCATGATAGGTTTTAACTCCTCTGTGGTTCCATCTGTATATTTCACTCTTTCACCAGACGGGTATGTCATTTCCCATGAGCTCTTCTCCTCATTGTCTTTTTTCTCTTCCTCTGTGGCCTGCTTGCTCTTCCGACTGCGATCAGTTCCACCTGTGAAATTAGGCCAGGGTCTGTATTCACCAACCATTCTTAAGAACCTTCGGAGTCTAAGGATTTAGAAAGTAACACACCTTCTGATTGGCTAAACCATTTGGTTTGCCCAATCAAAAGTTGTGTTATTTTCAAATTTAGAAAATCTTAAAGAGCAAGACTAAGAATATTCGTAGGAATGGTTGGTGACTACTGACCAGATTATCATTCTGAATTAAGTGAAAATTGAAGTTCTTATACTTGACCTCTTAATCATATATTTACATAATTATGTCTTTATTCTTAAACCCTTTACAATCCAATGTTGGTGAAAGTGACAAAAAGGAGAAATACTTGAAGGGCTGGAATTTGCATTTGAGCTATGTACTGGCATGGGGTTTGATGCATCTCCATGATGCATTTTACCAAGCGAGTCATCACATGGTTGTGGATCCATAAAATCTAGTTTGTTCAATACTGCCTCAATCATGAAGTACACTGTTCCTTTGACATGCAGAAAATTTAGCAAAAGCAAAAAGTTTCAACCCTTGTCAGCCTACATTGACTATGCAGGTTAACATGGGTTGATATATTTTGCAGATGTATTAAGTCCCCTTTGAATGACACCAAGTTGTGTGAATAAGATCAAGGGCATGTAACAAGCAGTTATATATTTCCCAAGTTCTTTAGCTTATTGACCTTCTTTCATCCAAAGAAAATATCACTCTATATACAAGTCAAATCTATGACAAATATAACATATGAGCCATGCTCTGGAAAAAGGGGGCTTAATGCATCTCTGCAATGCATCATAGCAAATACCAAGCAAGACATCATATAATTATGGATCCGTAAAATCCTTTTAGTCTAACAACCGACTGGATTTGGGAGAATATTGGTCCTTTGTGACGCAGAAAATTTGCAAATAGCAAAAACTTTTGACAGGCTGGCAGACTGACATGGGTTGATACTTTTTGCAGATGTATGAGGCCCCCTTTTCACAGAGCATGGCTCATCTATAAATACCTCCTTTTTTATCCTTAGTTGGAGTTTCTGGTTTATGCTCTTGGCTTTTAGCGCTGTTGAGCCTCTGTGGAGAGCTGGATCTACTCTTTGGTAAATCCCAAGGTCCAGTGTGGACACTCAATGTACCATCTGCATACAGAACCTGAAAGTATCAGTTACACAAAGAAATTATTCTAACTCTCAGAAAGTTAAATAGATCCTTATTTGTTTTTATGAATAGTATAGTCTAAGATCAGACTATTTTAAAAAAAAATCTTTTCTTGGGTCTACACTGTCTGATTTTACATGTTTACATGTATTCTGACCAAAACAGCATAGATATGTGCAATATGTAGGCCTGTTTTACCACTTGAAAATGTCTCTTTCATTTAGTAGGCACTTTAAAGGTTTAGAAGCTTAAAGAACAGATACTGACATCTATAAACATCTGGATTTAAGAATATGAAGTAATCATTAAGTACTGGTAAACGTTTGAAAAGTATGGTAAATGCTAGGAAGTTCATATATTTCAATGCTGGCTCAGTTGAACACATTATTAATAATGTCTCATTTTGCCACAGAGCTTTCAACAAAGGATTGCTGCTGGATAAGAAAAGAAATCATCTGCATGTGTTGATAGATTAACTTGTCTAAAATCCTACCTCGACAGATCCATCCACCATATTCTTCACCACAGTTCCTTCAGAAGTGATCACTCTAGAGACCTCTGAAAGGGCATACTTCTTTCTTGTAGCCTCACAGGCCTGCATACCATTGGTTTTAAATGGGTAGCTCTGTCTCACCAGTAACCGTCTGTCCTCCTCGGCTAAAGGCTGCATGCCAATATGGCTCTCCAACATGTATTTCACATTGAGGCCATCAGGTGTGGATACAAACAGTTGTTGAAATGATTGTTGTATGGCTGGCTCCTCCACTTTCTCCTCCTCTTTATCGTCAGTCTCAATCTGAAGTCAAAATAAGATAAAATGAACATCCCTTTTTAATAATCCTGACAAGAAATTATTTTGAAAACATTACGGGAATAGAAGAAAATGCTGGTAACCAACATTTTTCTCCTTTTTCCACAATGTTTTCTGCACCTTTATGCAAATCCTATTCTTTCAGCCATATTTAATTGTTTTTGTCCGTGAACTCCTTTCCATGGACATATTTTGGGAATTTTACATCCACTGAACATCTTAGATGGTTTATTTCTTAAAACTCTAATCAAATGAAATAGATGCTTTCTGTATGTTTAAAGAACTCATGGGATGTGAAGACCAATCATTTAGAATTAAATTTTAATTCTAAATTCCAAGACAACCAATCAGATTGGCTGAGATGGAACATCTTAGCCAATTAGATGGCTAGAACTGAAATTCTTAACTAGCACAACACAGTATAATCTGCTTGAAAGGCCATCTCTATTAAGCAAGTCATCTGTATTAAATAAGCATAAGACTGAGTTCCCAGAGAAGGCAAATCATTATACATGTACTCACATGCACCTGGCAAAGGGTGGCTTAATGCATCTCTGTGATGCATTATACCATGCAAGCCCACATAATTATGGATCTATTACATCCATTTTCTCTAGCAAATTGACTTAATCATGAGGTAGAATGGTCATTGGACATGCAGAAAACTGACCAAAAGCAAAATGTTTGGTCCTGATCAGCCTGCACAGACTGCGTAGGCTGACCTTGGTCTATACTCTTTGCAGATCCATAAAGCCCTTTTTTCACAGAGCATGGCTAAATTGTTTTTATTTTAGTGGGTCAAATAGCTCTCTTAATGCTGCAAATGGTAATAATAATTATGACACTGAAATATTACATTTTCAAAATCTGTAAATTACCAACAAAGAGAACTTTCTGAAAGACAAAAACTGCAAAATGATGAATGAGGAAAAGGTTTAACTCTTTACCACATGACAAAATTTTGGACTGGTCCAAATTGAAAGCATATGCAGACGACAAAATAAATGTGACTCAAATACTGAAATTTCTTTTGGGAAGGGTAGAAAATATTGTGGGAAAAGGAGAAAATGCTGGTTACCAGCAATTTCTCCTTTTCCCACAATGTTTTCAAAAGGCTTCTTTATCAGGGTCGCGAAAAGTCGGGATTGTGCGGTAAAGGGTTAAAAAGCCTTCATTCTTTCACAACTGATACTTTGGCTCTCCATGTAGACAGACTTCATGCATCTACATTGTAATACATGTAGAAGTTCTTGCTACAGGAAATCTGTGCCCATGTTCATGAAAAAACTTGAGTTCTAATTTGCTAAAATCCACTAACAGCCTAACAGACTAAATTTTCCGACTTGAGTTGATTGTTTGAGATGTGTTTCATAAGATTAAACAGACTTTGGCAAACTAGATTTCTTCAGTCTGTTAAATGAGTAAGGTCTGTTTATTTTGCTGAGCTGAATCTGAAACCTTGTGACAATAAAGGATTCCAGAACATTTCATTCATCTGTTTGTTAGTGAAATGTGTCTTAACTCTTTACCAACAACAAAATTTCAGACCTCTCAAAATTGAAAGCTTTTGCAGACAACATAATACAATGTGAATAAATAAAATCATACTTAATTTCACAAGGGTAGATAACATTGTAGGAAAAGGAGAAATTGCTGGTTACCAGCATTTTCTCTTTTTCCCACAATGTCTTCAAATGCTCTCTTGATCAGGGTTGTTGAAAGTAGGGATTGTGTGGTAAACGGTTAAATAACCAACTCAACTGAAGCCAGAGAATGAGTCTGTTAGGAGATTTGAGGAAAATAAGAGACTTCCGGTTTTTTCATGAAATGAGGCCCAGAGGTTTTGTTAATTTCCTCTTTTCACTAAATTTAACACCAATTAACATCAGTCATCTCCATGTATAATGGTTAACTCATTATCTTTTAAAACAAATTGAAGCAGATGATTTAGAATTATAGAAATATTCTAGTAGAATATGGGTGATGAGATCAAAATTAATTCAACTTATGTAAAAATACATGAGAAAACTTTGTGACAAAGAGAAAGAAATGGTCATAAATAGCAAACTCTCCTTTTTCACGCTGATTTTGAAAGTGGTCTACAGCAAAGAGGAAAAAGTTGTCTCAGTCTTAGTCAAGTCTTATCAATATTTTAATGATACTTGTGAGAGGGCTATAACACTTGTGATGAGTTGCTTACTTCACTTGGCTGTATTTTATAAAACACCTCAGTACAGAATCAAAGCGTAAGTTAAAAGCAAATATTTCTTCACACAAATTGCAATGCAATGAAGAGCATGTTCACATAAAATTTGATAGCATAATCATTAACCTGTAAAGTACCAAAAAAAACCCAATAGACATTTTCAGTCTGGAAAAGGACTCAGATAATTGCAGTTTCATAGTTACTTTTGACTTTAGCATTTTAGCAAAATGGACAGTGCACACCAAAGGTCAGACTGCATGTTTGTGCAGTCAGATCTTTATCTACAATGGCCACAATTGCAACTATAGTCATGAAGGGTGTTTTAAGCGTTAAAGAGGCAAAAGCTTGGACAACACTGTTTGCCTACAATCTCCTTATTAATGCTTTGCGTCAAAATATTGATAACCTTTTATTTCAGAGCAGGTGTCTGCAGACATCAACCACTTAGTCCAAAAAAAAACCCCAAAATGTTTCAGTCTTTATCAAACAATCTCATTTTCCAAGAAACGTGTTTCAAGAAATCAAAGTGGGAAAAGAAGACAATGCTAGTAACCAGCATTTTCTCTTGTTCCCCATAATGCTTTCTAACTCCTTCAAATACAAATACCACCATTTCAGCCACATTTAACCCTTTACCATACAATGACGACTTTTAACACCCCTGATAGAGAAGGTTTTTGAAAACATTGTGGGAAAAGGAGAAAATGCTGGTTACCAGCATTTTCTCCTTTTCCCACAATGTTTTCTACCCTATCAAAGAAAAATCATTTCATATAAGCCACGTTAAAACTGTCATCTACAAATGCTTTTAATTTGGACAGGTCTAAAATTTTGTCGTGTGGTAAAGGGTTAAGTTGTCGTCCACAAATGCTTTGGATTTGGACAAGTCCTAAATTTTGTTGTTTGGTAAAGAATTGATAGAATATAAATCATATTCACTAACTATTCTAAATCGTATCATAATCATGCATTTTGAAACTAGGCATTCCATTGGCTGAGATATTCTATCCAATAAGAACTTGAATGTAAAAGTGAACCCAATTTTAGAATGGTTGGTGAATACAGACCAATATGATATATTTAACCCTTTACCACACATCTCTGTGATTTAATGACCCCCAAGGAGGAGGGCTCTTGAAAACATGTGGGAAAAGGAGAAAATGCTCTTCACTTGCATTTTCTCACAATGTTTTCTAACCTACCAAAGCCAAATATTATCAAATGAACCATATCTGTCAGCTTCAAATGCTCTCAAAGTAGACATGAGTTAAATTTTATTGTTTGGTTAACTCCTTACCGAATGATAAAAATTTGGTGTTGTCCAAATTGAAAGCATTTGCAGACGACAATCTATATGTGACTGAAATGATGAGATTTGGCTGTGAAAGAGTAGAAAACATTGTTAAGAAAGAATAATGCTGGTTACCTGCATTTCCTCCTATTTATACAATGTTTTCGAAAGCTTTCTTTCTCAGGATCACTAAAATTCAGGATTGTGTGGTAGAGGGTTAAGAGATGAAATGTGGTTAACAAAGCCTTCTCAATCCAGCCCCTTACCATCACCCTTAGAGACGATAGTTTACTTAGTTGATTGCGGGATGGACCCAAATCACTCTGTAGGATAAAACTAATATGTAATATAAATGAGCCATGCTCTGTGAAAAGGTGGCTTAATGCATCTGCAAAAAGCATCGACCCAGGCCAGCCTGCGCAGTCCGCGCAGGCTGACCTGGGTCGAAACTTTTCGCTATTGGTCAATTTTTTTTTGTATGTCCAAGGACCATTCTGACATAGGATCAGTCATTAGTTAGAGAAAATGGATATAATGGCTCCACAATCATGTGATAACCTGCATGGTATGACGCATCACGGAGAAGCATTAAGCCCCCTTTTGTCAGAGCATGGCTCAAATGTATTTGATCTGTGCTCAGTGAAAAGGGGATTTAATGCATCTCCATGATACAATATTATACCAAGCTGGTCATTATATTATCACAAGTCCATAAAGTCGATTTTGTCTTACAATGGACTGAATCATGAGGTATATTAGTCCTTTGACAAGCTGAAAATTGACTAATGTTCCAACACAGGTCAGTCTGAGCTGATAGCATAGACTGACCTGGGTCCACATATAGATGCATTAAGCCCCCTTTTCACAAAGCATGGTCATTTGTATTTTTAATGCATTTCTATTACATTTAAAACCTTTCACAATAACCACATGGATATGGTTTTATTTTTTCTATGAGTCTCATTCTTCTGTAGAATTAAAAATCATTTCAAAGTAAGCATAATTTAATCTTACATTTACCTTTCTCGGGGAAAAACGATTCCACAACAATGAGTTTAAGAGAAAAAGTGTAACCCATTAATGCCCTTTTGTTTCTGTTTAAAGTGCAGCAAAATTTTTTAACTCTTTACCATAAATAATACCTTGATTTAACAACCTCACAGAAGAATTTTTTTGAAAACATTGTGGGAAAAGGAGAAAAAATGCTGGCAACCAGCATTTCCTCCTTTTTCCACAATGTTTTCTACTCTGTCAAAGATAAATCTAATCATGTGAGCCAAATTTTATTACTCATCTGCAAATGCTTTCCATTTTGACAAGTCCGAAGTCCAAAGTTTTGTTGTTTGGTAAAAAGTTAACACAAGAGTGAAATCTGTATCAAACATGCAAGTATATTTTGAAAAGAAATTGTGCTCCCAAGTCAATAGCATACAGCTCTAAATCAACCAAAAAACAAGTGTAAATACACCATTGCTGTGTTACTTACAGTCTCTAAATCCTTGGCAATGTTTGGTGGAAATGTACCAGTCAATTAATCTCTAACTAAATGTGTATAATTGTTCTCACCCTCTCAAAATCAACCATTTCTAAGGATAAACTTTTGAACACATCATGTCAAACCCTAGCTTGTATTATCCCTTTAGCGGCTAAGCGCGACTCAGTGACCTTTTTCGGACAGTGTAGATCAAGATCAGACTGCACAGAATGTGCAGTCTGATCTTGGATCTACACTTTCCAATAAGAAGACTTTTTTTTCACCCCAAAAAAAATAAAAACAACATTGTTTGGGTTTTTGTTATCGGCTGAAAAGTTTCATTTCATTTATTTAGCAGGATAAGAGTTAACGTTTTTTATTTCATGCTTTCCGGTAGGTTATTGAGATATTTCGGTGAAATATTTTTCGGTATTTCACGGTTACGACCAGTAAAAATACCGATTTTTATATTCTAACTCTTCAGTTGAAGACGGAAACAGTTGTTCCCGCGCACTAGTTACCTAGGTAAAATGCGTGTGCCTCACAACCAGATGGAAATATGACCATCTGGTTGTGAGGCACGCGCATTTTTGTGAACATCATCGGTAATATTTTCACTCGTGGCTGCACCACTTGTGAAAATATTACCGATGATGTTCACTCGATGAAATAAATTTCGATCTTTCACCATAAAAACAAATATCCTCTATATCCATCAAAATCGTTTTATATCCTTCATTCATTATGAGAGAGTTTTACCGTTACCACACAATACCTAGTTTTTCAACCTTGAGGAAGCTTTTGTGAAGATAGTGGGGATAAGGAGAAAACACAGGTAATCAGTATTTTCTCCTTTTTCCCCTCACAATGTTTTCTACTTTTTAATCCTTTACCACACAATCCCGGCTTTAAACGACCCTGAGAATGAAGCCTTTTGAAAACATTGTGGGAAAAGGAGAAAATGCTGAAAACCAGCATTTTCTCCTTTTCCCACAATGTTTTCTACTCTTCCAACAACAAATTTCAATTTTTCAGCCACATTTATTTTGTCGTCAAATGCTTTCAATCTGGACTGGTCTAAAATTTTGTTGTTTGGTAAAGAGTTAAAGATGTATCCCACCATTTGAGCCAGTTTAATTTGTTATCTGCAAATACTTAAGATTTGTACAGGTCCACATTTTTGTGTCGTTGTAAAAGAGTTAAGAATAAAAAAAAAAAATCTATAAAGAACTTAAACTTGTATTTCAAACATTTTTTAACTCAAAACTGTAAATATTCTATTTGTATTTTGTCTAGTTGCAAACCCCTTGCAAAAATATTGTGGTGAGCAATGGAGAGAGAGTTCCATGAAGCACTCGCAAAAAGTACTGTGCCAAAATGAAGAGGATACTTTGAGTTATTAATAAAAAACCAAGAAAATGCAATTCTAAGGATATAGCACAAAATAACTAACAGCACAGACTCAGGATCAGACTGCTTTTTCATGCTGGCTCATCTTGATCTATACTAACTGACAAGCAAAAAAAGTTGTACTCATGGAATTAAAGATGTGGATCTTAAATGAAGGATTAGGAACAAAAAATTACAACACAATTTTAAATTTACCCACAACAAAAGCATTTGCAAATGACATAGTACTATTAAAACATGGCTTAAATCATTGTAGAAAAAGGAATAATTTATGGTTGTAATCATTATCTCCTTTTCCAATGATTTTTGTAAAAGTCATCTTTCTCGGTACCCTAAAACCATAGGTTTGTTTGGTAAAAAATTACTGTTTACCATACAATCCCAAGTTTTATCGACCCAAAGGAAGAAGGCTTTTCAAAATTGAAAATTTTGTGGGAAACGGATACATGTATAATCTTGGTAACCAGCATTTTCTCCTTTTTCCACAATATTCATTACCCTTTCAAAGACAAATTTTATCAACTGAACCACGTTAAATTTGTCTTCTGCAAAAACTTTCGATATGAACAAGTCTAAATTTTTGTGGTGTAGTAAAGAATTAACCCTCACAGCCCTGAATAACCCTTTACCAAACAATCCCTTGTTTTCACAACCCTGGGAAAGAAGGCTTTTGAAAACATTGTGGGAAAAAGAGAAAATGCTGGTAACCAGCATTTTCTCCTTTTCCCACAATGTTTTCTACTCTATTAGAGAGCTCAAGTTCATTTGCACGATTTTGAATCTATTGTCTGAAGATGTTTCTGAAATAGAAAGAGTCCAAAATTCGAAGTTTGGGAAAGGGATAAACCCAACTAACATTTCCAATGGAGGAAAAGAGCCAATATCAGAATATCTCAGCAAAGCGGACACTGTAAATCAAAGATCAGACTGCACATTTTGTGCAGTCTGATCTTGATCTACACTGGCCGCAAAGGCAACTATAGTTGTGAAAGGCGCTTTAAGGGCTAAGCCATATTCAGAACATACCTGTGGCTGGACTGGTTCTGGGGTCGTTGAGCCTTTCTCTGATTTCTTGTCCCCTTTTTTGCTCTTAGTGGGTGATGGGGGTGGGACAGGGCTGGGGTCAGTTGCTGGAGGGGTGTATGGTTCAGGCTCGTACTTTTTACCTGTTGAAAAGAAAGAGCAACAAATTCAATAACTAGTTTCAACTCATTACTGCCTGAAACAAACATGAAGCAAACAACTGCTGAGAAACACCCTTGAAAAGCATGGTTAGTTAGTTTAACCTTCAGAGTGCCAAATAAACTCAATGGATATTTTCATTCTAGAAATAAGACCCTAATAAGACTGATTTAAAGATAGCTGATGTCCAGAATGTCTCAGCAAAGCGGACGTTGTAGCTCAAAGATCAGACTGCTCATTTTGTGCAGTATGACCTTGATCTATACCGGCCACAAAGGCAACTATAGTTATGATAAGCATTTCAAGTATTAATCCCACCTTTTCTTTTTCTGAATAAATTCAGTCCTCCTGTCTTGGAACTTTTAACTCGTTTAAAAAAAACAACATTTTTTTTGTCATAACTAGATGTAAAACATTATCAGATCACAAATGGGTTAGGCTAAAATATTGGAGTTTGTTATTGGAAGGCTAGAAAACATTGTGGGAAAAGAAAAAAATTCATGGTTTCCAGCATTTTCTCCTTTTCCGGCAGTGTTTTCAGGCCATTAACATCAGGATGTTTAGCAATGGATTAAAGAATAAGCTGTACAGAAAGTGTATTACCTGTTGCCACTATAGTTGCCTTTGCGGTCAATGTAGATCAAGATCAGGCTGCATAAAACATGCAGCCTGATCATTGATCTAGCCTGTCCGCTTTGCTGAAATTCTGTAGACAAAAGAAACCATGAAACTGCAGTTATTCTGGCCGTATTCTAGGATGAACATCTCTCTTGGTTTTATTTGGAGCTCTAATAGTTAATTGGGTTACATTTAACTCTTTACCACATAATCCTGAGTTCTAACGACACTGAAAAATAGCGCTTTTGAAAAATTGTGGAAAAAGAAGAAAATGCTGGTACCCAGCTTTTTTCCTTTTCCCACAACTTTTCTAACCTTTCGATTTCAAATCCCATGATGTGGACCACATCTCATTTCTCCTCAGCAAATGCTTAAAATTTGGTCCTGTCTAAAATTTTGTCGTCTGGTAAAGAGTTAAACAATGGAAAATTTACAAAATTGTTTACCCTCTGGGGCTTCTCCGGAGCTTCCAAACTGACTCAAAGCAAGAGTCATACCATCTGACATTTGAGCTGTCACAGAACCAAATGCACTGACAGCTGCCTTGCTACCACTTGACTTGACTGATCTCTGACTCTTCTTATCTGACTGGTTATCATCACCTGAAAGTTGCTATAATCATGAGTATGACAGAAACACATCTAGGCCTGTATTCACCAACCATTCTGTTCTGTTCTGAAGAGCATTCTTAGTCTCATTCTAGATTTTAAAGTAAGACAATTTCTAAATAGTTAGCCAATCAGAAATTGTGTTCTTTTATGGGCCCCTGGGGATGTATTTACCAATCAGCCTGTATGAAAAATTATGTTCTAATTCTATATATCTTGACCGGTCATTTGATTCTTTCTTTGGCAACCCAATTGATAGTCTTGGCAATTACTTAACAGAATCTTGGAAAATGATTCATTCTTCTCTTACCTAAATACATTACCTAAAATCAAAGGGCTCAAAGTCTTGGAAAGCGGTTTTGTTGAGTGGCTTAAAGCTGTAATATGTTGTAATAAAAAATAACATCACATGTAATACATGTATATACAATGATTTTAAAATGGAGTTAGCAAGGGCAATGAAAGTCAAAGTTGTTCTGCCGAACAGGCCACGCAGTAACTGTTATTCTATTACTTTTTAAGCAGTGGTAATTTTATCAGTCAGAATGTGATGCAGTCTTTTACTGGTATTAGATTTTGGACTATAATGCACTTGTAGGATTGTATATACAGTAGTGACAGCGAGGTTGAAGTATATTAGCTAAGACTAAAAGTAGAATGGGTAGAGCGCAAGCATGTATTTGGTTCAGGTCAAACAGATATCATAGTACAGAGTGAGCATGCATGCGTTGTTACGCATAATGTATTTGGTTCCGGTCAGAACAATCACAGTAAGAGGATCTGAAATACAAATCCGCTAAACACTCAAGAATAATTTCATGGCGTGTTAAAACATGGGCCTACATGTATATGTGTATTGAAGGTTACTTGAACCCTATAAATTTTGTTTCTTTGACAGATGTGTGCATCAAGGACAAAAAAAGTTCCAAGAAATTTGCATCTAATAATTTTGTTTTACATCTAAATATGCTAAAAATTGTTTCTTTGTTACAACCATCAGGTTTGACAATTTCATAGATGAATCTGGGTCAGTCATGCTTTCAAGAATGGCTCTTCTGAGACAGCCAGAGGCAATCAAATGACAAAACTCTTGGGATTTGGAATATGAAGTCAACAAATGCGACTCAGACACTCCATCCAAAAAAAATCTTACCCTCTTTGTTATCCTTTTCTGGTCTCTCAAATTCAGCCTTCTCAGCACCGTCCTTGTTCACAAAGTCTGTGCCAGCATCTTCATCAGTGTTGGAGTCTTTAGGATCGAGGACATGGACGGTGAAGATGTGATCATCCTTCAGAATGGTTGTCTTCACACTTACAGTACCTGCAATATCATTCACAAAAAACAAGTCTGTCAGTGAATTCAATATATGGTTTCATAAAGAAAACTTTCTAAAATACATGAGCCATGCTATGTAAAAAGGGGTTTAATATATTTGCAACGAGTATCCACCCAGGTCAGCTGACCTGGGTTGAAACTTTTTTGCTACTGGTCAATTTTCTGCATGTCATAGGACCAGTTTACCTCATGATTAAGATGGTTGTTAGACAAAATGGAGTGTATGGATATAGGACCAGTTTACCTCATGATTAAGATGGTTGTTAGACAAAATGGAGTGTATGGATACATTAATATACAATGACTTGCTTGGTACTATACATCACAGAGATGCATTAAGCCTCCTTTTGCTTGAACATGATGGCTCATATGTATGACATTTCATCTGACCAGCTGTCCAAAAAAACATACATCTACAGAAATCAAGTGACCAAAGACAAGGACATTGCCTGGCAAAAGCTCTAAAACTGGACAACAGAATGAAGCAACTGACACTTCAAAAGAAAAGCATCAGTCTAAAAAGTAAATCCGATGTCTAAATACTTTGTAATTTTCAACAAGCCGACCTCACAGGAATACTATAATGCTATGCTACATAGCAGATATTACTGTGGCCCTCTACACAATCCAATCATGAAACATACTTGAAATCAAAATCATAAGAGACAACATGGCCTAGGGAATTTATGTTTTCAGATTCAGATTAATGTTTTATAATGTATTCTTAAGTGACCCTGGAAAAAGATCCAGGGCAGTTTAAGGATTGAATTTTCATACTTTTTTTTTGCTTTCTAGGAAATGTGCTACCATAATTGATGAGCCAATATGAAATTTTTGAAGGGCTGAAAACTAGCTTCAGTGAAAACATGGTAAAACCTACAAAAAGTAAACTGGATTTAAAAATAAATGACATGTTCTAAGTAAAATTCCAATACTACCTTGCACAAATTCAGTTCTTTCTGTACGAATCTGTCCTCCATCAGCAGGAAACAGTGTGGAAGTGATACCTGACACATGGATTAAGTTGTTTCCAAGGTCATAGCCATAGAACTGAAATATAGCAATAAAATGTTGATAAGCTGTATATACTGGGGCCATGTGAGCTCAAAATACATTTAACAGGTTATCAAAACATTACAATCTTTAGTCTGCTTTAAATCTTTACCATACAGTAAAATTTTAGAATTGTCCAAATTCAAAGCATTTATAGACAACAAATCAATGGTAGCTCAAACAATGAAACTTGCCTTTAATTGAGCAGAAAATATTGTAGGAAAAGGAGAAAATGCTGGTTACCAGCATTTTCTCCTTTCCCACAATGTTTTCAAAAGCTTTCATTCTCAGGATCATTAGAACTTGGGATAGTGCGGAAAAGTGTAAGAAGGTAAATTTACGAGGGCTGTTCAGAAATTTTTGAGACAACGCTTATAATATGAGAATGGTAAGACTTACAAACGAAATATCTCATCACAGATGACATATACTTTATTACTTTATACATGCCAAATATCAGGCCGCTTGGTCTTCTGTATAAGTGTTGGGGCCCGTTGGAAATATACCACCTCGCTCGGTCTGGAGCACAAGGGTGTTTTGAACGTGACGTCCTATCAACATTACCGCGCATGTCACCATTGCATGTCATTCCTTTTCAAAATAAAAACCGTTCAATCTAACTTCATATGTCGCTGCACCCATTTGTCGTACAGTTTTACATCATTCACTATTTAATTACCTCACCACATTTAGTGCCGCAGTCTTCAATTCACTGAATTATTGAATCTTATACCTCTCAACTGGGACTTGAAATGTGGAAAGACGTCGATGATCGTCGGTCCCCACCTCCTTTTGTGATGTACGGAGATGATGCATCTTTAACAAACTGATTGTGCCACCGATAAACAAGAGCCCGAGACACGCCTCTTCTGCTCCGTCATGTTTTAAGATCTTTTTTGTTTCAATAGGGGTTTTTCCAAGCTCGATGCAAAACTTTAAGTAAGCTCGCTGCTCCGCCTTTATGTCATTATCCATTTTGTCACTGTTTCTTTGGTAGCATGAACTTCCAGAAAATGGTCAAAACTTGCTTATCTATTACATGAACTTTTTGAAACTTCACCGGAAATTCGACAAAATAATGTAGTGTATACGGCATCATTTCAGTTGACTTTTTGCCGCTATTTTAATATTATTCAAGCTTTTATTAAAGTTTGATTTATTTGAACTAACTCATTTTTACTGCGTGCTCCGGTTACTCACGCCTCTTGTTGATTTTAGATGATATACGATTATAACGTGTAACTAATACAGATTTCATTTAAGTCTTTCAATTTATTAAAGGTTACTCACGTTTATGAAAAATTTTATGTACATACGTTAAGTTTCACTCTCAAAACACATGTTGTCTCAATAATTTCCGAACAGCCCTTGTACAAGATCAATAGTTTGTCATCAGTATAAGAGTTTATTTTTTCACGGGAAAACAGTACTTCAACAGTTTTCACTGCTCAATGACGTTCGCAGACATAACCAGAACTGCAGCTACATTATTTTCAGAGGGAATGTCCATTTCAAAAAAACCTTTTTATTCGTTCCTTGCATGAAATTCCAAATTTCAATCTGTGCAAACTGTTGAATCCAGTAATTTAGTTCCTAGTTATGGAACTCCTGTCTGCTTTGTGTTTCAGTCAATGTTTTGCTTAACCCTTTACCACACAATCCCACCTTTTAATGACCCTGAGGAAGAAGCCTTTTGAAAACATTGTAGGAAAAGGAGAAAATGAAATGATTATTTAGGCCACATTTGTCATCTGCAAATGCTTTGAATTTGGATTAGTTTAAAATTTGTCGTTTGGTAAGGAGTTAGCTCATTAACAATGCCCTCCCTTTCAGAGAATATCTTTTGTGACCATAGTAGTATAAGAGAAGAATTGACTGATATAAGCATTTCCTACAGTGTTTTCAAAATCACACACAGAAGATATTTTGTCATTGCTTTTTCTTTCTTGATCGGTATACATACTACTGAGAATATTGGGTGCTCAGGGACTAATAATCAACAAAAGTAACAATATTCTACTGTAAAAGTCTTACAGGCCAGTATTTTTCATCTGTAACTGGTACTGTATCTGCAGTTGGTTCCTGGTCTGCTTCCCTATTGGAACCTTTGGACTTTGCACTGCCTCGGGAACCAGGCCTCTTTTTGGCATCTTCCTTTTCATCTTTCTGTAGATAAATGGAATACAAGAAACATTTATAACAGTTATCAAGATAACCTATTTATCACTCATGATGGAAAAAATGGCAACAGAATTCTTTAGTATGATATCATCTTTACACAATATTGCATAATACATGTTCATGTAAGGCCCCTTCTTGTCTCCCGATATATCAGTTGCATGATAGCAAACAATAAACAAGAGCACTGCATGGAGGTGTCAATACTAGGCTACAGTTACTTTCACAAATTGATTTTCAGTAAAAATTCTAAGTCAAAAAAGGGGGATAACTGTGTCAAAAATATTTTGGTGGTTACCTGCCCTTGTTGCATGCATTCCCTTTTTAATAGTTAATATATATTCTGAGTTTGAAGTCAGTACCTTCAGTAATGACAGAGACACTATAAAATGAGTTTTTCCCCACTGACAGAGATAAAAAATGTCAAAGTATGATGAATTCTGAGACAAAGAAAGGGCACTGCTGTGCTGAAAATATTTTCATGGTTACCTGTCCTTGTTGTATGGGTTTTCTTTTTGATATTTAACAACTAGTGAACATTTGAAGAAAATACCTTCAGTAATTAGAGAGATACTATAAAATGTCAAAGTTTTTTCCTGACAACACAGACAATGAAAGGGCTATGACAATACCCTGACGTATTTTCTAAACATCCCAGCATAAAACACAGTTAATAATTGATGGCAAAATGTCTCTAGCTTAAAGCAATATCAGCATATTTCTTTTGATGTCTTACCTTCTTGGGAGATTTTGATCTTTTTGCACTCTTAACTCTCTCCTTCTCATCTTCTTCAGCTTTCAGTCTGTCCTGTTCCATCTTCCAAGCTTTGAGAGAGTTTTCACGGATGAAAATATTACTGCCAGCTGTTGAGGGGCGTTCTTGACTGCTGCCACGAGATCCCTTTGGTGACTTGGATCTAGATCCTACTACAGGGAGAGTAAATACAAAGTTATATTCCTAGCACATAACTATCACAAATTGAACTTTGTTCATTTCTTTGAAATATTGTAATAAGGGGTTCTTGGTTCAATACCAGCCCTGGGAGGTTATGTATCAGAACTGTTGTATTGAAATATGACAAAGAATATGACTAAAATATGACACAGAGTTTTTGACTGAAAATATCAATAAAAAAGCCAACAATGAGGACTAAGATCACACTGTAAAAATGTGCAGGCTGGTCCTGATTTTAGCCTACAACCTTGCAAAATCCACCCAGTTTCATTTATGGCAGTATAAAAATTGAAAGTTGTCTTTTTTCAGGTTATTTTACAAGACTGGCTGCTTTGAAGTCTTTTAGATAGTTGATCGGTCTACTAAATACCGTAAATGAGCACAAAAATCTTGAATATTATGGTAAGCATAATCATTTAACATGAATGATAGGACAGATGATATCAATGACCTATCTGGAAACAAAGATTTGTGTTAACTCTAGAGTGTTTATTACATAATGTTGGCATTTACATCCACCGAAGTCTTTTTGGCTATTTTTGTTTCAATATCTAACAAATATGCAACAGTGTAATTGTAGACTATAAAACTGTTTGCAATCTGAAATGGAAATGCTCTTAATCTTCTACCACATAATCCCGAGTTTTAAAGTACTTAAGAAAAAAGGCTTTTGAAAATATTTCAAGAAAAGGAAAAAATGCTGGTAAACAGCATTTTCTCCTTTTTCCAAAATATTTTTTATCCTTTTGATGGCAAATCCAACCATTCAAGCCACATTTAGTAAGTCGTCTGCAAATGCTTTGGATTTGGGTCCAAAATTCTTTTGTTTGGTAAAGCATTGATGAAAGTAGACATGTGGTTCTTAACTCTTTACCAAATGACAAATTTTTAATCTTGTCCAAACTGAAAGCATTTGCAGACAACATATCAAATGTTTCTAAAAACATAAAAGTTGTCTTTCATATGGTAGCAATTTTTGTGGAAAAGGAAGAAAATGCTGATTACTGGCATTTTTTCCTTTTTCCCTCAATGTTTTCTAAAGCTTTTTTTCTCAGGGCCATTTAAAGTCAGGACTGTGCAGAAACGGGGTTAAGACACATGACCTCTGGACCCTTACCTGACTTTTTGGATGACTTTTTGTTGGCCTTTTCAGCTGCCCTGCTAGCCCTCTCCTCTTCCTCCCTCATCTTATCAAGCTCTTGAGATAGAAGTTTTGCCTGATATTTTGCCTCTTCCTCTTTAATCCAATCCCTAACTGATTCCTCTACATAGTCAAGGTAGTTTCTGTCAATAGAAAATACATACAAAATATTATGTTGAAATAACTTCCTGATGCTTGTATTTGGTTCAAGAAGCCTACAAAAATTTTGATAATGTGCAAGACTGAAGGTCAAGTGAGATGTTAATATTTTCTTATGCAGCAAGAAGCAAATGCAAGCACCAAGAAAGTAACTGCAACATAATTTTCCTTTTATTGTATACCTACTACTGGTACTTGCAATGACAAAACTGTGTAATTATTGCCATTTTTTTTCGAAAACAGTCAACAAAATAAAAAAAAGTTTTAATAATGGTGTAGCGGGTAGTAAATTCGTTTTAATGAATGAACGATGAATGTTATTGGATAACATTTTGACCAATCATATTGTAAATCATTGCTACATATTCCACATGTCAGATACGTCATCATACCATATTTGGAACAGAACTTGAGACTGTGCAGATACTGATGTTTATTTTCTGTCATGTGTGATATTTGTGATATCCATGTGCATCACTTGTATTTGAGCCGGATAATTTTCAGGTATATGACAAAGTGAAATGTTGAGCTTTGGTACATGTAAAACTTCAAATGTATTACCGATAGTTGACCATAGTCTTCAAGCATTCATAGAGTGCTGACATGAGCACTTGTAACTGCTACTTCACTTTTTCTTTGAAGAAGAACTCACAAAACGATCCTATATATACATACTCTCAAAGGTTTCGGGTGTTTTTAATAACTTGGAATAAGTGATGTTGTATACTTTGTGTTTTCTTTTCCCCCTTGTATTCCAATTATATAGGTTTTAATGTAAAGTCTGTGTCTTAATTTTTGTAGATTATATGCTTTTTTAATGCTTTTGAAAATTACCTCTTATTTTTTTGTGGGGTAGCAGATGGTGTAGATCCAAGATCAGACTGTACATTTTGTGCAGTCTGATCTTGATCTACACCATCCACAAAATTTATTCCAGTCATCATAGGTGGTGAAAGAGTTAAAGCAACATACATATTTCCTCACTTGCAACCTCATTTGCACTGTGAACAACCACCTTTTTACCTAAATCCCACATTGGAATGCAGTTCTGTGTGCCAGTCTTCATGGTTCTGGAACTCCGGGTTATGTGGGTTGTGTAGCACCACCATGAGGGAGTGGTCACGTTTATGGTAATAGGTGTCAACATAAGGTAGATTGTACATAGCATCTCTAATCACCTATACATGGATCATAGAAAATACAACATTGCATAATTTGTTCATGGAATACATATCAATGATGGTTGTTTGTTTGTTTGTTTGTTTGTTTGGTCTTTGTTCTATCAGCACCAAATAAATGAACCATGCTCTGGCAAAATGGAGGTTTAATGCATCGCTGTGATGCATTATAGCAATCAAAATTCTTGATCCATAAAATCCATTTTGTCTAACAAGCAAACTGTATCATGGAAAACTGGTAGAATGATCCTTTAAGATGCAGAACATTTACCCGAAGCCAAAAGTTTCCACCAAGGTCAGCTTGCTCGGACTGCGCAGGCTGACCTCGGTCAATACTTTTTGTGTATGCATTAAACCCTTTTTTCACAGAGGACGGCTCAAATGTATATGAACTTAACCTTTTTCAGTAGCTGAAAGCACAATCTACTGAAACTCTTTAAGACTTTTATCTCATTGGCTTGACTAAATAAGCTAACAGTATAGATCCAAGATCCATCTTGATGCTTTACACACAACTTATTCAAAATGAAAGCAACAGCAGATGAAATGGAAGGTGTAGCTCAAGTGCTCATATAGGTCAAGAAAGAAAGACAGTATTTTTAGACAAGCAATAAGATCGCTAGTCTACCTGACCATTGAGAGAGACCCTGATTAAAATGTTAACAACAAAAACCCCAGTCTCCAAGTGCTGCCCCACAGGAAAGAATTCTTTCTATTAGAAATCAAAATTCTGTTATAAATAAAGGCTATGAGCCATGGGTACAGTCACTGGATGGGACTTGATAACCCGATTTGACCAGTTTGAACTGAATCAGACTAGCCGGATTTGACCGCATTATACAGGAATGGATATGATAAGCACATTAGACCATTTTCTTCAATCTTCTATGGGCCTACCAAGTTTTATCTCTACCAAGGCCACTTTTCCACATGGGATAGTATGTCAGTATTTTCAGTGCTTTGATTACCTGTAACAGTACTTTGGGCTCATAGTGTTCTGCAAAACACCACTGGTCCAGCTGACGTTTCTGGGCATCAACAATCTCATTCATGCTCTCCCCTGTTGTTTTACCTCCCAGTATTTCTTCCTCGTCCTTCTCATCATCTTTTACATGCGCTATGGCGTTACCCTCTGTGTCAGCCTCAAAGTGCACTATCAAGAAAAGATGGAAACAATTCAACTTTTTACCAAAATCAGTAATCAGATGCTTTTACAACCCTTTGATGAAGAAGGTTTGGTAAGAAAACAAGAACACTGCAGGCAGGTACAAATGCTTAGCTGCAGATGCTTAAAGATATAGCTTTTCAGTGAAAATTTTAATTCGAAAAAGGGGTATAACTTTGTCAGAGATATTTTGGTTGCTACTTGCTGTACTGGTATTGGTTCCCCTTTTGAAAGTTAACAACAAATCAGAGTTTGAAGTAACTAATTATCTTCAGTAATGGCAGAAATACTACTAAAAAATCGAAGTTTCTGCACAACAATGATGACACAGATAGTGAAGCAAACGACAGCAGGGCTATGACAAAACCTTGGCATATTCTTTAAAAATTGAGTACGTAACCAAAAACAATGGTACAAAAGGAGGAAATTGATCAATACCTGATTTCTGCCTAAAACAAATATGCAGCAGACAATCTGAAAACATGTTTTTCCCCCTAATTCTACCGAAGTAGGACACACAAGCTGCATAAAAATTGCAGAAATAGAGGTTATTTACCACATGAAATGTGAGATGCCTGTGTTCTTATTAGAAATAATGTACAACAGCCAATCTGATTGAATCGATTTCTACAGTTTAAGACAAAATGGCAGGATACACATGTATTAGATGTCAAAAAAACGTATTAACAGAAAACGCTATGCAAGAATGTAATGTTTACTATAACAAATGTTCATGCATTGAACAAATTAAAAAATACATGTTCTACCTATGTGTGATATAATATCTTCTAAAGCTATGATATGACTGTCATTACACCTAAAAATTTAGCTAACTTATGCGAAAATAAACTTGTCTCACTTTTTTTTTCAACACTTTACCACATAATCCCAAGTTTTAATGACACTGAGGAACACCCTTTTTGAAAACATTGTGGTAAAAGAAGAAAATGCTGGTACCAGCATTTTCTTCCTTTCCCACAATGTTTTCTACCCTATCAAAGACAAATTAAATCATTTGAGTTGTCTGCAAATGCTTTCAACTTAGACAAGTAAACATTTTTCTTGAGTGATAAAGAGTCAATGCTGAGGCTTTGGCCACAGTAAATTTCTGATAACATTGTGACAAAAAGAGAAACAGCTAACCTTTGAACATGCTTGCACATGTGTAAACACTATCTACAATTTATCAGAACATTTCGGTCAAAATGCCATTAAAATTTCAATACTTTTGTCCTTCATAAATGACTGTATTTGCTTTTGCAGCCAGTAAAGAGCAAGATATGACTAAACAAAATGTGCAGTCTGATCTGTGATCTTCTCTGTCAGCTTTGTAGAGACATTCTTGTAAAAAGCAACCTTGAAATTGCATTTATTTGTGTCTTATTGTTAGACTAAAACTGTCTTTTGGGTTTATTTGGAGCTCTAAACTGTCTGTTCAACTTTTTCAGGAGCTTATGTTGTTTCCCTTTATCAGAACAAACTTAACCCTTTACCACATTATCAAGACTTTAAACGACCCTGAGAAAGAAGCCTTTTGAAAACATTGTGAGAAAAGGAGAAAATGCTGGTAACCATCATTTTCTCCTCTTTCCTACAATGTTTTCTATCCTTCCAAAAACAAATTTCAATCTTTCAGTCATATTTATTTTGTTGTCTTCAAATGCTTTCAATTTTGACTAGTCAAAAATTTTGTCATTTGGTAGAGTAAATTCAAATAGAATAAGCTGGAAAGCAAGGTCTGAGGCATTTCATTAATCTAAAAAGTTAGTTTCTAGATAGTCTGACTTATCTCTCTACCAAACAATAAAATTATAGTCTTGTCCAAATCCAAACATTTGAACATGACAATTCAAACATGGCTCAAAAAGTGGGGTTTGTCTTTTAAAGGTTAAAAAACAGTGTTGGAAAAGGAAAAAATGCTGGTCACCGGCATTTTATCCTTTTCCCACAATGCTTTTAAAAGCCTTTCTTTCCCAAGGTTGTTAACCTTAGGATTGTATGGTAAAGGGTTAATCTCCATACATTTCATCAATAGTAATTATATTTCGTACCTATGACTACAGAAAGAAAGATGTGATTGTGTTACAAAGATATCTATTAAGAAGTTATGCCTTCTCTAGTGGGAGGAGCCTGAAAAAAGTTTGTGAGTTTGAAGCACTGTAGGCAGAGCTGTGAAATGATTGTGTTACAAAGATATCTACTGCCAAGTTATGCCTTCTCTAGTAGGAGGAGCCTGAAAAAAGTTTGTGAGTTTGAAACACTGAAGGCAGAGCTGTGAAATGAGTGTGTTATCTAGTTCTTTGTGGTGCAAAGGAAGCAAAGCTAGATGGAGTATGGAGAAAACTGGAGCATTCCCCCTGCAGCTGAATAGCACAACAATAGCTTTCTTTTAAAAATGACTATGACCTTTGACCAACAAAATTTTTTTAAATTCAACACATGTCATTACTGACAGTATCTCTCTTTTAACAATGACCTTGACCTTTGACCACCATAAGTTTTAAGTTTAACAATTGCCATTATTGACAGTATCTTTCTTTTAACAATGACCTTGACCTTTGAGCTACATAAATTTTAAATTACATTTGTCACTATTGTACTTATATCCATAACTTTTGTTAAGTTGCCATAGTTTCTCCTGACTGTTACAGCGTCAAAGTTTCAGTCCTTAGATATTTTTAAATAACCTTGCATAGTAATCTCTGTACCAAGTGAAAAACTCATTGGGTTTTTTCCATTGTTATAATATATACATGTGCAAATTGTAATCATCCTTTGTCAATTTTTGAAACAAGTTTGATGACGGATGGTCTGTAGAATGGTATCAGTACTGCTCCTTCAAAAATTAAACTTTCCTTTCTGCATTGTCTGGAAGTCAAAGTGTCTTTTCTTGTAAATAATATGAAAAGTTTTGAGGGAATAATGCAAATGATGAAAACAAAAATAGTTTAGTTTGCCACTCCAACAATTTTTTTTCAAATGGCTGTGTTCCATAGACAGCATAAAAGTTACTTCCACAGTCATGGTAACTGGCTAAATATGATAATATTATGACAATGAACAGACCGGAAGTGAATAGAATATATGCTGATGGTCTTTGTAGAAAGACTTCAGTTTTAAACTGAACAAAGGGTAACCTTTCACCAACAATCCTGTATTTCACCTTGAACATCATGGGAAAATGAGAAAAATGCTGGTAAAATGCTGGTAAAACAGGTTCTTCTCCTTACCCAACAATGTTTTCTACTCCTTATAAGACAGATCCCATTATTTAAGACACATTTTAATTTGTAACCTGCAAACGTTTTCAATCTGACTGAGTCTAAAATGTACTTGTTTAGTGAAAGTTAAAGAGAGTAAGTGAATCCAAGTGTTTCAAGGTCGTTGACTTATATTAGTGAAAAACTACAGTTCTACAAGATTTAATGCTTTGTGCTACAGGAAAATAAATAGATAAAAGAAGATTCTACGGAATAAGAAAAAATCATAAAAGCATGGCTGTATTTTTCTCCATCTACCTGAGGCTTTTTCTTCTTCATCCCAAAAATGAACTGTAAAGATGTCATTGATAAAACATTCATCCAACTACAAAATGTCCTTTACACTAAAAACCCTGTACTAGACAATTCTGAATTTTAACAACCCTGAAGATGAAGTCTTTTGAAAACACTGTGAGAAAAGTAGAAAATGCTGGCAATCAGCATTTTCTTCTTTTTCCAAAATATTTTCTAACCTGTAAAAGACAATCTCATCTTTTGAGCAACAGTTGTTTTTGTCGTCTGCAAACGCTTTCAATTTGGGTAAGTTTAGAATTCATGTTCCCCAGGGCCTTTATACCATGGATTGTTTGAAAAAAGGGTTAAAAAATGATTCTTACTTAAAATACCAGCACACAATTGAAACAAAATGAACTAGAGCTGTCACTGAATGTGACTTAATACCCCCGCCAGCGCTTTGACAGAAACAGGCAATTATTTGTACACAGACGGACACACGGACGGACACACAGACAGACACACGGACGGGCGCACGGACCGACGCATGGACGGACAAACGGACGGACACACGGACAGACAGGGTGATTCCAGTATACCTCCAAAAACATTCGTTTTGTGGGGGTATAGAAAAAAAAACAATAACAAGAACAAAGACCTTTCATTAATCACATTACCATACAAATATGTTACATAAGTATGCCCCTAAAAGACAGCTTAAAATTGTGGGAAAAGAAAAAAATGCTAATTGAGAGCAACTGCTCTGTTTGGTAAACTGTTTCCAACAAATATCATAGACAATATTAAAAGGAAAAAATGCTTTCAGAATATTCACATAGAATTTCCGACAGTTCAGCAGCTTTTTTGTTTTTGTTTTTTGTTGGCAAAATGCTTTCAATTTGGACAAGTAAAAAATTTTGTCATTTGATGAAGAGTCCCTTTATCTATGCTAGAAATTTATTAACTAGGAACATTCTGTATGGTAATGAGTTACAAACACCAGCAAAACTATAAAACTGTCAAGAAGAACCCTTTCACATTACTTTCACATGACTGCAAGATTACATAGTACATGTACCATTATTATTCAGTAACAATGAAGCACAGAGGAAACATTTAAGTTCAAAATTCTACCAGGTTCCAACAAAATTTTGTATGCAAATAGGCCACTGAAACTCCATTTGGTCTATTATAGGATACGAAAATTTTCATTGCTTGATCATTGGGCACTGTTACTATAAACAGCACATTGGTGACTGCCTCTATATAGTATAGTAAAATTATAGTCTATTATATACGATATAGAGGTAGTCACCAATGCACTATTTTTAGTAATAGTGTTAGTAAGGGTGTTAATGAAAGTTTCAGTATCCTGTGATGTACAGGCAATGAGCCAATGTGCTATTTAATATTAGTGTTTGATGATCAACCAAGGAAAATTTTAGTATTCCATGATGGAGCTTCAAAGGCCTTTGGTTGAATGCATTGGCAAAGTGAAAACACCCAACAAAGAAATATTAATTTAATAATTTGTCAAAATTAATTTTGCCATCCAATACAATGCTCTAGCATATGTCTATTCTTATCATCTATCACTAATACTTTTTCATTATGCCAGTAAATGTAATCTGTACATATACTTATATATATATTTTAATGTAAGATTCTTAAAATTTCTGATTTTCAAGTTGAACTATCATATTTATGTCTTTGGGAAAGTAACTATAAAGAAGCTTTTACTGTGCAGCTTGCAATCAAATGTAAGAGTATCCAATATATTCCAACTGAATCATAACAAAACAAAAATATAAAACATTCCCAGAACATGGACAACAGTGTTCAAACACACAACATGAATATTGCTTAGCAATCTTTCTTATAAAGGTAGATGGCAAAAAAAAAAAATCTAAGGAATTGTCTACAATGTTTTAATTTCTTGGCACAAAGTAAACTTTGTCCATTCTGGAAAGGTTTCAAAATAACAAGATACCTGAAACAACAGAAGATCGGCCCAAATTTTCAAAAGCTGAAAAATTGATGCAGAGTGCAAGTTCAAATATACCAGTAGGTCGTAATAATGAATTTTAAAATAGCTAAGTTGATGACCTTTGTAATGACATGCTGAATGGAAGGTTTTTATGACAACACAATTCTGTCAGGGTCCATATTCACAAACCATTTTTAAGAATATTCTTAGTATTACTCTTCAGGGTCCGTATTCACTAACCATTCTTAGGATTGTTCTTTGTCTTATTCTCCAAGATTTTCCAAATTTGAAAACAACACAACTTCTGATTGGCTAAACCAAAAGGTTTAGCCAATCAGGAGATGTATTACTTTCATATTTGGAAAAATCTGGTGAAAAAGACTGAGAAAGTTCTTGAGAAAGGTTGGTGAAAACGGACCAAGGATTTTCTGAATTTAAAAGTAACACACCATCTGATTGGCTAAACCAAATGGTTTAGCCAATCAGAAGCTGTGTGACTTTCAAATTCAGGAAATTCTGGAGAATAAAATAACTTCCTTAACAATGGTACATTGGTGAATACAGACTCAGGAATGGATACTAATACAGTTGCAATTACTCTAAACAAATAAGAACTTTTTGGTCTTTTACTTTTCATCTACTTCAAAGTTAGTTAGAAAATAATATCTATATTAACCCTTTAATTAATCGAACACAAAATTTTACACTTGTCCAAATCAGGAGCATCTGCAGACGCAGAATTATATACGAGGGCTGTTCGATATGTAATGTGTATTGTACCACAGCCCGATAACACTTTGCACGATTTTGTGGATGATGATACGCTTGAATAGCTCTATTCAATACCTTTCCAACGGTATAAACACAAGCCTTCAGCTCCACATAGTTTGAAACGTATAGTCATTTCAATAGAGCTAGTCGTTGACCACTGTTGTAAAAATGGTTGGGAAACGGATTAAGAATACTGAAGAAATTAGAGTTTATATAAAAGTTCGCACAAAACTCGGTCATTCAGTAATGCAGATTTTTACTGAATTGGGGGAAGTTTATGGGTCTGATAAGGTATCTTATGAGACAGTTCATAGTTGGAGAAAGAAATTTCTGACTGGCACAGAGTCCGTCAAAGATGCAGCAAAATCTGGCCGACCTGTGACTTTAACAGGCAAGGCAAATGTCTCAAAAGTCAGGGAAATAATTGAAAGTGATGGCAGATACACGATTCGTGATACTGCCAACGCTGTTGGCATATCGCTATCGCGGGTGCATTTCATTTTGAAGCATATTTTGAAAGTATGAAAGATTTCTGCCAGATGGATACCGTATATATTGACAGATGACCAAAAACGGGTAAGAGTACAAACCGCTAAGCAATTGCTCAAAATGTTTCCCAAATTCAATCAAAGACAATTTGCAAACATTGTTACTGGTGACAAAACATGGGTTCACTATTTCGAACCAGTAAGAAAAATTGGAAACAAAATATGGCTAACTAAACATGGTAGAAGGCCTGTAGTTGCCAAAAGAAGCACAAGCACAAAGAAGGTTCTTTATTGCATATTCTTCTCATGTGATGGTATAGCTGTACAAATTCCGGTGCCGAAGGGCAAAATTGTTACAGGTCCGTATTACCAAGATGTTATACTAAAAAAGGTCAAGAAATATTATCTTAAACGACGCCCTGTGTCAGGATTTAGGCATGTTCGTCTACTTCATGATAATGCTCCATCACATACATCTGAGCTTGTGAAGCAATTTTTGAAGTCAGAGAAGGTTACCGTCTTGCCACACCCACCATACTCTCCAGATCTACCCCCATGCGACTTTTTCCTTTTTCCAAAACTTAAAAAGTTCTTATCTGGTCGTCGTTACAAGTCCCGACAAGCCCTTGGCTCAGCCATCAGTCAGTGCCTCAGATGTCTACCTAAATCAGCGTACCGTGACGCATTTCAGAAATGGATTCAGAGATTGAAATTATGTATTTCAAACCGCGGAGAATACTTTGAAGGGATGTAATGTTCATCTCACTATTTGAGTCAAATGCTTTTGAGATATTGTACAATACACATTACATATCGAACAACCCTCGTAGTTGTGGCTCAAATCATAAGATGCATTTCTAACAAAACTGAAAACATTATGGGAAAGGAGAAAATATTTGGTCAAGGGTTATTAAATAACAACCACACTAGCATCATCTACAAAGTTTATATACAGGTAATAAGCTCTTTCTATGCTATTGTGAGTAAAAATTTATACACACATCACAACATAAACAGTTTTTCATTTTTCCTAACTATTTTTACTCATATTTTGAGGTATTTTTCTAGATGTTGCTTGTATTACATGTGCTGCTCACTCTTCAGTATTGCTGGAAACAAAGGTCAGCCCTTAACTCTTTACCAAACAATCCCGGGTTTTCACGACTCTGAGGAAGAAGCCTTTTGAAAACCTTGTGGGAAAAGGAGAAAATGCTGTTAACCAGCATTTTCTCCTTTTCCCACAATGTTTTCCACCCTTCCCAGAACAAATTTCAATTTTTGAGTCACATTAATTTTGTCGTCTGCAAATGCTTTCAATTTGGACCAGTCTAAAATTTTGTCGTTTGGTAAAGAGTTAAAGAACCTTTCCCAACATTTTAATTGCTTTTCTGGCCAGTGTAGATAAAGAACAGACAGCATAAAATATGCATTCTGGGTCCGTATTCACCAGCCATTCTTCAGAACTTTCTTCATCTTCTTCTTTAAGATTTTCTAAATCTGAAAGTAACACAACTTCTAATTGGCTAAACGAAATGGTTCAGCCAATCAGAAGATGTGTTACTTTCAAATTTAGAAAATTCTAGAGAATAATATGAAGATCTTTCTTAAGAATGGTCGGTGAATACGAACCCTGCTCTTTCATCTACACTGTCTGCATTGCTGAGACATAATCTGTACAATAGCAGCCATGAAATTGCATGTATTTGAGAAATACTGACACACAAACAAGGTATTTCAGTTTATATTATGTGCTCCAAGGGTTAGAGAAAAAATCACTTAAAAAGTTTTCAACAAGTAGGCATAACTGTACCTGAAGGGCTCCTTGACCTTCTACCATCTTTTGAACTTGATCTTGATGAAGGTCTCAAAATACCCTTTTTACTGTCAGCTGTTGAGGGCCTTGAGTCTGCTTGAAGCCCTTCTGCTGGGGATTGGGCTCTTTTTTCTGCAGATGGTGCTGGGGATTGAGCACCTGTAACAGTCAAGGACAAAGTGTTATGTTATGGACCCAAACATAAGGAATCATCATAACTTTATGAAATTGGTGCTATATTCAAATCTTTACCAACAGACAAAATTTTAGGCTAGACTAAAAGGAAGCAATGGCAAACTTCAAAGTAAATGCAGCTTATATGATATGATTCGTCCTTGAAAAGCTAGAAAACACTGGGGGAAAGGAGAAAATGCCAGTTCCTTTTCCCTTTTCAAAAGCCTTCTTTCTCAGTGTTGTTTATAAATTGGGGTTGCATGGTAAAGGGTTAAAACATGTTGTTCCATAAAATAATCAAATCATATGACAAAAGAATAGAAGGAACATCCCTAAAATCATACTGACTTACAAAATTTTCCCCCAAGTAGTTCGTAACCTAGGTACAAGTTCAGTTACTTTTGGTAAGATTTGATTTAGTTCAGACTGCATAGAATGTGCAGTCAGATCTGCAATCTTAACGGTCTTTTCTTATTTCTTTAGATTCTGCTTGCTTGAAATAAACATTACATACACAAACCTGACATTTGGTACTTGAACTTCTACATAGATCAAATGAAAACTCCAAACAAATTGTAAAAAGTATTTTTTTCTGGCAAAATTCTTCCAGTATCTATGCTGAATCAATTATTTATGCAAAAGTGCACTGAGTCGTGCCTTGCAACCTTAGAGTAACATGCAATTTTATGCAAAAGTTAAGGTAGTAAGAAATCTTTGCTGTTGAAGACGCCATAAGTTGAGTAAGCTAAAATTATTGTTATTATTAGAGCCATACAAATATGCTGAAAGAAATGCTTCATAGTACAGTGATTCTAATTCATAATGCTATCATAACTAATTACTATAACTATACATGCAGACGAAAATTTTGGGTAGAATTTGAAGAATGTAACATGAACTCTAATCAAAATAGTTATTGAGAACACTGTTGTAAAGAAAAGCATTAGTGCTTCTCACTAACACGATAGAGATCAAGAGAATTAAAGTAGAGAAGTGGGAATGACAGATAAAGAAGCCAAAATGAATTACAACTAATTACAATGTTGTAATTACAAGTGCATTGTATGTTACAAGATTCTACCAACTAACTTGTTGAAAACTTTTGCTCAAGTTTGATCAAGACTGGAGATTCTGTTTCAAAAACACATTCAGAATACAAAACACATAATGGCAGTCCAGACTCTTCTAATGGATTTCCTGCGAGATAACTTTGCCTTATGGTAATATTCTAACATGACTCATGTATTTTGGTCCATAAACACAGTGTAATGAAAGCATGGTAAAATAGACATTTTATATTAAGAGACGTCAGTCTATGTAAAGTAAGTTGCTTGTGGCTGTTCCATGTCTCTGTCCTCTGATAGCTTATCAATGAAAGTCACTTGACGTAAATAAATCGTCATTTTCCGCTACACGAACAAGGAGGAAAGAAAAACTGAAGGATTTACCGATATTAACTGTTTTTGATAAAAGTTGACAAAGATGGAACTATTTGAAATGTTACCAGTAAACATTTATAAATCTTGAGTCTTTTCATGTTGAAGTAAGATCAAAATTGGCTGTTGTTGCATTGGAAGTGGGGTTTGAAGTGACTGGAGTAATATTCAGAATATTTGAAGAGACTGCGACTCTAATGCTTGATGATACATTAATGGTTGTTCTGACTCATGTGCAAATTCTCTACAAAAAATTCAAAATGAAGCTGCCAGAATTGTAACTGGTCTTACCCGTTCTGTTTCCTTAGAAAACTTGTTCCTAGAATGTGGATGGCAATCTTTGAAAGACAGGCGGGAAACCCAAAAAATGTATTTTATGTATAAAGCCACTCATCAGATGATTCCCCAATACATTTCAGACTTAATTCAACCACTTATTGCGGATACTATGCAGTATGCCCTTAGAAACAATAGAGATTTAAGAAACATATCTACGCGCACTACAATTTCACAAAAATCTTGTATCCCTTCTTCAATATATATTTGGAATAACTGGAAAATGATAGCCTAAAGAATGTTAATTCATTTCAACTTTTAAAAAGATAATCTCAAGTAGGTTCCCATTACCCGCTGTTCCCACCTATTACCTTGAAGGCAATCGTTTTTTATCAGTTCTGCTTGCCCGGATTAGGAATAAATGCATGCAGTGGACTAAATTGTGATTTGTTTCATAACCACCTTCGTAATAGTCAGCTTTGCATGTGCTTGGTAGAACCTGAAGATGCTGAACACTATTTTTTCAGATGCAATCTTTTTGTTAGACAGAGACTACACAAGTCTTGTTTAAATCTATTCAGCACCTTAATCCGTTAAACCTAAATGATCTACTTTTCGGTAAATCATCCTTAACAACGAGAAAATTCAGAATTATTTGTATCAGTCCAGTAGTATATTCAACAAACTGGCCAATTTACTTGATATAGGTATATTTCGGAACGTTCTGATGTTTCTTTTTTATTATGCTCTCTCTGTCTGTCTGTCTCTCTTGTGCATTGTAATTAGTTGTGTGAACACTTGTATATTTACATTGCAGGGGGAGGGTCGACCTCTAAGTTGTAATAACTTGTGACCTAACCCCATTTCCATGTATATTTGAGGGAAAATAAATATGTTTAAACTAAACTATCTGCTCTTGTACACTTAGTATGAACTTGTTTTCCTTTGATCCAGAATTGGTCATGTTAGAATCAAAATAACCTTTCTATTGTGTTTATCATTCAAAAAACCATGGATGCGAGTTAAGAGGCACAATGAATAAACCACTTTGCCTATCACCCTCGTGGAATATTTATTGTGTCTTTTAACTCACAACCATTGTTCATTGAAAGATAAACCACGATAGAAAGAGATTATTTCTTAAATAGCTGCCAAAAGTAAACAAAGTAGTTGTTAAAATGCATTTCAACCATACCATTTAAAAGTATGGAAATTATTGTGAAGATGACAATCTGTTAATGTGCAGTCGGTCCAAGTGTTTGTTGCTGGTAGAGAAATTTACTTTAAAACTAGGTTAAAAGTTGCCAGATCACTCTATCTTTTGTTTAAGTTTTGCCTGATTTTGAAATTCATTTTTTTTTTGGTAGCAACAAACATTTGGACTGACCACAAATTTAGAAGAAAGGAGCATTTAATATATGTATGGATCAAACAATTATCCCTATATTTAAACATTGAATTTTTCTTCCATAAAATCTTAAAATAACTCATCAAAAATATCAAGATCTAAATTATTCTAATATACAAACATGCTCTGAGTAAGCATAAAATGATCTATGATCAATGTTCTTGTAATAGAAAAATTTGGTTTTACCAGCATGTTATACATGTATTTTAGGATGAAAAGTAAAGGATTTTATGAAGAGAATAGAATTCAGCTACAGTAATAGAGCTTTCATAAAGATCTGCCCTTGGTATTGCAAGATATTGCAATTGTGATGCTGTTTTGGTAAGATAAGGTACTGGTAGATCTTAAATCAAAACATACTTTTGCAGTTTGATCTTGATCTATACTGTATGCAAAAGGGCATTGTTAGAGTAAAAGTAAAGTTGCATAGTTGAACACAGGACTAACAAATTCTGACTAACACTTGACAAACATTACACTCATAAAATCCTGAAACTAAATTGCAGCTGATTGCTATGAAAATGCCCTTCTAAAACACAGATAAGAAACATGTATCAATGCTGAATATGTAAATAAGAAATTATCATTACAAATTTTTTATACCAAAAAGTTGCAGGAAACAAAGAAAATACTTTGTTGGAACAATTTCTCCTTTTATGCCAAGATGTTTTCAATTGGCTTGGTACAAAAGTAAAAATGTTTTGTGCAGGAAGTAACGAGGCAATACTCTTCTTACATCTTGAATTTTAAATTTAAACTCATTTTCAAAATACCTTAAAAACTTTCTGTATGAAATTAAGTGACAGGTCATTTTTGGGATGCATTAAATCATAATGAAATCTACACATTGAAAAAGACTAGCATAATGATGAATAAATTCTAAACAGTAAGCCTTTGAAAACTTGGGCAATATGTGATGTTTTATGTGGATAGTGTAGATCAAGATCGGACTACACAGAAGATACAGTTTCAATTATACATTTCATTTATCCTCATTATATATTTGAACGACCAAAGAATTTAGTCTGCAAACACCATACATGTCTTTTCAAGAAAAAAATGACATTACTTTTTCAAAACATCCACAAAGATAACCTAGTATACGATGGCAATTCCCTACTCATTGTCACTTTTGAACTGCCAAATCCAATGTTAACATTTATTAAACTTAAACATACATTTGTATTCATTTTCAGCCAGTTTTTTAACTCATTTCATCTTTATTTTATGAAACTGTAATCATTTTCGTATCTGCATGCCATATGTTGCTCTTGACGGTTGCAAGGATGCAAAGATTATGCCCGATAGAAAATGCATTTCACTTTGTTTAGGCCATCATGAAAATCAATGTTGTCGTTTCCGGTTTTAAATTGGAGACATAATCCTTGAGTTTCTTTATTCCTTACACCATATGTATCGGTAATTTATCCATGTTTACACACAATCAAGTTTTAACAGAGTTTTTTCTCTCTGTCTGTAAGGATGTATTGATATAAAATAATACGATACAGAATCTAGTTTTAGCACTCAGTTTCTAGTTACACATATAGAGTCTATAAAGTTAACATGCAGTGTCATGCAATAGTTCTAGAACAAACCATAGTGCATGCCTTTATTACAGATGTTTTGTTAGACAGGGTCTTAAAGCAATGAAAGAGTAAAATTTCCTCCTTTTTTTAATCATCTTGTAAAAATGTTCATACAGCTGAAAGATAGATCTTCTTTTAAGTTGTTAAAACAGAAGATTAATTTGGTAAAGCTATGTTCAAAGGATTTGTATTTTCAGTTTTGTTACTGTAAATATTAAGAAAAGAATTTCAATATTTAAAATAACAACACAAAATTTGAATTTATAAAGTCAGTAACTGGTGAAAAACTTCAAAGAATAACCTGCATAATAATTTTGTGAAGCTAATTATCTCATTTATTTAGCATCGAGCATGTATTATAAGATAAAAACTCATTACTTTTTTGAAATATTAAAAGGTAATTTATCAAAGGCATGTAAAAACCCTTTCTAATGAAAAGCATCTTCTAAATATTATTTTCTAAAGTCACTGCATGACTTGTGTGTCTGTTTGCCTGTTCTGTCCTTTCCACTTAGATTCTCAATATTACCAGCTGTTGATAGACTTTTCTCCTTTTTCCACAATGTCTTCAAAAGCTTTTTTTCTAAGGGCTGTTAAAAGTTTTGATTGTATGGTAATAAATTTATGGCATCTTGTTCTAAAATAACACCACCATCCCTTTCAGAAAAATTGAATTATTAGACACACAAGAATGAAATGACCATCTGATTCAATGTTACATAAAGGGTAGGAGGGGGAAGTCTACTTTAACCTTCATCAATCTCATCTGGGAATACAACTAGCAAATATAAAACATCGGCAGTTTAGTCAATATAATCATTTCATCATATGCAAAATTATGCCAAAAATGGTACAAAGCCAAGAAAAAAGACAAAAATATTATAGCAAAAGCTACTGCAATTGAAAAGTAAAAAAAAAACTCAAATTGTTTGTGCATTTGGTGTGTCAGAAGCTGATGTTAGAACCATAGGTAGCTCAAGAATAAGAATGCAATAAAAGGATTTAAAGTTTTTTCATTATAAATGAAATGCTGTATATCAAATTATGTATGTTAATCATTAGGTTATTGATTCAGCACACATTATAAACTAGAGCTGTCACTGAATGTGACTTAATACCCCCGCCAGCGCTTTGACAGAAAAAAGTGTGAAGTTCAAGGGGAGATAATTCCTCAACCAGGAGAAGTTGACACTTGAAAATTGTGACTTGCAAACCTTCAGTATATGATCAATATATGTGCAAAGTTTCAATACAATTGAAGGAAAACTGTAGGAGGAGTTTGCGACACCAAATTACTAGTATTTTGTACACAGACAGACACACGGACGGACACATGGATGGACAGACAGGCTGATTCCAGTATACCCCCAAAAACATTCCTTTTGCAGGGGTATAAAAAACAAAATAAAACATATAACATTAACCCTCGTATTGCTTAACCTGGATGTATTGCTCTTTTTGCAGTGTAGATCAAGACTAGACTGCAGAGAATGTGCAGCCCGATCTTGGATCTACTGTGTCCAATTCTTTGCAAGATATTCTGTCAAGAGCAAGGTGTATATTCACCAACCATTCTTAAGAACATTTTTAATCTTATTCTCAAGTATTTTCTAAATTTCAAAGTACTACAACTTCTGATTGGCTGAACCAAGTGGTTGAGCCAATCAGAAATAGTGTTACTCTCTAAATCTGGAATTACACTTTGAATGCAATTAACCCTTCACATTTAACTCGAGTTTTAACAACCCTGAAGGAGAAAGCTTTTGAAAACATGTTGGGAAAAGGAGAAATGTTGGTAAACAGCATTTTCTCCATTTCCCACCATGTTTTCTACCCTGTCAAAAAACTTCTGTTAATTCATTTCAAATTTGTCATCTGTAGATGTTTTCAAATCTGAACAGTCTAGATTCTGTCATTTGGTAAAGACTAAGATAAATTGGTGAATACGTACCTGGGTTTCAACTAGTAACAAATGCATGTTTATCTAAGCGCTGACTTAGAATGTCTACATTTCCTTTTGTTTTAGCATAACAAGAGTTAAAACTAGCTGTGTCAAACATGAGTTATAAGCAGTAATGACAAAACAATAATGTCTAATTTAGGTATTTAGGATAAATTCTAGAAATCATAATTGACATTTCATTAACTTGAACGTTGCCTCCATAATCAAACTAGCAGTAGACATCTTTCAAAGTAACATGATAAAATGGTTTCGATCCTAAAACCTTGACTGTACAAACAATAGTGTAGATCAACTTGAACTATGCAAAACTCACTGATTTTGCCTATGGCACTGAAATATGACAACATGTGAAAAAACACTGTGGCAAAAAATGAGAGATTACTTGTAGCAAGCTATTTCTCCTCTTGTCAATATGTTTTTCAAAACAGTTGTCTACTGCCAGACACAAAAATTGCCTGCAGGAGGTAATGGGTTTAAGTCTTTCCCAAACAACAAAATTTTAGACTGGTCAGAATTGAAAGCATTTGCAGACGATAAAATAAATGTGACTCAAAAATTAAAATTTGTTTCCAGAGGAGTAAAAATAAGGGTGGGGAAATGCTGGTTACCAGCATATTCTTCTTTTTCCACTGTGTTTTCAATAGTCTTTTTCATAAGAGTTTGTTAAAACTTGGGATTATGTGGTAAAGGGTTAAACAAAGAAGTACAGTATAAACATTCTGAAATAAAAAAAAAATGTTAGCCAATGAAAAATTATTATAACAAAACAAACATATTAGCAGTCATTAAACTAACCGAAATTATTTTAAAAAGTTAATGACCACATTAAAAATCTCAACTAGCCATATTAGCACTTTAAATCTATATTCAAGCCTTTTTTAATAAAATCTTTACGTTTTCCCTTTTTTCCTTTCCCCTTTTTCTTCTCACTGTCCCCTGACCCTGACGGCTGTTTTTTTCTCTTCTTTCTATCTGATTGAGCAGACGGAGGGTCAGGTCGAGGGGCAGGAGGGGGTGAGGAAGGAATAGGCGTGTCTGCTAGATCTGAGGTTGGGGTGTCACTTGGCAATGAATTGAATAAATCTGACTCAGCGCCTGATAAAACAAAATGGAATGTTAAGGCACAAAATAGAATAAAACCTGATAAGAAATGTGTTTTTTTCAGTAAAAGGACGTACATTTATGTGTAATATATAGAGTTTTTTATACTATATTTTACAAAACATCTTGGGCTTGAAAAATCATACTCTTTTTATTTGCATACACTACAGCAAAACTTTTTAGCTTTTTCCACCTTAGAATCTCATCAGGAGTCAACAATCATTTCAATCAGAGTTAAAGGACTTGCTATAAACTCATTTGGCTAGACACTAGATAGACACATTGTGTAAGCTGTAAATGAATAAATGTTCAGAGTTAATGCCATTTTCTACAGAATTTCAGCGATGTCACAACAGCCTATTCACCTATTTATCCATTCCTGGTATTTCTTTAACTAATGCTGTATAAAAATGCTGCATAAAACAATCTTCTCAAGTTGGTGGCTATGTTTTCACATACAAAGTTGAAACAAATATTCTGTGGTAAGGGAAGACAGGAGGCACATTTATTTTGTTGTCTTCATTTTGAGCAAGTCTGAAATTTTGCCATGTGGTGGAGGGTTAATGTCATGCAAGGAGAAAAATTACTTGCTACAAGCAACTGCTCCTGTCTGACAAAGTTTCCAATACCTGTCTACTGCTGGGGTGTGAAAAGTCACCTTTATGGTAATAGGTAAACATATTGTAATAGCAAAAGAGAAGTACATGGCAATGGGTATGGAATAAAAGAAGTAAACATGCTGCATAATTATAATCTGACTATTGACAGATGAATATAGTTTATATGAGAGTGACGCTTTTACAAAATGGGGCTTAATGCATCATCAAGTCATCATATAATTATAGGTCATATAAGCAAGACATTATATATAACCATGGATTATAAAATTCATCTTGTCAAACCATCAGCTGAATCATGAGGAAGACTGGTCCTTTGACATGCAGAAACTTGACAGATAGCAAAATCTTCTGACCCAGGTCAGCCTGCACAACTCATGCAGGCTGACCTAGGTCAATACTTTTTTACAGATGTATTAAACCCCCTTTTCACAAAGCATGATTTAAGAAGATTTGACCCATAACTAGACCTGTCAATTTTAGCTAAATAACTCCTTACCTACCAAAAACAAAAATCATACAGACTTGTCCCTATTTAAATCTTAAAGCCCCCTTTTGCAAAAGCATGGCTCATGTATATGCTACATTGGAGTATTCCACATACACTGACAAGAGAAGAAAGGAATAAAGGATATTTGATGTAGTGAGAGCAGAAAACAATGTGACACATGAAGAAAGTGCAGATTTTTGAGCAGTGACCCTATTTGCCAAAACACTCATGTATGCTGTTTGTGGTAGATGTATGAATAACTTTCTCAATGAATTAACCATTTACCTCACAATCCTAAGTTTTAAAGACCCTGAGAAAGAAAATTTTTAAAAACATTATGGGAATAGCAGAAAATGCTGGCAACCAGCATTTACTTTCTTTTCCGACAATGTTTTCTACTCTATCAAAGACAAATTCCATTGTTTGAGCCACATCTAAATTTTCGTCTGCAAATGCTTTTAATTTAGACAAGTCTAAATTTTTGTTATGTGGAAAAGTAACAGACTTAGCATTAAAAGTAAAGTAAACAGTGAAAATGGGACAGGATAAATATAGGAAAGGATAAAAATTTAAGGAAAAAAAAGAAATATCACAATAAGTCATGACTGATTTATCAAATGATTTAAATATTGTAGGAAAAAGCATGCAGCTCATGATAAAGTAAAAATACTAATAGATCAAGACAGTTCTTATATTGCAAAGTGCAGGTATAATTTTTAACCTTTGACTAAGTATGCGCAAAAATGTGTTTTAAAGATGCTTAGACATAGACTTGATGACATCAACATTATTTCTCTTCCAAAATTTGATTCTGAGGCATCTTTAGCCCTTTACCAAAAAAACCCATGTTTTAACAATCCTGAGGAAGAAGCCTTTTGAAAACATTATGGGAACAGGAAAAAATGCTGGTAACTAGCATTTTTTTCTTCTCCCACCATGTTTTCTATCCTATGACAGACAAATCTCACCATTTGAGCAAGAATTAAATTTTTTGTCTGCAAATGCTTTCAAATTGGACCAGTTTAAAATTTTGTCTTTTGATAAAGAGTTAAAGAGCGAGTAACTTCAAGGATTAATATAATCAGAACTGTTTAGAAAATTTACTGGCATTTTGACCATGAATCTACAAATAATCTACTACAATGTTTGTGTCAGGTCCACCAAATTTTTCACTCATACTAGTGTTTCTCCTTTCACCACAATGTCTTCATGTACATTCAAGTATCGTTCCCTGATTCCACTTGATTGTCCACATCTTACATGGATACCTTCATATTCATCTGCAGCAAATTTGTTTTAGGATGATAACTGAAGGGAGAGCACCTTTTACAACTATACTTGCCTTTGCAGCCAGTGTAAATCAAGATCAGACTGCACAAAATATGTAGTCTGATCTTTGATCTACACTGTCTACTTTGTTGAGGCATTTTCAACAAGAGCAATTTTGAAATTGTAATTATTTAGGTTTATTTCTAGACTCCAAATGTCTGTTGGGTGTATTTAGCACTCTATGGATTATAAGCTATATAATTTACTGAGATTGGATCTAGGACTTTTAGCATGGACAGAATTTAAATCTTGGAAAGACATAAGTACATATACAAAATAAGTAGAGGGATGTGAAATAACAGAACATTTACATTTGCAGACAGTATAGCAGAAAGACAATATATAAATAAAGATAGAGTCTACAACTATACGAAGCCAAGGACAGTATATATAGATGTACCTTTCTTGATTATGGTGGTTGTATTTTTGGCTAGTATAAATGGAATATTAAATCATGTTAATACAATACATTGTGCCTTAAAAGTTTTTCTACTGACTTATGGCTGAAGTAAAATTGAAGTAAAAGTTAATTTGGTTTTCATGGTAGTATTTGAAACATGCAATATAAGCCAGTAATCCCACTTCTCCTGTATATTGTATATTCTCCTGTATATTGTATAAATGTTATTTAAATTTCACTAAAAAATAAATCTATTGACAACACTTATAAGTAAGTAAATGATATCTGATGCAAGTTTGTAATAAGAATTATTTTCTTTTAACTTTACATAGATCTGGCACTACATAGCTATATTCTAGTATCAAGTTTGAAATTCAAATTCTTCATACCTAAGGGAAAGGATCACTCCTAACAGTATCAAACTAACTCTTCACCAGCCTGCTACAATATTTTCTAATGAAACAAAAACTACCCTGGAAAACCCTCTTCTATATGCAAGCTACCAAACTGGCATTGAATTTAAGCCCTCGGAATACCCTAAGATCAATTTTCATTTTCAACACACAACATGCATATCATATTCTTAAACACAGTCCCTTTGAAAAATCAACTGAGACACTTTAAAAAAAGGAGTTTACATGACAAATTTTTTTCTAACCACAAATGAAAGTGCCTGACTTTAGTCAAAATACACTTAATGAATACCTTAATTTTTCATATTTTTCGCATATAACCAAAACAGAAATGAGTGTTTTTCTTACCACAAATGAAAGTTCTGAACTTTAGCCAAATTACACTTAATGAATACCTTAATTTTTATATAATATGGATAAAACCAAAACTAAAAAGAATGGAAAAAAAGACATTAACATGATCCTGATATCTGTGAAAGGTTACAGACAGTTAGATTTCAACTTTGTGACATATTTGTTGACACAACTCAAACTGTCAAACCTTTGATTCAATAATGTCACCATTTTTCTTCACTAAGTTAGACCTAAGACTTTACCTGATCTTTCATCTGATACTGGACTCATCCTGACAGCCTCTTTCTCATGTTTTGGAATCATGCCTTTGAAAAATGGGTAGGGGTCATCCCAAGGTATGGCAGAATGTTCTAGCCCCTCAATGTCTTTGGTAATGATGAATCCATTGGCATCAGTTGTGGCCAAGTCCATAGATTCAAAAACAAACTGTTTAAACGCTCTGTCAATTTCTGAAACATTTCATAAGTTGAAACTAATCATGTCCCAATGACATGTCATGAAATAAAATAAGAGCACTGCCAACGATCAGCTAAAGTTGCTTTATTTTCAGTGAAAATTCTAAGTCGAATAAGGGGCATAACCAAGTTAAATATACTTTGATGGTTATCTGCTCTTATGGTGTGGGTTCCCCTTTTGATACTTAAGAATTTGTCCAAGTTTGACGTTTACATCTTCAGAAATAACAGAGATATTATACAATGTCAAACTTTATAACATGAAGTCAAAAAAGGGTGTGTCAAAAATATTTCGATGGTTTCCTGCCCGTATGGGTTTCCCTTTTGATAGTTAACAAATAGTTCAAGTTTGAAGTTAATATCTTCAGTAATCACAGAGATATTATAAAATGTCAAAATTTTTGCAAAACTACAAAAATGCAGATGATGATGCCAGGGCTTCCATAATACAGCTGAGCTATTAAAGGTCTTGCAAGTGTTTTCAAAGGCTGTTTTAGGTGACATATAATTTATAATAAAATACTATTTGTCATACAAAACAATTACAACAGGAATAAAGTCGCAAAAGAAGAAGTAGATGATGATGATTTATGCAATGGAAATTAGATATTGACAGATCAAAACTGTTTTTGAAAGATGCTCAAAAACTCTTGAATTTACGAAATATGTTAGCAATGGCTACATTTTTCTGTTTGAGTCAGATAAAAATCAGCCATGCTCTGTGAAAAGGGGTTTTAATGCATCTGCAAAAAATATTGACCCAAGTCAGCCTGAGTAGGCTGACTTGGGTCAAAATTATTTGCTTTTGGTCAATATTCTATATGTCAAAGGACCTTTCTACTGCATGATTCACTTGGTTGCATTACAAATTGGATTTTATGGATCCATAATTATGTGACAACTTGCTTGGTATAATAAATCAAGGCAATGCATTTACCCTTTTCCACACAATCCCGAGTTTTAACGCCCTTGAGTAAGAAACCTTTAGACATAATGGGAAAAGGAGAAACTGCTGGTAACCAGCATTTTCTCCTTTCCCAACAATTCTTTCAACTTTATCAAAGACAAATTCTATCATTTGAGCCACATTCAAATTGTCCACTTCAAATGCTTTAAATTTGAACAAGTCTACAATTTTGGTAAAGAGCTCAGCCCCCTTTTGCCAAAGCATGGCTAAATGATTCATGCCCTTTTGCTTTTCATGTTTTAACCCTTTACCACACAATCCCGACTTTTAATGACCCTGAGAAAGAAGCCTTTTGAAAACACTGTGGGAAAAGGAGAAAATGCTGGTAACCAGCATTTTCTCCTTTTCCCACAATATTTTCTACCCTTCCAACAACAAATTTCAATTTTTCAGCCACATTTATTTTGTCATCTGCAAATGCTTTCAATTTGGACTGGTCTAAAATTTTGTCGTTTGGTAAAGAATTAAACAAACAAGGGAGGACTGTGAGCTTTACAATTAGTACCTGATTGAGATAGGCCGTCTGTAGCAGCAAAATGTATCAGTTCCTGTAGTCTGGCTGCTCTTTCCCTGGCTACAGCTGATGTTGGCCGTGGGAAGTCCATTAATGCATTGATCTTGAGCCTTTTTAACATGTCACTTTCTGTCTTCTCTGGGTTAAAGTTGTACATGGGTTTTAGGTGATGAGTTCTTTGAGTAATTTCATCATGAGGGTTCATTAATAGGGGTTGTTTTAATTCTTCTGGGGGTCGCTCTGGGAGGGTCAACACTTGAGCAAGGGCCTGAAATATTTGGTGCACACTTGGAATTACTTTTTTGTAAATACCTTTTTATTTTATGTAAGAAAAAATGAATGGTAAAAATGGCATGCCAAACAGGTACAGTATTTAGCACTTTTTCAGTCCTGTACCACACAATCCTGACTTTTGACAGGACTAAGCAGAACTAAGCAGAACACTTTTGAAACACTGTGGGAAAAGGAGAAAATGCTGGATACCAGCATTTTCTCTTTTTCCTACAATGTTTTTTTTATATTCTTTCAAAAACAAATTTTAATTCTTGAGTCACATTTATTTTGTTGTCTGCAAATGCTTTATATTTGGACAAGGCCAAAATTTTATTGTTTGTTAAGGAGTTAAAAGATCACCTGGTTTTACAATCCTGAAGAAGAGGGCTAGCATTTCACCCATTCCAACAATGTTTTCTGTCCATTCATGGTTAAATCTTTATTCTAACATGACATGTGAATTCAGCTCTATAAACACAGTGCAACGAAAGTGTGGTAAAATATATGTCATTCTATGTAGAGCGACGTCATTCTGTATAAAGTAAGTAAGTTATTTAATGGAATATAATCTGCATCCGCGTTTTCACTCTAAGTATGAACTTGTTTTACTTTTATTAAGAGTTGTCATGTTAGAATTGAAATAATCTTCTTTCTATCGTGGTTTATCGTTCAATAAACCATGTTGTGAGTTATGAGGCGCAATGAATAAACCACTCAGGCTATCGCCCTCGTGGATTATTCATTGTGCCTCATAACTCACAAGCGTGGTTTATTGAATGATAAACCATGATAGAAAGAAGATTATTTCTTAATTTGAATCACATTTTATTTATTGTCAGCAAATGTTTTCAGGTTGGACAAAGCTAAAATATTGCAGTCTTGCACAGAGTTACCATAGATAATATTTGATAATACTACTCTTTTAAAAGCTTACATTATGTTCATCTTCAGTAAGGGCTAGCTTGAATGCCAGAGAACTCAGATGATTGGCTAGCTCGTTGTTGAGGCCATCTTGTCGTTTAGGAGGCTGTTGCTCACTAGGTGGCTCTTTATTCTCTATACTTGCATTTACCTGAAATAAATAAGCACTGTAAATCTAGGCTTCAAGACGGGTAATTCTAGTACCAATCCTACGATGTTTTAGTACTTAACCCTCTGAGAAACTTCACAAAAACCTTTTACCACATGACAAATTCTAGACTTTTCAAAATTAAAAGGATTTACAGATGACAAATTATATGTGGCTCAAATGATGGATATTGTCTTTGAAAGGTAAGAAAACATTGTTGGAAAAGGAGAAAATGCTGGTAACCAGCATTTTCCCCTTTTCCAATAATGTTTTCATGAGCCTTTCTCATCATGGTTGTTTACATCTGTGACTGTATGGTGAACGGCTAACTAATCAGAATACATGGCCTAAAAATCAAGATTTGTTCAATCAACATATTTCAAATGCCTACCCTCCAAAAATCAGTTCAAGTAAAACAAGGTGTTTCATCATTTCCGAAATCACATTCATACAATAAATTAATCCTGGCTTAATATTATATATATGAGCCATGCTCTGGCAAAAGGGAGCTTATTGCATTTGCCTGATGCAAGATACCAACCAAGTCATCATATGATTATTGATCCATAATGCCCATTTTGTCTAACAACTAACTGAATCATGAGGTAAACTGGTCCATGGACATGCAGAAAAATGACAAAAAGCAAAATGTTTGGCCCAGGTCAGCCCTGCACCGAGCGTGCAGGCTGACCTGGATTGATACTTTTAAAGATGCATTCACCCTTTACCAAACAATCCCAGGTTTTCACGACCCAGAGAAAGAAGCCTTCTGAAAACATTGTGGGAAAAGAAGAAAATGCTGGTAACCAGCATTTTCTCCTTTTCCCACCATGTTTTCTACCCTTCCCAAAACAAATTTCAATTTTTGAGTCACATTAATTTTGTTGTCTGCAGATGCTTCCAATTTGGACTAGTCTAAAGTTATGTCGTTTGGTAAAGAGTTAGGCCCCCATTTCAGAGCATGACTCATATAATAATTCAAAATAATTCAACCTTTACAATACAAGCATATCTCTGCAGTTGGAAAGTTTTCCTCTAGGAGTCTACAACTTTGGAAAGCATTGTGGCAAACAGAGAAGTTACTCAGTACAGGATATTTTCATTTTCAAACAATATTGTTAAATCTATTAGTCTATTATCACTCTTGATTTATCTTAGTTATCCTTATCCTACAAGAATATTTTCAAAGTTGTCAGTGATAAATTTTAAACTTTGAGTTAACTGAACAAGCAAAAGGTAAAACAAAGACAATACCTGTTCTATCATACAATGCATCATCAGAGGCACACTAGCACTTTCTTGAGGCACACAGTTCATCAAGTCATTGTAGTACCTCATGTCTACTTGTGGTGTTTCCATTTCCCCAAGGTTTAGAGACAGGGCACTCCCTAATTGTTGACCAGCTGGTGTAGGTGCCACTGATACAGGCCCTGACTTGTCTCCTTCTGGAAATAAAAGTTAAAAAAAAAACATAACATTATTTTGGCAATTCTCATCCTATCACACTTTAACCAAATATAAATTTTTGGAAAACGCATTGCTGAAAGTATCTATAGACAACAACTTTAAAGTAATGTGAATGATCAGATTTGTCTTTGAAATGGACAGAGAACATCTTTGCTGAAACAGAAGTAGATTTTCAAAAGCGTTATTCCTCAGGATCATACATGTAAAAGCATGGGTTTTCATGGTAGAAGGTCAACTTATCACCAAACATGTGAATTTCCCATAATTTCAAACTGGAAACCTCTCTCAAAATAACTAAGAAATGTGAAGACATAAAATGTAGAGATAAACTAGATGTAAATCAAATTATGGCTTACTGGAAAATTTTCAGTATGATTTGTCAAATATTTTCCATGGTTATACATGTGCTGAGATTTTGTAACCTGTTAGCCAAAAATGTGCCTTATCAAATAAAAATGATAATACATTTTAACCCTTTACTGCACAGTCCCGAGTTTTGTAGACCTTGAGGATAAGACCTTTTGAAAACATTGTGGGAAAAGGAGAAAATGCTGGTTACAAGCATTTTCTCCTTTCTTTCCACAATGTTTTCTGCCCTTGTAAAGATGACTCCTATCATTTGGACCACATTTGGGTTATTGTCTGCATAGACTTATGATTTGGACACATCCAAATTTTTGTCATCTGGTAAGGGGTAATAAAACAATATGCAGTGGCTCAGTGTAAGCCATCTGCTTATTATTTAGTGATCTTATGAGGCTTTCCTTGTATGTGTAGATTTTTTTTGAAGCATAGTCGAGTTCTTTGTCATAAGTAAGACATGTACTTTAAATTTACTGAAAAGAAATTTTTTGTCAAAATCTAATCATGGACCACCTAAGAGTGCTAAAATGCAGTAATCCTAAATCACAAAATCCTTTCAACGATCCTGAGAAAGAAAGCCTTTAAATACATTGTGGGAAAAGGAAAAAAATGATGGTAACCAGCATTTTCATTTTTTCTACCCTTCCAAAATAATATCGATTTTTTTAGCCACATTTGTTTTCTTGTCTGCTTTCAATTTGGACAAGTATAAAATGTTTTTGTGCTGTAAAGAGTTAAACTTACCACCTCCAGGAGGCATGGTAGATGTTGCTGTTCCATACACAGGAACCTGCATCAGCTTTAGATTCTCTAGATAGTTCAGCCACTGTCTCTTGGCATCAAGTAAGTCATAAATCATACATGCTATATCTTCAAATAAAGTAACTCCAAACTGGGCCTGCAATATTACATATATCACTCCTGTCCATATGCAATTAATCAGACATGAATTGAAATAAATCTATTAAAACATGTAAAAAGTTTCATTATTTCTTTATTAAGGTTTCAGCTTGCACCTTTATCAGGATGTTTCATCTTTTTTTTTTATACATCATATATACAATATCTACAAATAAAGTCACTCTAAACTGGGCCTGCAATGTTTAAATATATCATTTCTGTTAGTAAGCCATAAAACATGCATGTTGTATTCTCAAATATTGTCATTCAAAACTGGGCTTCCAATTTTAAATTCATCATTTCTGTCTGTAGGTCATAATATCCATAAATAATACATGCGATATTCTCTTTTCTTCCCCCCCCCTTATCTTTCAGAAAAAGTTTAAATTTATTGTATCTGTTAGCAAGTTTAATTGAGCAGCCTAGATAATGTTTTATCATTATCATGTCTGTTTAACTGAGCAGTCTAGATAATGTTTTATCATTATCATGTCTGTTTAACTGAGCAGTCTAGATAATGTTTTATCATTATAATGTCTGCATGGCTGTTTTAGCCAGTAATTAAATTAATACAACTGACTACAGTAGACCCCTATTTCTATCAAATAACATCAACTCACCCTTTGTTCCTGGTCCTCAAAGTTTTCTGGAACAAGAAGGTTCTTCACCTCATAATCCTTCCTTGCTATGTCATGAAGTTTGGCTTGTTTCTGTAAAACTGGACTTAAGTCTTTCCAGAAAGCTTTCAGCTCCTTCTGCAGAGCTTCTTTCTCTTCTTTTGCCTGTTCTTCCAGGGCTAAGAAAAGAAATAGAGTAAATTTATGAGCCCTGCTCCGGCAAAACGGGGCTTTATGCATCTCCGTAATGTATAATACCAAGCAACTATTCTCAGAGCAATGCTCATTTGGATGGTAAATCAAATTGGTACCACCAAGTTTTTGTGACATTTGCTGCAAAAGGAGTTTTTCTTTTGCTTGGTATACTATTGCAACGAATTAACAATAAGAATGATATTGGAATGGTTTGACAGGCTTTGAAATGCTCTTTAGGGCACAAGAGGGAAACATATCATATAAATAATCTTAAAGTAATCATTTATATGAAAAAAAAAAAACATTATTAGTTCAGAATGGCACTTTCTGATGGTTCAGACAGGGTTCATTGCTACCATTTGATAAAGCTGTATGCCAAAGAAAGTTACATTTGACTAAACTATTTGAGCCAAGCTCTGGCAAAAAGACAGGTTAATGCATCTCTAGTATACATAATACTAAGCAAATCATCACATAATTATGGAAGTATACAATCCATTTTGTCTACGATTGAATGAATCATGAGGTACAATGGTCCTTTGACATGCAGAAATTTAACCCATAGCAAAAAGGTTCGGCCCAGATCAGCCTATGCCGGCTGACCTGGGTCAATACTTTTTGCATATGCATTAAGCCCCCTTTTACAGAGCATGGCTTATTTGTTGCTTTACAATTGTATTTTCAAAAGAGTACAGTTATACAGTTACTGATGCCTTCTTATGTAATTTGCCACAAAAATTTTTTCATTAAATATTATTTATTTATGTGAAGTATAGTTCAAACAGTTTATATATGTATATCTCTTTTCTTTCAGTATTATTCTTGAAAATTGTATTTCATTTAGATATACAACTAAGTCTGGTGGCCATTACCAGATAAAAAAAAATTTACTGTAGTACATGTACATTGTGTTTTGCTCCGACAGTAGACTTTGACACACATGAAAATTATTGTTGAAAACAATAATACTACTGAATTATACCTTCCATCAAATATAGTTCTCATGATCTGTGTCACTTGTACTAGCTAGTAGCATCTCTAAAATAGCATGGTAATGATAAAGATTTCAAACAAGCCCAAATACAAGCACAAATAGTTAACTGGCAAACTTGATATAGTTTCAAACTTGCATGAAAATGATATTAACTCGTTCTAGTCAGCACTTACACTTAATAGGCCTATCAGGCCATCATATATGACTACTCATATATGTATGTAGTTTTACCAAGGCATCCTTGGGAGCTCAGTGGACATTATACATACACATAGGTTATGAAATATGGCATTTATGCGATGGATGATACAAGGACAGCATTGAATAAATGCAACTTAAAACAAACCGACCTCTTGAAATATACTTCCTAGAACCATCCTGACACCCATATTATAATGGTCACCTTCCAGATAGTGAGCAACAGAAAAATTCATTGTTATGTCTTTATGGAGGTGAGGTTAGGATGTTTTTATCAGAGAAATGGAGATGAGTTCTAATCCAAAACCAGACATAAAAACAAATCTTGCTCTTTATTTATTTGTAACAACACATGCCCTATTCCAATGCAGACCAACTTTTAACTTTGATGTGTCCAAAAACCATGTGAACCAAGACTACAACATTCTGTGATCCACTTGGGTCCATATTCACCAGCCATTCTTAAGAACACAGAGATTTCTAAATTTGAAAGTAAAACGACTTCCCATTGGCTAAACCATTGCTAATCAGAAGTTGTTACTTTCAAATTTAGAAAATCTTGGAGACTAAGACTAAGAACATTTTACCCTGGTCCACATATATTTGCACAACTTCAACATGTGTGTTATCATCACAATCAAGAGTTATTCTCTTTATATAAGCCACTGACCCCCAACGATCAACATGAAATACAAACATACTTTGTGATTTTCCTCCATAAACATGAGCCTCAATTTCAGAACTTATACAATGACAGCCAAAGAAAAATAAGCTCATTACTTTATATCGAAGAGAAGGTCATCATGTACATAGAGGAAAATATCAACTTACGAATGGTTTGCATTGATAGTATAGAGGATGTAAGTTGTGATGTTTTGGACATGGACAGTGAGGACAATTTCGCCCCTGGTGTGTTCAAAGATACTGAATAAATAAATGAATAAAAAGTAGAGGAACTGAAGAATAAAGTAAAGAAAAACCTATACAGGCAAAAATAAAAAAAAAAAAAAACCTCCAGAAGACAAAATAGTAAAATCTATGCACATCTATATGAGCCATGCTCTGTGTGAAAAGGGAGTTTAACTCATCTGCAAAAAATTATAGACCCATGTCACCCTCGCAGTCTGCACAGGCTAACATGGATCAAAAGCTTTAGCTATTTTTCAATTTTATGCATGTAAAAGGATCATTCTACCTGCATATCCACTCAGTTGTCATACTAAATGGATTTTTATGGATTCTTAATTATGTGGTGTCTTGCTTGGGACATGTAAAAAGCATTATGGAAATGAACTTAGCCCTGTTTCATAGAGCATGGCTCATATATAATTATAAATTAGTATTTATGGCATATATCATACATGTATACGAGCTCGTACACATGTAATGTAATATTATTGGTCCTGTTCTGTGAAAAAGTTGTTGAATGCATCTGCAAAAATAATTGACACTACAAAGATGCATTAATCTTCTTTTCCCAAAGTGTCGCTCATAATATATTACAAAAAAATTACAGGTATAGCTAAAGAAAAAAGGAGTAAATTTAGGCCTGACAGGCTTTAATATTGACAAAGAATCAATAAATAATGGTACTAAGATGATATCATCTAATAACTTATATATACAGTAAATAAGATGAAAACTCTTTGGTTTAGTGCAGTGAACAGTTCTTGGAGACATACTTTCAAGCATTGCTCCTTTTTCTACAATGTTTTCCATATTGTTCAATTGAACAGTTTTCTTCCCTTCAATCGAGTCAACTTCCGACACTTCCACTTATTTCTTTTTGGTATGCCTTTTAGGTGCCTTTGTGATAATTGATTTACTGACCAATAATGGTAAACAAAATTAATGTAAATTATATCACAGGCTTTATATCATTGAAACTCCACTGATCTATAACGAAACACCAAATTTTTACTGGTCAATTATCGAACACGGTTTTTGAAAATAACACATTGGCCCATCACCTCTATATCCTATATAATAATTCAAGTTGTGAACATCTACAAATTAGAGCCGATAAGCCAATGTGCTATTTTTAGTAAGCAATGAAAGTTTCTGTATTCTGTGATAGACCAATGGAGTTTCAGTGGCCTATGGTTGCATCTAAATTCATCTTTTTAATGCTTTACCAAACAATCCAGATTTTAATGACCCTGACAAAATAAAAATGCTTTTGAAAATATTTTTTTTAAATCTTTTTCAAATTTTTATATGTTTTCAAATATGTCTAAGACAAAACCCAACATTTGAGCCATAAGGAATTTGTCGTCTGTAAATGCTTTCAATTTGGACAAGTCTAAAATTTTTACTTTCAGTAAAGAGTTAACACAAACAAAGCTGTCTTAGCCTTACAAAAGTATGGAACAGCAATCAACTTTCTCCCTAAAATACAGTTAAAAAAGAGAAATGTAATGTAAAAAGAATGGGTTACTAGCCAATAAAAAAGAGTCTTAGTACTGAATCTAAAACACATGTACCTTTGAGTTCTTCCTTCGTTTTTTTAGGCCCTTTAACTAGACAGTAGTAAGGAAGGATCAAATTTTAAACAGACCAATAAAAATTCTATAAAGCATACAGAGCTGCATTATTATTAGAAATAATAGAGTTTAAGGACTATTATTTTGTTGGCATAACATTATCTGAACATAGCAAGTCATTACTGTAAAACAATGAAATTAAAATCAATTTTATGAAATTCATTGCCATAAAAATATAAATGATTAATGTTTCCATTTGTGTGACAAAGAGTTTTTTAAAAAATTTGTGAGGATACGAGCAATTGCTTGTAAAAGGCAATCACTCCATTTCCTGTATTCTTCTTTCATGTTATACATAAAAGACATGCTCCTTTCTTTCAAATACTTCTTCTTTGTGTCACTTGTTTAACTCTTTACCACACAACACTGTTTTGGACTTGTCCAAATCCAAAGCCTGCAGACAACAAATTAATTGTTGCTCAAATGATTGGATTTACCCTTGAAAAAGTAACACACATTGTTGGAAAAGGAGAAAATGCCGGTCACCAGCATTTTTCTCCTTTATCAAAGATGTTTTCAAAATGTCATCTTCCTCAATGACATCAAATCTCAGTATTGTGTGGTAAAGGAGTAACTTCTGTTTAGCCTATAATTAAAATCATGGGCTAATACCAATTATAATACGAAGAAACAACAAAAGAAAGTATTCATCAAAAATGCAGACAGAAGAAAGTATAGTTACTTGATAAGGAAAAAATGTAACATCAAAAGAACATTGTAAACATAATTCAACTTTTGAATAAACATGGAAAGTTTTAACTCTATACCAAACAACAAAATTTTGGCCTTAAACAAATTGAAAGCTTTTTCGGGGGACACATTAAACGTTCAAATGATGGTTTCTTTTTTTAATGGGGTCAAAAACAATGTGTGAAAAGGAGAAAATGCTGGTTACCAGCATTTTCTCCTTTTCACACAATGATTTCAAAAGTCTTCTTCAACAAGACTATTGAAACTTGGGACTGTTTGGTAAAATAATCAACCATGAAACTTGAATATGACAACAAACATTAACAAAATATCTCGACAAGGAAAAGAATAATATACTAAAGTACAAATTGAAAACATGGCACAATTCATAAAAGAAAAATAGCTTTTTTCTCTTTTAGGACAGTAAGAATTTAGCACTGTACCTTAACCTTGGTGCTTTGTGGACAATGTAGATTATGATCAAAATGCACAGTCAACAGTAAATATTCACCAACTATTCTAAATTGATTCCATATTCTGAATTCTAAGACAAGCAATACGAAAGACTGAAAAGAATCTAGATCTCTGCCAATCATATAGCTAGTCTTGAAATATAGAATATCATGTGTTGACCAATTTAGTCTTGAATTATAGGATATCATGTGTCAGCCAATCAGGTGGCTTTTCTTGGAAACTTGAATTACATATTAGGAAGTATTGTTTGCGCTGAAAACTCTGATCTTGAATCTGGGTCCATATTCACCAGCCATTTTTACCGGTTGTCTTTCTGAGATTTTCAAACTTTGAAAGTAACACAACTTCTGATTGACTAAACCATCAGAAATTGTGTCATGTTCAAATTTAAAAAATTCTGGAGAATAAGACTAAGCATGTTCTTAAGAATGGTTGGTGAATACAGACCCTGCACTGTCTTTCATTTTGTGACAACATCAGTAAAAACATCTATTTCAGTTTTTTTGTGGTCCAAGAATTTGGAGCCTAAAGCTTTAAAGTTTGGCTTCTGTACTGTAGAAAGCTACAGGTGTGTAATTAATTTCTTGTATTTAGCTTTCATTTTTCATAATTTGGAAATCTTAAAAAGTCGAGTAAATAGCTGTATTACAGGTACTCATACTCAGATTATTGAAATTAACTAAAATAAAGTAGCTTTGCATGCTGTATTATACATGCAGCCTTTGCTTGGTGTCATATTTTGTGAACTGCAAAAACAAATAACTAATAAATATTGAACATTTTAGCCATGCTATTGAAAAACTATCCTTACATAATAGAGCTGCTGCTTTTTTCTTGGCTAGAGAAAAGACAAACACAACAACATCAAGTTCAAGAAAAGCTTCATAAACGTATAAAGGCACAAGATGAAAAATAAGGTACAGTTTCAGAATGTTCTGTCTGATCTTGGATCTATACTGTCTGCTGTTTTGTAAGAAATTCTGACTAAGTATTTTCAAAGTTGCTACATTTAGGTATTTTCAGTTACTAAATATATTCATTTCATTCATTTGATGTTCAAAATGCAGACATTAGTTCGAAATTGTTTTATGTATGAAAAGGTATACATTGACTAAAAAAGTATGCTATTACAGATTTCTTTGATTTCTTTTTTCACTTAATCTGCATGATTTTTAACCCTCTTTAAGAAAATGGAAAGAAAAGAAAAAAATGATGAGGGCATAGCACTTTAAGAGATTTAAAGAACTTGTCTTATATATGGACATCAGGTCTCATGAAACAATCTGGTTTGTTTTGGTTATCACATGTAACATGATGTGCTTACACATGCTGTAGAACTAAACAACATTAGGTTCACTTGCTGAAGTACAGTAAAACTTACATTAAACACAATCTGCAGGAAGCAATAGCCTGAGATTGCCAACCACTGTGTAAAGTTTCTTACTCTAAAATCTACACCAAAAGGACACTTCAATTAACTGTTTACCACACATTCCTGAGTTTTAACAACCCTGAACAGGAAGGCTTTTGAAACATTGTTGGAAATGGAGAAAATGCTCATAACCAGCATGTTCTCCATTTCCCACAATGTTTTCTATCCTATCAAAGACAAAAATCATGCTTTAAGCTACATTTAACTTGTTGGGTTCAGATGCTTTCAGTTTGGTCTAGTACAAAATTTTGTCGTATGGTAAAAAGTTAACATTTCCAGCCTCATCCAATCTCAGATTAGACAATGATGAGTGCTTTACTCATTTGCAAGATACAACATTTGAAACCACAGTTATAAAAAGAGTAATTAATCTTTTCATACAGTTCCCATTACACTGAGTAATATTCCTTTTGTGTAAAAGGAGTTCAACTCTACCCCCTCATCTTATCCCATTTATATCAAGTTCTGGTAACTGGCTTAAAGACTAGACTACTTATGTATGTTTCCTGTGACTGTAGCTTAATGCAGGTTTGAGTTTGTGCAAAATTAGAAAGTGCAGCTGTGTAAAAGAGTTCTTCTCTGTTTATTTAACCTACCTAGGGTCTTTTCATCTTTTTCTATAGGTTGTTCATCAGTGTTGGATGGCTGAAATCTCTCATAGTCCTGGGAATTTAGACAGATAACTGAGGACACATTGATGTTCAACTCAGCAAGAAGACCAAAGAGATGGGGCTGATGAAATCCATAGATAATGATGTAATGATCTGCTCCATCGTCTGGTTCATCATCTGTTTAATTACATTGAACAAAAGTTAAAGGTCTGGCGTCAGTATTCACCAATCATTCTTAAGGACATTCTTAGTCTTGTTCTCAAGAATTTTCTATATTTGAAAGTGACACAACTTCTGATTGGCTAAACCAAATGTTTTTGTTATTTTCTAAATCCATAATTAGACCAAGAATGTATTTTAAAATGGTTGGGGAATTGATCCTGTGTTTTACCTATCTGCAATTTACAAAATGCAACAACACATGGACTTGTCAAAACTTAAAAATTATGTTACAGCAAAAAGTAATATATCCTAATGATTAGGAAGCAAACTACTTTGTGTCCATTTACATAAGGTCTCCACAGAATACCAAATTAGTCTTTAGTCAAGCATTTGAATGAATGATACAACTGACACAAAAAGAGAAACATTTGAAGCCAAGAAAAATACTTTTCTATTTGTGTATAATTAAAAGTTAATAAAAACACTGTTTGATGAAGACAAATTGCATACATTTTTCAGGGGCTGGCTACTGCTGATGCCTAGAAATCATATTTGTTACTTAGAATAATTAAGCCATGCTCTGGATTTACTTTCGAAAAGGGGGGTTGATGCATCTCTGTGATCCATTATACCAAGTAAGTCATCACATAATTTAGGGTCCATAAAATCCATTTAGTCTAACAATTGACTGCATTTGGAGGAAGAGTGATCCTTAGACATGCAGAAAATTTAGAAAATAGCAAAAAGGTTTCGAACCCATGTGTCAACACTTTTTGCAGAAGCATTAAGCCACCTTTTCACAGAGCACGGCTCAATTCTAAGGTCAAATCTGCGTTCCTGATAGAAATAATCATTTAGTTATTTTCTGTTTTTAAAATTTCAGTGTTGGTAATGAAAAGTGTAAAACGCAGTTATATGAACAAATTAATTAGGTTTATGATAAGAATAGGCTTTAAAGAGGAAAAAAGATATAGATTACACTGTAATTGTTTTGCAAATCAGATATTACCGATGTACTTTCCATCTGGGTCTTCTTCGCCTCTTTTTCTCAGTTTACTTCCTTCCTTAGCTTGTTGAGGTTCTGGCGTCTTTTTACCTCCCCCTTTTCCTTTACCAGGAGATTTAGCCCTCTCTTTTCCGCCTCCACCGGCTGCTTTTTCTGCAGCTTTTGCTTTAGCCTTCTCTCTTTCAAGTGCCAGCTGTCAGAAATAAAACTTAATCAGATTAACAAACAAAATGAATACAAGGTATATGATATATATTTCATGATTATATAGTTTTTTTTTTCTGTAGAAATCTGTAAGATGCTATAGACAACTCGTGTTAACTTTTCATCAGAGGACACAATAATGGACTGGTTCTTACTGAAAGCATTTGCAGACAACAAATCTAACAGTTCAAATGATTAATTATGCCTATAAAAAGGAAGAAAATATTGTGTAAACAATGTTTTCAAGAGCCTTCTTCATCAAAGTTGTTTAAACATAATATCGTTTGATAACGGCTTAACCCTTTACCAAACAATCCCGATTTTTAATAACCCTGAGAAAAAAGGCTTTTGAAAATGTGGGAAAAGAAAAATCCTCCTTTTCCATAATGTAATGTTTCTATCATAGACAAATCTGACCATATTAGCTACATTTAAGTTAGCGTCTGTATATGATTTCATTTTGGACCAGTCTAAAATTTTGCCATTTGGTAAAGAGTTAACTTAGGTTATAAAGGTTTGTGCATACAATCAAGCAAAATTGTTTTGTGCAAAAACTATAATTGGATTCTGTAGGCTCCTTGCTCAATATTGATATCAGTAGAAATCAAACTGTAAATAGTACTCACCTTCTTTTCATTTTCTCGCCGCTTGAAATCATTAGCTTTAATCCACAACAATTTGAATTTGATCAGTTTAGCCAGAAGATTGAGAGGTATATCGTCACCCAAATCCAGATGGTTTTTGCATGGCTCACACACTTCATAATGATTTGGGATCTCTTTCGGTTTCTTGCCTTTTGGATTTCCAAGCTCTTTAACCTAAAAAGAATGAATGAATGTATGGTGTTTTATGGCACATCGACATTAAGGTCATTTAGTGCGCAATAAAGAAGCAATGAAAGGAAAGAACAGGACATAAGAATGTGAGTCATGAGTATAATTATGATGAAAGATGTGTAATGAAATGATACTATGATGGAAAATAAATAAAATAGATATATAGTGATAAAAAATAAAATAGTCCAAATATGACAAAAAGGTTTAAAAAAGATATCATAATTTTGTGTAAGGTCCAATTTCCTTAAAAAAAGCAATGTCCCTGAATAGATCGACAACCTTCCTGGTATGCCTTGATCCATCATTGGCGACAGTTTTGCTGGAATTTATTTGTATTTCATAAAACTGATCTATTTGAATGTTTGATACTGTATACAGTATCCAGATGAAATTTTCAAACAAACGGATCTTGTATTCTCAAATACCAGCAACTAAACTAAAGTGACCTTTTGTAGAATTATTAATTCATTTACATCAAAGATCATAGATTATTCAAGATAAGATATACAAGTGAAAAAATGATATAAATAGAAAGTAAAAATATGAGTAATGAATAAATAATGAAAGATGTATAATGAAATGATTCTGTAAAGGAAATAAACTGAATAGTATACAGTGATAGGAAGAAAAAAGTCTGAATAGGAATAAAAGGTTTTAAAACAATATCACAGTTTTGTATAGAGTCCAATCTCCTTAAGGAAGACAATAATTGCCTCAGTGTTGACAGAATCAAAGAGAGCTCTTTTGTTGTCAACACTAAAATGTTTGGAACGAATTGGATGATGATCAACACAACAGAAAAGGGTGTATTGCATGGAATGCACTCTGGTGCCTCATCATGTGTTAACAGCCACGAATGTGTTAAACGTGTGTGTCCAATTCTGCAGCAGGCAACTATTACCTCCTCTCGGCGAATGGACCTGTAAGCGGGGTACAATTCACCTAGGACCGGTTTAACTGAACGTAACTTGTTAAAAATATCAGCATCCCATTGTGATTTCCAAGAAGATTGGATATAGGTTAAAACAGAATGTTTAAAATCTGTGTATGGAACTTTGTAATTGGATTGGGGAAGGGACAATGCTGACTTGGCAGTTATGTCAGCCTTTTCATTGCCCCTTGTGCCCATGTGACTAGGGATCCAGCAGAAGACTATTCTTTTAGACTGAACCAAAAGTGAAATGCGTTCAAGGACATGGCAGACAGATGGATTCTCAAGTTTCTGGTTGTGCAAAGCTTGAAGTGAGGATAATGAATCAGAAAAGATGATGAAGCGAGTAGAGTCAGACTGCTCAACTAGATCAAGGGCCAGGTCAATTGCTTTCACTTCTGTCGAAAAGACAGAAGATTTATTAGGAAGGCGACATCTTTTAATTCTAGTTCCGTATACAGCTGCAGCTGCAACTGAATCACCATCTTTAGACCCATCCATGTAAACAGGCTTGAAAGAGAAGTACTGTTCCTTGATCTCATTGTATCAGACTCTAAATGTACATTGGTCTGTTTCTGATTTCTTATCAGCAGTGAGGTCAAGACGAAATTCTGCTGTTCCCATTGTCCATGGTGGAATGTCTGGAATTTTATGTTGAGCAATGGTATCTAGATCCACATTAAGATTACTTATGTGAGGTTCCAAGCGAATACCAAAAGGCGGTATTGCATTGGGTTTCCTCTCAAATAGACGTTTATACTGAGGGTTAAAAACAACCTTATGAGTAGGATTAAGAGGGTTAGATTTAAGTTTTAGAAGGTATTGAAGGGCCAACTTTTGCCTTCTGGAATGAAGAAATGGTTCGTTAGTCTCAACATATAGGCTATTAACCGGAGAAGTTCTAAATACTCCAAGGACAAGACGTAAGCCTTCATTATGAATAGAATCAAGAACTTTTAGATACGATTTTCGAGCTGATCCATAGACAATGGATCCATAGTCCATTTTGGAGCTGATAAGAGAACGATAAAGGCGAAGAAGAACTTTTCGAATCAGCTCCCCATTCAGAATGGGCGACAGCTTTGAGAAGATTTAGGGCCTTTTTACATTTCTTTTTGAGTACATTGATGTGTGGAATAAATGTAAGCTGTAAGTCAAAAGTGACCCCGAGAAATTTAAATTCAGGGACAACATCAATGTGTGTTTTATTCAAGTAGAGATCAGGGTTTGGATGGTGACGGTGAAGGTTGCAAAAGTGCATACACTTTGTTTTAGTTTTAGAAAACTTGAAACCATTTTCATCAGACCAAGACTGGAGTTTATTGAGACATTGCTGTAGTTGTCTCTCTATGGTGTTCATGTTTTTAGGCCTGAAACATATGACAAAGTCATCTACATACAGAGAACAGTCAACTCCTGGGTTTATAGCTTTTACTATACTGTTGATTTTAATGCTGAAAAGAGTAATAGATAGAATACAACCCTGTGGTATGCCCATTTCCTGTTCTCAAGCGCTTGACAGGGTGTTACCAACACGGACTCAAAAAAGCCATTCCTTTAGGAAGGCCGCAATAAAAAGAGGAAGGCGGCCTCTAAGACCAAATTCATGTAAGTCCTTTAAAATCCCGTATTTCCAGGTGGTGTCATAAGCACTTTCAATTAACCTAGAAAGAAATCCAGTCAACTAACATCTAGGCATGCATGTCAAGTTTTTCTTCCCTTTGCATCTACATGCTTACAGTTGATTTTTGACAAGTTACGTACATGTATGATAACACTTTGTTAAAAGTAGGCAATTTACTTAACAGTATTAAAACACTGTGGGAAAACAAGAAATGATAACCAGCATTTTCTCGATTTCTCACAATGTTTTCTACCCTATCAAAGACAGAAATCATTATTTGAGCTACATTAGACTTGTCAACTGCAAATGTTTTTACTTTGGTTGAGTTGAAAATCTTATCATTTGGTAAAGAGTTAAATTATCAGATCAGAAAGACAAAAAATCAACATTATACCTCATCAAACAGCTGTTGTTTTGAAAAAGCTGAAAAGAGACGTCTTGATCCAGCAGCTACAGCTTCACCAAGTATCTTGATCCATGTATAATCCTCTGCTCTCTTTCCACATACAAAAGCTACATTGGCTTTCCAGTTATCCTGAAGGTGAAAAGCAAATTACATAACCTTTAGACTTAGGTTTGATGTAGAAGTTACAATGCAGTGCCTCTATCACAGATGGTTTTTGAGAACATTGAGGCAAACAGAGCAAAACAAGCACTGTTTTTTTATTTGCTATAACAATAATTCTTGACACTTGTACATAGCTCATCATTGTTTACCTGAATGAAGGTTCTTTTTATCCTCTGACACTAAAAAGGGGATAGCCTGAAAAAGCATTCTTCTTTGTGATACAGAGAGTTTTACCCCTATAGTGCTTAGTTACTATCTAAATTACAAAGGGTAGATAAAGATCAGATCATAAAAAGTATGCTTTAGTCATGGATCAACTCAATTAACTCATCATACCTGAAAACAACCCTGTAGAACATGGATGTATAACACAAATAAAGGTTCAACACATGGATAAATGTTACTAGGGCCCATACTATTCTCAAGAACATACTTAGTCTTATTCTCCAGAGTTTTCTAAATTCAAAAGGGGATAACTGCTCTTTAGTGGACAAATAAATACTGAGACACATAAGTACTTATAAATAAGTACTTGATTACTACTTTGGGGGCTGCTTCCCCCGGGTATGACTAGATACCGAAAATAGGCTATTTTCGCGAAAATAGCTTTCCCTTTACAAAAATAGCTTTCATGTAATAATAAATAAAGATACTTTTGAATATATTGCATTCATTTGTCATTTTTATTGACTAACTTGAATTATTAATAGACAACGTGTTGAAAAAAAGGAGAATTGGTGTTATTCAACCTTAACAGAGTTTTTATACGACTTGAATATATATGTGCGTATATAGCTTTACATTATGTTACATTACACAGCATTATGTAGTCATGGCGAAAATAACTGATTAATGCCATGGTTTCCCAGTATGAAAATATATTTCCAATCTTAGTCAGTTTTTTTTTTTCACTTTTTGTAAACATGAATTTATCATATAAAAACAAAGTGTAAAATAAACAGGAAATGTTAATTACCAACCCTTACAAATGCATGGCTTTTCTGACGAAAAGTGCACATTACTTTTACGAAAATAGTGTATTACATTGATTATGCATTGATAATACATCATTAACGGAGGTGTTATAATCTGATCAGATGCGTGTTATTTAAGATAGGCTTTGGGTTAGTCAAAATAACCATGTTATTTGAATTTTTTTACCCCCCAAATAGAATTATATATAAGTAAGATATAGATAAAACGTCTGTTGAATGTGAATGAAACAATGTAAGCATGCACAATTAACTTTGATAAAACATTAACAAGGTATTTTTTGTGTATTCATATGACATAACTATTTTCGTGGTGATTTACTGTTAACAAAGGCTATTTTTGTACAGACCTGCTATTTTCGTATCGAATGGGACAAGTTATTTTTGTAGCAGGGGAAAAAGTTTTTCAGACCTAAAATATAAAATGAAATGAACACAATTAGAAGGCTTTTTTCTTTTTTATTTTTCAATTGTGCTTGATTAAACAAGAGGACGGGATAAAAATTTAAGATCCGACTGAAAGTTATGTGCTGTCTAATCTTGATCAATGCTGAATTCATCAGCCTATTTTTCTGCCATGGAAGATGAAAAAAAAATCATCTCCTCACATTACAATCCCGAGTCCTAACGACACTGAAGAAGATAGCATTGAAAACATTGTGGGAAAAGGAGAAAATCATGTTAACAGGCACTTTCTCTTTATTTCCCCACAATGCTTTCTATCTTATGAATATCAGATATCATAAACTGAGCAACACTTATTTTGATGTCTGCAAATGTCTTCAATTTGGTCTTGTCCAAAATGTTGTCAATGGTAAAGAGCAGATTTAAAACCAACTACGGTAAAACGAAGGAAAATACCAAAAAGAACAGGTGCATATTAAATGAATGTGCTAAATTATTTATGAAACAATACTGGAGGTGTAATGTTCCAATTAGACCAGATAATTGTTGTTTGGCAATGTGTTAATTGCATACAAGTTATGATTACAGGTAATTAACAGATCACGGGATTCCAACCTACAAAAGAAAGCGATCTATTATGGATAAAATGAAGATGAATAATTATATCGAGTCAGTAAATAAAAAACTGACTCAGATCCTTAAGGGTATTTAAATGAAATTTATATTTAGAGGCTATTTTCGTAGTGTCAGATGAGAACATGTGGTAGCTAGTTTCAAGCACAAGCTATTTTCGTACGAAGGGTGATATTTTCGCGAGAAAGGTACTAAAACTGTTTCCTATTAACTGATTCTACAAAATATGATTAAATCAATATATAGTAATAATAATAATTATAAACACATTGTGGTCCACAAATGAAATATAATTTCGAAACAAAAATGTATGGTAAATAAATACATATATACACAAGCTGTTTTCGTAGTGTCAGATGAGAACATTATTTTCGTGGAAACCTTATGCAGACACAAGCTATTTTCGTACAAAGGGTGATATTTTCACAGCGAGAAAGCAGATCTATACTTTTATTATATTTTCTAGCGCTTTCTACAGATCCAAAAATTATGTTGGTTGAAAAGGAAAAGAAACATGATCTTTGAGCCCCATTTTTGCTAGGAGGAAAATATATATTGTTATTTTCTTAACGACATGAAGCTATTTTCCTAAAGGGGTTGCTTAGTAGAAGTGAGCTCCATGAAATATTGGGTATCTCACAAACAATCAGTTTCATTTTTTTGAGATTCCAATTATACATTGCCGATAAGATATAAAAAAAAAAAAAAATGAAAAACCATAGAACAGAAGGCGTTAAAAAGCTATTTTCGCTGGAAGGGATACCATCAACGATATCAGTACTGAATATAAGGTTCACACTCTGTCGAGTCAGTTTCTATTTGAATTGGACTGAATATAATTATACACAAAATAATTACAGCTGACAAAATCTGTGGAAGAAGGAAGTATGGACTTTTTTGTCTAAAGGAAGCTATTTTTGCTAGAAGAAGCTATTTTTGTCCAGTGAAGGTACATGTAGTTTTGCGGATAAGTCCTGAAAATAAATGTTCTGTACACTGCAGATAAACTAGAAAAAAAAAGCATATGACCCAGAATTTGGCTTCCTGGGTTGCCTGTTCATCTGTACAAACTTCTTTATACCCTTTTTACTTTTGATTAATTGTAATATATGTAAAACTTAACAACTGCTATGTGCAGTGGTATTATTGTTTTCTAAACTGGCATATTTTTCATTTCTTTTGAAATCAATTTAAACTTTAAAATGTAAAAACTGAATGTAAATTTCATGGTTTCCATGTGGGAATTTTTGGCTATGTCTGTTTTTTCTTTGTATTGCGCCCATAAGGCTTACGATTAATGGGTCATTCTTGAATGCATATGGAATGTGATTTCTCAGAGTTCTTTAATTTTGTTTCATTTTCCATATAGATGTAGGTAAAAATATTAATTTTAAAACTTAAATCTGAAAAAACGTATGTAACCATTGCTGTCCATAGCGTTACGTTCGAATTTTACAGTGGGTACTCGATTGTGAGCTTTACAATCAAGATCATTTCCCTTGATATAAGGAACATTCCCAGCAATTTCAGCGATATTATCGAAATGTTAAATAAAAATGTAATAAAAATACGAATAATACTAAGTCCGAGGTACCGTTATCGAGTTTGTTTCTTCTCCGGTTATGCCTGTGCAGATTATTTTTTTGGTGTATTTGTTTAAGTTGACTGGGCTACGGATTATTTACACGCATATAACTCAACTGTAACCCGTTCACGAGCGTTTACAACAATCGAGCAGACTTGTTTGCGGCCTTTTGACAAGCATGCAGAACGTGAAAAGTCGGGGTACGTATCGAAGAAAATGTTACGTTTGTATTCCCTCCAAATCTGTTGATTTCAGACCGTTTTTAATTAAATACATAGAGTTTAGACAGAGTAGTGATTTGTGCATGCAATCTTTATTACGTTATCGACAGATTAAGTGTAAAATGAAAGCAATTTAACCAACAAAATCGGCGTTCGTTGGTCAGAATATAAAGCACCCATGCATTTTCAACAATCTGTTACGGTGTCCACGTTGCGTCCAGAATCTAAGCAGTAGTTTCCAGTGTTACATCAGTTCCTCATGATGCTACATTTTTTTGTATAGACAATTTTACAATATAGAAATGAAAGTACTATTTTATTTAAATGAATTTCATTGTAGGCAGTAAATTTTGCAAGAGAAAATGTAAGAACCAAGTGAGAAGAGATACTTTTTATTTAGATGTAACATGGAGTCTACTTTTCTGTCACCGTCTGCATGCAACAGATTCTTGTTTGTATCCATGTTCGTCTGTTCATGGTGTCGGGTTACGTCTGTGCTTTAGTGGAAATAAATGACTTTTGTGCATGTAAAATTGTGATTCTTTTGATTTATTTAATGTTATTTGTTGAATGGTGAATAGTCTAATTATTCTTTTGGTCTTGTTAGTCTATATTCTGGTCAAAAACTTAGTTTACAAAGTATGTTTTCCTGTAACATCCGTATGGTGTCCGGTTACATTCGAAATATCCTACAAATGTCCATAATTCTTAAATACATGATTTGTTAACTGCAACATTTTGCATTAATGTAGAAATGGCCAAAATGAGCTGATTCATGTTGTTAACTCATGTAAAATAGTTAAATGAAAAAGTGGACACCAAAAATTTCAGATGTAACATTTAACCCTGGAGGCAAAATTCTGGCTCATATCAAACTTTATTTCTGCTTTTCAATAGTGAACACAATGGCAATTTTGATAATTTATATCCTAATCAAATAAATAGACCGCATACATATTCAAGAAACAACATAATATGCCATAAAAAAGCTATTTTCGTAGAGGGAAAGCTATTTTCGAGAAAATAGGCTATTTTCGGTATCTAGTCATACCGGCTTCCCCCACATCCCTGCTTATTCTTAGGTTAAAAGTCTCATGTCAAAAATAATCTGTAACAAATAATGCATAGAATTTACTGACAAAATAACAAAATGGCAGAAGTGTGTCTGCAAAAGGGTCTTCCCTTTAAAATTAACACAAGATCTTATTGGGTAAATCATTTGAAGGAGGGGGAGGGAGAGAAAAAGGGAGGGAGGGAAAGAGAGAGAGAGAGAGAGAGAGAGAGGGGGGGAGACAGAGAGGGGAAGAGAGTGACAGAGATACAGACAGTGACAAAGACTGAGAGACAGACAGAGAAAATGTCAGTGTGTAATCATGAATTGATTATCAGAAATTGGTCGTTAGAATCTTGCCTCTTCGAACTGAGCACTGAGAAGTGCTTGTTCCCACTTTGGAGGACCACCGGCACCTTGTGCACTTTTTCCACGCTTGCCTGCCTTCGACATCTGATTGCCAGATAGCTAGTTAAAGCTTTAGCTCCAATGTTTCAGCGTAAGTGAGCTTATGCTTTCAAGTCATCCGCCATTATTGTTATGGTCTGTTGCTAGGTGATTTGCGCATGACGGAAGTTCAATTATTACCGGAATCATTCGGCATACCTCGGGTGATGGGAGCCATCATATCATTAGATGTAGGTACGGAATCGGCCGAGTTGTGACGAGTGTACCGGAATATAACAAAATGTGGGGTGTGACTAAAACGCGGACGCGTCAAGCGGACTATATAAAACGAAGAGGGAAAAAGCGGACGCCGTCTTGCAGTTAATTCGGTGTCTTATATTAGTTTTTTATTCAACAAACGTCTTCTTTTTTGTTTTGCCTCGCTAAATACTTTGATAATTAAAAAAAATATTAATATAATTTTAAGTACTTGAGATAGATGTGTCCGGACAATAAAGACAAAGAGGAAAACGAGGACGATATGAGATATATAGAGGGAAAACGTGGACACTGTCTTACTCTTAATTCGATGTCTTACATTGATTTTTTTTAAGCAAGATAATTTTTCGTGCTATGCTACATACTTTTGTAATTAATGTTGTCTATAATCATTCTAAGTTATTTAAGATAGATGAACCAAAATCATTGTATATTTTATTTCTCTTTCCTAGATACTTTGATCATTAATGCGTATATAAATATACCAAAACCAGTGCCTATTATTGATATCAGAGGGAAGGATTTTTGAAAAGAGCTTAAATTCGATAAAATTTAACTAGAAGACGCCCACGTTATTTAATATACAGAGGGCAAAAACGCGTATGCCGTTGCAAAAAGGAAAACGCGGACGATATGAAACAAAGAGGGAAAACGCGGACGATATGAAACATAATGGGAAAACGCGGACGCCGTCTTACACTACAATCGGTATCTGGTATTAGCATTTTAAATAACATTTTTTGTATTATTTTAACACATCAATGTAAATTTGGCTCAACTGATAGAGTTTGATTATGATAGGATAAAAAAAAAGGGGGGGGGGGAGAAAATGCTTGTAACAAGCATTTTCTCCTTTTCTTTCTGTGTTTTCAAAAGTCTCTTTTTAGGGTCGTAAACCTCGGCATTATGTGGTAAGAGTTAAGGAAAAGGTTGACTTGGTAAATGAGGAAAAGGATTACCGAAAGAAGTAATAAATAATGGTATATAATAGAAACAGTATGGCAAAATCAAACACGAACTGACCAGAGAGAGAGAGAGAGAGTAAACATAGATGAAAATCGCTGACGATATGAAACAAAAAGGAAAAATGCGGTCGCTGTTTTATACTGAAATCCTTGTGGCATTTTAGCATTTTGAATATTTTGAAGATAACTTCTATTTTGTTTAAAAAAAAAAAAAAAAATGCAGACGCTTTCTAATATGAAAGGGATATCTTCTATGCTTTAAACAGGCAAAACAAAGAGGGAAAACGCGGACGATATAGCACATATAGGGAAAATGCGGACGACATGGTACATCATATGGAAAATGCGGACGTCACGTTGAGCCTTGTTGGACAAAAACTGAAGAGTTAGTAGAGATCTTTCTTCGTTATTTTAATTCATTACCTATGAGTGGGGATGTTTTTTTTTTTTTTGCAAAACCGTACTCTCTCTCGTAAATTTTCTGGAATTCTTGGCTCTAAAATTTCTAAGAAAACATTCATTATAACGTTAAACCGTTTTTGGTTTCTGTTTCAGTGGATTTCTAGGTATAATGATACAAGGTTGGATGTGACCTCGGCGCGTATTTGGTTATCTCCTTACGTCATTATTATTATAGCCGATAACCGTTATAATATACGACTGTAGCAATATTTTGGTATGTAGAACCTTTGCGTTAGATAAGCTGGCCGGAATTTTAACTCGGGATTAACTGACCGATTTTATAAATTATATAACGGTCTTAGAAATTACCGCACGTGTAAATGTGTGTACTTCTTAAGCAAAGGTAACCCTGAATATTATTTGCGTACTTTGCGTATAGTTTTTTTAGAGATCGATAGATGCAAATATCATGACAAAGAAGCCGTCCTGACATGTAACTTTTGGTCAGTGGAAAATAAAAATGGTAGGAATTTATGGGGGAATGAAGATTTTAAAACGATTTGGCCTATCCGCGAGGTTGAGAAAAGGGACTTTAACGGGGCTCGGATCTGAAGCTGGTCATTACCGTTCACTTCTTGGCAACTTGCAACTCGAACTACAGCTTTGCCGTTTGATTTTCCTTTGCCCTTCTTTGCTGGTATTTTTCCTACAACCATTCAATGTTGAACTGCTGATCGGCGAAGGTCGGCTGGTATCTGAGCTAATCCTGTCTAGTCCACAAATTCATCGTGCGGAATAAAAAGGAAATCGTGCGGAGCCTGTCCGTTTTTAAAATTTGCCGACGGCTACTTTTCGTAAAAACCAGACAACACCCGTTTCACATTGTAATATTCAGCTGCTTTATCCTTTTCGCATTGGGTCCTTTGTGGCTTAGAGGTAAAACATGCGATTTTAACCTTGAAATCACGGGTTGGAGCCTCACTAGAAGCGCTGGACTTTCGTGGGAGTGTCATTGGGCAAGATACTTCAGAGCCCTAGCATACAAATGGTGAAACTCTATAATACATGAATATGTGAGCTGTCGCCTTGAAATGGCTGGACTAATGTTGAAAGCTGACAAACACGATGCGCCTGAGTCCTTCCAATTGTAGCTCAGTTGGTAGCGTACAGGACTTGAGAACAGGAGGTCGCTGGTTCCATCCCGGCTGGGCCAATTTCTCTCCGAGGATTGATGATCGTAATTGCGACGGGCTTTATTCCTCTCCAATTGCAGACCATTGTTTCGACAATGGCTATGTTGGAAAGCATCTAACGGTTTGGAAAGAATATTGTGCAGAGTACTGGTGAAAGAAACTCCAGGAAAGCGTGGATAGGTGCACTGGCCGCCACGATATAACTCAAATGATGTGGAAAACGGCGTTAAACGTCATACAATCAATCAATAAACCTTCAAAAAATTGAAAGGAACTTGACATACCTAAATGTAGCAGTACGGACCACGTGGTTCGGTCATTCGTTTCGGCTGCGGAAACTCGTAATGGAAGTACAGCAGAATTGGTATTTTTCTCAGCATAACGGTTGAATGTACTTTATTTAGGATTAATAAAGGAATTTGAAGAATGGATACTTTGTCTTATCGGAAGAATACATGACCTACAAAAGTTATTTTTCACTTTGGTGGGAAACTATTGTATATAAACGATTCCGAAGCCAAATGTAGCCCATCATTTGGAGAAGTCATTAGGAAGATATTCAATTCGTCCTCTATATTCCCCTCTAAACGATCGAAAAGGTGCTAGCATTAAAGAAACATAATAGTTGAAACAATTACTGGGTGAAGAAATTTGAGGACACTCAGATGACCTTTTCCTGCCCAGACTTTCCCGAGAAAGCACATGAAGTAAAAAATAGAAAAACGGTCATGTAGGAATATAAATATTGAAGAAGATGAGGGAGAATGACCTAACGGCAATTTTGTGAAATCCTTATTTATTAGCTTGATGCAATAAAACTGGGTGCCTCCTGATTTCTGTCAAAAATCAATGGAAAGAAACATGGCATATCTAAATATAAAAACTGATCACGTGATTCAGTCTTTATTTCGGATGTAGAAATTTGTAATGGAAAAAGCACTGCTATTTTTCTCTGCTTGTGAGTTGGATATACTTTATTTTGGATTAACAATTGACTTTGAGGTATGGACACCAGGTTTTATCGGAATTATACATGATTTACAAGGTTCACTTGTCGTACAGTTAAGAAGTGACTGTGGAAAAGCGACTCTCAAGCCTTCCGGTAGCCCATCATTAGAGGTAGAAGTCAGAGGGCTCCATTGTGAAGACATTTAGTTGTTTTACATATTCCTCTCTAAAGGATCAGAATGGTATAAGGAAAATAATACTTCAAACAATAAGCTACCAAAGTTAAGAGATGTAATTTTAAGCGTATTTCTCTGTTTTTCGAGCACTCTAATTTCTAAAATCTAAATACAAATTGACAGGAAGTCCCAAGTTGTACATGCGCAGATGTAATCTATTCTTCTCGGGCAGTGATCACAGGGTCCAAATATCCCATCAGCGCATAGCTTCCTGATCATCTGGACTAGATATCCAATCAGAGCATAGCATTGCTATCACATGATCCTAATACCCAATCAGCGCACATGAAGATTCTTTTCGGCTGCAGCGCTCATAAATGGAACAAGCACCCCTGCTTTTTCTCAGAAAAAAAGTGAATCTTTACATATTAGGAATTAAATAAGGCTATTCCAGGTATGAATTATTGAAAATATTTGAATATTACACAGTTTACCAGGTTTATTTTCTACTTTTTGACATAAATTCTGTGTTAAAACGAATCTAAGGGCAGTGGCCCAACGTCCGTCTTTGAATTTGAAGCATTTGCATTTCAAGTCTCCACCTGGTTTCGGTATTTATCACATATTATTTTTAATCTTCCTCTGCAAAGTCAATATGATAAGCAACAAATGTTACCGAAAAACGGTTTTAATCCTTTATTTTTGGAAAATTATTCAGATAGCATGAAATATTGAAATTGTTCGACACCCAGTTTTATGACTTCCTGTGCAAGGAAAAGTGAAACGACCGGAGTTTTTAATTTTTTCAGCACCAAATAAATAATTCCACCATTTCTCGCTGTACAAGCGGAAGATACAGATCCAAGATCAGACTGCATGTTCTGTTTTTGATCTATGCCATTCACAAAAAGCGCCTGTCTGTGCCTATGGAAGATCAAACTTCATTGATATTCAGCAAGATCTTGTCCGCAAAAGGTGCCAATCTGCGCCTATCTATTCTAATATCACACTCCACGGATGTTCAGGCGGGTCTTGGTATACTTTTATCGCAAAAACAAAAGCTTATTACTCAGGGGAATATGGGCTAGGATAAGGCAAGTTTACACCGTCAGAAGAACAGAGTGAGCCCTGTCGGTAGCACTGGTAAACATAATCCAGGAACGAGCGGAAAGATGCGCTGGCCTTCGTGATATGACAGAAATGCTTTTCAATCAATTTTTTACCATGCAAATCTCCTTCTCTCTCTCTCTCGATAGCTGTAAATACAATCTCTTAATGATCTTTTTTTTTTTTTTAAATCTTTAATTAAAGGCAATACGTACGAATGGTGTAGATACAAGATCGGACTGCGGTTTCTTTGTTGTCTGATCTTGATCTATGTCTTTCGAAACAACCAGTGTTTTTGCATATTGTACTGAGAGGGCTGTTCCCCTTAGTACTCTTTTCTGTAAAAGTAGACAATGGCATACACTGTGGACACAGATCAGATGCAGCAAAAAGCGGCTTCTGATACTGGTCAACAGTACTTTTCCACTTGAAAAGAATATTTGAATCATACTCTGTGAAAAGGGGGTTTAATGCATCTGCAAATAAGTACTGACACAGGTCAGCCTGCGCAGTTAAAAGGGTTGACCTGGATCTAAACATTTTGCTTTTTGGTAATTTTTCTGCATGTCAAAAGACCATTCTACCTCATTATTTGGTCGGTTGTCAGACAAAAAGGGGTTTTATGGATACATGACTGTGATGACTTACCTAGTATAATGCATCACGGGTATGCATTAAATCACCTTTTGCCAGAGCATGGCACATTTGCCAAGAGCATGACCTACAATATCTGGCAGTAAAAGCAGGTAGGTACTCTTGTAAAAGCATGTGTAAATAATTGTATTTTCACGATAAGTTGCAGACTGGCGTGTAACACAGACACCAAACATGGACCGAATCCGCCAGGGATAAAATCTGCAAGAATTCAGCTCAGACAGAAACAGCACAAAGTCCGAAAAACAGCAAATGCACGAGCAGGAAGTACATTTAGTCCCGAAGCAGAAACTGTATGTTGAAAACAATTGTTAAAATGCAGAATTCATTCCTCAATGACCTAGCTGTTGTAATTTTTTATTGATACACCCTTATGATATAAACTAAACTGCGGTTGATTTAACGAACAATGTAGATACAGATCAGACTGCATACCACCTATGTCTGATCTTGGATCTACACTTCATACTCCATCTCATTGGCTATTCCAGTAAAATATTCATGGAAAAGCATTGATACATAGATAGGCCTTTGACCTGGCTGAAAGTATAGATTTCATTTATAAGCATTCTAACCCTTTACCAAGCAGTTATGTGTTTAAAGATACATCTTTCAAGCCAGAGAAAAAACACTTAAAATTTTATGGTGTGTAGCATGGTTCAGGAATTGGTCAGCTGTGTAAAGATAGATGATAAGCCTGCGGAAGAAAGCTGTTGAGAACAATGCTGTAAAATGAGAAAACCAGCATTTCCCGTTTTCCAATAATGAGTTCTACCATTTCGAGAAAAAGTCTATTCAAATCGATTGAACCATATTTGATATGGTCCATACAAACGCTCTATACAAGTCTTAAATTTTTGTCTTTTGGTAAAGTGTTAAACAATCCTGTGGAAAAACAGCTTTGGAAAACATTTTTGGAAAAGACGAAAATGCTGGTAACCCTCTCATGTTTTCAACCATTTCACAGACAAATGCCAGCATTTGTCTGCAAATGAATTAAAATGGACCAGTATAAAATTTTGTCATTGAGTTCAGAGATCGGGTTTAATAAATACAAGCAAATAGATTGGTTGCATGTTGATGTTTTTGGTGTCAAAGGTTTAGCTCTTAAAGTGCTAGAAGCTGTTGCTTTTAAAGACAATGTAAATTATGATCAGACTGCACAGAACGTGAAGACTGAGATTGGATCTTCAGTGTCTGCTGCTTTGTTACATACTTTGGCAAAAGCAACCTTAAGATAACAAAAGTCTTCATGCTCTTCCTAATTGAAAATGGTCATTTTATCAATACAGCACTTCAGGGATTAAGGATCACAAGTTTCTTCTCTTCCAATCCAGTTAATTTTTAGTAAAAATGTTATACCCGGTACCCCATTCACTCCCATCTTTTCCTAAATAATGAGGCCATGAAGAATAATCGCTACATATTACCGAGTCAAAAGTTTGGAGGTACTTAACCCGTAGGCTGCTAAGCGCGATTCAAGGACCTTTTGCGGACAATTTAAATCAAAATCAGATTGCACAGAACGTGCAGCCTGATCATACTTCTACCCTGTGCGATAAGTAGGTAGGCCTATGCTTTACCCAAAAATGCATTTGAAATAGCAACGTTTAGGTGTGCATTTTAGGCTTGAAAGTTTTGTTCAACTTATTTAGCAGGTTAAGGGTGAATGAACTCTTTACCAAACGACAAAAATTTCGACTTGTCCAAATTGAAAGCATTTGCAGACGACAAAATAAACGTGACTCAAAAATTCAAAATTTACTTTAGAAGAATAGAAAACATTGTGGGAAAAGGAGAAAATGCTGGTTACCAGCATTTTCTCCTTTTCCCACAATGTTTTCAGAAGGCTTCTTCTTCTGGGTCGTAAAAACCAGGGATTGTTTGGTAAAGAGTTAAGTTAATGGGGTTTGGTCATTAATGTCAAAGAGGAATGAATTCTGCATAAATAGATATACTACAAGCACTGAGACACAAGTGTACTTTAAACAATTGACTCGTCCACAGTGAAGGGTGTAGAGCAAATGCTGGGTTCCAAAATTCGAGATTTTTAACTTTTTCCCAAACGACAAAAAAATTAGACTAGTCCAAATTGAAAGCAAATTTAAATATAGTTCAGATGCTTGAATTTGATTTTAATAGGGTAGAAAACATTGTAGGAAAAAGAGAAAATGCTGGTTTCCAGCATTTTCTCCTTTTAACACGATGTTTTCAAAAGCCTTCTTCTTCAGGGTGGTTAGAACTCGGGATTGTATGGTAAAAGGTTAATCTAAGACACAAGCGTACACTTTTATTGTGTAGTCTTGTAAATACAGTCAATTAGCCAGACTGACTGAAACATTTGAAAGAATAAATTTAGTTCTATTCATGCTAAGCGCTACACACTGACCTTTTGCGGACAGTGTAGATCAAGATCAGACTGCACAGAACGTGCAGTCTGATCTTTGATCTAGACTGTCCGATAAGGAGGTATTTCCCCCCTCCAAAAAAAAAGAAAACCTTTGAAATACATGTAGCAATAATTTTTTTTTTTACAATCGACTTAAATGTATCGTTTAGCTTATTCAACAAGATGAGGTTTAACAAAATCCTTTTACTTGGACCTGTCTATCTAGTCTTTGTGGTATATCTATAGTGTTGTTATTTTTTTGTTCTCTCGCCGGAGGAAGTGTAATCAAACTGAATTCTTAGCTTCTGAAATCAAAATCAGTTCGAACATGATAAAATCGTGTTTTTTTTTTTTGCTGTCTTTGATTTATTCATTAACCTTTATCGAATGACAACATTTTAGCTCTTATTAAAAAAAAAATGCAGAGGACAATTCAAAATGTCGCTCATGATTGGTAGATGTACTTGTTTTTGAAAGGACGGAAAACATTTTGGAAAAGGTAGAAAATGTTGGTTATTAGCATTTTCTCCTTTTCCCACAATGTTCTCAAATGTCCCAAGGTCGTAAAAACTCGGGATCGTTTGGAAAAGGGTCCAATGGGAATTTACAGCCAATGTTAAAACCGCAATTACAGCAATTTCAAAGTTCTCTTTCGTCGGAAAATCTCAGGTAACTGGTCAGTGCAAATCGAAGATCAGACTGCACTTTTTTGCAGTCTGATCTTGTCTACACTGTCCAAAAGGGGTATTGAGTTGCGCATATTTGTTAATACATAGCATGCCAAGGGAAGCATCAGATGGTTTTTGTTGCCCGAGTAGATCAAGATCAGACTAAACCGAACAAGCAGTCTGATCTTGGATCTGCACTGTCCGATATCTTAATCCTTTGGCTGTTAACCTTGCGGACAGTGTAGATCAAGATCAGACTGCACAGACGTGCAGTCTGATCTTGGATCTACAATGTCCGATAACGAAATATTTTTCTTCAAAAAAAGCGTTTGAAATAGCATCATTTGGTTTTTTACTATCGGCTTGAAAATTTTCATTTTATTTATTCAGCAGGATAAGGGTAAATGTATTCTGGTAAAATCGGCCTTGAAATTACAAATTTCGCTGTGAATTTTAGTCATTTTCATTTATTTAGCGGACGATATTCTAATTTCCCATGATTACCCGCGAATACCATTTGAAACAGTCAGAGTTCAAATCTCAGAGGTCACGTGTACTCGTACAGGCGGGAAAACTTTATGTAAAGAAAAGTACTCGTGTTGAAGAATAACAAAAGTTGCCTCAATGTTTTTCAAGGTTTTTTTTTCCTACACAAATATGTCAGACGGCGACTGAGAACGAAATCGACAAGGTCAAATTCCGTTTGGTGACACTTCCGACGGCATATTTTGTTGAGCCAATCCCTTGCACCTGTTGTTTTGACTCCTTTATGCACCTGACGATTATTAACCCTTTACTAAACAATTCCGCGTCTTAACGACCCTGAGGAAAAGTTGAATACATGGCAGGAAAAGGAGAAAATGCTGGTAATCAGCATTTTCTCCTTTTCCCACGATGTTTCTACTCAACCGAAAACATATTCCATCATTTGAGCCGTATTTAAATTGTAGTCTACGATTGCTTTGAATTTGGACAAGTCTATATTTTCGTCTTGTGGTTAACCTTCTACCAAACAATCCCGTATATTAACGACCTTGAAGGAGAAGACTTGTTTGAAAACATTGTTGAAAAAGGAGGAAACGCACTTAACAAGGATTTTTCCTTTTTCTCCCGATGTTTCCAGCCTCGGCCTTTCAAAGACGAAACCTACCATTTGATTCGTTTCCTGCAAATGCATTCTTCTAGGGCAAGTCTAAAATTTTGCCCTTTGGTACAGTATTAACCCTGTACCAAACAAACCCATGTTTTAACTACCATGATGAAAATGCATTTTTAAAACATGGAGGAAAAAGGAGGCAATGCTGCTTTCAAAGACAAATCATCTAGTCATATTCATCTTGAAATCTGTAAATGAGCCGTGCTCTGTGAAAAAGGGGCTTAATGCATCTGCGAAACTATAGACTTAGGTCAGAGCAGTCCGCGCAGACTGACCTGGGCCGAAACTTTTCGCTATTGGTCAATTTTCTATGCCCTAGGACCAGTCTACCCCACAATTAAGTTTGTTGTTAAAAAAAGCAGCAATAATGGATCCATAATTACGTGATGGCTTGATTGGTATCATGCATCACGGAGATGCCTTATGTCCCCTTTTGCCAAAGCGGGGCTCAAATGCTCTTAAACCCATACCAACTAATCACATGTTTTAATGGCCGTGAAGAAGAAGGCTGCTGAAAACATCACGGGTCCAGGATTTTTCTACCCTTTCTAAGAATTATGTCACAATTAGAGACACGTTTAATTTGTCATCTGCTTATGCTTTCAAGATGAACAAGTCTAAAAGTCGTTTAGGAAAGAGTCAACTCATTAACCCCCGAAACAAACTTGCAGCTGATGACATAAAATGGTATGGAAAATCAGCTCGGCTTAAAATGTCATGCATGAATAAAAGAGGCAAAAGGATAAAATGCCGGGTACGAACAATTTCTGCCCAGCCACAGTGTTTTTCAACAATTTTCTGTTGCAAGAGACAAGGAACGTTTTTCAGGTGGAATAGACTCAATCTATATATGTTTAGCTGGTGCATAAATTATGTGCTGAAGCTGGACTCTAAGGAAATAATATCCAACAATATAAGATCCGCTCAAAACTCCAGAAGATGAAATCCAAGCATTAAACTGGGAAGCGCGACCTAAGATCAGACTGCACAGAAAGTTCAGTCTGATCTCGGATCTATTTCGTCCGATACCGTGAGACATTTTCGGTGAGAGGAACTTTGAACTTGCAATATCGGCTGAAAATTTTCATTTCATTTATTGAATTGTTTAATAGTTAAGAATTAGGTACAAGTTTCATTCATCACAATGTTTTACAAACATTGCAAACTGCACATGTATCAAACTTATGTTTCCACTCTTTATGCGCTGAAAAATGACATAAAATTTTTCGGTTCAGGAAAACAGCGAAAATTATTGCTATTCCAACGCTGTTTTGGCTGGAGCATTTTTGAAAGTAGTGGACAGTATATATTCACGATCAGATTGCGCTTTCTGTCTGCAAAAGCAGTATAATTTGTGTTAGCTTTATTAGAGTTTTAAGAGTAAGGGTAAAATTAAACAAGACTGAGTTCATCCAACATTGCAAAATTGACCATTTAGAGTGCTGGATAAAATTCTAGGTAATTCTGCGGACAGTGCAGATTAAGATAAGACTGAACCAAAGTGCTACAGTGTTAAACGATCAAGATCAGCCTGAACAAAGAGTGCAGTCTGATGTTTGATTCACCGTACACTGGTCAAGATAGCTTTTCAAGTATATGTACCATTTCATGCATAATGAAAGCGTTACAAATAGGGACTGTTTTTTTTTTTTAATCCGGTCATGCGCTGCTACTTTACGGACGAAGATAATCCAGTATGTAGGTTGGGTCTAATCTGATTCTGCACGTTCCTCCACTCTATTTACAATTTTTCTCACGAGTGTTAATGAAAATGTTGTACTTCAGTCAGTAATCTTCAGAAGTTTCTGAGGATAAATAACTTCAAAGTCCATAACTTTCTGTGTACTGTGTATACATGCATGCATGGGGCCCGTTTTACTCAAATGTTCACAAAAATTTTCGTATCTGAAGACTTACGAAAGAGTTACCCAGTTCTTAAGAGCACTTTACTAAGCTTGCGTAAGTACATCGTACCGTGCCAATACTTTGAAGTTACATGTATATGAGCCATGTTCTATGAAAAGAGGGCTTAATGCATCTGCAAAGTTTAGATTCATGTTAGCCTGCGCACTCCGCGCAGGCTTACATGGGTCGAAACTTTTTGTTTTTTAGTAATTGTTTGCATGTCGAAGGACCAGTCTACCTCGTGATTCAGCAGGTTGTTAGACAAAATAGGTTTTATGGACCTACAATGATGGAATGACTGGCTCGGTATAATGGATGCATTAAGCTTCCTTTCGCCAGAGCGCGGCTCCTATAGGCTATAAACTAGACACATTGATTTCTTGCTGGTGTCGCTATGCAGGGAATTTTTATTACGTATCTAAATATGGATACAGAGCGCTTGACATGACTTGATGGTAGAATAAAAATATCCTAAGTTCGGTGATACCGATGCATGCATATATAGAGTTACTATAAAGAAGGCCCTTTTTCCGCCGTTTACCTCGTCCTTCTTAAATCAGTTTTCTTCCGCGGATTGTTCGATCTTTTATTAATGAAATGTAAGTACATCAGTTAAAAAGTTACCATATAGTGAATATATATTTATGGATTTTATTTCAAGATAGTACATACTGTTGCAAATGATTTCACAAAATTAGAAAGATTGGAAACAAACCTGAAAAAAAATACAAAAATTCGACTCAGAGAAAAAATACAGGACACATTACCGTTCAAGATCAGTATGAAAACAAACAAACGACAACTTTGCATTTTATTTTGGTCCATCGACCACTTTTAAAAAGACACTGAGTCTTTATCTCTTTAACACACCATCCCGAGTTTTGGGGTCCACAAATGTGAGAAAGTAGAAGATGCTGGTAAGCATCATTTTCTTCTTTTTCGATCATGTTTGTAGTAAGTCAAAGAACGTCGTCGTGTGCAGATGCTTTCGATTTGAAAAAGTCTAAAATTTGTCGATTTGGAAAGGGTTAAAACCCCAAAACCCTTTTCTTAAAAGTATAAAGCCTTCTTATTAGGTCAGTCCGTGGTAGTGAGGTAGAGCGTCGGCCTCGTAATCATGAGGTCCCGAGCTCGATACCCGGAGGCGGATGTCAACCTTGTAGCCCACACATTCGGCGCGAGTACTGGTGCAATGCTTGCAAAGAAAAACACTGATGATTGCTGAGTCTAACTTTAAACTGTGCGATATACTAAATTGTGTGTTTTTTTTAAATGAAAGTATCAAAACCCTGACATTTGCGAGTTTAATTTTCTTTCCGACAAGGAAATCTAGCCATATTAAAGATCAGACTGCACGTTCTCAATTACCAGTGGAAAGCTTTAAGTGAACATGACAGTGCATTAACACTGTTAGATAGTTGAAATATATATACTGGAGCCATGCTCTGACAAAAGGGGGTTTACGGCATCTCTGGTACATGAGACCAAGTAAGACATCACTTTATTATGGATCCATAAAATCCACGTTGTATTACAACCGACTCAAGCATGAGGTAGAGCAGTCCTAGGGCATGAAGAAAATTAACAACAGCAAAACAAAAAATGTCGGCTCAGGTAAGCCTGCGCAGACTTCGCAGGCTGACCTGGGTCGATACTTTTTGCAGATGCATTAAGCCCCCTTTTCTTAGACCATAGCTCATTTCATTCGTCAGTATAGAACACGGTTTACAAAAGACAATACAATCATATTCTATACATATAGATCTACTGAAGAAATGTAAGCGTTAATCTATCGATTGCTTCTCCAAACATGTTTGCGTGCCCTCGTGGCTTGTGGCAGAGAGTAGAGCTCGAAGCCTGGAAGTTCTGATTTCGATCCGCGCTCGAAGCACTCCCTTTAGAGGCAATGTTATTTGGCAAAACATCTCAGAGCCCTAGCCGAGTACTGAAACCCAGGACTCACATGGGTATGATATAACTAAAAAATGTTGATGCGGAGTAAAACGCCGTTCAATCACTTAATAACTCAATCAATCTTAGTATCTTCTGTATACTTATAGCGACATATCTCCTGTAAATATGGCCATCTGCATCGCTAGTTTTTCTTTAACCTAAGGCTTACGCAGTTATGTACAATTTGTTGTATAAAGCAATAGGGTATAGTTTGTGTCGTAAAAATTATTCTTTGTTATTTTATAGAATAATATAACTGTTGATCACCAACATCGACAGGATCGTCCGAGGCTCAGTGCTTACTATATTGTTGAAATCTTTTTTTTGAGAGTTTCTATCATAATTTTTCAATTTTGCAAGGCATTGTTGGGCACTTGCCCAGTGGTGACAAAACATGAAACACGTGCAAAAGTGTGCCGTGACCTTCATACAACAGTAGTGTTCAAAAGCTGCATAAAACGACTTTTTGGAGTTTGTTGTCATCCTGGACGATCTTATTCAACCGAATCGCCAATATGTATTTTAATTTCAAATGATTCTCGCTTAATAGATCTAGTTCTAACCCTCTGATATGGGCAACATTTACACAAAAGTTACATTTTTTTGTGCTCGTTATGTTACGCAGAAACTTACGCTGGAATCAGTTACGAACTTTTAAATGAAACGCACTAAAGCATATTCTCTAGAATTACGCAAAAATTACGAAAATTTTGTTCGTAACCATAGGGGTCCGTAGTTTGACTCCTGTCACCCGTAGACTATATATTGTAAACAAAGGATTTAACTTTGTACAGACCGTTACTCGCCCCCCATTACAAAAAACAATGTATCTTTTCTACACTAACAGTTATTCTCCTTATTCTTTCGACAACTTAGAGCTAAAACATTTTTCTACCAGAAAAACACAAGTGTTTGTCAGTGGTTAATGTAGTTTGGCTGCTACAGTCCTTCGAACTTGTAAACTCGCTCAAAAATCTTCGCCATTGACAAGGGTTCGTACATTCGACATTAACAGTCGCGCATATCAACCAATGAAATTTCTCGTTCCAAACAGTGTCACGTGACAAACGATGTCAGCAGCTGCACGAATTTTCATTGGTTGAATGCGCGACTGTCGCTACATATCAACCAATCAAATTTCCCGTTCAAAACAGTGTCACATGACATAAGATGGCGGCAGCTGTATGAAATTTGCTTCGGGATCACAAATTGAACGAATTCTGAGGCGTTTCGTCGTTATGGAAGACAAAGACTATAGGTCAGTAATTTTTTGAAACATGTTTAAAGGGTGTGTACCGCTAATGCTGTGTTTCATTGGATCTAAAGTGCATTTTATATCTTGAAAGTCGGATGTACGAACCCTTGTCAATGGCGAAGACCTTTGAGCGAGTTTATAAGTTCGAGCGACCGTAGCAGCAGACTGCATTAGCCACTGACAAACAATTATGTTTTTCTGGTAGAAAAATGTTTTGGCTCTCAGTTGTCGAAAGAATAAGGAGAATAACTGTTAGCGTAGAAAACATACGTTGTTTTTTGTAATCGGGGGGCGAGTAACGGTCTGTACAAAGTTAAATCCCTTGTTTACAATACGATGCTGTCCGGTAATCTTGCGCACCTAAGCAAACGACTGTTTACTTATGACACTAAAATAAACAGCTAGATCCCCACAGCTATTTATCTATTTACAGATATATTTCATCTAAATTATGACTCAAGATAGTTATAGAAAGATTCCCAGAACAACACGAACTTTTAAGAAGTAAACTATCGCTGTGAGGTTTCATCCGGCATATAACTGTCCGGTGATCTTGCGCACTTCCATAAATGACGTTGATGCAAAGGATTTCTAAAGCATTTGTGGCCCATACAAAGAAAAATTGTAGAAAAGAAACAAGTATGCTCGATTTGGGCCTTTGATTCAGAACTTTGACAAAATGCCGGCAAATAGGAAATGAATTTGACGTCTGATAAAGGTTGCACGTAAATAAGGAAAATAATGTTAAAACTGTTCCTTAAAATCTTATAAAGTTGTAAAATATGTGTTTAATTGATTCGTTTTTGTGATGAGACATAAATTGCTCGTTTAACTGACAGGTAAAAAGTGTTACAGCCAGCCTCGTCGGGAATTGGGTCATAGGGCGTGTTTATGAATAATTAGTCAGTATGATGTCAGAGACAAACTTTAGACACTCTCAGGTACAGAATTTAACTATAGTTACTTTCTGAAGGTTTCTCTGTTATTCTAAATTCCTATGGTCTAAGAAAAACAGCAGAAACGGGTAGAATTCATCAAACAAACTCGCGAAACAGAAATCTACAGAAGTGCGCAAGATTACCGGACGCGCAAGATTACCGGACACGACGGTATATAGTCTACGGGTGACAGGAGTCAAACTACGGACCCCTATGTTCGTAACTACCTAAAGTAAAACGGGCCCTGCTACTATTAGACCTTTGTCACAGTCGCGTACTGTGGACTACGGGCTGCTGACTGCGGACTATTCAAGGGGGATGTCTCAAACGAAATAATGCAATGATAAACTGAATTTAAAGGATAACTATAACAAATAATAGTTTATTAAATTCAACTTGCTATTTAATGGTTCAACCCTATTTCTTTACGTTGACAGACATGAGCTCAAGAAATCTTGACTGTTCTGCTTAGAAGTGGCCCAGATTTCTCCAGATCGCGCCACTTACTCAGTGTTTCATTTACCTGTGCGTCCTGCGTCAGGGACGCAAAGAAATTGCCGAGGACGCAAAACTTTGAGATATGTGTATTTTCGAGACGCACTGATTTTGATATCAATGCCTTTTGCAAAATTTCGTTTGATCCCGATCAATTAAAGTGTTTACATTTTCTATCGAAACACCGGTAATTTTTCTACTTTAGACTGGTACCTTCATTTTCCGGACTATTTTTAGCCTAAGTAATCTAGTCTATGGAATGGTTTCCGTTTTTCTTTTTATTCGGGTACACGGAATATCGACATCCAGCACGTACGTTATAGATCCTCTCCAAGGCATATTCTTACTTAATTGCAGAAAATTGTAGTCAATATGAATGAACAACTATCATTTCATGTCCTCATCGGCAAATAATTACTTTTTGAATCTTTTTTATAACCGGGCGATTTAGATAACCTCAGACGATTTCCATTTCGTCGAAAAAATTCCAGTGCGTAGATCTATATCTAAACGATGTAATGCGTAAGCAATGCCACCAAAAAAGAAGGCAAAATCCGATCACAAACAACAAACTTTAACTAGTTTGTTTACGAAATCACAAGAGTCTGACCTGCCGATTCATAGTGACTTACATACCGATAAAAATGTCGAGAATAATGAGAAATCATCGGCAGTTCAATCGGCGTGGATTCGGCCCCGGCCAGTTCGAAACCGAGAGAATTCAAGTCACACTGGCTTAAACTTTTTAGTTGGCTAACTTACGAAAGTGAAGAGAATTCATGACAGACAATTCATAAATCAGACCATACAGATTTTTAACAATTTGAACAATATTTTTTTTAAAATGGGGTTTAACTCATTACCACACGATCCCTAATTTTGACGCCTCTGAGAAAGAAGCCTTTAGAAAACATTGTGGGAAAAGGAGAAAATGCTGGTAACCAGCATTTTCTCTTTTTCCGACAATGTTTTCTACCCTTCTAAAAACGAATTCTAAATCTTCAATAACTTCAATAACTTTTATTTTGTCGTCTGTTAATGCTTTCGATTTGGACAAACCTAAAATTTTGCCGTTTGGTAATGAGTTAAAAGGTGGGACTCGTAAAGTTGGTTTCAGACTCATAGTTTTTCATCCCAGCGAGTCCCAGGACTCACTTATAGCAAATTGTAAAAAAATCACTGCTTACTTTGCATGACTTTAGACTAGCTAATGTGTGTTTGACTGTCACACTGTATGATTTCACGTGTTGATTAAACGTTCGACATTTCTGCAGTTCCCTTCCCCCCCTCTTTTTTTTTTTCAGTCGGGCCGCTGTTAAAGCTGTAAGTAGGGGATATTGTTTAGGACATATTTCATCTGCGAGTAAATTGCAGTCAGCAGGGAAGTCAAGTGCTTCCAAGGGTCATTCTTTGCCAAAAAGGTGAGCTATTGTGCGTCATTCACATGCCAAAGAAACCTGCTTTCGATAGCGTTTTTTTCCTTTACTATTTGTCACTATCTGTAAATGCATAACAGAGCAGCTCCGATGACCTGATTATTACTGTTTCTGTGGTTCTATCGCAGGCATGAATGTTTATTCGGTGTAACATCCTGTCAATGGCTGACAGGATTTTATCAAATTTCCCGTATAGATCTTGCCACTAATTTTTAGAGAGCCAGCGAATGGAAAAAAAAATGTCATTTTCAAAAAGTTGAAACATGGAGTAAATGTCCCTTTAACTGAGGAAACGCTGACATTAAGTATTCTGGATAGAAAATAAAAGCTAGGTTATTGTCGCAACCACATCAGAAATAAAAGAATCCTGAACATTAAGAACTGACAGTTTATATGCAAGACCATCAAGAATGTTAACTAAATGAATAAATGTCTCGGGTGTCTTCCCTGTTTATAATAGGATTGTCGATGATCCTCTGAAAAAGAGGAAAATATGTCTCTTACACGTTGCTGTCTCCAGTAGATATCCTGTCATCAACACCAAGTTTTAATGTAGTATATTTTAGGGGTTGTGAAAGTATGAGAACTACTCAGTCTGGTAACGCAGCAGAAAAATCAAGCAGTTAAAAAAAATTGAGGCCCTTGAGGGCCTGAAATCGCTCTACTGGCCTGGCAGTGATTTTGCTTTTTTGCTAGCATACATATGAATTCATGATGCAAAAAGAAAAAAGACAAAAAACAAAACTAGCAAAATTCAAAGAAATGTGACTAATAATGTAGACTTTGTTGAGTAAACGATACTAAGTCATCAAATGAACGGTTTACTAGATTTTCTTTACTTTTAATAGAGTTTAATCCCTTGATGAATCAAATAATCTTTGCAAGTTTCACAAGATTTGGATCAACACTGTGGACTTCATTGCCTAAACAAGAAATAGAAATTTTCAACTTTGAATGGCTACTTTTCCCATACTGATTGTCAGTTTTTTTTTTTTTTTCAAAATCAATAGGGTTCAAGCTGTTTATGATACAAAGCAACTGTACAAGTTTCATGATAATCCAACCACAAATGCTGACTTTTTAAACAGGATTTGCCCAGTCCATTATCCTGTTACCAGAGAGCCAGACGTAGTGCTGTCTCCGTAATCCTGACGGCCAAGGGCAGGAAGTCAATACTTTTATTTGCAAACCATGTCTTGAGTATGACCAGGCAAGATTCGAACACACGACATTTCCCTCAAGAGGCGGCTGCTATAACCGTTTGGCCAGCACAGCGGTTGCTATTGCTGTTGTTGTTGTGTTGGCAGTTTGAAGGAAATAGAGTAATTACTCAAAACGGGAAGCTTCCCCATTTCTCACAGTGTTAAGAAATAAACAGATTTAATTACAAAGTTTCTTTTAGTTCAAGGTAGTTCCCCTTTAACAACAAGGGATTTAGACCGATGATTTCGTGCAATTTGAGGTAGGATACTACATGTACAATACTGTTCTCACCACACATTGATATCCAGTTTGTGGTCTATAGTGGATATTATCAGATCCAATCAGGAATTCATGAAAAGAAAGTTCCAAAAATTCTACGTGAACTCCGAATAAGCCCAGACTATGTGGAAGATAATATGTATAGGCTGTAAGAATTGATCTGGCAGGGCGTGACTAACCTTTGACATGAGTCAACCAGTTTATTTTTTATCATAACAGTGCTCTATCGATCCTTTGCTATATGGACACATGATACATGCATACTCTTTTACCGTCTCTAGGTTTTTCGTGGGAGTGTCCTTGGGCAAGACACTTCAGAGCCCTTGCCTACATGGTAAAATCCAGGAAATACATGAATATGTGAGCTGTTGCAGTGATATGACTGAAATAATGTTGAAAGCGGTGTAAAACACCATTCAGTCAATCAATCTTTTACCGTCTGCAAACATCGTGTAAAAAGATGCTTCTTATCTATGTCGTTCAATTCTCGCATTCTTGGTCGTTATATTGCATTTCATACCGCTACTCACTATGATTTCTGAATTACCTGTTTTACTTCAGCCTAACATGGAGTGAATCAACATAGCTCCGGCCTGCAGTCTATACAGTCCATACTTAATTACATGAAAACAAATCATTTTTGAGAGACGTTATGTCCCTCCGTTTGCAACTTTGAGACAACCCCTCTGAGAAGTCTGCAGTCAGGTGTCCGCGGTCTGTAGTCAGCGTAGGTGACAAAGGTCTACTACAAATATAGGAAAATTAGTGTTCATGTAATGAGCAAAGTCTACTTTCTTGCAATGACTTGTACAACCTTTTGATAATATAAGGGAGAAAAAAGATCAATTAGCAAAAACATAATGTTGTTGATAAGACACATTTATAATATGGTTAAATTAGTATAAAACCATATTCTGTCCATTCTCTCTTCGACAAACCCGTAGTTTGTCGTCAGAAATCAAGTGCTTTAATTTCGTAGCGTAAATTTATGACGATTTTGAATTCATCACAAAAATCTGGAGGAAAAAAATTAGACCTTAACAACTTGTAGTATAAGTATTTTATACAGAATTATCATGGCATCAATTCTAAATACACATATGACGTTTATTAAACCCCCACAAACGAAAGTTAGTAGGGGAATACTTCAGTAACCTAGTCCGTCCGTCTCTCCTTTTCTGTATGTGCGTTGTCCGGAACAAAACTTCCAAAGTATAAAATCTATCGGCTTCAATCTCGTATGCAGATAGATCACATTGAGGACACGTGCAGTGCCAAAGATCTATAACTCTGTCAACAATATTTTTGGAGTTATTGCCCTTTGCCATTTTACAATTTGGATTTTTGTCCAGAGTATAACTTATAAAAGCCATCGGCTTCAAACTTCATAGATAGATCACATTAAGGACACATGCAGTGCAAAAGATACATAACTTTTTGTTTTTTTACAGATTTGATTTTTATCCGGAGCCTAACTTCTAAACTAATAAGCTGTCGACATCAAACTACATATCGAGGGGTGAATGCGAAACTGTTCCATCTGCGTTTTGGAAAAGTTTACAGGTGAGGGAAAAAACTTCTCATTTCTCTGAAAAGCATTGTTTGATCATCTTTTTTAGATATGCTGTGTTGAATTCATTTACACAACTCAAAACAACATATCTAAAAAAGATGATCTAACAATTCTTTTCAGAGAAATGAGCAGCTTTTTCCCTCACCTGTAAAATGTTCCAAAATGCAGATGGAATAGTTTCATATTCACCCCTCGATATGCAGATAGTTAGATCACGTTGAGGCAAAGTGCAGTGCACAAGACCCATAACTGTCTTCATTATTTCTTTGCTATTTAAACAATGTCCGGAGCATAACTGCAAAAGCTATGGACTTAAAACTTCAGATACAGATAGATCACACTGCCCTCCACAAGATCTGTAACTCTGTCATTATTTCTCTTTGTTATTTTATATTTTGGGTTTTTGACAGAAACATAACTCCCAAAGTATTACAGCTATTGACTTTATACTTCAAATACAGATAGATAATATTGAGGAAAAGTGAAGTGCACAAGATCCGTAATCCTGTCTTCAGTCTCTTTTGAGTTATTGCCAATGTTTTTTTTTTGTCCAGAGCATGTTTTCCAAAGTATACAAACTATTGACTCGAAACTGCAAATACAGATAGGTCACATTGAGGACAAGTGCAGCATACAAGATCCGTAACTCTGTCTTTAGATTTTGAGTTCTTGCCCTTTGTTACTTTACATTTTGGGTACGAAAAGGGGCAGTCATTCAGTGACACGGAACTAGGTGGGGGTATTTTGTTCGCCTGCAACAGTTCTAGTTATCATATATAAAAAGTAAGTTTACATTTCAATCACTTGATTTCTGGCGTAATTCATACTGTACATGCTTGTTACACAGTTCATCATTTTTTTTTTCCTGTTAGTTTTCATTGTTTATGTTAGATTTTCGGCAAGGACTTCAGGTTAAAGGGCGGGACACTATAACGAAAGGTAAGTGAGGTAATTTCTTTAACCCTTTACCAAACAATCCACTGTTTAACCCTTTCGGCGGCACAGGCGAAAACAGTGACTTATGCGGACGGCATAGATGAAGGTCATACTGTACAGAATGTGCAGTCTGATCTTTGATCTATACTGTCCGCTTGTGTAGTCAAGCATATACAATCAAAATCTTTGTAAGTTTCAATAGTATGTATTTAATAGATTGTATTTAGAGCCGTCGAAAGAGATCGAGTTTATTTATTTGGCACTGAAGGAGTTAAACGATCATGAGAAAAAAGTCTTTGGGATACATTGTGGGAAAAGGAAAAAACTCTAGTAGCCAGATTTTTCTCTTTCTCCTAGCGCAATGTGTCTCTCTTTTCAAAGACAATTCCTATCATTTGAGTAAATTGTGACTGTCGCCTGCTTTTAATTTGTAGATATCTGAGATTTTGTCGCCTGGTTAAGAATTAAACCTTTCTACTAATGGTCTCAGAAAGAAGGCTGATTAAAACATTGTGGGAAAATGAGAAAATGCTGGTAAACATCATTTTCTCCCTTTCCTGCAATGTTTTCTACCCTTTCAGAGAGTTTAAGCTCATTTGTACCAATTTTGAATTTGTCATCTGCAGATGTTTTGAATTTGAAAGAGTCTAAAATTTTTCGTTTGAAAAAGGGTTAATAAATTCAGTCAATTTCAATGCTGTGTTAAACACAGCTATTAACACTTAGGTTGCCTAATAAAATAATGTTCACATTTTATGATTTTAATCAACCCTATAAAAAAGATAATATATAAAGACTCTTGCAAGATTATCATGATTATAGGAAAACTACACTTCATATAATTCCCGCAATGATACACAGGCTTAGGTAAGCGATCTATAGCCATTGTGGAACTCTTGTTGTAAGGTAAGGTAGACTTTTTAAGACATAGTTGGAAAAGGAGACAATGTTGGTTTCACCCCCCCCTCCACTAAAATTGAATTTATCGTACTCAAAATGTTATATCATGGAAGAATAGAAACATTTGTTGTTTTAGTTCAAATAAACTAGCCCGCCCGGATAGCTCAGTGGTTGGTGTATCTGACTCGTGATCTGGTGGTTGCGAGCTCGATGCCCTGTTGAGGCAAGCTGTCTGTTACAGAGACTCAAAAGGTGCAAAGTGTATTTGAATTGCTTTAGAGTGATTTCCAGAGTCAAGCCTCAAAATTAAAAGAATAAGCGCAAATTTAGAAAACCTTGAAAAAGAGATTCAGATAAAAAAAAAATATGGAATTGATTTGAATATCATAGAACTTTAAAAAACAGAAAGAAGTTTTTTTCCACCCCAAATTCTTGAAAAGTTAGAGAGAGAAAAAAAAAACAAACTATGGAGCTCAATAGGTTGAGTTTAAAGGGATTGAGATGCTACTTAATCATTGCTTGGATGATGATGATAGTGGTTGTTGTTGTTATAATGATGCTGCTGATCGTGGTGGGGAATTTATTGGTGGAGAGAGAGAGAGAGAGAGAGAGAGAGAGAGAGAGAGATTTGGGTTTTACGGTGCTGTAAACACGTTTTGAAAATTATTTCAGTTACAATGCGGCGGCCAATGCATCTTTTCAAAAAGAAATTGGCCTAGCTGGGGAAACGAACCTGCGAGACCCGTCCTGTTTCAAGCCATGTTCGTTTTCTACTGAGCAACTAGGCTTTGCGATGTGCTAGAGAGAGGGAGAGAGAGAGAGTATTTGGCTTATTCGTGAAGGTTGTAGTGTGGAACAAGAAATATAATATTTTTGATGTAAAGATGTAAAAAATAATGATGAAAATGTAAAATCTGTGTACAATGGTAGGTTTTAAGGGCATGTGTTAAGAAGTTTGCAGGAGTTAGCTTTTATGGCCTTGATATTTTCTGTTAAATTGTTGAATAAGTAAATAATTGTAAAAAGTATGTTGAGCGAGATGACTATACATGTATTTAAATAAGTTATCAGTTGATTTCAGTTACAAGCGGCATTATTCAAGTCTCATATGATTGAGACTATAGTAAACAGTCAAATTATGTGCGTAAGTCTTTTTCCCGTGTGATTAATCCTCAGCGCTTGAGATCGAACCAACATGCCTTAAAGTCTTATCCTATGCCCGAAGAAAAGGCCCTTACGCTCATATTACCCCATGTCCATTAACCTGCATCCCCAGTCTGTGAGATGTATTCTCCATCCGTTATAACAATAGGTTGCAACACGTCAAAAAGGGCATTCGGACTTTGCGTAAAGTGTTGTCTCGGATCAGCCTGTGCAGTCCGCGCAGGCTGATCCGAGATGGCACTTTCCGACTACATTAGATTTTGTTCTTCAGTAGACTTGCGCAAAACAGAAAATTACATAAAAATGGAAAGTGTCGTTTGTGAGTCCGCGCAGGCTAATCCGAGACAACACTTTACGCAAATGTCTGAATGCCCCTTTTCGCGTGTTGCAGGCCATATGTACCCTAATTACGGGAGGTGAACCACCAGGCCGTGAAATTGTATTCAAGGCCATAAGATGTCACATCAATATGGAAGATATACCTCCAGCCATGTGGGGTCCCTATAAAGTGGGAAACGGAACCGAAACGAAAGGCTATGAAATGAAACACAACGAAACGGAAGGAAATAATACAAAACGGAATAAAATGAAACGTAACGAAACAAAATAGAACGAAACGAAATAAGACGACATCTAGTAGTGATTTTTTTTAAAACTTATCTTTTTGTCTCAATTTATCGTTTTTCTGTTGCACCGTTTCTTATTTTTTTTTATCTCACTTTTTATGTAGAGCACAATAAGAATATGTTGCTGAATTTTGCGATTATCTCATGGCTTGAAAATCTGGTCAGAGTCAAGATCAAGAACTTAAAACGATAACCCTCCACCAGGACCTGTGGCTTCTGAAGTTGCACAAAAATTTAATATATTTGGTGCAATTTTAAAGATTTGGCATGTAGGGAAAATTTAATTTTCTTTCTTTTCTGTTCTTCTGTCATCATAGTACTATCACAGGGTGCCGGAATAAGCCGAGCCTCGGTAGCACAGTCGGTAGCGTACAGGACTTGAGAACAAGGGTCGCTAGTTCAAATACCCACTCGACAAATTTCTTTCCGAGGATTGATGATAGTCATTACGACAGGTGATCACCGATTGTTAGCGATGGAAAGCAGCCAGTGGCTTGGGAAGGATATTAGGCGAAGCATTGGTAAAAGGAACTGCAGGAAAACACAGAGGTGCAGTGCAGTGATTTTGTTTGGTTTGTATTAGAGTTTAACACCTTTTTAACAGCTTAGGTCATATCATGGCGGTCAGTAACGTATCAATGTGTTTCCTGGCTTTTTCACACCAGCACTGACACAGCTTTCTTTCCAAAGCCACTGACTACTTTTCTCACATGCATCAGAGGTGAAAGGCGAAAAATCGCCGGAAAGAATGTTCTCCGCAATCGGGTATCTAACCCGCAACCTCCAGGTCATGAGTCAGATACGCTAACCACTGAGCTACCCGGCCGAGCTCAATGCAGCAATACAGCTGAAATAATGTTGAAAAGGGTGCTAAACCTTAAGACATTGCGGGAAAGGGAGAAAATGCTGATGACCAGCATTTTCTGCTTTTCTCGCAACATTTTCAAAAGTCTTCTCCTTTAGGGGCAGTGAGACTCGAGATTGTGTAGCAAAGGGTTTGTTTCTTTCATGCTTAAATAGTTTCGAAGACTGAGATTATATCAGTTCAGCAGTGAGAGCCACGATCGTATAGTGGTTAGTGCTTCGCGTTGTGGCCGCGACATCTCGTGTTCGAATCCTGGTCACGGCAAATCTCTGATCATCGCTGTCTCGGCACAGCTGAACAATTTTTTACAGCCCTTTGGATGTTAAGGTGCTTTACACCACTTTCAATACGATTTCAATTCTATGACAGCATCGGTTGACTTTGATGACGTTTTTTATTGGTTTTATCACACAAGCAATTTCCTGTCTTTCCTCGTTGTTGTGCATATTGTTGAAAAATGAAAATTTCAATTAGAAATGCGCCATGCTGTGGCAAAAGGGGGTTTAATGCCTCTCCGTAATGCATAATACCAAGCAAGTCATCATATAGTCAAGGATGCATAATTTCCCTCTTTGTATAACAACCGACTGAGTCACGAGGAACACTGGTCCTTTTACAAGTAGAATATTGACTAAATAGCAAATATTTTCAACCCAGATCAGCCAGCGCAGATTGAACAGGCTGACCTTTTTTTTTTCTGCAATGCAGCGATACAACTGAAATAATGTTGAAAAGGGCGTTAAACACTATACAATCAATCAATACAATCAAGCCCTGGAATATTTCGAATGAAACTCGCCTTCAATACCCTTAAATATGCCTTTGAGTTGCTTACAACTGAACCTTGCGAGTTTGTTTTTCTCCCAGATTTTTATTTCTTAATTTGAACCATGTTCTGTAAAAGGGGGCTTAATGAATCCGTAAAAAGTATCGACTCAGGCCAGCCTGCACAGTCCCCGCAGCCTGATCTGAGCCGAAACCTTTCACTATTGGTCAATTTTCTGCATGTCAAAGGACCAGAGTACTTCATGATACAGTGGGTTCTTTTGAAAAACAGATTTTATGGATCTAAAATTGTGTGAGGACTTGCTTGGTATCATTCATCACGGAGATGTTTATACTGACGTCCGTTAGAAACGCCTCATCTCCCTCTGTCGCGTCATATTTCATGAATTTAATATCGAATGCATGGTTTTGTAATTTAGAAATGGACTTTGTCAATATTTCTGCACATATTACATGACACAAGTGTTTAGCTAAACATTACACAAATTTAACAGCCATTTCAACAAACTCACCCCCTAAAATTCATCAATACCGTGTATGGCCTCCTTGACTTGCTATCAGTGCCTGCAGTCGCCGTCCCATGGACCCACACAGATTACGCAGGAGATAGCGTGGAATGCGAGCCCACTCTTCACGAAGAGCATTTGTTAATTTTTGGACGTTTTGCGGCTGTGGGTTACGTCGACGTAAACGACGTCCGAGGATGTCTCACATGTGTTCGATCAGGTTACAATCGGGAGAGTTAGCAGGCCATGGCAGCACGGCAATATCATTGGCTATGAGAGAGTTTCTGGTAAATCTGGCCGTGTGGGGGCACAGTATTGTCATCTTGAAATGTAAGGCCGTGGCGTTGCTGAAACATGGGAACGACCACAGGACGAAGAACTTGGTTTACATACCGTCTGGCATTTAAATTACCATTAATAACCACTAGGTCAGTTCTAAATTTGTGGTTTATTGCTGCCCAAACCATTACACCACCACCACCAAAGCGGTTGTGCTCCAGAACACAACTTTGGGTGTACCGTTCATTACGTCGACGGTAAACACGGACTCGTCTGTCGGCACAGGAGAAGTTAAAACGGGGTTCGTCACTGAAGACCACACCATGCCAACGTCTTCCAATGTTGTTTTGAGCCCACTGCCGACGTTCGCGACGGTGGTGGTCAGTTAGCACAACACCATGGTACAGCCGCCTGCACAATATTCCACGCTCCTGAAGACGTCGCCTTACTGTATTCAGACTTACATGTCTTCCGCGATTCCTTATAACCATCGACGTTGTGGATTGCGCTGTGACAAAACGGTTTCGCAAGTGACGTTGATGGATGGAATTGTCTTGTCGTACAGACGTCACACGCGGAGCACCAGGTTGGGGTCTATCAGACAAGCTCCCTGTTTCATTTACCCGTCGAACAAAACACACTATTGTTGATCTTGCAACATTAAAGCATCTTGCAAAGTGACTTTGAGAAAGACCGCTTTCAAGCATGCCCAAAATGTGTGCTCTTTCTTCATTATTTAGTCTTGACATTTTCGAAATTGATGTTTTCAAAATATTGCTTGGACTACTTAATTGTAAATCAATTACTCTCTACACATGCGTAATTTTGATCGACATAACCACGTGGGGAAAACGCATGGGGTATAGGGGAAAACGGTGCCATGAGCCATGGTTGAAGCAAACATAATAGACTGGCACAAAATATATGCTTCAGTAGATTACAGAAGTGAAAATTCTACAGTAGGCAAAAAGTGACATATATAATCTAGGTATGTACAAAGCTATCGCACTTTTTAGATGAGGCGTTTTTTATGGACGTCAGTATATTAAGCTCCCTTTTGCCAGAGCATGGCTCATTGTATATTTTGTGTTCTAATTTTAGCTTTAATAAGTCACTTTAATGAATGTCCAGGCATAACCTGTTTGATAAAGAGATGATTTCAGGTCTGAAAAGAGAAAATGGTAGGACTACACTTTAGAACCGCCTGAATGAGGCGGTTCTATCAAGCTCCAAAATCTAAATTTGGATGAGAAATTATCATTAAATATGAAAGAAAACATTTTATTGCCTAGTTGTATTGACTTGATGAGGCTTCACTGTACCAGTTGCAAAAGTCCTCACAATGCTCTCATCCTTATGGGACCTTTGTGTCTGGTATACACACCATCACACCATACATACATGTAGCTCAAATTGTTCAATGATGACCAAACCTAATTTCGCAAATACATTTATACCCATGGAGAGTAAGCCTACTTTTCACAAGATTTAAAGTGCGCTTTTAAGAGCATGTATTTCATGGGTATTTTATTAATGTTGGTGTATCAGTATTTTTCGGCGAAGCTGAATGCGCTGGCTTTTGACCCAACTTCTTGGGACTGATAAAAAATGAATAGATGCTAATTTGCAATTGGTGAAAAAAAGTGCACATGTCTTCATAAGCGTTATTCAATAACCCAGTATTACTTTTCGTCAAAATGAAAAACAGTGAGGAAAAAGTGGCAATTGCTCATGAGGTTACTTTTCATTATTTTATCATACGCCCGTCGAAGACGGGACGTATTGTGGGATCACCCATAGCGGGCGGGTGCGTTGGCAGGCGGCGTCCAGTTTTTGTCAGGAGCATAACTTTGTCATCTCCAGTCCGATTGACTTGAAACCTGGCATGTGTGTTTGTTGCAATAATACGGAGTGCAGTGCAAAAGAACCATAACTCTACCTTGTGCTGTCTTTGAGTTATTTCCCTTTGATTGTCATTTTTACAGCATTTTCTGCTTGTCCGGAGCATAACTTTGTCATCTCCAGTCCAATTGACTTGAAACTTGGCATGTGTGTTAGTTGCAATAATACGGATTGCAGTGCAAAAGAACCATAACTCTAACTCGTGCTGTCTTTGAGTTATTTCCCTTTGATCATCATTTTTACAGCATTTTCTGCTTGTCCGGAGCATAATTTTGTCATCTCCAGTCCGATTTACTTGAAACTTGGCATGTGTGTTAGTTGCAATAATATGGAGTGCAGTGAGAAAAAACCATAACTCTACCTCATGCTGTCTTTGAGTTATTTCCCTTTGATAGTTATTTTTTACAGCATTTTCTGCTTGTCCGGAGCATAACTTTGTCATCTCCAGTCCGATTGACTTGAAACTTGGCATGTGTGTTTGTTGCAATAAGACGGAGTGCAGTGCGAAAGAACCATAACTCTACCTCGTGCTGTCTTTGAGTTATTTCCCTTTGATCGTCAAGTTTTTTTTTTTTTTCTAAACTTTTTTTAGAGTTTGCTAGAACTTAACACAAAGGTATAGAGTTTTTAATGCTTTTTAATGACTGCTTTGATGATGATGATGATCATTATAATGGTGGTGGTAGTTTTGAGGGTTGAGTTGGTAGTGATGGTTGTAGTGCTGATACCGGTTTGTTTTTTTGGTGTTTTAATGCCAACTTCAAAATTACTTACATAACATCCCATCGGTCAATGCACCTACCCATGCTTTATTGAAGTTTCTTTTACCAGTACTTTGCACATTGTCTTTTTTAAACCACTGTCTGCTTTCCCACATAAACAAGTCGAAACGTTGATCGGCGATAAAAAAAAAAAAAAAAAGAATCCTGTCACATTGAACATATGAAAAAGATATTAAAAAGAAATTGTAACAGCTTTAGGTAGAGAGTCAAACCATCGACCCGAAACTTTTTCCTCCGGAACGTTACTGACGGAACCTCTGGATTTTCAGAGAGAGAGAGAGAGACAAAGACAGTGACTTTGTGAGAGAGTGAGTTTGAAAGCTCTTTTGATTTTGACATTTTACTTTATAGTGGAAGTGTTGTATTGTGGATGAAGAAATTGTTAATTTGTAAAGATTAATTTCGGAAAAGCGAAACATCTTTAACATGATAGATTTTCCTAGGCATGCGTTAAAAAGTGTTCAGAAGGTAAATATCAGAATAAATATTTTAGCCACTGACTTCTTTTCCACGTTACCATCGTTGAAACAATGAACAGCAGTGAGAGAGAAGAATCGCAATTACTATCATCAAATTTGGGAAAATAATCTTGTGAGCTAGGGATTGGCGACCCCCTTGTCTCTAGACTTGTAGGTAAATGACTGAGCTACCGAACTAGTCTTTTACGATTGATTGATGGAGTGATTGATGGACTGTATGTGTTTAACTGTTTTCAATGAAATTTGAGTTATATTACGGCGGCCAGTACACTTACCCATGCTTTCCTGGAGTTTCAGTAACCAGTACTTCGCACGATATTCTTCCCAAGCCACCGACTGTTTTTCCACATACCTATTGTCAAAATTGCTGTCCAGATGTTAGAGAAAAATTAATCTTAACGCAATGAGTATCATCAACTCTCGGAAAGGAATGGCCGAGCAGGGGATTCAAACCAGCTAACCCGTGTCTCAAGTTCCGTGCAATAGAGGCCGAATTGCTGTTTAATCATCTTTGGAGTTAAATGTGAAGATAAAGTGTTGATTTGGAAATGTTGTGAAATGTTACAGATAAATAAAAGAAAGGAACTGAGTTGATTGATTGATTGCATGTGTTTAACACCATTTTCAAAAATATTTCAGTTATATCGTGGCGGCTAGTGCACCTACCCATACTTTTCTGAAGTTTCAGTAACCAGTCCTTTGCACGATATTCTCCCCAAACCACTGACAGCCCTTCTACATAACTATTGTCAAAATCGCTTTTGATAGGTTAGAGAAGAATTAATCCTGTTGCAATGAGTATCATCAAACCTCGGAAAGAAATGGCCGAGCAGGGGATTCAAACCAGCTAACCCCTTTCTCAAGTTCTGTACGGTACCGACTGAATTGTTGTTCAATCATCTCTGGAGTCAAACGTGAAGATAAAGTGTCGATTTGGAAATTCTGTGAAAGATATTTGGATTGATCAAAGAAAGGGAACTGATTTGAATCGAGAATTTTTTTTTCCTGAACTCTTTTAGAGTTTGCTAGAACTTAACACAAAGGTATGGAGTTTTTAATGCTCTTTAATGATTGCTTTGATGATGATGATTATAATAATGGTGGTGGTAGTTTTGAGGGTTGAGTTGGTAGTGATGGTGGTAGTGCTGATACCAGATGTATTGGTGGAGAAAGATGTGTTTGTTTTCTTGGTGTTTTAACGCCAACTTCAAAATTACTTCCGTAATATCGCGGCGGTCAATGCACCTACCCATGTCTTATTGAAGTTTCTTTTACCAGTACTTTGCACATTGTCTTTTTTTAACCACTGTCTGCTTTCCGACATAAGTTGAAACGTTGATCGGCGATAAAAAAAAAAAAAAAAAAGAATCCTGTCGCATTGAACATATGAAAAGATATTAAAAAGAAATTGTAACAGCTTTAGGTAGAGAGTCGAACCATCGACCCGAAACTTTTTCCTCCGGAACGTTACTTATGGAACCTCTGGATTTCCAGAGAGACAGAGAGAGAGAGAGAGTCAGACAGACAGAGACAGAGAGTTTGTGAGAGAGTGAGTTTGAAAGCGCTTTTGATTTTGACATTTTACTTTATAGTGGAAGGGTTGTATTGTGGATGAAGAAACTGTTAATTTGTAAAGATTAATTACGGAAAAGCGAAACATCTTTACCATGATAGATTTTAATAGGCATGCGTTAAAAAGTGTTCAGAGGGTAAATATCAGAATTAATATTTTAGCCACTAGCTTCTTTTCCACGTTACCATCGTTGAAACAACCAACAGCAGTGAGAGAGAAGAATCGCAATTACTATCATCAAATTTGGGAGAATAATCTTGTGAGCTAGGGATTGGCGACCCCCTTGTCTCTAGAGCTGTAGGTAAATGACTGAGCTACCAAACTAGTGTTTTCTAATTGATTGATGGAGTGATTGATGGACTGTATGTGTTTAACACCGTTTTCAATGAAATTTGAGTTATATTACGGTGGCCAGTACACTTACCCATGCTTTCCTGGAGTTTCAGTAACCAGTACTTCGCACGATATTCTTCCCAAGCCACCGACTGTTTTTCCACATACCTATTGTCAAAATTGCTGTCCAGATGTTAGAGAAAAATTAATCTTAACGCAACGAGTATCATCAACTCTCGGAAAGAAATGGCTGAACAGGGGATTCAAACCTGCTTACCCGTGTCTCAAGTTCCGTGCAATAGAGGCCGAATTGCTGTTTAATCATCTTTGGAGTTAAATGTGAAGATAAAGTGTTGATTTGGAAATGTTGTGAAATGTTTCAGATAAATAAAAGAAAGGAACTGAGTTGATTGATTGATTGCATGTGTTTAACACCGTTTTCAACAATATTTCAGTTATATCGCGGCGGCCAGTGCACCTGCCCATACTTTTCTGAAGTTTCAGTAACCAGTCCTTTGCACGATATTCTCCCCAAACCACTGATAGCCTTTCTACATAACTATTGTCAAAATTGCTTTTGAGAGGTTAGAGAAGAATTAATCCTGTCGCAATGAGTATCATCAGACCTCGGAAAGAAATGGCCGAGCAGGGGATTCAAACTAGCTAACCCTTTCTCAAGTTCTGTACGGTACCGACCGAATTGTTGTTCAATCATCTCTGGAGTCAAACGTGAAGATAAAGTGTCAATTTGGAAATTCTGTGAAAGATTTGGATTGAGCAAAGAAAGGGAACTGATTTGAATCGAGATTTTTTTTTTCCTGAACTCTTTTAGAGTTTGCTAGAACTTAAGAGAAAGGTATGGAGTTTTTAATGCTCTTTAATGATTGCTTTGATGATGATGATTATAATGTGGTGGTAGTTTTGAGGGTTGAGTTGGTAGTGATGGTTGTAGTGCAGATACCGGATGTATTGGTGGAGAAAGATGTGTTTGTTTTATTGGTGTTTTAACACCAACTTCAAAATTACTTACGTAATATCCCTGCGGTCAATGCACCTACCCATGCTTTATTGAAGTTTCTTTTACCAGTACTTTGCACATTGTCTTTTTTAAACCACTGTCTGCTTTCCCACATAAACAAGTCGAAATCTTGATTGGCGATAAGAAAAGAATGAATCCTGTCGCATTGAACATACAAAAAAGATCTTAAAAAGAAATTGGAACAGCTTTAAGTAGGTAGTTGAACCATCGACCCGAGATTTTTACGTCCGGAATGTTACTGACGGAGCCTCTGGATTTTGAGAGAGAGAGAGAGAGAGAGAGAGAGAGAGCGAGAGAGAGAGAGAGAGAGAGACGAACAGACAGAAGGACAGAGAGGTAGACAGAGAGTTTTTGAGAGAGTGAGTTTGAGAGAGCTTTAGATTTTGACATTTTTACTTTATAGTTGAAGGGTTGTATTGTAAATGGAGAAATTGTTAAATTTGTAAAGAATAATGCCGGAAAAGCGAAATACCTATACCATGCTAGATTTTAATAGGTATTTGTCAAAAAGTGTTCAGAGGGTAAATATCAGAATTAATGTTTTAGCCACTGGCTTCTTTTCCACATAACAATTGTTGAAATAATGAACAGCAGTGAGAGAGAAGAATCGCAATTACTATCATCAAATTTGGGAAAATAATCTTGCGAAAATAATCTTCCGAGCTAGGGATTAGACCTGTAGGTAAGCGACTGACCTACCGAACTAGTCTTTTACGATTGATTGAGTGGTTGATTTTGACTGTATGTGTTTTACACTGTTTTCAACAATATTTGAGTTATATTACGGCGGCCAGTACACTTACCCAGTTTTCCTGGAGTTTCAGTAACCAGTACTTTGCACGATATTCTTCCCAAGCTACCGACTGCTTTTCCACATAACTTGTCAAGACTGCTGCTCAGAGGTTAGAGAAGAATTAATCCTGTCGCAATGAGTATTATCAACTCTCGGAAAGGAATGGCCGAGCAGGGGATTCAAACCCGCTTAACCCTGTCTTAAATTCCGTGCGCTACGGACCAAATTGCTTTTTAATCATCTTTGGAGTTAAAACGTCAATAGAGTGTTGATTTGGAAATGCTGTGAAAGATATTTAGATTAATAAAAGAAAGGGAACTGATTTGAATCACGAAATATCTATTCCTTTAAAACGTTTGAAATACTTTCAGTCCAAGATAGTGGGTGTTTAGTCAGTATCATTGTCTTTACTTTCGTTTAGCTAGCCCTCGGTCAGTTAGTACCCTCAGTCCATGCAATGTACCCTTAGCCCCTGAGAGGAGTCAACAAACGCTTGAGATTTAGCCAAGTCCTTTTTCCTTCAGTTGATTACCCTGTACTCTCAGTTCATGAGATCAACCATTCCCCCTAAAAGAACTTTGCAGTATGATTTACCGTTATTCAGCCATATGTTTTCCTCTCTGCATAAGATGTTCCCGTGGTTGGTCAAATGGAAATGGATGCCCAGAATCTGGTATTAACTTTGATTTTAACTGAATGCCGTTTGGATTCCTTCAGTTGATTACCCTGTACTCTCAGTTCATGAGATCAACCATTCCCCCTAAAAGAACTTTGCAGTATGATTTACCGTTATTCAGCCATATGTTTTCCTCTCTGCATAAGATGTTCCCGTGGTTGGTCAAATGGAAATGGATGCCCAGAATCTGGTATTAACTTTGATTTTAACTGAATGCCGTTAGCTCTTACCCTCAGTCTGTTCGATGAAGCTTAGTTCATGAGATGTACCTCCAATCCGACAAAGGTTTTTTCGTTTCTTTTGATTTACATGTATGCCTTTAAAATCGACCCCTTGATAGTTGGAAATTATCATTAGGCACATTAATGTGATCGCCCGGATTCCTGAGCTTGTACCCACAGTCTGTGCTATCATATCCATAGTCTTTAACTCAAACCTCAAGACATTACACCGAGTTCTTAAGACTGTATCCTCTGTTCGTGGAATGTTCCCTCAGTGTTTTTCATTTCCTCTTAGACTTTAAACTCGTACCTATAGTCAGGTGGATGTACCCTCAAGCACTGGACCACTGACCTTTCTCGAATGCTATCCTTTGCCCTGTTTGCCCATTCCCTTCCGTCCCAGAGATGTATCCTAAATCTGTGAGATGTACCCTCAGCGAGTAACTGTGCCCTGAGGCCCGAGAACTGTATTTTAACTTTAGATTTACCCGTTTTCTAAAAGACTATACCCCATGCCCGTCTGATGTACTCAAGTTTTGTAAGATGTGCCCTCTGTGGATATTCCCACATTCCGTGTCATGTCTTCTAAGGAATTGAGATCCTTCTCTTAGTCAGTGAGATGTATCCTCAGGCCATAAAACTGATTTTACTCCCAGCCTGTCATCTTTCACCATCACTCAGTGAGATGTTCCCATTTTCCCTTCTCCGCACTCTTTGTGACTTTGCACCCTTAAGTACGCACAAACCCTGACAGTGTGTCTCTACCCTTATGTCAACCTTACGCCGCGTGCCTGTATCCACTGTACGTGATCAATATTTTCTTTAAGTTCTACTGATGTAACATCTCTATTTACAGCTGTGGCCAAACTTTTGATTTACCTTCAGTCGATTAGCTTGTGCACTAGGTCTGTGCAATTTTTCCCCACTTTGTGAACTGTTTCCGCAATCCTAGAGCTCTTGACCTAAGTCTATGGAATTAAGCGATCAGTCGATGTCGAATACCATTGAACCCTGGTGCTATTTCCTCGTTCTCGTTTTTCTGGCGTTTTAATTGTGTCCTTTGTATTCTTTGACAATAAGTTTTATCCAAAAACCATTTGTCCTCTCTCTCTTTTACTCTATCGCTCTTTCTCTCTGTCCCACTTTTTTTTCTCTCTTACTCCCTTTTTCTGTCTGTCTCTCTCTCATCCTTTCTATGTGCCTCTCTCTCCTAGTATCATTCTCTCTAGCTGTCTCTCCCTTTCCCTGTCTCACTCTCTTCCTTACTTTATCACTGTCTGTCGTTCTGTCTATCCCTCTTTCTGAAGCTGTCTCTCTTTCTCTCATTCTTCCCTTTATATCTGAGTCATTCACTCATTCTTTCCTTTCATATCTCTCTCTCACTATCTTGGTCTCTCTGTCTCTGTCTCTTTCTAACGTTTTCTTTCTGTATGTCTCCATCTCTCTGTCTCTTTGTCTGTCTGTTTCTCTCTAATTCTGTCTAACTGATTTCTTCTCCTTTCCTGACTCCTTTTTTCTTTTGATCTCACTCCCTCCCTTCTTCCTCTCTGTCTGTCTCTCTCTGTCGCTCTCTCACTCTCTCTGTCTTTCTCTCTTGGCATCTGTCTGTCTCTCATGTCCCTCTCTCTTGCTTTATCTTTCTCTTTCTCTGCCTCCCTCTGCCTCTCTTTGGCTCAGTCTTTCTGTCTCTCTGCCTCTCTCTGGCTCTATATCTCTGCCTCTCTCAGGCTCTATCTCTCTGCCTCTGTCTGGCTCTCTCTCTCTCCCTCTGTGTTGCTAACCTCTTCTTATTGGTTTCCTCAAGTTCACAGGCCACAGGGTTTTTCTCTTTTCTCCAAAACTTTAGATTTATCTTCCTTCAGTCCTTTATACCCTCTGCCTGTATGAAGGATCGTTTGTTAGTATGTTCCCTCAGACCGTAAGTTTGAATGTTGAATGCTTTGAAATAGATGTAGATCATTAACTAATTACAATTCTGAAATAGGTCTTTTACTATTAAATATTACTGCCGTTCCTGACACAACTGAAACATACTGGTTAGATCATAGAAAGTTGTCTAATCGCCCTGTGCATTAACATACACGATCACTCTCAATGCTGTATCGACCTCAGCTTTTAATTTTTAACATGCCGAATAAACAAAAGTTCGCACCATATGATTAATTGTAACTTGTTTAATATCGAATGATAACGCATGAGCATTTGCGATATTGTATGTGTGTATGGTGTTTCACACCATATTCAATATTATGTCAGTTATATCAAGGCGGCCAGTGCGTCTCTCCATGCATTCCTGGGGTTCTTAAACTTGTATCTTATAGTCTAGCCACTGGCTTCTTTTCCACATAACCATCATCGAAACAATGACCAGCAGTAAGAGAGAAGAATGAATCCTTCCGCAATGACTATCACCAAACCTGGGAAAGTAATTTTCCGAGCTGGGGATTAGCGACCCCCTTGTCTCAAAAACGACTAAGCTACCAAAATCGTCATTAACGATTGATTGATTGTATGTGTTTAACACCGTTTTTAACAATGTTTCAGTTATATAGCGGTGGCCAGTGCACCTACCCATACTTTTCTGAAGTTTCAATAACCAGTCCTTTGCACAATCTTCTCCCCAAGCCACTGACAGCCTTTCCACATTGTCAAAATTGCTTTTGAGATGTTAGAGAAGAATTAATTCTGTCGCAATGAGTATCATCAAACCTCGGAAAGTATTGGCCGAGTAGGGGATTCAAACCAGCTAACCCCTTTCTCAAGTTCTGTACGGTACCGACCGAAATGTTGTTCAATCATCTCTGTAGTCAAACGTCAAGATAAAGTGTCGATTTGGAAATGCTGTGAAAGATATTTAGATTAATCAAAGAAAAGGAACTGATTTGAATTGAGAAATTTTTTTTTTTTCCCTGAACTCTTTTAGAGTTTGCTAGAACTTATCACAAAGGTATGGAGTTTTTAATGCTTTTTAATGACTGCTTTGATGATGATGATGATGATCATTATAATGGTGGTGGTAGTTTTGAGGGTTGAGTTGGTAGTGATGGTTGTAGTGCTGATACCGGATTTATTAGTGGAGAAAGATGTGTTTGTTTTCTTAGTGTTTTAACGCCAACTTCAAAATTACTTACGTAACATCCTGTCGATCAATGCACCTACCCATGCTTTATCGAAGTTTCTTTTACCAGTACTTTGCACATTGTCTTTTTTAAACCACTGTCTGCTTTCCCACATAAACAAGTCGAAACGTTGATCGGCGATTAAGAAAAAAAAAAAAAAAAAAAAAAAAGAATCCTGTCGCATTGAACATATGAAAAAGATATTAAAAAGAAATTGTAACAGCTTTAGGTAGAGAGTCGAACCATCGACCCGAAACTTTTTCCTCCGGAACATTACCGACGGAACCTCTGGATTTCCAGAGAGACAGAGAGTCAGACAGACAGAGACAGAGAGTTTGTGAGAGAGTGAGTTTGAAAGTGCTTTTGATTGACATTTTACTTTATAGTGGAAGGGTTGTATTGTGGATGAAGAAATTGTTAATTTGTAAAGATTAATTACGGAAAAGCGAAACATCTTTATCATGATAGATTTTCCTAGGCATGCGTTAAAAAGTGTTCAGAGGGTAAATATCAGAATTAATATTTTAGCCACTGGTTTCTTTTCCACGTTACCATCGTTGAAACAATGAACAACAGTGAGAGAGAAGAATCGCAATTACTATCATCAAATTTGGGAAAATAATCTTGCGAGCTAGGGATTGGCGACCCCCTTGTCCTTAGACCTGTAGGTAAACAACTGAGCTACCGAACTAGTCTTTTACGATTGATTGATGGAGTGATTGATGGACTGTATGTGTTTAACACCGTTTTCAAAGAAATTTGAGTTATATTACGGCGGCCAGTACACTTACCCATGCTTTCCTGGAGTTTCAGTAACCAGTACTTCGCATGATATTCTTCCCAAGCCACCGACTGTTTTTCCACATACCTATTGTCAAAATTGCTGTCCAGATGTTAGAGAAAAATTAATCTTAACGCAACGAGTATCATCAACTCTGGGAAAGAAATGGCCGAGCAGGGGATTCAAACCAGCTAACCCGTGTCTCAAGTTCCGTGCAATAGAGGCCGAATTGCTGTTTAATCATCTTTGGAGTTAAATGTGAAGATAAAGTGTTGATTTGGAAATGTTGTGAAATGTTTCAGATAAATAAAAGAAAGGAACTGAGTTAATTGATTGATTGCATGTGTTTAACACCGTTTTCAACAATATTTCAGTTATATCGCGGCAGCCAGTGCACCTGCCCATACTTTTCTGAAGTTTCAGTAACCAGTCCTTTGCATGATATTCTCCCCAAACCACTGACAATCTTTCTACATAACTATTGTCAAAATTGCTTTTGAGAGGTTAGAGAAGAATTAATCCTGTCGCAATGAGTATCATCAGACCTCGGAAAGAAATGGCCGAACAGGGGATTCAAACCAGCTAACCCCTTTCTCAAGTTCTGTACGGTACCGGCCGAATTGTTGTTCAATCATCTCTGGAGTCAAACGTGAAGATAAAGTGTCGATTTGGAAATTCTGTGAAAGATATTTGGATTGATCAAAGAAAGGGAACTGACTTGAATCGAGATTTTTTTTTTCCTGAACTCTTTTAGAGTTTGCTAGAACTTAGCACAAAGGTATGGAGTTTTTAATGCTCTTTAATGATTGCTTTGATGATGATGATTATAATAATGGTGGTGGTAGTTTTGAGGGTTGAGTTGGTAGTGATGGTTGTGGTGCTGATAACGGATTTATTGGTGGAGAAAGATGTGTTTGTTTTCTTGGTGTTTTAACACCAACTTCAAAATTACTTACGTAATATCCCGGCGGTCAATGCACCTACCCATGCTTTATTGAAGTTTCTTTTACCAGTACTTTGCACATTGTCTTTTTTAAACCACTGTCTGCTTTCCCACATAAACAAGTCGAGACGTTGATCGGCGATAAAAAAAAAATCCTGTCGCAATGAACATTAAAAAAAAAAAGATCTTAAAAAGAAATTGTAACAGCTTTAGGTAGAGAGTCAAACCATCGACCCGAACGACCCGAAACTTTTTCCTACGGAACGTAACTGACGGAACCTCTGGATTTTCAGAGAGAGAGAGAGAGTGAGAGTCAGACAGACAGACAGAGACAGAGAGTTTGTGAGAGAGTGAGTTTGAAAGCGCTTTTAATTTTGACATTTTACTTTATAGTGGAAGGGTTGTATTGTGGATGAAGAAATTGTTAATTTGTAAAGATTAATTATGGAAAAGCGAAACATCTTTACCATGATAGATTTTAATAGGCATGTGTTAAAAAGTGTTCAGAGGGTAAATATCAGAATTAATATTTTAGCCACTGGCTTCTTTTCCACGTTACCATCGTTGAAACAACGAACAGCAGTGAGAGAGAAGAATCGAAATTACTATCATCAAATTTGGGAAAATAATCTTGCGAGCTAGGGATTGGCGACCCCCTTGTCCTTAGACCTGTAGGTAAACGACTGAGCTACCGAACTAGTCTTTTACGATTGATTGATGGAGTGATTGATGGACTGTATGTGTTTAACACCGTTTTCAACGAAATTTGAGTTATATTACGGCGGCCAGGACTATGCTCTCCTGGAGTTTCAGTAACCAGTATTTCGCACGATATTCTTCCCAAGACGCTGACTATTTTTCCACATTACTATTGTGAAAATTGCTGTCCAGATGTTAGAGAAAAATTAATCATGTCGCAATGAGTATCATCAACTCTCAGAGAGAAATAGCCGAGCAGGGGATTCAAACCAGCTAACCCGTGTCTCAAGTTCCGTGCAATACGGACCGAATTGCTGTTTAATCATCTTTGGAGTACAACTTCAACATAAAGTGTTGATTTGGAAATGCTGTGAAAAATTTGAGATTAATAAAAGAAAGGGAACTGATTTGATTGATTGATTGATTGATTGTATGTTTAACACCGTTTTCAACAATATTTCAGTTATATGGTGGGGGCCAGTGCACCTACCCATACTTTTCTGAAGTTTCAGTAGCCAGTTCTTTGCACGATATTCTCCCCAAACCACTGACAGCTTTTGCACATAACTATTGCCAAAATTTCTTTTAAGAGGTTAGAGAAGAATTAATCCTGTCGCAATGAGTATCATGAAACCTGAGAAAAAGATGGCCGAGCAGGGGATTCAAACCAGTTAACCCCTTTCTCAAGTTCTGTACGATATCGACCGAATTGCTGTTCAATGATCTCTGGAGTCAAACGTGAAGATAAAGTGTCGATTTGGAAATGCTGTGAAAGATTTTCAGATTAATCAAAGAAAGGGAACTGATTTGAATCGAGAAAGTTTTTTTTTTTTCCCCTGAACTCTTTTAGAGTTTGCGAGAACTTAACACAAAGTTATGGAGTTTTTAATGCTTTTTATACGCCCGAAGGGTCGTATTATGTTATGGCCATGGTCGTCTGTCCGTCCATTAGCAATTTCTTGTGTGCGCAACTCCTCCTACAGCTTTAAATGGAATAAGTTCAAACTTACTACAATGAATCTCTTTGATGTGTAGTTGTGCATGTGACTCTTAAAATTTAGGTCTCTTTATGCGTTCTCGATTTTAACCCATTTTACTGACAAGCCCCTTAGGGCGTATATGCGCCGCTTTGTGAAGCTCTTGTTAATCATTGCTTTGATGATTATGATTATTATTATTATTATTATAATGGTGGTGGTAGTTTTGATGGTTGAGTTGATAGTGACGATGATAGTGACATTCCAGTAATTTATTGGTGGAGATAGATCTATTTGTTTTCTTGGTGTTTTAATGCCGACTTCAACATTACTTACGTAATATCCTGGCGGTCAGTGCACCTACCCATGCTTTATTGAAGTTTCTTTTACCAGTACTTTGCACATTGTCTTTTTTAAACCACTGTCTGCTTTCCCACATAAACAAGTCGAAATCTTGATTGGCGATAAGAAAAGAATGAATCCTGTCGCATTGAACATATAAAAAAGATCTTAAAAAGAAATTGGAACAACTTTAAGTAGTAGGTAGTTGAACCATCGACCCGAGAGTTTTACGTCCGGAATGTTACTGACGGAGCCTCTGGATTTTGAGAGAGAGAGAGAGAAACAGACAGACGGACAGAGAGGTAGACAGAGAGTTTTTGAGAGAGTGAGTTTGAGAGAGCTTTAGATTTTGACATTTTTACTTTAGAGTTGAAGGGTTGTATTGTAAATGGAGAAATTGTTAAATTTGTAAAGAATAATGCCGGAAAAGCGAAATACCTATACCATGCTAGATTTTAATAGGTATTCGTCAAAAAGTGTTCAGAGGGTAAATATCAGAATTAATATTTTAGCCACTGGCTTCTTTTCCACATAACAATTGTTGAAATAATGAACAGCAGTGAGAGAGAAGAATCGCAATTACTATCATCAAATTTGGGAAAATAATCTTGCGAAAATAATCTTCCGAGCTAGGGATTAGACCTGTAGGTAAGCGACTGACCTACCGAACTAGTCTTTTACGATTGATTGAGTGGTTGATTTTGACTGTATGTGTTTAACACCGTTTTCAACAATATTTGAGTTACATTACGGCGGCCAGTACACTTACCCAGTTTTCCTGGAGTTTCAGTAACCAGTACTTTGCACGATATTCTTCCCAAGCTACCGACTGCTTTTCCACATAACTTGTCAAGACTGCTGCTCAGAGGTTAGAGAAGAATTAATCCTGTCGCAATGAGTATTATCAACTCTCGGAAAGGAATGGCCGAGCAGGGGATTCAAACCCGCTTAACCCTGTCTTAAATTCCGTGCGCTACGGACCAAATTGCTTTTTAATCATCTTTGGAGTTAAAACGTCAATAGAGTGTTGATTTGGAAATGCTGTGAAAGATATTTAGATTAATAAAAGAAAGGGAACTGATTTGAATCACGAAATATCTATTCCTTTAAAACGTTTGAAATACTTTCAGTCCAAGATAGTGGGTGTTTAGTCAGTATCATTGTCTTTACTTTCGTTTAGCTAGCCCTCGGTCAGTTAGTACCCTCAGTCCATGCAATGTACCCTTAGCCCCTGAGAGGAGTCAACAAACGCTTGAGATTTAGCCAAGTCCTTTTTCCTTCAGTTGATTACCCTGTACTCTCAGTTCATGAGATCAACCATTCCCCCTAAAAGAACTTTGCAGTATGATTTACCGTTATTCAGCCATATGTTTTCCTCTCTCCATAAGATGTTCCCTTGGTTGGTCAAATGGAAATGGATGCCCAGAATCTGGTATTAACTTTGATTTTAACTGAATGCCGTTAGCTCTTACCCTCAGTCTGTTCGATGAAGCTTAGTTCATGAGATGTACCTCCAATCCGACAAAGGTTTCTTCGTTTCTTTTGATTTACATGTATGCCTTTAAAATCGACCCCTTGATTGTTGGAAATTATCATTAGGCACATTATTGTGATCGCCCGGATTCCTGAGCTTGTACCCACAGTCTGTGCTATCATATCCATAGTCTTTAACTCAAACCTCAAGACATTACACCGAGTTCTTAAGACTGTATCCTCTGTTCGTGGAATGTTCCCTCAGTGTTTTTCATTTCCTCTTAGACTTTAAACTCGTACCTATAGTCAGTTGGATGTACCCTCAAGCACTGGACCACTGACCTTTCTCGAATGCTATCCTTTGCCCTGTTTGCCCATTCCCTTCCGTCCCAGAGATGTATCCTAAATCTGTGAGATGTACCCTCGGCGAGTAACTGTGCCCTGAGGCCCGAGAACTGTATTTTAACTTTAGATTTACCCGTTTTCTAAAAGACTATACCCCATGCCCGTCTGATGTACTCAAGTTTTGTGCCCTCTGTGGATATTACCACATTCCGTGTCATGTCTTCTAAGGAATTGAGATCCTTCTCTTAGTCAGTGAGATGTATCCTCAGGCCATAAAACTGATTTTACTCCCAGCCTGTCATCTTTCACCATCACTCAGTGAGATGTTCCCATTTTCCCTTCTCCGCACTCTTTGTGACTTTGCACCCTTAAGTACGCACAAACCCTGACAGTGTGTCTCTACCCTTATGTCAACCTTACGCCGTGTGCCTGTATCCACTGTACGTGATCAATATTTTCTTTAAGTTCTACTGATGTAACATCTCTATTTACAGCTGTGGCCAAACTTTTGATTTACCTTCAGTCGATTAGCTTGTGCACTGGGTCTGTGCAATTTTTCCCCACTTTGTGAACTGTTTCCGCAATCCTAGAGCTCTTGACCTAAGTCTATGGAATTAAGCGATCAGTCGATGTCGAATACCATTGAACCCTGGTGCTATTTCCTCGTTCTCGTTTTTCTGGCGTTTTAATTGTGTCCTTTGTATTCTTTGACAATAAGTTTTATCCAAAAACCATTTGTCCTCTCTCTCTTTTACTCTATCGCTCTTTCTCTCTGTCCCACTTTTTTTTTTCTCTCTTACTCCCTTTTTCTGTCTGTCTCTCTCTCATCCTTTCTATATGCCTCTCTCTCCTAGTATCATTCTCTCTAGCTGTCTCTCCCTTTCCCTGTCTCACTCTCTTCCTTACTTTATCGCTGTCTGTCGTTCTGTCTATCCCTCTTTCTGAAGCTGTCTCTCTTTCTCTCTTTCTTCCCTTTATATCTGAGTCATTCACTCATTCTTTCCTTTCATATCTCTCTCTCACTATCTCGGTCTCTCTGTCTCTGTCTCTTTCTAACGTTTTCTTTCTGTATGTCTCCATCTCTCTGTCTCTTTGTCTGTCTGTTTCTAATTCTGTCTAACCGATTTCTTCTCCTTTCCTGACTCCTTTTTTCTTTTGATCTCACTCCCTCCCTTCTTCCTCTCTGTCTGTCTCTCTCTGTCGCTCTCTCACTCTGTCTTTCTCTCTTGGCATCTGTCTGTCTCTCATCTCCCTCTCTCTTGCTTTATCTTTCTCTTTCTTTGCCTCCCTCTGCCTCTCTTTGGCTCAGTCTTTCTGTCTCTCTGCCTCTCTCTGGCTCTATATCTCTGCCTCTCTCAGGCTCTATCTCTCTGCCTCTGTCTGGCTCTCTCTCTCTCCCTCTGTGTTGCTAACCTCTTCTTATTGGTTTCCTCAAGTTCACAGGCCACAGGGTTTTTCTCTTTCCTCCAAAACTTTAGATTTATCTTCCTTCAGTCCTTTATACCCTCTGCCTGTATGAAGGATCGTTTGTTAGTATGTTCCCTCAGACCGTAAGTTTGAATGTTGAATGCTTTGAAATAGATGTAGATCATTAACTAATTACAATTCTGAAATAGGTCTTTTACTATGAAATATTACTGCCGTTCCTGACACAAATGAAACGTACTGGTTAGATCATAGAGAGTTTTCTAATCGCCCTGTGCATTAATATACACGATCACTCTCAATGCTGTATTGACCTCAGCTTTTAATTTTTAACATGCCGAATAAACAAAAGTTCGCACCATATGATTAAATGTAACTTGTTTAATATCGAATGATAACGCATGAGCATTTGCGATATTGTATGTGTGTATGGTGTTTCACACCATATTCAATATTATGTCAGTTATATCAAGGCGGCCAGTGCGTCTCTCCATGCATTCCTGGGGTTCTTAAACCTGTATCTTATAGTCTAGCCACTGGCTTCTTTTCCACATAACCATCATCGAAACAATGACCAGCAGTAAGAGAGAAGAATGAATCCTTCCGCAATGACTATCACCAAACCTGGGAAAGTAATTTTCCGAGCTGGGGATTAGCGACCCCCTTGTCTCAAAAACGACTAAGCTTGATTGATTGTATGTGTTTAACACCGTTTTTAAGAATGTTTCAGTTATATAGCGGCGGCCAGTGCACCTACCCATACTTTTCTGAAGTTTCAATAACCAGTCCTTTGCACAATCTTCTCCCCAAGCCACTGACAGCCTTTCCACATTGTCAAAATTGCTTTTGAGATGTTAGAGAAGAATTAATCCTGTCGCAATGAGAGAAGAATTAATCCTGTTGCAATGAGTATCATCAAACCTTGGAAAGTATTGGCCGAGCAGGGGATTCAAACCAGCTAACCCCTTTCTCACGTTCTGTACGGTACCGACCGAAATGTTGTTCAATCATCTCTGTAGTCAAACGTCAAGATAAAGTGTCGATTTGGAAATGCTGTGAAAGATATTTAGATTAATCAAAGAAAAGGAACTGATTTGAATTGAGAATTTTTTTTTTTTCCCCTGAACTCTTTTAGAGTTTGCTAGAACTTATCACAAAGGTATGGAGTTTTTAATGCTTTTTAATGACTGCTTTGATGATGATGATGATGATCATTATAATGGTGGTGGTAGTTTTGAGGGTTGAGTTGGTAGTGATGGTTGTAGTGCTGATACTGGATTTATTAGTGGAGAAAGATGTGTTTGTTTTCTTAGTGTTTTAACGCCAACTTCAAAATTACTTACGTAACATCCTGTCGATCAATGCACCTACCCATGCTTTATCGAAGTTTCTTTTACCAGTACTTAGCACATTGTCTTTTTTAAACCACTGTCTGCTTTCCCACATAAACACGTCGAAACGTCGAAAAAAAAAAAAAGAATCCTGTCGCATTGAACATATGAAAAAGATATTAAAAAGAAATTGTAACAGCCTTAGGTAGAGAGTCGAACCATCGACCCGAAACTTTTTCCTCCGGAACGTTACCGACGGAACCTCTGGATTTCCAGAGAGAGAGAGAGTAAGACAGACAGAGACAGAGAGTTTGTGAGAGAGTGAGTTTGAAAGTGCTTTTGATTTTGACATTTTACTTTATAGTGGAAGGGTTGTATTGTGGATGAAGAAATTGTTAATTTGTAAAGATTAATTACGGAAAAGCGAAACATCTTTACCATGATAGATTTTCCTAGGCATGCGTTAAAAAGTGTTCAGAGGGTAAATATCAGAATTAATATTTTAGCCACTGGCTTCTTTTCCACGTTACCATCGTTGAAACAACGAACAACAGTGAGAGAGAAGAATCGCAATTACTATCATCAAATTTGGGAAAATAATCTTGCGAGCTAGGGATTGGCGACCCCCTTGTCTCTAGACCTGTAGGTAAACAACTGAGCTACCGCACTAGTCTTTTACAATTGATTGATGGAGTGATTGATGGACTGTATGTGTTTAACACCGTTTTCAACGAAATTTGAGTTATATTACGGCGGCCAGTACACTTACCCATGCTTTCCTGGAGTTTCAGTAACCAGTACTTCGCACGATATTCTTCCCAAGCCACCGACTGTTTTTCCACATACCTATTGTCAAAATTGCTGTCCAGATGTTAGAGAAAAATTAATCTTAACGCAACGAGTATCATCAACTCTGGGAAAGAAATGGCCGAGCAGGGGATTCAAACCAGCTAACCCGTGTCTCAAGTTCCGTGCAATAGAGGCCAAATTGCTGTTTAATCATCTTTGGAGTTAAATGTGAAGATAAAGTGTTGATTTGGAAATGTTGTGAAATGTTTCAGATAAATAAAAGAAAGGAACTGAGTTAATTGATTGATTGCATGTGTTTAACACCGTTTTCAACAATATTTCAGTTATATCGCGGCGGCCAGTGCACCTGCCCATACTTTTCTGAAGTTTCAGTAACCAATCCTTTGCACGATATTCTCCCCAAACCACTGACAATCTTTCTACATAACTATTGTCAAAATTGCTTTTGAGAGGTTAGAGAAGAATTAATCCTGTCGCAATGAGTATCATCAGACCTCGGAAAGAAATGGCCGAACAGGGGATTCAAACCAGCTAACCCCTTTCTCAAGTTCTGTACGGTACCGGCTGAATTGTTGTTCAATCATCTCTGGAGTCAAACGTGAAGATAAAGTGTCGATTTGGAAATTCTGTGAAAGATATTTGGATTGATCAAAGAAAGGGAACTGATTTGAATCGAGATTTTTTTTTCCTGAACTCTTTTAGAGTTTGCTAGAACTTAGCACAAAGGTATGGAGTTTTTAATGCTCTTTAATGATTGCTTTGATGATGATGATTATAATAATGGTGGTGGTAGTTTTGAGGGTTGAGTTGGTAGTGATGGTTGTGGTGCTGATAACGGATTTATTGGTGGAGAAAGATGTGTTTGTTTTCTTGGTGTTTTAACACCAACTTCAAAATTACTTACGTAATATCCCGGCGGTCAATGCACCTACCCATGCTTTATTGAAGTTTCTTTTACCAGTACTTTGCACATTGTCTTTTTTAAACCACTGTCTGCTTTCCCACATAAACAAGTCGAGACGTTGATCGGCGATAAAAAAAAAATCCTGTCGCAATGAACATTAAAAAAAAAAAGATCTTAAAAAGAAATTGTAACAGCTTTAGGTAGAGAGTCAAACCATCGACCCGAACGACCCGAAACTTTTTCCTACGGAACGTAACTGACGGAACCTCTGGATTTTCAGAGAGAGAGAGAGAGTGAGAGTCAGACAGACAGACAGAGACAGAGAGTTTGTGAGAGAGTGAGTTTGAAAGCGCTTTTGATTTTGACATTTTACTTTATAGTGGAAGGGTTGTATTGTGGATGAAGAAATTGTTAATTTGTAAAGATTAATTATGGAAAAGTGAAACATCTTTACCATGATAGATTTTAATAGGCATGCGTTAAAAAGTGTTCAGAGGGTAAATATCAGAATTAATATTTTAGCCACTGGCTTCTTTTCCACGTTACCATCGTTGAAACAACGAACAGCAGTGAGAGAGAAGAATCGAAATTACTATCATCAAATTTGGGAAAATAATCTTGCGAGCTAGGGATTGGCGACCCCCTTGTCCTTAGACCTGTAGGTAAACGACTGAGCTACCGAACTAGTCTTTTACGATTGATTGATGGAGTGATTGATGGACTGTATGTGTTTAACACCGTTTTCAACGAAATTTGAGTTATATTACGGCGGCCAGGACTATGCTCTCCTGGAGTTTCAGTAACCAGTATTTCGCACGATATTCTTCCCAAGACGCTATTTTTCCACATTACTATTGTGAAAATTGCTGTCCAGATGTTAGAGAAAAATTAATCATGTCGCAATGAGTATCATCAACTCTCAGAAAGAAATGGCCGAGCAGGGGATTCAAACCAGCTAACCCGTGTCTCAAGTTCCGTGCAGTACGGACCGAATTGCTGTTTAATCATCTTTGGAGTACAACTTCAACATAAAGTGTTGATTTGGGAATGCTGTGAAAAATTTGAGATTAATAAAAGAAAGGGAACTGATTTGATTGATTGATTGATTGATTGTATGTTTAACACCGTTTTCAACAATATTTCAGCTATATGGTGGGGGCCAGTGCACCTACCCATACTTTTCTGAAGTTTCAGTAGCCAGTTCTTTGCACGATATTCTCCCCAAACCACTGACAGCTTTTGCACATAACTATTGCCAAAATTTCTTTTAAGAGGTTAGAGAAGAATTAATCCTGTCGCAATGAGTATCATGAAACCTGAGAAAAAGATGGCCGAGCAGGGGATTCAAACCAGTTAACCCCTTTCTCAAGTTCTGTACGATATCGACCGAATTGCTGTTCAATGATCTCTGGAGTCAAACGTGAAGATAAAGTGTCGATTTGGAAATGCTGTGAAAGATTTTCAGATTAATCAAAGAAAGGGAACTGATTTGAATCGAGAAAGTTTTTTTTTTTCCCTGAACTCTTTTAGAGTTTGCGAGAACTTAACACAAAGTTATGGAGTTTTTAATGCTTTTTATACGCCCGAAGGGTCGTATTATGTTATGGCCCTGGTCGTCTGTCCGTCCATTAGCAATTTCTTGTGTGCGCAACTCCTCCTACAGCTTTAAATGGAATAAGTTCAAACTTACTACAATGAATCTCTTTGATGTGTAGTTGTGCATGTGACTCTTAAAATTTAGGTCTCTTTATGCGTTCTCGATTTTAACCCATTTTACTGACAAGCCCCTTAGGGCGTATATGCGCCGCTTTGTGAAGCTCTTGTTAATCATTGCTTTGATGATTATGATTATTATTATTATTATTATTATAATGGTGGTGGTAGTTTTGATGGTTGAGTTGATTGTGACGATGATAGTGACATTCCAGTAATTTATTGGTGGAGATAGATCTATTGGTTTTCTTGGTGTTTTAATGCCGACTTCAACATTACTTACGTAATATCCTGGCGGTCAGTGCACCTACCCATGCTTTATTGAAGTTTCTTTTACCAGTACTTTGCACATTGTCTTTTTTAAACCACTGTCTGCTTTCCCACATAAACAAGTCGAAATCTTGATTGGCGATAAGAAAAGAATGAATCCTGTCGCATTGAACATATAAAAAAGATCTTAAAAAGAAATTGGAACAACTTTAAGTAGTAGGTAGTTGAACCATCGACCCGAGAGTTTTACGTCCGGAATGTTACTGACGGAGCCTCTGGATTTTGAGAGAGAGAGAGAGAGAGAGAAACAGACAGACGGACAGAGAGGTAGACAGAGAGTTTTTGAGAGAGTGAGTTTGAGAGAGCTTTAGATTTTGACATTTTTACTTTAGAGTTGAAGGGTTGTATTGTAAATGGAGAAATTGTTAAATTTGTAAAGAATAATGCCGGAAAAGCGAAATACCTATACCATGCTAGATTTTAATAGGTATTCGTCAAAAAGTGTTCAGAGGGTAAATATCAGAATTAATATTTTAGCCACTGGCTTCTTTTCCACATAACAATTGTTGAAATAATGAACAGCAGTGAGAGAGAAGAATCGCAATTACTATCATCAAATTTGGGAAAATAATCTTGCGAAAATAATCTTCCGAGCTAGGGATTAGACCTGTAGGTAAGCGACTGACCTACCGAACTAGTCTTTTACGATTGATTGAGTGGTTGATTTTGACTCTATGTGTTTAACACCGTTTTCAACAATATTTGAGTTGCATTACGGCGGCCAGTACACTTACCCAGTTTTCCTGAAGTTTCAGTAACCAGTACTTTGCACGATATTCTTCCCAAGCTACCGACTGCTTTTCCACATAACTTGTCAAGACTGCTGCTCAGAGGTTAGAGAAGAATTAATCCTGTCGCAATGAGTATTATCAACTCTCGGAAAGGAATGGCCGAGCAGGGGATTCAAACCCGCTTAACCCTGTCTTAAATTCCGTGCGCTACGGACCAAATTGCTTTTTAATCATCTTTGGAGTTAAAACGTCAAAAGAGTGTTGATTTGGAAATGCTGTGAAAGATATTTAGATTAATAAAAGAAAGGGAACTGATTTGAATCACGAAATATCTATTCCTTTAAAACGTTTGAAATACTTTCAGTCCAAGATAGTGGGTGTTTAGTCAGTATCATTGTCTTTACTTTCGTTTAGCTAGCCCTCGGTCAGTTAGTACCCTCAGTCCATGCAATGTACCCTTAGCCCCTGAGAGGAGTCAACAAACGCTTGAGATTTAGCCAAGTCCTTTTTCCTTCAGTTGATTACCCTGTACTCTCAGTTCATGAGATCAACCATTCCCCCTAAAAGAACTTTGCAGTATGATTTACCGTTATTCAGCCATATGTTTTCCTCTCTCCATAAGATGTTCCCTTGGTTGGTCAAATGGAAATGGATGCCCAGAATCTGGTATTAACTTTGATTTTAACTGAATGCCGTTAGCTCTTACCCTCAGTCTGTTCGATGAAGCTTAGTTCATGAGATGTACCTCCAATCCGACAAAGGTTTCTTCGTTTCTTTTGATTTACATGTATGCCTTTAAAATCGACCCCTTGATTGTTGGAAATTATCATTAGGCACATTAATGTGATCGCCCGGATTCCTGAGCTTGTACCCACAGTCTGTGCTATCATATCCATAGTCTTTAACTCAAACCTCAAGACATTACACCGAGTTCTTAAGACTGTATCCTCTGTTCGTGGAATGTTCCCTCAGTGTTTTTCATTTCCTGTTAGACTTTAAACTCGTACCTATAGTCAGTTGGATGTACCCTCAAGCACTGGACCACTGACCTTTCTCGAATGCTATTCTTTGCCCTGTTTGCCCATTCCCTTCCGTCCCAGAGATGTATCCTAAATCTGTGAGATGTACCCTCGGCGAGTAACTGTGCCCTGAGGCCCGAGAACTGTATTTTAACTTTAGATTTACCCGTTTTCTAAAAGACTATACCCCATGCCCGTCTGATGTACTCAAGTTTTGTAAGATGTGCCCTCTGTGGATATCCCACATTCCGTGTCATGTCTTCTAAGGAATTGAGATCCTTCTCTTAGTCAGTGAGATGTATCCTCAGGCCATAAAACTGATTTTACTCCCAGCCTGTCATCTTTCACCATCACTCAGTGAGATGTTCCCATTTTCCCTTCTCCGCACTCTTTGTGACTTTGCACCCTTAAGTACGCACAAACCCTGACAGTGTGTCTCTACCCTTATGTCAACCTTACGCCGCGTGCCTGTATCCACTGTACGTGATCAATATTTTCTTTAAGTTCTACTGATGTAACATCTCTATTTACAGCTGTGGCCAAACTTTTGATTTACCTTCAGTCGATCAGCTTGTGCACTAGGTCTGTGCAATTTTTCCCCACTTTGTGAACTGTTTCCGCAATCCTAGAGCTCTTGACCTAAGTCTATGGAATTAAGCGATCAGTCGATGTCGAATACCATTGAACCCTGGTGCTATTTCCTCATTCTCGTTTTTCTGGCGTTTTAATTGTGTCCTTTGTATTCTTTGACAATAGGTTTTATCCAAAAACCATTTGTCCTCTCTCTCTTTTACTCTATCGCTCTTTCTCTCTGTCCCACTTTTTTTTTCTCTCTTACTCCCTTTTTCTGTCTGTCTCTCTCTCATCCTTTCTATATGCCTCTCTCTCCTAGTATCATTCTCTCTAGCTGTCTCTCCCTTTCCCTGTCTCACTCTCTTCCTTACTTTATCACTGTCTGTCGTTCTGTCTATCCCTCTTTCTGAAGCTGTCTCTCTTTCTCTCTTTCTTCCCTTTATATCTGAGTCATTCACTCATTCTTTCCTTTCATATCTCTCTCTCACTATCTCGGTCTCTCTGTCTCTGTCTCTTTCTAACGTTTTCTTTCTGTATGTCTCCATCTCTCTGTCTCTTTGTCTGTCTGTTTCTAATTCTGTCTAACCGATTTCTTCTCCTTTCCTGACTCCTTTTTTCTTTTGATCTCACTCCCTCCCTTCTTCCTCTCTGTCTCTCTCTGTCGCTCTCTCACTCTCTGTCTTTCTCTCTTGGCATCTGTCTGTCTCTCATCTCCCTCTCTCTTGCTTTATCTTTCTCTTTCTCTGCCTCCCTCTGCCTCTCTTTGGCTCAGTCTTTCTGTCTCTCTGCCTCTCTCTGGCTCTATATCTCTGCCTCTCTCAGGCTCTATCTCTCTGCCTCTGTCTGGCTCTCTCTCTCTCCCTCTGTGTTGCTAACCTCTTCTTATTGGTTTCCTCAAGTTCACAGGCCACAGGGTTTTTCTCTTTCCTCCAAAACTTTAGATTTATCTTCCTTCAGTCCTTTATACCCTCTGCCTGTATGAAGGATCGTTTGTTAGTATGTTCCCTCAGACCGTAAGTTTGAATGTTGAATGCTTTGAAATAGATGTAGATCATTAACTAATTACAATTCTGAAATAGGTCTTTTACTATTAAATATTACTGCCGTTCCTGACACAAATGAAACGTACTGGTTAGATCATAGAGAGTTGTCTAATTGCCCTGTGCATTAATATACACGATCACTCTCAATGCTGTATTGACCTCAGCTTTTAATTTTTAACATGCCGAATAAACAAAAGTTCGCACCATATGATTAAATGTAACTTGTTTAATATCGAATGATAACGCATGAGCATTTGCGATATTGTATGTGTGTATGGTGTTTCACACCATATTCAATATTATGTCAGTTATATCAAGGCGGCCAGTGCGTCTCTCCATGCATTCCTGGGGTTCTTAAACCTGTATCTTATAGTCTAGCCACTGGCTTCTTTTCCACATAACCATCATCGAAACAATGAGCAGCAGTAAGAGAGAAGAATGAATCCTTCCGCAATGACTATCACCAAACCTGGGAAAGTAATTTTCCGAGCTGGGGATTAGCGACCCCCTTGTCTCAAAAACGACTAAGCTTGATTGATTGTATGTGTTTAACACCGTTTTTAACAATGTTTCAGTTATATAGCGGCGGCCAGTGCACCTACCCATACTTTTCTGAAGTTTCAATAACCAGTCCTTTGCACAATCTTCTCCCCAAGCCACTGACAGCCTTTCCACATTGTCAAAATTGCTTTTGAGATGTTAGAGAAGAATTAATCCTGTCGCAATGAGAGAAGAATTAATCCTGTTGCAATGAGTATCATCAAACCTCGGAAAGTATTGGCCGAGCAGGGGATTCAAACCAGCTAACCCCTTTCTCAAGTTCTGTACGGTACCGACCGAAATGTTGTTCAATCATCTCTGTAGTCAAACGTCAAGATAAAGTGTCGATTTGGAAATGCTGTGAAAGATATTTAGATTAATCAAAGAAAAGGAACTGATTTGAATTGAGAATTTTTTTTTTTTCCCCTGAACTCTTTTAGAGTTTGCTAGAACTTATCACAAAGGTATGGAGTTTTTAATGCTTTTTAATGACTGCTTTGATGATGATGATGATGATCATTATAATGGTGGTGGTAGTTTTGAGGGTTGAGTTGGTAGTGATGGTTGTAGTGCTGATACCGGATTTATTAGTGGAGAAAGATGTGTTTGTTTTCTTAGTGTTTTAACGCCAACTTCAAAATTACTTACGTAACATCCTGTCGATCAATGCACCTACCCATGCTTTATCGAAGTTTCTTTTACCAGTACTTAGCACATTGTCTTTTTTAAACCACTGTCTGCTTTCCCACATAAACAAGTCGAAACGTTGATCGGCGATTAAAAAAAAAAAAAAAAGAATCCTGTCGCATTGAACATATGAAAAAGATATTAAAAAGAAATTGTAACAGCTTTAGGTAGAGAGTCGAACCATCGACCCGAAACTTTTTCCTCCGGAACGTTACCGACGGAACCTCTGGATTTCCAGAGAGAGAGAGAGAGAGAGAGAGAGAGAGAGAGAGAGAGAGAGAGAGAGAGAGAGAGAGAGAGAGAGAGAGAGAGAGAGAGAGAGGGAGAGTCAGACAGACAGAGACAGAGAGTTTGTGAGAGAGTGACTTTGAAAGTGCTTTTGATTTTGACATTTTACTTTATAGTGGAAGGGTTGTATTGTGGATGAAGAAATTGTTAATTTGTAAAGATTAATTACGGAAAAGCGAAACATCTTTACCATGATAGATTTTCCTAGGCATGCGTTAAAAAGTGTTCAGAGGGTAAATATCAGAATTAATATTTTTGCCACTGGCTTCTTTTCCACGTTACCATCGTTGAAACAACGAACAACAGTGAGAGAGAAGAATCGCAATTACTATCATCAAATTTGGGAAAATAATCTTGCGAGCTAGGGATTGGCGACCCCCTTGTCTCTAGACCTGTAGGTAAACAACTGAGCTACCGCACTAGTCTTTTACGATTGATTGATGGAGTGATTGATGGACTGTATGTGTTTAACACCGTTTTCAACGAAATTTGAGTTATATTACGGCGGCCAGTACACTTACCCATGCTTTCCTGGAGTTTCAGTAACCAGTACTTTGCACAATATTCTTCCCAAGCCACCGACTGTTTTTCCACATACCTATTGTGAAAATTGCTGTCCAGATGTTAGAGAAAAATTAATCTTAACGCAACGAGTATCATCAACTCTCAGAAAGAAATGGCCGAGCAGGGGATTCAAACCAGCTAACCCGTGTCTCAAGTTCCGTGCAATAGAGGCCGAATTGCTGTTTAATCATCTTTGGAGTTAAATGTGAAGATAAAGTGTTGATTTGGAAATGTTGTGAAATGTTTCAGATAAATAAAAGAAAGGAACTGAGTTAATTGATTGATTGCATGTGTTTAACACCGTTTTCAACAATATTTCAGTTCTATCGCGGCGGCCAGTGCTGCACCTGCCCATACTTTTCTGAAGTTTCAGTAACCAGTCCTTTGCACGATATTCTCCCCAAACCACTGACAATCTTTCTACATAACTATTGTCAAAATTGCTTTTGAGAGGTTAGAGAAGAATTAATCCTGTCGCAATGAGTATCATCAGACCTCGAAAGAAATGGCCGAACAGGGGATTCAAACCAGCTAACCCCTTTCTCAAGTTCTGTACGGTACCGGCCGAATTGTTGTTCAATCATCTCTGGAGTCAAACGTGAAGATAAAGTGTCGATTTGGAAATTCTGTGAAAGATATTTGGATTGATCAAAGAAAGGGAACTGATTTGAATCGAGATTTTTTTTTTCCTGAACTCTTTTAGAGTTTGCTAGAACTTAGCACAAAGGTATGGAGTTTTTAATGCTCTTTAATGATTGCTTTGATGATGATGATTATAATAATGGTGGTGGTAGTTTTGAGGGTTGAGTTGGTAGTGATGGTTGTGGTGCTGATAACGGATTTATTGGTGGAGAAAGATGTGTTTGTTTTCTTGGTGTTTTAACACCAACTTCAAAATTACTTACGTAATATCCCGGCGGTCAATGCACCTACCCATGCTTTATTGAAGTTTCTTTTACCAGTACTTTGCACATTGTCTTTTTTAAACCACTGTCTGCTTTCCCACATAAACAAGTCGAGACGTTGATCGGCGATAAAAAAAAAAATCCTGTTGCAATGAACATTAAAAAAAAAAAAGATCTTAAAAAGAAATTGGAACAGCTTTAGGTAGAGAGTCAAACCATCGACCCGAACGACCCGAAACTTTTTCCTACGGAACGTAACTGACGGAACCTCTGGATTTTCAGAGAGAGAGAGAGAGAGTGAGAGTCAGACAGACAGACAGAGACAGAGAGTTTGTGAGAGAGTGAGTTTGAAAGCGCTTTTGATTTTGACATTTTACTTTATAGTGGAAGGGTTGTATTGTGGATGAAGAAATTGTTAATTTGTAAAGATTAATTACGGAAAAGCGAAACATCTTTACCATGATAGATTTTCCTAGGCATGCGTTAAAAAGTGTTCAGAGGGTAAATATCAGAATTAATATTTTAGCCACTGGCTTCTTTTCCACGTTACCATCGTTGAAACAACGAACAACAGTGAGAGAGAAGAATCGCAATTACTATCATCAAATTTGGGAAAATAATCTTGCGAGCTAGGGATTGGCGACCCCCTTGTCCTTAGACCTGTAGGTAAACGACTGAGCTACCGAACTAGTCTTTTACGATTGATTGATGGAGTGATTGATGGACTGTATGTGTTTAACACTGTTTTCAACGAAATTTGAGTTATATTACGGCGGCCAGGACTATACTCTCCTGGAGTTTCAGTAACCAGTATTTCGCACGATATTCTTCCCAAGACACTGACTATTTTTCCACATTACTATTGTGAAAATTGCTATCCAGATGCTAGAGAAAAATTAATCATGTCGCAATGAGTATCATCAACTCTCGGAAAGAAATGGCCGAGCAGGGGATTCAAACCAGCTAACCCGTGTCTCAAGTTCCGTGCAATACGGACCGAATTGCTGCTTAATCATCTTTGGAGTACAACTTCAAGATAAAGTGTTGATTTGGAAATGCTGTGAAAAATTTCAGATTAATAAAAGAAAGGGAACTGATTTGATTGATTGATTGATTGATTGATTGTATGTTTAACACCGTTTTCAACAATATTTCAGTTATATGGTGGGGGCCAGTGCACCTACCCATACTTTTCTGAAGTTTCAGTAGCCAGTTCTTTGCACGATATTCTCCCCAAACCACTGACAGCTTTTGCACATAACTATTGCCAAAATTTCTTTTAAGAGGTTAGAGAAGAATTAATCCTGTCGCAATGAGTATCATGAAACCTGAGAAAAAGATGGCCGAGCAGGGGATTCAAACCAGTTAACCCCTTTCTCAAGTTCTGTACGATATCGACCGAATTGCTGTTCAATGATCTCTGGAGTCAAACGTGAAGATAAAGTGTCGATTTGGAAATGCTGTGAAAGATTTTCAGATTAATCAAAGAAAGGGAACTGATTTGAATCGAGAAAGTTTTATTTTTTTCCCTGAACTCTTTTAGAGTTTGCGAGAACTTAACACAAAGTTATGGAGTTTTTAATGCTTTTTATACGCCCGAAGGGTCGTATTATGTTATGGCCCTGGTCGTCTGTCCGTCCGTTAGCAATTTCTTGTGTGCGCAACTCCTCCTACAGCTTTAAATGGAATAAGTTCAAACTTACTACAATGAATCTCTTTGATGTGTAGTTGTGCATGTGACTCTTAAAATTTGGGTCTCTTTATGCGTTCTCGATTTTAACCCATTTTACTGACAAGCCCCTTAGGGCGTATATGCGCCGCTTTATGAAGCTCATGTTAATCATTGCTTTGATGATTATGATTATTATTATTATAATGGTGGTGGTAATTTTGATGGTTGAGTTGATAGTGACGATGATAGTGACGATTCCAGTAATTTATTGGTGGAGATAGATCTATTTGTTTTCTTGGTGTTTTAATGCCGACCTCAACATTACTTACGTAATATCCTGGCGGTCAGTGCACCTACCCATGCTTTATTGAAGTTTCTTTTACCAGTACTTTGCACATTGTCTTTTTTAAACCACTGTCTGCTTTCCCACATAAACAAGTCGAAATCTTGATTGGCGATAAGAAAAGAATGAATCCTGTCGCATTGAACATAAAAAAAAGATCTTAAAAAGAAATTGGAACAGCTTTAAGTAGGTAGTTGAACCATCGACCCGAGAGTTTTACGTCCGGAATGTTACTGACGGAGCCTCTGGATTTTGAGAGAGAGAGAGAGAGAGAGAGAGAGAGAGAGAAACAGACAGACGGATAGAGAGGTAGACAGAGAGTTTTTGAGAGAGTGAGTTTGAGAGAGCTTTAGATTTTGACATTTTTACTTTAGAGTTGAAGGGTTGTATTGTAAATGGAGAAATTGTTAAATTTGTAAAGAATAATGTCGGAAAAGCGAAATACCTATACCATGCTAGATTTTAATAGGTATTCGTCAAAAAGTGTTCAGAGGGTAAATATCAGAATTAATATTTTAGCCACTGGCTTCTTTTCCACATAACAATTGTTGAAATAATGAACAGCAGTGAGAGAGAAGAATCGCAATTACTATCAACAAATTTGGGAAAATAATCTTGCGAAAATAATCTTCCGAGCTAGGGATTAGACCTGTAGGTAAGCGACTGACCTACTGAACTAGTCTTTTACGATTGATTGAGTGGTTGATTTTGACTGTATGTGTTTAACACCGTTTTCAACAATATTTGAGTTGTATTACGGCGGCCAGTACACTTACCCAGTTTTCCTGGAGTTTCAGTAACCAGTACTTTGCACGATATTCTTCCCAAGCTACCGACTGCTTTTCCACATAACTTGTCAAGACTGCTGCTCTGAGGTTAGAGAAGAATTAATCCTGTCGCAATGAGTATTATCAACTCTCGGAAAGGAATGGCCGAGCAGGGGATTCAAACCCGCTTAACCCTGTCTTAAATTCCGTGCGCTACGGACCGAATTGCTTTTTAATCATCTTTGGAGTTAAAACGTCAATAGAGTGTTGATTTGGAAATGCTGTGAAAGATATTTAGATTAATAAAAGAAAGGGAACTGATTTGAATCACGAAATATCTATTCCTTTAAAACGTTTGAAATACTTTCAGTCCAAGATAGTGGGTGTTTAGTCAGTATCATTGTCTTTACTTTCGTTTAGCTAGCCCTCGGTCAGTTAGTACCCTCAGTCCATGCAATGTACCCTTAGCCCCTGAGAGGAGTCAACAAACGCTTGAGATTTAGCCAAGTCCTTTTTCCTTCAGTTGATTACCCTGTACTCTCAGTTCATGAGATCAACCATTCCCCCTAAAAGAACTTTGCAGTATGATTTACCGTTATTCAGCCATATGTTTTCCTCTCTCCATAAGATGTTCCCTTGGTTGGTCAAATGGAAATGGATGCCCAGAATCTGGTATTAACTTTGATTTTAACTGAATGCCGTTAGCTCTTACCCTCAGTCTGTTCGATGAAGCTTAGTTCATGAGATGTACCTCCAATCCGACAAAGGTTTCTTCATTTCTTTTGATTTACATGTATGCCTTTAAAATCGAACCCTTGATTGTTGGAAATTATCATTAGGCACATTAATGTGATCGCCCGGATTCCTGAGCTTGTACCCACAGTCTGTGCTATCATATCGATAGTCTTTAACTCAAACCTCAAGACATTACACCGAGTTCTTAAGACTGTATCCTCTGTTCGTGGAATGTTCCCTCAGTGTTTTTCATTTCCTCTTAGACTTTAAACTCGTACCTATAGTCAGTTGGATGTACCCTCAAGCACTGGACCACTGACCCTTCTCGAATGCTATCCTTTGCCCTGTTTGCCCATTCCCTTCCGTCCCAGAGATGTATCCTAAATCTGTGAGATGTACCCTCGGCGAGTAACTGTGCCCTGAGGCCCGAGAACTGTATTTTAACTTTAGATTTACCCGTTTTCTAAAAGACTATACCCCATGCCCGTCTGATGTACTCAAGTTTTGTAAGATGTGCCCTCTGTGGATATTCCCACATTCCGTGTCATGTCTTCTAAGGAATTGAGATCCTTCTCTTAGTCAGTGAGATGTATCCTCAGGCCATAAAACTGATTTTACTCCCAGCCTGTCATCTTTCACCACCACTCAGTGAGATGTTCCCATTTTCCCTTCTCCGCACTCTTTGTGACTTTGCACCCTTAAGTACGCACAAACCCTGACAGTGTGTCTCTACCCTTATGTCAACCTTACGCCGCGTGCCTGTATCCACTGTACGTGATCAATATTTTCTTTAAGTTCTACTGATGTAACATCTCTATTTACAGCTGTGGCCAAACTTTTGATTTACCTTCAGTCGATTAGCTTGTGCACTAGGTCTGTGCAATTTTTCCCCACTTTGTGAACTGTTTCCGCAATCCTAGAGCTCTTGACCTAAGTCTATGGAATTAAGCGATCAGTCGATGTCGAATACCATTGAACCCTGGTGCTATTTCCTCATTCTCGTTTTTCTGGCGTTTTAATTGTGTCCTTTGTATTCTTTGACAATAAGTTTTATCCAAAAACCATTTGTCCTCTCTCTCTTTTACTCTATCGCTCTTTCTCTCTGTCCCACTTTTTTTTTCTCTCTTACTCCCTTTTTCTGTCTGTCTCTCTCTCATCCTTTCTATATGCCTCTCTCTCCTAGTATCATTCTCTCTAGCTGTCTCTCCCTTTCCCTGTCTCACTCTCTTCCTTACTTTATCACTGTCTGTCGTTCTGTCTATCCCTCTTTCTGAAGCTGTCTCTCTTTCTCTCTTTCTTCCCTTTATATCTGAGTCATTCACTCATTCTTTCCTTTCATATCTCTCTCTCACTATCTCAGTCTCTCTGTCTCTGTCTCTTTCTAACGTTTTCTTTCTGTATGTCTCCATCTCTCTGTCTCTTTGTCTGTCTGTTTCTCTCTAATTCTGTCTAACTGATTTCTTCTCCTTTCCTGACTCCTTTTTTCTTTTGATCTCACTCCCTCCCTTCTTCCTCTCTGTCTCTCTCTGTCGCTCTCTCACTCTGTCTTTCTCTCTTGGCATCTGTCTGTCTCTCATCTCCCTCTCTCTTGCTTTATCTTTCTCTTTCTCTGCCTCCCTCTGCCTCTCTTTGGCTCAGTCTTTCTGTCTCTCTGCCTCTCTCTGGCTGTATATCTCTGTCTCTCTCAGGCTCTCTCTCTCTGCCTCTGTCTGGCTCTCTCTCTCTCTCTCCCCCTCTGTGTTGGTAACCTCTTCTTATTGGTTTCCTCAAGTTCACAGGCCACAGGGTTTTTCTCTTTCCTCCAAAACTTTAGATTTATCTTCCTTCAGTCCTTTATACCCTCTGCCTGTATGAAGGATCGTTTGTTAGTATGTTCCCTCAGACCGTAAGTTTGAATGTTGAATGCTTTGAAATAGATGTAGATCATTAACTAATTACAATTCTGAAATAGGTCTTTTACTATTAAATATTACTGCCGTTCCTGACACAAATGAAACGTACTGGTTAGATCATAGAGAGTTGTCTAATCGCCCTGTGCATTAATATACACAATCACTCTCAATGCTGTATCGACCTCAGCTTTTAATTTTTAACATGCTGAATAAACAAAAGTTCGCACCATATGATTAAATGTAACTTGTTTAATATCAAATGATAACGCATGAGCATTTGCGATATTGTATGTGTGTATGGTGTTTCACACCATATTCAATATTATGTCAATTATATCAAGGCGGCCAGTGCGTCTCTCCATGCAATCCTGGGGTTCTTAAACCTGTATCTTATAGTCTAGCCACTGGCTTCTTTTCCACATAACCATCGTCGAAACAATGACCAGCAGTAAGAGAGAAGAATGAATCCTTCCGCAATGACTATCACCAAACCTGGGAAAGTAATTTTCCGAGCTGGGGATTAGCGACCCCCTTGTCTCAAAAACGACTAAGCTACCGAAATCGTCATTAACGATTGATTGATTGTATGTGTTTAACACCGTTTTTAACAATGTTTCAGTTATATAGCGGTGGCCAGTGCACCTACCCATACTTTTCTGAAGTTTCAGTAACCAGTCCTTTGCACAATATTCTCCCCAAGCCACTGACAGCCTTTCCACATTGTCAAAATTGCTTCTGAGATGTTAGAGAAGAATTAATCCTGTCGCAATGAGTATCATCAAACCTCGGAAAGTATTGGCCGAGCAGGGGATTCAAACCAGCTAACCCCTTTCTCAAGTTCTGTACGGTACCGACCGAATTGTTGTTCAATCATCTCTGTAGTCAAACGTCAAGATAAAGTGTCGATTTGGAAATGCTGTGAAAGATATTTAGATTAATCAAAGAAAAGGAACTGATTTGAATTGAGAAAGTTTTTTTTTTTCTTAGCTCTTTTAGAGTTTGCTAGAACTTATCACAAAGGTATGGAGTTTTTAATGCTTTTTAATGACTGCTTTGATGATGATGATGATCATTATAATGGTGGTGGTAGTTTTGAGGGTTGAGTTGATAGTGATGGTTGTAGTGCTGATAACGGATTTATTAGTGGAGAAAGATGTGTTTGTTTTGTTAGTGTTTTAACACCAACTTCAAAATTACTTACGTAACATCCCGTCGGTCAATGCACCTACCCATGCTTTATTGAAGTTTCTTTTACCAGTACTTAGCACATTGTCTTTTTTAAACGACTGTCTGCTTTCCCACATAAACACGTCGAAACGTTGATCGGCGATAAAAAAAAAAGAATCCTGTCGCATTGAACATATGAAAAAGATATTAAAAAGAAATTGTAACAGCTTTAGGTAGAGAGTCGAACCATCGACCCGAAACTTTTTCCTGCGGAACGTTACTGACGGAACCTCTGGATTTCCAGAGAGACAGAGAGAGTGAGAGTCAGACAGACAGAGACAGAGAGTTTGTGAGAGAGTGAGTTTGAAAGCTCTTTTGATTTTGACATTTTACTTTATAGTGGAAGGGTTGTATTGTGGATGAAGAAATTGTTAATTTGTAAAGATTAATTACGGAAAAGCGAAACATCTTTACCATGATAGATTTTCCTAGGCATGCGTTAAAAAGTGTTCAGAGGGTAAATATCAGAATTAATATTTTAGCCACTGGCTTCTTTTCCACGTTACCATCGTTGAAACAACGAACAGCAGTGAGAGAGAAGAATCGCAATTACTATCATCAAATTTGGGAAAATAATCTTACGACCCCCTTGTCTCTAGACCTGTAGGTAAACGACTGAGCTACCGAACTAGTCTTTTACGATTGATTGATGGAGTGATTGATGGACTGTATGTGTTTAACACCGTTTTCAACGAAATTTGAGTTATATTACGGCGGCCAGTACTATGCTTTCCTGGAGTTTCAGTAACCAGTACTTCGCACGATATTCTTCCCAAGACAATGACTGTTTTTCCACATTACTATTGTGAAAATTGCTGTTCAGAGGTTAGAGAAAAATTAATCATGTCGCAATGAGTATCATCAACTCTCGGAAAGAAATGGCCGAGCAGGGGATTCAAACCAGCTAACCCGTGTCTCAAGTTCCATGGAATACGGACCGAATTGCTGTTTAATCATCTTTGGAGTACAACTTCAAGATAAAGTGTTGATTTGGAAATGCTGTGAAAAATTTTAGATTAATAAAAGAAAGGGAACTGATTTGATTGATTGATTGATTGATTGTATGTGTTTAACGCCGTTTTCAACAATATTTCAGTTATATGGTGGCGGCCAGTGCACCTACCCATACTTTTCTGAACTTTCAGTAGCCAGTTCTTTGCACGATATTCTCCCCAAGCCACTGACAGCTTTTGCACATAACTATTGCCAATTTTCTGTTAAGAGGTTAGAGAAGAATTAATCCTGTTGCAATGAGTATCATGAAACCTGGGAAAAAAATGGCCGAGCAGGGAATTCAAACCAGTTAACCCCTTTCTCAAGTTCTGTATGGTACCGACCGAATTGCTGTTTAATCATCTCTGGAGTCAAGCGTGAAGATAAAGTGTCGATTTGGAAATGCTGTGAAAGATTTTCAGATTAATCAAAGAAAGGGAACTGATTTGAATCGAGAAAGTTTTTTTTTTTTTCCCTGAACTCTTTTAGATTTTGCGAGAACTTAACACAAAGTTATGGAGTTTTTAATGCTTTTTATATGCTCGAAGGGTCGTATTATGTTATGGCCCTAGTCGTCCGTCCGTCCGTTAGCAATTTCTTGTGTGCGCAACCCCTACAGCTTTAAACGGAATAAGTTCAAACTTACTACAATGAATCTCTTTGACGTGTAGTTGTGCATGTGACTCTTAAAATTTGGGTCTCTTTATGCGTTCTCGATTTTAACCGATCTTATTGACAAGCCCCTTAGGGTGTATATGCGCCGCTTTGCAAAGCTCTTGTTAATCATTGCTTTGATGATTATGATTATTATTATTATAATGGTGGTGGTAGTTTTGATGGTTGAGTTGATAGTGACGATGATAGTGACGATTCCTGATTTATTGGTGGAGATAGATCTGCTTGTTTTATTGGTGTTTTAACGCCAACTTCAACATTACTTACGTAATATCCTGGCGGTCAGTGCACCTACCCATGCTTTATTGAAGTTTCTTTTACCAGTACTTTGCACATTGTCTTTTTTAAACCACTGTCTGCTTTCCCACATAAACAAGTCGAAATCTTGATTGGCGATAAGAAAAGAATGAATCCTGTCGCATTGAACATATAAAAAAGATCTTAAAAAGAAATTGGAACAGCTTTAAGTAGGTAGTTGAACCATCGACCCGAGAGTTTTACGTCCGGAATGTTACTGACGGAGCCTCTGGATTTTGAGAGAGAGAGGAACAGACAGACGGACAGAGAGGTACAGACAGAGAGATTTTGAGAGAGTGAGTTTGAGAGAGCTTTAGATTTTGACATTTTTACTTTATAGTTGAAGGGTTGTATTGTAAATGGAGAAATTGTTAAATTTGTATAGAATAATGCAGGAAAAGCGAAATACCTATACCGTGCTAGATTTTAATAGGCATGCCTCAAACAGTGTTCAGAGGGTAAATATCAGAATTGATATTTTAGCCACTGGCTTCTTTTCCACATAACAATCGTTGAAATAATGAACAGCAGTGAGAGAGAAGAATTGCAATTACTATCATCAAATTTGGGAAAATAATCTTGCGAAAATAATCTTCCGAGCTAGGGATTAGCGACCTCCATGTCTCTAGACCTGTAGGCAAGCGACTGACCTACCGAACTAGTCTTTTACGATTGATTGATTAAGTGGTTGATTGACTGTAGTGTTTAACACCGTTTTCAACAATATTTGAGTTACATTACGGCGGCCAGTACACTTACCCAGCTTTCCTGGAGTTTCAGTAACCAGTACTTTGCACGATATTCTTCCCAAGCTACCGACTGCTTTTCCACATAACTTGTCAAGACTGCTGCTCAGAGGTTAGAGAAGAATTAATCCTGTCGCAATGAGTATTATCAACTCTCGGAAAGGAATGGCCGAGCAGGGGATTCAAACCCGCTTAACACTGTCTTAAGCTCCGTGCGGTACGGACCAAATTGCTTTTTAATCATCTTTGGAGTTAAAACGTCAATAGAGTGTTGATTTGGAAATGCTGTGAAAGATATTTAGATTAATAAAAGAAAGGGAACTGCTTTGAATCGCGAAATATCTATTCCTTTAAAGTGTTTGAAGTACTTTCAGTCCAAGATAGTGGGTAGGTAGTCAGTATCATTGTCTTTACTTTCGTTTAGCTAGCTCTCGGTCAGTTAGTACCCTCAGTCCGTGCGATGTACCCTTAGCCCCTGAGAGGAGTCAACAAACGCTTGAGATTTAGCCAAGTCCTTTTTCCTTCAGTTGATTACCCTGTACTCTCAGTTCATGAGATCAACCATTCCCCCTAAAGAACTTTTAACGTTATTCAGCCATATGTTTTCCTCTCTCTATAAGATGTTCCCTTGGTTGGTCAAATGGAAATGGATGCCCAGAATCTGGTATTAACTTTGATTTCAACTGAATGCCGTTAGCTCTTACCCTCAGTCTGTTCAATGAAGCTTAGTTCATGAGATGTACCTCCAATCCGACAACCTTTTGACTTACCTTCAGTCGATTAGCTTGTACACTAGGTTTGTGCAATTTTTCCCCACTTTGTGAACTGTTTCCTCAATCCTAGAGCTCTTGACCTAAGTCGATGGAATTAAGCGAGCAGTCAATGTCGAATACGAAGGAAGTAACTTGGAAGTAGTTTTGCGGGTTGTAATGTTAATGAAAATTCAGGAATCCACAGACAGATGCACTGACCTCCAATGAAAAAAACAAAAACATCTGAAAGTAAGTACTAAACCATTTCAAAATGAAAATACTTCTTAAACCCAAACTTGTGGAAAATTAGTAACCTCCTGTTAGAGAAAATTGCCTCTTTCCTCACAATGTTTTCAGTGGCATTATAAGATTTTTTTTTTTTCCTACAAATTATAAAGAGCCATGCACTATTAACCTTTTACCAGATAAAATCTGGTTTTTACGGCCTTGAGGTAGGCAGCTTTTGAAAACATTTTGGGAAAAGGAAAAAATGCTCGTAACAAGCATTTTCTCCATTTCCCAAAATGTTTTCTCCCCTTTCAGAGCAAAATCACATCATTTGAGCCACAGTTATTTTGTCGTCTGCAAATAATTTCAATTTGGACAAGACCAAAATTATGTCATCTGGTAACGGGTTAAAAGGAAGTTTAATACAGCTGCAATAAAAGTATCCACCAAGGTCTTCTTGAGCAGGCTGACCTGTGACCACACTTTTTGTTTTTGGCAAATTTTCTGCATTTTCAAGGACTATTCTACCTGAATTCAGTCAGTTGTTACACATAATGGATTTTATGGATCCATACTTATATGGTAACTTGCTCAGTATGAAAGTTAGATCACAGAGATGCATTAAACCCTCTTTTACCAGAGCATGGCTAATTTCTATGTGGGTCACTTGTACTCATTTGAGGTATGTCCTAAAATAGCTTGCTGAATAATGGGTTGATATGGTATGGGGAGGGGGGTTCAAAGAGAAGCAGGAAACAGTCCATTGAAGCAGTGTACCAAAGTTATGTGGATGATAAAGAAACAGTATGTATTCTCTTTCAAGGACCAAATACGCCAGACCCTCTTTGACCTTTGACCCTTTCCCACACAATCCTGGAGTTTTAATGACCCTGAGGAGAAAGCCTTTGGAAAACATTGTGGGAAAAAAAGGAAATGCTGGTAACCAGCATTTTCTCCTTTTCCCACAACATTTTCTACTCTTTTGATACTATTCCTATCATTTTTAACAGATAAATTTTGGCATCTGGAACAGCTTTCAAAACAATCTGTCTTAAATTTTAGGGTGTGGTAAAGAGTTAACCTTTTACCAAACAATTCTTTTATCTTATAGTCGTGAGGAAAGTTTTTGTAAATTTTGTGTGAAAAGTGGATATTGCAGGTTTTCCTCTTTATATGCGTATTATGTTACGGCCCTGTCTGTCTGTCTGTCTGACTGATTGACTTACTGACTGTTTGGTGTTGGTTCTACATTTTTTGAATTCCTTTTCTGATTTTGAAAATATTTCATAGATATGGATATATAGATATACCTTCATGGGCAGATAGGCAGAGCAGAGATCTAAGATCCCCTTCTTCAAGGTCAGGGTCACTGCAGGGGATCAAAGGTCATATGTGCTTAAAGGTGCTAATTTAGTTTTCATGCAATAAATCGAAATTTTTGGCAAAATACTGACAAATAGTACATTATTTTTGTTTGCAATCATACTAACTCTTTAGGTATGGTTACATTCAATAAATAGGAGCAGTGATGTTTCTTTTACATGAGAAGTAATGTCACCATACTGATTTAAATACAAATCAATGCTTGTTATTGATCATGTGACATTCCCAGTTGTCTTTGTGAAACTCTGGCATGAAATCTTAAAATACCTAGAGAGCCTATGAAGGAAATGCCATTGAATAATACCTTTTTTCTTTCTATTGTCTCCAACCTTAAAGTATAGTTTACTAAATGGATACTTTCTAAACCTGTCATTTTATTTTTACTTGTTGGCCTATCCCATAACCAAATATGGAAATGTGCCCCTGCAAGAAAGCAGGCTTTCAAAACTTTTTTTGGCTAATGAGTAATTTCTTGTGACAAGTGAAAGGTCTTTTCCCACAAGTTTTTTTCACAAATTCTCAGAAATAGATAGCAATGGTTCATTCTGTAAGAAATTAAACTGGAAATGAGTTGTCAAAGTTAATCTACATTGAATAGACAAAATTGATGAATAGAAAATGATGTATATCCCTTTACAGACAACAGCTTTTTGCTTTCTATCAACAGTGCTGCAACATTCATACAACTGTATAAAATCTGAAGCCATATCGACCAACCATTCTAAATCGAATTCTTATTCTCAAACATTTTCAAAATTGCAAAGAAACACAACTTCGAATTGCCGGAACAAAATTTCATGGTTTAGCCAATAAAGGAATGTGTTACTTTCTAAGCTGAAATAGAATGCAAAGTAGAAGGTTGGTGAATACACCACATGGCAATATCAAATGAGCCATACTCTTTGAAAAGGGGGCTAAATACATTTGCAAAAAGGATAGACCAAGGGCTGCCTGCACAGTCAGCGCAGGCTGACCTGAGTCAATACTTTTTGCTATTTGTGAGTTTTATGCATGACCAAGGACCATTCTACCTCAGTATTCAGTTGGTGCTTATGTAAAATTGGATTTTATGGATTCCATGATTATGTGATGACTTGCTTGGTATCATACATCATAGAGATGCATTAAGCCCTCTTTTGCCTGAGCATGGCTGAAATTTAATTGAGGGTTTGACATCAAATTTTGAGATAGAAAATTGAGCAATGATATGATGAAATGAGTCTAGTAGTTTAGCCTTTCAGAAGTTAGGTTACATCTAACTTTACAGAATTCTGGAGAATAAGACTGAGAACATTCTTAAGAATGGTTGGTAAATACAGGCCCTGACACTTTCAGTCAGTAATGCTAAATCAGGTATCGCACATTCAAGGCTGTTTTGGTCAGAAAATCTCACAAAGTAATTGGCATTGAAGATCCAAGATCAGATAGCAATGTTTTGTGCAGTCTGATCTTGATCTACATTTTATTCAAAAGGCACTAACATCTGCACAGAGTTTTCAGAGTTAACCCTTTGCCAAAAAATCTTGTATTTTAACGATCTGGAGGAAGAAGGCTTTTGAAAACATAGTGGGACAGGGAGAAATGGTGGTAACCAGCATTTTCTCTTTTTCAAAAGTTTTCTACTCTTTTACAGTGAAATACCATCATTTTCACTAAATTTAATTTGTTGTCTGCAAACGCTTTCAATCTGGACAAGTCTAAACTTTTGTCATGCGGTGAAGAGTTCATTATGTTTGCTTTTACTTACAAAATTTTGATCGTGAAAAGCCCAGAATTATGTTTAAAATGCTGATTTAACCCATTTTCTACTTGGGAATATTTTTTCAGTCTTGAAACAAGGAAAAAATCTCTCATGTGCAGGGTGTTCCAATTTAGCGCTTTGTCAATTAAAAAAAAAAATCAAACAACTTTGAACCAAAGTGAAGTCGCCATGGAGGGAAAGTGTTAACCTGTCACCATACAAACACAGCTTTGTGCATCCCTTAAGTACACTACTTTTGAAGAACATTGTCGTAAAAAGAGCATTTGATTGTTATGGGTCAATGCTCTTTTTCATGGACATTTCACTTTACATTAGATATTCTGTTGCTCCTTTTTCTGTAATGTTTTTCAATACAAAATACAAAATAATTGTTGCTTAACTTTTTACCACACAACAAACAGTTACTGTAGACTTGTCCAAATTCAAAGAGTTTGCAGACAATTTACATGTGGCTCAAATGATGGAATTTGTCACTGACAGGGTAGAAAATGTGGGAAAAGAAGAAAATGCTGGTTACAAGCATTTTCTCCTTTCCTACAATCTTTTTAAAGGGTTTTTCCTCGGGGCCGTTAAAACTCAGGATTGTGTGGTAAACGGTAAATAATTTACTACATAATCCGGTGTGTCAATAAACCTGAGGTAAACATTGTGGGAAAGGAAGAAAATGCTGATTACTAGCATTTTTTTATTTTACAACAATGTTTTCTAGCCCTTTCAGGGACATAGCTCACCATTCAAGCAGTAATTAATTTATTATCTGCAAATGTTTTTGGAATTGGATCAGACTAGAACTTTGTCATTTGGTTAAGGGTTAGATCATCAGATTTGTCTTTAAACGGGTAAATATGTGGTGGGAAAAGAAGCAAATGCTGGTAATTTTTACCTGTGATTTTTTCCCAAGGCTTTTTCCTCAGGCTTGTCAAACAGGTATAAACTGTTAAGCAATAATAAATTTGTCATTTTCCCATTATGTTTTCAAAAGCTTTATTACTCAGGGAAAGTTTGGTAAAGGAATATAGACTTTCCAGGATAGGGGGTAAAATATGGTATATATAGTAGATAATAAAGCACTGTCATCTATTCAACCATAGAGTCATAAGTCAAATACTGGATTAGGATAAGCTGATCAATATTTCTAGGGGGTTATCTCACTAAGAGCGGGGATAATCTCCGGGATCCATATCCTCAGTCTATAATCCAAGGATCATAACACCTTTTGTTTTGGTTGCTTTCAAGTGGTGCAGTCAGGGCCCACTTCATTAAGTCAAGTGCACCAGATATTTCTACTTCTATTACTTCATGCATTAAGTCTATATCACACAATCCCGAGTTCTAGCCACACTGAAGAATAAGGCTTTTAAAAACATGTGGGAAAAGGAGAAAATGCTGGTAACCAGTATTTTCTCCTTTTTCCACAATATTTTCTTCCTTTTTAATGACCAATCTCATCATTTCAGTTACAATTGTTGCCTGCAAATACCATTAATGTGGACAAGTCTAGAATTGTGTCAGATGGTAAGGAGTTAACCCTTTACCAAACAATCACAGGTTTTCACGGCCCTGAGAAAGAAGCCTTCTGAAAACATTGTAGGAAAAGGAGAAAATGCTGGTAACCAGCATTTTCTCCTTTTCCCACAATATTTTCTACCATATCAAAGACAGATAGTACCATTTGAGCCACATTAAAATTGTCGTCTGCAAGTGCTTTCAATTTGAACGAGGCTAAAATTTTGTCGTCAGGTAAAGAGTTAAGTCTTTATTGGATGATGAAATTTTAGACCTATCTAAATTAAAAACAGTTGAAAATAACAAAATTTATATTAGGGTTCAAACAATAGCATTTATTTTAGAAAGGGTAGAAAATAATGTGAGAAAAGGGGAAAATGCTAGTTACCAATATTTTCATCTTTTCCTACAATACTTGTATCTTCTACAGTATCAATGGCATATCCAATTATATAAACCACATTTGATTTATCTTCTGCTAATACTTTCAGTTTTGATGAGTCTACAACTCTATGGCTGGGCAAAGAGTTTACTTCAAGAGTTTCAGTCATGCTTCAATACTCAAAAACACAACTCTTCTCTCATAAATTCCCAGAACTGCCGTTCTATCCACAGTATATCTTCTTCTTTCCAAGCAGAGATAGAGCAGTGGGCTTATCATGTTTTATAATAGCCTCTTATGACACCTAGTACATTCTTAAGCCTCATTGGCTGCTCTACACTTTTGATTTATGTACATGGTAGCTCTATCTTATGCATCCTTCATTGAGTCAGTATTCTTGTTTTGTTCATCTTCTGAAAATGTTACATTAGATTCAAAGGAGTTTCATGCAGGATATCATTTTTACCATTTATAAATGTGTTTGCAAACATTTCCAACAGGTAGTTACCATGACAATGAAAACTAATCTATAAAACTGGATTACTTTCTTGACTTATATTGGATTTAGAAGAAAATGGCTAATTGTAAAACTAGTAAGAAACAATTTATGAAATGTTGTCTAGTTCTTCTTTGTGTTAATATAGTATATGCAAGGACCCATCACAGAGGAAAAAGTGCCAAAGTCTCAGGTAATTATTTTCATTTATTTTATCCTAGTTTTACATCTTTTATTATTTCATTTTTCTTTCCAATTTCTTTAAATTTTCTTGAGATCATAACATTACGGGCAGAATAGATTGAATTATGGAAAAAATATATAGATAGCAAATTGATCAATCCTTTATCAAACAATTCTATCTTTCAGTGACCCTGAGAAAGAAGGCTTTTTAACACATTTACGGATAAGAATATTTTTCACCCTTTCAAAAAAAAAACATCTTTTTTGCCACATCTAATATGGTATAACTTTTTTTCTGTCTGGTATGAAATATCAGCAATTACTTTTCTGTACAAAAGAATTTACCTGTTAGTTGGTAATTTTTATGCCCCCCCCCCCCCCTTCAACGAAGTGGGGGTATATTGCTTTGCTAATGTCGGTCGGTCCTTCGGTCGGTCGGTAGACCTTACCTTGTACGGATGATAACTAGACACAGAGTTGACCTAGGTTAGTCAAATTTGGCACAGACATGGGTCTCGGAGTGTAGATGATCCCTATTGATTTTGAGATCAATCGGTCAAAGGTCAAGGTCACAGTGACCGTCAACATGTTGATATATAGACCAAACCTTGTCCGGATGATAACTAGACACAGAGTTGACCTAGGTTGATCAAATTTGGCACAGACATGCGTCTCGGAGTGCAGATGATCCCTATTGATTTTGAGGTTGATCGGTCAAAGGTCAAGGTCACAGTGAACGTCAACATGTTGATATATAGACCAAACCTTGTCGGGATGATAACTAGACACAGAATTGACCTAGGTTCGTCAAATTTGGCACAGACATGCGTCTTGGAGTGCAGATGATCCCTATTGATTTTGAGGTCAATAGGTCAAAGGTCAAGGTCACAGTGAACGTCAACATGTTGATATATAGACCAAACCTTGCCCGGATGATAACTAGACACAGAGTTGACCTAGGTTCGTCAAATGTGGCACAGACATGCGTCTCGGAGTGCAGATGATCCATATTGATTTTGAGGTCAATCGGTCAAAGGTCAAGGTCACAGTGACCGTCAACATGTTGATATAGAGACCAAACCTTGTCCAGATGATAACTAGACACAGAATTGACCTAGGTTCGTCAAATTTGGCACAGACATGCATCTCGGAGTGCAGATGATCCCTATTGATTTTGAGATTAATCCATCAAAGGTCAAGGTCACAGTGGCCTTCAACTTCATGATATTTAGACCTAACCTTGTCCAGATGATAACTAGACACAGAATGGACATAGGTTCTTCAAATTCTGTACAGATATTCATCTTGGAATGTAAATGATCCCTATCGATTTTAAGGTTAATCCGTGAAAGTTCAAGGTCACAGTGACCACCAGATGATTCAGGGCTGGCGCTGCCGTTCGCCACTTGAGCCATTTGTTAAAAAAAAATTAAAGTGTCTCACAAAATCATCATATGTGGCTCAACTTGTGGCTCCAACATTTTATTCGCGTATTATCGGGGACGTAGTAAGCATTGAAGTTGACTGGGAAAAAGCGAAAGTCGAACGCGTGTGCCGAAAAGAAAATCGATAACCCAGTCTGTGTATCGGTGACTGTTTACAATCTTGTATGTATACACATGGCGGTGTGTATAATTATGCGAACTGTCGACAGATTATCACATTTAACAATTGAAGTGGGCTATAAATCAAAAAGATGACCCCCAATCAATTCTTTTGATATCAGTTTATGACCTGTGCCACTTCCTGTATCAATGTGGCAGTAGGGGGGCATGACTGTTTTACAAACAGACATCTTGTTCTTACTTTGTTCATAAACTATTTACCAAACAATCCTGAGTTTTGATGACCCTTAAGGAGAAGCATTGTGGGTAAAGGAGAAAATGTCGGTTACCTGCATTGTCTCCTTTTTCCACAGTGTTTTCTGCTCTTTCAAAGACTGATCTCATCATTTGAAACTTTAGCTACATTTGACATCTGCAAGGGCCTAGTGTAAAATTTTGTTTGGTAAAGGCTTTTAAATCACTAATTAACCCTTTACCACACAATTCCAAGTTTTAAAGCCCAGCATTTTCTTTTTTTCCCGTAATGTTTTCAATAGCTTTCAGAAAAAAAAAGTCATTTGACCCACAGTTAATTTGTTGTTTGCCAAAGCTTTCAGTATAAAGAAGTCTAAGATTTTGTCATATAGGGTTAATCTGATGCCGTAGTTTGTGCTTGTGTAGCAAACATTAACTCGTTACTACATGACAAAAATTTAGATAGATCCAAATTGGAAGCATTTCCAAAGGACATAGTAAATGTGGCACAAGTAATGGGGTTTGTCTGTAAAAGAAAAGAAAATATTATGGAAAAGAAGAAAATTTTTTCAAAAGCTTTCTTTCTTAGGATCATTAAAACTCGGGATTGCTTTGTAAAGGATTAAGAGATAAGTTCTTTATGAAACTTTATTCAGAGCAATGTTGCCCATATGGTTATGTGTCTTAACACTACAGTCAGAGGTGTACTAAGAGACCACCTACGGATGGCAAAGGAAGTGGTCTCTTAAAGAAGATGGTCTTTACGTTCAATATTAATTGATTTAAGAAGGCATACACAATTGAAATCTTTTAACCACATCGAGGAACAAGGGTTTTGAAAACATTCTTCAAAAAGGAAGAAATGCAGGTTACCAGTACTTTGTCCTTTCCCACAATATTTTTTATCCTTTGACAGACAAATCCCACCAACTGAGCCACATTTAATTTGTTGTTTGCAAATGCTAAAAGTCTGAACTTCTTTATGTTGGTGAAGAGGTATACACTCTTGGTACTTTCAGTGCTTTGATTTCATTTATCCTATGTCTGTTCTTGTTCTATGTCTGCTATAAATTTTTCCTGCATGCATCTTCAGGTGAGGAAAGGTGAAGGAAAGGTGTTGAATGATAAAACATCTGTTCTACTGTTTACAAATTGTGCAGCGTTTGTCCATTCATCAAAAGGCCATTAACCCTTTACCAGATGACATTTTAGCTTTGTCCAAATTGAAAGCGTTTGCAGACGACAATTTCAGAGGTGGCTCAAATGGTGCAATCTTTCATTGTTAGGGTAGAAAACATTGTGGTAAAAGGAGAAAATGCTGGTTACCAGCATTTTCTCCTTTTCCCACAATGTTTTCAAAAGACTTTTTTTCCAAGGGTTGTTAAAAGTCGCATTGTGCAGTAAAAGGTTAACCCTTTGGAGGTTTAACAGGCCTAGCCAGGAAGTCTTTGGAAAACATCAAAAGAAAAGGAGAAAATGCTTTTCTCACAAGGTTTTCTACCTGTTTAAGGTCAAATCCCATTATTCCAGCTGCATTTAATTTGTTGTCTGCAAAAGCGTTCAGTATTGGAAAGTCTAAATTTTTGTCTATTTGTTAAAGAGTTAAAAGCTAGAAATTTCTCAACACTGACCAGTCCAGTTGAAAAAAAGCAAAGTTATTGTGACATCCCTCTGCCAGTATGGGCACAAAGTAAGAGTAATGGATACCTCCTCATTTTACACTTTACCAGTGACGAAAATTTTTTAGACTTGTCCAAAGTCAAAGTATTTGCAGACAGCATACTAAATATAGTTCAAATAAGGAAATGACATGTATCTTTGCAAGGTTATAAAACATTATGGGAAAAGGAGAAAACACTGATTACTAGCAATTTCTGTGTTTCCCACAGTGCTTTCAAATGCTTTTTTTTTTAAGGATCGTTAAAACTCTAAATTGTAAAGGGTGAAGGGATGCAACAAAAATGATGATCACAAGAAATGAGTTTTTAAATGATCTCTGGAAAATACTATCAGTTTCAAGCCTTATGTCTAGTACTGTCATTACCCTTTGTCAGAAATCTAAGTATTTATCCTTGTCCATATTGAAAGCATTAAATTTTACAGATCACAGATTAAATGTGGCTCACAAAGTGGTGCTTGTATTTGTCTTTTAGACTTGCCAAAATTGAAAGCATTGCAGGTGAGAAATTAAATGTTGCTCAAATAATGATTTCTGTTTTTGATAGGGTAGAAAAAATTGTGGTAATTTTAAGGAGAAAATGCTGATTACCAGTTTTTTCTCCTTTTTCCATTATGTCTTAAAATCCTTCTTTTTCAGGGTCGTTGAAACTCGTGATTGCGTGGTAAAGCATTAACTGTTTACAAAACAACAAATTTTAGATTTGCTGAAATTGACAGCATTTGCAGATGACAAATTAAAAGTTTCCCAAAACCTTTGCTGTTTCTTTCAAAGGGTAGAAAACATTGTGGGAAAAGAAGAAAACGCTGGTAACCAGCATTTTCTGTTTTTCCAACCATGCTTTCAAAAGGGTTCATCTTTTGGATTGTTTAGAGTCCAGATTGAGTGGCAAAGAGTAATAGAGTAGAAACCATGGTAGTTACTGTACTAGCAGGCAAGCCCCTGTAGCTCAGGCGGTAGTGTGCAGGAACTTAGAACAGGGGGTCACGGGTTAAATGCCTGGCTCGGCCAACGTCTTACCTAGGACTGATGATAGTCAACGCCACAGGATTTATTCCTCTCCCACCACTGACCATTGTTTCGATGATGGTTATGTGGGAAAGCAGCCAATGGCATGAAAATAAAATTGTGAGGAGTACTGGTAAAAGAAACTGCAGGAAACCATGGATAGGTGCATTGGCTGCCGTGAACTGAAATAATGATGAAAACGGCGTTCAACACCATAAAATCAATTAATCAATCTGTAGTAGCATTTTCCTTTTTTTCCCATAATGTTTTCAGAAGCCCTTTCTGTCAGGATCGTAAAAACTAGGATGGTTTGCTAAAAGTAAATGAACATAGGTTGAATTACAAGAAATGGGAAACTTGAGAGAAAAAACTCTTCAAATGGTACTTTGATGATTTGGCTTGCCATTAACCCATATTAAAGATGAAAAAACTGAATATGTTTCTAATTTATGCTATGAGTGGAGGGTATCAGTTGGTATATATCCCAATGGGCTTTCTCAGGTAGTATATCCCAATGGGGTTTTTCAGGCATGAACTGGAAACAAAGAAAATAGTACTCAAATAGTTGTCTGTAAAATTAACGCTTTACCAAACAATCCTTTGATTTTAAGTTTTCAGCAACCCTTAAGATGAAGGTTTTGAAAGCATTGTGGAAAAGCTGTCTTCAAATGCTTCCAATTAGGATATGTCTATGAGTGTGTGGTTAGGAGTTAACTCTTTACCAGAAGACAAAATTTTAGGCTCGTCAGAACTGAAAGCATTTGCAGACAATTTATATGATGTTGCTCAAGTGATTGGCTTTGTTCCTGAGATGGTAGAAAACACTGTTGAAAAGGAAAAAAAAAATGCTCATCATCACCAATTTTTCCTATTCTGATTTGTTCAAAAGCCATCTTCTTCATGACCGTTTAAACATGGGGCTGTATGGCCAAGGATGAAAACATGGATTTGTTTGTCTGGTTTTCAATGCCATTTTCAACATTATTTCAGCTGTGTAGCAGCAGCCAGTGCACCTGTCAAAGCTTTCCTGTAGTTTTTTTTTCTACCAGTACTTGCACAACCTTCTTCCGAAGTAGCTGGCTGCTTTCCCATATAACCATCACTGAAACAATGATCAGTTGTGAGAGAGGAATGAATCCTGTTGCAGTGACTGTCTTCAATCCTTGGAAGAAATTGGCCAAGCTTGGGATTCGAACCAGCAAACACCTGGTTTCAAGCTCTGGTACCAACTAAGCAACTGGGCTGTACTTTTAAAACATAGGATTGTTTGGTAAAGGGTTTTATCAGAATATCTTTACCCAGGCATTAAAGTTTGATGCCTTTTGTATTATGGCAAAAATATTTGAGTCATGCTCTGTGAAAGGAGGGCTTAATACATCTGCAAGAAGAGTCAATCAGTGTCAGCATGCGCAGTCCGTGCAGGCTGACCTGAGTCAACTACATGTATTTGCAATTGGTCAGTTTTCTGCGTGTCAAAGGGCCATTCTACTGCAAGATTTAGTCAGAAAAAATGGATTTTATTGATCCATAAAAATATGATGACTTGCTTGGTATAATACATCATGGAGATGCATTACACCCCTTTTTGCTAGAGCTTGGCTCATTTCATTTTTTTCTGCTGCCTTAAAAAAATAACCTCTTTTATTGAGGTTTATAGGGTTAGACTTGTGTACTAACATAGGAAGTAAATGAACAAAAGGTCTAAAACAGGGGGCATTTCTCCAGATGTTTTATCAATGTTTACTGTAAATTGATTGTTTTACCTATCAGCTGCTAGAAACAATTACAAATGTACTGATTTACAACTGGAATATGGTCAGTAACCCTCTGTATCAGAAGAGCAAGGCAAAATACATTCAGCAGTAAAATGCTTGATCAATCTTTACAAAATAACCCAGAGTTTTAACAACCATAGGAAAGAAGCTGGTTGAAAGCACATTATGGGAAAACAAGAAAATGATACCAACAGTTTCTCTTTGTCCCACAATGTTTTCTACCATTTCAAAGATAAAGTCCATAAATTAGGCCACATTTATATTGTCTGCAAATGCTTTAATTTGCACAAGTCTACATTTTTCTTGTGTAGTAAAGAGTTAAACTTCAACACTATTTCAGTCATTTCACAGCAACAGTTTTTCTATTCATTGTGTTTCTTGGGTTTCACCATTCCATATACCAGACTGTGCCTTGCCCAAGTACATTCTTCACGTTCTGTGGGGCAGAATTTGCTAACCGTTAGGGTTTTTTTTTTTTTAAATCTGGGTCACTCCTGATGGCATAGAGTCTAACAAGAGGGCCATGATTACCCCGTATCGCTCCACTGGCTAGTAAGTACAAATCACACATGCCAAAGATTAAAATTCTAGGCCAAATGGTTTTGACCAAGAAGACTTATAATGTTTTCTCTACATAAGCCCATTTGAAAGTTTTGGCCCCAGAGCAAAGCCATTTTTGATCACAGAGCTATAATTACTTGAATTGTGATAGAGGCCCACAAGATAAAGCCATGTGCCAAATAATACAGGTCAAGGCCATAATTATGAGATTTTCAAAGTTTCTTCAATATAACGCCCTGTAGAACATAACACCCTGGAGTCAGGGCCAATTTCAAATTCAGGGCTAAATTTTGAACAAATTCAGCATTGATCCAAATTTGGTAGCCCTAGGATTTACGGTTAGAAGCAAGAAAACTTTTAGTTTTCACTCTTGAACCATGTCATATTTATGACCCATTGGATGAGGCTAATTTTGACACCAGGGCTTTAATTTGAACAAAATTAGAATAGGCCTGTTAAATGGTAACACTAACACAATATTAAAGCTGTATCTCAAGGTCAGGAACAAGAAGATCTTTACAGTTTTCAGTATGTAAGCCTACATAAAAGTTGTGACATCTGGGGCGGGGTCAATTATAACCCAAGGGCTATAATTTGAACATATTTGGTAGAGGTCCATTAGATAAATACATGTGCAAAATTTGTTAGCCCTAGGTCCCCTGGTTAGGAATAAGCAGATTTTTAAAGTTTTCACCATATAGACTATGTAAAACTTGTGACTGCTAGGGTGGGGCCAGTTTTGACCCCAGAGCTATTATTTGGACTTTCTTTGTAAAGACCTACTAGATTAAACCACATGCAAAATTTGGTAGCCCTAGGTCCTATTGTTAGGTACCAGAAGATTTTCAAAGTTTTCACGATATAAGCCCAGGGCAGGGCCAATTTTGACCCAAGGACTATAATTTGAAGAACAGTAGTAGAGGTCCATTAGATGAAGCTACATGCCAAATATGGTAGCCCTATGCTTTATGGTTAGGGACAAGGAGATTTTTTAAGTCCTTATATATAAGCCCATGTACAACTTGTGACCCCCGTGATGGGACCAACTTTGACCCCAGGGCTATAATTTGAAGAAATTTGGTAGAGGTCTATTGGACAAAGCTACATTTGTAGCCTTAGGCCTTATGGTTTTGGACAAGAAGAATTTTTAAAAAATTTCAATATTTTTTCAGTTTTGTTGCCATGGCAACCAGAGTTTTAATTGAAATCAGAATCTTTAAAGAAGTTCTTAAGAGGGCCATGACAGGATCATTTCTGTAAAGTTTCATCAAAATTAGATGGGTAGTTTCAGAGAAGAAGATGTTTGAAATTAAAGTTAATAGACTGACAAACGGATGGAGGCATAATGAACATGGGGCCATGACATAAGCTGTTCTTTGGCAGTGGAGCAAAAAATGGATCTTTAGTTTTACTTGAAGGTCAAAACACACTCAGTATTAAATGCCCTATTTGAAGCTGCTTTTGCAAGAATATCTCAGTCAAGATCAGACTGTATAGATCTTTGATCAGACAGCATGTGATATGCAGTTTGATCATCTCCACATAAGCCACCAAAGTTTGGCAGAGCAGGCTTAAATTTCACCCTATTTCATGAGTAAGCATTTTACTTACACAGTATTTACCCTGTACCAACATCTCATGATTCAACTACCCTGAGAAAGAATGCTTTATAAAAACAATTCCAGAAAAGAAGAAAACAGCATTTTCTCCTTTTCCCACAATGTTTACTACCATTTTCAATACTATCTCATACTCTCAATCAGATGTACGAGGGCTGTTCGATATGTAATGTGTATTGTACCACAGGGCGATAATGCTTTGCACGATTTTGTGGATGATGATACGCTTCAGTAGCTCTATTCAATACCTTTCCAACGGTATAAACATGAGCCTTCAGCTCACATAGTTTTAAACTTATAGTCATTTCAATAGAGCTAGTCGTTGACCACTGTTGTAAAAATGGTTGGGAAACAGATTAAGAATATTGAAGAAATTAGAGCTTATATAAAAGTTCACACAAAACTCGGTCATTCGGTAATGCAGATTTTTACTGAATTGGGGGAAGTTTATGGGTCTGATAAGGTATCTTATGAGACAGTTCGTAGTTTGAGAAAGAAATTTCTGACTGGCACAGAGTCCATCAAAGATGCAGCAAAATCTGGCCGACCTGTGCCTTTAACAGGCAAGGCAAATGTCTCAAAAGTCAGGAAAATAATTGAAAGTGATGGCAGATACACGATTCGTGATATTGCCAACGCTGTTGGCATATCGCTATCGCGGGTGCATTTCATTTTGAAGCATATTTTGAAAGTATGAAAGATTTCTGCCAGATGGATACCTCATACATTGACAGGGTTCGCACAGGCTTGAAAAGTACTTGAAAATGAAGGGCAGTCTTGAAAAGTCCTTGAAAACAAAATTTGCCTTGAAAAGTGCTTGAAAACTGGCCATACAACTTGAAAAGTACTTGAATTTCACTTTTTCTTGTGTCGGCCTAAAAGTCAATAGCGGACTTTCTAGAAGGAAATCGGCATGTTTTAAGCAATGACAGACGTGCAAGAGCGCCACAATAAAAATGGGCGAATGTGCTGGGGGCGAAAACGAAGTTCGAACATACATGGTCTGAATGTTCGTACTTGTATGTGTGGGTTGCCTCCCTTGCTGACTGGTTTACGTTCGATTGCATCATTTTTATCCGTGAAAAAAGTCAATTCCAATATCCAGACTAAGTAAAAGCAAAATGGCGTTCAAATGATTCTAAGGAGCCTGAATTCAACTTTCAAACTTTTTTCTTTATCGTAATAGGAAAGTGTATCTATAGCAGAGACAGGCCGAAAGGGTATCCCTGGGTAAAGGAAACGAACATATCAGGCGCACTGTCTAGCATGTAGGAAAGATATCGATGTGGCATGGATGGGTGAAAGTGCCTTGCGGTCACATGCGAAGGGAGAGGGGCGTAAGAAACTACAGAAGTCTATGTCCGGGATTTTCACAAATGTCTTTGTTAAAGAGGAAACCAAGGTTAATAAAACAAACTGGGACCACATCTTCCGCCCCAGGTGACAGCCTGATAGTACCCCCACCCCCAATAGCTACCATTGCTGGGCCTGTTGCATCATCTAGTGCTCCTATTATTGCTATCTTTGTATCCAAAAATGATGTACTGACTTCACGAATATGTGTAGATATTATTCACAAATTAGTCCTTGAAAACGTAAAGATTTGTCCTTGAAAAGTCCTTGAAAAGTCCTTGAATTTTACTTGGCCTTGCCTGTATGAACGCTGATTGACAGATGACCAAAAACGGGTACGAGTACAAACCGCTAAGCAATTGCTCAAAATGTTTCCCAAATTCAATCAAAGACAATTTGCAAACATTGTTACTGGTGACAAAACATGGGTTCACTATTTCGAACCAGTAAGAAAAATTGGAAACAAAATATGGCTAACTAAACATGGTAGAAGGCCTGTAGTTGCCAAAAGAAGCACAAGCACAAAGAAGGTTCTTTATTGCATATTCTTTTCATGTGATGGTATAGCCGTACAAATTCCGGTGCCGAAGGGCAAAAGTTTTACAGGTCGGTATTACCGGGATGTTATACTAAAAAAGGTCAAGAAATATTATCTTAAACGACGCCCTGTGTCAGGATTTAGGCATGTTCGTCTACTTCATGATAATGCTCCATCACATACATCTGAGCTTGTGAAGCAATTTTTGAAGTCGGAGAAGGTTACCGTCTTACCACACCCACCATACTCTCCAGATCTAGCCCCATGCGACTTTTTCCTTTTTCTAAAACTTAAAAAGTTCTTATCTGGTCGTCGTTACAAGTCCCGACAAGCCCTTGGCTCCGCCATCAGTCAGTGCCTCAGAGGTCTACCTAAATCAGCTTACCAAGACGCATTTCAGAAATGGATTCAGAGATTGAAATTATGTATTTCAAACCGCGGAGAATACTTTGAAGGGATGTAATGTTCATTTCACTATTTGAGTCGAATGCTTTTGAGATATCGTACAATACACATTACATATCGAACAACCCTCGTATTTTCATATCTGCAAATTTCTGTAACATGGACAAGTCTAAAATTTTGTTGTTTTGTCAAGAGTTACCCTTCAGCACACAGTCCTGACTTTAAATAACACTGAAGAAACAAGACTTTTGAAAACATTGTGGAAAAAGGAGGAATTGCTAATAACCAGCATTTTCCCCTTTTCCCACAATATTTTCTACCCTATTATTGACAGAAATCATCACTAAAGCTAGATTTTCGTCTGCACATGCTTACAATTTGGTTGAGTCTGAAATTTTGTTATGTGGTCAAGAAATATCTGGCAGACCCCCTCTGCCTGTTGATTAATCTGCCATGGTCTGGTATTTACTTTTGCTCCCTTGTTCAACAATTTATCCCTTTACCAAACAATCCAGTGTTCTGATGAAGCTGGCATTTGAAAAATTTGCCAAAAGGAGAAAATGCTGTTAACTCTTTACCAAACAGCAAAGTTTTAGATTAGTCCAAATTCAAAGCATTTGCAGACGACAAAAAAAAAATGTGACTTAAAAATTGAAATTGTTTAGGGAAGGGTAGAAAACATTGTGGGAAAAGGAGAAAATGCTGGTTACCAGCATTTTCTCCTTTTCCCACTATGTTTTCAAAAGGCTTCTTTCTAAGGGTTGTTAAAAGTCGGGATTGTGTGGTAATGGGTTAAACAGCAATTTTTCTATTTCCAGCAAAATTTTTTTCCCTTATAATCTTTTACCACACAATCCTAACTTTATACCATTCTGAGAAAGAAGACTTTTGAAAACATTGTGGGAAAAGGAGAAAATGCTGATAACCAGCTTTTTCTCCTTTTCCCACAATGTTTTCTACCATACCAAAACAAATTCCATCATTTTAGCCATTTTCAAATTTTCATCTGCAAATATTATTAATTTGGACGAGTTGTTAACTATCTAAACGGGATCCCATACAATAGGGGCAGGTAACCATTTAAACATTTTTGACAGTTATGTCCCTTTCTGAAAATTTTATGAACAGCAACTGCAGCGGACTGTTTGCCTCCGCATGCAGTGCTCTTGTTTGTTTTAATGTATCAGTGTATGGTGTATAAATTCTGGCAGACATTAAAATTTGTGACTTGTTCATACTGAAAATATTTGCACACAACAAATCAAATATGGCTCAGATGAAGGAATTTATCCTTGAAAGGGTGGGAAATGTAAGAAAAGGAGAAAATACTTATTTCCAGCATATTCTCCTTTTTCCACAAAGCTATCAAAAGGCTTCCCTTTTGAGTGACATAAATCATTTGATTAGTTGTAAAGTTTAAACCTTCATCCACTTTGATTTTCCATGTCTTACAGGAATTTCAGTCTTACAAACTTACTTGTTTACCCTCTACCAGAAATTTTAGACTTCCCCAAACTCAAAGCATTAAAGTTTGCTGACAACAAATTTTGTGGCTCAAACAATGTTTTGTCTTTTAAAAGGTAGAAACATTAGGTTAAATGGAGGAAATACTGGTACTCCTTATTTTCTCTTTTTCTAAAATTGTTTTCAAAATCCTTTTCTCTCCAGGTTTTCAACCCTTATCCTGCTAAATAACTAAAATGAAATTTTCATTTCGATAGTTAAAACCCAAATATTGCTATTTCAAAGTCATGTTTTAGGGAATAATATCTCCTTATCGGACAGTGAAGATCAAAGATCAGACTGCACTGTCTGCAAAAGGTCAGTGAGTCACGCTTAGCAGCCAAAGGGTTAAAACAAAGGATTGTGTGGTAAAGGGTTTAACCCATGTTTTAATAACCCTGAGATAGTAGGCTTTTGAAAACATTGAAGAAAATGGTGGTAAAATGGCATCTTCTCCTTTTTCCACAATGTTTTCTACCCTATCAAAACCAGAAATTATCTTTTGAGCTAAATGTAATTTGTTGTCTTCAAATGCTTCCAATTTGGTAGAGATAAAAATTTTGTAGTGTGGTAAAGGGTTTTGAAACATGTTTGGAACTGGTAAGGAATGCCAATAAAGTTCATCAGGAGCAAAGGGAATTTATAACAGGCTGGAAAGGATAGGTGGCTGCCATCAATTAATTAGCTGTTAATGTTCTTTCAATTACCTGGCAGCCCCTAAAACCATAAAGCTGTTGATACAAAGCACTGGTGGTTTTGGTCTACTCACTTGAAAAGAGAAAGAGAAAGGCTGGGCCCCTTCAATACATTTGCACCATTCCATGTATCTTGTAGCAGACCACTTTCGAAAACTTTCTGGCAAAACAAGAAATTGCCTGTTACAAAAATTGTTGCCATATGCTTGCTTTATAAACTTCATTGGTTTGTGATGTTGGTCCATCTGTTACTCGAACTTTCTTTCTGGCTGTCTTTCGCCTCTTGCCTCTGATGCATGTGAGAAAGGTAGTCAGTGACTTTTGAAAGAAAGTTGTGTCGGCACTGGTGTGAAAAAGCCAGGAAACACATGGGTGCGTCACTCACCTCCATGATATGACCTAAGCTGTTAAAATGGCGTTAAACTCCAATACACACCAAACCATATGTTACTTGTATGTTTCCCGAGTTATCAGTTGCAAATTTGTTTAAGGAAATAATCATTCAACATTAGTTGTTTTCATCAATATTGGCAAGTTCTGATCAGCTGAATTTTGTATTTTCATAATTCCATGAAAAAAAATTCGCTGTAAGAAAATGAACAAGTCTCATAAGATTTTTGTTTACGCATAGGTCTAACTGTGCCTTTAACTTGATGACTTCCGCTAATGGGAATAAGAAGTGGTAATAATCCTCCACATATAAAAACTCACCAACCACTTTGATTAGTTAACCCTTTACCAAACAGTGCCGACTTTTAACGATTCTGAGAAAGAAAGTTTCTGAAAACATTGTGGGAAAAGGAGAAAATGCTGGTGACCAGCATTTTCTCCTTTTCCCACAATGTTTTCTACCCTATTGAGGACAACTTTTGTCATTTGTGCTACCTTCACTTTGGACCAGTCTAAAATTTTGTCGTTTGGTAAAGTTAACCCAACATGAAATAACAAAATCTTGCATCTAAATTCCTAATCCAAAGTATTTGCGGACCAAATTTAAAATGCTGCTCAATTGGTAGTTACCGTGGTTTTCTCTTTTTCCCACAGTGTTTTTAAAAGCCTCTTTTCTCTGAGTTGCAAGAATATGGGATTGTGTAGTAAAGGGTGAAGTTCAAGTGTTAGCAGTTGCTCACATTTTTACTGATCTTCTGGTCTTGTCCATCAAAATTATACTATAATGTGAGTCCCTTTACCCTTTAATCCCATGTTTTAACTACCCTTAGGATGAAGGCTTCTGAAGACATTGTGAGAAAAGAAGAAAATGCCAGTTACCAGCATTTCCCTACTGTATCTTATAGCCTGTCAAAGAAAAGTCTTATTATCTGAACCACATTCACTTTGTTGTTTAAACACTACTTTGAATATGGAATGGGATTAGATTTTGTAGGTAGTAAAGAGTATTCAGCTTGAATTTCCTATGTTTTTTTTAGGCTAATTCCTTTCCCACATGACAAAATTTTAGACTCATCCATATTAAAAGCATTCCTTAGAGTAGAAACTTTTTTGTTTGTTTTTTTGAATGGTGTTTTATGCCACTTCAAACACTGTTTCAGTCATATCACAGCAGCAGCTCGCATATTCATGTATTTCCTGGGTTTCACCAGTACTAGGCTGGGACTCTGAGGTGTCTTGCCAAGGGGCGCTCTTGTGAGGGGCCCAGTGGAGCCAGTGGGGCTTGAGCCCTAGGCCTCCAGGTCACGAGTCCTACACTTTACCACTGAGCCACACAGAATCCCCACAGTAGAAACTAAACATGACTCAAATAATGATACCTGTTTTTTCAACAAGTAGAAAACATTGTGGGTCATTGTTTTCCTACAATGTTTTCAAATGCCTCATTCCTCAGCCATCAAAACTCACAAGTGTGTGGTGAAGGCTTACAGCCTAGATTTTCTCTTTCCAGGTTGATCACAAGAAGCTCACAGCATTCTGAATTATATATAGCCTTCTCTTGAAAAATGATTTTAATCTAATAGATTGTTTTGTTCAAGTTGCTTTTCAAAAGGTTTTGCTTAAGATCAGACCACTGAATGTTCAATCTGGTCTTGAATTCACACAACTGATGATTTATAAAGCCTTCATTTACTAATCATTAGAGTGCTGAATAAACCCTGGTGACATTTTTAGCTCCACTGGCCGAAGGCCAGCGAGCTATTGTCATGGCGTTGTGTCCGTCGTGCGTCCGTTCGTCCGTGCGTGCGTCCGTAAACTTTTTCTTTAAAAAACTTCTCCTCAGAAACTATTGACTGGATTTTTACCAAATTTCACAGGAATGTTCCTTTGGTGGTCCTCTTTCAAATTCCTTCAAATAATTGTGTTCCATGAAGAATTCTGGTTGCCATGGCAACCAAAGTAAAAAACCTTTAAAAATCTCCTCCTCCCAAACCGCTATTTGGATAGCATTATTATTTTGCAGGAATGTTCCTTAGATACAGGTTTACAGAATTCCTTAAAAAAAAAAAGATCTGTCAAAAAACATGGCTTTTATGGGAGACTCATTTTCCTTTTATGGTATATAGTAAAATCTTTGAAAAATTTCTTCTCTAAAACTATTCATTGGATTTCATTGTTGTTTTGCAGGTAAGTTCCTATGGTGGTTGTCTACCAAATTGTTTCTTCAGTGAGCTAAAATGCAGGATTGAATGATAATTGTTAAAAACTTCCTTTCGCCATTATAGAAATATCAGGCCTGTGGAGCGATACAGGCGCTCAAGCGCCTCTAGTTTATCTAGAAATAAGACCCATATAATTGAAATTTTAAGGTTGCTCTTTTCTCAGCATTGATTGAATTGGAGTTTAACGCCATTTTAACAGCTTAGGTTATATCACGGAGGTCAGTGCACCTATGCATGTGTTTCCTGGCTTTCTCACACTGGTACTGACACAACTTTCTTTCCAAGTCACTGACTACTTTCTCACATGCATCAGAGATGAGAGGTGAAAAATCGCCAGAAAGAAAGTCTGTCTCAACCTGGTATCAAACTCGCAACCGCCAGGTCGGAAGTCCAAAGGCTAACCACTGAGTTACCCGGGCGGACTCTTTTCTCAGCAAAGTGGACAGTATAGATCGAAGATCAGATCCTGATCTACACTGAAAAGGTAAAGGCAACTATAGTGGTAAATGGTGCTTTTAGAGGTAACGTAATCTTTAACCCTTGACTGCACAGTAACAAGTTTTAATGACCTCGAAGAATAGGTTTTTTTTAAAACAGTCTGGAGAAAATGAGAAACTACTGGTAACCAGCATTTTTTCCTTTTCCCACAATATTTTCTACTCTATTAATGGCAGAAATCTTTGTTTCATGTTGTCGTCTACAATTGCTTTCAGTTTTGTTGAGTCCAAAATTTTGTCGTTTGATACCCATAGTATTCTAGTTGGATTCACTAATGCTGTTATTTTAATGTAAATAAAGGAATTTTTGTTGAAAATGTACTCCTATGAAACTGATTTTTTTGCTGAAAGTGAAGAGGACTTTCAGGCAGTTACCTGCTTTAATTTAACCCTTTACCGCACAATGCAGACTTTTAATGACCCTGGGAAGGAAGCCTTCTGAAAACATTGTGGGAAAAGGAGAAAATGCTGGCTACCAGCATTTTCTCCTTTTCCCACAATATTTTCTACCCTATCAGAGAAAAATTGCATTATTTAAGCGGCACAATGAAATTGTCGTCTGCAAATGCTTTCAATTAACGGGTTACCAGACAACAAAATTCACCAGACCACAACATTTTATATCTGTCTGTAATCCAAAGCAGACCACAAATCAATTGTGTCTTAGTTTATGACAGCCTAGGTCATATCAAGGTGATCAGTACACCTACGCATGTGTTTCTTGGCTTTCTCACACCAGTACTGATACAACTTTCTTTCCAAGCTACGGAATACTTTTTTCATACGCATCAGAGGTGAGAGGCAAAAAATCGCTGGAAAGAAGTTTGCTTCAATTGAGTATCAAACCTACAATCACCAGGTCACAAGTCAGATATGCTAACCACTTACCTACACAAAATTTTAGACTTGTACATCTCACAATGTTTTCAAAAGCCTTGTGAGATCAAGGTTGTTTAAACTGGGGATTTACCCCACAAATCTTAATAATCCTGAGAAAGAGGCCTTTTGAAAGCATTGTGGACAAAGGAGAAAATGCTGGTTACCACTATTTTCTCCTTATCCCACAATGTTTTCTACCCTTTTGGAGACAAATTATACTGTAAGAGCCATTTCTAATTTGATAGTTGCAAATGCTTTCAATTTGGACCAGTCTACATTTTTTTTGTTTGGTACAGAGTCCAATGAAACAGAGGAACATGCCATCACCACCACTTACTACGAAATTCTTATGCAGTACATAGCAATCAATGCACTACTGACTGTCTGCTATATATAATGACCTAAATAGATTTAAGAAAATTGAATTTTTATTGCAAAGATAATTGGAAAAGGATTTCCTTCATCGTAAAATTTTGACAGCACTCGAGCTTTACAAAGCAGATGTTACATTTCTTTCATAAAACCTATTAGAACTTGGCATTTGAAGATGTTCCAACTTTCTAAAGGGTCCAAGGCTTGTATTTACAAAATGTACGTTTACTCATTTTCGAAAGAGAAAAATTTGGACCAGTCCAAATTGAAAGCATATAAAGACGATACTTTAAATGTGGCTGAAATGATTCGTCTTTGATAGGGTAGAAAACATTGTCAGAAAAGGAGAAAATGCTGCTTTTCCCACAATATTTTCAAAAGGCGTTTTCCTCAGAGTTGTTAAAATTTACAGTTGTAAAGGTTTTAACAGTTTCTGACTGGCTGAATGTAGAGGTTATGCCAATCAGAAATTATGTCACTTTCTAAATTTACAAAAAGACTAATAATGCAATTTAAAATTGTTGAATATGAGTCCTGTTTGATAACCTGGCACAACACAAAACATAAAATTTACAGAATAAATTAGCACTTTGAAAAGGCTTCTACAGAAAACGGTATTCTTTGAATGCCATGCAAAATTTGATGATTTGTATGAAGATCAGAAACTCCAGGAAAACATAGATAGGTGCACTGGCAGCTGCGATAGAACTGAAATATTGTTGAAAACTGTGCTAAACACCATACAAATAATAAAACAATCAATCACAAATGGTTTTATGAAAATACCATCTGGATTTGTAGACAGGGAAAGGAATGAGGAAGTGTGTGCACTTTTAGCAGACAACTTGTTTCAGGGTCAGCATGGGCCATGCATTTTAGTTAACAATTTTAAGATAATTGAGTATGGTAGGAAAGCAATCGAGACACTTATTCTCAATCTGTTAACACTTTACCAAACAATCCAGTGTTTTGATAACCTGGAGCAAATTGTTTTGTCTTCAAATGCTTTGGCTTTGACTGATTCCAAACTGAAAATGTTTTGTAGTCTCTTTGATAGACTCTTTGTAGACTCTTTGTAGTCTCTGTCTTTTGTAGTCTTTGTAGACTCTTTGTAGTCTCTTTGTAGTCTTTTGTCTCTTTGTACTCTTTGTAGTCTCTTTGATACAAATTGCATCATTTTTGCCATATTTGTCACCTGCAAGTGCTTTCGAATTGGACCAGTCTAATATTTTGTCGTTTTTGTAAGGAGTTAGTTCTTACTAGTATTGGGCTATACAACACAAGACTTGCTAAAAGCAGGGATAATATTTACTGGAAATATTCTGTATTATATAATCCCTGCTAAAAGGTATTTTATAGAACATGCATGATATTTCCAAGTAATTTTCAACAAGCCACGGATGATCGGTGGTGTTCTGACATTTTGGCTCTGTAAAAACCAGTTAAGTGATAGATGAGGTCCTTAGCCCAGATTGACAATGAATTTGTTCTTGTCCTCCCAGCTTTTTGGAAATGTACATGCAGTAAACAAGGGTGCTGATACATCCCAACTTCCTGTTGCTGTCAGCCAACATCCCAAATCTAACATAACCCCTGTGGTTGACTAAACTTGCTAAGATAACTATCTGATGTACAACTAATGCAAAATATTTTAAACAACTTTGATGAGGATCTGTTAGATCATGCTACATAATTATGAAATATCAATGCCCTTCCCTTCGTCATTTTCTCCTTTTCTCACAGGTTTTAGCTCCAGTGGCAGAAGGTCAGAGAGCTTGTGTCATGGCCCTGAGTCTGTCGTGCATCTGTGCCTCAGTACATTAGTGCATACATTAACTTTTATTTCAAACATCTTCTCTGAAACTACCTATCCAATTTTGACAAATTTCACAGAAATGATCCTGCCTGGCCCTCTTTAGAACATCTTTAATGAATTTGATTCCAGTAAAAACCCTGGTTGCCATGGAAACAAAACGAAAAATTGAAAATCTTTAATGATATTCTTATCTGAAACCATAAGCTATAGCCCTCAGGTTAAATTGGCTTAGCCTGGTGGAGGGGTGTCACAAGTTTTACATGGGTTTATATAATGAAGTCTTCTTGTTCCTTACCTTAAAGCACATGGCTATCGAATTTGGCATGTAGCTTTACCTAGAGGACTTCTACTAAACATCATAGTCCTCGGGCCAAAACTGGTCCTGCGCAAGGGTGTCAAAAGTTTTATGTGGGCTTATATAGTGAAACTTAAAAAAATCTTCTTGTTCCTAACTAAGGCCTAGGGCAACTAAATTTGTGCAGCTTCATCTAGTAGACCTCTACAAAAGTTTTCCAAAGTATAGCCCAGGGGTTAAAAGCAGTTCTGCCCTGGGAGTCACAAGTTTTACATAGGACTGTTATACTAAAAAATAAAAATATCTTCTACTAAGGTACCTAACCATAAGATCTAAGTCTACCAAAGGCCTATGGCAAGAGTGTTAAAACTTAAGCCTTGAAGACAGCCTTGGGAGTAAGATGTTTTACACAGGCTTACATCATGAAAACTTAAAAATATCTTCTGGTAGTACTTGAAGTCAGTATGACTTTAAAAGCATATAAGGTTATCGAGGGGAAACAACTCTTGTTCACTTGTATCAGATATATGTTGTTTGGTACCATTTACCTTCCTTTATTATAAAACTGCACTATTACATGTTTGGTGTTGGGTACTCAAGTTTTTGGGTAGAAAATGTTCAGTTTTCAGTGAGAGTGATTTACATGTATTTTGATGTTAATTCTAATGCTCAGATGGGTTGAATATTCAGAATGAAGTAAGGCTTTAGTAACTGTTGTTTGTTCCAGAACTTTGCTATTCATTCCATCAAAAAAAAAATGTTTTTTGTTACTAAAGTGTTGGGAATCTTCTCGTCAAAGCATTCTGTATAGTTTATTGATATTTGGTATGAAAGATACTTAAGTAGACCTCCTTGTATTCACCGACATCATCTATGCATTTGAAAAAGACATTAATTTTTTTTGGGGGGAGGGGGGCTTGACTATTTTCTCTATGGAAGTTTATTGCTGTACAGACTTCTTGTGATTTAATGTCTGTCAATGCCAATGAAGTGCATGGTACATGGAAGTGGAGTAATACAGGGCCAACATGGCCCTCTTGTTTATAAAGGCCTCTTTCTCAGAGTCATTAAAGCTATTGATTGTGTGGTAAAGGGTTAAAAGAACTGAAATCAGTAGTACGTGTATATAATTATGTGATCCAAGTTCATGTAAGATGCTTGAATTTTTTGTTTCAGCAGATCTTGAAGAAAAGCTTTTACATCCAGTATGTAAAATGCTCCTTCAAACTCTTTCTCTCTTATCTTATTGCAGGTATAGATCTACTCAACAGCCTTTCATTCTCAACAAACATTCATCAGAATTCACAACTCAATAGCCATGGCTGGACATCACACCCAGAAACCTCAGGGGAAGTTACATTCATAGATTTACACAAACTTTTACACAGAAAACCAAGAGAGGTTGCCGTAGATTTTATAGGATTTTCACATAAAAAATCTCTGACAAAATTATTTGGGATATACTTAAAACATAGACCACTACCATTACTTGAAATTAGCATTGATAGCTATCGAAGAAAAGTGTATTTACGCTACCAAGGGGAGAGTTCGTTTCAGCGCATCACCCTTGGTTTTGGAAGAGAGATCACCCATTGGACAGTGTTGTCTGCACATGTGAATAAAACACATTTTAGCGTTTCCATTGGCTGTAACACAGAGAAGTCGGTTCTATTACGACAAAAGTTAAACAGATTACCAAAACGTGCTGTTGGGGTTGTTGGAAGTGGTAAATTATCAGAGAACAGATTTGTGGTAATTATATTTTCTATTTTCCAAATTAATTCTACTGCAGATTCTAGAAAAGAGAGAGAATTATATCATGAGTTGGCATGGTAGTATCATTTTTATGGCTGTTATATTTGATGCATTCATGCAGTGTAAAAAAAAAAGATCTTTGAAGTTTTATAATCATTTTTAGTCACAAATAAAGAGCTAGTGGATCTCTGTATGGATAGAAAATGTACTACTTTTTAGCCTTCCAAGGACAAACTATTATTTGAGCAACTTTTAATTTGTCTTCTGCAAATGCAATAGCCCACTGGGACAATAGCCCACTTGGACAATAGCTCACTTGGACAATAGCCCAATGGTCACTAGCCCACTGGAAATCGCATACCGCTAATTTTGGCAGAGAGAACAAAAACCCACTGCTTATCCAAAGGTTCAGACATCAAATTTGATCATTTTCAAGAGAAAGTAATATTTATAGCTATACATTTACATACATATTTAATCCTTTGTCTCTTTGTAGTCTAAAGATTAGTTTTCATTCTCCATCATACAGTGTGTTTTTACTTATTTATTATATGCCTGAAAATTCTACAGCTCAAAGACATGTTTCACACGCGGATAAAATACCATACACGACAGAAAGAAATTGGTATTTACACTCTGTAAAACATGATTCCAAATATGGTGTGATGACGTAACACATACTTGGAATATGTATGTGTTGCAGTTTGATTGGTCAAAATTCTACGATACAATATGTCCTTGTTTTCCTAGTGGGCTATTTTCCCTAGGGGCTAATGTCCTGGTGGACAATTGTCCTATTGGGCTACTTTTCCTGTTAACTACTGTCCCAGTGGGTTATTTTATCTGTGGGCTATTGTCCCTATAGGCTAGTGTCCCAGTGGTCTATTTGGCTAGTGTCCCAGTGGGCTATTGTCCTAATTGGCTATTTTCCCTGTAGGCTGTTGTCCTAGTGGGCTACCTAAGTCTAAACGACTCTGAGCAAGGCTTTTGAAAACATTGTTGAAAAAGGAGAAAATGCAGGTGACCAGCTTTTTGATTTGGAAAATTCCAAAACTTTGTAGTTTGGTCAAGAGTTAAGTCCTTACCACTGATGACAAAATTTTAAACTCATCTATTATTGAAAGCATAAATTGGCTCATTTACCTTTGTAATTGAAAAAAACACTATGAGAAAATGAGCAAACTGCAGGTTACTTGCATTTTCTCCTTTATTCACAGTATTGAAAGGCTTCTTCCTCTCAGGGTCATGAAAAGTCCGGATTATTTGAAGAGGGGTGGAAAAAGGCTGATGGTCAAACAAAAAAATGTATATGCTGTTGACAAGAAGCTCTAGCTGTATCTATACATGGACCAACTGCTGTTTTAGATAAATAATCAAAACACGGGCAAAATGTTTGGCAGATTTTGTTGTTTCAAATCAAGTTGTCAGATTAGTCACAAATTACAGAAATCCCTCAAATTCATTTCTTCCATATGATGACAGCTTTCCTCCATCAGAAGTATGAACTGGTGGTTGAGGCCTGTCAAAAAAGTTACCTTTTCCAAACATAAACAGATGTTTATAAATTTTTTGTGTATTTTCAGGGCCATTTGTTTGAAGCAAGAGCCTATTCGGGCAAAGTTGATAAAAGGATGCTACTCTGTTCACAACCTGGTATGTTTTAACCCTTTACCAAACAATCCAGAGTTTTAATGGCCCTGAGGAAGAAACCTTTTGAAAACATTATGAGTAAAGGAGAAAATGCTGGTAACCAGCATTTCCTCCTTTTCCCACAATGTTTTCAGAGAACTTCTTTTTCTTTGTATAAGTTTCGAAGTTTTACTGGTAGTTGCTTTCAACTTTTGATCTGCCTTAACCCTTTACCAAACAATCCGCTGTTTTCATGACCCTACAGAAGATCTTGTTTATTGAAGTAATTTTGTAGCCATTTTATTTTCAGTCTGAGTAATATTCCTCAGCCTCAGAATGCTTTGCATACCTAAAGTTTCTTTTGCAGACAGTGAAGATAAAGATTAAACCTTAGAAAAATGGAGAAAAATGCCTCCTGAAAACATGGGAAATAGAGAAAATACTGGTTACCAGTGGTTTCTCCTGTTCCCATGTTTTCTACCTTTTCACAGACAAATCCTATCAATTGAGCCACATTCAAGTTGTTGTCAGCTAATGCTCTAAATTTGGACTCAAATTGACCTTTGTGGTTTGGTTAAGAGTTACGTTCGGTTTTGTTAAGGATTAATTGAAGCTACATGTGTTTTATTCTTGGAAAAAGATTGCCATGAAATTTAAGGTTATTGTCTTGTTAAGGTCTAGGTAATTGGTACAGAATACTTGGTTACTAACGGAGCTTCTTTTCCATATTACAGTGAATGTAGCTAGCTTTCTGGCACAATCAGAAGGTTATGTAAGTGATGCAGCCATCAATGGAGACAGAATTCTACTACTGGAACAACAGATAACACAACTAAACAAAATGGTAGACAGTCTGAAACAACAGGTAAGTGCTTTGCACCAGTTTAACCCTTTACCAAACAATCACAATTTTTAAGGAAGAAGCCTTTTTGAAAATATTGTAGGAAAAGGAGAAAATGCTATTAACCAGCATTTTCTCCTGTTCCCACAATTTTTTCTACCCCATCAAATACAAATTTCATCATTTGAGCCACATCTAAATTTACAAGTGCTTTTACTTTGGACTACTCTAAAATTTTGTTGTGTAATAGAGAGTTAAACCTTTACCAAAACAATGAAAATTTGGACTCATTCAAATTGAAAGCGCTTGCAGACAACAATTAAAATGTGGCTGAAATTTTTAGACTTGGCTGTGAAAGAGTAGAAAACATTGAAGGAAAAGGATATAATGCTATTTACAAGCATTTTCTCTTTTCAAAAGGGTCATTAACAGTGAGGATTGTACAGTAAAGGGTAAACCGTTTACCAAACAATATCTGATTTTTAAACAGCCCTGACAGAGAAGGCTTTTGAAAATATTCAGGGAAAATGAGGAAATGTTGATTACCCTTTCGCAGACTAATCTCATCATTAATTTTATGCAACAGTTAATCTGCTGATGCTTTGGAAATCGATGAATCTAAGATTTTTTGTTTGGTAAAGAGTTAACCCATTACCATACGATCCAGAGTTTCAACAACGTTAGGAGCAAAGCTTATGAAAACATAATGGGAAAAGGAGAACATGCTGGTATCTAGCATTTTCTCTTTTCTCCACATTGTTTTCTACCTCTTCAAAGACAGAAATAATCTTTTGAGGTACATTAAATTTGTCATCTGCAAATGCTTTTAATTTGTTTGAGTGTTAAATTTTGTCGTTTGGCAAAGAGTTAATTAAAATGGAAAAAATGGGATAAGACAAGAATAGAATTTAGAATAGAAGGTATGTTTTATGATGGGTCAAGCGTAGACACAAGCAAGAAAAGTAACAAGTAACATTCTGACCAAAACCAGCAACAGGTTTGATTTTTGGTGCCTTAACAGAAAATCAACAATGGACAACAGTGTCTGCATCTGTCATCTGCATCATCTGTCATCAAGCTTTGAAGGACATATCCCACAGTTTTATCTGCTCATTGATTTCCTTTTTGTAAACTCTATCATATTCTGTTATCGCTTGGTAAAGAGTTAACCCTTTACCAAACAACAAAACTTTAGACTTCTTCAAATCAGAAGCTTCTGCAGATGACAAAATATTTTTGACTCAAAAATAGAAATTCACCTTTGAAAAGGAAGAAAACATTGTGGGAAAAGGAGAAAATGCTGTCACCAGCGTTTTCTCCTTTTCCCACAATATTTCCAAAGGGCATTTTCCTCAGGGTCGTCAAAACTCGGGATTGTGTGATAAAGAGTTAAGTTGATTGAGAAACAAAATGTACATTTTATATTGATCACTCTCAGTAATTGCTTCCTTGAAATGTAGACCAGTACTCGAAGGTTGACCTGGCTCTGAAGGGTCTTTTACTCAGAACCTTGAATGTGAGATGCCGATACTCTACCCCTACACTAATGCCTCCCACAGTTTTCCTTTCTGTTTTACTAATCAGTTTACATTTTAGTTAATAGTTTCTTTAACTACCTCTTGTAATTGATATTTCCCTTAATTACTTCTTTTAGTTAATATTTCCCTTAATTACTTCTTTCAGTTAATATTTCCTTTGATAACTTCTTTTAGTTAATATTTTCTTTAATTTCTTCTTTTTCCCTTCTTACCTTTATAACATGGGAAACTTTTGGGGAAAAAGTTGTCATAGCTGTTGATGAGTGTTGACCATTTCCCACTGAGTTAAATGGTAACATTTTTTTTGGTTTGCTTTATTTTGCTACCTTCCTACCTTACTAACCAAAGTATAACTTTCTCTGCCTTTGCAAGGGAGATGACTCTCTTTGCATTTCACAGAATGCCAATTTGACAAATAGAGTTGCAGAACTTGAGGATTGTGACTGCAATACAGAGTGCATGTGGGATGGACAAATTTTTGACGAGGGAGAAACTTGGAATCCTGATGAATGCACAGTTTGTGTATGCAAGGTAAACAGACTTACTATCTAAGATGTTATAGTTAATACTCAGTTTTTGCTTGGATATTACATCTCAGGAGAAAAAGGTGAAATGTGGTGTTAAAATTCTGACTATTTGTAAATTTTCTGTGGGAAAAAGTTAAGTTAACCCATTTAAAAAACAATCCAGAAATTTGGTAACTGTGTAGAAGAAAGCTTTTGAAAACAGTGGGGTGAAAAGAGATAATGCTGATATCCAGCATTTTCTCCTTTTTCCACAATGTTTTTTCCCCTTTCGAAGACAGATCTTGTGAGGTACCAATTCTTTGTCATCTGCAGGTGCTTCCAATTTGGTTGAGTCAAAAATGTTAAAGTTTTGGGAAGAGTTAGTGATGAAGACCAGATGAATTGGAGCAGTATTCACTAACAAATTAAAATCAAGTCAAATATTACAAAAAGAGGGTGTTATTCATCTGCAAAAAGTATCAACCAAGGTCAGCCTGTGCTGTAAGCACAGTCTGACCTGGGTCAAAACTTTCTGCTATTTAGAAATTTTTTGCTTGTCCAAGGACCCATCTACCTCATGATTTAGTCACTTGTTAGATAAAATGGATTTTATGGATCCATAACTAATGACTTTTCATAAATCACAGAGATGCATTAAACCCCCTTTTGCCAGTGCATGGCTCAAGTCTAGATTTAATTCTAATGCGTAAGTGCAAGACCGGCCATCTGATTGGCAAAGAAAGAGCATCTCAGCTAATCACACAGGTATTTTTGGAAATAGATATAGTTTGTGATGAGTACATGAATTAACCCTTTGCCACACTACGCCATGTTTTAACAACCCTGAGGAAGGAGTCTTTTGAAAACATTGTGCAAAAAGGAGAAAATGCTGGTAACCAGCATTTTCTTATTTTCCCCACTATGTTTTCAACCCTTTCCCACTGTATTTTCAACCCAAGTTCATTTATCTGTGCTGCATATAGTTGTTGTCCGTATATCCTTTCAATTGGATTATCAAGAATTTTCTCATTTGGAAAGAGTTAACCCTTATCCTGCTAAGTAAAATAACTAAAATGAAATTTTCAATTCAATGGTAAAAATCCAAATATGGCTATTTCAAAGTTATGATTGGGGGAATAGTATCTCCTTATCGGACAGTGTAGATCCAAGATCAGACTGCACGTTCTGTGCAGTCTGATCTTGATCTACATTGTCCGCAAAAGGTCAGTGAGTCGCCCTTGGCAGCCTAAGGGTTAAGACTGTAGACGTATGAGGAAAATCTTAGTTACTGTTGTTTTAAATCGTTTTCACCATTTTCTTTTCAATAATCTGTTAGTCATATTCATATGTGAATAATGGGGGTCTTACTTGAATAATGCACATTTTTATAACATTATTTCTCTCTTTTGACATGTACAGAACAAGAAATCGGACTGTCTTATAAGAACTGATGTTCCTTCATGTCAGAGTAAGTAGATCTATATGGCCTGCAACACGCGAAAAGGGGCATTCCAATATTTGCGTAAAGTGTCGTCTCGGATCAGCCTGTGCAGTCCGCGCAGGCTAATCTGAAACGACACTTTCCATTTTTATGTAATTTTCTGTTTTGCGCAATTCTACTGTAGCACAAAATCTAATGTAGTCATAAAGTGCCGTCTTGGATTAGCCTGCGCGGACTGCGCAGGTTGATCAGAGAAGACACTTTACTCAAATGTCCGAATGCCCCTTTTCGCGTGTTGCAAGCCACATTACATTTTACAGTTAGGGATGGGACCGAGTTCTTATTCAAGTACTTAAGTTCTCTTTTGATTAAGTACTCAAAAGGATAGGCTTACTTTTGTTGGACTGTTTTCAAAGGTACATGTACCTGTAAGTCATCATTGGGAAGTGTAGGCCTTTTGTTATCTGTTGAAACCTAGGAAATGCATATATAAGGGAGCTGTTGTTGTGATATATATGAAATATTGTTGAATGCAGCATTAACCTTCTACCAACCAATGCCTTGTTTTAATGACCAGGAGGAAGAAGATTTTTAAAACATTGTGGGAAAAGGAGAAAATGCTGATTACCAGCTTTTTCTTCTTTTTTCCACAATGCTTTTTACCCTTTCAAAAACAAATTTAGATTTTTGAGTCACATTATTTTGTCATCTGCACATGCTTTTGGACAAGTGTAAAATCTTGTCATCTGGTAAAGGGTTAAATTTTCAGTCAGATATATTTGGTATCTAATTGCTTCTTTTCCCTCAATGTTATCAACTGCTGTCCACTGCAGGGTTAAGAGAAGCTGTATTTTGTGTTAATGTTTTTGAACGAAAGTTTTCTTGTGAGCACTTATATTCACCAATGAAAAAGCCCAGGGTCCGTATTCATCAATCTTCATCATTCTTACTCTCAAGAATTTTCGAAATTTGAAAGTAACACACTTCTGATTGGCTAAACTAAATGGGTAAGCCAATCAGAAGTTGCATTACTTTCTACATCTAGAATAAGATAATGAATGAAACTAAGAATGGTTGGTGAATACAAACATAGAACTGCACAATACTGAGATGATGCATGAAATGTTGATATTACAATTTCAGTGCCATGTGTGAGTAATCCATGTTTGAACCAGGGTCAGTGCTACTCCTTTGAAAACAGTGTACCAGATGACTTCCTTTGTCAGTGTCAGCCACCTTATGATGGCCCCTACTGTGAATACAAGGAAAACCCTTGTGTATGGCCCCGGGAATCTGGAATCTGTGATCAAAATATCCCAAGGTTTTACTATGATACAGACCAGCAAGAATGTCTGCCTTTCAACTACTCAGGTAAGGTGATGATAGTCTAATGCCATGAAAAACATGATTTTTGTTTGGATATCAGCAATTATTTATTTGAAAGTGTTTGTGTAAGCCATGCACATTATATATGAGTCATACTTTGGCAAAAGGGGGTTTAATGCATCATCTCTTAAGCAAAACATCACAGTATCACAGAAACATATGATCCATTTTGTATAACAACCAAGTGGATCATAAGATACACTAGTCCTTTGACATGCAGAAAATTTACTAAAAGCTCGAAGTGGTGATCCAGGTCAGCTTACGTTAACTGGGCAGGCTAACCTGGGTCAATACTTTCTGAAGATGCATTCAGCCTCCTTTTCAGGGAGTATAGCTCTAATGTATAGATCAGATGACATAGATGTATATATCTCCTTCTCCAACACGCTTTTCAAAAACAAATTTTCCACCATTTAAGCCAAATTTATTTTGTTGTCTGGTATTTCTTTGAATTTAGAAAAGTCCAAATATTGTCCTGTGGTAAAGTGTTAATGAAGAAATATATAGAGGAAAAAGGCAGAACTGATTGAAAACAAAATAGTGTTCTTTCAAAATTGCTTTTAACACTTTCACAGAAATGTCGACTTATGTAGCTTTTGCGGATGGCATAGATCAAGATCAGACTGCACATTCTTAGATCTACACCATCCGCTACCTGTTGCTAGATTGTGACCCAATTCCTCTTCAACAGCAATGGAGATCTACTTTTAAACCTCAAAAAAAATGCTAATTTCTTGAGTTGGTAGTGAAAGAGTTAACTCTTTACCAAATGACAAAATATTTGACTGGTCCATATTGAAAGCATTTGCAAACAACAATTTAAATGTGGCTCAAATGATGGAATTTATTTTTAATAGGGTAGAAAACATAGTGGGAAAAGGAGAACATGTTGGTAACCAGTATTTCTCCTTTTCTCACAATGTTTTCAAAAGGCTTTTTCCTCAGGTCCTTTGAACTGGGAATTGTTTGGTACAGGGTTTAAATTGAGTTTTTACTTTGTCTTGTGGGAATGATTTTAGATATGAAATTTTGTTTGTGTGCAGGTTGTGGAGGTAACATAAACAACTATGAGTCACTTCAAGACTGTCAGGCAGTTGCTATAAAAGGCGCTTGCTGTTTTAGACAGTATTCAGTCAGAGCTCAAGATGTACTGATAAGTTCACAGAACGAAACATTTGGATGCAAGGTATCGGTCATTATTTCATTCTCTGATATTACTTTTTAAGTCTTAACAAAACGATACAATGTCAAGTTTATTCTTTCATTCTTTGATAGTACTCTTTAAGTCTTTACAAAATGATAGAATGTCAGACTTTATTATTTCATTCTTTGATAGTGCTATTTAAGTCTATACAAAATGATAAAATGACTTGTCCAAAGTCAGAGCATTTGCAGATGACAAGATGAATATGTCTTAACATTTGAAAGTTGTTTTTGGAAGGGCAGAAATCACTGGGGGGAAAGGAGAAAATGCTGTTTATCAGTATATTCTCCTTTTCCACAATGTTTTCCAAAGCTTTCTTTTTCAGAATCATTAAAATTTGGAATTGTGTGGTAAAAGATTTATCTGTGTACTTGGATTTGTTTCATTTCTATTTTATACCTACCAGTTTAGTTTTGTAACCCTTGAACACACAATCCTGATTTTAAACCATCCTGAGAAAGATACCGTCTGAAAAAAATTTTGGAAAAAAAAAGAAAAATGTTGGAAACCAACATTTTCTCCTTTTTCCATGTTTTCTTAGTTTCCCAAATTAAATTTCACTTTTTGAGCCATGTTTAATTTTCCGTCTGCAAATGCAAATGCTTTGAATTTGGACAAGTCCAAAATTTTGTCATTTGGTAAAGGGTTATCTCTTCACCAGACAACAAAAAGTTAGTTCTCTGTAAATTGAAAGCATTGGCAACATATCAGATGTAGCTCAAATAAGAGGATTTGTCTTTGAAAGGGTAGAAAACATTGTGAGAAAAAAGAAAAACTGCTGAGTACCAGCATTTTCTCCTTTTTCCACAATGTTTTCAAAAGCCCTTTTTTCACAGTGACATTAAAAGGCAGTATTTTTTGGTAAAGGCTCAACCACTGGAATGCTAAATGCCTTATGTGGTGCTCTTACTTCCATGTTCATTCAGGAAATCTCCCTCTCCGAGTGTCAGTCCACTCATCGTACAGTGGTTGATGATATGAAGCTGGAGGTGATATCATTTTACCCGGGAGTTTCCTGTGAGGAGGCCAAATGCGGTCTAACAGAAATGTCTTGTACTATAGATGACAGAGAGTACATGGTCGGGGACAAAGCTGTACTGGGTTGTCAGGAATGTACATGTATGAGTTCTGGGCAGTTTGTATGCAGGTATGTCATAGCAACAGTAACTAATATGCAACTCTTGCCTGTTATTGTTTCAGTATTTAACCCTTATCACACAATCTCAAGTTTTATCGACCCCAAAGCAAAGGACTTTTGAAATCATTGTGGGAAAAGGAGAAAATGCTGGCAACCAGCATTTTCTCCTTTGCCCACCATGTCTTCTATCTTTTCAAGGAAAATTTTCCCAGTATGTGCATCAGTTAGTTTTTTGTCTGTAAATGCTTTAAATTTGGACCAGTCTAAAATTGTTGGTAAAAAGTTATTCACTGGAGCAGGGCTCATTACCATTGACATTATCATTATCTTTTTTGATACAGATAAGCTCGCTAAATGACCAAAGCTGTCGACATACCATAAAACAACATTTATTTATTCAAATTCTTTTTGTGTATGCTACTTGATGAATACTTGTTTGTTTGTATTGGAGTTTAACACTGTTTTAACACCTTAGGTCATATTACAGCAGTCAGTGCACTTACGCATGTGTTTCATGGCTTTTTCACCCAAGTGCTTACACAACATTCTTTCCAAGTCACTGACTACTTTTCTCACATACATCAGAGGTGAGAGGTGAAAAATCACCAGACAGAATGTTTGCCTCAACTGAGTATAGAACCTGCAACAACCATGTCATGAATCAGGTACACTAACCAAATTAAATGTTGCAATTTCCTGTTGAAAGTGCTGAAAGCTTTTAGGGAAAAGGAGAAAATGTTTGTTACCAGCATTTTCTCTTTTTCCCACAATGTTTTCAAGAAGTTATTTTCAGAAGGGTCGTTAACACTCGGAACTGTGTGGCAGAGGGTTAATTCCAAACATATGCAACACTGCTTCAAATTTTCCTTTATTTCCTTGATGATCTTTTCCAGCTGTTCAAAGAAAGCAGAGCGCAAGGAAATCAGAGATATGACATCACAAGAGCTGGCCCAGTTCCAAGCTGCAGTTCAGACACTGAGATTGATTGGTCCAGGAAACCCATGGGAAGAACTAAGGGACATTTATATGAGACACTCCATGCACGCTAATGGCGGACCTTATTTTCTACCATGGCACAGAGTATTCTTACGAAGGCTTGAACAGAGGCTACAAGAAATTGACTGCAGCATAACTTTGCCTTATTATGAATTCGTTACTGATATAGGGAACTTTGAAAATGCTATAATTTGGCAGCCTAATTATTTTGGTGGCAACGGGACTGATGGGCTCTGTGTAATCGACCATCCGTTTGGTTTACCAGGATCCTGGAGACCTTGTGTTACACGCAAGTTTGACAAAAGCATCAGTCTGCCAACTATGATTGAACTATCTCTGGCCTTGGCTAGTGAGGATTACAGAGAAATGAGCCGCTGTCTCGAAGCTTTTGTTTCTTATGTACATACTTACATCGGTGGTGAAATGGCAACCTCTGCAGCACCATATGACCCGGTATTTTACTCCATTCATGCTTATATTGATATGTTATACTGGCTGTGGCAGAAGAAGGGAAATAACAAGTTCAACTATCCTGCAGAGTTCTCTAACATACCCATGATTCCATTCAACTTGCCTCCCAGTGCAATACTTGACCTTGAAACTGACCTCTGTGTTACATACATTTTACCATCAACAGGTAGGTTGAAAATTACCATGTTCAAGTTTTACTTTGATATCTTCAAATAACTAATTTCTTCTTTCTCTGAAAATCTTTAACTTTCACCAGACAACTAAATTTTGGACTGCAAAGGCTGGGTGGTGCAGACAATAGCATACAGAACTTGAGAACAGGGAGCCACTAGTTTGACTCCCCTGTTAGGCCATTTTCTTACTGAGGATTGGTGATGGTCATTGTGACATGATTTATTCCACTCTCAATGCAGATCATTGTTTAGATGTTCAGGGGTAAAAGTTTTCCGTATTGGGACGGAATTCCGTATTTTCAGGGGCCGACCAGGTCATTTTTCCAAATCGTTTAAATCTGAGGAGAAATTTTTTTGTGTGTGTGTGTGGGGGGGGTACCCCTTTATCTCGTATCTATTGCAAGTCAATAGATTTCCAGATGCCGTATCAATAAAATTTATTGCCCCCACTGCATTTGCTTTGTCTGGGGCTGATCTCGGTCATTAATGTCTCCCGTCAAACGCACTCGCCCTAAAAACAATGAAATTCAAAGAATTTTGTAATTTCGGGGATAATTTGCACCGAAATGTTTACAGTCACTCACTCTTGCTTAGGGTATCCCGATTCTAAATATAGATGCTGAACCGGAACGTTCTAAGGTTATTGTATGATGTTATATTGTTCGTGTCCAAAATGTTGCGGCTGTGTTTTGATCGTTTTCATCGGTTTGCCGACTTTAACATTTTTGCAGCTAGGATTGTAAAACAAAATAAAGCATTAATAAAGCCCTCCATTTTAGGGGACAAATATTGGCTGCAATTTGATTATTTGCTAGCGAAAGATGGCTCAGTTTAAATTATCTTTGTTCTTTTCAATAACAAATGGATGTCAGAGCTGGGGATCGGCAACTATCTTCCGAAGTTGACAGTACGTGCTACTCAAATGCCGAAGCGACCGAAAAAGGGGGAAAAGTTTTATTCATACACTGTAGTCCGATTTGTAGTGGTGGGCCGATGATTGACTATAGTCGAAAGTCAGTTGGTTTTGGCTTCCGATTGCGATTAGCTCTTGAGAAATCCCGGAATCGATTGCAGTCGGTACCGAAGCTCGCTTGGTCGTGAGACGTGAATACTGGTTTGTAGCGCTTGGTTTTGTGACTGATATTAATCACACTCTAGGATTCAATATAGTGATAACAAACACGAAAATTGGCCGGAAAAATGAGAAAGAAATTTTTGTCCATTGATGTCTTGTCAAAACTCGACAACTCGGCAAGTTTCTTATTTGATCCCTGAGACCGGGTTTTGACGCTTGGAAATTTGAAATGATATGTCTTTGACGCTGAAAAATATTTGTTTAATTGTCAATCTGACGCATGAAATTATCGTCAAGAGCTTCATATAACCTAGCTTGTGCGCATCCGGCAGAAATATGGGCTAAACACAATCAGTATAAAATGTGAAGGACACGCGCGTGATCTAATGAAGCTGGCGAGTCATTTACAAAAACGTAATAACGGTGTTAATCCTCTGATCTAGTGTAAAGTGACAGATTTTAAAGTTACCTGCTATTCAAAAAGACTAACTGATGTCAAATCATGTGGTAATACTTCTCCAGAAATTAACTGACACGAAAAATTGATCGCCAAAAAAAACGTGAAAACCGATGACACCACCATGATCAGCGTGGCATCGTCCGATCAGAGGGACTTAAAACTATCTTCTCATCTTTAATAATGAATTTAAACAGTGAATTTACACAAATTTCTGAATAAAACAATAAATGGAATCTAAAATTCTGTCATGAGTGAAAAAACTGTTGTTTTATGAAATGAAAATATAGATCTAAAGGGGGGGGGGAGTCGTCTGCAAATGCTTGAAATATGTCTGAATTTTTTTTAACTGGTTTGGAAATTAAAATTTAAAGATCAAAATAAATGATATTAAATAAAGTAAAAAAAAAATTAAAGTACAAAACACCACATCTTTATAAACTTAATATCATGTAGACAAATTGTCAAAGTATTTAAAGCAAAAAGGCATTCTCAGTTCAATGGAGAAACCGATTGTACAACCAATAGCTAGTTGGTTTGCTCTTCCGGTTACAAAGTGATAATAAAATTTTGCATTTAAACTGATTGCCCCACACTGCCGATTTGATAGATTTTTTACAGGAATTGGACCAGTTCCATGGTATATTACTTACCTGCTTGTTTTAGCAAACATTAGAATTGATTTTGCCAAAAATGTTTTTCACATTTTAGGAAAGGTTCTTAAAGTGTTTTAAGAGCTTTTAACAGTGAACATGTAGATCTATCTATAAAATCTTGTTTGCGCATGTCGCATGAAAACAGTCTATCTTTTAATAGGCTGTCATTAAAACTTGATATTTTAATGAAATTAATATGTAGTTTAGATCTGAACCCCCATCCTTGTTTGTGTACCCCAAACTCCAGTTACCAAAGGGTACAAAAAGCTCAAGAGAAAATGCACAGCACACTCTGTCACATTCTTCCTGATAAATTAGGCATTCTTAAAGAGAGTGTTGTTTTCCTATTTGACAGATTTGATTTTATTCTTTTGACAGAAATTTAGCACATGTGATTGCATTTTAATGAATCAAATATTAAATACTAGATATGTCCTTTTCTCATACTTGTTGTACTTTCAAATACAAAACTGATGTAGGGCTAATCTGAGTAGGTCCTGTGTACAAAATGGAGATAAAAGAGGACAAAAATAACATGGGTGCTAAAAACTTTGAGATTTTCTTAGGTTTTAGCATATCATATCTTTCATTCATTTCAAGATTTTTTCAACTTTAAAATGCTAAAACTGGATCTCATTAGAGGAATTTGATGCTTATAAAATAGCTAAATCTCAGGAGCTTCCGGGGGCCTCTGGCCCCCTGGACTCCTGGCCAGGGCTTCACCCTGGACCCACCGGGGGCCCTTGCGGCCCCCAGGCCCCCAGCTCAATTTTCAGTATTTTCAGATTTTCTAACTTTTACCCCTGGATGTTGGTTATGTGGGAAAGCAGCCGGTGGGCTTGGGAAGAGTATTGTGCAAAGAACTGGTAAAAAGAAATCCCAGCATGGTTAGGTGCACTGGTTGCTGCTATATAACTGAAATATTGTTGAAAACAGCATTAAACACCATAAATCAATCAAGTTTAACACTAGCTTGTATTGAAAGAATTTCTAGACAAAAAATTAAATGTGGTTCAAAATATGGGGTTAAACCCTTTACAACACAATCCAAATTTATTTCATCGAGTGAACATCATTGGTAATATTTTCACGAGTGGCTGCGTATGGGATTTGTCTTTAACCCTTTATAACACAATCCAAATTTATTTCATCGAGTGAACATCATTGGTAATATTTTCACAAGTGGCTGCATGAAAATATTACCAATGATATTCACTCGATGAAATAAATTTTGAACTTTCACCGAAAAAAACAAATATTCTATTTATTTCATGCTTCTAACCCTTTTTTGGGAGGGACTTACATCAAAATCCAGTACAGTTTTTGTCTTTAATTCCCCGTGGCGTACCCCCTCCCCATAACAACACATTACAACATTACGTAAAGTGTGAGAAATGTAGAGTAAATTACGTCATATTTCCATGTGGTTGATTGGCACACACATTTTACCTTGGTAACTAGTGCACTGGAACTACTGTCTCTGCTTCAATTGAAGAGCTAGAAAATAAAATCAGTATCTTTCACTGGTCGTAACCATGAAATATCGAAAAATATTTCACCGTTATTTCTCGATAAACTACCGGAAAGCATAAAATAAAATTTTGTCACCTGGTAATGAGTTTAGAAAATATTTTAATAAAAAGAATATGTCCCATAATATGTTCTCTTCATTTCCACATGTTAGGAAGTCCTTGCAACATCACTGAGGACCCAGAGAAGATTCCAGAGAGAGGAGATGTGAGCCCAGAAGGTGATGAGATTTTTGTCGGAGAATTTAACTCACTGGGGTACAACTCTGACGGCTATGATAGGAGAGGGTTTGACAGATTTGGATACAATGAGAAAGGTATTCTCTGATTACTTACTATTTTCATTGTAATCCTTCTTGTTCTGAATAAATGAAATAGAAGTACTCAGTAAGTACTAAAGATGCTTATGTTGTAATTTCAAAACTGTTTTTTTCAGAATGTTTGGCAAACAAGTTGACAGTATAGATCTAAGATCAGACTGTGTGTTCTGTGCACTGGGATCTTAATCTACACTGTCTGCAAAAGCAATTAAATCCATCTCAAATGTTAGAACTTTTTACCACAGGACAAAATTTTGGACTTGACCAAACTCACAACATTTGCAAATGACAAATTTCATATGGCTCAAATTGTGGCATTTGTTTTTGATAGGGTAGAAAGAATTGAGGGGAAAGGAGATAAATGCTGGTTACCTTTTCTCTCAATGTTTTCCAAATATTTTATCATCAGGGTCGTATACTAAGGATTGTTTGGTTATTGGTTAACCTGTAGTTTTTTTATGCATTTATTGACTAAGTAACTCATTACCCCCAGAAATAAGTCCGCATCAAATGACCTTGGAAATTAGCTCCACTCTGGCAAAGAGGGGTTTAATGCATCTATCCTGTGATGCATTATACAAAGTACGTCATCACATAATTATGTATCCATAAGATCCAAATTGTCTGGTGACAAACTGAATAATGAGGTAGATGGGTCCTTGGACATGCAGACAGTTGACCAGTAGCTGAAGTTTTGACCCATGTCAGTCAGCATGGCCTGCGCAAGCTGACCTGGATGTACATTTTGCAGATGCATTAAACCCCTTTTCCACAGAGCATGGCTTGTGTGTGTAAAAAGGGATAATCAATATGAATTAAGATCTAATAGCTAAATATACATGAAATTATTGCAGCAGAAGGAGAAATGGTCCTGTGTGATCAAGTCCTCTATTTTGCTGTAATGCTTCCTAGAACAATTACAGCTTCCTAGAACAATGTTTTCCTGTTAACCCTGTACCACACAATCCTGAGTTTCAAAGACATTCTAGCATTCTAGGAAAAGGATATATACTGAACCAAAAAAGAAACTTCCCCTGTGTTTAAGTGCAGATATACACAAATATGAAAATCAGGATTAAACTAGATTTATATGCATTGAAAGAGTATTTTATTGCGACTTTGTGTGAAAAAAATTATTGCTGAGGGTTTATCCAAAAGTAGTGAAATGGTAGTTAAAATGCGGAAGGGGTCGCTCACCAAAATCACAAATTAATACCAGGTATGACCACCTTCAGCATGAAGGACTGCCTGGCATCGTTGGTGCATAGAACGGATAAGTGTATTGATTTCGGCTTGTGGAATGTTGTTCCTTTCCTGAATTAAGGCTTGTCTTAGCTGAATGACGTTTGACGGTGGAATAGGGCGACGTCTAACACGCTGGTCCAAATTATCCCAAAGGTGTTCAATGGGATTCAGATCAGGGCTTTTGGCAGGCCAGTCATTAATAAATGCAATGTTATTTGCCCTGAGGAAATTCACATTGTCCCTAGCTGTATGGCTTGTGGCATTATCATGCTGAAAAAGAGTGATATTGGCATTATTTTGAAACAGTGGGATAACATGCCTCGCAAGAATTTCATCTCGGTAGCGTTGGGCATTCAAATTCCCTTCGATAACAACGAGATTAGTGCAAAAGCCATGTGCAATGCCCGCCCATACAGAACCCCCACCCCCAAAACGATCTCGTTCAAGTACGCAACAGTCGGCATAACGTTCATTTCTCCTACGGTATACTCGAACCCTGCCATCACCTCAATGAATGGAAAACCTGGACTCGTCAGAGAAAAGAACGCTATTCCATTGTTGCCTAAGCCAGCGTTGGTGTGTACGTGCCCAATTAACACGATTTACGCGGTGACGTTGCGTCAAAACACAACCAACGTATGGATGACGTGCACGTAGCCCACCCTCGCGCAAGCGATTGAGCACAGTTTGGGCAGATATACGGTTGTTATGTGTACCAGGGGTGTTAGCAGCAGTGGCTGTGGCAGTTTGGAAGCGATTGTGCAGGTGGATGTTCCGAATACAGCGGTCTTGGCTGCGCGTCGTGACGCAAGGACGTCCACTACGTGGTCGATCTTCCGTACGCCCTGTTGCTTGAAAACGTTGCCTAAGGTGTCGAATAGCACGAGTAGAACATCCAATATTCATAGCAACAGCATTCATTGTCATACCAGCATTAAGCATGCCAATGGCACGTTCGTGTAAATTTTGCGGAATTCTAGGCATATCAAAAATAAAGAAAACTAAAAAGAATTTAATTTTTTTCAACGTCTTTTTCTTATTGACATGAAAGTCTATAAAATTAGACTGAAAGGTTTCAAAAAATATACAGGAATTATACTGGTCCGTGCATGCACGTGAAAATCGCTTTCAGCGGGTTTCTTCTGCAAAATGCTTTCAATCAAGTTAAAATTTGTTTTATCGGACACATAATCGTTCGCCCGAATATATGTAGGTCATCTGATATTTTGAATTTTTTTAATAACATTGCATTTACACTTAAACACAGGGGAAGTTTCTTTTTTGGTTCAGTATATATGCTACTAATGCTTTCAATTTGGACAAGTCTAGTATGTAGTGATTTGGTAAAGAGTTAACCCTTTACCAAACATCAAAATTTTAGACATGTCCAAATTGAAAGCATTTGCAGACAACAAAATAAAAGTGACTCAACTATTCAAATTTGCTTTGGGAAGGGTAGAAAACATTGTGGGAAAAGGGGAAAATGCTGGTAACCAGCATTTTTTCCTTTTCCAATAATGTTTTCAATAGGCTTCTTTCTCAGGGTCGGTCAAACTCGGGGTTGTGTGGTAGTGGGTTAAGTGAGGGGAGGGGGGAGTTGTTTGCAGGTAAAAATATTTTTACAAGTTTACATACAGGCTAGCTTTGAACAAACCACAAAAATATGGAAAACATAGTGGGAAAAGACACTTGTGACAAGCAATTGGTTCATACTTCCTGATGTTTTCAAAACCTGTCTACTGTATTGCCATATATGTAATATGTCATGTTTCAGTAACTTTCCTACGGCTTGTGTGTGCTTTAAGTCTTTACCAAACATCAAAATTTTGGACTTGCCAAATTGAAAAGGTTTGCAGATGACAAATTTAATGTAACTCAAAATTTTAAATTTGTCTTTCATAGAGTAAAAAACCTTGTGGGAAAAGGTATTTCTCCTTTTTGTACAATGTTCTCAAAAGCCTTTTTCCTCAGGGTTGTTTAAAGTTGGAAGTGTTTGGTAAAGGATTAGGCTACAAGGAAAATTTTAGTTTCTCAGAAGACTGAATGTCAAAGAAGTTGTGTTCATAAGTTTTGAAATTTGTGCTGATTGATTTAAAATAGGATTTAACAGAGATGGTTATAACAGACAAGGTTACGACTATGATGGATACAATCGCTATGGTTACAATATTGATGGTTACAGTCGCTATGGCTACGACATGGAAGGATATGATAGAGAAAACATGCTGGATGATACTGGCAGATACAATGTGAATGGGTTGGATATAAATTGTCTAAATAGAAGAGGTAGGGAATTTCTCAACATCATGATTATCATCTTCACTCACTCACCAACCCACTCACTCACTCACTCACTTACCATTGTATCTCCTATAGGCTGGTTCAGTTAACTCTTTACTTAACAGTTCTGTGTTTTTACAACCCTGAGAAATCTGGCAAAATACTTGTTGAAAAGTAAATTGTCTGTGCTCATTTCATCGCTCTGTCATAGACATGGAGCTCTCCCAGTCTCAGTGATTATTATGTAACATTTGACAGGGAATTCTGATATCAATATTCATTCTGGTGGTCACATGGAAGTGTCACTGGGCACAGCACTCCAGAGCCCAAGACTAGTAGTGGTTAAAAGCAGTAAAGAATTAAAAAAAGTGATCTGTTCCAAGATATGACCATTTTGTTGTTGAAAGCAGCATAAAACACTATTCCAATCGTATAAAATTGAGCCATGCTCTGGCAAAATGAGTTTCAATGTATCTCTGTCATGCAACATACCAAGCAAGTCATCACATAATCATTGATTCGTAAAATCCCTTTTTCAAACATGCAACTAAATCATTGGGTATACTGGTCCTTTGACATGTCGAAAATTGACCAATAGCAAAAAGTTTTGACCCAGGTTAGCCTGCGTGGACTGCGCAGGCTGACATGGGTCGATACTTTTTGCAGATGCATTAAACACCCTTTTCATAGAGCATGACTCAATTATTTCCATACAGGTCTGACAACAGAAGGCTATGACAGATACGGTTTTGACATCTATGGATACAACAAAGAGAGGTGTAACTACTTCAGTAAGGGACCTTACTCCACTATTCAGTCACAGAGGATCTGGAACATATTGCTGAAACAGTCTAAAGCTTTCCTCATGACACTGGCAAGAACCTGCCCTGGTCTCAAACCTCTGTCATATAACTGGCTTCAACAATACTGGATTACGGATATAAAAGATGTATCAGGTATACTTCGTTTCTTCACTCTTTTTACCAATCAAGCCAATGTTTTTATGACCCAGAGGAAGAGAGCTTTTAAAAGCATTGAAGGAAAAGGAGAATGCAGGTAACTAGGATATGAGTTAATGATACACACTCTGGGGAAAGGGGGTTTCATGTATTTAGTATTGCATTATAACAAGCAAGTTAAAAATTGGTTGAATCATTAGGTACAATGGTCCCTCAAACATACTGAAAATTTAGCAGTAGCAAAAAGTTTTGACCCAGGTCTGCCTGCACAGATTGTGCAGGCTGACCTGGGTTGAAACTTTTTGCAAATACATTAAACCCCCTTTTCACAAAGCCTAACTCATACAGGTGTGTTTGTTTTACATGTTATTGTTCTACTTCATTGTCATGTTCAGTCTGTCCCATTTTGAATTATGCACATATATAAACCTGAAGAACTCTTGTGGGGGAAGGAGCTTTTGCTTATAATTATCAATTGCCTCTTTTCCTCAGATTGTTTCAAAAGCAGGTTATTGTAAAGGCACTAAAAGTCAAATTTTTTACAGTAATAGGTTGCAATTTTATTTATGTTCCCTGATACAGATTTTGTTGATGTAACATCAGTCAGTGAGAGCAACGAGAAAAACTCTGCCAGATTTTGCTTTGACATCGATGACTTTGTAACACCATGTGACTGTGATGTTGGCATAGCAACCTGTACAGAAAACCCCTGTCTGACAGGGACTTGTCCATCTTATCCGGAAGCAAGTTGTCGTGTGGATTTTTGTGGCATGTGTAAGGGGCGTTGGCATTTAAATGGAGTAGAGGTGGATTGCTTTGAGGAAAGAGGTAAGTCATATAATATTTTTATTTTAAGCTTGGCTGTTTTGAGGAAAAAGTCATGCTTTTTTCATAGCACTCATTGTCCACGGTGTTGGACAGGTATGATATAACATGGTAAAACTGATTGTTCATGACTTAAAAATTGTGTAATTTATGATGTCATCATAGCACCGCACATTTAGTAGATCTATTATTAGAAGTTTGATAGACTGGAAGTAAGTTGAAAATTAGATAATCGCACCCAGTAAAGTGACAGTGAGTTTAAAGTTCTCTCTCAGAATTAAGTGTTGGATATTTTGTTCCAATTCATATTATTCACAAAAGAAAAATAAACTAAGCTAGCTTATGAACTTCGGACTCGATATAAGACTAGAAAGAAAAACATTATGAAATCTTGTATACATGTTTGTTTACTTTAGTTTGACAGCAAAAGTAGTTCCAGTACTGCAATATTTTTTTTCTTTTCATAGAGCCAATCAGAACTTACCAATATTGATGAAAACAACTAAACTAATGTTGAATTATTGCAATATCAAAATTTTGTGACCGTAAGTTGGTTTGCCTGTATGGCAATAAAAACTGTAAATGTTAGTAGCTTTTTACCCTATGACCTCATGTATTTATGATCCCTCTAGAGAAGATTTTTAAAAACAGTGTGAGTAATGGAGAAAATGCATCTTCTCCTTTTTTCTTGAACTTTTCAATGTTTCATACTTGATCATTCAAGCCATGTTGAATTTGTTTTCTGCAAAGTGCTTTCAAAATGCATAAGTCTAAAATTTTATTGTCTTGTGAAGAATTATACAATTTAGTGTAACCTCTTTATTAAACAACAAAACGTTGGACTTGTCAAAATGCAAAGCATTTGCAGATGACAAATTAAATGATTCAAATTTTTAAATTTGCAGGTGAAAGGTTAGAAAACATTGTTGGAAAAGGAAAAATTGCTTGCTACCAGAATTTTCTTTGAAAGTCTTTATTAACCCTTTACCACACAATCCCGAGATTTTAACGACCCTGAGAAAGAAGCCTTTTGGAAACATTGTGGTAAAAGGAGAAAATGCTGTAGACCAGCATATTCTCCTTTTCTGACCATGTTTTCTACCCAATCAAAGACAAATTACATCTTTTTAGCTACATTTAAATTGTAGGCTGCAAATGCTTTCAATTTGGATAACTCTATATTTTGCTTGTGTGGTAAAGAGTTAACCCCAAGGTATTTAAAACTCAACATTGTTTGGTAAAGGGATAATACTTTCTGAGAGGTCTACTATCTACAATGAAAGGAATGAACAGAGTGTCTCTAAATTTGAATACTTCTTTCAGATTTTTGTTTGCCCAATCCATGTGAGAATGGAGGGACCTGTGTCCCCTCTATATGGCCCAGTGAGCCCCAGCTGACCTCATGTCAATGCCCACCTGGATTTGATGGTCATTACTGTCAGTATAAAGCTTTAGATGTCTGTGAGTTACCTGTGAGCAGAGGTATGGCCATTCTGAATGTAGCATCTTTGCCATTTATTTCATTTGTTTATATGTTCCCATGATATGGTCATGTGAGTTACCTGTGAGCAGAGGTATGACCATCCTTAACAGCACCTTTGTCGTTTATTTTATTTTTTTTATGTCCCCAATATATGGCCATTTGAGTGAATTGTGAGCAGAGGTATGACCATCCTTAACAGCACCTAAGTTGTGATTTAGTTTATTGTCTATATGTCCCTACTTTATAGCCAAACTTCTTTTGAGCATAGCTCAGATAAAACAGTTGATAGCAAACAGGACTTAAGAACAGGTGATTACTGGTTTGAATCCCCAGCTTGGCCACCTTCTTTCTGAGGATTAATGATGGTCATTGTGACAGGATTTATTCCTCCATCAGGGCTGATCGTTATTTCAATGATGGTTACATGGGAAAGCAGCTGATGGCTTGAGAAGAATATTGTGCTAAGTACAGGTAGTAGAAACTTGAGGAAAGCATGGATAGGTGCACTGGCTGCCGAGATATAATTGATTGTATGATTGTATGGTGTTTAACGCCGTTTTCAACATTATTTCAGCTATATCACAGCGGCCTGTGCACCTATCCATGCTTTCCTGGAGTCTCTTTTTACCAGTACTCCTCACAATATTCTTTCCGAGCCACTGGCTGATTTCCTCACATAACCATCGTCGAAAAAATGGTCAGAGGTGGGAGAGGAATGAATCTTGTTGCAATGACTATCATTAATCCTCGGAAAGAAATTGGCCGAGCCAGGGATCGAACCCATGAACACCTGTTCTCCAGTCCTGCACGCTACCGACTTGCCAAGATATAACTGAAATAAAGTTGAAAAGGGCGTCAAATACCATACAATCAATCATTTATTAAATTCTTTTGCAGATAGTATTAATTAAGATCAGATTGCACAGAACTTTTGATTTGATCATTGCTTCACACTGATATGTTGTGAGATATCCTTTTGTGCAGTCTGACCTTGATCTACACTTTTGGCAGAGGAAGTTTTTTTTCCACATAAATAAATGCAGATGTGTCCAAATTGAGACAGTTTGCAGACGACAATTTAAATTTGTCTCAAATGATGGAATTTGTCTTTGATATGGTACCAGACATTGTGGGAAAAGGAGAAAATGCTGGTTACCAGCATTTTCTTCTTTTCCCACAGTGTTTTCAAAAGGGGTCTTTTTTTAAAACTCAGGATTGTATGGTAAGCGGTTACAGGTTGGCCAAGGACTTTGTTGGTTAACATGTTTCCCTATCTTATTACAGGTCAGTGCTCTAAACAAGAGTCCCGATGGTACTTTGATCCTGTGACACAGACCTGCAACTCCTTCCTGTACACGGGCTGCTCTGGAAATGCCAACAACTTTGTATCGAAGGATGCTTGTGAGGCTAGATGTAGAATTGGCGCCTGTTGTTACAGGTTCCCTAAGAGAAGAGGAGCAACCATTGGTTATGATTTGCAGGGATACGACAGGTTAGGATTTATGATATGTTTTGTTTTCTCTCTTTACCCTGTAACACACAATCCTGAGGTTTAAGGACTTTGAGCAAGACAGCTTTTGAATACAATGTGGGAAAAGGAGAAAATGCTGGTAACCGGCATTTTTTCCTTTGCCCACAATGCTTTCTACTTGTTCACCTTTAAAGTCCTTTCATCTCTGCCACACTAAGTTTGTTGTCTGCAAATACATTCAATTTGGATATGTCTGAAATCTTGTCATTTGGAAAGGAGTCAATTGGAAGCATTTGCGGACAACAAATTAGATGGTTTCTGTTGATGGGATTTGTCGTTTGTAGGGTAGAAAATGTTGTGGGGAAAGGAGAACCAGCATTTTCCTCTTTCACCACAGTATTTTCAAAAGGCCCTACCGAACTATAACATTCATCACATATCACATCCTTTAAAATGCCTTGTTACTTAACAACTACATAAAAGGCTAAAATGAGATATTTTATCATTTCCTTCCAGGTATGGTTTTGATCAAAGTGGACAAAATCGTGGTGGAGAATTACGAACAGAAGACAATGGTATCAAAACTGGTCGAGCAAGATTTTCTTCTTCAAGATATGATGAAAAAGGTCTTTGTTTTATATGTCTCTTCCCATTCAAGTCTTCTTTATTTATGTATGTTGTAAAAGGTTTTGATTTGTAATTGAAAAATTAGGGCTTAACCCTTTATCTAACAATCCTATGCTTGAACAATTCTAAAGTTAAAGACTTTTGCAGACATTGTGGGAACACTGATTGCCCTTTTCTCACAATGATTTCTACCGTATCAAAGACAACTTCAACAATTTGAGCTACAGTTAATTTGTTTTTTTCAAATGCTTTGAATAAATAGTGTTTAGATGTTGATTCCAGGAATGAAATTTCAGATTTGACTCGGAACATTTTTCTCTAAGGCCCTTTACTTTATCAAAATGGAAAGCATTGCTGGAAAAGAATCAATTTCTTGTAACCAGATTTGCATCTTTGCCCACAGAAGTTTTAAAATCTGTGTAAAACAGAGTTGTAAAAAGTCATGATTCATGTTTGTGGGGGTTTAATGCATGTGCAAAAAGTATCAACCCTTGTCAGTCTGTGCAGGCTGACTTGGGTCGAAACTTTTTGTTATTGGTAAATTTCCTCCCTGTCAAAGGACATTCTACCTTATTATTCAGTTGGGTTTTAGGAAAAATGGGTCTTTCTGATGTGATGACTTGTCATGACCGGTTACCAGCATTTTTCTCTTTTTTCAGCACTATTTTCAAAATCCTTCAACCTCAGGGTTGTTAAAACACAGGATTGTTTTGGAGTTAGATTAAGTTAATATTATTATATCCTTAATTAGCATTAGTGAAACTACCGGTATTCCTAAAAGAAATGAGTGACAATATTTCAAACTTTCCTTGCAGGGTTTGACAGAAACGGATATGATTCCCAAGGTTATGATAGATTTGGATTGGATAAATCAGGGTATGACAGAGATGGTTTTAATCTCCTTGGAAACAGTCGTCAAGGTGAATACGATGGAATTATAGATTACAATGAGGAAGGATATGATGAAGAAGGCTTTAACAGGTAAATGTCTCACTGTATATGACCGCATAGTTTGTTAGGGATATTGAAATCACCCATGTGTTTAGCCTGTAAGTCTTGTGACTTAGAGCATTCAAAAAACTTGACGGACATTTTCAGTCAAGAAAAAAGACGTGAATAAATGCAATTTTGTAGTTAGCTTTCTTCTGAAGTATTTCAGAAAAGTGGACAGTGTAGATCAAGGATCAGACTGCACATTTTGTGCAGTCTGATCTTGATCTTCACTGGCCACAAAGGCAGCTATAGTCATGAAAGGCACTATAGGGGTTAAGCTCAAATGATGAAATTTACCTTCGAAAGAGTTGAAAACATTGTGGGAAAAGCAGAAAATGCTGGTTACCACCATTTTCTACTTTTTCCACGGTTTTTTTAAAGGCTTCTAACTTAGGTTCATTAAAACTCGGGATGGTGTAGTAAAGTTTTGAACAAAACCTGTCTATAATTGTCTTTCTATTTTACTCAAACTTGATATTATTTTATAGAAAAAGTGGCAGTTGTGCAAGATAAACATCTTAGACATGTAGGGTGTATCATGAAAAATAAGGCAGTGATGTGCCATTGAACAGATTTTTTTATCTAACCCTTGACCACAATTTCCAGTTTTAACGACCTTTAGGGAGAAGGAACGGAACACATTGTGGGAAAAGGTAACCAGCATTGTCTCCTTTTTCCACAATGATTTCTGCCATTTTACTCACAAATTCCATCAATTGAGCTGTATTTAATTTTTCATCTGCAAATGCTTTAAATTTGGAAAGTCCAAAATTTTGTCGTTTTGTAAAGAATTAACCATTTACTGAACAATCTCTAGGTTATATGTACAACCTTGATATGCTGGGAGTTAGCCTGTAAGTGCCAATTTCAACTACTGTTGCCATTTTTGGACTGTGCACATTATGATCAGTTTGCATGTGCAGTCTGATCCTTGATCTACCCTGTCTGCTTTCTGAGACATTCTCAACAAAAACAACCACAAAATTATGATTATATTGCAAATAGTTTCAGACTGAAAGTGTCTATTTAGTTTATTCAGCCCTCTAAGGGGATAACAATTAATCTTTTTCTTGCAATGGTTTGTACCCTTCCAAAGATTAATCCTTTCATTTAAGCTACATATAATTTGTTGTGTTCAAATGGTTAAAAATTGTGTGAAATTAACTCTTAGTAGTCTTATAAAGTGCTAAACCAATACAATTTAAACATAGCATTAAGTGAAGGCAAGAAAAAAGGTAACTTTTTGAATGAAAGGAAAATATCTTTTTCTAACCCATACCAAATAATCCTGTGTTTTAATCACCATAGGAAAGAAAGCATTGCTGGTTACCAGCATTTTCTCTTTTTCCCCCACAATGTTTTCAAAAGCCTTCTTTCTCAGGTTTGTTGAAACTTGGAATTGTATGGTGAAGGGTCAATATAGGTTGCTTGATTGAAGAGGCTCTTAAGACAGTTTTTACTGTGTACATGTAATTTGAAGGTCTGACAACATTTTACAATTCAACCTTCACTTTTTGATTTTATCACTAATAGGGCTGGATACAGTTGTTATGGTACAAACAGGGAGGGCCTCAATGTGTATGATGTTTACAGCCAATATGTATACAGATGTCGACCAGCAACCTTGGCACAGTGCCAGAGACTGGAACAAGAACAAGGTCACCAAGTGGTCAAGTTTTCTCCTGGTAAGACATGTGATGAGGTGAACTGTACAGAGAGATGTGGTTGTAGCCATAATGGACAAAGTTACGAGTTTGGTCAAACGTTTAAATCTAGCTGCCAATTCTGTAAATGTACCTACACAGGGTTTGTGGAATGCATTTGTCCAGAAATATACAGACGGAAGGAAGTGAGAGACCTGACAAAAGAGGAAATGAGAAAATATCAAGATGCTATTAAGCAACTTGCAAAAACAGCATACCCATCAAAATGGTTTCAAGTTGCAGAAACTTTTGCACAATACAAACCTCAGGCTGTGGGCAACTCTGCATCATTACCGTGGCATCGTTACTTCCTGTCTACGATAGAGAAACAGTTACAGGAAACAGACTGTTCTGTGACCATTCCTTATTATGACTGGACACTTCATGCAGGGAACCAGCAAAGATCCACTATTTGGGCTGCCAATATGTTTGGAGGAGATGGCAGTGAAATAAATGGTTGTGTGGAGCATCATCCTTTTAAAGACTACTATCCTCCATATTGGGTGCCTTGTTTGCGCCGACAGTTTAACACAAGTATACAGTTACCAGATGTTGTTGATATACAGTACGCTCTCAATGAAGAGACGTATGAACGATTTCGACTAAGTATGGAAGTGTTTTTTGATATTTTCAAATCTTGGGTTGGAGGAACCATGGCCTCTGATTATGGCCCATATGATCCTTTATACCTGTCAGTGGCTGCTTTTATTGATAGAATCTGGTGGGACTGGCAAAACAAACATGAAAATGCTTTACTGAACTACCCCCAGGAAAAGCGATACATTCCCATGATGCCATTTAAAGCCACCCCTGACGATGTGATGGACAGTAAGAAGCAGATGTGTGTAACATATTTCCCACTATCAGAGGCGGCAGTCTGTAATATCACCCAGCCTAACTTGAACTATAACTCACTTGGCTATGACAGGCATGGTTTCAATAGGGAGGGCTATGATATTGAAGGATATAATGTATTTGGACTGGACAAAGACGGAAACAGAGATGAAAGGGGGATTTACAATGTGTTTGGGTTTGACAGACAAGGTTTTAAGAGAAATGGTTTTGACAAAACAGGTTTTGACAGGTTTGGATTTTATGTTGATGGTTATAACGTGGATGGCTATGACTCAACTGGGTATGACAGAACAGGGTATGATCGTTATGGATTTGACAGAACTGGAGTAACACCGTTTGGTTTTCATCGAAATGGTACTCTTCTCACTGGTAGTGTACCCACCAGCTTTGATCTATATGGTTACAATAGATATGGTATAAACAGATATGGATTTGACCGTCAAGGATATGATATATTTGGTTTTGATTCATTTGGCTATGACAGGCGGCAGTGTAATAGGTATTATCTTGGTCCGATGTTGGTGATCATTAAACGATGGGCAGAGGTGGAGCTGGATAAAGCTGAGAAGCCTACTTTAAGGATCATCACAAGAGTCTGCCCTCCAGTCACATCTTTACCAGAGTGGAGGTGAGTTTTTTTTTTTCTTTAACTCTTTCCTAAGCGACAAAACTTAAGGCAGGTCCAAATTGCCCAAGAGTGCATAAAGCCAGGGAAACCAACCACAACCACAGTACTCAATGGAATTGTGGTACTTAATGGAATTTGTACTCTTCACCATTTCACGGGAAAATGACAGTTGTTGCAAGGATATAACTTGTGGAAAGTTTGTGATTTTAATAACAACAGGAAATGCCGAAAAAGCTATTTAAAATCATCAAAATTGTGGAAATCTTTTGGGTTACTCCCTGTATTATCTGTTTCATTCTACTTTTGATGTAAATGTCACAGAACTATTTTACATACACATTTCAAAAACTACATTTGTAAAGATAGACCTGTGAATGGTACATACAAGTATGCTATAAGTGATGATGCTGGATACTTGTTTGTCTAGATTCGTTTTATATGATAAATAGAGTTACATTATCATGTGTAAGTATTTTCATTTCTATCAAACTCGTTGACTAAAATGTATATGCTTCCCAAGGCTCGCCTCATAGACATATAACATCCTCTCTTTCAGTATATATATATTCCTTCAACAGCTGATATTAGCTTATGTGCAAATTTTACAAGAACCACAGCATGGATTGAAATTTTGAAAAACCTTGTGTGGCATGCATCACCCAGCCTTAGAATAAGGATAAGAAGTAGGTGCTCTTGTTATCAAAAGGTGTCTTTTTCAGTGACATAAGTTATAATAATAATGGATTTAATAAATTTCTCTTATATTTCTCAGATACACGGTGAACTGGTTAAGAAGAGATGAACAGTTACCACTAATTGAGGGAATTCTGGGACGCGCCCAGCAGAGAGTTCAGGGTTTGATACCTCCACTACGAGGTCGAAGTGTGACAGATGATAATATATGGCTTCCTGTTGGACCTGACAGAAAGTGAGGTTTTTAGTTACAATCTGGATTAATCTTTAACCGGATAAATTAGTTTATTGAAACTTCCCAGCCTTTTGTGACAACCCAAATGTTGCATTTTCAAGGTTATTCTTTTTTGGGGGATGGGGGGAAATATCTCCTTATTGGACAGTGTAGATTCAAGATCAAACTGCAAGTTCTATGCACTCTGATCATGATCTACACTGGCCACAAAATGTGCCTTGAGTTGCCCCTAGCAGCCTAAGGGTTAAATCTTTATCAGACCACATTTTAAATTTTGGAAGCAAATGTTGTGATCCATCTTAGACGCTTTATCATACAACCAGATACTAGTATTAGACTGTTCCAAATCAAAAGTATTTGCAGACAACAAATTGAATGTAGCTCAAATTTTGGGGTTTATATATGCCAGGGTAGAAACAATGAGGAAGAAGGAGAAAATGCTGTTTATCAGCATTTTTTCTTTTTCGTACTATGATTTCAAAACGCCTTTTTCTAAAGGTCATTGAAACCTGGGATTATTTGAGAAAGGATTAGAAAGGCAGAGAATTTTATGGAAAAAGGAAAAATACTGGTTACCAGCCTTTTCCCTGTTTTTCCCACACTGTTTTCAAAAGCTTTCTCCTTTAGGTTGTCAATTTCTACAACCCTGAAAAAAGAAATGTGAAAATTTTGTAAATGTCTAATAGTCCTTTGGTTTACCATTGAGTAACAGGCAGTATGTGCAGGCTGTCATTGGTCAAAAATCTTTTGCTATGAGTCAATTTTTTGCATGTCAAAGGACCATTCTACCTCTTTGTCTGGTGGGTTATTTTTGGACATTATGGGTTTTACAGATCCATGGTTATGAGATGGCTTGCTTGATATAAAGCATCATGAAGATGCATCAAACCACCCTTTTCCCAGAGCATGGCTCATTTGTGAAACCATGGTCTGAAAAATTGTAAGTTTAGGTATGAGGGTTGTTCGATATGTAATGTGTATTGTACGATATCTGAAAAGCATTCGACTCAAATAGTGAAATGAACATTACATCCCTTCAAAGTATTCTCCGCGGTTTGAAATACATAATTTCAATCTCTGAATCCATTTCTGAAATGCGTCACGGTACGCTGATTTAGGTAGACCTCTGAGGCACTGACTGATGGCTGAGCCAAGGGCTTGTCAGGACTTGTAACTACGACCAGATGAGAACTTTTTAAGTTTTGGAAAAAGGAAAAGGTCGCATGGGGCTAGATGTGGAGAGTATAGTGGGTGTGGCAAGACGGTAACCTTCTCCGACTTCAAAAATTGCTTCACAAGCTCAGATGTATGTGATGGAGCATTATCATGAAGTAGACGAACATGCCTAAATCCTGACACAGGGCGTCGTTTAAGATAATATTTCTTGACCTTTTTTAGTATAACATCTCGGTAATACCGACCTGTAACACTTTTAACCTTCGGCACCGGAATTTGTACGGCTATACCGTCACATGAGAAGAATATACAATAAAGAACCTTCTATGTGCTTGTGCTTCTTTTGGCAACTACAGGCCTTCTACCGTGTTTAGTTAGCCATATTTTGTTTCCAATTTTTCTTACTGGTTCGAAATAGTGAACCCATGTTTTGTCACCAGTAACAATGTTTGCAAATTGTCTTTGATTGAATTTGGGAAACATTTTGAGCAATTGCTTAGCGGTTTGTACTCGTACCCGTTTTTGGTCATCTGTCAATATATGTGGTATCCATCTGGCAGAAATCTTTCGTACTTTCAAAATAAGCTTCAAAATGAAATGCACCTGCGATAGTGATATGCCAACAGCGTTGGCAATATCACGAATCATGTATCTGCCATCACTTTCAATTATTTCCCTGACTTCTGAGACATTTGCCTTGCCTGTTAAAGTCACAGGTCGGCCAGATTTTGCTGCATCTTTGACAGACTCTGTGCCAGTCAGAAATTTCTTTCTCCAACTACGAACTGTCTCATAAGATACCTTATCAGATCCATAAACTTCTCCCAAATCAGTAAAAATCTGCATTACCGAATGACCGAGTTTTGTGCGAACTTTTATATAAGCTCTAATTTCTTCAATATTTTTAATCCGTTTCCCAACCATTTTTACAACAGTGGTCAACGACTAGCTCTATTGAAATGACTATAAGTTTAAAACTATGTGGAGCTGAAGGCTCGTGTTTATACCGTTGGAAAGGTATTGAATAGAGCTATTCAAGTGTATCATCATCCACGAAATCGTGCAAAGTGTTATCGCGCTGTGGTACAATACACATTACATATCGAACAGCCCTCGTATAATGGAAACTTGCAACTTTAGGTAGAAACTTTTACTACACAATCACAAATTTTAATAACCCTGAGGAAGAAGGCTTTTAAAAACATTGTGGGAAGAGGGGAAAATGCTGGGAAAGGGTTAATGTAAGGATTTTCAGAGAAAACCAGTTTGAAAAAAAAATCATATTGTTTTCACAGCCTGTGTTTTGTCACCTACTACTACACAGAATGTCCATTTGGAGACTTCCCTGTCACCTGTGTGGATGACTTGTGTGCTAGAAGGAAATGCCCTGGTAAGTGTTTAACTCTTTACCACACAGTCCCGAGTTTTAACGACCCTGAAGAAAAAGCCTTGGAAAACATTGTGGAAAAAGGGAAAAATGCTGTTAACCAGCATTTTCTCCTTTTCCCACAATGTTTTCTACCCTCCTCAAAACAAATTTCATTTTTTGAGCCACGTTTTGTCTTCTGCAAATGCTTTGAACTTGGACCAGTCTTAAATTTTGTCGTCTGGCAAAGAGTTAAGCCATCTTCTTATTAGTTCTGTGTTTTTACAACACTCAGGATAAGGATTTTGGTAACATAATGGGAGAAAGAGATACTTCTGCTTACCTGCATGGTAAAGTTGTAAAGTTGAGCAAGGCTGGAGGAATTTACTGAGGATGTACACTTCATAAACTTCACCAACACACACCAGTAACAACCTGTAATAGCTACCATTTTATCTGTTGACATAATCATATATACCGGTATCTTGATAAGTATATATTATATGGTACATGTTCATATGAGTTAAATGATATATTAAGGAGACCTGATGAGGTGTTTAGGATGGGAGGACAGAAATGCGAGCTCACGTAATGTATTAAATGTGTTGATGTCAAAGTAAATAAGCATATTGTATGCACACAAGGTATCCTGATGCTGTGTGTAAACAGATTTGGCTTGTGTTCACATGAGTTGTATAATAGCATAACAGGATACCCAATACATTGTTCAGGTTGAGCAGACAGAAGTACAATAATTGTGTTACATATATTGATGTCTTAGTGACAGAGCTTATTGTATATACACAGGGTATCCTAATGCTGTATGTAGAGTCAAAGGATATTGCTCATGTTCACATTCATGAGTGGTATGATGTCACAACAGGGGACTCAATACAATGTACACAGGGTATCCTGATGCTGTCAACGGATGTGCCTCATGTTTCCATGAGTGGTATTATGGTATATGCATATAAATGCATGCTTTTTAATGCAACTGCATTGTTGCGTACAAGTAGATACGCTCCTGTTAACTATGTTGATGTCAAAGTAAGTGAGCATATTGTATGTATACAGGATATCCTGATGCTGTGTGCAGAGTCAACAGATGTGGCACATGTTCACATGAGTGGTATAATGGTATAACAGGGGACCCAATACAATGTTCAGGCTGTGTGGACAGAAATGGTATAGACAGGGCTGAAGGCTCTACATGGTCTGTCTCAGAATGTGAGACTTGTACCTGTCAGGTATGTCTTTTTGGAGATGTATATTTCCATTTACTTGATACCATCTAGAACAACAGCAGACATCTTTGAAAATATCTCTGTCAAATACACATGATAGCCCTCCTGTTTGTCTATATCCACCAAGTCAAAATAAAGGCAAAATGTTGTTTGTTTACTCTATGTTGTATATATATTTTAGTATGGTCTAATATCCTGTTCAGAGATACATTGCTCCTGAGTTATCTGTACCTACCCAGTCAAAATACAAGGACAATGTTGTTTGTTTTCACTGTGTTGTAACTACATTTTAGGACGGTCTAATATCTTGTGCAGAGATACAGTGCCCCCCAGTTGTCTGTACTCACCCAGTTAAAATACAGGGACAGTGTTGTTTGTTATGTGATGGTAAGTCTATTTAACTGTTACCAAACAATAAAATTGTATGCGTGTCCAAATTGAAAGGATTAGTACATTAGCATTAGCATTAGATGACATTTAAATGTAGCTCAAATAATGAAATGCGTCCTTGAAAGGACAGAAAATATCTCAAAATATTTTCCTAAGCCTTCTGTCTAAGGGTTGTTAAAACTTGGGATTGTGTGGTAAAAGTTAACTCATAACAGCTTGCATGTGAGTCAGCTGGAATAGCTCAAGTACCAGAGTGTGAGACTTGTCAGCAACAAATCTCCAGACACTTGTGGGTGTGGGTTTGATTCTCATTGCTGGCCAATCAAAAAAAATTACCTAATCCATAACTATGCAGTCCTGAGTTTTAAGGATCTTGGGAAAGTAGACTCTTGACAAAATTGTGAAAAAAGGAGAAAATGCTTGTAACCAGCAATTTCTCGTTTTCCCACAATGTTTTCTAATCTTTTAGAACAAATCCAATCCTTTGAGCCACATTTAATTAGTCATCTGCAAATGGTTTCACTTTGGATCGGGCTAAAATATTGTCATGTCGTAAAGAGTTAGTCTTTTAGATGAGACATTAAAACTCAGGTCTTATGTGATGGTGTTACACACTGAGCAAGATAAAGAACCAGGCGTAACTTAAAAAAACCGATTTCCTTGTGTATCTTGCATTATTCCCTGTAACATAACTAAAAGCCATATGAGTGTATTGTCTATATGGCCAACTGATGGCAATGTTAAATAAGACCAATCAATCCAGCAGATAACTTTCCTTGTCTTGCAGCATACAACTTTTGAAAATATCGTGGTAAAAGGTGACATAGCCTGTAATGCGCTATTTCTCCTTTCATTTGTTACTCTGAACCCTTTACCACACAATCTTAATTGTTAATGATCCTAAGGAAGAAGGCTTTTGAAAACATTGTGGGGAAAGGAGAAAGGTAACCAGCATTTTCTCCTTTTCCAAAAATGTTTTTTACCTTTTTTTTTCCCTACAAATACTAACGTTTGAGCTACATTTAATTTGTTGTCTGCAAATGCTTACAATTTTGACAAGTCTTAAAAAGTTGTCGTTTTGGTGAACAGCTAACTCTTCACCAAATAATAACATTTTAGACTTATCCAAAATGAATGCATTTGCAGATGACAAATGCAAATTAAACAATGAAATTTGTTTTACAAATCTGGAAAACAGTGTTGGAAAAGGGAGAAAATAATGGTCAGCAGCATTTTCTCCCTTTCCCTCAATATTTTCCAAAGCCTTCTGTGTTAGGGTTGTTAAAACTAAAAGATACATGTATATTTGTTTTCAGCCAGTTTTTAATTTATTTAATCTTTATTTTATCAAACTATAATCATTCTTGTGTCTACATGCTAAATGTTGCCCTGACAGTTGCAAAGTTGCATAGATTATGGCCCAGAGAAAATGCATTTCTTTCATAAAGGCCATCAAAGAAAATACTGTTGTGACGTTTCTGGTTTTAAATAAGATTTCAGATATATTTATTTATCCTTTACACCATAAATAGTAATTTGTTTATGTTTTCACAGCTGCCTTTCTGGTTTTAAGAAAGATGTCTGATATATTCATTTATCCTGCATGCCATATATCAGTAATTTATCTATGTTTACACAGCTGACTAAATTCTGAAACCATTCTACAGTCTATCACAATTTAATGTTTACTGTGATTTTTCTCTTTTGCTGTAAGGTTGTATATTTCAGACTTGTCTGCATTGACATTTACTTTCTTACTACAGCTGGTTGTGAGTATACCGGTCAGATCTACAGGAATCGTCAAACCTTTCCATCAGCCACCGACCAGTGTCAGGAGTGTCAGTGTATAGACGGCACTGTCCAGTGCTATGCGGCGCCGTGCCCAGATATTGACCTGACCTGTAGTTCTCCGACGGTCCTAGAGGGCGAGTGCTGTCCACGTTGTTTGGACTGTGGTGTCCATGCCAATGGGGAAACTTGGAATGAAACACCGTGTCAGGAATGCACATGTTTAGTAAGTTACTCTCTTTTGTTAGCTCAAATGTTTTAGAAAAAACATGGAGGTATTGTCTTATCCCTGCCATTGTCTGTATTGCCGTCCAAAAACTTTGAAATTTCTAAATATCTGTTATTACTGAAGATATTTATGTATTTCAGACTCAGACTAGTTGTTAACTATCAAAAAAGGAACCAATACAACAAGGGCAGGTAACCACAAATTGTTTTTGAGTTATGCCCCTTTTCCAACTTCAAATTTTCACTGAAAATCACGAAATTCCAGCCAAGCATTGGCACCCACATGTGATGCTATTGTCTTCCTCTGTTATAAACCCCTTGCCATGATGGTAATTTTAACTCTTTACCACATAATTCTACGTTTTAACAACCCTCAGGTAGAAGGCTTTTGAAAACATTGTGGTAAAAGGAGAAAATGCTGGTCACCAGCTTTTTCTCCTTTTCTCACAATGTTTTCTACCCTTTCTAGTACAGATCCCTTTATATGAGTATTAAGTTAGTTGGTATCTGCAAATGCTTTAAATTTGGACCAGTTTAAAATTTTGTTGTTTGGTAGAGAGTTTACCCCTTGCTTCATTGGTATTTTTTAAGGCATACCAGTCACTGTTTAAAACTGAAAAGTGACACAGATTAGGATTACATTTACTTGATGGAAAATTTATTTTGCCTAGTGATAAGTAAATAATGTCAAAAATAAGCAACAGCATTTTTTAAGTAATAAGTCTTTTTCCCAACAAGTTTTCTAAAGATGGTCTCTGCTTGGGACAAGAAATATATACAATGAACAATAATGAGTTGATACAGTGTTGATTGTTATATCTTGTCAAAATTTCCTTTCTGAGAAATTGTCTGGTTGAAATGGAACTCGACCTTCTATATTGCTCACAAAATCAGTATCTTGTTATATTTTTTGTACAGGATGGGAGGGTAGAGTGTGAGAGGATTCGCTGTATACCAGCAGATTGTAGCCATCCCTGGACTCCACCGGAACAGTGTTGCGCTGTTTGTGATGGTCTGTTCAACTTAAACTCTTTACCACAAAATCCCGAGTTTTGCCGACCATGAGAAAGAAGCCTTTTGAAAACATTGTGGGAAAAGGAGAAAATGCTGGTAACCAGCATTTTCTCTTTTCCCACAATGTTTTCCATCCATAAAGAAAACAAATTTCTATTTTTGAATCAAGTATATTTTGTCTTCTGCAAATACATTTAATATGTATGAGGCTACATTTTATCGTGTGGTAAAGAGTTGATGCTTAGACTGGCAAATTTTGCTGTCTTCAAAGTTTATTCATACAGTTAGATGAAAAGGTTGAAAAGAAATTTGTAATCAGTATAGCATGTTACTACTTGTAAGAATATTTTTAGTCCGGCTGTTTTCAAAGAAAACTTTAAAGTATTGTTGTAGCTCTGGCGTCATCAGCATGGTCTCCGATGTAGGTGTGCAAAAACTTTGACATTATTAAAAGCTTTGAAATTTTGTAATATCTCATTACTGAAGATATTTACTTCAAACTTGGACAAATTTTTCACAATCAAAAGGGCAACCCATACAACAAGGGCAGGTAACCATCAAAGTGTTTTTGACACAGTTTTGTCTCTTTTTGACTTTTTCACTGAAAATCAAGCAACTGCAGTAAAGTGTTGGCGCCTGCATGGGGTGCTCTTGTTTTCAGTGCAACAGTAAACTTTCAGAAGTATTGGCAAAAGAAAGTATTGCACATCAGATCAATGTTTTCACATGATCTTGTGTTAATATACTAACTAAACTTGCCATACAACAAGATTCTAGAAAGCATTAGCATCTAGTGTGGCTCAAATGATGAATACTGTCTTTGAAAAGGTACAGATATTTGTGGGAAAAGGAGGGTAGGCTGGATACTAGGATTTTCTCCTTTTCCTACGGTATTTTCGAAGTCCTTCTTTCACAAGGTTGTTAAAGGTTAGAAGTGGTTTGTAAAGGGTTAAATTCTAATTCATACTGATTATTTGAGAGGGTATTTTTAACCTTTTACCACACAGTCACAAGGTTTAATGACCCTGAGGAAAAATATATCCGAAAACATGGTGGGAAAGGAAGAAAATGCTGGTAACCAGCATTTTCTCCTTTTCCACAATACATGCCACCCTCCCAAAGAAAAATCTTATTGTATGAGCCATATCTAATTTGTAGTATTTGTCTGCAAATTCTTTCAACTTAAGTAAATTCCAAAGTTTTCTCATCTATTTGAGAGTGAAAGTCATGTGGTGCAAACAAATTCATTCAGAGCGATGAGTTGAACTAGGGCAATGATAAATGCTGTAACCCAATTTTGGTGTTGCACTTCATTTTTCAATGAACAAAAGATTGATATCTTCATTAAGGTAGTAGACCCGTAACACTTCTAGTGCAACATGGAATAAAATTTCTTGATAGTTGATAAATAAGGATTTATACAGATACAATACTTTTGCACGTTTTTAACCGACCAGAAATTCCTTTGATGTCTATCTTGAAATTATTTGTTGATACTTTTGTTAGTTTCTGGAAAAGGGAGGTAATTATTATCTCCCTTTGTAATGAGAATATAGTAGTTTTAGATTTATAAATGATAATTCTAAGAAGGAAAAAAAGGAAAAAGTGCCTCGCTTAAAGTAGTACAATAATACTCATTTTTAATCATAGCAAATTTTGTAGGATAATATTATAGTGGAAATAGCTGTTTTCTATTACGGGTCCACTACCTTAAGTGCTTAAAAGATTTATTATGTACCTAAAGAAGGTCAGACTAGAATATAGATGTTATCTAAAACTTGTATACAAAAAAACCACATTAAGTTTTTTGTATCAACCATATACTCTGTTTAGCTTTTTCTGTGGTATGTGGTAAAATCAAGACTGGTTGTTATGGATATACCATTTTCCATTTTCTTTCTTTGTCCAGGTTGCTCAGTAGATGGACGAGATCTTCCCAATGGGGCAAGATATCCACCTGACCAATGTACAGAGTGTTTGTGTCAGGATGGAAATCTATTGTGTGACTTCCTACCCTGTCCTGTAGCTCCGTGTGCCAATCCCATCACCCCTCCTGGAGAGTGCTGCCCAAGATGTGACAATGGTAATACAGAGGCTTTCTTTTTAGCTTTGGCTGTTTTCATAGAAAATGTCAAAGTATTGTCATAGCTCTGCTTCATCTTCTGCATTATCGCTATAAAAAAACTTTGACATTTTGTAATATCTTTACTACACAACTCCATGTTTTAATGACCCTTATGGAGAATGCTTTTGAAAACATTTTGGGAAAAGGAGAAAATGCTGGTAACCACCATTTTCTCCTTTTTCCACAAGGTTATTCTATCTTTCAAACACAAATTCCTTGACATGAGCCTCATTTCTGATGAGGTTTGCAAATGCTTTCAATTTTAACACTTTTTTAAATTCTTTGCATTTGGTTTAGACTAAAAGAAATGTTTTAGCGGATTATAACCCGATACTTTTAACTGATGTAACTTAATGGTGAAAATAAGAGATATTGCTTACAATGAGCAGCAATGTTTGCATATTTTATGATTGTATTGAGCCTTCATTCATGTTGATCATTCATATGTAACTTACATGTTTTTGAAGTTTTCTGCCGGAAAATTGTCTCAGAAGGTAATGGGTTCACTCTTTGATTATCAGCTTAAGAAATTCATCTTGTTTTCCTGGGTCTAAACGTAGATTTCCACTGTGTTTGAAGATGAATTTGGTCAAATGATGTAGATCATAGATCAGACTGCATGTTATTGTTTTGATCTATGCCATCCGCAAAAGCTATGTAAGCCGTCATTGGTAGTGAAATAATTAACTCTTTACCATATGACAAAATTTTAGACGTGTCATAAAAGAAAATATACGTATTCACAGAAATCAAATTAGATGTGGTCTAATTGATGGGATGTGTCTTTGAAAGGGTAGAAAAAATTGTTGGAAAAGGGGGAAATGTTGGATGCCATTTCCATTTTCGCAAGGGTTGTTAAAACCTGGGACTTTTAAGTAAACGGATGTTTAATATTTGAACATTTCAGTTTGTGAGTACAATTTCCGTACATATCGACATACGGAATCCTTTATTTCTGAGGAAGATAAATGCACCAACTGTACCTGTCAAAATGGCTTTGTAAACTGTGTACCAGTCACTTGTCCCAGAATGAACTTGCCTTGTAGACGACCAGTCACACTTCCTGGTGATTGCTGTCCAACAACATGTCCAAGTAAGGGGTTTTATTATACTCCGGTAAATTTTCTGGCTCAAATACATGCGTGGCACGCAGAAAAAGTAACACATAGGACAGAAAAAAAATCTGTATCTACACAGTGTCAAACATCGTTCTAAGTATGGTATGATGATGTCTCTCACACACGAAAACATACATATTGATTTGTGATTTGATTGGTCAAAATGTTATGCTATAACACCATCAATTGTTTCATTTTGTGTACTGTTTTTTAAAAAAATGTCAAGAGTTGCAAAATTTTATGTTTGAAAGTTGTAGTTATATAATAAAAGGAATAATATGTTGTAGTAACTTTCCTGGTGCTTGTATTTGCCTCTTGCTGTGTAAGAAAATTTCGTCATCTCTTGAAATTCGGTCTTGCGCAATATCAAATTTTCTCACTTTGCTTGAATCAAATGCAAGCATTGGGAAAGTCACTACAACATAATTTTCCATTATGCATTAATTTTGCTGGTTACAATAAATCAGCTTGCTATAATTGTGATATTATTTTGTTTACAACCCATAGCCGCAGCAAATAGTAGTTGTTTTAAGCTCACCTGAGCACGAAGTGCTCATGGTGAGCTATTGTGATCGTGCCGTGTCTGGCATCCGTTGTCAACTTTTTACCTTGTGTACGCTCTAGAGGCCACATTTTCAGTCTGATACTCATGAAACTTGGTCAGAATTTTTGCCTCGATGATATCTTGGTCGAGTTCGAAAATGGGTCATGTCAAGTCAAAAACTAGGTCACTGGGTCAAATCTTAGAAAAATCTTGTGTACACTCTACAGGCCACATTTTCTGTCCAATACTCCTGAAAGTTGGTCAGAATGTTTGCCTTGATGATATCTCAGATGAGTTTGAAAATGGGTCATGTCGGGTCAAAAACTAGGTCACCAGGTCAAATCTTAGAAAAACCTTGTGTACGCTCTAGAGGCCACATTTTCTGTCCAATACTCTTAGAAGTTGGTCAGAATGTTTGTCTTGATGATATCTCGGACGAGTTTGAAAATGGGCCATGTTGGGTCAAAAACTAGGTCACCAGGTCAAATCTTAGAAAAATCTTGTGTATGCTCTAGAGGCCACATTTTCTGTCCAATACTCTGGAAAATTGGTCAGAATGTTTGTCCTGATGATATCTCAGACGAGTTTGAAAATAGGTCATGTCAGGTCAAAAACTAGGTCACCAGGTCAAATCTTAGAAAAACCTTGTGTATGCTCTAGAGGCCACATTTTCAGTTCAAAACTGTTGAAATGTGGTCAGAATGTTTGTCTTGATGATATCTCACATGAGTTTGAAAATGGGCCATGTTGGATTAAAAACTAGGTCACTAGGTCAAATCTTAGAAAAATCTTGTGTATGCTCTAGAGGCCACATTTTCTCTCCAATACTCTTGAAAATTGGTCAGAATGTTTGCCATGATGATATCTGACCCAAGTTGGAAAATGGGCCATGTCAGGTCAAAAACTAGGTCACTAGGTCAAATCTTAAAAAAACCTTTTGTACTCTCCAGAAGCCACAATTTCTCTCCAATACGCTTGAAAGTTGGTCAGAATGTTTGTCTTGATAATATCGCAGACGATTTTGAAAATGGGCCATGTCAGCTCAAAAACTAGGTCACTAGGTCAAATCTTAGAAAAACCTTGTGTACACTCCAGAGGCCACATTTTCAGTCCAATGCTCTTCAAAGTTGGTCAGAATGTTTGTCATGATGATAGCTTGAATGAGTTCGAAAATGGGTCATGTCAGGTCAAAATCTAGGTTGCTGGGTGAAATCTTGGAAAAACCTTGTGTAGGCTCTAGAGGCCACATTTTCAGTCCAATAATTTTGAAATTTGGTCAGAATGTTTGTCTTGATAATATCTTAGACTAGTATGAAAATGGGTCAAGTTGGATAAAAAACTAGGTCACTAGTCAAATCTCGGAAAAACCTTTTGTCCACACTAGAGGTTACATTTTCGGTCCAATATTCTTTGAACTTGGTCAGAATGTTTGTCTTGATGATATCTTGCATGAGTTTGAAAATGGGTCATGTGGAATCAAAAACTAGATCACCAAGTTTAATCCTTGTGTATGCTCTAGAGGCCACATATTCAGTCCAATAATCTTGAAATTTACTTAGAATGTTTGTCTTGATAATATCTTGGACTAGTATGAATATGGGTCATGTTGGTAAAGAAACTAGGTCACTAGGTCAAATCTGGGAAAAACCTTTTGTACACCCTGCAGGCCACATTTTCTCTCAAATACTCATGAAAGTTTGTCAGAATGTATGTCTGGATAATTTCTACATGTCAAGTAGGCCACTGAGACAAATTCTAGAAGAAGCTTGTGTGTACTTCAGAGGCCATATTTGTAAGTCCAACACTAATGAGTGTCAGAATGTTTGTCTTAATATCTCTGAAGAGATTGGAAATGGGTCATGTTTGATCAAAAGGCTCAGGTGAGCGACTTCAGGGCCATCATGGCCCTCTTGTTTAAGTCAGTGCATGAAATAGCATTTAATAGAGAAAAAAATATTTTGGAAAAATGAGCAAGGGGGGGATAACTGCAGCTTAACCTCTATACTAGACAAAAAAAATCTACACTGGTTCAAATTGTTCAGACAACAAAATAAATGTGGCTCATAGATTGAAATTTGTTTTTGGAAGGATAGAAAACATTGTGGGAAAAGAGGAAAATGCTGGTTACTGGCATTTTCTCCTTTTTTCACAGATTTGTCAAAAGTCATGACTGTGTGGTAAAGGCTTAAATGGGGGGAGACTACTTATTAATTTTCTTCTACCGTAGAATGTTCTTTTTACACTTGTGCAAATACATGAAAACCTTTAAAAAAAAAAGAAGATCCAATATTGCATGCCTATTTACAGTTTGAACAAGCATCAGAGAAATAAAAGGATTCTTTTTCTGTTCTACCAGCTGTTCGCTCCTTTTCATTTATAAATTTTGAGTAATATGCTCTACATTGTTGTTTGTCTGGATAAGTTGTATTTTGCTCAGCAGTTGGAATCAACTATGCCATATTTAGGAGAAAAGAAAACATTCTTTGAATGTACAACTGGAGAGGAAAATATACATGTATTAACCAATTATCTCAAGAAGATAATTGCAGACAACTGAAAACATTTTTGTAAGATATGGCTAATCAAATAGGAAAAATTACTTAATACAAGCAAATCTTCCTTTTCCACATTGTTTTTCAAAAGCTGGCTTGTACAAGGACATTAACCTTTAATTTGCTAAATAAGTGAAATAAAATTTTCAAGCTGACGGTAAAAACCCAAATTTGTTTTTCAAAGGTATTTTCTCTAAAAAAATATCTTATCATCTGACAGAGTAGATCCAAGATCAGACTGCACGTTCCGTGCAGTCTGATCTTCATCTACACTGTCAGCAAAAGGTTCTTGAATCGCGCTTAGCAGAATTAGAGTATAATTTCTATCCATGAGGTCAAATTTTATATTTTGCTGTTTTTAATGAATCAGAATGTATGGTAGATGGTATAGAGTATGAGACTGGAGAAAGCTGGAAGTCCATCAACGACCCGTGTGAGACTTGTCGATGTGACGAGGGTATTGTAGTGTGTCAGAGACAGGAACAGTGTCCAGTGGAATGTGATCATGGTGTTGTACGGTCAGGAGAATGTTGTTCTGAATGTACAGGTTAGTTTTTGTACCAGATGACAAAATTTTCAACATGTCCAAATTGAAAGCAGTTTCACTTGACATGTCAAAATGTTATTCAAGTGACTGGATTCATTGTTGAAAAGGTAGAAAACACTGCCAAAAGGCAGGATTTTCTGCTTTTCTCACAATGTTTCAAAAAGGCGTTTTCCCCAGAGTGAGTAAAAACATGAGATTGTTTAATAATTTTTAATACTAAATATTTGAACTTAACATATCATTTTTAGCTTTTAGCTTGGCAGTTTTTAAAGAAAATGTGAGGTATCATTGTAGCCGCGTTGTTTTCTGGTTTATCATTGTCCTCATCTGCGTTGTCCTCGTGCAAGAAGTTTGACATTTGGTAATCTCTCTCTTAATTGACATTTGGTAATCTCCCTCTTATTACTAAAGATATCTACTTCAAACCCGGAATAGTCGTTAACTATCAAATGGGGAACCTGTACAACAAGTGCAGATAACCATCAAAGTATTTTTGACACAGTTATGCCCTTTTTTGACTTAAATTTTTTACTGAAAATCAAGCACTTGCAGCCGAGCGTTGGCACCTGCATGCGATGCTCTTGTTAAATTAGACAGCAATTCGTTCAGCTCAGACACTTAATAGGCAAAATAATTCATCCAGTTTATTCCTTAACAGATTGTGTATTCAGTGGTCAGTATGTAAGAAATGGACAGGTATTTGTGAGACCTGGAGATAACTGCCAGCAGTGCACATGCTCTAGAGGACAGGTGACCTGTGAGTCTCTGGGGCCATGTCCCAGATTACCATGTAGGGTCACAGAAACCCCACCTGGGGCCTGCTGCCCTCAGTGTAAACGTAAGTCCAGTTTGTTTTTAGCCTTTGAGCTATATTTTACGAATAAGAGACAATGGCCCATATTCAGGAACCGTTTTAAATAGCATTCTTAGTCTTATTCTAAATGTAGAAAGTAGGACAATTTCTGATCTTTACCAAACGACAAAATGTTAGACTGGTCCATATTGAAAGCATATGCAGACGACAAATTAAAGTTTCTTGATTTATGAAATTCGTCTCTGAAAGGGTAGAAAACCTTGTGGGAAAAGGAGAAAATGCTGGTTACCAGCATTTTCTCCTTTTCCCACAAGGTTTTCGAAAGCTTTCCTTCCCAGGGTCATGAAAACAAGGGCTTGTTTGGTAAAGAGTTAATACATCACTGTGTTAGGTAAAAGCAGGAAAAGCTGGTTTTCAGGATTTCCTCCTTTTTTACACATTGTTTTATACCCTATCAACAGCAGATCTCTGCATTTGAGTCATATATGTCATCTTCAAAATGCCTTCAGTGTGCATATATAAAAATTTTTTGACCTATGGTAAGGAGTTTAGCACCCAATTACTTGTGTTTGTGTAAGTTAACCCTTTACCACACTATCCTGAGTTTTAACGACTCTTAGGAAGAAACCTATCAAAGACAAATTCGTTCATTTGAACTACATTTAAATTGTCATCTGCAAGCACTTTCAATTTGGACAAGTCCCAATTTTCATTGTGTGGTAAAGAGTTAATGAACACTTTATGAAACAACAAAATTTTGGAAGCAACCAAATGGAAAGAATTTGCAGACGGCAAATTAAACGTACCTCAAATAAAAACTTTTTTCCCTCAGGGTCACTAAAACTTGGGATTGTATGGTAAAGGGCTAACTATATTAATTTGAATTGAATACGTGGATGATGTCTATCTTTGACAGTGTAGAAAATATCGTGGGAAAAGGAGAAAATGTTTTCAAAAGCTTCTTTCCTTACGGCCGTAAAAACTCTGGATTGTGTGGTAAAGGATTAACTATATCAATTTGAATTGAATACATGGTTTTGACAGGATGTGAGTATGAAGGCAATATGTACACACATGGTGAAGTAGTATATACAGACTCCTGTACCCAGTGTACCTGCCTTGAAGGTAAACTTTTTGTACCTTTAACTGTTAGGCTGCTGTGCGCGACTCAAGGACCTTTTGGGGAGTGTACATCAAGATCAGTCTGCAAAGATTTTGCAAATTTTGTTTCAATTATTTAGCAGCTCAAGGGTTAAACAGTGTTCAAAATCATTGAAATTAGAATGCCTTCAACAAATTCTTCATCTGTGGTAATGATGGTTATTCCAATGTCCTTCAGCTGAATTATAGGGCAAAGAGAATCATGCAACTTTTTGAGACATTTTAAAAGAATAAAACCGCAGTTACTACTTGCAACTATGTCTCTTTCAAAGCCTTTTGCCTCCTAGTCAAGGAAACTATACAAAGTATTTCTGAGCAATAGTTTTACTTGATTTTTCATGCAATAAATTTAACTCTTCATGAAACGACAAGACTTTGGACTGATCTAAATTGAAGCATTTGCAGATGGCAGATTAAATGTGGCTAAAATTATGGAATCTGTTTCTAAAAGAGTAGAAAACATGGTGGGATAAAGGAGAAAATGCCAATTACCAACTTTTCACCTTTTTCCACAACGTTTTCGAAAGTGCTATTCTTCAGGTTTGTTAAAACTTGGGATTGTGTAGTTAAGGGATAACACTTTACTGAACAGACCCAAGATTTAATGACCCTGAGGGAGAAGCCCCTTGAAAACAGTATGGGGAAAGGAGAAAATACTGATAACCAGCATTTTCTCCTTTTCCCACCATGTTTTCTACCCCATGAAAGGCAAATACCATGGTTTGATCCACATTTAAATTGTCATCTGCAGATGCTTTCAATCTGGACAAGTCAACATTTTTATATGCCTGTCGAAGACGGGATGTATTATGGGATCACCCATGGCATACTGGCGGACGTTCAGTTCTTTGTCTGGAGCATAACTTTGTCATCTCCAGTCCGATTGACTTGAAACTTGGCATTTGTGTTTGTTGCAATAATACGGAGTTTACTGCAAAAGAACCATAACTCTACCTCGTGCTGTCTTTGAGTTATTTCCCTTCGATCGTCATTTTTACAGCATTTTCTGCTTGTCCGGAATATAACTTTGTCATCTCTAGTCTGAACATCTTCAAATTTGGTATGCATTATTGTTGAAAAATTACGGAGTGCAGTGCACAAGAACCATAACTCTTCCTAGCACAAATTTTGAGTTATTCCCCTTTGATCTTCATTTTTATAGCATTTCTTGCTTGTCCAGAGCAAAACTTTGTCATGTTAAGTAGGATTGACTTGAAATATGGTATGCTTTTTTGTTGCAATATTTGGAAGTGCAGTGCGCAAGAATTGTAACTCTACCTCGTGCTGTCTTTGAGTTATTTCCCTTTGATCTTCATTTTTACAGCATTTAGTGCTTGTCCGGAATATAACTTTGTCATCTCAAGTCAGAACGACTTCAAACTTAGTATGCATGTTTGTTGCAATATTATGGAGTACAGTGCACAGGAACAATAACTCTACCTAGCGCAGATTTTGAGTAATTCCACTTTGATCTTCATTTTTACAGTATTTCTTGCTTGTCCGGAACGGAACTTTGTCACCTCAAGTCAAATTGACTTGAGACTTGGTAAACATGTTTGTTGCATTACCTGCCCTTTACGATTATTATACCCCCTTGACAACTGGCGGTGGGACGGGCATATCTTGCGACAATTTGCCGCTCTTGTTCATGTGTGGTAAAGAGTTAAAGGAATAGACAAATAGCAAAACACACTCTTTATTAATGTTCAGGTAATTGTTGAAAATGTTTGATTTATTTCAATCTGACCATAGCAAAAAAAATTAAAAAAAAAAAGAGCAACACAAGGTAGTGCCAGTGCTTGGCTGCAATTGCTTGATATTCAGTGAAAAAATCTTAAGTCAAAAAAGCGCATATTTTAAGTCACAAAAGCGCATAAGTGTGTCAAGAATATTTTGATGGTTACCTGCCCTTGTTGTATGGATTTCCCTTTTGATAGTTAACAACTGCAAGTTTAAAAGAGAATATCTTCAGTAATGACAGAGATATGATAAAATGTCTTAGTTTTTGAAAATTCTAAAGCTAGAAAGGGGCATAACTGTGTCAACAATAATTTGATGGTTGACTGCCCCTCTTGTATAGGTTCCCCATCAATAGTTAAGAACTTGTCCTAGTTTGAAGTAATAACAGAGATATTATGAAATTTTTGAAGATTTTGCACGATGATGCTGATGAAGACATAGACAATGACACTGAAGCCAGGGCTATGACAATACCTTGACATTTTCTTTGAAAACAGCCAAGCTAATAATATTGCAATGATACATCATAGGTGAGGTATCCTGTGAAAGAGAGACATGTCCAGCAGTACAGTGCAGAAATCCTGTAACTCTGCCTGACCAGTGTTGTCCAGTGTGCAAAGAGTGTCAGTATAAAGGGAACACATACCAAGATGGACAGAGGTTTACGCCACCCAGGGAGCCATGCCATGATTGTGAATGTAGGGTAGGTTGGACCTCATTGTATGTGACCTATCATGGCTTAATTCTTTCCCACACATCAAGTTTTAGACTGGAATTCAAAACATCTGCAGACAACAGGTTTTAGAATTGGTACAAACGAGCTGAAAATCCCTTACAAGGTAGAAAACCTTGTAGGAAAATGAGAAAATGCTGGTTACCAGCATTTTCTCTTTTTCCCACAAAGTTTTCAAAAGGCTTCTTTAAGGGTTGTCAAAACTCGAGATTGTGTGATAAGGCGTTAATCTTTTCAGGCCCTTAAAATGAAAGCAGTAGCAGACGAAAAAATAAGATATGGCTCAAAGGATGGGATTTGCCTTTTAAAGGGTAGGAGACAGTTAGAAAAGGTAACCAGCATTTTCTCCTTTTCCCACAATGTTTTCTATCCTTTCCAAATCAAATCTCAGCATTTGGGTCAAATTTGATTTGTTGTCTGCAAATGTTTTGAATTTGGACAAGTTCAAAATTCTGTCCTTTGGTAAAGAGGTAAGTGAGATTTACCATTTGTCATCATCTTGTAAAACAACAACAATTAGTCTATACCACATAACCCATAGTTTTAACAACCCTGATGGAGAAGACTTTTGAAAGCATTGTGGTAACCAGCATTTTCTCCTTTTCCCACAATGTTTCTATCTTTTGACAAATTCCAATATTTGAGCTACAAAAATATTTTCGTCTGCAAATACTTTCAATTTGGACAACCCTGAAATTTTGTCATTTGGTAGAGGATTAAAATGAAATGCTAAATAGATAGGCATCTTTCACAATTGAAGGCAATGAACAGTGGTTTAGAATCTTTTACAGGTAAATGGCATTTCCTAAACAATACTTTTCAAGTGCACAGTCATTTTTAGCTCCACTGGCCGAAGACCAGAGAGCTATTGTCATGGCGTTGTGTCCGTCGTGCGTCCGTCCGTCCGTTCGTCCGTCCGTGCGTGCGTCCGTAAACTTTTTCTTTAAAAAACTTCTCCTCAGAAACTATTGACTGGATTTTTACCAAATTTCACAGGAATGTTCCTTTGGTGGTCCTCTTTCAAATTCCTTCAAATAATTGTGTTCCATGAAGAATTCTGGTTGCCATGGCAACCAAAGTAAAAAACCTTTAAAAATCTTCTCCTCCCAAACAGCTATTTGGATAGCATTATTATTTTGCAGGAATGTTCCTTAGATACAGGTTTACAGAATTCCTTAAAAAAAAAAAAGATCTGTCAAAAAACATGGCTTTTATGGGAGACTCATTTTCCTTTTATGGTATAAAGTAAAATCTTTGAAAAATTTCTTCTCTAAAACTATTCATTGGATTTCATTGTTGTTAGCTCCACTGGCCGAAGGCCAGCGAGCAATTGTCATGGCGTTGTGTGCGTCCGTGCGTGCGTGCGTGCGTCCGTTCGTTGGTCCGTTCGTCCGTGCGTGCGTCCGTAAACTTTTTCTTTAAAAAATTTCTCCTCAGAAACTTTTGACTGGATTTTTACCAAATTTCACAGGAACGTTCCTTTGGTGGTCCTCTTTCAAATTCCTTCAAATAATTGTGTTCCATGAAGAATTCTGGTTGCCATGGCAACCAAAGTAAAAAACCTTTAAAAATCTTCTCCTCCCAAACCGCTATTTGGATAGCATTATTATTTTGCAGGAATGTTCCTTAGATACAGGTTTACAGAATTCCTTAAAAAAAAAAAGATCTGTCAAAAAACATGGCTTTTATGGGAGACTCATTTTCCTTTTATGGTATAAAGTAAAATCTTTGAAAAAATTCTTCTCTAAAACTATTCATTGGATTTCATTGTTGTTTTGCAGGTAAGTTCCTATGGTGGTTGTCCACCAAATTGTTTCTTCAGTGAGCTAAAATGCAGGATTGAATGATAATTGTTAAAAACTTCCTTTTGCCATTATAGAAATATTAGGCCTGTGGAGCGATACAGGCGCTCAAGCGCCTCTAGTCATTTTCTATCTTTCATGTTACATGTGCATAGGGATCCTACATGGCTCAGTGGTTAAGTGTGAGACTCGTAACCTGGAGACTCCTGGTTCGAGCCTCACTGGAAACACTGTTAGAGTGTCTTTGAGCAAGACACTTGAGTCCTAGGCTAGTTCTAATGAAATCCATAACATTCATGAATAAGTGAACTGTCCCTTGATATGACGGAAATAATGTTGAAAGGGGCTTACAACACCATTCAATCAATCAGTCAAGGTTACATATTTAATTTTATATCAAAACAGGGAGGAGAAGTGACCTGTGTGTCTCGAGAGAGTGAGTGTCCAATATCACGCTGTACTCATCCAATAAAATCTCTGAGACAGTGTTGTCCAACTTGTGATGGCTGCAGTTTTATGAGACGTCGGTTTAGGAATGGGCAGAAGTTTGTACCCCCAGGCTTAGACAACTGTAAAGTATGCAGATGTGTGGTAAGTTAATTAACCCTTTCATTGCCATAGGCAAAAATAGGAAATGAGACACATGAAGTGAAACTTTTTCGTGGAAAAAGAGGATTTTTTTTTATAAAGAAACAAGTAGCTGTGTACCATCATTTGCAAACCTACTACATATGGCTTGCAACACGCGAAAAGGGGCATTCCGACATTTGCGTAAAGCGTCGTCCCGGATCAGCCTGCGCAGTCTGCGCAGGCCGATCCGAAACGGCACTTTCCATTTTTATGTAAGTTTCTGTTTTGCACAAGTCTACTGTAGCACAAAATCTAATGAAATCGTAAAGTGCTGTCTCGGATTAGCCTGCGCAGACTGCGCAGGCTAATCCGAGACGACACTTTACGCAAATATCCGAATGCCCTTTTTCGCGTGTTGCAAGCCATATAGGAGCCATGCCCTGGTAAAAGGGGGTTTAAAGCATCTCCATGATGCATGATACCAAGCAAGTCATCACAGTATTACAAATCTATAATATCCATTTTATATAACAACCAACTGAAGCTGTGGTGCACTGGTCCTTTTATGTGAAGAGAATTTTAAAAAAGAAAAAGGTTTCAATCGAAATGAGCCTGTGTGGACTGCGCAGGCTGACCTGGCTTAATGCTTTTTGCTGACGCTTTAGGCACCCTTTTCGCCGAGCATGGCTATTGTATATTTTCAGGATGGATCTGTAGAATGTACAACAATGGGTTGTCCAGCTGTTAACTGTGATAATGCTGTCCTGGTGAAGGGTCAGTGCTGTCCAGTCTGTCCTATGGGCTGTAATGTCATGGGTATTGAGTACAGAGACGGTCAGACTTTTATTGATTTCATGGACAGATGTCAAGTCTGTACATGCATGGTAAGTGTTAAACCCTTTACCACACCTGAGTTTTAGTGACCTTGCAATAGCCGTCTTTTAAATACATTGTGGGAAACTAGCATTTTCTTCTTTTTCCACTATCTTTCCTCCCCTGTGAAAGAACTTGTTCATTTTATACCACTTTCAAATTTTCATCTGCAGATGCATTAAATTTTTAAGGATCTATAAATTATCATGAAACTAGAAATGTCCTTTTATACTTTTGGTATAAAGGATACACAACCACTGAAATCTTCAATTGACTTATGAACACCAAAGATGAGCTTAATATAAGAAATTTGGCTATTTATGTATGTAAGATCATGAAAACCAAAGATGATTCAAATGGTAATTATTAATGCATGGAAGATGAAGGCTATCTTACATACAGTGTTGACCACGGTCGGCCAACATAGACATGTTGTCTGATCTTGGTTTACACTAATTTCAATTTAAATTAATCCTGACCGTATTTACACTTATAAAATTGAGTCTTGTATATAGTATTGACCACAATTGGATGGCATGAACATGTGGTCTGATCTTGGTCGACATTAATTTCTACTGAAATCCATTCGGACCACTTTAAAAAAATGAGTCTGTATAGTGTTGATCATGATCAGATAGCATGGACATGTGGTCTAATCTTGGTCCATGGGAATTTCTGTATCTTGATCGATATAAGTAGAAAACAACCACTGTTATTATTATCTTTCTTTTTCTACTATACTAGTTGTTAACTTTATACACCTGTATGTATATTTAATTGATAAAACGCAACTCAGTTTATTTATATATTAAATGCAACATATTTGTACAATGGGCTGGAGGCCTTAATGTATAAGAAGAATAAACATATTGTATTGTAATTGTTGTGTTTGTAATTGTTGTGTGGGGAAAGGGTTATTTGTGTTAAAGAAGAGAGCTGTTGAAATATTGTGAGAAAGTTCTTATAACCAGCGTTTTTGTTTTCCTTTTCCAACAATGATTTACCCAACAATTATGCCACATTTAAAGTATCTTCTGCAGATGCTGTCAAAATGGATAACTCTCAAATATTTTCATCTAGTAGAGGGTTTTTTCATTGCAAGACAGTGTAGGTTGTCCCAGAAACATGTCTATGGATATACTCAGAATTATAAAAAGTTTTAATAACAATACATTGTACTATACTGTCTTCATGTATTTCTCTTCAAGATGGGCCAGATTCGCTGCATGCAGATGATGACCTGTCCAGCGGTTACATGTACACATCCTGCTAACAGACCCGGGAACTGTTGCCCTTCATGTTCTATGTGTGAACAGAACAACATGCAGTATCGTAATGGTGAACAGTTCACAAACCCATCAGACCCTTGTCAGGACTGTCAGTGTAGGGTAGGTAGTCAGTAGTTCTAGAGAAATGTTCTATTTTTTTCTCTTCAAAAGAACAAGTATTTTGATAAACAGTTAACAAACTCTTTAGATCCATGTCAGGACTTGGTGTAGGGTACATTATCACAATGTTTGCACATGTATTTATCTTACATGCTGTCAGGACTTTTGGTGTAGGGCATGTTATTACAATGTTTGCACATGTATTTATCTTATGCTGTCAGGACCGTTGGTATACCTGGGCATGTTATCACTAAGTTTTTATATGTATTTATCTTCAGATGTAAGGACTGCTGGTGTAGGGTATTTTGTCACAATGTTTTCACATGTATTTATCTTTCAGATGTTAATTAAGGTCCATAAATACAGTATGAGAACTTCTTTTAAGTCATTTTCTTTTTTTCTTTTTGAAGAAGCTTGCTTGGTTAACCCTTTACCAAATGAGTTTTAATGAGTTACCAAATGAGTTTCAATGAGTTTTAACAACCCTGAAGAATAGGGGAAAATACTGGTAACCTAGCATTTTCTCCTTTTATTACATCGTTTTTAGCTCACCTGAGCACAAAGTGCTCAAGGTGAGCTTTTGTGATAGTGCTGTGTGTGGCGTTCATTGTGTGTCATGCGAGCTCTTGGTAAGAATGTTTTGTCGTGATTAAAGTCTTGGCCAAGTTCAAAATTGGGTCACCTGGGGTCAAAAAGTAGGTCACTTGGCCAAATCTTAGAAAAAGCTTGTGTGCACTCTTGAGGCCACATTTTCAGTCTGATACTTATGAAACTTGGTCAGAATGTTTGTCTTCATAAAATCTCGGACAAGTACAAAATAGGGTCATGTCGGGTCAAAAAGTAGGTCACCGAGGGAAATCTTAGAAAAAGCTTGTGTGCACTCTATAGGCCACATTTTCAGCTTGATAGGCATAAAACTAGGTCAGAGTGTTTGTCTTGATGACATTTCAGACAAGTTTGAAATTGGCTCATGTTGGGTCAAAAAGTAAATCTTGGGCAAAATCTTAGAAAAAACTTGTGTGCACTCTAGAGGCCACATTTTCAGCCTGATAGTTGTGAAACTAGGTCAGACTTGATGATATCTCTGACAAGTTTGAAATTGGGTCATGTTAGATCAAAAAGTAGGTCACTGGACTTAACCTTAGAAATACCATGTGTGTGCTTTGGAAGCCACATTTTTAGCCTGATACTCATGAAATTAGGTCAGAGTGTTTGTCTTGATGATATCTCAGACAAGTATAAATTGGTTCATGTTGGGTCAAAAAGTAGGTCACAGGCCAGATCTTAGAAAAAACATGTGTGCACTTTAGAGGTACATTTTCAGCCAGATATTCTTGAAACTTGGTGAGAGTGTTTGTCTTGTTCATATCTCAAACATACTCAAAATTGGGTAATGTTTGGTCAAAAAGTAGGTCAATTAGCCAAATCTTAGAAAAGTCATGTGTGCACCATAGAGGCCACATTTTCAGCCTGATGATCATGAAACTTGTCAGAAAGTTATTGTGATGATATCTCCGACAAGAATGAAATTGGGTCACATCAAGTCAAAAAGTAGGTCACTGGGTCAAATCTTTCAAAAACCTTGTGTGCATTTTAGAGGCCACAATTTCAGCCTGATATTCTCGAAACTTGGTCAGAATGTTTGTCTTGATATCTTGGATAAGTTTGAAATTGGGCCATGTTGGGTCAAAAAGTAGGTCACTTATACTCATGTCTTTTATATCATTAAAATCAGGATATCTTTAGCTTTACCATCCTTAAATGACTTTACTCAAGTGAGCACTTTAGGGCCAATGGCCCTCTTGCCTATCAAATCCCACCATTTTGGCCACATCTTAATTGTCATCTGCAGTTACTTTTACTTTGGATGGGTCTAAAATTTTGTCATTTGTAAAGAGTTAAATAGACTATCAGTATTTTGATTGTCCATTGACATTGTCTTATTAGAATATAACAGCAACACTGATCTTTGTTCTGTTTAGAATGGCAGTATCACCTGTAGAAGAAAGCCTGTCTCCTGTCCTCGTGTTGGATGTAACAGTCCAGTACTTGACCCCGATACTTGTTGCCCTGTTTGTGAAGACAGCGGCTGTTTGTACGCTGGACGCCAGTATCTGGATGGACAGGAAGTACCAGCGTCTAGAGATGTCTGTGAAGTTTGTCGATGCTCAGGAGGACTGATAGACTGCCAACGTCAGCTATGTCCAGCAGTAAACTGTCGTAACCCAGGGAGGACTGACTGTTGTGATACATGTGAATGTGAGTATTAACCTTGTACCAAACAGCCACTTTAATCAGCTTTAACACAAATATGTGCACTAGATGACCAAAGCTGTCGATTCACCATAAAACAACATAGAACATACATCCATACATACATTGTATCAGACAATTCAGTGTTTTAACAACCTAATGGAAAAGGCTTTTGAAAACTTAGCAGAAAAAGGAGACAATGCCAGTTACCAGCATTTTGTCCTTTTCCCACATTGTTTTTTCTACCCTTTCAAAGAGAAATCTTCATTAACTCTTACAGTGCATAGCATGCCTTGGGATTGGCTATAATGGGTCTATAAAAGGGTCAAATCACTACCACTGTATGTGTTACTTTGTAATATCTGGGGATATTGGCTGGTTCAAAGCTTTGTAGTATTTCGATGTGAATATTTAGCTGAGGGTTAACCCTTTACCACACCATCCCAACATATAATGACTCTGAAAAAAAAAAAGTTTTTTAAAACATTGTAGGAAAAGGAGAAAATGCTGGTAACCAGTATTTTCTCCTTTCCCACAATGTTTTCTACCATTATCAAAACAAATTTCAATTTTTATGGCACATGTATTTTGTCTTCTGTAAATGCTTTAAATTTGGACTAGTATAAAATTTTGTCATTTGGTAAAGAGTTAAGCATTGCTTCTAAGATATGATCTCTTTATTCAGAGCAACAGATGGGCAACAATGTGACTTTTAATTTTGTTTCTAAAGGTTATATTCATAATTCTGTTAGGATTATGCATTGTAAGACTAAAAATATTCATGTCATTCTTTAAATACAAAGAAGGTTGAAGTACTTTGGTATCTTCTCAAGGTACTTGGAATACCTTTGACATGAAATGACCTTGAGGAAGAAAGTGCTGGTAACCAGCATTTCCTCCTTTTCCCACAATTTTCCCCACATTTTTTTTTAGCCTTTCCGGGACAAATCCCACTGTTTCAGCAACATTTGACACCTGCACTTGCTTTGGATTTTGAGAAGTCCAAAATTTTGTTGTTTGGCTAAGAAGTGTAGAATACCAGATCTATTCAACCAAAGAATTTTTCAAGATATTAGCGAAGATTAAAGCACTACTCAGAGTTTAAAAAAACTCTAGATTACATTTTATAAGAATGAGAGCAATTATTTCATGATCTTTGCCATTTTTTTTTTTTTCATATTTTATCAGAAAGATTGTTGCACCGGTGAGTAGTTATTGTTACTATGTTTTGAGGTATGTAATTTCAATTTTATTTTAGATTGTGAGTTCAATGGGATGAACATAGAACTAGGAAAGCAGTTCCCGAGTCCCTATGATCCCTGTGAAGAGTGTGTCTGTATGGCAGGGTCAGTAGAATGCCAGAGAATTTATTGTGACATCCCAAATTGTAGTAACCCATCCCTGGTCCCTGGGGCTTGTTGTCCTCAGTGCACAGGTAAGCTGATGGAAGGTTTTAATCCCTTACCCCATGTTTAAACGAATCTTAGGAAGAAACCTTTTGAAAATGCTGTGAGAAAAAGGAAAACACTGGTAACCAGCTTTTCTTCATTCCCCGCATTGTTTTCTACCCTTAATGAATCAGGTTTCATTAATTGAGCCACATTTTATTTGTTGTCGGCAATGGCTTTGAATTTGGGGGAATGTAAAATTTTGTCACTTGGTAAATAGTTAACCCTTTACCACACGACAAAATTTTAGACCTGTCCAAATTAAAAGCATTTGTAGATGACAGTTTGAACGTGGCTCATATGAAATGATTTTTCTTTGATAGGGTAGAAAACATCGTGGGAAAAGGAGAAAATGCTGGTAACCAGCATTTTCTCCTTTTCCCACAATGTTTTCAAAAGCCTTCTCTTTTAGGGGGTGTTAAAAGTCGTCATTGTGTGGTAAAGGGTTAATAGCTTAATTTGAAACTTAGGGCCATATTCAGCAACCAATCTTCAAAATATTCCCAGTCTTTCTATCCGAGTTTTTCTAAATTTGAAAGTAATACAAGTTTTGATTGGCTAAACCAAAATTTTGGTGTGTGGTAAAGAATTACCACAGGAACAGTTTGAAGATTGTCAACCCTAGGCCTACAAGTTAGGTCCACTTCAGGTCTTTGATACAGTAAAATTGCTATTTCTTTGACTGAAATTACTGAGGCAAAAGAAGGTCTTTTGCAATTATAGAAAGTTGTCAGCAGATGGCCATGTATTACTCAAATAGTAAATATTTATAGTATAAGTTTTTAGTCTTTCCTAAGGAGACAACTGCCTACTGGTTTCTATTCTGTTGTCAAATTAGGATTGATGCATCCACAGTGCAAACAAAATCCTCTTATTTTGCAGACTGTACATATCAGGGCCTGCTATTCCGAGACGGAGAAGATTTTCCAAACCCGACCAATCCTTGTGAAGTTTGTCACTGTATGAAGGGAAATGTGGCCTGCGACAGCAGTCCATGTCCAGAGGTACCCTAGTTACCGGCTGCTTTGAGATGTTTGGCAAAACCTTACTGCTTTGCCTTGTTTTAACATTTACTTGCTTTTTAACTGAAAAGCTGCTGTCATGATAGTAGTAGATGTGCTATATACACCCTTGGTGTACTCAAAAAAATGAAATAAAAAACTTTTAGTCTGTACAAAAGAGAAAACATTGCTATTTTGGTGTTCCTTTCAAAATACTTGATGATATTGATCCTAAGTTTGATGTGATAGCATGTTTGTTGCAGTCTGATCTTGATCTATACTGTTCACAAAAAGAATGCTTTAACTGTGCTTAGGGCTTTCACCCTTTCACCCTTTCCCAAACAATCCCTGGTTTTCATGGCCCTTAAAAACAAGCCTTTTGAAAACATCGTGAGAAAAGGAGAAAATGCTGGTAACCATCATTTTCTCCTTTTCCCACAATGTTTTCTACCCTCCCAGAACAAATTTCAATTTTCGAGTCACATAAATTTTGTTGTCTGCAAATTTGGACCAGTCTAAAATTTTGTTGTTTGGCAAAGAGTTAAAGGATGTCTGACAATATTGGTTTATTCATGTGGTGACTAGATGGCTTACTAATGCTGTTCATTGTAATTGTGTGCTTAGCTTTGTACTTTTTTCAGACATGTTTCATATGCTTATAGAGATCAATACAGAAAGAATCTGTGATTAAAATGAAGTCTGCAAATTAATTCTTGTACATTTCATGAGTACAGAGAAAAGCAGTCAGATGTGAAGTGGGCAAACAGGGACCTATCAAAAAATGCTGGTTGCCACATTTTCTCCTTTTTTAACATTGTTATCCTTTCAAAAACAAATTTCTTTGTTTGAGTCAAATTTAAATTGTTGTCTTTAAGAGCTTTCAATTTGGTTTTGTCCCAAATTTTGTTGTTTAGTAAAGAATTAAACATGCTTTAATGAAAAAAAAGCAGTGCCCTGATTGTTTGTGGTTGCTTTGGGGAAAAGAAAGGCAAAAAGAAAATTCTCCTTTCTTAAAATGAATGTTTGACATTTCTTTGCCATTTATTGGCATAAACGATACTTTGATAGATGGTCTGTAGATTCCTTGATAGAGTATTGTTTGTTGAATGACCCGCTTTGCATGGCTTAATTGTTAATTTGATCAGGTGAAATCCATAGTAACCTTCTCAAAAAAGATAGTAAACCAGCAAGCACATGCTTTTTTCCCATTACTTGTCTAAATTTAGACTAGTTCATAGCAACCTTCTCAAAAAAAAAAAATGGTAAACCAGCAAACACATGCTTTTTTCCCCAACTTTGAGTCTTTGGTGGAAGGCAAAATTTAGACTGGTTCATACTGAAAACACTTGTAGACAGCAAATTAGATTTTGTTTAGATGATAAATTTTGTCTTTGGAAGGAAAGAAAATATTTCTCCTTGTCCACAATGGTTTCAAAAGCCTTTTTTCTCATGGTTGTTTAAACATGGGAATATTTGGTAGAGTCAAAGATATGGGTACTCTTTATTCTGATTCTCTACTCTTTTAGCTTTCTTTTTGTCAAAGCCCAAGGGGCCCCGTTAACTCAATTAAAACAAGAAATGGTCTCATAAATGGAATTCTCCATTTGTTGTGATTTTTCTGAATACATGTACTAACTTATTCAGGGTTCACAACCTTGATTACATTACATAGCATAATGTTTATGGTGCTATATTCATGCTTTGCTAATAGACAATGTTAGATGATGAATGTTGTGAGTACATATAATACCATTAGTTGTAAGTGTAGTCGATAGATACAGTGTATTTGTATTTTTAAGATTTTGAAAATCATGCTCTTCTTGTTAACAGTCATTTTTCTTTTATATATGGTATTACAGAATGTATGTTTGTGCCTGTGAAATACATGTAAATGATACCCCATTGACATATAATATGACTTTGTACACCCTTACAAATTCTTTAATTTTTACCAAGCAATAAAATTTTTGGGGGCATTCAAACATTTACAGAAGTTAAATGTTGCTTCAGACATTCAATTTGTCTTTGAAAGGGTTGAATGCACTGAGGGAAAAGGAGAAAATGCTTGTTACCGGCATTTTCTCCTGTGCTTAAGTGTTTTCTTTTGCCTGAGGGTTGTTAAAAATTGGGATTGTATGGTAAAGGTTTCAATCGTTAACAAACTACACCAAATTGAAAGCATTTGCAGACCATATAAATATAGCTTGAGTGATGATTTCTGTCTTGGATAGGGTAGAAAACATTGTAGGAAAAAAATTCTGGTTTTCAGCATTTTCTCCCAAAGTGCTTTCATAAGCCTTCTTCTGTTAAAACTTAGATAGTGTGGTAAAGGTTTAAAACGCTTAGGAAACATTACAAACATTTGCTCTATCCAAAAAACTTTTTTCTATGTCATTTAACAAGAGATAATTTCCTCTTACTCAATTTTTTTCCTTTCTGCTTAATGTAAATGTATGGTATGTTGAAGTATATTTATTTGCTAAGGGGTAATACATAGATTTCATGACTGAGAAATGTGAATAACAATTCATACCTCATGATTGAGTTTTATTAATGTACTTTTTTTTCTACTTGTGTGAATTGTAAATAAAACTATTTACCAAGGCGTCTGTTAGTTTTATCTTTATGTTTACCTACAAACCAACCTGCATTTTACACCCATTACTGCAAAAAAAATCTCAAAGCAGGGTCAGCTTTTACCAGCCATTCTTAGGAACATTCTTATTCTCAAGAATTTTCTAAATTAGAAAGTACCTCACTTTTTGATTGGCTTAACCAAATGGTTTAGCCAATCAAAAGTTGTGTTACTCTCTAAATCTAGAATAAGACTTAAAATTAATGGAAGGTTTGTGAATACCAACCCTGTCATAATTATCTTCCACACAATCCCAACTTTTAACGACCTTTGGGAAGAATCTGTTTGAAAATAAAATGACAATAGTTATGTGGGAAACCAGCCAGTGGCTGGGGAAGGATATCTTGCTAAGTACTGGTCACAGAAACACCAGGAAAGCATTGATACATTTAGGTGCACTGGTTATCTTGGTTTAACTGAAATAACATTGAAAACATTATTATACACCATACATTTAATAAACCCAGCTTAAGCATTCCATTTGGAATACACAAAACAATAGTTCTAATTTCTGTGGCTGGACTTAGCCAGGTTACAAACATGAGACAAGTTTTGAGGGCTTGGCACAAAACTTCACGTTTGGGAGGAAATTTAGTTGACCTAACAGTCAATGAGTTCACATTCTAAGCACCATCACAACTTACATTGCTCAAGTAGACAGTGTAGATCAAGTTCATCCTGCACAAAATGTGCAGTCTGATCTGTGATATACACTGTCTGCCTTGCTGAGGTATTCAGGAAAAAGTAACCTTAACTCTAACTTTGTACCAAGCAACAAAAAAATAAACCTGTCCATATCTAAAGCATTTACAGATAACAGTTTTAGTCCAACTCAAAATATAGAACTTTAATACGGTAGAAAACATTGTGAGAAAATGCTGGCAACAATCTTGAGGAAGAGGTCTTTTGAAAACATTATGAGAGAAGGAGAAAATACTGGTAACCACCATTGTAACCAACATTCTCCTTTTCTCACGTATTCAAAAGGCCCCAATCTTCCTCAGGTTGTGTGGTAAAGGGTTGATATCACTTTGGGTCTTATTTCTAGATTGAAAGTCTGTTTGGTTATATTTAGAATTTTAAGGGCTAAGAGTTTACTGTTAACCCTTAGGCTGCTGAGCACGACTCCCTGACCATTTGCGGACAGTGTAGATCAAGATCACACTGCACAGAAGGTGCTGTCTAATCTTGGATCTACACTGTCCGATAAGGAGATATTTTTCTTCAAAATAGCATTATTCAGATTTATTTTTATGGCTTGAAAGTTTCATTTCACTTCTTCAGCAAGATAGGGATTAATCTAGGCTCTATTTCAGTGTTCCCATTAATTAAACTCTCTTAAATGTACAATGTATAGAACTTTTAATTCACCTAATCATTTTTTCACTTTGAAACAATTTGTAGACAGTAAATTATATCTGGGCATCAGTATTTGTCTATCAAGGGTTGCCATTTTTGTGGGAAGGAGAAAATGTTTGTTGCAAGAATTTTCTTCCTTTCACAAGATTGTTTTCCAAATCATTTTGCCTTTTCACTCCATATGAAATTTTTTATTTGTCCAGATTATCATCATTAGTTTTGCAGACAACAAATAAAATGTGACTCAAATGATTTGACTTGCCTCAGTGTGGAAAAGGAAGAAAAATGATGGTTACCGGCATTTTATCCTTTTCCTACGCTCAGTCCGGTATCTTAGTGGTTAGTGTAGCTGAATTGTGACCTGCTGGTTTTGGGATTGATACCTGGTTAAGGCAAACTTTTCGTACTGGTGTCGGAAAGCCAGGAAACACATGCGTAGGTGCACTGGCAGCCGTGATATGACCTAGGCTGTTTAAATGGCATTAAACTCCACTACAAACAAATCCTTTTTGCACACTGTTTTCAAGTGTTCTTTTCAAGGTTCATTAAAACTTGAGATTATGTCAGGGTTAAAAAAAAATCTGGGAAAATTTGAAAATTTTGAAAAAGCTCAAGCTTTCATTCCTATTTCAAAATAGGTTAACTGCTCTGACCCAGTCCAAGATGGCTGCTGTCCTAGATGCACACACTGTACCTATAAAAACAGACAGTACAAAAATGGAGAAGATTTTCAGAGAGTGGATGGGTGTGGTCTTTGCAGATGTATTAACGGAAGTGTTCAGTGTTTTGGACATAACTGTACAGTAGTTACCTGTCAGCATCCAGTCAGAAACCAGTGCTGTCAGGAATGCACCGACTGCTCATATCAGGTATAGTAAAAACACTTTCATTCTGAAGGTGTTAAGTACATGTATATTATAAAGTATTGGTCAGTAGCCTAAACCCTTTCTAACTCATTACCACCCAATTTAGAGTTTTAATGACCCTCAAAAAGAGGGTGGGAAAAGGGGAAAAATTCTGGTAATCAGCATTTTCTCCTTTTACCAACTGTTTTCTACCTATTCAAGGACAAAGACCATCAATTGAAAAACATTAGAATTGTCCCCTGTGACTTCCTTCAAAATGAAGTCCAGAATTTTGCTGTGTGACAAATTCAAAAACATTTGCAGACACCAATTTGTGCTAACATGATAATTTCTGTAGAAATCTACCCTCTGCTTACCATTTCTCTGTCCAAAATGTTGCTTGTCCTATTTGAAAGCTTCTGACAACAAATCTGTCAAGTTGCTTTTTCCTTCAAAAACATCTTAGAAAATACTTTCTATTTATTTTCTGTAGCTTTTGAATTTGTCCACATGAAATCCTTTTATGCAGGGCTCAACGTTGAAAAATGGGCAGTTGATTCCGGACCCATCCAATGAATGTGGAAGATGTGTTTGTCGAAATGGAACCGTAACATGTGATGTGTTGTCATGCCAACCAGTTGCGTGCCTTAATCCAACACAGGGTAAATGTTGCCCTCAGTGTCATAATTGCAGTTATGGTGGTGAAATCATTAAGCATGGCAATATTGTTCAAAACATTTATAATAGATGTGAAGAATGTCGCTGTGTTAAAGGCAATGTCCAATGCTATCAAAAAGCTTGTCCGCCTGCCATTTGTACATACCCATCTCTGTTAGAATGCTGTAAAACTTGTGATGGCTGCTCCATAAATGGAAGAAATTACAGAACTGGAGGCATTGTTTCCATGCCAGAGAGTTCCTGTGAAACATGTATATGCCAGAATGGTGAACTAAGTTGCAGAAGAAAGCAGTGTCCAGATATCCAATGCAACAATCCAGTGCTTGGTCAGTGTTGTCCTGAGTGCCCTCATCTCGATAATTGTTCTTACAACAATAAAGTGTACAAGGATGGAGAGACATTCTATGATACACTTGATAACTGTTCTACATGTGTGTGCTCCCAGGGAACAGTCACATGTGACAAACATGTATGTCCATCTGTCACATGTACTCATCCTGCCACTAGAGACTGTTGTCCTTTGTGTAGGGACTGTAGTTATCAAGGGCAAATTGTGAAGCACGGTGAGATGGCCGGTAACAGAAGTAATTTATGTGACAGATGTCGGTGTGAGGTAGGGAGTATTATATGTTACCCACCAACCTGTCCTGATGTGTCCTGTACACATCCAGTAAAACAAGGTTGCTGTGACACATGTGAGTCTTGCATGTTTAATGGGTTGTTGATACAAAATGGGAATACTGTTAAACACCCATCAGATCCATGTCAGAAATGTCTGTGTAGGAATGGAAATGTGTTGTGTAGAGAGGAAGTTTGTCCTCCAGTGACTTGCTGGAATCCTGTTCAAGGCGACTGCTGTCTGACTTGTCCAGCAGAAAAGTTTTGCAATTACCAAGGTAAACAATATAGAGATGGACAATTGTTTAGAGAGGAAAGGGAGGTTTGTAAAGTATGTGTTTGTCAGGAGGGAGTGGTGTCATGTTACAACAACTGTCCAGACCAACTTTGTTCACATCCTTATCAAGGTCAATGTGAACAGTGTTACTATAGCAACAGGAGATATAGTAATGGACAGATCTTTAGAGAGGATTGCAGTGACTGTGTTTGTTCAGGTAGGTCAACTGTTGAATACTTTTCTCTTCCTTTAAACTCTTATGATACTAAGTGCAACTTGAAGACCTTTTGCGGACAGTGTAGATCAAGATCTACACATAATATGCAGTCTGATCTTTGATCTACACTCTGATATGGAAATACCTGTTCCCAAACAATAATTTTGAAATAGCAGTATTTGGATTTTAACTTTTCTATTTGGGTTGATAGTCAAAACGCATGACTTATTTAGCACATTATGGATTAACCCTTAAGCTGCTACATGAAAATAAATGGAATGAAAATTTCCACTTAAAAATATAAAAAAGCAAATATTACATGCATGTTCTGTGCAGGTTGATCTTGATATACCCTGGCCACAACCGAGTTGTGCTTAGCAGCCTTAGGGTCTCATATTTGGCACCTTTCTTTACATTCAATTTGCTTAATTTTGTCCATTAAGGCTCTGGAAGGTAGACTCGGTAGATGAAAGATCAGACTACCTTTTTTTGAACTGCGAAAATTTGATCTGCTGCCTGCAAAGCAACTCAAGGTCACTGTTCTGGCTTCCAGCATTTTTATCAATTCCCACAATGTGTTCAAAAGATTTCTTCCTAGGGTTATTTAAAATAGAGGTTCTTTTGTTAAAGTATTAGATACTTACTTACTTTTTTCAGTCTACATGTATAATGAATGATGCATGTATCCATGAAAACAGGATTCTTATAAAATATTAATCACATCTATATGGATTTTTTACCCTTTTAGTTCTAAATAATAAATATGGACCTTCTCTGTCTGTAGCGAAGATGCTTTTTAAAGTTTGCGGGTGTTTTTCAAGGTAATCTGATTGAGTAGCACATTCCATGCAGTCTGCCAAACAACCTAAAATTCTTGTCAGCACAACAAGGTATTTCCATTTAAGCTCAGCTGTTTCTTAAATGTCAAGGTATTGTCATAGCCTTGTCTTCATCTGCATCATAACGAAAGATAGTTACTCAGACTAGTTGTTAACTATCCAAAGGAGTACCCATAAAACAGTGGCAGGAAACCATAAAATACTTTTGACACAGGTATGGCCCTTTTCCAATTGAGCATTTTGACTGAAAATCAATTCAAAATTACTACAGCTGAATGTTAGCACACCCATGCCATACTCTTGTTTCAGATGGCAGTGTAGAATGCACACCTGTGTCTTGCCCAGCAATTTCTTGTTTGAATCCAGTTAAATTTGACTGTTGTCCAGTCTGTAATGATACATGTATCCATGGTAACAGAACTCTGAAAGATGGTGAAACAATACCTCATGAAAGTGATCCTTGCAGTACCTGTATATGTAAGGTATAATATATTTTATTACTTTTTCAGTCTTTACCAAACTAAGATATTCTTGGTAAACAGTCAAAATCCCCTTCGTTCATTATTCTCTACCCTAAAATAGACAAGGCGGTCAAAAGCCCCTTCACAATTTTGCGATTGCAGCTATTATCCCCTTCATCAAATCTTACAGGCTGTCAAAAAGCCCTTCCCAATTTGGCAATTGCAGAAATTATCCCCTTCATCAAATCTTTGAGGCAGATGAAAGCCCCTCCACCATTGGCAGACAAGGTCCCTTTGTGTATCATATCGCTAACTCACTTATGAAATATACATAAAGTTCTCTACAAGATCTACATGTGTGAAATTTAAAAGACCTTGGAAAGAAGGCCTTTTAAATCTTTGGCTGAAAAAGAGTAAAAGCAGATACCAGCAATCTATCTTTCTCCCACAATGTTTGCTACCCTATAGAAAACAAATCACACACCTACAACCTCTCTTTAACTGTGATAAGAACATATTCTAATGCTTTGATGATTTGAACATCAACATAAAGTGAAAAATTAGGACCTGATTTCATAAAAAAACTTTAGTCTCTTATTTTGCTCAAGTCCGTTACTACACCCTTCATCTGACAGTTTCTGACTTAAGTTGAGTTCCTTTGAGACACATTTCACTAACACCAACATATTTTAACGTTCTCAAATCCTGAGTTGACATAGGTCTGTTAACAGAGTGCAGTCGCTTTAATCTGAAACATTGCATCAACTCTGGATTTGAGAATGCTATTACAGTCTGTTAATGTAAGTGAAATGCATTTCAAATAAAGAACTCAACTTATTTTGAAACCTGTGTCCGTTAGTGGATTTGAGCAAATGCTATCAGCCTACACTATTGTTGCATACTTTTGCAGCCTCTCAAGAAAAGTCCATATAGATGGATTCTTATGCCCAACTGTTGAAAACTGTTGTTCCAACTTTCTCAAAGATTGTTTGTCCTCACTCCGCCAGTGTTTGTTGCATTTTGTACATTTGAACAGTGATGCGGTGCGTTGAAACTTCACAGCACATGTGGAAGACAGTACTGATCTAAATCGTACCAGAAAACTTGAATGATTGCTTTGTTTGACATTATATACCAAAATTCTAATCAGGGCCTGGTTTCATGAAGAAGCTTTCAAAAGTCTCCTATCCTGCTCAAATCCGCTAACAGACTCGGTTTCAGTTTTGACATAAATTGAGTTGATTTCACTATCATTAAGACTAGGTTAATGTTCTCAAATTCAGAGTTGACACCAATTAATTAAGGATTAAAGATGTGAAAATTGCAGTTAAGGTGGATCAGTTCCTTGCTTTATATAAAAAGTGTTGTCTACTGAGATGAATTGGACAAACTGTAGACGGATCAAGATAAGTATCTATTTGTTGGCAAAATGATCACATGGTTATTTGGTTAATGAATAAGATCAACATCAATAATTTTCAATCAATTTATCATCTCTTGAAAAATTGGAGGGGGGGGGGTGTGTGTGCAAGGCACAGATAGTGATGAAGGGATAATGTCCACCATGGAAAAATCGTAAAGGAGCTTTTGACCACCTTGTCTATTTCAGGGGTAGGGGATAATGACAGGAGGGGCTTTTCTCAGCCATTTTATATTCTTGAGTCTTCTACACTGTAAGCACTTGCAGACGACAAATCAAATGTGGCTCAAGTTCTTAGATTTGTCTTCGATAGGGTAGAAAACATTGTGGGAAAAGGAGGAAATGCTGGTTACCAGCATTTTCTCCTTTTCCCACAATGTTTTCAGAAGGCTTCTCTCTCAGGGTCGTTAAAAGTTGTGATTTTGTGGTAAAGAGTTAAAGTTGGTCAGAATGTTTGTCTTGATGATATCTTGGAAGAGTTTAAAAAATGGGTCATGTAGAGTCAAAAACTAAGTCAATGCTTGTCTATCCTGAATATTAAATACCTTGATTAAGAAGGCTTTTGAAACATTGTGGGAAAAAGAGAAAATGTTTTCCTCAGGATAGCGTTGTAATGTGTTACTACAAAAGTCATGACAAGTTTCATACACCATTTTCTTCAGAGATAGTTTGGTAGAAAAATATACCAATAGTCTTGTAATTTTTCCTGTTTTCACATATTCCTGTATTTCACCTTGATTTACACTGAGTACCTGAACTATTAAAGTATCTTTCAAAACTGTGAATGCCTTAGTGAGCAGTGTTGATCAAGCTTGCTCAGAGCACACAAAAAATGCAGTCTGATGTTTGATCTACCCATCTCGGCTTTGCAGAGACATTCTGGGTATTATCACATAATTATCACATAATCCTGACGACCCTGAGGAAGAAGCTTTTTGAAAAAATTGTGGGAAAAGGAGAAAATGCTGGAAACCCACGATGTTTTCTACCCTGTCAAAGACAAATTCCATCATTTTAGCCACATTCAAATTGTCGTCTGCAAATGCTTTCAATTTGGCTTAATCTAAGATTTTCTTGTTTGGTAAAGAGTAAATGACCCGTAACCCTTCACCAGACAACAGTTTTCTTGAGTCTTTCACATTGAGAGCATTTGTTGGTGAAATAGTAGCATTTGTCCTCAACATTTTACCAAACAACAAAATTTTAGACTATACCAAAATAAAAGCTAAATGCTACTGAAAAATTGAAATTTGTTGAGAAGGATAGAAATCTGTGTGGAAAAAGGAAAAAATGCTGGCACTTTCTCCTTTTCTCAATGTTTTCAAAAGCCTCAATCCACAAGGTCATTAAAGCTCAAGATTTTGTGATAAAGGGCTAGAAAATGGACACAAATTAGCTCAGTTCCATGGTTGCTTTTGTCTGAATGTTTCAGCAAGGCAGATAGTGTAGATCAAACATTGGATCTTGATCTAAATTTTGCCACAAAGGCAACTCTAGTTGTAAAGTTGTTTTTAGCTCACCTGAGCAAGAAGTGCTGAAGGTGAGCTTTTGTGATCGTACTGTGTCCATTGTCCGTCGTGCATCATCCTTTGTCCGTCGTGCGTCATCAACTTTTACCTTATTTACACTCTAGAGGCCACATTTTCAGTCCAATACCCATGATACTTGGTCAGAATGTTTTTGATAATATCTCTGACGAGTTCATGGGTCATGTGGGGTCAAAAACTAGGTCACTAGGTCACATCTTAGAAAAATGCTCTACAGGCCACATTTTCAGTCCAAAACTCTGTACCAAACGACAGAATGTTGGGCCAGACCAAATTGAAAGCATTTGCAAACGAAAAAATCAATGTGACTGAAAAATGGAAATTTGTTTTGGGAAGGGTAGAAAACATTGTAGGAAAAGGAGAAAATGCTGGTTACCAGCATTTTCTCCTTTTCCCACAATGTTTTCAGAAGGCTTCTCTCTCAGGGTCGTTAAAAGTTGTGATTGTGTGGTAAAGAGTTAAAGTTGGTCAGAATGTTTGTCTTGATGATATCTTGGAAGAGTTTAAAAAATGGGTCATGTAGAGTCAAAAACTAAGTCAATGTGTGAAGTCTTAGAAAAACCTTGTTTATGCTCTAGAGGTCACTTTCAGTCAAAAAGTCTTGAAAGTTGGTCAGAATGTTTGTCTTGATGATATCTTGGACGATTTTGAAAATGGGTCATGTGGGTCATGTGGGGTCAAAAACTAGGTCACTAGGATAAATCATAGAAAAACCTTGTGTACGCTCTACAGGTCACATTTTCAGTCCAAAACTCTTGAAAGTTGGTCAGAATGTTTATCCTAATGATATCTTGTATCAGTTTAAAAATAGGTCATGTGGGGTCAAAAACTAGGTCAAATCTTAGAAAAACCTTGTGTACACTCTAGAAGCCACATTTTAGGTCCAAAACTCTTGAAAGTTAGTCAGATTGTTTCTCTTGATAATATCGTGGACAAGTATGGAAATTGGTCATGTGGGGTCAAAAACTAGGACACTAGGTCAAATCTTGTGAAAAACCTTGTGTACCCTCTAGAGGCCACATTTTCAGTCCAGAACTCTTGAAAGTTGGTCAGAATGTTTGTTCTGATAATACCTTGGATGTATTTGAATAAAGGTCATGTCAGGTGAAAAACTAGGTCACTAGGTTAAATCTTGTGAAAAACCTTGTGTACCCTCTAGAGCCACATTTTCAGTCCAAAACTCTAAGGTGGTCAAAATGTTTGTCTTGATAACATCTTGGACAAGTATGGAAATTGGTCATAATGGGTCAAAAACTAGGTCACTAAGTCAAATCTTGTGAAAAACCTTGTGTACCCTCTAGAGGCTACATTTTCAGTCCATAACTCTTAAAAGTTGGTCAGAATCTTTGTTCTGATAATACCTTGGACGAGTTTGAATAAAGGTCATGTCGGGTCAAAAACTAGGTCACTAGGTTAAATCTTAAAAAAAGCTTGTGTACCCTTTAGAGGCCACATTTTCAGTCTAAAACTCTTGAAAGTTGGTCAGAATGTTTATCCTGATGATATCTCAGACAAGTGTGAAAATGGGTCTTGCTGGGTTAAAACTAGGTAACCCAGTCAAATCTTAGAAACACCTTGAGTATACTCTAGAGGCCACATTTTCAATGCAAGTTCTGAAACTTAGTCAAAATGTTTTTCTTGAAGGTTTCTTGGACGAGTTTGAAAATGGGTCACATCAGGTCAAAAACTAGGTAACTAGGTCAAATCTTAGAAAAACCTTATGTACACTCTAGAGGCCACATTTTCAGTGCAGTACTCATGAAACATGGTCAGAATCTTTGTCTTGATAATATCTTGTATGAGTTTGAAAATGGGTCACATGGGGTCAAAATCTAGGTCACTAGGTCTTTAAAATAGATTGTGTAGCTCTAGAGTCAACATTTTCTGTTCAGTACTTATGAAAATTAGTCATAATGTTTTACTTGATGATTAATATGATGATATTGAAAATGGGTCACATTTGCTGAAAAAGTAGGTCACCATGTCAAATCATGTAAAAACCTTGTGCACACTCTGGAGGCCACATTTTCTGTCCAGTACTTATGAAAGGTGGTCACAATCTTTGTTTTGATAATATCTACAGGCTATGTTTGTCTAAAAAGGAGGTCACTGAGGGAAATTATAGAAAAAGCTTGTGTACAATTTAGAGGCCAAACTAACCAGTCTTGGGCAAGATCCTTTGGCAAGGCACTTTTGAGTCTGAGCCTTGTACTTTTGAAACCCTGATAACTGTGTTGATAACCTAAGACTGTTTTCAAGATGATATGGAAAGCTTTCAAATATTCAAAGCAAGGATATATTTCATCCAATTACAAACATTTGATTTTTTTCCAGAGAGGAAAGGTCACATGTGAACGACAACAATGTCCACCAATCACCTGCAGACATCCAGCAAGGGGTCAGTGCTGTCCTGAATGTAAGGACTGTCAAGTTGGGACCAGACTGATTCCAAATGGGGATATCTATCCAGATCCATCCAATGAATGTTTCCTTTGTATGTGCAAGGTAAGTTTATTTTGTCAAATGGTCATTCATATCCTCTTTTAAAGCATATTGATAATATAGGTACTTTCTGAGATCTCAAAAATTTTAAATTACCATAATTGGAAGCACTTGTATACAATAATTTTTTGTAGAAAACATAGTAGCAGTTTCAAAAGCAGAAAAAAAATCCAGTGTTTACTCCATTGTTTTCTTCTAAAGCTGTGCCACAAAGTTTGTTAAAAACATGCATTTGTCTGATCTTGTTACCACTCAATCATCCAAATCCATAAACATTCTTAATTTTCATGTAATTTCTTATTCTTTACTAAACTTTAATTAAATGATCTCAAGAAAGAAGGCTTTTGAAAATTTTGTATGAATTTTGGCTATCAACTTTTTTCCCCTTTTCAAGCAATATTTTTATCCTTCGCAAGAATTGCATCAATTGATCATTGTTATTTGTCATATGCAACAGTTTGTCATCAGGAAAAGAAAAATTCCTTGCCTTCTGAAACAAAAGCAAACCCAGAGTCATGACACATTTACATAATTTCTCTAAGAACATTTTACAGAAGGATGAGTAACTTAGTTTCCACTGAGAAAAAAAAACCATTTAGCAAGTGCCAATATTGAAAGCTTTTGAAGAAATTAGTCTTTGGAAGGGTAGAAAACATTGTTGGAAAAGGAGAAAACGCTGGTCACCAGACTTTTTTCTTTTTTCATTTGCTACATGTATATTACATATTTATAAGTAAATTCAACTAAGACTTTTACAAAATATTGTGAAATATTGTCGTTTTAGGGTAGTATGGAGGGCATTGTCGGGAGGGAGCAATTGTTTGTAATAAGCGCCTGCTTCCCTCGGCAATGTTTTTCAGGGCTGCCAACAGTTTTTCACTATGTTTGGCTGATCCTCCAACAAATTCATTTTTTTTCCCGCTCTTAAAATTTTCCAGATCGTTAACTTGATTTCTTTATCATCCAAATTTTCTTTAAAAAAAAAGAAAATTCCGTCTTGTTTGGCAACCTATAAGCTATTTTCTTATAATTATTTTTTCCTAGCTACAGCATGATGACAATTACATTATATATTTTTCATGTTTCTATGACTATAAAACTACATAAGTTTTTGTCAATAAAATAATTCATTCATTGTGTAATGGTACAATATTTAAGATCCATATTAGAACAGTACAACAATATATAACAGACAAAGAATTTATTTCTTTCCAAAGGATGGAACCATTAATTGTGACAAGAGACCATGTGCAGTCGTCAGATGCACACATCCTACAGAGGACGTCTGTGGTTGTCCTATGTGTGGGAACAGTTGCCAATATACAGAACAGATGTATAGAAATGGGCAAACCTTCATAGACCCATCGGACAGATGCAAAGAATGTATATGCATGGTGTGTTTTCTTCTATACATTTTTTTAAAAAGATTTTGAATAAGTATATGATAGTTGTAAACCAGATGAAAATTTTTTCTCTTGCCTTCATCTTGACCCTGAGAAAAGGAGCCTTTTGTGGGAAAAGGACAAATTGCTTGTAACCAGCAGTTTCTCTGCAATGTTTTCTATCATTTCATAGACAAAATCTGTCATTTGAGCCAAATTTGATTTGTTGTATGAAAATGATTTCCAGTTTGGTAAAGATTTATACTAAGTTCAAATGATAAGATATGTCTCTAAAAATGGATAAAACAACGTGGGAAAAGGATACAATGCCAGTTACCAACATTTTCTCTTTTTCCCAAAATGTTTTCAAAAGGTTTGTTAAAATAAACAGTTATAGGGTAAGGGGTTAAACATTTGCAGACAACAATAAAATGTTGCGCAAAGATTTTTCTCTGAAATAGTTAAAAATTATTAGTTTTAGGGAAAAAATGATTTTTTTCTTTTTCCCATCTTGTCTTTATAATATTTTACCCCTACAATTCATTCGCGGTTTCACCCTTTACCAGACGACAAAATTTTAGCCTTGTCCAAATCCAAAGCATTTGCAGACGACAAATTTCAATGCGGCTCAAATGATGCAATCTTTCTTTGATAGAATGGAAAACATTGTGGAAAATGGAGAAAATGTTGGTAACCAGCATTTTCTCCTTTTCCCACAATGTTTTCAAAAGGCTTCTTTCCCAGGGTCATTGTGCACTGTGCAGTATAGGTTTAAGGCATCCAGTATCAAAGCTGTAACCAGCATTTTCTCTTTTTCCCACAATATTTTCAAAAGGCTTCTTTCCCAGGGTCGTTGTGCACTGTGCAGTATAGGTTTAAGGCATCCAGTATCAAAGCTGTGTTTCTACAATCATGACATCATAGTCCTCAGAGTCCTCTGATGATGATAAGCAATTTCTTTATTTAACCATTTAGTGTTTCCTACCATTAACTTTTACCTTTTAATTTATACCAAATAATATGTAATTTTTTAAGATCTTTAAGAAGAAGGATTATGATGACATTGAGGAAAAAGTAGAAAATACAGGTAACCAATTTTTAGATACTGTATGGGAAAGGATTAACCCTTTACCGAACAGTTCGATGTTTTAACAGTTCAATGATGTTTCAAAACATTGTAGGAATAGGAGAAAAAGGCTGGCATTTGATACAAAAATGGGACAACATTTTACCTTTGATCAGCAAATGTAATGCTGTACTCTTTACCAAATGATAATTTGAAAGCATTTACAGGTGATAAAATAAAAATGCTTGCATCCTGTTAACATTTTTTTGTAATAATGAGGGTTGTTTTGTAAAGAGTTAGAGCCTTTCAATATTTCGATTTTGTATTTAGATAAATTAGAAACCATTCCTTTCCATTGAACCAAGTTACTTTAATAAGTACAGGTCAAAAAAGTTAGTAGGCTTATTTGAGAATTAACCCTTAAAGTACCCTTATGATTGTAGTTGCCTTTACAGCCAGTGAAGATCAAGATCAGACTCCACCAAATATGCAGCCTGATCTCTGATCTATACTGTCTGCTTTTTCTGAAACACTTTAGACAAAAGCAGACATGAAATTGCAATTATCAGGGTCATATTTCTAGGAAAATAGGTGTTTTTTTTTTCAGTGCTGTAATAATTAAATTGAAGTAAATATCAAGTAAAATACCAAGTCATGATGATGGTGTAACTGCTTAATTTACCCCTGCATCCTATAGTGCTAGATTTAAAATTCAGTCCAGCATTCACAAGATACAAGGATAAGGTTGGCTTGTTTTCAATGTTTCCTTTCCTATAATACTTGTTTCTGATTTGTTGATCTTCAGCAAGTCCTATCCCAGCATCCTTTAGTGCTAGTAAACATGAAAACTTTCACTAAAAAATGCTGAGATACAACCAACTTGTCAATGCCATACCTCACCGTTGTTTTTTGAAGACTATAAATATAACTGTCAAACTATTGGCAAAAGCATTTCCTTCAACTGTTTATAGTAGCTTTTCGATGAAGTTTCCCATTTCAGTACGACATTTGATGTTTTGTGCTGTTCAAATATGGATTAGGCTGAGTTTTTCACCTTGCAAAGAGATAATGTCATCAATGTTGGAAAGCCAGAGTCAACTGCAAGCACATGATTGTGCTAGTAAGATAGGTAGACTAGCACAAAAATGTACCTGCAATCCATCTCTGAAATATGCTTAGCAGTCAGTTTACCACAAGCTTTAGCACGAAAAGTGTAGTGCATAAAATAAAGTCTCCCATTGTTCATTTGTTCTCTGGTTGAGTGAACAAAAACCGATTTGCAAGCACTTGATTGTGCTAGTATTTTACTGAAACCAGCCCAACTTAGTGCCCACAACAGTTAATGTTAGGTAATGAGAAACTTTTAACCGCAAAAGCACCTCAGAAGGAGCCTTTTGAAAATCTTACGGGAAAAGGAGAAAACTGGCAACCACAATTTTCTTTTCCCAAAATGTTTTCTGCCCTATCAAAAAAATCATCATGTTTGCAGCATTTAAATTGTCGTCAGTAAATGCTTTGAATTTCGCTCAGTCCAAAAATTTGGACAAGTCTTCTTGCAAGTGCCTGTCCAACACTTTCATGTATGGTCAACATGTTTGTTGATGATTCCTCCCTACAATCCCAGCATCAGAAAGTGCTAATAACAATGAAAAATTAGCCCTTTCAGATACTAAGTTTCCAGAAGAGGAGATATCTTTTATTTAACATTTTACCACACAATCCCAAGTTTAACAACACTGAAGAAGAAGGCTTTAGAAAACTTTGTGAGAAAAGGAGAAAATGCTGGTAACCAGTATTCTCTCCTTTTCCCACAATGTTTCTATCTCATCTAAGACAGAAATCATCATTTTAGAAATATTTAATTTGTCGTCTGCAAATGCTTTCAATCTGGTCAAGTCCAAAATTTTGTCATTTGGTAAACAAGTTAAAGCACATCACATATGGTCAGTATAGATTTGGTGCAGGGACCCTTTCTCCCTGCATCAGAGCTATTCCGACTTACGTAATGCCATCCCTGTTACCACAGTGCTTTATCTGCATATCCTGTCAATGTCCATACAGTTGAATGTAATAATCCAGTAATTAGAGTATGCTTCATCAATAAGGTAGAAAGTAGAATCCTTAGCTGCAAGCACATGATTGTGCTAGTGTTAAAATGCAAACCAGCACCAATCAGGTACATGCAGCCAAATAACCCACTACCAACCAGTCCTGAATTTACAAGCAGCATATGAAAACACTACGAGAAAGGAGAACACATTGAATTTCCAGCATAGTTGCCTTTCTCTGCAATACTCTTTACCTATATGGCTCTTTCATACAACCTGTGCTAGTTATCCTTAGTTAAACTTGAGTCCTCTGGCCTTAATTAGAATTATAACTGTCCATTGTCCAGTGACAGAGTGGGTCATACTGGTTTGTAGGGGAAAAATGTGGGTTTATATAGTACCACAAGACTTTTGACATGTGACTATATTTAAGTTGCAACTCATTTTGACATATTACAAAAAACAAAGGATGAAGGTTTGAATGAATAACATTGCTTCTGTTAATTGTCAACTTCCTTTTAATTAAATCACAAACTGACCAGAAATTGGTGATGTATGGGTGAAATGTTCTCAAGGTTTAACACTTTACTGGAGTAATGAGTGCCCTTCCTGCCTGGTGGGATATTGGTGTTAATTAACAGTTTGACATTATACAGGATACAAACAGATTGACACATTGTTACAATCATCAAACTTTTTATTCTTATTCAGTCCTCTTTGTAATTGAATTTAAAAAAATAACAAGTAGAAATGATTAAAACTTTAGATTTTTTTTTTTTGGGGGGGGGGGGTGGGGGCAGAAAAAAAAAATCATAAAACTTTTTTCATGGTTTTGAGAACTGAATACTATTTATATGGAAATAAAAGAAATATACATGATGAATAGATCTATCACAACATTAAATTATTTTCTATATTTTTTTTTTATCGTAACACTTAGTTTCAATAATTAATCCAGAATTGTTTTTTTTTTAAAAAAAAAAAACAATATATCCAGGTCCTATTTAGATGTATTTTTTTTTCTCTTTTCTTTTATTAAAATTTCACATTATTTTACAGTGCTGGACAGGATCTGGTAGTGATTTATGCATTCTGATCTCATCTGCACAAAAGAAAAACACACTCAATATTCTTGACTTATTATCTGTAACATAGTTGTATGAAATTTTATGTTTATATAGAAGTTTTTTTAATAACAAGGAAGCAATGCATTGTTAACCCTTATCCTGTCAATCCTAAATTTTTTATGACCCGGAGAAAGAAAGCTTTGGAAAACTTGTGGGAAAAGGAAAAAATGTTGGTGATCAGTATTTTCTCCTTTTCTCATAATGTTGTCTACCTGTCCCTAAGGACTTACTTTATTGTCCTCTGCAAATACTTTTCATTTAGACACAGGAAAAATTTTATCTTTTGGTAAAGTGGTAATGGGATAAATGTATAAAGTATGTCCTTAACTCGTTATCAAACTATCCAGGCTTTAACAGTCTCTGGGAGAAAGGCTTCTAAAAAAATATCATTGGCAAAGGAGGAAATGCTGGTAACCAGCATTTTTACCTTTCTTCACAAAGCTTTCTGTCTTTGAAAGAAAAGTTCCATCAATTATCTCTTTACCACACAATTCCGACTTTTACCGACCTTGAAAAAGAAGCCTTTTGAAAACATTGTAGGAAAAGGAGAAAATGCTGGTAACCAGCATTTTCTCCTTTTCCCACAATGTTTTCTACCCTTCCCAAAACAAATTTCAATTTTTCAGTCACATTTATTTTGTTGTCTGCAAATGCTTTCAATTTGGACCAGTCTAAGATTTTGTCGTTGGGTAAAGAGATAAATCACTTCAAATTTGTCGTCTGCAAAGGCTTTAAATTTGGACAAGTCTAAAATTTTTTGTAGATTGGTAGAGTTGACAGAAATGAATGATTTTGTTTCTAGAATAATATGATGAACTTTTTCCTTTTTTTTTTTAACTATCTTCACCAACTGACAAAATTTAAGACTTGTTCAAACTGGAGCATTTGCGGAGGACAATTTATGTGTGGCTCTAATGATGGAATTTGTCCATGACAAAAACATTGTGGGAAAAGGAGAAAATGCTGGTTTCCCAGCTTTTTTCCTCTTCTCACAATATTATTTCATACCTTCTAACTCAGGGCTTCAGTTAGAAATTGCGATTATATGTTCAAGGGTCAAGGAAATGATCTTGGAAAAAAGAAAATGAGCTCCGCTTTCTCAGAAGGAGACTTAATGCATCTGCAAAAGGTATCAACACTGGTCAGCCAGCACACCCACACATGCTGACCTGGATCAATTCTCTTTGCTAATAGTCAATTTTCTGAATGTCCAAGGACCAGTTTATCTTATGATTCAGCTGGATAGACAATTTTATCGATCCAAACATGATGACACGCTTAGTAAAATACTTCACAGAGATTAAGTACCAGAGAACAATCAACCCTTTACCACAAAATCCTAACTTTAAACTGTCCAGAGGAAGAAGGCTTTTGAAACCATTGCAGGAAAAGGAGATAATGCTGGTAACCAGCATTATCTCTTTTTCCAACAATGTTTTATACCCTTGTAAAGGCATATTTTATGTTTTGAGTAACATTTAATTTGTCATCAGCAAATAATTGGGCCCAGGCGAAAATTTTGACCTGTGGTAAAGAGTTAACTCTTTACCACGCAATCTCAAGTATTAATGACCCTAACAGAAATGGCTTTTGACAACAATGTGGGTTAAGGAGAAAATGCTGGTTACCAGCATTTTCTCCCACTCCCACAATGTTTTCTATCCTAACAGACAGAACTCATGAATTTATCTACATTTAAACTCTTGTATGCAAATGCTTTCAATTTGACCAAATGAAAAATTTGTCACGTGGTAAAGGGTTAAACATGGCGTAAATAATGATATGATGTATGTTTCAGGGTGGCTATGTTCAGTGTAACAAGAAAGTCTGCTCCGACACCTGTACACATGCAGCAGATACTGATGGCTGTTGTCCTATCTGTAAGAGCTGTTTGTATGAAGGACAGATTCAAGTTGATCAGGCAATATTTACAGCAATATCAAACCCTTGTCAGGAATGTCAGTGCCAGGTAAAAGTTCCATATTGGGAGAAAAATGTTACTTGCAAATGACAAAACTAAATAACTGAGGATATTATGGCTTCCATTTATCAAGCTTTACTCTTTCCCTAACCACAATATTTTAGATGGGTCCAATTTCAACGCAGTTGCAGAGGACAAAATTTATATGGCACAAATGATAGGATTTGAATCAGATAGTCTAGAAAAAATTGTGGGAAAAGGAGAAAATGCTGGGTACCAGCATTTTCTCCTTTTCCCTCAGTGTTTTCAAAAGGCCTACATCTTGGGGTCGAAAAAACTCAAAATTGTGTGGTAAAGAGTTAAACAATTACAAAACAGTCCTGAGTTAAAGTTATAATGACCCTGGGCAAGAATGCTTATGTAAACATTGTGAGAAAAGGAGAAAATGTTTTTTACCAGCATTTTCTTCATTCCCTCACATTGTTATTGAGCCTGTCAAAGACAAAAAATACAATGTGAGCCATTTTTTTATTATTTTTTTCTGCAAAGTGCTTCTTTTAAGGATGAGTTGAAATTCTATTTCTGGTAAAGTATTTTTCTGTTGATCCTTTACCACACAATCTAGAGTTTCAACAACCGACAGAAAGAAGGCTTTTAAAAACATTGCGGGAAAAGGAGAAAATGCTGAGAACTATGGGTCAAAAAGCTTTAGAAAACATTTAAGGCAAATGAGAAAATGATGGCTACTAGTATTTTTTTCCATTTGAAACAATGTTTTCTACCCTTGAGGGATATCTTCTTAATGGTTCTGCTATATTTGAGTTGTTGTCTGCAAATGTTTTCAATATAGACAAGTCTATTGTTTGTCACGTGGTATAGAGTTAATCAAAGTTCTAAATTTCAATTTACATCTAACCACATGACAGAATTTTTAGACTTGTCCAAATTGAATTAGTTTTAGAGACCAATGTATTAAATGTTGCTCAAATCAAGAAATATTGACTTTTTGGCTTTAATGTTTTGACAAAGCCGACAGTGTAGATTAAAGATCAGGCTGTACATCTTATGTAGTCTGATCATAATCTGCACTGGCATCAAAAGCAAAAAAATGATCTAAGTGCAAGGCTCTTTAGCCCTTTTCCACACAATTCCAAGTTTAAACAACCCCAAAAAAAGAAGCCTTTTGAAAATATTACGGAAAAAGAGGAAATGCTGGTAACCAGCATTTTCTCCTATTCCCACAATGTTTTCTATCTATTTATTAACAAATAGTATCATTTGAGCTGCATTTAAATTGTTGTTTGCAAATGGACAAGTCTGTATATTAGTTGTGTAGTACAGAGTTCTGGTTTTCTTTCTCGTTAGACTGGAAATGTAACTTGCACAAGGAGACTGTGTCCCAAAGTTGACTGTGATAATCCAGTAGCAGAACCTGGGGAATGCTGTGCAGTATGTCCTGGTAATGTACCTTGTTATTTTCACCCTTTACCTCACCCTCCCAAACTTAAATCTCCTTCAGGGAGTAGGCTTCTGAATCATGAGGGAAAAAGGGGGAATAATGAATAACCAGTACTTTCTCCTTTTCCAGTGCTGTTTTCTACTTTTTTTCCAAAGACATTGTTTTCACTTAAGCCAGATCTAGTTTGCAAGTAGCTTGAATTTAGCAAAGTAAGTATGTTTGGTAAACAAGTTAACCTTTTACCAGATAATACCTTTTAAGACTAGTCCAGATTGAAGGCATTTGCAGAAAACTAATATTAATAAAATATGGTTCAACTGATTTGAGTTAAGTGTCTTGAGAACAGAGAACAATATTGGTAAAAGAAAAATCTTTGCTATATTTGTAGAAAATTTGTTTGCAATGACATTATAATATTCTTGATTTTCTGAAAACCTTTTAACCACTGTGGAATTGCTAACTGTTCACTAGAAAACAAATTTTTGGACTTGTCCAGATTTGCAAATGACAAATTGGGTTGTTCTCAAATGAAGGATTTTCCTTTTTTTTCCACTGAATGCCTACTCCAATAAAACAACATAGGGTGTGAATTAGGGACTAGGGGAGTCTATTTGGGGAAAAGTTGTGATGATAAACTACAGTTAAATAGCGCCTATTTAAAAATAAGGACAAAAAAAAATAGACTAGATTTATATTCCATTTAACTTAATTCATAATATTTCAGGTTTATTAAAACTCAGGATTGTGTGGTAAAGGGTTTAAGATGTTTCAAAAATTTCACACTGGATGAAGGGTCTTTTAATTATATACCATATGTGATGTACAGTTGATTAATCACTGTTATATAACCCTTTGCTTTACATCAAAGTTGTTAGCTTTAGCAAAGTATTTGCAAATGACGAATTAGAGGTGGTTCTTATAATTTTTTGTCTTTGACAGGTTTAAAAAATACATTGCGGAGAACTTGCTGGTTCCCAGTATTTTCTTATTTTAAGACATTGTTTCGAAAGGCCCTTGTCTTAGGTTGTTAAGGCATTTGGATTATCACGCAAAGGGTTGATTGACATAACAAAACCTTTCCAAATAGTTTGTTATCTGTTTGACCCATTACCACACTAACCCAAGCAAAACGACCCTGGAAAATTAGATTTTTGAAAACATTGTGGGAAAAGAAAAAACTGTTGTAACCAGCATTTTCGTCTTGTCCCATAATGTTTTCTAATCTTTCTTGGGGTCATTAAAAGTTAACCAAATTATAAGCCCTTGAGGATAACAAATTAAGTATGGCTGAAATTACGGGGTTTATTTTTCAAAGGGTAGAAACCATTGTGGGATAAGGCGAAAATGTTTCTAGTATTTTATCCTTTTCCCACAATGTTTCCAAAAGCCATCTAGCCACTTAGCTCAGGCTTTTTATCTTCAATGTAAATGCACCTGATGTTGTCTTAACCCTTTACTACACAGTCCTGACTTTTAATGACCCTAAGAAAGAAGCCTTGTGAAAGCATTGTAGGAAAAGGAGAAAATGCTGGTAACCAGCATTTTCTCCTTTTTCCACAATGTTTTCTTCCCTTCCAAAAACAAATTTCAATTTTTCAGTCAGATTCATTTTGTCATCTGCAACTCCTTTCAATTTGGACAAGTCTAAAATTTTGTCGTTTGGTATAGAGTTAAGTAAAGTCTTGACATGATTATTGTCAGTGTGCCAGTACCGGGGTGGCTATTACAGAGATAAGCAAGTCTTTACATCACCAGATGATAAGTGTGTGACATGTACATGCAGGGTGAGTGAGCAATTCATTTAGTTTTTACATGTACAACAAAATTTTTGACTGGACCAAATTGAAAGCATTTGTAGACAACTAATTAACCCTTTCCCAAACGACAAATTTTAGACTCTTCTAAACTGAGAGCATCCACAGACGACAAATTCAGAATGGGTACAAATGAGCTTTAGGTCTCTGATAGGGTAGAAAACATTGTGGGAAAAGGAGACAATGCTGGTTTCCAGCATTTTCTCCTTTTCCCACAATGTTTTCAAAAGCCTTCTTTCCCAGGGTTGTGAAAATCAGGGATTGTTTGGTAAAGGGTTAAATGTAGTTTAAATAATAGTTTTTGTCTTTGATAGGGTAGAAAACATTGTGGGAAATGGAGAAAATGCTGGTGACCAGTATTTTCTCCCCTTCCAAGGATGTTAGAATGCCTTCTTTGTCAGCATTGTGAAAACTTGTGATTGTGTTGCACAGGGTTAAAGACTTTGATTAGGGATTTTTTTGAAAACATTGTCGGACAAGAAGAAAATGTTGGTAACCTTTTTTTAACAAAAGAAACCTTCTTTTGAGCTTTAATGAAATTGTTGTCTACATGCTTACATCCTACTCCAACAGCTTTTTCTTTAGTGACAAAACCACATTTGGAGAGCATCACCCATCTTTGATGGTTCTTGTATTTACTGTTTCTTTTACAGTTAGGTTGATTGGTCCTTGAGGGCTTCTAGTATTCATTGATAGCTCAGTGGTTTTGAAGAAAATGTTGAAGTTTTGTCATACTGTAGCTGTCATTATCTATGTTGTCCTCTTCTGCATCATCTTGCAAAAATTTGCACCTTTTTCATCTTTAAAAATTCAATAAAAAATAATCCATTGCTGAGCTTGGCATCTGCAAGTGATATTCTTTTTTTTTGTCTTCTTTATTCTGTTATTGTTTTGTGGTCCTGTGTGGGTCAGGGGTAAAGTGTAGGACTGATGACCTTGAGACTGTTGGTTGAGCCTCACTGGATGCACTTTGTTTTTCAAGGGAGTTTCCTTGGGCAAGACACTTCAGAGCCCTAGCCTAGTACTGCTTGAACCCAAAATCTGCGTGAATATGTGAGCTGTGTAGAAACTGGAAGCATTTGCAAACAACAAATTAGATGTTAAAGCCTTTTATTTTGGTATGGTTTTGCATACGTATGGTTTAATCCACATAGCGTAAATCTGAAAACTTTTCATGTTCTTTTTAAAAGCATGGTCATTGACGAATTTACTCAAAATTTAGATAGTTCTATAAATAATGGATCATTTACAATCTACAGATTTATTCGTACCCCAACAGACATTGAACATTATTTAAAAGTATTACCCAGGAAATGGAGAACACATTTAGCAAAGTTCAGAATTTCATCACACCAATTAAGAATTGAGACAGGAAGATAATGTAACAACAGAGTGGAACGAAGTTTACGAATCTGCACTTGTTGTGACAAAAACGAAATTGAAGATGAATATCATTTCTTATTAGTCTGTCCAGCGTATGTAGATTTAAGAATGGTTCACATCAAAAAGTATTTTTATAAACGCCCAAATATGTTTAAGTTTGTGAAATTATTAAATTCAAAAAACAGAAATAGTCTTTTAAATTTAGCCAAGTTTATTAAGCAAAGTTTTTCTCGAAGATCGGAAATTATTAACAACATTGAATAATGTTTAGGTAGTCACGTGTGAGTCAACTTTTTCATTGTTCAACTATGTGCTTCTCTTCCTATAGTGTCATTTATTATTGTTATTTTCTTCATAAATGAAGATCTATTTGCTTTCATTGTCAAAGTTGTCATTATGATCTGTCTTTCTACCATTATCATTGCCATTGCATTATCTTTAACATCATTGATTTTTGTTCGACTATTCTATTGCTAGTTACAGTACTATTATTATTATTTTTTAATGTTTGACGAGAAACTGTAGAGTTTAAGTCAATACAGTATTGTCTTGTCTTGTCTTGTTATCCAAATTGGCAAAATTATCTTTGAAGGGTTGAAAATCTGACTGTAGGTAAAAAGCACACCAGGTGAAAAGCCCACTAGATAAAAAACCCCCCTGGACAAAAGCCCACCAGTGAAAAGCCCACCACACTTAAATGTGAAGTGGACAAAAGCCAACCAGCACTACAAAATGAATATATCTTATGTTTAAATGAACTAGTAAACTTATAATCTGTTTTGTTCATGCAATATTGTTGGTATGCATGTAATGATTTTGAAATATTGACTTTATAAAACATTTTTGAGAGTGATTAAAAATTTACTAATTTCACTGTTAATGGTATTATAAAACTAATGTATTTAATATCAAAAGGGTCTGTTACTTGTTTTAATCTATACGAATATGTGTTTTTTTTTTTAAATATTACTCTTTGTTTTGTATGCAATTTGCAAATTTTATTGATCATGATGAAAATTGAAATACAATACATTTAAAACAAAAAAAGGAAGATCTTAAGACTGAAGAATGCGCCAATAGAAGTCAATGATTGTTCAGTCTGTAAGCGTAGCTATTTTCTGTCTTTTATGTTGTATACCATGAAAGATTTCTCAATAGGAATAGTTACTAATTGTTTGCATATTATATGTGCTACTTTCAGTAACTACCCCTTTTTCTCCAATGATTTCTAAAACAAGTTTCCTCTGCTTAACACCCTGAAAAATAAGCTTTGGAAACATTGTGATAAAAGGAGAAAATGCTGATTACAAGAAATACCTCCTTTCCTCCAATGATTTCTAATACAAGTTTTTTCTGCTTTACTTTTTTTTTTGGACCCTGACAAATAAGGTTTGGAGTCAATGTGGTAAAAGATGAAATGCCACTTACCAGCAATACCAACTTATCCCATTATCTTTTGTAATGAAAATCCTGTAGTTTGATTTTTTTTTTTCTAAGAAATGTTTTAATATATACCATCATTTCATATAGGAGTGGGCTTTTCACCTCGTGGGCTTTTTACCTAGTTGGCTTTTGTTCGGTGGGCTTTTGTCCATGCCCCGAAAATCTTTGTGCGGAAAGGAGAAAATGGGGGGTTACCAGCATGTTCTCCTTTTCCTAGAATGTTTTTTGAAAGCCCCTTTTTCTCAGGGTCTTTAAAATTTGGGACTTTGTGGTAAAGGATTAAAAGGCAAAAAAGGCTTTTAAAAGCATTTTGGAAAAAGGAGACAATACTGATATTCAGCACTAATGTTTTATACCCTTATAAAGATGAATCCTCTCATTTGAATAGTAGTTCATCTGTTCTGCCAAACAGGCTGGCCGTGTAAGTTGTGAGAGGCAGCAGTGTATGGGCTGGTGTTCACACCCACGACCTGGGACTTGCTGTCCAGTGTGTGATCTATGTTTCTTTGAAGGGAGTCTACATGATAATAATTCTACATTCTCTCCTGACCCTTGCACTGTCTGTAAATGTAAGGTAAGGCTTGCTAAATTTGTTCAGCCGGAGCCAATACTAGTGGTCCAATGTTTGATCAACCCTTAAAAATAAAGATTTTGAAAACATTGTGGGAAAAGGCGAAAATGCTGGTCTCTCCTGACACTGTCTGTAAATGTAAAGTAACGGTAAGGCTCACGGAATTTATACAGCCTTATCAAAATAACCCACTGTTTTAACTCTTTACCATATGACAAAATTTCAGACTTGTCCAAATAGAAAGCATTTGCAGACGACAAAACAGGACAAAGGTACAAGACAAAACCCATCCTAAGTTACACCTGGTTGTTCATGATATGGTCAGTGTATAGCACCATCACATGAGACCTCAGTTTAACCTTTCATTAGAAAGACATTTTAGAAATTTTAGGTGGTCAGCTGTTGGGATCGAAATCACACCCTCAAGTTGCTCAAGATTTGGCATGTATAAGTCTTATTTATGCTCTACCACCTGAGCTTTTGGGGCTGATCTAAAAAAAATTGTCGCATTATATAATATCTAACATTTAAATTACAGAATGGTTCTGTGACATGCTCACAAAAAGCTTGTCCCACTTTGTCTTGTGTAGAGAAGGAAACCAGACCAGGTCAATGTTGTCCTGTTTGTAAAGGTAAGAAAGGTGGCATGTGCAAAAACTGTTAACCGCACACTAAAATAGTAGACTTGTCCAAATTCAAAGCATTTGCAGACAACAATTTAAATGTGGTTCAACTAACAGAATTTCTCTTTGATAAGGTAGAAAACATTGAGGGAAAAGGAGAAAATGCTGGCTACCAGCATTTTATTTTTTTCCCATAATACTTACAAAAGGCTTCTTCAGGGTTGTTAAAACTCAGGATTATGTGGTAAAGGGTTAAACCTTTTCCAAACAACAAATTCTAGTCTCTTTCATCTGACAAAATTCAAGTTTTATTCAAATGAGTTGCAGGATCTCTGGATGGCTTGAAAACTTGTAAATCGTAGCAAGCATTTGCTCACTCTGTCCATGTTTACCATAATGTTCAACATGAGGCAGGTAATTTCCTTTCATACAAAGAAAGAGTTGTCTCCCTTGCAGTGCCAAATGTACAAAGTTAACATCTTTTAACTCTTTAGCAAGTGAAAAAAATTTGGACTGAATCAAATTGAAAGCATTTGCAGATGGCCAAAATCAGTGTAGCTGAAATTATGGTTATTGTCTTTGATAGAATAGAAAACTTTCTGGAAAAAGGGGAAAATGCTGGTGACTAGCATTTTCTCCTTTCCCAAGATGTTTTCAAAAGCCTGCTTCAGGGTCTTTACAACTAGGCATTTTGCATAAAGGGTTAATGGCTGAAAATAATGATCCATTGAACTTCAGATAGATTGTAATCTCCTTAGCTTGACCAAAAAAGTGGATGTTACCGATCCAAGATGGGACAGCATGATCTGTAGAGTCTGATTTTGATCTATGCCATATTTCAAAGCCTCTGCTTTCACCTATGATGCTAAAAGGGTAAAGAAAAATACATGTATTGAAAATATTATGGTACTTTTTTTATCTATAGGTTGTGTTTTTGATGGGTTACTGTACGAAACAGGAGCAGAATGGTTACGACGTGATGAACCCTGTCAGTCATGTACATGTACTGCTGGAACTGTTACTTGTTCCTCCATACAGTGTGTTACGCCCTGCTTGAATCCAGTAACAGTGCCTGGCCAGTGCTGCCCTGTTTGCCCAAGTAACATAGTTTTCATTCAATAGTTCTGTGATTTCATGACCTTGAAGAGGAGGCTTAACCCTGTACCACACAGTTCTGAGATTTATCGAACCTGGGGATTAGAAACCTTTTGAAAACATTGTTGGAAAAGGAGAAAATGCTGGTAACCAACATTTTCTCCTTTTTCCACAATGTTTTCTGCCCTTTTAGAGTCGGATTTCATCCATTGAGAACCAGTGAATTTGTTTTCTGCAGTGGCTTTGAAACTGGACAAGTGTAAAAATTTGTCATTTGGTAAAGAGTTAAGAAATCATCTTGGTAAAATGAGAAAATGCAAACAAACACGGTGCTTTCTTCTACCTTTTTGGATACAAAAACTAATCATCTTAAGCTTTTAATTTTTCATTTTCAAATACTCCTTAATTGGATTAGATATTTTTTTACATCATTTGTAGTCTGACCTTTTGTTTAAACTACAAAATAAATTCTAATATTTTGTTTGAGGAAGCTTTGAAACTAAGACTGCAGGTTTTTAGCCTACCTATGTGGGATACCCTTTTTGCTCATCTACTGTTCAAAAAGCTGATTAGATGACTGCAGCTAAAGCATAAATCAGAATAATATTTTGTTGATGCACAAAATTCACTATGAACTCTCTACCAAAGAACAAGATTTTATGCTGGTCCAAATTCAAAGCATTCGCAGACAACATATAAAATGATACTTGAATGATTGGATTCGTATCACAAAGGGTTGTGGGCACATTGTGAGCAAAGGGGAACTGGTTACTCGCATTTTCTCTTTTTCCCCGAATAGTTTCAAATGCCTCTTACTTCAGGGTCATTAAAAAGTCGGGATTGTATGGTAAAGAGTTAAACAAATGAAAGTTTAAATGTTTGTAATGTACATCTATGAAAATCATAGGGGGAAAAGGGGGCCACTGATTATAGAAAGCAAAATAAATGCTTCTTTTAAAGTATGTTTTGATATTAATAGAAATACTTTTTTTTTTAGCTCTGCTATTTTGGAAGAAAACGACAACTTATTGTCATAGCCTTGGTGATGTTCTTGTTGTCACTCTGTTGTTTTGCAAAAACTTTGACATTTTGTAATATCTCTCTTATTACTGAAGATATTTACTTCAAACTTGGATAAGTTGTTAACTATCAAAAGGGGAACCGATACAACAGAGGCAAGTAACCATCAAAATATTTTTGACACAGTTATGCCCCCTTTTTGACTTAGGATTTTCAATGAATGTCAAGGAATTGCAGCCAAGCATTTGCACCAGCATGCGGTGCTCTTATTTCTTCAAAATAGTTTTGTGTCAGTTTTACAGGATTTTTGAAAAAAAAAAAAAGGTGATGATAAGTTGTTACTCTTTCTTCAGCTTGCAGATATAATGATGTTGAGTACAGAGATGGAGAGAGCTTTGCTTTAAATGGGGACCCATGTGACATCTGTACATGTCAGGTATATCATTTTTTAAGAAATTTGCTCTTTACCACACAAAAAAATCCCTGGTTTTAACAACCTTTGGTTTTTCAAAGAAGCCTTTTGAAAACACTGTGGGAAAAGGATAAAATGCTGGTAACCAGCATTTTCTCCTTTTCCCACAATGTTTTCTACTATGTCATGGACAAATTCTGGCATTTGAGCCACCTTTGTCATAAGTAATTGCTTTTGATATGGACCAGTCTAAAATTTTGTGGTTTGGTAAAGAGGGAATTTATTGATATGGAATCATATTCACAAACTATTCTGCAGGATCATTCTGTTGTAATTCTAAATGTTAAGACTGGCTATTTCATTGGATGAGATGTTTTGTGTGGGCCAATCAGATGGCTAGCTTTGTAATGTAGAATAAGAATAAAATTTAGAATAGTTTGTGAGTAGGAACCCAGACAGAAAAATCTAGAAGTGAGCCACGCAGTGGCAAAAGGGGATTTAATGCATCAATGTGGTGCGTGGTAGCAAGCAAGTCATCACATAATTAGGGATTTGTAAAATCTATTTTGTCTAACAACTGACTGAATCTGGATGTAGAATGGTCCTTGGACATGCAAAAATGGACAAATGGCAAAAAGTTTCGATTCATGTCAGCTTGCAGGCTGACAAGGGTCGATAGTTTTTGCAGATGCATTAACTCTTTACCACACAGTGACAAGTTTTAACAAGCCTGAGGAAGAAATGTGTTGAAAACATTATGGGAAAAGGCTAAAATGCTGGTGACCAGCATTTCTCCATTTTCCATAATGTTTTCTAACCTATCAAGGACAAATTTCATGGTTTTGGCCACCTTTAATGAGTGTGCTTAACTCTGTAACACCCAATCTTTTCTATCCTATCAAAGACATACTTTGTCAATTTAGCCATTTCAATTTTAGCCATCTTTAATTTGTCGTCTACAAATCCTTTCAATTTGGGACATTATAAAATTATGTCATCTGGTGAAGGATTAACAGAAGTATTGCTTAACCCTTTACCACTCAATGATGACTTTAACGACCTGAGGAAGAAGCCTTTTGAAAACATAGTGAGAAAAGGAGAAAATGCTGGTAACCAGCATTTTCTCCTTTTCCCACAAAGTTTTCTACCCTATCAAAGAAAAATTGCGTCATTTGAGCCACAATGAAATTGCCGTTTGCAAATGCTTTCAATTTGGATAGGTCTAAAATAAGTGTGGTAAAGGGTTAAACATTTATTTTCCGTTTCTTGTAACACTTTACCAAAGACTCCTGTGCTTTAATGACCCTCAGGAAGAAAGCTTTTGAAAATGTAGTGGGAAAAAGAGAAATTGCTTACAGTAGAGCAAGCTGTCAAAAAATTTCATCTCATTTATACCCATTTTTGATTTGTCATCAGTGTCTTCTTTCAATTTGGAGGAGTCAAAATTTTGCCATTTGGGAAAGGGTAATCAGAAGAATCAATGTTTGTTACATACGAATTATTTGAAAAGATAGTAAATACTAGTTAGTTTACTGGTACTTTTAAAGAAGACAGAAATGTTAAATTCTTTCCAATTTCAGGATGGACAATTAAAGTGCTACCATGATTCCTGTCCTCATTTGAGAGACTGTCCTTTGGACCAACAAACTGATCCAGAACCTAACACCTGCTGCCCAGGGTGCAAAGGTAAGAATCAACAATAGTTTTGAGAACCCTTTTCCAAGCAGCTAAATTTTAGACTTGTCAAAATAAAAAGCATTTGCAGACGACGTTTTAGATGTGGCTCAAACTGATGGATTTGTCTTTGATAGGGCAGAAAACATTGTGTTTTCAAAAGACTTCTTCCTCAGAGTTGTTAAAAGTCTGAATTGTGTGGTAAAGGGATTTGCTATTGAAAGGGTATAAAATGTTATCAGGAAAGGAGAAAGTTTTATCTAACAGCACTGTGTCCATTTTTCACTGTGTTTTTAAAGCCTTCTTTTTTAGATTCCTAAAAAAGGGGATTATTAGCTCAGCTGGGTATTGTTGTAGCCTTTTCGTCATCATCTGCGTCTGTGTCTGTATCTGCATCGTCTTTGTCATGCAAAAAATTTGTGAAATTTTGTAATATCTCTTTTATCACAAGAGATATTTACTTCAAACTTGGACTAGCTGGTAACTATCAAAAGGGGAACCTCTACAACAAGGGCAGGTAACCATCAAAATATTTTTGACACAGTTATGCCCCTTTTCGCCTTAGAATTTTCACTGAAAATCAAGCAACTGCAGCCAAGCATTGATATCTGCATACAGTGTTCTTGTTTGATACAGGGTTAAAACTACAGAAAACCGAACATCATAGATAGTAAGTGAAAGAAATGGACATTTTCAGTTTTTAGGACAGACCCAAATGTTGAGTGTTGATTGTCATCAGACTATCAAGTATAAAATATCAATCAATCAGTAGAATTCAGATCAGACTGCACATTCTGTTGAGTTTGATCTTAATCTGTACTATCAGTAAAGTCATATAATATATTGTACACAGCCTCCTATGAGATGGTTCCATGTGAGTTAGTGGATTTAAAAAGTCTAGCAAAATGTATTAAGCCTTTACCAAACATCAAAATTTGGACTAGACCAAATTGAAAGTACTTGCAGTTGTCAAAATGAAAGTGGCTAGAATGATGATTTCTTTCTGTCATAAGGTAGAAAACATTGTAAGAAAAAGAGAAAATGTGGAGTACCAGCATGTTCTTCTTTTCCTACTATGTTTTCAAAAGCCTTCTGCTTCAGGGTGGTTAAAACTCGGGATAGTGTGGTAAAGGGTTAAGCCTTTTACCTTAGGTTCCCTTGTTTTTACCACCTCAAAGAAAGGTACCTTTGAAAATATTATACAAATAGATGAAAATGATGGTAGCCAGCACACTTTTCCCACAATGTTTTCTTACCCTGTAAAACCAAAACTGCATGATCAAATAATAAAATTTCACTCTTGTCTGAAATTGAAAGCACCTGCGGACAAGAACTTAAATGGGTATCAAATGACAGGCTTTGTATCAGAACGGGTAGAAAACATTGTGGGAAAAGGAGAAAATAGTGTTTAGCTGCTATTTCTCGTTTCCCTCACAATGTTTGGAAAAGACTATCTTCTTAAGGGTTATTAAATACAGATTATTTGGTAATTACTTAATGATGGGATTTGTCTTTGACAGGGGTAAAGACACTGTTGGAAAAGGAGAAAATGCTGGTTAGCAGCATTTTTGCCTTTTTCAACAAAGTTTACTAAAGCTGTCTTCCTTATGGTTTAACTCTTTACCAACGACAAAATTTTAGACAGGTCCAAATTGAAAGCACTTGCAGATGACAAAATAAACTTAACTCAAAAATTGAAATTTGTTTCCAGCAGGGTAGAAAACATTGTGGGAAAAGGAGAAAATGCTGGTTACCAGCATTTTCTCCTTTTCCCACAATGTTTTCAAAAGGCCTCTATCACAGGGTTGTAAAAACCAGGGATTGTTTGGTAAAGGGTTAACTAACATGCTTGTAACGTAAGCTCTTAAGATGATGATTATGTCAGTGAAAATGATCAGGATTTTTTTGTTTATTACTTGCAGCCCTTTCCAGTTGTACAAGGGAAAGATTTGGAGAAGTGCGCTACAAAGAAGATGACCCTTGTATTTATTGCGTTTGTGATGTACGAAAAAAAGATGTTTTTTTATTCTTTAATTCTTTACCACACAATTCTGAGTTTCAATAACCCTGAAAGAGAAGGCTTTGGAAAACATTGTGGAGAAAAGGAGAAAGTGCTGGTAACTAGCATTTTCTCCTTTTCCCCCAGTGGTCTCAAAAAGCTTCTTTCTAAGGGTCGTGAAAAGTCGGGATTGTTTGACAAAGGGTTAACAAACTTACTATTCATGAAGACTAATGTAACCCTTTACCACATAATCCTGAGATTTAACAATCCTGACAGAAGACTTGTGCAAAAATTGTGGGAAAGGTTAACATACAAGGCTCATGAAAAAAATCTGGTAAAAGGAGAAAATGCTGGTATCCAGCATTTTCTTCTTGTCCCATAATGTTTTCTACCCTTCAGAGACAGATCCAATCATTTTAACCACAATTGAATTCGTTGTCTGCAAATGTTCTCAACTTAGTCAGGTCTAAAATTTTGCCAATTTTTAAAACGTTATACATGCACCTAAGTGTACATTCATGAAGCTATTTAAAAAAAACATGAATGGTTGAAGATTTTTAGAAATAGTCCTCTGGTAGGCGTGGACATTCATCTTTGTCAAGTTGATGTCCAGTCTTGAAAATAGGGTTTAACTCTTTACCAAACAACAAAATTTTAGACTTGTCCAACTTGAAAGCATTTGCAGACAGCAAACTAGATGTGACTCAAAAGTTGAAATCTATGTTTGGAAGGTAAGAAAACATTGAGCAAAAAGTAGGATATATTATTTGAAAGCATTTTCTCCTTTTCCCATGACGTTTTCAAAGGCTTTCTTTCTGAGGGTCTTTAAAAATAGGGATTGTGTGGGAAGATACAGTTCTATAGAAAAGAAATGGCTTATAGGATACCTGTTAGTAACCAAGGTTGTCTGAAAAAGTAGATGTAATTATTTGTTTTATTGCATATAGAACAAAACAGTCTTGCAGGAAATATAGGCCAGGCCACAGTTATATGATAATGAACATTTTCTGAAGAGCACATGATGTCAAAGCACATAGAAAATATCATAAAGATTTTCAATCAATGAATATAGACATAAAATCACAAAGGACATTATTGAAATACAAATATGTAAATATGATAGATCTATAAATATTATTCAGATTACTGAAAAAAAAAATCAGTTTAATCCTCCTCTGAGAACACTCAGGGGGGGAAAAAAGGAAGTTGATCTTCACAAGAAACTTTCCTTTTTGCTACATTGGTGACTCGCAAGATACTCTTTATCATAATCTTATTTGCTATTCATTATTTCCATTTTACAAGGATGTTTCATTGGATGTTTTTTTTTTTCAAGATATATTGAGTTTATTGTCTGAAAAGTTTATATCCAAATTGATATCTTCCTTTCAGAATTTTCAGTGGGATTGTCAGGAAGAACAATGCAGTGATTTACAATGTCCTTCTGAAGTTTGGGTTTACAAAAGTGGAGTCTGCTGTCCCAGCTGTCCAGGTGGGCTGAAGTCTTACTATACAACTATACCTACAAGCATAGCTTCACAATACAGATAACAACAGCAAACAACAAAATTGTAGACTTGTCCAAATTGAAAGCATTTGCAGACAACAAATTAAACAGCTAAAATGATGATAATTGTCTGTGAAAGTGTAGAAAACCTTGTGAGAAAAGGAGAAAATGCTGGTTACCAGCATTTTCTCCTTTTCCCTCAAGGTTTTCAAAAACCTTCTACCTCAGGGTCGTTAAAACTCTGGGTTGTGTGGTATAGAGTTAACCATTAGAATGACAAGCACATCTTTGGTTGCTATTTCAGACAGTTTAAATCAAGATTAGGCTACACAGAATGTGCATTTTTGATCTTGATCTCTACTGTTTGATACATGTATTTGTAAGACACTCTGGCTATCTTGAAATACTTGTATTCTATAAGGTCTTTTCTGCCAAGCCCTGATAGCGCAGCTAGCTGCATACAGGACTTGAGACCAGGAGGCCGCTAGTTTGAATCCCCAGATTGGCCAATTTCTTTTCAAAGATTGATGATAGTCATTGAGACAAGATTCATTCCTCTCTGAGACACTGCTGATTATTGTTTAAACAATGGTTATCTGGGAAAGCAGCCAGTTGCTTGGGAAGAATAAAGTGTGAAGTACTGGTAAAAAGAAATTCCAGGGAAGCATGGATAGATGTACTGGCTGCCACAATATAGCTTAAATAATATTGAAAATGGTGTTAAGCACCATACAATTGATCAATAAATCATAGGTCTGGGAAATAAATTTGTTCTTTTATGAACATGAAAGTTTGCAATAAATGCATAGCTGAAATACAAACTGTACCTGGCGGGATTTGAACCCGTGCGGAAGAAATCCTTGTTCTTTGAGGTTTAATAGACCAACACCATAACCACTGAGCTAAAGAGACATCTCTACAACGCAGTTGTTAGGTGTTGATTTTATTAGGGATGAAGCTATGCAGTAAGGAAGGAGTGATCTCCCATAACACAACCCCTCTTAAATGTCATTTTGATGACAGAAAGCCACATTAGGAAATAGTTCTTCTTTTTAGACAACAAATGGCTCAATGGCCAATCCAGGACGAGCCCTCATTTTACGAACATGAAAATTTGCAACAAATGCATAGCTTAAATACAAATTGCACCCTGTGAGATTCGAACCCGTGCAGAAGAGATCCTCATTTTTCAAGTTTTTAAAGACCAACACAATAACCACTGAGCTGAAGAGAATTCTCTCCAACGCAGTTGTTAGGTGTTGATTTTATACAGGATGAAGCTATGCAGTAAGTTAGGAGTGATCTCTCATGCCAGTTCACTCTAGTTTTTGGCACTGTAAAGGCTAACTGATTGTCCTAGCATTGCTAGTATTGATCTTGTGAACTGCTGTAGACTCATGGAGTTTAGTTTAGTTTTAATATATTTATTTTACATTGATTGGGAAACAAGTTCCGGCAACTTGTCCTAATCTCTCTTGATTCTGCTGCCTAGAAACTACAGCAGTATTTGCGCCAAAAGTGTGGGCTAATGAACAGTCCCAAAGTTGATACCCACTCCAGGTATCAAATTCAGAACTTTATGGCTATGAGGCAGCCGCACTGCCTTACAACCACAGACAGCACTGGACTCATGGAGAAGTGGATAATGCTCAGGTATAGAAATGCTTGTGGATATACATTAGCACGAAACTGCAGTGCTAAAAACAAATTCCTAAAAAGGAACCAAGAAAGAATTATGTGACTACCGGTAGATAAAAAAATTCAATCATAAATATCTATGTTTTAGAATGCCATGATGTCAGCACTAATACTTACTACAGTGATGGTCAGCAGTGGAAACACACAGATAATAACTGTTTGAATTGTGCATGTAGGGTGAGTATACATCAGACTTCAACATTTGAGCCATGCTCTGTGTAAAGGGGGCTTAATCCATCTTGGTAACATGCATCACAGACATACATTAAACACCCTTTTTGCGAGAACATGGCTTATTTGTATGACAGCAACCAGAATTAAAGAATGTCAGGCATCAGAGTTGCATCAGAGTGACATTTTTCTTTAGTTTTGCCTGGGGAAAGGGCTTTTGAAAACAGTATTATCTATATTTTCAATATTATCAATATTTTCTATCCTTTTAATGACATGGCCATTCATTTTAACACATTTGATGTTTGCTTTCAGTTTGGACTTGTCTAAAATTTTGTAGTGTCGTAAAAATTTAACTAAAATCATAGTTACATATAAACATGTACATGTATATAGGCAGGTGTGGTAGACTGTCAGCCAATTTACTGTACCCCACTAGAGTGTCACAATGGAGAAAAGCATGTGACCAGTCCAGGTGAATGCTGCCCTAGATGTGAGCCTGTTGTAAGATCAGGATGTTCATACCGAGGCTACATGTACAAAGTAAGCACCTTTCTTTTTGTACCTGAGGTCTTGGTATCCCATCAATATCTGGTGTTAATGCTTATCCTGCTGAATAACTTAGATGAAATGTTCAGGCAGATATTAAAAACCCAAATACTGCTATTTAAAACGTATTTTTTTGGGAAATATATCTCCTTATCGGACAGTGTAGATTTAAGATCAGGCTGCAGGTTCTGTTCAGTCTGATCTTGAACTACACTGTCTGCAAAAGGTGCTTGAGTCGCGTTTAGCAGCCTAAGTGTTTAACATGCCATGCCCAGTAGATGGTAATATACCGAGCTTGAAACTAGATAGTTGCATAGTCGCTTTTTTGAATCCCCGGCTTGGTTGATTTTTTCCAACAACTGATTATTGTCATTCTGACAGGATTCATACCTTTCTCAGCACTAATCATCGTTTTGAGGATGGTTATGTTGAACAGCAGTCAGTTGCTTGGAAAGAATATTGTTTGAAGCAAGTACTGATAAAAGAAACAGGTAAGTATTGATAGGTTCGCTGACTGCCATGATATATCTAAAATAACTTTCAAACCATTCAAAGAAACAAATAATCAAACTGTTTTTAACCCTTCACAATATTTGATGATTTTAGTCTAAAAAGACAAACAAAAAAGAGAAACATGGAATAGACAAATAAGATGATAATGGTTTAGTGGGAAATATATTGCTTATAAAAAGCAATGGCTCTTTTTTTCTCCTCCAAAAACTTTTTTTTGGTACTGGTATAACCCTTTTCCACACAATCCCAAGTTTTAACAACCCTAAATAAAAAACCTTTTGAAAACATTGTAGGAAAAGAAGAAAATGCTGGTAACCAGCATTTTCTTCTTTTTCCCCACAATGTTTTCAATCCTTGCAAAGGCAAATCCCATGTAATGACACATATTGAATTTGACGTCTGCAATTGCTTTCAAATTGGACCAGTCTTAGATTTTGTTGTTTGGTAAAGAGTTAAATTGGATGCTTTTGTCTACAGGAACTAGAAGTGTGGAGAGCTGATGACTGTACAAGTTGTCGGTGTATCAGTGGTACTGTGATGTGTACCAGTCAGACATGTGATGTACCAGTCTGTGGACCTGAGGACAGTCTAACAGCAATACCGGGCACCTGTTGTCCTGTCTGTTTACCAAGTAAGTCTGTCTCAGCCAATCAGGTGTATTGTCTTGGAAATTGGTATTAGAACCAGTCAAACATGTGATGTACCAGTCTGTGGACCTGAGGACAGTATGAGTTATCAGGCACCTGTTGTCCTCTCTGTTTGCCAAGTTTGTCTCAGCCATCCAGGTGTTTAGTCCTAGGTCTGTATTCACCAACCATTCTTAAGAACAGTATTAGTCTTATTCTCAAGAATTATCCAAATTTGAAAGTAACCAACTTTTGATTTGCTAGACCACTTATTTAAGCCGATCAGATTTAGAAAATTCTTCAGAATAAGGCTAAAAATATTTTTAAGAATGGTTGGTGAATACGGACCCTGAAATTTAGAATTAGAATAGTATGTACGTACAGCAGCCAGTGGCTTGGGAAGAATATTGAGCAAAGTACTGGTGAAAGAAACCCCAAAAAAGTTTGGGTATATGTGCACTGGCTGCAACAATCTAACTGAAATAATGTTTAATTGTCATTACACACCATGCAATCAATCAATTTAATGACCGTGAAAAAGAAAGCTTTTGAAAACATTGTGGAAAAAGGAGAAAATGCTGGTAACCAGCAATTTCTCCTTAACCCATATTGTTTTCTACCCTTTTTTCCAAAAGTCACAATTATTGTGTCATCTGTTCATCTGCAAATGCTTTCTATTTGGACAAGTTTAACATTTTGTCTTGATAAAGAGTTGAATTGCAATTTTGAAGTTGTTGTTGAAATACATGTACTGGTATAACATCACACTTAACCTTGGGGTGCTTCTGGGGACCGTATAGATCAAGATCAGACTACACAAAACATGTAGTCTGATCTCAGATCTGCACTGTCTGATATGGTATATTTTTTTCTGTGAAATTAAAGTCACAAATTTTTGGAAATGTATGTGTCATTTATAGCAGTTTAACTCTTTATCAAACGACAAAATTTTAGACAGGTCCAAATTCAAAGCACTTGCAGACGGCAAAATAAACGTAACACAGAAATTGAAATTTATTTCCAGCAGGGTAGAAAACATTGTGGGTAAAGGAGAAAATGCTGGTTACCAGGATTTTCTCTTTTTCCCACAATGTTTTCAAAAGGCTTCTATCTCAGGGTCATAAAAACCAGGGATTGTTTGGTAAAGGGTTAAGGGTTTAGAATTCTGCCATATTTTAATTCTATATTCATATTTGCCTGGATGTACACTGCATTTTAATTTTGTTGCAGAGCCTGGTACCTGTATTGTCTATGGAGATCCTCACTATAGAACATTTGATGGTTCTACTCTTCACTTTCAAGGCACTTGTAAATATGTGATGGCAGAGGACTGTGATAACCAAGACTTTTTGTGAGGCTCTCTCTCTCTATAACCACTTTCTATAGACTTTACTGGTCTTTCCACAAACCACTATTGAAACATAGTGGTCAAAGAAGATATTGCTCATATTGAGCAATTTCACCTTTTGCCATAAGGTTTTTACAATATATTCATGTATTTAACCATAAATAGTACCAATTACGAACATTTCAACAGCTTCTTTCCAAAGCCATCTTCTGGAAAAATTTATACTCAAGACCAAGGTGTTCTATAATGAAGCATGAATTGAATGACTAAAAACCCAAGATCAGACAAAATGATGTATGCAGTCTGATTGTGATCAAAGCTTTCCTGAGCAGCACCTAAATTTGCCTTTGGCACAAATAAGAATCAATAATAGAAGCCCTAACAATTTTGATTGGATAGGTTTAGTTGGTTTACTCTTTATAAAGCAGTTCTTTGCTTTTATCACATAATGACCATGAGGAAGAAGGCTTTTGAAAACATAGGGGAAAAAGGAGCATTATCCCCATGTCTCACAGCCTTGTCTAACTTTTCAGAGACAAATTATGTATGACCCACATTTGAGTTTTAGTCAATAAATTGTTTTAATGTTGACTACACTTTTGTTGTTGGGTAAAAAATCCAAGATAAGAGATAAAATTTTCAGTACTTCTTACCTTGACATAATATGATGGCTTAATCCTTACCAAACAAACCCAAGTTTTAACAATCCTGAGAAAGAAGGCATTTGAAAACATTGCGGAAAAAGGAGAAAATGCTCACCAACATTTTCTCTTTTTTCCACAATGTTTTCAAAGCCTACATTCTCATGGTTGTTCAAACTTGGAATTATTTGGTAAATAATTAAAGGTAGACAATGCTAATGAAACCATCTTTTACACAAATGTGTAGGGTAGAGGTCCATCATGATGACCGTGGTATAAATGGTGTTTCCTGGGCTCAGAACTTTACTATACGCACAGCAGGCCTTAAGGTGGACATACTGCAGAATTATATTATTATGGTATGAATTTTAAGATTATCTTTAGGTGCATACAACCAGGGTCAATATTTTCCAACCATTCTTAAGAATATTCTTAATCTAATTCTAGATTTAGAAAGTAACACAACTTCTGATTGGCTAAACCATTTGGTTTAACCAATCAGAAGTTGTGTTACTTTAAAATTGGGAAAATTCTTGTGAATAAAACTGAGAATGTTTTTAAGAATGGTTGTTAAAAACAGACCCTGATTTCATTTAGGAAGTTTTTGATAAATGTTTCACTAAGTTTTATGTTTCTTGTGATAGTAAGTTCTGGAATTAGTGCATTTCAACTCACAAACTCAGGCAGACAACCTTTGTGCATTTTGCAGCTGACTTTTTGTGAAAAAAACCTGACCAAAGAAGAAATAGGTCAAAATGAGTAATGTCTTTGCCAGAATTTCCTCTGATATTTCTTTATATTAACCCTTTACCACACAATTACTAGTAATAAAGGCCCTGAAAAAGGCACTTTTGAAAAAACTGCTACAATTCCAACTTTTTATGACCCTGAGAATAAAGGCTTTAAAAGACATTTTAGAAAAGGAGAAAATGCTGGAAACAGGTATTTTTTCCTTGTACCAGAGTGATTTCTAATTTTCCTTTGAGTCACATTTGTTTAGTCGTCTGCATAGTATTATGCTTTCAATCAGGATGAGTCTAAAATTTTGCTGTTTGGTGAAGGATTTAACCTCAGTTTTTGTTTATTTTCCTCAGACACAAGGATGTTTTTAAAATCCTCTGCTTGGAGCTTTGTTTCAAGTGTTGATCTGTCAAGGGCTTCATTATTATTTTTTATCTGTAATAAGTCTTTACCAAATGACAAAATTTCAGACAAGTCCAAATTGAAACCATCTGCAGACAACATACTAAATATTACTCAAAAAGGGTAGAAAACATTGTGGAAAAGGAGAAAATGCTGGTTACCATGCTCTGTAAAAAAGGGATATAATGCAGTCTCCTGAGGCTGACCTTGGTTGAAATTTTTTGCTATTGGTCTCGTTTCTGCATATCCAAGACAGTCTGGTCCAAGGATGGTTCTACCCCATGATTCAGTCAGGTTGTTAGACAAAATGGATTTTATGGATCCATAATTATCTGATGACTTGCTTTGTATAATGGATCATGGAGATGCATTGAACCCCCTTTTACCATGTCATGGTACATGTACATTTGAAAACTTTGTACAAAATATACATCTGTAATACTCTAACTTTTTCTGCTTTTAGGTGAATGACCAGCAAGTCTCAACACCCTACTTGTTTAATACAGACATTTCAGTAGAAAGGAGGGATGAAAATATATTTATCAATACAAAGTATGGAGTAAAGGTACATAAAGTGAAATCTGAATCATACCCGGGCAAAAGAACAATTTACACACTTTTGGAATGGGTTCACTTATGTTTAACTGTTTACCATTGGACAAAAATGTAGATTTGTCCAAATTTTTATTTGTAGACCACAATTTAAAAGTGGATTAAATGATGGAATTTGTCTTCGATAGGGTAGAAAGCATTGTTAGGGAAAGGAGTAAATGCTGGTAACCAGATTTTTCTCCTTTTCCCACATTATTTTTTCTACCCTTTCAAAGAAAAATTACACCATTTTAGCCATATTAAAATTGTCATCTGCAAATGCTTTCAATTTGGACAAGGCTTAGATTTTGTCTTATGGTAAAGGGTTAATATACTTATTAGACACTTCATCACAATGAAATATGCCTTTGTTAGTATAGATGTTTGCATTTGATAGTGCTTTATAATTATGATACCACTGACTTTTATTTACATGTAGTCCCTGTAGTATGCCTTTTGGCTTGTTTGTATGTGTATATACATTGCCCTCCATAGCTCTTGTTTTGCTGTATGGTTTCAGCTTGTATGGGATGGACATAGCTATGCTGAGTTGACTGTACCTGGAAGCTACAAACGTAAAATATGCGGACTATGTGGAAACTTTAATAGCTTTCCTCAGGATGATATGAGAACCAAGCAAGGCCAGATTACCAGCTCCACTGCTGTTTTTGGTAATAGCTGGAAGGTAGGGGTCCACCATTTGAACTGAAGGAGATAATATCGTTCTGTTAGATAGGGACTGCAGCTTTCACAGCATCTTGGAAACAATCTGGATATAAATACATGTTTATTCAGTCAGTTAGAAAATAAAAAGCAGATACACAGTTTAAATGTGCCATGCTCTGTAAACAGGGGGCTTAATGCATCTGCAAATAGTATCAACCTGTGTCAGCCTGTGCACTCCATGCAGGCTGACATGGGTCAAAACACTTTGCTCTTTGTAAATATTCTCAAATGACCAGTCTACATGTACCTCCAGACTGAGTCAATTGTCAGACAATATGGACTTTATGGTTTCGGAATGTGATAACTTGCTAGGTATAATGCATCAAGGAGATACATAAAACCTTCTTTTGCCAGAGCAAGGCTCAAATACATGTAAGCCATGCTCTGTGAAAAGAGGGTTTAAATGCATCTGCAAAATTTATCAATCCAAGTCAGCCTGTGCAGTCCATGCAGGCTGACCTGGGCCCAAACTTTTTGCTATTGGTCAATTTTCTGCATGTCAGTGTAGCTCATGATTCATTTGGTTGTAAGACAAACTGGATTTTATGGATCCGTAGATGATCCATGTGATGACTTGCTTGGTGTTATGCAAAATGGAGATGTATTGAGCCCCCTTTTGCCAGAGCATGGTTCATGTATATTCAGTCAGTTAAAATATTAATAGCAGAAATTCATTTCAAATAGTGATTATGCCAGATTATCTTCAGAAAAAAAAAAGAAAAAATAGCAGATACAAGATAAGACAGATTTCAAGATCAGACTGCATGTTATGTGCAAAAGCAATGTAATTCATTACAAGACAACAAATAGATTTGAAATGTCTACATTTGCCTATGACAAATTAAATGTGACCAAAAAAAAAGATTGTCTTTGAAAGTGTGGAAAAGTATGATGGAAAATTATATCAGCGTTTTCTTCCTTTCCAACATTGTTTACAAGAACCCTCATCCTTTGGGCTTGCAAGAAAGTTGTGAAAACCATAGGGGTCCGTAGTTTGACTCCTGGCACCCATAGACTATATACTATAAACAAGGGATTTAACTGTATGCAGTCCGTTACTCGCCCCCGGTTACAAGAAAACAACGTATCTTTTCTACCCCATCAGTTATTCTCCTAATTTTTTCTACAGCTGAGAGCTAAAACATTTTTCTACCAGAAAAACATAACTGTTTGTCAGTGGCTAATGCAGTCTGGCTGATACATTCGCTCGAACTTGTACACTCGCTCAAAAATCTTCGCCATTGACACGGGTTCGTACATTTGATACTGACGTTCGCGCATATAAACCAATGAAATTTCTCGTTCCAAACAGTATCACTGTACTGTCACGTGACAAAAAGGTGTGAGCAGCTGTACGAAATTTCATTGGTTGAATTCACGACTGGTAGTACATATCAACCAATGAAATTTCTCGTTCCAAACAATGTCACATGACAGAAGATGGCTGCAGCTGTTCGAAATAAGAACGTGGATCACAAATTCAACGAATTCTGAGGCGTTTCGTCGTTATTGAAGATAAAGACTATAGGTCAGTAGTATTTTTAAACATGCTTAAAGGGTGGGTGCCGCTAATGCTGCGTTTCATTGGATCTAAAGTGCATTTTATATCTTGAAAACGGATGTACGAACCCGTGTCAATGGCGCTGATTTTTGAGCGAGTTTACAAGGTCGAGCGAATGTATCAGCCAGACTGCATTAGCCACAGACAAACAGTTGTGTTTTTCTGGTAGAAAAATGTTTTAGCTCTCAGCTGTAGAAAAAAATAGGAGAATAACTGATGGGGTAGAAAAGATGCGTTGTTTTTTGTAACCGGGGGCGAGTAACGGACTGCATACAGTTAAATCCCTTGTTTATAGTATATAGTCTATGGGTGCCAGGAGTCAAACTACGGACCCCTATGGTGAAAACCACTCTGAAGGTAAAATTTTCAACTTGCAGACATTGTTTTGTTCTGTAGATTAGTGACCCGACATCTAGAGAATGTTCCGATGCAACGGACTCAGATCCTTGTACTACCATTGGATACAGACAGAGGAAGGAAGCAACATCCATGTGTGAAGTACTTTCTGTATGTACTATAGTGTTTCTTTTTTTTATGTGGGCCTTTAACTCTTTACCAAACAGTCTCTGGTTTTCACAACTCTATGAAAGAAGCCTTTTGAAAACATTGTGGGAAAAGGAGAAAATGCTGGTAACCAGCATTTTCTCCTTTTCCCACAATGTTTTCTACCCTTCCCAAAACAAATTTCAATTTTTGAGTCACTTTAATTTTGTCGTCTGCTACTACTTTCAATTTGGAACAGTCAACAATTTTGTGGTCTGGTAAAGGGTTAACAGTTGATTTTTTTATGACTGTAGATTGCCAATTTCTAGTTAAAAATAGAGATTTAATTCTTTGCCACACAAAAAAATTTTAGATTTGTCCGAATTCAAAGTATTTGCACATGACAAAATAAATATGACTCCAAAATTGAAATTTGTTATTGAAAGGGTAGAAAATATTGTGGGAAAAGGAGAAAATGCTGGTTACCAGCATTTTCTCCTTTTCCCGCAATGCTTTCAAAAGGTTCCTAAGGGTCATTAAAAGCTGGGATTGTGTGGTAAAGGGTTAAGAGCACCAATCTGAATTTAGTTCAACACTATGCTGGTCCAAATTCAAGGCATTTGCAGACAACAAAAAAAAATTAATGATACTCAAATGATGGGATTTGTCTGTAAAAAAAATTTAATGATACTCAAATGATGGGATTTGTCTGCAAAAAAAAATTTAATGATACTCAAATGATGTGCTTTGTTTGTTTGTTTGTTTGAATGGTGTTTTACGCCGCTTTCAACATTATTTCAGTCATATCACGGCGACAGCTCACATATTCATGTTTTCCTGGGTTTCACCAGTACTAGGCTGGGGCTCTGAAGTGTCTTGCCCAAGGACACTCCTGTGAAAAACCCAGTGGAGCCAGTGAGGCTCGAACCCGGGGCCTCCAGGTCACGAGTCCTACACTTTACCACTGAGCCACACAGGACCCCGATGTGATTTGTCTCAGAAAGGGTGGCAAAAATTGTTGGAAAAGGAGAAAATGCTGGTTACCAGCATTTTCTCCTTTTCCTGCAATCTTTTCAAATACCTTTTAGCTGGGTGTTTTTAAAACTTGGGATTGTGTGATAAAGGGATTGAGGGACAGCGTAAGACCTTCTTGCGAAGTGATTTCATATTTTTGATATTTCTTATTTTTGTTTAATTCATCACACAAAATGCATTCATACAAAAATAAGAGCTTATTCAAATGCCTGGTGTTTCAACATATCCTTATCCAAATGCCTGGTGTTTCAACATATCCCTATCCAAATGCCTGGCATTTCAACATATCCTTATCCAAATGTCTGGCATTTCAACATATCCTTATCCAATTGCCTTGGGTTTCAACATATCCTTATCCAAATGCCTGGTGTTTCAACATATCCTTATCCAAATGCCTGGTGTTTCAACATATACTTATCCAAATGCCTGGTGTTTCAACATATACTTATCCAAATGCCTGGTGTTTCAACATATCCAAATGCCTTGTGTTTCAACATATCCTTATCCAAATGCATTGTGTTTCAACATATCCTTATCCAAATGCCTGGTGTTTCAACATATCCTTATCCAAATGCCTGGCATTTCAACATATCCTTATCCAAATGCCTGGTGTTTCGACATATCCTCTTATTAACTCTTTACCTCACAGCAAATTTTTAGACTTAATTTGAAAGCATTTGCAGAGAACAAATTGAATATAACTAAAATAATGGGTATAGACTTTGAAAGGGTAAAATATTTTGTGGGAAAAGGAGAAAATTCTGGTTACAAGCATTTCCTCCTTTCCCACAATGTAGTATTACCCCTTCATCAGTGAGCGCCACCATTCCAACAATATTTTTAGATTTGTTGTCAGCTATGCTTTGAATTTGGATATCTGGTGAATTTTGTCTTCTTGTAAAAACTTAATGTACATGAGCCGTGCTTTGTCAAAAGGGGGTTTAATGCATCTCTGTGATGCATGATACTAAGCAAGTCATCACATGATAATGGATCCATAAATTCAATTTTGTCTAACTGCTGACTGAATCATGAGGCACACTGGTCCTTTGACATGCAGAATAGTTGCCAAAGCAAAGTTTTGACCCAGGTCAGCAGACTGACTTTGGTAGATACTTTTTGCAGATGCATCAAGCCTCCTTTTTCACAGAGCATGGCTCATATGTATTCTTACGAACAAAGTCCATAACAAAGAAACAAATGAATAAATGCATGGCTGAAATACAAACCGCATCTGTTGGGATTCAAACCCACCGCGGACAAGATCCTCGTTTTTCGAGGTTTAAAAGACCAATACCTTAACCACTGAGCTAAAGAGATATCTCCCTAACGCAGTTGTCAGGTATTGTATTTAAATCGGGATGAAGCCATGCATGAAGGTGTGGTCTCCCGTAACACACCTCCTCTTAAAGTCATCATTTATTGATGACTCTAAGCCTTATTAGGCATTAAGTCTATTATTTAGACAACAAATGTCTGTTTTTGGACAACAAATGGGATTAATGGCTCAATGGTCAATCCCGGACGAGCCCCCATCTTACGAACAAAGTCCGTAACAAAGAAACAAATGAACAAATGCATGGCAGAAATACAAACCGCACCTGTCGGGATTCAAACCGGTGCAGACAAATATCCTCGTATTTCAAGGTTTAAAAGACCAATACCTTAACCACTGAGCTAAAGAGATATCTCCCTAACGCAGCTGTCAGGTATTGTATTTAAATCAGGATGAAGCCATGCATGAAGGAGTGGTCTCCCGTAACACACCCCCTCTTAAAGTCATCATTTATTGATGACTCTAAGCCTTATTAGGCAGTAAGTCTATTATTTAGATAACAAATGTCCATTTTTGGACAACAAATGGGATTAATGGCTCAATGGCCAATCCCGGACAAGCCCCCATCTTACGAACAAAGTCCGTAACAAAGAAACAAATGAATAAATGCATGGCTGAAATACAAACCGCATCTGTTGGGATTCAAACCAACGGCGGACAAGATCCTCGTTTTTCGAGGTTATAAAGACCAATACCTTAACCACTGAGCTAAAGAAATATCTCCCTAACGCAGTTGTCAGGTTTTGTATTTAAATAGGGATGAAGCCATGCATGAAGGATTGGTCTCCCGTAACACATCCCCTTTTAAAGTCATCATTTATTGATGACTCTAAGCCTTATTAGCAGTAAGTCTATCATTTAGACAACAAATGTCCGTTTTTGGACAACAAATGGGATTAATGGCTCAATGGCCAATCCTGGACGAGCTCCCATCTTACGAACAAAGTCCATAACAAAGAAACAAATGAATAAATGCATGGCAGTAATACAAACCGTACTTGTCGGGATTCGAACCAATGGCGGACAAATATCCTCGTTTTTCGAGGTTTAAAAGACCAATACCATAACCACTGAGCTAAAGAGATATCTCCCAAATGCAGCTGTCAGGTATTGTATTTAAATCGGGACGAAGCCATGCATGTAGGAATGGTCTCCCGTAACAGTATGTTCTCAATAGCATATCCTTGCTTCCTCCAGAAAAAATAAACCAATAGATACCAATAGATACATTTAAAGTTGAAAGATCAAACAATATTTATACTTTCAGGGTCAACAATTTTCTCGCTGTCACAGAGTGGTACCAGTAGCCCCGTATTTCTCATCATGTGTGTATGACTTGTGTGCTTGTACAGACAGGTCTGCTTGTTTGTGTGATATCCTTGCTTCCTATGCTAAAGAATGTGCTAAAGCTGGAGTTAGATTGGAATGGAGGTCTCAAACATTGTGTGGTGAGTTTAAATGATTCTTTCTGTTCTTTTACCATGCCTTCATCACTGAAAATATTGAGCAATTATTTTAACTGTTTCAGCACAGGCTCATTTTAGATTGACTAATTTTAGATGGTTCAACATCATCATCATCATCAATATTTTATTATCCAGGTCTTTTATTTTTCCTTCTGCAAGGGTGGGGCCTGGCTGTCCCGTCAGGATCCTAGTCTTTCTCTGCATACTTGACAGTCTTGTGGAATGATACCACTCAAAATGCCTGGCCAGGCAGCTCAGTTGGTAGCATATCTAACTTGTGATCTGATGGTTGTGGGTTCGATACCCAGCTGCAGTGAACTTTGTTTCTGGTGATTTTTCGCTTCTCACCTCTAATGCATCTGACAAAAGTAGGCAGTGGCCTTGGAAAGAAAAATATGTCAGTACTGGTGTGAGAAAGCCAGGAAACATATGGGTGGTCACTGACTGCAATCATATGACCCGAGCTGTTAAAATGGCGTTAAACTCCGATACAAACAAACAAAACCAAACCTATTATAAGAAATTATTATGTGTATTTCAAATTATAATTCCTCTTTAAAAATGTTAGAAACATCCTACCTTAATTTATGACAGGCCATATTTAAACCCAGGACTGAAATTAAAAAAAGTCTGTAGAGATCTGTTCGTTGACCAAGACTTAACCCTTAGAGCCCTGGAAATACAGTGTAAATCAATATCAGACTGCACAGAATGTGCAGTCTGATCTACGATCTACAAAGTCTGTAACAATGTTACATATTCTTACAGAAACAACCTTGAAATAGCAGTATTTCAGGCCGTTTTTCCTAATTAATAAGGTCCAAATCATTTATTCAGTGTTTTAAGGGTTAAGGTTTTGGGTAAGAGCATTTTTAATTTTTCTTATTTAAGTCTATGTGGAACATGTCTTGATTTGCACTGTAAACACAAGTAGCTAAAGCTGTACCTTGTAGAGTGTCTGTGGTCATGTACAATATTTTCCTTGATGAACTTTAGTATTTAGTATCGCCAATCCCATAGAGTTATCTCTCTTTAATCCTTAACCCTTTACCACACAATCCTGAGTTTTAACTACCCTGAGGAACAAGCCTTTTGAAAACATTGTGGGAAAAGGAGGAAATGCTGGTAACCAGCATTTTCTCCTTTTTCCCACAATATTTTCTACAATTTCAAAGACAAATTTCACCATTTCAGCCACATTAAATTTGTTGTCTGCAAATGTGTTGAATTCAGTCTAGTCCAAGATTTTGTTGTGTGGTAAAGGGTTAAAGTAGACAAAATGTTAACTAGCCCGTAACGGGAATAATAAATGTGAAATGAAAGTCTAAATATGCGTATAATACTCTGCATCACAATGAAATGTGCCTTCATAATATAGATGATTGTTCTTGATTGTACATGTACTTCACATTATAATGCCATTGATTTTTGTTTACATGTGGTGCTGGTAGTTGGTCTAAATGTACAGGGTGACCCCAAAAAAATGCCACCCATGAAATCGTTAATAACATTCACAATCCTTTCTTCAATCCAACCATATTTGGTACAAATGAACTTCAGTCTATGCCAGACTTGTCCACCAAGTTTCAGCCATGAATGTCCAATAGTCTTTGTTTTATCTCCATTCCATGATATGCTCCAAATGTGCACCTCTGTGTTGCTAGCACACCTGGATACGACATGCAAAATTGTCAATAATTCTGACACACACTCCTACCTCAGTATTGCCCTGACTTTGGCCATGATGGCCCTCTTCAGTTCAGGAATAGTCTATGGGCTGTTCTGAAAGACATTATCTTTGAGATAACCCCACAGGAATAAATCGGGGGGGGGGGTTAAGGTTAGGCGAGTGTGAAGCCCGTTCAGGATCACACCTCCTACTGATAAGACGATCACCAAAGTGTCCCAGCAGCCATTCCAACAAGTCATTTGAAGTTAGGGAGTTGCTCCATCCTGTTGAAACCACTGTTCATCCCTAACACCTCTTCGTCTGCCCAAAAGTTCTTAACAACCACTATGTAACGCTCAGTATTGATCGTGATTGACCGTTCATTCTGGTCTTCAAACCAGTAGGGACCAATGATCCCATGTTTTGATATTGCAACCTATGCAGTGTACCTGATGCAGGGCACCCAGGCCTCTGCAGACAATCTTCTGGTGGGGTTGTCCCCCAGAAGATGTTATTCTTTGAGTTCACTCAAAGCAATCAATGCTGAGGGACGAGTGTGACAGAGTTATTGTCAATTTTGCATGTCGCTTGCAATGCAAAGGTGCACATTTGGAGCATATCATGGGATGGAGATAAAACAAAAACTGGACATTCATGGCTCAAACTTGGTGGACAAGTCTGGCATAGACTGAAGTTCATTTGTACCAAATATGGTTGGATTGCAGAAAGGATTGTGAATTTTACTGACGATTTTATGGGTGGCATTTTTTGGGGGTCACCCTGTATCTTTTATTGAAGAATTCCATATATAGAAATGAATGGTATAGCAACAAAAAATCTTGTCTCTTCTCACAGTCTCATTTCTGTTTTACAGCAATAGACTGTGATTTGGAGAATGGTTTTGTATTTGATGAGTGCGGGCCTGTATGTCAAAGAACATGTGACAACTGGAAAACACCACTGGGAGATATGATGGAAAACTGTTACAAACCATGTGTCGCTAGCTGTCAGTGTACTGCTGATAAAGTTGTCCACGATGGAAAATGTATCAGTCCTCAAGAATGTCCACCATAATCCTATGCCACACCACAAGTTTTATACTCTCCCAAATTCAAAACATCTGCAAACAACAATTTTCAAAATCAATACAAATGAACCTTTAGAAGTACTCTGGTGGGATAGAAAACATTGTTAAATTTTGCTGTGTGGCAAAGGGTTAAATAAATAGGTTAACCCTTTTCCAAATGATAAGATTTTAGACTTGTCAAAATTGAAAGCATTTGAAGATTACAAATTAAATGTCATTCAAATGATGGTAATTGTTTGTGAAAGCATAGAAAACCTTGTTGGAAAAGGAGAAAATGCTAGTTACTCATACCAGCATTTTCTCCTTTTCCCACAAGGTTTTCAAAAAGCTATTTCCTCAGGGTCATAAAAACCTCGTGATTGTATGGGAAGGAGTTTTTATATCATGATGGGTATATAATGAACCATGTCAGGCACATCAGTACCAAAGATAGAATCTCCTTATTCTATTGTAATCTTTGAAGGGTTAATGACAGTTATTGTGACAGGATTAATTTTGTTATCATCACAGATCATTGCTTGATGATAGTTATGTTTTTGGCATAGAAAGAGCAGTCACTTTGAAAATGTCATTAAGTACTAAAATGACTCCAGTGACAAAAAGGTACTTTTGGTTTGAAATCTGTATTTATATAAAATTGTGTAATGTCATGAAAATTGAATGAAATTATCACTTAAAAAACTTACCCATTTTACATACATGAACAGGTATTTTTATTTCTTCATCTGGGTTTAAAAGCCATACTATAAATGTGCAAAAGTGTTACCTTACTTTCCGGACACCCTGTACAATTTCTGTCGGGCTAAACCAAATTTAGCCATCAGAAATTGTCTCATTTTACATTTAAAATACAATTCAGCTGAATATAATCGCTGGTCTCTGTATATTAAAGTCATGCTATAACTGAGATACAAAGTTAATTGATAAACTGACTAAATCTGTATATGAATATTACATCGTATTAGTATTGTCTTTTATCGCATAACTACCCCTGTTTTCAGTATAATACAGCCATGACAAATTTTCTAATCTTATACATGTTTGAGATAAGCAAATACATAGTGCCATACTTAGTCAACACTTTGTAATCATATGCCTCATTTCTAAGACATGGCTGACCTAGATTTCTTTGACCAAATAAACTGTCAAAAATATGTGATCGTGACAGTGCTGCAAATTTATCATCTTTAGATTCAAAACAAAATCATTATATTCATGTTTCTTTGGAACTATTTTTTGTCGGTAATATACTTGTCAAAGAAGTAAATAGGCTTCATGTAAATTTCAATACCCATGTACATGTAGGCCTTTGTTTTAACACATCATAAACTATAATTAGCGATCAACACTTATGTGATATAAAGAATCTGAAATTTGTTGGCTTTTCAGGTAAATCTTTTATAAGCTTGCCAAAGGCTTGCTTAATAACACTGCTCTAGTCTGGTTTCATAAAATTTTCTCTCGAATGCCAACTCATATCAGATCCTGTATATATCAATCAGACTTACCTTGTAATTCAGGAATGATATAGCTGAGAGATTTGTTGCTATGATTGAAAATACAAAAATGCTATTATTTATGTAATGATGATAGTTTTTGTCATTTATTGTAATTTTATGTTGTTGCTTGTACATAACAGGGCTTTTTGTTTTGTATCAGTTTTATTAAATGAAGGGTTCATTGAGACAAGCTATTTCATGTCAAATTGTGGACTTAAAAGAGAACTTTTATAATGTTGTTAACTAATTCTTTACCAAACGACAAAATGATGGTAGACTGTTGATATTGTAAACAATTTGGTAAACGTTTTTCTCATGAGCCTGTCAATAAAGTTTTGTCATTATCAGTCTCACTAAATAAATTGTTCTTTTCCCAGATTAGATACCATTCATAATGCAGAAATTGTAGGATATCATTGCCTTCCGGAAAACTCACTGGAAAAGGATTTCCCATGTTTAACCATCTAAAAAAGTCCAAAATCCAAAAGTTTAATGAGCCTAACAGAGTCATGGGTGATAATCAGGGGAAACTGGCTCCAAAAAGTGTCAATGGAATTTTATGCCCTCAACACATCTAGGAACTCGTTAGCGACAGCCTTTGACAGAAAAACAGTAAAGTTCTCCTGATTTCCACCCATGAGAGAAGGCTTAAGAAAACATTATGGGAAAGTAGGAAAAAAAAGTAAACTTAACTGTTTACATAGTTTTAATTGAAGGCAATTGCAGAAGAAAAATTTATCCTAGCTTATATAATGGAGTTTGTCTTTGTAAAGGTAGATAACATTGTGGGACAAAGAGAAGACCTTGGTCACCCACAATGTTTTCAAAAACCTTCTTCCTCAGAGTGGTTAAAAATCAAAGTTGTTTGATAAAGGCTTAAATTATTTCCCCTTTTAAACAAATTTGCGACAGATTCTTTCAGAACATTCATGTGAAATCAAAGATGTATTCCACTAGGGTTTAACAGATGTATAGGTCCACATGAATGCGTGTAAAAACATTGAGAGCTACAGGTTTCTCCTCCTGCCTCCACGTTGTCAAAAAAGACCAGTCCTAAAATAGTATTTCTGCTGGAATATTCTACACTAAACATTCATCATGTACCATATTGTAGTGAACAGCGGGTAATTCGCATATGATGTAAATCAAAATTTGACTGACTGATTAACTGAATGGTCTTTTATGCCGCTTTCAACATTATTTCAGTCATATCACAGCAACAGCCCACTTATCCGTGCATCACTTAGCCAGGTTTCATCAGTACCAAGCTGGAGCACCTCTTACCTAAGGACACTCCCAGGATATTCAGATAAAGATCAGCCAGCAGACTTATAATTGGTCTTCAACATGCGAAAAGGGGCTTTCGGAAATTTGCGTAAAGTGTCGTCTTGGGTCAGCCTGCGCAATGTGCGCAGGCTAATCTGAGATGGCATTTTACGTCAACATTAGATTTTGTCCTACAGTAGGCTTGCCCGAAACAGAAAATCACACACGATTGGAAAGTGTTGTCTCGGATCAGCCTGTGCGGACTGCACAGGCTGGTTCGAGACGACACTTTACGCATATGTCTGAATGCCCCTTTTTCGCGTGTTGCAGGCCATATGTAAGTTGTTATGCTCTGAGACTACAGCTAAGGCCAAGGTCTAAGATGTGAAATTCTAAGGGCCATTTTCAAAAACCATTCTTAAGAAACTGTTTAGTCTTATTCTCAAGAATTTCCTATGTTTGAAAGTAACACTGCTTTTGATTGGCTAAGCCAGATGGCAAAACCAATCAGAATTGTGTCACTTTTTCAATGTAGAGTAAGAATAAATCTAAGAATTGTTGGTGAATATGGACCCAGGTCTTCTTCAGGTGAGTGACATAGGACCTTCATGGTCCTCTTGTATAAACATTTTACTACATCACTTCATTCTTTTTGTTGAGGTATTTCTATGGGAGAGGGCATCACCATTTTTGTCAACAAAGACACTGTCTTAGTAGCCTTTATGAATAATCACTAGATGATGCCGCATACAAAATAAATACTACTCGAAGTTTCCTAAGGACCAAAATTCCACACATCATTGTTTAATTTGCTTGAGATATATTTGTGATGTCTGAATTGACGTGATTCATTGGTAATTTTAAGATGGTTCCAGGTGTACCTGTTTAACCCATTACCACACAATCCCTGCTTTTGACGACCCTGAGAAAGAAGCCTTTAGAAAACATTGTGGGAAAAGGAGAAAATGCTGGTAACCAGCATTTTCTCCTTTTCCCACAATGTTTTCTACCTTTCACAAAATAAATTTCAAATTTTCAGTCACTTTTATTTTGTCGTCTGCAAATGCTTTCGATTTGGACAAACCTAAAATTTTGTCGTTTGGTAATGAGTTAAGCTTTTAGGAGAGGAAAGATTTTGAATTACTCGTAACCCAGCTCAGCGCTGACCTTTAGAATCTATTAGGGGTCAGTGTATATTATGCAAACCATCAGCACAAGAATGAGCGAAAGCGGTCTTTGGTCACGAAAATCATGTGTACTTATAACGCCTTTACACTGCTGGCTACGGGTTGACTATGCTGTGGAGCATGATGGTTGCATCAAAATGCAGTGGAGACTGGTACTATTTGAGACATGCTTTGGCAAAAGAGTGTTTAATGCACCTCCGTAATGCATCGTACCAAGCAAGTCACCGTATAATTATGGATCCATGAAATCCTTTTTGTGTAACAACAGACTGAATCACGAGGTATACTGATCCTAAGACTAGCAGAAAATTGACCCATAGCAAAAAGTTTCGACTCATGTCTACCTGCACGGACTGCGCAGGCAAAACCTGGTCGGTACTTTTTATACGCCGCCGGAGGCGACGTATATTGGCGTCATCTTCTCCGTCTGTCTGTACGTACGTCTGTCCGTCCCTTCGTACGTCCGTACGTACGTCCATTTCTTGTGAACGCTACTCCTCCCACATTTCTTGACGGATTTGGATAAAATTTTCACAGAATGTTTCTCACCACGTGACCTATCGCATATTGTCAAGGTTTTGCGATTTATAGCTGCGTCATGGAAAAAGGGGTCTTCATGTTATATTTAAAATTTCACCAATATCTCTTTAATTACTGGACATATCTCAACGGATTTGGATGAAATTTTCACAGATAATGTGACCTAGCGCATATTGTCAGGGTTTTAGAATTTATTGCTGTCATGGAAGAAGGGGGCTTCATGTCAAATTTAATTTTTCATTTATGTATCTCCAACTGATGGACATAATTTCATGAAACTTCATATTTTTATTGGTTAATCAAAGCCAATGACCAATGACTCCATCGTGCATCCGTCTGTCCATCCATCAGTCCGTGCGTAAACCTTTTACATCACAAGTAACACAATATATCCATTGAGCTACCCAGGCAGGTGCTAGAAGTTCCAACACTTTAGTCTCTATAGCTAGCTGCTTGAAATAGCAGCCATGTGGCAGCGTATATTGTGACAACGGCACTCTTGTTGCAATAGTATGCCTATTAAACCCCCTTTTCTCAGAGCATGGCCAATTTGTATTGACTCCAGGTGCTTGCTACCTATGCAGTACAGCAGAGCGTGCCAGGTTACTGCTAAGGTTACAGATGGATTCGGCTGTGACTGTTTCGTCATTTGGTGGCCCAGCGGCATCGAGATCTGGTTATAATTTGATACCCAGGTGAGATTGCATTCTGGTGTAGAAGGTGGTGGATTTATTCTAACGCACGGTAATGACCGCCCCAAACTTCCCGTGTTGTACAAGAGAATTTCTCGAACAAATTGAGCTGAAATTGACCTCTTTGCGAAAAATAATTAGAGAGTACTTTATATCATCGCGTATAATCGAACGGTAAGGAAATTCTATTAACGGTAAATGTCGAGTTTTACCCTTTCAGTGCCATAGTCAAAATAAGAAGCTTTTGCGGATGGCATGGATCTAGATCAGACTGCACGGACAGTGCATCTTACATCAGTGTCATCCGCCACGTGTTACCAGTGCAAAACAACAAAATCATGCTTATTTCGGGTATTTTAAGTATTAGTCTTAGGCACGATAAATCTATTACCTGCACACAGAGTTAAAAATCGTTAACATAGTTCCGCATTCAGACGACAGAAGCCGAAGCTAAGTTTGGATAGTAACTCAAGCGTGTAATATGGTAATAGAGGTCATTTACATGTATGTCATGTCAATTTTTTCAAGTAATACCTGCAAAGAGAGGGTACTGCATGCATACATGTAATGGCTATGCCGATCTCCTGACCTGCCGATCTCAATAACATGCATGAGGGTCGAGTTGCAGGTTTGAAGTTCAGCCCATTATGATCAACTCAGAAATATCACTATTTTTGGAGCTATGATATCACCGGCATGTCCTGGTTTTGATGATAATAAAAAAAAGTTCTAGATTTACGTGAACGAAAAATAAGAAAAAAACTTTTACACTTGTATTATTCGACCTCTTTTTCTTACGACATAAAATCGATGCATTACAAGAAATACATGTCATTCTAGTGCGCTCTGTTACTTCTGACACTTAAATGTTATATGATTTATGAGTTGAAGAAATAGATCCGGCCCGATAACATCAAACTTATGTATCTTGTATGTATCACTGCGCCAACCGGTTTTCACCATGGAATTGCTTGTAAATTCATAACACCCACGATGCACACTTAACCTATTAAAAATTGTACTTTACTTTTGATGTCTCCTGCAGAAAACCAAATGGAAATGGGTTAAGGAACAATTGCTTCAACATTCCTTGCTTCTTTTTCCACTATGATTTCCATATTTCATTTTTCCTTTAAACATTTAATGTTTTATCGCATGTAGATCTGTTTAGTTGTGAGTCGATACAGGTCTCCTCAAACAGCGGACAGCAAGGAACACATCCCTGTAAAAACGCGCAGGAATACCTCAAATTGAGGTTTAGTAAATGAACACATGAAACACTGCAGGAAAAGGAGACATTTTTTCATTGTGATCAATTACAGTCTCTTAGATGGTGATCTGATGTAAGACAACTCAACTTCGTAAGAGGCAATCAATGAAAATTGTCTGTTTGGCAATGGGTAGAGCTATCAAACAGTTGAATCTCGTGAAACTATCCTAGTAATTGAATTTATGCTGATAAGGCCAAGATGATGAAATCCAGCAATAAAATGATGAATTAGATGCAATTTATGGACGCACAATTCTTGCATTTCTAAAGATAAATCCGTGCAGTTTCAACTTGGGTAGCGAATTCACTGATGTCGTATCTCGAGAATCGCAACTTTGATGTGTTGTTTTACATCTTTGGAAGCTTTTTACTATTTTCGAATAGAAAAATCACACGTTGGAATTTAAATTCAAAAGAGAAATTGAAAGGAAAGGAAAACGGCTTCATTATTGATCTAGAGTGATAGACTTTGACGGAACAGAGGTAATTTGCTTGTATCAACGAACTTTTATAACTATCCGAATCGGCTGTGAAAGAAAGTTGATCATAAGGTGAATTTAGCCGATTTCGACAACAACATTCTCAGCGCGACATATTGAACCTTCCGGTAATTCTTTCATGAAGGCATCGTTGTATGCGCATGTCATATTCTTCCATGATTGACCTATCTGCTATGACGCATCACTGTCCTTTACAAGATAGATATTAATACGCGGTGTACATACATGTATCTCAAAACTCTGCCGCTAAAAAGTAGCAAGCGGAAAATGGATACATAATACGTCTGTAGAGAAGTGAAGCTTGTTTCTTGTTCCAAGTTTCTTCAACAAATGATAATTTCAAACGGGAATTTCAAAAGATATCATTGTTTACTTCAAATATTTGTAGGCTATACAGTTTCTAAATATTGATTAAGAGAAAACCGGGTTTGTGCAGTGTTTTTCAAAGACTCTAACAACCACAAAAATGTCGCCACCATGCTAGGCTTAGACCAGGGCTCTTTCCCAGGTCTATAAGGGCTGTAATGACTGGTGCATTTTTTTGATAAACGTATATGTAAATTTTATTACGAAATTCAGTGCAACGCTTGCCATCTTGAAAAGAAGTCCCATTCTGTTGCCTGAATGCTCAAATAAGATGGGTTTTGATTTAATATAATACCTAGCAGAAGATAATGGTAAATGCGTTTTGGTGTCTAGTAGAGGAGTCCACAAACGGTCCGTAAGATACGGTACACAAGCATGTAATCAAAAACGGAGTCTGGTCGAAGATGATCTTTGTCCCTTTAGACAATAATGTTATATTCGTCATCTGAGATCCATCCTAACAAAATGAAAACAAAGAAGATAACTAACTGCTGGAAAATATTGGTTACTTCCCTTGGCGTGAATCATGTATGCAGATAACGCCGTTGTCTGCCATTATCTTCCGCTAGGTGGCATTTTTCAAATACAGACCTTTTTGATTTGGGCATTCTGGGTACAGAACCGGACTACTTTTTAAAATGACAACCGTTACTTCGAATTTTAAATGAAAGGTTTACACGATAAAACGCTACCTGGTACGATTCCTTCAGCTATATGGTCAGCTAGCATGTAACCTATGCACCAGTCATTTATAAAAACAGCCCCTACAGGCTTTGGTAATAGCTTCGGTATAAGCCAAGACACTTCTTATTGATAAGTCTGTGGAAATACACTGCACCAATCCTGGTTTTCCTGAAGTCTATATTTAGAAACTATATTTAAAGATGTGCAGTAAAACAATATACATGTATAGTATTTTTCTCGTTCAAAGTACTGTAATTGAATTTTCAAGAAATTTGGAACGAAAAACAGATTACATTTTTCAACAGATCTATGTATTGTTGGTAGCCCTTTTCTTCATTACTACTTTATTAGCAGGCGAGTTTTAGTTTACACACCGCGTGTTAATATTTATCCTGTACAGGATAGTGATGCGTCATAGAAGACAGGCGTTGTCTGCGCATGCCATATTCTTCGAAGATTCGACCTGTCTGCTATGACGCCTGTACAGGATAAATATTAATACGCGGTGTGTAAACTACCACTGCCTCTAATAAAGTAGCAATGGAGAAAATGGCCATAAACAATACTTCACTTCTGAGGAAAAATCTAGCCTGTATTTCGCTCCATATTTTTTATAAGTCAATTATTTCAAACGGGAAAAATAGTTTTTACAAATCCCATTGTTTTACTGCACATCTTAGAATACAGTTTCTAAGTATAGATTTTGGGGAAACCAGGATTTATGTAGGGTTTTTCCACAGACTTATCAACATGAAAAGTCTGGGCTTTTTCCCAAACCTGGAGGGCCTGTCTTTATAAACGACTGTTGCATAGGTTACATGCTAGCAAACCGTGGCTGGACAAATCGTACCAGGGAGCGTTAAATTTTGAAGTTTGAAGTAACGGTCGTCATATGAAAAGTAGTGCGGTTCTGTACCCAGAATGCCCAAATCAGATAGGTCAGTATTTGAAAAATGCCACCTAGCGGAAGATAATGAGCAGACAGGTCGGATCTTCGAAGAATATGACATGCGCAGACAACGCGCTCTGATAACTTACACTTTCAAATCTTGTAAAATGATATTTTGCAACAGATTACGGGCCTCATTGAACACAAGAGGTAAACCATTTCTTCATAATCCCGGCAAGCGCCCCACCAATATATTGCGAAAAACCCATGGAAACCAAAATTTTGCATAAGAAAAAAATCCATTCTATTTTTAACAGATTCATTCCATATATTTCTAATACAATATTGGGCTACAGAATGCAGCTGAAATTTCATTAATTTCTTATCTTTTTACGCATAAAATCATACCACACATATGTATAGAAGTATAGTTGTATAATAGTTGTTGGCGCTTGTCAGTATTATACCACCATTTCCAGTCGACTTTATAAAAGAAAAGTCTTCGTCTATAATTAATTTACAAACATCGCTATCTAGAAAGGAAAGGTGTAGACCAGGATCAGACTGCGCAGGCTGTTCTTGATAAACACTTTCTGCCTGCGCGGACTGCACAGGCCATTATGGACCAGTACTTTTTTGCATATGCATTAAACACCCTGTTAACAGAGCATGGCCCATATAAATATCCCCAATCAAAAATCAGCTCTTTCAACCCCCCCCCCCCACCACAACCACAAAATTTGCAGACTTTCCACGTGGTTAATTGTACATGTTTAGTATTCACTGTTCAGTGTATTAATTAGTCACATGTGTAAAATGTTTGTTTAAAAGACAATGTGTGTGTGGCTTTTTTTTTTTAATCTGATGCACAATTTAATTCTGGATAAATAAATGAATATCGAGGTTGGTGAATTTATTGCTGATTTTCCTCGTTTCCTTTTTCATCAGTCATCATCGTATGACTCAGTCCTATCGTCGTCTTTGTCACTTGTTTACACGCATCCCATCCCCGAGGTTGGCCCTTAGGCAGCTTAGCGCGACTCACTGACCTTCTCCGAGCAGTGTAGATAAATATCAGATTGCACAGAACGTTCATTCTGATCTTGGATCTACATTGTCCGATAAGGAGACATCTTTCCTTCCAAAATACCTTTGAAATAGCAAAATTGGGTTTTTACTATCGGCTTGAAAGTTTCATTTTACTTATTTAGCGGGATAAAGGTCAAATGGTGGGCTTCGTGATAGGCTTAGTCGATAATGTACGGGGCTAGAGAATTTAGGAGTTGTGAGTTCGATGGTCGAGCCCGGTGACTCAGTTAGTGACAATAGGGATTAAGAATTACGGTTTCCGAGATCTATGGCCGGGCCCGCCAAAAGGAAGCTCCGAGGTGACAACAGGACTTGGAAATTAGGGGTTTGGGGTTCGATACCGAGCAAAGTGGCTCATTTGGTGACCACGGGGCATGAAAATTACGGTTTTCGAGATCTATGGCCGGGCCCGCCACAAGAAAGCTCAGAGGTGACAACAGGGCTTGGAAATTAACCTCGATGAAGTTATTCACATCTATCTATCCGTCGGTGAAAACTTCAATCGGGGAATTGATAAAACACGTTAAAAAATGAATATACGAACTGTTTGTCAACTGAAATATAGTTAGAAAGATTCGATAGCAAATTGAGACTCAAATTTTCTTTTTTAACGACGTTCGCCATTCGTCACAACTCGGCCGATTCCGTACCTACATCTAACCTCGTCCGTATTACGGTCGTTTCCATTTGAACGGCGAATCACGTGATCTTATACATGGCGCGCCAGTGTCAGTCGTTTAGCAACGACATAAGCAACCTCGATGAAGTTATTCACATCTGTTTATCTGTCGGTGAAAACTTCAATCGGAATTGATAAATAATGAATGTACGAACTGTTTGCCAACTCAACTGAAAATAAAGTTAGAAAGATTTCGATAGAAAATTGAAACTCAAGTTTTCTTTTTCAAGAGGAGCCTTACAATTTTCAGAACGGTAAACCGGCGTATTTCCGGGTATGTACCGATCTGGTGCATATCAGTCCACCAGATACAGCCGAGGGATTTGATGGCTCTCATCACCCGAGGTATGCCGAATGGACGTTCGCGACAGTTTCCATTATCACACTTCGTGTAACTATCACGCTCACCTTTTACTCGAAACGGTGAGCACCTGACACAGTTGATTTTACCACACTTGTCAATGTCTGCAGAATGGATAAAGCAAGAACTAAAACGGGTTGTTTCATGTCAGCAAAACGAAGGAAAAAGTATTTGAATCAAGCCAAATAATCGTATGCGAAGCAAGAATCCGAAATTACGCTTTGAAAAGATCGGACTGAAAGTCGAAGTGAATCACCTAACTATGTCACCTAACAACAGAAATATGGACACAGATGCTACTACTAGCGCTCTATCTGGCAGACGTATCGTCAAGCTAAAACTTCTTTTCAGAAGCAGATGCTTTCAGTTTGGTCTAGTCCAAAATTATGTCACTTGGTAAAGACTTGCAGAAAACAAGGGACTGTAACTCTTTCCCCTTTAGCAGGTTATCCCTTAGCTGGATGAGTCTGCAGCAGACAACATTAGAAAACATTGATTCAAAAGAAGAAATTGCCCCTAATGATTGATTTCTCCTTTTCGCACAATGATTTCTGACCCATCAAAGAACTGTGATACATGAATACCAGGTTTTGGTTTAGCGTCTGCAAACACGTCAAATTTAGAAGAGTCTAAAATTAGTCGTTTGGTAACGGGTTAAATGCTAACATCAAAATTACATTTATATGCTACGGATTGGTTAATTATGACCAACAAACTTGATTCTTATAAACATTGTTGAATTGTTGAAGTAATTGAGATAATTTACTTCAAATAATATCTTCGTCTTTGACAAACCCTACGTTTACTCATTAGTTAGTGCCCCACCCACAAATTTAAAATGTATTTTCTGAAAAAATAAGGCTGGTGACCTATTTGTTTTAAGCCTGATTCTTTTAGTTTAGTACCTGAATATTATTCATAAAAAATAAGAAAAATCTGAATGTTAGAACATTAAAAAAATAACTTTAAAAGATGCTCTTTGTTTTTTTCGTTTTTTTCCAAAATAAAGGTGTTTTAGCCCTAAGTTAAAGTTTTTTTTTTTTTAAAGATTGATACTCAGTATACTCTAAATTTTTTTTTTTCCATTAAGTTTGATGTTTCACCAATACAATGACATAAAATTTGCTTATAATTGTTGTCATTTGAAAAAATATACATAGACTTAGTTTTCATAGGTGAAATTTCATCCTGAACTGCCGCAATGCAGGGTGTACTAAAAGAAATATTCATGGAATTTTCCCAAAGCTGGTGACCCCCTTTTTTTATCTCCTATTTTTGAAGATCAGATAATATACTATTGCCATACAAAGTTTCATGAAATTCTGAATGTTTTCAAGAAATGGTGAAATTGTAGCGAGCGCCTTTAAAAGGAGCCTTACAATTTTCAGAACGGTAAATCGGCGTATTTCCGGCGATGAAATGTACCGTTTAAGTGCATATCAATTCACCAGATACAGCCGAGGGATTTGATGGCTCCCATCACCCGCGGTACGCCGAATGGGACTCATAGTCTGCAAGTCGATCTCCAAGAAAGGGATTGGGGTTTCACGCGGGTGCCCTAGGGCAAAGTACTTCAAAACCCTGCCCAAGTACATGTGAGACGCAGGAAGACATGAAAAACAGGAGTAAGTTAGCTGTCGCCGTGATATGACTAAAATAATGTGGGTTTTTCGTGGGAGTGTCCCGGGGCAAGAAGCCTTAAAGCCTTTGCTTAGCACTGGTGAAACCCAGGAAATACATGAATGTGTAGGCTGTCGCCGTGATATGACTAAATTAATTTTGAATAATTTTGAAAGCAGCGTAAAACACCGGTCGTTATTCAACCACAAGGTATTATGATTGCCATTTTTGTGACAGAAATAGTTTCTCCTGAAACTTAACCCTTAGCCTGCTAAACGCGACTCGCTGATCTTTTGCGAACAGTGTAGATCAAGATCAGACTGCACAGAACGTGCAGTCTGATCTTTGATCTATACTGTCCGATAAGGAGATGTTTTTTCTCCAAAAACATAGATTTGAAATAAAATTATTCTGGTTTCTTCTATTGGCTTGAACGTTTCATTTAACTTATTTAGCAGGATAAGGGTTAAATTTAGACGAGAAAGCAGCCGATAACTTTATCCCCATCATCATTTTAACCCTTAGGCTGCTAAGCCCGACTCACTGACCTTTTGCAGGCAGCGTAGATCAAGATCAGACTGCACAGAACGTGCAGTCTGATCGTGGATCTTCACTGTCCGATAAGGAGATATCTTTCCTCCAAAAATACCTTTGAAATAGCGACATTAGGGATTTTACTATCGACTTGAAAGTTTCATTTCTTTTACTTAGCAGGATAAGGTTTAAATTCTTTACCAGACAAAATTTTAGACTTGTCGAAATGGAAGGCATTTACAAACGATGGATTAATTTTTTGAGATTTGTCTAAGAAAGAATGGTAGGGTGTAAACATTGTGGACAAAGGAAAAAATGCATGTTAGTAGGTTATCAATGTCTTTCTTGCTTTTCCCTAGTACTAGACTAGGACTTTGCAGTGCTTTGCCCAGGGACATTCCAACAAGCGGAGATCGTTCTGGAATTTGATTATTACAAACCCAGCCCCGTAAAACCTTTTACCAAACAATCTTGCGTTTGAATGACCATGGGAAAGAAAGCTTTGGAAAACATTTTGGTGAAAGAAGAAAATGCTTTTCCCACAATATTTTCAAGTCTACCATGGACAAATACTGTGATGTTAGCTATATTTGAATTGTCGTCTGCTGATACTTCGAAGTTGGATAAGTCTACAGTTTTGTAAGCTGGTAAAGAGTTAGGGTGATCGAAATACATATCAGAGGCTCTTGAGGCGATCCTCACCGGGTCACACTGGTTTTTCGTGGGAGTGTTCTTTGGCAAGGCAGAATACCAGCCTAGTACTGGTAATGTTCAGGAAACACGTAGCACATAACATGGATCAAAATCGGACTGTGCATGACAGGTAGTCTGATTACAGTCTTAAAAATCTCATATAGTTTGAAGTCTATTGGTTTTAGTTGACGTTCTAGGTTTTGAAACACTGTACTGCTGCATGTAATTTCAACGATCGCATTTTTTTTTTCATACTTCTCAGACACTGACAGTCAATTTAGGTCTTTGTTTTCCATGCATGTGGACTAGTAAATGTCGCTTACACTGAAAGCTCTATAAACATGCAAATGCAGTTTCATTGTGAATAAAAACTGTTTTGTTATGAATAAGAGAATTGTTGCTGTGATATGATAGTACTTTTGAAAACGGCATAACGACAGCCTGAGTTCCAGTCTTATTATTTTCCCCTTCTACTTGGGCCTTGTTCTGTGGAAAAGGGGCATAATGTATCTGCAAACAGTATTGACTCAGGTCAGCCTGCGCAGACCGCAGAGGCTGACCTGGGCCGAAACTGTTCGCTTTTGAGAATTTTTTTGTATGTCAAAGGATAAGTATGCCTCCCGATTCAGTCGGTTTTTAGACAAAATTTATTTTTATGGATCCATAATAATGTGATATCATGCTTGGTATAATCACAGGCCTTTGAAGCTCTATTGGTCTATCACGGAACAATAAAATTGTCCTTGGTCGATCATCGAACACTTTATAAATAGCCCATTGGTGCATCACCTGTATATCACGGAATATATACTCAAATTTTCATTGACACCGTTTCTATAAATAGCACATTGGGGACTCTCTCTGTATCGTATATAGTAAGTCTTACTATATACGATACAGAGGGAATCCCCAATGCGCTATTTATAGTAACAGTCTCCGATAATGAAAATTTGGTTATCCCTTGATAGACCAAGGGAGTTTCAGAGGCCTATGGTATAATGCATCACAGAGATGCTTGAAACCCCTTTTACCAGAGCAACGCTCATTTATTTGTACGTTACTTCGCCAAGAGCGACAACAAAAAACGGTTCAGCTGTATGAATTGAGCTAGGCTCTGTGAAAAGGGAGCTTAATGTATCTGCGAAAAGTATCGACTCAGGTCAGCCTGCGCAGTCCGCGCAGGCTGACCTGACTCGATACTGTTTGCAGATACATTATGTCCCTTTTTCACAGAGCATTGTTCAAGTAGAAAGGGAAAAATGATAAGACTGGAACTCAGGCTGTCGTTATGCCGTTTTCAAGAGTACTATCATATCACAGCGACACTTCTCGCTAATGGTCAGTTTTCTGTATGTCCAACGATCAGTCTACCTCAAGACTAAGAAAGTTGTTAAAAAAAGTGGCTATTTTGGATCTGTGATAAAGAGGTAGTTTGATTGGTATCATGCATCACGGAGATGCATTAAGCCCCCTTTTGCCAGAGCATGGCTCAATTATTTTTGAAGATCTATGTAGACCGTGATGAGGACTAATTAAGAAATTATTGGCGCCAGGACCCAGGCTAAACAGCTGCTTCTGTCACAATCTTTTAACGTTTTAGTATCACCATCAGTATTCTATAGGGACATTTTTAAAGTTATCTGCTGCATACGTGTTTGTGGAGATGCAGTTTTGTATTTTCGGTTGAAGCGAACGCTTTACCAGACGACAAAAATTAAGAATCGTCCATAATAACCGCCTGTGCAGACGACAAATTAAATGTAGCTCAAACAATTGAATTTTTCTTTGAAAGTGAAGAAAATGTTGTAGTTATAGAGAAAATGTTAGTTGCCAATATTTCTGCCTTTTTTCCCACAATGTTTTCATGAGCCTTCTCTCTGTTTGTTAAAACCAATTTAGTAGAAAGTTTTAATTGATGAACTTAACTCACCTGGCGTTTTTAGCGAGACTCCGGTAGAATTTTTTTCAATGTTTTTACAAGACATTGTATTCAAATAGAAACTACAACCTCAATATTGTAGGCTCCAAATTGGCGTAATGGCAATGGGAGTCGACTCGGGTGCCGGCGATCCGAGATCGAAACGCGCCCACGCCAGCAAAACGCACAGAGAAACGGGGGAAAAGAGAAAGACAGCTGGACAGAGAAACCAAGAGCCGGATAGAGAATGGAAAAGAAAGACACTTGGATAGGCGATGGTGGGACACAGGGAAATTACCTTTTACTACTCTGTGCATTGGAATTTATCATTCTGGATAGACAGGTGTTTAATAAAAGATGAATATTTATTTATTTCAGTATTTTTCTATAAGTTTATAGAACTTTTCTCAGTGCAGAGATAAAGTTTAAGCAAGAACACCACAAAAGTATGAAGAGAAAGTATTTTAATACTCAAAATGAAATGGTGATGTATGCACAAACAATTTATCCAAAGACAGAATTCAACAACCGAAAATTAAGAAGATGGCTTTATAAAACAATGTGCGAAAAAATACTGGTTACATATACTTCTCCCTTTTTCACATTGTTTTGTATCTTTTCACACACAATTATTATCATCTGAAACATATTTAAATCTTAGTCTGGTCCAAATTCAAAGACAACAAATTGAATGTAGCTATGACCATGGAATTTGTCTTTCAAGGGGTACAAAACTTTATGGAAAAGACAAAGTGCTTGTTACAAGCATGTTCATCATTTTCCACGATGTTTTAAGAACCTTATATATCTTTTTGTTTAACCCTTTACCACACAATCCCCTACTTTAACAAAACCGAAAAAAAAAAAAGCCTTCAGAAAACAATGTTTTCTACCCTATCACAGACAAACTTCCTAATTTGAGTCACATTTAAATTGTCATCTGCAAATGCTCTCAATAAGGAGAAGTCAACATTTTTGTTGTGTGGTGAAGACTTAAAAACAAAACACAAATACAAAAGTCTTAAATAAAATCATTAAAAAGAGTGAAACAAGTTCATTATCTCTCCATCAACGACATTTTAGACTTGTCCAAAGTGAAAGACAACAAATTGAATATAGCTATGACCATGCAATTGTCTTTCAAGGGGTAGAAAAAATGAGGAAAAGGAGACAATGCTGATTACCAATATTCCCCCCTTTTCCATGCTGTATCTAGCTTTAACAATTATTATCTGAACCATATTTAACCCTTTCCCAAACGGCAAATTTTGGACCAGACCAAATTGAAAGCATTTTGCAGATGACAAATTAACAGTTGCTAAAAAGATGATTTTTCTATATGATAGGGTAGAAAACATTGTGGGAAAAGGAGAAAATGCTGGTTACCAGCATTTTCTCCTTTTCCCACAATGTTTTCAAAAGGCTTCTATTCCTGATCCCTAAAAACCAGGGATTGTTTGGGAAAGGGTTAATTTGTCCACAGCAAATGCCTTCAGGAAAGATTAATCTAAAGTTTTGTGACAAAGGTCAATACACAAATAAAAGTCTTAAATGAAATCATTGTAAAGATTGAAAGCAGTTCATTATTTCTCAATCAAACCACAAAATCTTAGACTTTTCCAAATTGAAAGACAAAAAATTGGATGTAGCTGTAACGATGGAACTTGTCTTTCAAGGGATACAAAACTTTAAGGAAAAGAGAAAATGCTAGTTACATGCACATTCACCATTTTCCACAATGTTTTAAGAACCTTATACATCTTTTTGTTTTTCCCTTTACCACACAATCCCCTGTTTTAGCAACCCTGAGAAAAGAAGCTTTCTGAAAAAGTGAGGGAAAAGGAGAAAATGCTGGTAACTATCATTTTAGTCTTTTTCCCCCCAATGTTTTCTACCCTATTAAAGACAAACTCAATCATGTGAGTGACATTTAAGTTGTTGTCTGCAGATGCTTTCAAATTGGACAAGTCAACATTTTTGTTGTGTGGTAAAGACATAAGAACACTTGCTATTTCAAAACAAGAATGGTGGCCCTGAATCACCCATCTAAGCCTATGTACCTTTGAGAACATCACACAAAGTATAGTCAACGTTTTTTCTCTGATATGACATAGTGTGTATTGTGATGAGGTTATTGTCCAGATTTTCTTAAATCAGCCAGTGTTCTTATGTCTGAACAGGAAGGCTTTTGAAAACATTGTCAGAAAGGAGTAAGTGCTGGTAACCAGCATCTTCTACTTTCTCAATTTTTTCTACCCTTCTCGGACAACATTTCACCACAGACAAGTCTAAAATTTTGTACATTTGGTAAAGAGTTAAACAAATTCCAAGTTAATAAAAACATTACTGACAACCTGAACCCTGTCACCTTTACCCTTTCCCAAATGACAAATTTTGGACTCTTCCAAACCAAAAGAGTTTGCAGACGACAATTTTAGATTTGGAGAAAATGGCAGAAAGTTCTCAAGAAGGGTAGAAAACACTGTGGGAAAAGGAGAAATTGCTCGTTACGAGCAATTTCTCCTTTTCCCACAGTGTTTTCAAAAGACTTTTACTGCAGACACGTAAAAACCAGGGCTTGTTTGGGAAAGGGTTAAACCAAAACTTGGACTTTTCCAAACTCTACAACCTATTGACAAAAGTTGATGAATGGAAAGATAAAATTTTTGAAACCAGCACTTGGTTATAAAAACACATCACTAAAAATGGAATCACATACTTTTGACAGCAACAGTTATAAATTATCCGTTGCAAACTTTCATCATTTAACAATGTAGCTTTCAAAGACATGGCGTCCACAATACACAAGTACATAATGTAGAAACAAGAGCGGCAAATTGTCGCAAGATACACCCGTCCCACCGCCAGTTGTCGAGGGGGGATAATAATCGTAAAGGGCAGGTAGAGGAAAATAGTAGTGCAGCAGAAATCATGTAAGTGATTGAAATAGGCGTGAATATCTCCTCTAATGTAAAGGAAACATGCATATAAAGTTTCAGGTCATTCCAACATGAAAAGACAAAGTTATATTGTAGAGAAGCATGAAAAGCTGTAAAAGAAAAACAAGAGTGGCAAATTGTCGCAAGATACGCCCGTCCCACCGCCCGTTGTCAAGGGGGTATAATAATCGTAAAGGGCAGGTCGTGCAACAAACATGTTTACCAAGTCTCAAGTCAATTTGACTTGAGGTGACAAAGTTCCGTTCCGGACAACCAAGAAATACTGTAAAAATGAAGATCAAAATGGAATTACTCAAAATCTGTACTAGGTAGAGTTATTGTTCTTGCGCACTGTACTCCGTAATATTGCAACAAACATGCATACCAAGTTTGAAGTCACTCTGACGCGAGATGACAAAGTTATATTCCGGACGAGCACTAAATACTGTAAAAAAAACGATCAAAGGGAAATAACTCAAAACTCATGCTAGGAAGAGTTATGGTTCTTGTGCACTGCACTCTGTAAATTTTCAACAATCATGCATACCAAATTTGAAGATGTTCAGACTAGAGATGACAAAGTTATATTCCGGACAAGCAGAAAATGCTGTAAAAATGACAATCAATGGGAAATAACTCAAAGACAGCACGAGGTAGAGTTATGCTTCTTTCGCTCTGCACTCCGTATTATTGCAACAAACACAAATGCCAAGTTTCAAGTCAATCGGACTGGAGATGACAAAGTTATGCTCCGGACAAGCAGAAAATGCTGTAAAAATGATGATCAATGGGAAATAACTCAGACAGCACGAGGTAGAGTTATGCTTCTTTCGCACTGCACTCCGTATTATTGCAACAAACACAAATGCCAAGTTTCAAGTCAATCGGACTGGAGATGACAAAGTTATGCTCCTGACAAGCAGAAAATGCTGTAAAAAATGACGATCAAAGGGAAATAACTCAGACAGCACGAGGTAGAGTTATGCTTCTTTCGCACTACACCCCGTATTATTGCAACAAACACAAATGCCAGGTTTCAAGTCGATCGGCCTGGAGATGACAAAGTTATGCTCCGGACAAGCAGAAAATGCTGTAAAAATGATGATGATGATGAATAGCGTTTTAAGGCCCGTCGACAACTTAGGTCATATTGGGCGCACTTACTTAGTAAACAATAATGCGAGGTGAAAATAACATACACGTGCAACAACATAAGACAAACATGATAAATGAGGAATGGACGAAACACAAAATGATGCCCCTTTTGTCGCCTTTTACGACATGCATGCTGTCACTTTTGTTCCGCCAGATGAAATGGCAGATGTGACGATCGCGGGACTGCAGTGGTTTATTCTTATACCCCCGATTAAACCACACGGGGTCCCACAGGCCAATTGATTCCCATTCCAAACCCTATTGACATCGAGAAAAAAAATACAGGATTTGGAATAAGAACTACCCAGCCTGCTGCAATCCTACGAATTACGAGGATAAAAATGACGATCAAAGGGAAATAACTGAAAGACAGCACGAGGTAGAGTTATGGTTCTTTCCCACTGCACTCCGCATTATTGCAACAAACACGAATGCCAAGTTTCAAGTCAATCGGACTGGAGATGACAAAGTTATGCTCTGGACAAGCAGAAAATGCTGTAAAAATGACGATCAAAGGGAAATAACTCGAAGACAGCATGAGGTAGAGTTATGGTTCTTTTGCACTGCACTCCATATTATTGCAACAAACACACACGCCAAGTTTCAAGTCAATCGGACTGGAGACGACAAAGTTATGCTCCGGACAAAGAACTGGATGCCGCCCGCCCGCCCTCCATAGGTGATCCCATAATACGTCCTGTCTTCGACGGGCGTATAATAACTCAAAAATTAAGCAAGCAAGAGTTATTGTTCATGTGCACTGCAATCCCCCTTGATGAGATCTATCAACCCATGAAATTTGATAACCGTAGCTAGTATAGTTTTGGAGATATGCTCCAGACAAAATTCAAGTATGAAAAAATACAAAGGGCAATAACTCAAAAATTAAGCAAGCAAGAGTTATGATTAATTTGCACTGCACTCCCCCTTAATGAGATCAATCCACCCATGAAGTTTCATAACCGTAGCTAGCATAGTTTTGGAGATATGCTTTGGACAAAATTCAAGTATGAATATAAACAAAGGGAAATAACTCAAAAATTAAGTAAGCAAGAGTTATGATTCCTGTGCACTGCACTCCCCCTTGATAAGATCTATCCACCCATGAAATTTCATAACCGTAGCTAGTATAGTCTTGGAGATATGCTCCGGACAAAATTCAAGTATGAAAAACAACAAAGGGCAATAACTCAAAAATTAAGGAAGAAAGAGTTATGATTCCTGTGCACTGCACTCCCCCTTGATGAGATCTATCCACCCATGAAGTTTCATAACCGTAGCTAGTATAGTTTTGGAGATATGCTCCGGACAAAATTCAAGTATGAAAAACAACAAAGGGCAATAACTCAAAAATTAAGCAAGCAAGAGTTATGATTCCTGTGCACTGCACTCCGCCTTGATGAGATCTATCCACCCATGAAATTTCATAACCGTAGCTAGCATAGTTTTGGAGATATGCTCCGGACAAAGAATGGGGACACCGCCCGCCATTCCGCCCGCCCGCCAGCCACGGGTGATCCCATAATACGTCCCGTCTTTGACGGGTGTATAATAATGAATAGGAATAATTCCAAAAGGGCATTAGGTAAGGTTACAGCTCCAGTGCACTGCACTTTTCGTAACTGCAACAAACATGATTACCAAGTCTGAAGTCAATTTGACTTGAGGTGATAAAGTTCCGTTCCGGACAAGCATGGAATACTGTAAAAATGAAGATCAAAGTGGAATTACTCAAAATCCGCGCTAGGTAGAGTTATTGTTCTTGCGCACTGTACTCCGTAATATTGCAACAAACATGCATACCAAGTTTCAAGTCGTTCTGACTTGACATGACAAAGTTGTATTCCAGACAAGCACTAAATGCTGCAAAAATGACGATCAAAGGGAAATACCTCAAAGACAGCACAAGGTAGAGTTACAATTCTTGCACACTGCACTTCCAAATATTGCAACAAATAAGCATACCATATTTCAAGTCATTCCTACTTAAGATGACAAAGTTATGCTCCGGACAAGCAAGAAATGCTATAAAAATGAAGATCAAAGGGGGAATAACTCAAAATTTGTGCTAGGAAGAGTTAAGGTTCTTGTGCACTGCACTCCGTAATTTTTCAACAATCATGCATACCAAATTTGAAGATGTTCAGACTAAAATTGACAAAGTTATGTTCCGGACAAGCAGAAAATGCTGTAAAAATGATGATCAAAGGGAAATAACTCAAAGACAGCACAAGGTAGAGTTGTGGTTCTTTTGCACTGCACTCCGTATTATTGCAACAAACACAAATGCCAAGTTTTAAGTCAATCGGACTGGAGATGATGAAGTTAAGCTCTGGACAAAGAACTTGACTATAAAAATGAAGATCAAAGTGGAATTACTCAAAATCCGCGCTAGGTAGAGTTATTGTTCTTGCGCACTATACTCCGTAATATTGCAACAAACATGCATACCAAGTTTCAAGTTGTTCTGACTTGACATGACAAAGTTATATTCCGGACAAGCACTAAATGCTGTAAAAATGACGATCAAAGGGAAATAACTCAAAGACAGCACAAGGTAGAGTTACAATTCTTGCGCACTGCACTTCCAAATATTGCAACAAATAAGCATACCATATTTCAAGTCATTCCAACTTAAGATGACAAAGTTGTGCTCCGGACAAGCAAGAAATGCTACAAAAATGAAGATCAAAGGGGGAATAACTCAAAATTCGTGCTAGGACTCTAGAGTTATAGTTCTTGTGCACTGCACTCCGTAATTTTTCAACAATAATGCGTACCAAATTTGAAGATGTTCAGACTAGAGATGACAAAGTTATATTCCGGACAAGCAGAAATTGCGGTAAAATTGACGATCAAAGGGAAATAACTCAAAGACAGCACAAGGTAGAGTTATTGTTCTTGTGCACTGCACTCCGTATTATTGCAACAAACACAAATGCCAAGTTTAAAGTCAATCGGACTGGAGATGACAAAGTTATGCTCTGGACAAAGAACTGGACGCCACCCGCCTGCCCGGACGCCCGTATGCCATGGGTGATCCCATAATACGTCCTGTCTTCGACAGGCGTATAAAAATGGGAAGATTTTTTATCACTTTCATAACAACCCCATCTTCAATATTGAGCCTTTAACTGCTAAAAAATACAAAAATTTCCAACCAATAGTAAAAAGCAAAGTACTGCTACTTCTTCCTATTTCTCTTTGATAGAAAATCTCACTGCATTGGACAGTGTTGATCAAGATCAGACTGCCCATTCTGTGGAGCCTGATCTTTGATTTACACTGCTCACAAAAGTACATTGCAAGGCATGTAGTGGCCGAAGGATGAAATAGCTCTTGATTCGAAGTGTTCAGTAATTCTAAACCTCTGGTTAGGCCCTTGGTATTGATATTTCATCTGCAAATACATATCATCACCAGTCCAATAGAGTTATCTAACTTTGAGCACTCTTGCGCATATAGGGTAAGAAAATGAACAAGTCTTATGAGACAATGCTATATTATCAGAACCTATATGGTTCCCGTAGTCAAATCATTACATAACCTATGATGGGCATAGACAAGAGCATCGCATGCTGGTGCCAATGCTTGGCTGCAGTTGCTTGTTCTTCAGAGAAAATTGTAAGTCGAAAAAGGGGCATAACTATGTCAAAATTACTTTGATAGTTACCTGCTCCTTTTGTATTGGTTCAGCTTTTAACAGTTTACAACTTGTCTCACTTTGAAGTAAATATCGTCAGTAATAATACGGATATTATAAAATGTCAAAGTTTTTGCACAATGACCACAACGCAGGCTACAACTGGGCTATGACAGTAACTCATTTTCTTCTTTGGAACTGCTTAGAACTGGGAAAAAATATTCAGACCTCTCTTTCATCAAACAGTTTATCCTTGTGTAGATGAAGATCAGATTAAAGGAGGCAGTCTAATCTTCATCTAGACTATCTTGTGTTCACATTTTGTGAGATACTCAGACCAAACAGCATTTTGGAATGGCAGTGTCTCTATTTCCACAGACTATAAATGGTCCATTTTAGTTATTTGTCACATTGAAAATTGCCAAGAAAGAATACGTGAAACATGTTTTTCTTTTAACCCGTTATCAAACAATGCCTCATGAACCTGAGGAAAAATAGCTTTTGAAAATGATGTGGAAAAAGGAGAATATGCTGGAAACCAGCATTTTCTCCTTTTCTCACAATGTTGCCTACACCATTAAAAAATAAATCTCATCATTTGAGTAACATTTTATTGTCTGCAAATGCTTTCGATAGAGACCAGACTAATATTTGGTTGTTGTACCAAGGGTTAAACTGACAAGCCTGAAAACATTGTGGCAAACAGAGAGAAACCTCAATGAAAACATCTGATCAATTTTTCACATTATTTTCATCAGTTGCGAGTAAAAATGGTTGCAGATAAAGAAAAGGAATCAACCTATCACTGTATTTTACAATGATGTCAATTCCTACCTGTAAAAATAACATTTATTTTCCCTTGGTTCCACGTAAAGTCCTGTTTTCAAAATATTAACCCTTTACCACACAATCTCTAGTTTTAACAATCCTGAGGAAGAAGGGTTTTGAAAACATTTTTGGCAAAGGAGAAAATGCTGGTAACCAGCATTTTCTCCTTTTCCCAAAATGTTTTCCAACCCTTTCAAATACGAATTCTAAAACTTTATCCGCAATTGATTTGTCATTCTGCAATTGCTTTCGAAAGTGACTCCTGTGAAACTATTTTGTAAGGTAAAGGGTTAAGGACTTGAAAATATTGTGGCAAAAGGGAGAAATGATGTTTACCAGCAAGTTCTAAATTTGGTTGTCTTGTGCACAGACAACAGAACAGGAATATTTTAAGTCATGACAGAGATAGCAATTTATATCCTTGATCAGACTGCCTATTTTGTGCAGTCCAGTCTTGTTTCACAGAGATCTGCCAAAAACTGAAGCCATTTCTTGGTACTCATTTCAAAATGCTAATAACCAGCATTTTCTCCTTAGTACAAAAGAAATTCTTTTCTTATGACAAGCTTTAAAACATAGTTGAAAAAAAAATGAGTAAGTACAAGCTAATTTGAAATCATTTCACACTGAAAGGCTGTTTTTGACCCCATGGGGCATAAATGAAAATTTCAGGTAGAGGTCTACCAGATGCTGCCTTTCAGTTTCGAAAAAAGTGACTGTTTAAAGTTTTCACAGTATAAGCATACATAAAAATTGTGGACCCCAAGCCAGGGGGAATTTTTCTTTTACCCAGGGCAATACTTTGAAAAGATCTCGGTAAAGGTCCACTAGAGGAATCTACATGTATACCAGATTTTGTAGGCCTAACCCTGTTTAAGAGAAGTCAATTCCTGAAGATCTGCTAAAATTTCCCATGAATCAAAACAGCCTTGAAATTACAATTGAGCTATGCTCTGGAAAAAGGGGGCTTAATGCATCTCCATGATGCATCATAAAAAAAAAAAATCAGATAACTATGGATCTATAAAATCCATTTTGTCTAACAACCGACTGCATCATGAGGTAGAATAGTCCATGGACATGCAGAGAATTTACAAATAGCAAAAAGATTCGACCCATGTCAGAATGTGTGAACTGGGCAGGCAGACATGAGTCTAGATCTATACTTTTTGCAGATTATTTAAGCTCCATTTAAACAGAGCATGGCTCAATTATTTTTTTTCAGGAAGTTACAGATTTAATCTTCACTCTGTAGTCTGATATTCCTGGCCTGAAAGATTCAGTTTGATGATACCCATCTCTACATCACATTGTCTTCCTGAAAATAAAAAGCAAAATTCACACTAATTTCAACTTTTAACTAAAACCCTTTAAATGCATTTCACAAGTATAGTTGCCTTTGCAGCCAGCGAAGATCCAAGATCAGACTGAACATTTTTTGCAGATTGACCTGCGGTCTACACCTATCATTATGTTCTGTCTATAGGCAGTTTCACAACTACAGCTGCCTTTGCAGCCAGTAAAAAGCCAAAATCAGGCTGCATGTTTACTGCGAACTGACCTGGGATCTACGCTAACCACTATGCAGAGACATTTTTGAGATGGCAATTATTGGCTGATTTTTCCTGACAGAAAATTTTGTTTACTTCGCTCTTTCAGAATATATGCATTACTAATATTTACAATGTAAACATACATGTAACTGTAAGCACTTAAAAATCAGCTGCAAAACTAGAACTGTCCTAAAGTGCACATATATCCCCCACCAGCACCTTGTCACAATCAGAGAATGTAAATGATTTTCAAAACAAAGATCACCAGTGACCCTGACCTTTGACCAATTTGACCCAAAAACAATAGAGCACATCCTTAAGTCATAAGCAACGTCTTGTACAGACGGATTGACAGACAGACAGACAGTCAGAGTGAAACCAGTATGCTCCCCTCTACTTTGTAGGTGGGGGAGATAAATAAAGGACTATGGTGCAACTGATGGTTTTATTGATTGAATGGAGTTTTACATAGCTTTCATCACTATTTCAAGCATATAACAGCAACAACTCATGCCACAGTACATGTACATTGTTCAGGCTTTGTAGTATCTTGCTCTGCTCAAGGACCCTCCAATGAAAAAACAAGAGGGCCGTGATGGACCTGAAGTCGCTCACCTGAGCCTTTTGATCAAACATGATCCACTTTAAATCTCTTTCGAGATATCATAACAAACATTCCAACAAGCTTTCATAATTAGTGAACTGAAAATTTGCAAATTTGGCCTCTAGCATGTACATAAGCTTTCTCTAGACTCATCTAAGATGTCATCAAGACAAATATTTTGACCGAGTTTCATGAGTATTGAACTTAAATTGTGGCCTCTAGAGTATAACAAGATTTTGTAAGATTTAATCTTGTGACCTAGTTTTTCACCCGACCCAACCCATTTTCATTCATCAAAGATGTTATCAAGTAAAAGATTCTGACCAAGTTTCATGAGTATTGGTCTGAAAATGTGGCCTCTAGAGCAAACGCAATTTTTTCAAATATTGTTCCCCTTGACCTAGTTATTGACCTGAGGTAACCCATTTTCAAACTCCTCCTAGATAATATCAAGAGAAGCATTCTGACCAAGTTTCATGAGTAGCGTGTACACAAGGTAAAAGTTGATGCCGGACGATGCACAATGCACGACAGACGACAGACGACACACACCGGACACAGCACGATCACAAAAGCTCACCATGAGCACTTTGTGCTCAGGTGAGCTAAAAACCTACCCAACATTAAATCTGACATATATTTTATTTCAATATACCAGTGTGTAAAATATAAAATCCAATTAAATAATGTTTTAGGAGATTACAAATACAAACCTACTCTGTACTAAAACTGAAGTTGAGAAAAATGGTAATAACTACATTGTAACTAATAATTGGCAGATTTTATCATAGACTGAAGTCCAGCTTCCAGATCTATGACCAATATTTTGTCATTATTTATCTGTGTTTAAATTATCGATCCCAGTCAAAATGTTTTCAAAAATTACAAACAGAAACCATTCTCCTTACTGTTAACCAGTGTTCAATCTAGAGCGCGCCATTGCGCCATGGGCCCCCTAAAGTCCCAGATGGCGCAATTCTAAACCAACCTGGGGCCTGTCGGGCGCGCTCGATCATAAAAGTGCTATTCCACGTTCTTTCGTCTGTTTCTATTTTTTCCCGCTCAATAAACATAATGCTGAGCTTTCTGGTGAGAACTTATCGATAACCTGACGGATAGACTGTTACCGATCTTCGTGTCGGTTGCTTTCGGCAGAATAACGGGTAGCAGAGGTTATGATTCTGAGCATCTGATCATTCAATATCACAATGAAGCAATTTTCTGAGTATTTTGGAAGCCTTAATGGGGCGAAAAAAGGCAAAAACTGTTTAAGATATTACTTCAGAAAGCACATTCGGGCCAGTACCCAGTGTTCCACTTGCACAAATTACTGCGTAAATCACGGTATAGAATTGAAATTCACATAACAAATATTGGTTACACATGTAAGAAAATACATGCACAAAAAAGCCATTATCCGCTTATCTTGTGTAAAATGACAGGTTTTGAAGTTACTTGTTATCCTTATTGATAAATTTATGTCAAATCAATCGGAAATACCTATCCAGAAATTAACAGACATGAAAAATCTATCGGCGCAAAAAACGCGGAAACCCATGACACAACAAAATGTCTCTTCGACATTGTCCGATCAGAGTCACTTCAGAGTGCCTTTTTGGCTTTTTAATGACTTTAAGCAGCAAATTTACATAGATATCTTAATATAACAGACTTCTGCTTTTCCTCTGGTTGCGGACCATCACTGTCATACCCTCTAATATGAATTCTTACCCCCAGATTTTCAGGAAAGTTAAATCCCCAGTGACGGAATATCAGAATTTTCAAAAATTTATCATTGACAAATATATTTCATCATTTTTCTTTTCTTTAGGATTAAATTAACGGTAGAAACAGGGTTGCGTCATTACCAATGATAATTTGTGCATAGTTGCAGTTTTATTAGCATGGCATTCATAGATAAATGAATGAGAGTATACTTGTTAAATAAAAAGGCAACACGTGTTAAAAGAAAAGGTTAACATTATGGTAACAGAGTATGATTTTTTATGTGCGGCCCCCAGTTTTCCAAAATGGCCCCCTATTTTGAAGTCTGTGGGCCCGATTGGCCCCCTTACAAGCAAAGCTAGATTGAACACTGTGTTAACAAGATGTCCATGACATACCTACGGACAGCAATGTGCCACCTGCATTTAAAATGGCAAGAGTATCAGAAGAACCTTGATTACGGGATTTAGAAAACATGTTTGTACACGTACCTCTGTCCAGTGTTCATTTTCAACCCCCAGATTTGTCTCCATCTGGTGTTTTACACCACTTTCAGCAGTATACCAGTAACACCATGGCAATAGCTAACCTGTTCATCTGTTTTCTGGGATTCATCAGAATTTGACAAGGGCTCTGCAGTGTCATTCCCCAGTATACAAGCATGAATACCACTGCAGCAAGTGAGGAACAAACCCAGAACCTTTATATAACAAATCTGGAAAAATGCTCACCATGTCACCTGCAAGCAAATAAGATACATGTATATACCTGTAACCATAAACTCTCTACCCAACAACAATTATTGTTCTTACAATTGTTACAATTAAAAGAATCTGTGGAAAACAAATGCTGCTCAAATATAGGATTCTTTAAGAAAGGGTGACAAAACATTGAAGGAAAAGGAGAAAATCCTGGTTATGATGATCATTCTCTCCTTTTTCCACAGTATGTAATTAAACATTCTCTTTCTAAGGTTTTAAAACAGAGAACCATTTCATAAATGGTAAGATTTTTCTCCTAGATTTCACAAAGTATAACTTTTTGAATGTTATTATGGCAGCATAACTAAAACAAGTGAGCCATGATGGCCCTGCATTGCTCAGCTGGCTAATAAGTAAAAAACCCTACACGCAAACATTACATTACTTGGACAATTGGTTTTCGAACTAGAGGGCATACAAAATTTTCTCTATAAAATCCCACAGGAAAGTTATGACCCAAGGGCAAAACCATTATTGACCACAGAGCTATAATTACTTGAATCCTGGTAGAGGCCACAAGATAAAGCACCATACCAAATAATATAGGTATAGAATGTATGGTTAAAAACAAGAACATTTTGAAGGTTTCCTCAATAAAAGGCCCTGTAAAACATGATACCCCTGAGACAGGGCTAAATTTGGTAGCCCTTGGTCTTATGGTAAGTAACAAAAAGATTTCCAAAGATTTCACTATGTAAAACTTGTGACCCCTGGGGCAGGGTCAAACTTGACCCTAGGGGTATAATACAAGCCCTCTTGGTAGAGGCCCACTAGATACAGATACAGCCAAAATTTGGTAGCCCTAGGCCTTATAACTAGGTAGATAGATTTCATAAGTTTTCACTATACAAGCCCATGTAACACTTGTGACCCCCAGGATGGGGCCAATTTTGATCCCAGGGCTATAATTTGAAGACACTTAGTAGAGGTCTGTAAGATAAAGCTACATGCAAAGTTTGGTAGCCCTAGGCCTAATGGCTAGGGAAAAGAAAATTTTTAAAATTTACCCAGTGTACAAGTAAGCCAGTGTAAAATCTGTGACCCCCAGGGTGGTGCCTAATTTGACCCCAAGGCTATAATTTTGGCACTCTTGATTGAAGCTCACTAGATAAAGCCACGTGCAAAATTTGGTAGCCCTAGGCCTTATGGCTAGGTACAGGAAGAAGTATTCACTATATAAGCCCATGCAAAACTTGCAACCCCGGGATGGGGCCTATTTTGACCACAGGGCTGTAATTTGAGGGAACTTGGTAGAGGTCTATTGGATAAAGCTACATGCCAAATTTGACAGCCCTGGGGCTTATAGTTTCAGACAAGAAGATTTTCAAAGATTTTCCACATTTTTTCAGTTTGGTTGCCATGGCAACCAGGGTATTTTAAGGAATCAAATTCTTTCAAGAAATTCTGAAGAGGTCCATGGCAGGATCATTTCTGTGAAGTTTCATCAAAATTGGATGGGTAGTTTCAGAGATGGTGGAAATAAAAGTTAACGCACGCACGGACGGACGCACAACGGACACCGGGCCATGATATCATTTCGGTCAACAAAGTAGATCTTAGGGTGCAACAATATCGGACGAACAAGCCCAGGCGCATGAGCCGAGGGGCGAAAAAGGCCTGGGATGAACAAGCCCAGAATCGAGTTTAAAATAGTGGATCAGGGATGAATGCCCTGTCTATTTAAAATTTCCTTTGTTGTCTATAATCTTTAATTCACAATCGATTCATAAGAGGGTTTGCATACCTTCTGGACTGTCTCTATCTGATCGTATAGATCTATTTGACTTTAGAAACGAAAAATTTCTTAATGCGGTAGAATCCTGCGCGTGCAGTTTAGAACGTTTCAGCCAGCCTTGTTATCGTTTCAGATAGTGCCTGGTTTCGAAACAGACTTTTTCGTCCGTGGACTTGTTCGCACTAACTTTGTTCGTCCCAACCTCCTTGTACACAGTATTGAACAAATTGCATTTTTTATCATCCTCCTTCTAGCTCGCCAAACTTCGTAAGTTTTGAAAACTTTCAATGGATATCTTTGATAAGTTTTTAGATCCTTCTTTGTTTTTATCGTGTATTCATGAGTCAAATAGGATGATTATTGTTGGAATCATCATTTTCATCGTTTTTGAGTTCTTTCTTGTCATATTTGAAGGTATTTACATAAATACTGGTGTAGTTCTTCAATTTCAAAAGGGGAATCCCTATCAATAAAAAAGCAAACCTCTAAATGAGCGGCGTTTTGTAAAAAGGTGATTTCCAGTCTTTAGTTTAGCAATCATAAGATCGCTTATTTATAGCCTTCGAGAGTGACCAAGATCCAAACACACACAAAAAAACCCTCTCAGTCACCATATCCTGCCCTACAGAAAATAATCCTTTCTGTATTAGAAATTGTAATGCTATTAAAAATGACAAGGTTGACATGAACAACAAAGTCTCCACCATTCCAATTTGAACGATGTCTACTTACAAGATAAAAGACCGAATAAGATGTCAAGGTACAAGAGTATTGATTAAGTCCGGGATCTATGCAATCAGACTCATCTTTACTTGTACCAACGCAACCTTTTTCATCCTCGTGTTTTTCGCGGGTGTTGTAGGACACGTCTAGCTATGAGTTCGTCCAAGATTTTATGTGAGAAAGCATTGAAAATTCATATAAAATGGAACTCCAGAAGGTATTCAAATGCCAAACCATCGAATTGATCTATTCTTTGCTTTTTTCAACTTCAGATCAACAATCAGAATTTTTCATGGTAGGCCTATTTCCTATTGTGATAAGTAAATGGCTATGGACGGTTGGTAAAGTCACCGGATCGAACAGGACCAGACTTAATAATCGGGTTGGACTGGGCTGAACCGGATCAGACTTGATAACCGAATCGGACAAGATCTGACCTTATGACCGGATTGGACAGTTTTTGTTTCATCTTGTATGTACCAAGCAAGTTTTATCTTTACTAAGGCCGCTTATTCCACATTCGTTTGTCTGTCAGTTCTTTCGGTACTTTGATTATACTTTTATAATACCGCACAGCCACGAATAAAGAGGGGGTGTCCACAGCAGGGATAGTATATACATGTGTATATACGATCCCTGTCCACTGTTGAAAGTTAGATCTTACAAAATCTAGACGAAGACGTTCTTGAGATGTCTTCCAGCTTACTAGGCCTTATCATCATCGTACTATCGCGTTATTGTCGTCGTACTATCGCGTTATCGTCATCGTACTCTCGCCTTCCGGTGCACATGCTCATAGAGAAATTTCTCCTCAATGCGACAAGATGGATTCAGAGTCGGATAACGAAGGTAGGCATAAACGTTATAAATTTTGATTATCTAGGCAATTAATAACTTTTAAAAACTTTATGAGGTATTCACTATTTGTTTTCTTTTACTGTATAGATCTAGTCTTATGGTATGTCCTGAAGATCTTACATGTGTGAGCATGCGCATGCGCACCGGAAGGCGATAGTACGATGATAATAACGCGATCGCCCGATGACGATAACGCGGTAGTACGATGACTATAACGCGATAGTGCGATGGTGATAACGCGACAGTACGATGACGATAACGCAATAGTACGATGGTGATACTCGCGTTTAAAATCAACAAATTCATAGGCGATGGCCCTAACGGTATTCCGTAACTCAACACCGTCACACTGCTTTCTCCACGTAAATAAAGTCGAAACAATGCTTCGTGTTGAGAGAAGCATCGATCCTGTCTAAGTGACCATCATAAATACACGCAACGAATTTTGACCGGTAAGGGATTCGAACTGACAACACTTGGACTACAAGCCCCTTATTTCACTCTTTACCAAACGACAAAATTTTAGACGGGTCTAAATTAAAAGCATTAGCAGACGACAAGTTAAATGTGGCTAAACTAATGGATTTTGTGTCTGAGAGGTATGAAAACATTGTGAGAAAAACAGAAAATGCTGGTTACCAGCATTTCTCCTTTTCTCAAAATGTTTTCAAAAGTCTTTTCTGTCACGGTTAATCACTAAGCTACCGAGGCCTATTCCATCAGACAGAAACACGGGCCTTTCAGGGAATCTTTGATCGTGAATGAAAGCGACGATTTGATTGAAATATTCAAAGGGAGGGAAAAGACAATAAATTCAGAGATAAACAAACGATTCTGTCAGACGAAACCAATAATTCTGCTTCTATCGAAAATAGATTCCTCTGATTCTCTTCTTCGCTTTTTAAAAGCGAGTTTACCCTTTAACACTACAATTAAGTGCGACGGCCATTTTCTGTCTGTAGGAAGGGACTCAATTATTGCACTTTTAATGTCGTAATATACTTGTAAGAATATATCTGAAAATGTTGGACAGCGTGATGTGATTCAAGATCAGATTGGAAGCTCTGTGCGAAACAATCTTGACCTACACTTTCTCTTATAGGTAACTATATTTGTGATAGGAATTCTAAGGGTAAAGTATCTCTCGTTATAATTTTACGGCATACTATTTACGACATATGAAGCACTAATCTGTGCAAATGAACTGTCGTAAAGCGATGTTAACAATCTTGGTGGCTGCGATAGTCATCAGAGATTAGGTTGATTAGAGTTATCTCAGAAATGTTTCAAAGATAAGCATGTTTTAATTTCTAGGACTGGCTTTGTGCTTTCTCTCCTCGTTTCGATAAGAACTCGGCTCTTTTGATATATTAATTAATGAATAAAGTAATGAGAAAAACACAATCCCTAATGCAAACCCGACGGAAACATTTTTTGGGGGTGCCGCCATTTTGTGTATCAGATGTTTGACGCCTCTATTTTTTGTGGTTCCACAGTGATTGTGTTTGTTTTTTATGCGTTTAGACATTCCCCCATGATGACGATGATGACGCAGGCTGGTATGTTTTTACCAAACGACAAAAGTTTTGACAAGTCAAAATTCAAGAGCATTTGCAGACAACAACATATATATATGTTTGTGTCTCAAAAATTGTAATTCCTTTTGGAAAAAGTAGAAAACATTTTGGGAAATGGAGAAAATGCTGGTTACCAGCATTTTCTCCTTTTCTCACAATGTTTTCAAAAAGCTTCTTCCTGAAGTTCGTTAAAAATCGGGATTATATGGTAAAAGGTTAAGCATATAAAGTTGTTGTATAGATACCATTAAATTTTCTTCATTTTGGACATGGCAATTTTTTCTTCAAAATTTCAGCATAAAAACAATATTGTCAAAGAGATTCTTTATTTTTTTCATGTTTCTCTTGGTAAGAGCGTCTAAGCCTATACTGCACCAGGACATGAGCCGTGCTCTGTGAAAAGGAGGCTTAATGCATCTGCGAAAACTTTCGATCCAGGTCAGCCTGCGCAGCCCGCGCAAGCTGACCTGGGCCGAAACTTTTCGCTATCGGCCAATTTTCTGTTTGTCAAAGGACCAGTATACCTTATGATTAAGACGATTATTTAAAAAAATGGCTTTTATGGATCATAATTATGTGATGACTTGTGCTAGTATCATGTATCACGGTGATGCATTAAGCCCCCTTTTGCCAGAGCATGGCTCAAATATTTGTTGCTTGAAAAAATCAAGAACAAAATCGAATACAGGGCAACAGCCTGATACTGATTCTACCTTGTCTACATGCAAGTAACTTATGATACGATAAGCTACTTGCTACATGTAATTATTATTCCATTTATGTTTTCGTTGGTAAGAGCGTCTAAGCCCATATTGCAAAATATTTACTGCTTTCGTGGTCAGTGAAAAATCAAGAACTTTGTTCGGGGCATCAGTTTTTTACTGAATCTACATTGTCTACGTGCGAGTATCATATGATACTATAAGCTACTTGTTACATGTTATTATATATTTTGAATAAACGAGCTTTTAGATAGCATTTTCAGGTTCTATTCGTCTGACTTTTTCAGTGCCGTGTACAAGCCCACATTCTCATCCACGAAATCATCAAACAGTTATACTATCAAGTTTCCTGGTGTATTTCACATGTATTTAAAGCCATTAACCATCATATCGGGGCTCACACCATGATATCAATCACTATCATGCTGGTGATACAGCAATTTCAGAAATCATCGTTGCTTTCAAATCTGAGGCCGGACAGAGGCATTTACATACTATGGTGGAAACTGAATGGCTATATCCATCTAACTTGATGTTAAAATTTTGTCAGATTCAATCGGTATCAGTTCAGAATTGTACTATGAAAATAAAAACTCTCCGTGCTGCATTATAAATCTATCAATCAAGTCATCATATAATTATGGAGCGTATAATAAATTTCATCTAACAACTTTCTGAATCTGGAGGTAGAATGATCCTTTGACATGCAGAAATTTGACTAATAGCAAAAAGTTTCAACACAGGATAGCTTGCAGACTGCGCAGACTGAACTTGATCGGTAATTTTTGCATATGCATTAAGCCCCCTTTGCACAGAGCATGGCTCATACATGTATTTGTCTGTAAAGTATTATCAAAATGTAAACACAGTCAAAGTTAACTTAATCTAAAATGACAATATGACGTCGGACTACATTCATATCCAAGCAATAAATTTCAATATGACGTCATAACATATTTTTGTCCATTCAATAAATTGTCGAAATTTTTTGTCCATAGAATAATATGTCAATAAGATGTCACACTAATTTTTTTCCATATAATAAATTTTCAGTATGACACCTTACTCACATTTTGAACATAAAATGAATTGTCAATATGACGTTACACTTAATTCTTGTCCATACATACTAAATTTTTATCCATACAACAATATGCAGATATGACGTCATACTATCTTTTGTCCATATAATATTTTGTCAACAAGATGTCATACTAAATGTTTATCCATACAATATGACATCATACGTATTTTTGTTCACACACATGAAATCATACTTTTTCACATACAATATTTTGTAAATATGACGTCATGTTAAATTTTGTCTATACCATAAAAGTGAAAATATTACCGATGATGTTCACGAGATGAAATAAATTTCGATCTTTCACCGACAAAAACAAATATTCTATTTATTTCATGCCTTTCACCCTTTCTGGGGGGAACTTAATCAAAATTCAGTACAGTTCTTTTCGGTTATTCCCCGTGGCGTACCCCCTCCGCATAGCAACGCATTACAGTATTACGTCAAGCGCGAGAAATATAAAGTAAATTACGTCATATTTCCATCTGGTTGTGAGGCACGCGCATTTTACCTAGGTAACTAGTGCGGGGGAACAACTGTTTTCGCCTTCGATTGAAGAGTTAAAATATAAAAATCGGTATTTTCACTGGTCGTAACCATGAAATATCGAAAAATATTTCACCGATATTTCTCGATAACCTACCGGAAAGCATGAAATAAGACGTCATACTATTTTTTGTCCATACAGTAAATTGTCATTATGACGTCATACTAAATTTTTGTCATTACAATATGTACATAAACATTTATTTTTTTTTTTATATGATTTCATGCAATAAATTGTGCATACAATAAATTGTCGATATGACGTCACTAGTACAGCAGGTCTTAGTCTGGTTTGTTTGCTACATTATAGGCAAAGTAAAAAGAGAGTTAGGGATTGCTGAAAAACTTCACATAAATTCTTAAGATAAGTACATAGACAAAAAGAATACTCTAAGAAAGGATCGTATGTTATATTAATCCCTGCTTTAAGTCACTCTTTTATCCCATTGTAAATGTATTTGGCATGCAACACTCGAAAAGAGGCATTCTGACATTTGCGTAAAGTGTCGTCTCTGATCAGCCTGCGCGGTCTGCGCAGACTGATTCGATGCGACACTTTACGACTACATTAGATTTTGTACTACAGTAGACTTGCGCGAAAGAGAAAATTGCATAAGAACGGAAAGTGTCGTCTCGGATTAGCTTGCGTGTACTGCGCAGGCTGATCCGGGATGACACTTTACGCAAATGTCCGAATTCCCCTCTTAGCGTGTTGCAGGCCATTTGTCCTTGTTCGAGATCTTAGAAAATAATGAATGATAACTCTCCGGCCAGTTGAGGAAATTTTTAGTCAATTAGCGTAAGGTGTGGGTGTGCAACCTGATCATAATCTACGCCATCGCAAAAGCCTCTTGCTTGCCTTCGGACCTGACAGATTTCAAATAAGCTTAATTTCAACTAGTTTTAGAAATAACTCCATGATTAATTATATAATTCGAATCTTGAACCAAGGCGATGAAAAGCCCTGTGATAACACGGCGATAGTCTCCCGGGTGTCGGTACCGGTCCGATGATAGCAAAATTACTATTCGTAGCGTGAATTCTACTATGCCATCAGAATTGATTAGGATGCTCGTTGTTTTCTGACGCGCTTATCTCCCCTTGTCAAATCAGATCATGTTCAGAGGGGATAATTTAACAGGGGTGATAACCGTCTATCACAAACGATCAAGCATTTCTTTCTTTGGGAAAAATGGAGCGATTAAAAATTTCTAGCACGGGTTTACGATTGATCTGCGAGCTCGTAATTATTTGCATTCAGTCCAAACCTAGCGAAGTGTTCTAAAAATCGTACATCTTTTAAAGGTGCACCAAACTAGATTTTTTTTTGAGATAGTTTAAAAAAAAAAAAAGATCTTCACAAAGATTGCAACTTCATGCTCAAAGATGTCTTTAAACTTAAAACATAGAAATAACGTTACCTGTAAAACACGAGGAAACAATTACTATGTCGTTAGTAACGGTATAGCAGTTATTGCATAACAAGGGATAAAAGCATTTTTAACAGGCTAATTTTCAGTTGGCTCCATAGCTCAGTTGGTTTAACCGCCAGCTTTGGTTTTGAAGGTCGTGGTTCGAGGCCCACTTGAGACAATTTCTCTTTCAGCATTTTTTTTCCTGCAACTGAGGATAAATACGTATATGACGTCCTTATCATTTTTCTTACAAACTATCACCCCCACTCAAAACAAAGGGTCAAAATCTGGTTTAATGCCCACTTTAAAGATCCGTGTAAATATCCATACCTTTCTTTAATTATCTGGTCACTTTTAATCATAATTACTGACTGAAAAGACGAGATATAAACAGTGAACAAAGAACATTAAGGTAAGAAATAAAGGGCATTAACCATTTATTACACAATCCCGAGTTTAAGGGGCCTGGTGAAAAGGACTTTGGAAAACATTGTGGGAAACGGAGGAATTGCTGGTAACACCCCTTTTGGAGACGAACCTCATCATTTGAGCCTCATTTAATTTGTCGTATGTTTTATAAATGCTTTGAATTTGGACCAGGTGCCATCAGTTGAGACACAGCTTATTTGTAGTCTGCAACTTTCTTCAATTTGGACAAGAATACAACTTGTCCGTTTTGTAAAAAAAAAATAGCTCTAACCAAAAGGCAAAATTTTGGGCTGGTCAAAATTGAAAGTATTTGCTGACGACAAATTAAATGTTGCACAAATTATTAAGTTTGTCTTTGGCAGGGTAGAAAACATTTGGGGAAAAAAGGAGAAAATGCTGGTTACCAGCATTTTTTCCTTTTCCCACAAGGTTTTCAAAAGTTCTTTGGGTTCGTTAAAACTCGGGATTTTGTGGTACAAGCTTAATTGAATAGTACCAAACCATAGTTATACAAGCACTTGTTCATGCAAAGTGGCGCGTAATTGATTGGTTGTATGGTGTTTAACGTCGTTTTCAGTTCTGTCGCGGAGGCCAGTGCATCTATCCATGCTTTCCTAGAGTTTCTTTTAACCAGTATTCCGCATAACATTCTTTTCAAGCCACTGGTTGCTTTCCTACATAACCATCGTCGAAACAATGACCAGCGGTCAGAGAGGAATGAATCCAGTCGCAATGACTATCATCAATCCTAGGAAAGAAATTGGCCCAGCCGGGGATCGAATAGGCGACCCTCTGTTCTCAAGTCCTGCTATCGAAAGAGCTCGGCAAAGAGGCACGTAAAGGCAATGCAAGGAGTAGGTATCACAGAAAAGCGTTAATCATTCTCTCTCCGAGGAAAGACAAGACATTTTAACCAAACTTGATGAGTGACCCCCATCAGAACGAAGGGCCCGATATTGGAGCAGACAGTATTATTAATTCAATGGTCACTCTAATCTCGCTATCTCCTCACGTCGATGGCTTGCTTGCCAGCGGCGACGCCGTGCGGTAGCCGAATGGGCCGCAAGAATTACCCGTGAAGATATGACATCTCATTGAGTAGTGAGTTATGTGGCATTCATCGGAGAATAATTAATTGATGATGTTAAATGTGGCCATGGCTGAATTCCTGGAACACCTCTCTCTGACCACATTGACCACTGGTTAGTGAGAGGTAATAAAGATGATCATGATAACTCAGTTATGAGACCAGATTAACCCATCGACATAAAAATATTACTTTTAACGCCCCAACTGCAGACAGATGAAAGAACTAGTTCGGGATAAACAGAAATTGCTTGTAACGCGCATCCTATAATATGTTTTATTCTTAGAATAAATCTTTGTCTTGTGAGCTAAATATACCATAGCTGTCGACGCACAATAAAAGTGCATTCATTTAACTCTTTATCAGACGAGAAAATTTTGGACATTTTTGTAAACTGAAAGCACTTGCAGACGACAAATAAAATGAGACTCAAATATTAGAACTTGTGCGTGTCAGTAACCAGCATTTTCTCATAATCAATTCGACCCTTTTAACCCTTTACCAAATAATCCCAAGTTTTAACGACCCTGAGAAAAAGGGCCTTTATGAAATATTGTGAAAAAAGGATAAATGCTGGTAACCAGCATTTTAGCCTGTTCCAGCAATGTTTTCTACAATTTTACTGACAAATCATACAATTTGAAATCACATTATCTGCTCTACCATAGTTCAAACTAATTTCGTTTTCCTTCTATACTGTGTATATACGAAATACTACTTAACAGTTTATTATTTTCGAAACCGGTGTACTATCTTTGCAAGGCATTTTAGTCCTGAAACTTTTTTAACTATGAAGTAACATTAATTTTGCTATCAATGAAGATATCGATTCGAAACACGGAAACAAAAGAGTATTTAGAACCATAAATATGTCGCCATTTTAGTAATTTGTCGCGTTTTTATCCTGCCGGTGCTATCAGCTGACGTCATCAGCTAATAAATTACTTCTTCTTTACTTCCTGTACGGAAAGTCAAACCGGAAACCCAATAAAGCACTGTTTAAATATTCAGAATTCCTTTAAGTTGTTACTGGATTCAATTCCAGTCGCTGGTTTAAGTCAAATATCCAGAATAGAATTAATAACGACATGACACATATTCACTGACGTTATTATCCGTTTATTTAACAACCATGAAAAGTCAATTAGCGCTGTATATATGTGAGGTAAGGAATTATACAAGATTGAAGAAGATATCGAAGAGACAATAGATTCGTATCCCGAAAGTTTTTGCCTGTTTTCTACAATAAAAGATGGGTGAACACACAGCAAAAACAAGATAGATAGGTTCATAAATCAAGCCCTGTATCGCGATAAAAAGAACAGATATACAGGATTGATAAAAAACTTCGTAGACAAATAACAGGCCCGCGGTTTTCTTTGCAGCCATCTTTAACACTGCATGAGGCTGCAGTTTACAGTTGACTCAATACCTTTTTCAGACAAGCTTGATAGTCTTTTAGCAGAACGCTTTTGCATTACCGAAACGCAATTTCTCCTTTTTTCACACAATGTTTACAGTTTTGTTCGTGTATTTAACATTAACTCTTTACCAAACGATAAAATTTTAAGGAGGTCAAAATTAGTAGCATTTTTGAGACGACAATTCAAATGTGGCTCTAAAAGTTATAGTCTATGTCTTTAATACGGGATAGAAAACGTTGTTGGAAAAGGAGAAAATACTGTTTAGCAGCATTTTCTCCTTTTCCGACAATGTTTCCGAAAGCGGTTGTTAAAATACAAGATTGTTTGGTAAGAGGTCAGTGAACTTTGATGATCCTGATTTAACATGGCCGTTTTCAAAGTTGTCTGTTGAACAATTGTTCAGATGTAATTAGTATGATACGGTTTACCTAAATTGTTTGCACAAACGATTTCATTTCCTTCCTTTTGAGCGCCGAATAACTAAAATGGAAACTATAGGTCCCCCACGAATTCTTTGATACAGCTATGTAATACCTTTATCAAAATCTCCCGGTTTTACAGAGCCTAGAAAAAAACGTTGCTTCCTTTTTCAACTCAGTGTTTTCTATCATCTCAAGAACATCTAACGCAATTGTAGCCACAGTTAATTCATCGTTTGCAAATGATTTCAATATTTAGGTGTACAAGTCAGAACCTTTATCGCAGAAGACAGTAGATAGTTTCTGGTCTGAATAGTTACATTTAGGATGTTGTTTGACATTAAAGATGCACAATCTGTACAGTCTGATCTTTCAGTTTTTCCCTGTCCGAGTATTGTACCAATACGGAATACTATGTTGTAGTAACTTTCCTAGTGCTTGTATTTGATTCGAGCTGCGTGAGAAAATTTGATATCGCGCGAGATCGAAGGTCGAGTGAGATGTCAAAATTTTCTTACGCAGCGAAAAGTAAATACAAGCACCAGGAAAGTTACTACAACATGATATTCTTTTTATTCTATACCTACAACTTTCAACGACATAATTTGGCAATTAGTGACGTTATATTTGAAAATGGTAAACAAAATAAGACAATTAATTGTGTTGAGGGCAGTAACTTCGTTTTTATGAATACTGTAACGTAACATTTTGACTAATCAAATCGCAAATCACAGCATGCTTAATCCGTCGATGTACCATATTTGGAACCGTATTTCACAGTGTGTAGATACGTTTTTTTTTCTGAACATGCACGACTTACAAAAAAAAAATTGTTACGGGAGACCACTCCTTCATGCATGGCTCCATCCCGATTTAAATACAACACCTGACAACTGCGTTAGGGAGACTTCTCTTTGGCTCAGTGGTTATGGTATTGGTCTTTTAAACCTCGATAAACGAGGATTTTGTCCGCACGGGTTCAAATCCCGCCAGGTGCGGTTTGTATTTGAGCTATGCATTTGTTGCGAACTTTCATGTTCGTAAGATGGGGGCTCGTCCGGGATTGGCCACTGAGCCATTAATCCCATTTGTTGTCCAAAAACGGACTTTCTGCCTAATAAGGCTTTGAGTCATCAATAAATGATGACTTTAAGAGGGGGTGTGTTACGGGAGACCACTCCTTCATGCATGGCTTCATCCCGATTTAAATACAACACCTGACAACTGCGTTAGGGAGAATTCTCCTTGGCTCAGTGGTTATGGTGTTGGTCTTTTAAACCTCGATAAACGAGAATATTTGTCAGCACGGGTTCAAATTCCGCCAGGTGCGGTTTGTATTTGAGCTATGCATTTGTTGCGAACTTTCATGTTCGTAAGAATATACATAATTAATCAATAAAAAGTCAAATGAAAATACGATCAATTATTTTTTATTTTACCTTGGCTTAGTGTGGTTTTGAGATAAAATCGCGGCACGAGCATCGTCCACTTGAAGACACAGTAGCCAAGAATATTTGACATAGATCTAGTACATTATTCCTTTAAATACCAAACGACAAAACTTTCGACTTGTCAAAATTCAAAACATTTGCAGATGAGATGACCAAATAAAATGTGACCCAAATGTTGGAATTTGTGAGTGAAAGGGTAGAAGATATTGTGGGAAAGGAAAACATGCTGCTAACCAGAATTTTCTCCTTTTCCCACGATGTTTTCCAAAGCCTTCTCCCCTAAGATCGTTAAAACTTCGGATTGTGTGGTAAAAGTAACTGTACCCTAATACGATTTTAGGTTTTAAATGGTCATATCCAGGTACAGAGACGATCGTAAAAATAAAGGTTGAAACCTCCGCACAGAATTTGTGAACATGTTTAAACTCTCATATTTTCATGAATTGACGACAAAAGTAGAATTTGAACAGAACTGTTGCCTTTTGCTTGCCTATTCAATAACCCTTCGTTTCAAATACAAATATTAAATTGAGCCGCGCTCTGTGAAAAGGGGGCTTAATGCAACTGCGAAAAGTATCGATCCAGGTCAGCCTGCGCAGTCCGCGCAGGCTGACCTGGGCCGAAACTTTTCGCTATTGGTCAACTTTCTGTATGTCCAAGGACCACTCTACCTCATGATTAAGTCGGTTGTTAAAAAAAATTGGCTATTAAGGATCCATATTTATGTGATGGCTTGCTTGGTATAATGCATCACGGAGATGCATTAAGCCCCCTTTTGCCAGAGTGCGGCTCATTTTCAATCTAAACGCTAAATACACGAAAAAAAACCTTTATTTCATCTATGACACGAGATGTTTACGTTTCCCATAATAGACACAAAATAATTGCATTTCGCTGCAATACAGATTAAACCAACGAAACAGAATGTCAGTAGGCCTACAGCACTGCATATAGCTTTTTCTACCGGAAAATTCAAATGGATTTGAGACAGTACAGTGCACAATAAACGTCCAAATATGAAAAAAAAGGAGCGTCGAAAACGACTCATTATAGAGACTAGTACAAGAAGCACGACGTTGTCTGCGCATGTCATATTCTTCGAAGATTCGATCTGTCTGCTATGACGCATCACCCGTCCCCGAATACTTGGGAAAAGTAGGGCTTATACCGAAGCTATTACCCTATTACCTAGGCATGTAGGGGCTGTTTTAATAAATGGCCGATGCATAGGTTACATGCTAGTCGATCATAGCTGAATGAATCGCACCAGGTAGTGTTTTATTGAGTAAACGTTTATTTCATTTTGAAATTCAAAGTAACAGTTGTCGTTTTGAAAAGAAGTCCGGTTCTGTACCCATAATGCCCATATTAGATAGACGTGTATTTGTAGAATGCCATCTAGCGGGAGATAATGAGAAGCACGACGGAATAAATGAGTCATGTTCTGGAAAAGGGAGTTATAACGCATCTCTGTGATGCATTGTACGAAGCAATCATCTTATAATTATGGATCCATAAAATTTATTTTGCCTTACAACCGGCTGAATCCTAAGGTAGAATGGTCCTTGGATATGCAAAATATTGACCAACAGCAAAATGTTTCGGCCCATGTAAGCCTGCACGGACTGCGCAGGCTGACCTGAATCGATACATTTTACACATGCATGAAACCCATTTTCACGGGACATGTTTTAAAAGTTTGATTTTGATGATTATTTTCATAATATCATGAAAACTGTTGTGGGAAAAGGAGTCATTTCTCGCTTTTCTCCGATCTTTTAGTAAGTCTCTTTGCTGCTGGCGTGTGAAAGATGTAATTACACGTAGAATGGTAATGGGCTTAACATTTCAGATAAAAAGATTACGCAGAACTGTACCCAAGGCACATGTGTATATCATTTCTGTTTCTTTTTTAAAATGCCTATCTGAAATAGAATCATGGCAATTAATTCCATATTATGCCCCGGCTTTCTACTATCTTTCTCCCATCCTAATGCTTAGAACATCTTACCGAGGAAAAAAATCGGTTTTGAAAAATTGTAGAAACATCACTAATCGTACAGATCTCCCATACTTAACGACGTGATAAGATTTGCAATTGGGATCCCGCAGGGCGACGTATTTTGTACTGCTGTTTTTTACACTTATATCAAAGACATTGTGCCTTTAATTTTACTCTTCAAAACAAACAGAGAGAGATGAATGCTGTGATTTCCGGTGCGTATCTCGATGAACAAAGAATGCATAAAATGTTCACTTTTGATTACAATATTGTGATAATTCAACTAAGAAAAAATGTGTCAAAGTTTTTTTTAGGTCAAAATCTAAACATATAATCTATTGCATATTCTAAGAGTAAAATCGGTTTTAAATACTGTAAAGGTATTTTTAGGTGGGGCACAACTAGGGGTTCAGAATCATTTGGCACTCCGTATCGAGAGTACTTTTTCATTCGCAGGCTGCTGAGCGCGGCGCAGTGCGATTTAGCAGATAGTGTAAATCAAGATCAGGCTGCACAGAAAGCGCAGTCTGATCTTAATCTACACTGTCCGATACATAGAGATTTTCCATCTAAAAGAAATAGGATGAAATCACAATTTCTAGCTTTTTACCAATGGCTGGAATTTTCGATTTTTTTTCAGCAGTTTTAGGCTTAATTATGAAGACTGGGTTGTTCTATAAAGTGATAAAAGAATGATTCGCTTGTTCTCATTTTTTCTACATTACGCACTTGCGTATTGTGCGTTATGGACGCAACGCCTTGCTCAGGGACCGATGAGTTTGCTATGTGCCGCATAAAAGAAGGTCCAAAGCTACCTGGTCGCTCTACCTATTGTTTGCTTTTTACTTGGTTTTAAAAGTCATTTTTCTGTCAGCGATTAACACATGGACGGATTGCCATCTTTAGAATGATTTCTTTAATCTTTAAAAAAGGTATGATTCGTATTCAAATTCATTTTGACGCCCACCTGTGTTCTTTTGGCCTCTATTATGGCTTTAAATGATCGTTTATATTTGAATAATAACGCTATCTTATGATAAAAAAGGGTCATTGGCCCTAAAGCGCTCACTTGAGTAAAGCCATCTAGGATTGACAAAGCTGAAGAGATCCTGGTTGTAATAATGTAAAACACACGAGTGTTAGTGACCTGCTTTTAAGCTGACTTGATCCATTTTTGAACTTGTCAGAGATATCACCAAGAAAAACATTCTGACAGAGTTTTTTTAAATATCAGGCTGAAAATATGGCCTCTAGAGTGCAAACAAGGTTTTACTAAGACTTGTCCCAGTGACCTACTTTTTGACCCGACGTGACCAAAGACAAACATTCTGACCCAGTTTCATGAGTATCCGACGCAAATGTAGCCTCTAGATGGCACACCGGATGTGACCCAATTTCAAACATATCATAGATATCATAAAAATAAACATTCTGACCCGAGCAATTCATCACCCAATTATTGATCCAGAAAATCCGTTTTGTATAGCAACCAACTGAATCACGAGGTAGAATGGTCATTGGACACTCGGGAAAATTGACCTGTACTGAAAAATGTCGACCCATGTCAGCCTGCGCGGACTGCGCAAGCTGACATGGGTCGATACTTTTTCCATCGATGCATTAAACCCCCTTTGTCACAGAGCATGGCATAATACATTTTTTCAACAATGTGCTGGCTGCATTACCTTTGCCTAACTTGAGTGATTTTTTTCCCCTACCGATACACGAAATAGCAAAATACAAAGGAATTTATTTCTATCTCTTCCACTTTATTTATGAAATTTTAAATTTTCGAAGCGTTTAAAGTCGGGTTTCCGTTACAACTTACCACCCACAAAAATCTATCTAAATTTTCTCAAGGCTGATTTTAGACACAATAAATTGTAGCTCGATACCGCAGTTTCAACCGTAATGTTGAACATGACAAATAAATTTAAACATCTGATTGTTTCCAGCGGCAGTATAAAACCCTTCAATATTTTGCTCATAAGCCTATCCTCCTGAAACAAACTGGCAGTGTGGTGTCCGGGGTTGCGAGGTAGAGCGTCGGCATCGTAACCATAAGGTCCTGAATTCGATACCCGGGAGCAGGTGTCAACTTAGGGATTTTTCATTGGCCCACGCATGTATTCGGCGCGAGTGCTGGTGTAGTTCCAAGGAAGCAGAATCGAGAGATATTAGTAAGAATTAAGTTGTAAGAACTTGTTTCTCAATCGATGCAAAATAAATATGTTCAAACTGGCAGCAGACGGCTTTGAAAACTTCCTGATAACGTCGAGAACTAACATGAAGTCGGATTTAGCAAATGAATACACATGAAAACATAGTGGCCAATGGAGAAATTGCTCATCACGAGCAATTTCTCCTTTGGTCACAATGTTTTCAAAAGTCGTCGGCTGCAAGACCTGAATACTGGTCAAATGCATGACGAAAAGAATGGTGTCCAGGATTTTATGGCGTAACCAGTATTCAGGTGAGAAGTCCGGTGTGCTTATTAATGTTTTACTAACAGATTTTTTTTCAAACGAGCACAATAAATCTTAAGCAATGATAAACTTGCCGAAGACAGAATGCCAAATTAAACTGTACTGACGCTGAGGTCTGTTCTTGCTCTACTCTCTTCGCCAACGGTAACAGAGGTCACTATGCAGGGTGTGAATTAATTACGGAACATTGAAAGATAATTTCTGTAACCCTCACAGTCTTCAAATGGATAAAAAGTTATAATGTATTCACGTGTCATGATAAACTTGTGCATCTTATTGCTGTCTAAATTCCAAAGCTCATCACTAGATACATTCCAAAGCGTCATTAACATGTATGGACGAACTACCAAAAGACCTGTAAAAATAGATTTGATGACAAACAAAATAGAAAATGCTGTTTGTTACTAGAAATCATTATCACTCATTGTATAAAGACATTTCGAAAATATAAGTTCTAGTATTAAGAGAGGATGGTTCCAACCAGTTGTATATATCCGGTCGACTCAGACATAGTGTTAATCTAGGTCTTAGTACAGATAACTGTCCGCAAAGGCGATGTTACTTTTTGACTGGTCGCCTCTGGGAGTAGATATAAACTGGGGATTCTGACTCACCATTCGATTCGACCACCTACCCCGATTCGTCCCACCACCCAATTCGACCACCTAACTCCAACCCGACCCCGATTCGTCCCACCACCCAATTCTACCACCTAACTCCAACCCGACCCCGATTCGTCCCACCACCCAATTCGACCACCTAACTCCAACCCGACCCCGATGTCTCGCCTGGAGGCTCTACTCCATGTTCGTCCCACCACCCAATTCGACCACCTAACTCCAACCCGACCCCGATTCGTCCCACCACCCAATTCTACCACCTAACTCCAACCCGACCCCGATTCGTCCCACCATTCGATTCGACCACCTACCCCGATTCGTCCCACCACCCAATTCGACCACCTAACTCCAACCCGACCCCGAGTCTCGCTTGAGCTCGACTCAAGTGTCTCGCCTGGGCTGGCTCGTTCCTGGTACAAATTGGGTTTTAGTTATCCCGAAAACCGCGCATTTCCCGCGCTTCATATTCCTGTTACTTTTACTAACCACGTAGCTTACATCGTTCGTATCGGTACGTCTCTTACACTTAACGCAGTACATTTCATATAATAAATAAAAAATCTTATATAAAATGGAGATCATGAATCTATCGCGGAATGAAGACGCATCGAGGTTTAACCACCCTCTTTTTCCTAGGAGTATCAGAGGTTTAATCATAGGCAAATCGGGATGTGGAAAAACGACCTTATTGTTAAACCTTTTACTTAGACCCGGTTGGCTCGACTACAACGATTTAAGCGTCTTTGGAAAAAGTCTTTTTCAACCTGAATATCGATTACTAAAAAAGGCCTTCGAAGAAAGACTACCCAAGGACTGCATCCTGAGGTTGTTTAACATGCGTGACGAAATACGAGAATCGGGTGTATCCCCTACTGCTTTGCTCGACGAATGGAGCAAAACGACCAAGATCAAATCGGATATAGATTGCAACTTCTTCGAGAACGCGAGCGATGTGCCCGATCCGAAAGAGCTAAACTCGCAAAATAAAAACCTGATCATCTTCGACGACCTGCTTTTAGAGAGGCAGAATAAATGCGAGTGTTATTACGTTCGAGGAAGGCATAGCAACGTGGACTGTTTTTACCTCTCACAAAATTACTTTAGACTACCGAGGCAAACCATCAGAGAGAACGCTAATTTTATCTGCCTCTTTCCACAAGACTTAAAGAACGTTAACCACATTTATAACGATCATGTGGGAGATGATATGCCTAAGGACGAGTTCAGAAGATTCTGCCAGAAGGCGTGGGAGAAACCGCACGGTTTTGCCATCATCGATCTTACCAGTAAAAAACAAGATGGGAAGTATAGAAACGGTATCGATAGTTTCTACCTGCCAAATTCGGTACACTCGTAATTAGATATAATAAATGAAATAACTTAAGAAAGATATATTAATTATGGTTATAAAATGGTGAGAAATAAAATAGAGACTGCTATGGACATAACTTTTTATATAATGGATAAGTTCATGGGGGAATACGGTCTTAGTGGTATTGACTTTAGGGGTTTAGTGTTTGGCAATGAAGTAGAGGAATTAGAGAAACTCCGAGAGGCAGATAATAATGAAAGTGATATACCTTGGATAATGGTAAAGAAATTGAGGGGTTTATATGACGCGATGATTAAATTAGAACAAGATTTAACTAGAACGGGTGAGGTTCGTCGTTTATTTGATGAACTAACAGAAGGAACCACAAAAACTTATCTAGTATGCGCTTTTTACGATATACTAGAAAGTATTATCGATGACATAAAAGGAAATATTTAACTATTATAAAATGACTGAAGACCTTTTAAGGCAAATCGCTAAAAACACGGAGCACAAGACATCGTTTCAAATTATAGTAAGCGATAACAAAACGCGTTTCAGAACGAGGTTTAATCCTCCCATTATGCTGGATAAGAATAAAGTGTACGAAATAGCTTTAGTAAACCTCGAAACTTACTACTCCTTTCCGAATATCGATGATACGAACAACACATTCGTTTATTCTCCGGACGATGGTAACTCGTGGATCAAAATCAAAATACCGGAGGGTAGTTACGATCTCGTCGACATTAATGATACCATTCACCAGGAAATGAGAAAGAAGGGTCATTACGACGCAGTAAATGAAGGGCATTATATTAACATTTCCGCGAACACCAACACCCTAAAGTCCGTCCTTACTTTAGAAGAGGGATACCAAGTAGATTTTAATCAACCGGCGTCCCTCGCTAGAGTATTAGGATTTACTCACGCTAAATATACGCGAGGCTTTCACGAGTCGGAAAACGTGGTCAACATTCTTAGCATAAACAGTTTGCTCGTCAACGTGGATATTATTTCGGGTAGTTACCTTAACGGCACGACGAAAAACGTTATTTATTCCTTCTTCCCGGATGTGGCGCCGGGATATAAGATAATCGAATCGCCAATTAACCTGGTATACCTACCGATAACGCTAGACGAAATACATAACCTAGACGTAAGCATCACAGATCAGGATGGTAATTTACTGAATCTTAGGGGTGAAAATTTAACCATTCGCTTTCATATCAGGGAAGCGAGGTGAGAGGGGTGACTCGCCCTGCTCGTTAGGGTCCATAAATATATATTAGAAAAAAATATATATTTATATTAAAATGGCTAATAGTTATAGCACTAAGGTCAAAGTAAATATCTCGGATGGTCAAAAGGAAAAGCTTCAGCACGCCGTAAATGCTGGTTGTCCGGTAAGTTTACGATTAGCTCACGAAAATTTAGAAGGAGAAGACGTTTTAGCCATTACCGATTCTCAAGCGAGAAAAATGGCTAAAGCCTATAACGAAGGCAAGGGTGTCACGATTAAAATGACCGCTAGGCAACTGAAGTACAACACGCGAGTCGAGGGGGGTTTTCTATGTATGTTGGCCGGGTTGGCAGCTAGAGCTTTACCGATGCTCGCAAAGACTGTTTTACCGGCACTAGGCGTCGGTGCCCTTTCGGGACTGGCACAGACGGGCGTACAGAAAGCCTTAGGGTCGGGCACAGGCTCGGGCTCGGGCCTTTTCCTTAAAAAAGGAGGATGCCTTTGTCGAGTTGAAACCGATGGATGCGGATTATACTTAAAACCGCATAAAGGTAAAGGGCTCGATTCCTACGGTGATGGGTTGTATTTAAAGCGAGGAGGTAAGATTTATGATGGACGAGGGCTTTTACTCGGGCCAAATAGTCCGTTCGCGAGTATCCCTCTTCTAGGAGCTATATTCTAAACTAATATAATTCTATATTAAAATGGAGGTTCATAAGTTCGGTAAAAAACCACACAAGACCTGGCAGACCGTCAAGGAGGTATTTTGGAAGCCCCTCCCGGTAAAATATCCTCCGAGAAAGCGAGACCCTCTAAGATGGGAAATATACTCGCAAGTAACTATCAAGGTTCCTCCGCGCAATGGTCTGAAACTTTCGTTAGGGTTTGGATATGTAACCACGCGAGGTGTTGTGCTGATATCCGTTTGCGATAAATGGAAAGGTAGTTTAACCTTCCTTAATGGAATACATCTCGATAATGAGGTTGATGATATCTTAGTCTATATTTATAACTTCTCCAAGCAACCGATCGAGATACCTGCGGCAGATAAGATCTGTTTCGTGAAATTTTTAGTCTAGCCTAATAAAATGATAGCGGATCAAGAGTATACGAAAATTTATCCAAACGCGCCACCTTTAGAGGATGGAGGTCATTCCTACCGACTACAAAAGATATCAGAGGTACAAAAGTTCCTCGAAAGTGAAATTCATGAAAGAGACGCCCTCGCGAAGAAGTATCTTAGGGTGGCGAGAATCGTGGACAGTGTAGACACGGTTTTGATCACGATAACCATGGCTTCGGGGGTAGGTGGAATCGGTTTACTATCTACTGTCGTGGCTATCCCGGCTGTCATAGCATTAGAAGCCTCAGCTGCGGTAACCGGACTTCTTTCCCTTCTAGGGAAATACGTGGTAAAGAATTCGAGAACCAAGTCGGAAAAACATCGAAAGATTCGAATGATAGCTGATGCTAAGCTCGATACAGTCGCCTCGCATATTTCGAAGGCTTTAATCGATGATTCTATTTCGAACGAAGAATTTAAACTTATCATGGATGAACAAGAGAAGTACAAGAGGATGAAGAGTGAGATAAGAATGAAAGTTAAGAAGACCATCGAAAACGAAGAGGATTTAATCGAGAGAGGGAGGCAAGAAGCGCGCGAGTCCTTTCGGAGGTTGGTTGAGAAGAATCGTGTCACGTCCTAGGGACCGACGGGTGAAAATAAATTTTACGTGCGGCTTTAGTTTCGAATCATGATATTTGCTCATATAGTAATATGGGCATAATCCCGGAAAATCGCGTTGAAAATCGCGTTAAAAATCGCGTTAAAAATCGCGTTGGAAATCGCGTTGGAAATCGCGTTGGAAATCGCGTTGAAAATCGCGTTGAAAATCGCGTTGATTCCCTCATATAGTAATATGGGCGTTAGACGAGTGACGCGTATATGGAGGTCTCAACCACATATATATTAGTAATAACTAATATATATTAGTAATAAAATGTCTTTTTTAAAGATCACTGATCCTGAGAAAAGGGACTTAGTCGTAAAAGACTACCTCGATATGAGAAGGAGGATTCGTGACAATTTCCTAGCTGAGAGAACGGGTGAACAACAACTTCAAGCTGATCTCTCTAAGTTCTTTAAACCTATTACGGAAGGACAAAAAGCTACAGCGAGGGAGATTACGGAAGAACTAAAACCTATTCGAGAGGGCATCGAACAACTCCCGCAGGCTATTACCTTTCCAGCCTTTCCTTCTATCGAGGAGGATGAGCCGCTGGTTCTCGGAGAGATAGCGGGAAGCTATTTAAGAAGGTTTACTTCTAAGGATGCAGCCGATAAAACGTACGGAATATATGACAGAAAGGGTAAGTTCTTTATCGGGGACAAACAAGTCATTATTCGAGACAACGATATTATCACGGAGGATGAGGAATATAGAGGTACCCCTGGCCTATGGGAGTTAATCGTTTCTAAAGATCCTGATAGTAATATCTTTAATGAAGAGGATTACAGGAATTACGCGAAGTTGTTGGTTAAAACCAACTCCATTTATCGTCGCAACGATCCGACTAATAAACATCCTAAGTCTTCTAAAGGTAGAAAATGGAACGCTATAGTTAAAGGTATATGGGATAATAGAAAGCTTTATCATGGAAAGGGCATCGTTTATATCCCCTCCGATCCTAACGCGTTACTAGAAAGACTAGACCTATTACTAGCGAGTAAAGAGGCAGGCAACACGGGAGTATCCAGGAACGAGCTAGTAAGCATTTGCGATGAATTAAAGAGACAAGGCATCTTGAAGTCGTCAGCTTATAAAAATATAATGTCTATATTATAAAATATGATCGTAAAACGAGGATTTAAAAGAAGCTATTCGTACGGTGGGTCTGGAATCTTCGATACTTTAGCCAGTTTCCTAGCTAGGCTTTTCTCTAGTAGTGCGGCGAAACAACTGGCGAGTTCTGCCATTGATGTGGGAAAGAGTGTAGCTAAGGAAGGTGCAAAGAAAGCTTTAGAGGTTGGAAAAAGTGCGGCTATAGAAACAGGGAAAAAACTGGTTACGAAAGCGTTGAGGAAGCGGACCGAGGGTCGTCGTCCGAGGGACTCCGAGGATCAGCCGGTCGAGTCACCGACCCAGCCACGAACCGAGTTGACACCAAAGTCGAAGAAGATCTTAGAGAAGTATAGTCCACCGCAAAACATTAGTACATTGATAGAAGGGTCTGCGACGCCAAGCGCGATCGCTATTCAAGATCTAGTTAAAAGATTATCTAACGGCTCAGGCGTAAAAGTGATTTAAGTTAAACGTTTTGGACGCTATTATAAAAAGAATGTTAGGATTCGAACGCGTATATTATGAGACATACGGTACCAGTTGCATTAATATACGAGGCGCGCGTTTAAATATAAAAGATTGTGAAATCCTCGAAGTTAATAATACGAGGTACGGTTATAAGAAATGTGTGGTTAAGTTATCTCCCGAAAAAATAACTAAGATGAAAGAGATAGAGGAAGAGGTAAATAAACGTTTAGAAAGGTGGCATGTACCTCGAGTAACGATTGTATACGGTAACAAAGTTTATCCTAAATGTAGACAACGGCCTACGGGTATAATTTTGCTTAAAGGTGTGTTTGTTAATGCACAAGGTAAATCTTTTCCTCAGCTTTACACCGCCTAACCCACGCCGACCACACAATTATAATTTTCATTCAAAATTATAATTGTATTATAAAATGGAGATATTAAAGATCACCGAACCGATTTTAAAGGATGAAAGCATAGATGAGTATGAACACCATGAGTACCTACCAATCACCGGTACAAACCTCAACAACTCAGGAGGAGAAATAAGGATCGACATCGAGACTCAAGATATCTTTACACATCCTTGCGAAAGTTATTTGCTTTTTGTAGGTGAATTAGTAAGGAGCGATACTGGTGCGGTTTATGATGCTAACACCGATATTTCTTTAACGAACAATGGCCTTATGTATCTCTTTAAGAATATCAAGTATCAACTTTCAGGTACGGAAATCGAATCTATAATGTACCCCGGCCAGGCTACCACGATGCTCGGCTTGTTAAAATACCCCGATGATTTTTCTAAGTCGGTAGGGTTGAACCAGTGTTGGTATAAAGATACATCAGTGGCCGCGGCTGCTGGGAACACCGGCTTTATCGTGAGAAGAAATTATATCATTAACGACCCTCTTCCGAGAGGTACCTTTAGTTTCAGGGTTCCATTAAAGCATATATTCGGTTTCTGCGACGATTACGATAAGATATTGTACGGCATGAAACAAACACTCACATTAACGAGAAGCGATGATAACGACGCGATCTTTAAAACTGGTGCTGTGGGTGGTGTTGCTGCTCCCGTCAATGGTAGAATTAACTTACTTAAAATATCATGGTTCATACCACACGTTTTGCCCGCTGATGATGAGCAAATGGCACTCTATAAGATCATCGAGAAGAAAGAGAAAATAGCGGTCGGATATAGAATGCGGCAATGCGACTCTATCGCGGTACCTCAGTCACTATCGTTTTCCTGGAGACTAGGTGTCAGGTCGTCTCCCGAAGTGCCACGTTTTATTATCGTCGGTTTTCAGTCTGGTAAAAGCGGAGATCAGGAAGAAAATCCGGCTATATTCGACCATAGAAACGTAAACAACATGTACGTTATGTTAAACTCTAGAAGATATCCCGTGGCAGACTATAACCTTTCGTTCGTGGCGAATCAATTTAGCAGGGTGTATGGTGACGCTGCTTTATTCAGGTCTAAGTTTTATCACATGGATGAATTGGTGTCAAACCCTTACATTACCCCCTCCGATTATAAGAGCCTTTATCCTCTGTTTTTATTCGACGTTTCGAAGCATAGCGAAAGACTGAAATACTCTGTCACCGATATCCAAATCAAAGCGAGGTTTACCGAAAACCCGCCCGCGGACACGGAGGCGTTCTCCGTTATTATTTGCGATAGGTTAATTAACTTTCAGTCTGACGGAAATAAAATGAGCGTAGTGATTTAAGTTAAATAATTATTTTTTATATATAAAATGAAGAAGCTCGAGGATATAAGGAGAGTTCTTAGGCAGAATGATATAAAGTTCTTCGGGTACTGGAAGAAGAAACGGTTGGAGGCGCTGGCGAAAAAACACGGTTTGTACGATAAGGTACCTGATAATATAAAGAGAAGCGAGGCCAAAACAGAAAGAAGTAAAGACCCAAAATACGATAGATTGAGGATGGCTATGGCTAACCCCAGGAAGGTTCGTATGGAGGATGTAGAAACTGGCGAAATAAGATCCTTTCCTTCGCTTTTTAAGGCGGGTAAATTCATAGATCGCTGTGCGCAAGTAATTAAGGACCATAATGGAAAGGTTTGGAACGGTAAATATTGGATTGAGATCCTGACGGACGATAGAATGTAATATATATGTCTGAAGATTTAAACGGACATATATATTTAACGCCGCGAAAAAATTTTAGCTTAAACATTTTTTTTCGCTATTATAAAATGAGTGCGATTTACGACGCGTACACCGTAAGAGGTTTAAGAGATTTAGCTAGGACAAGGGGGATCCGGGGATTCTCTACGCTGAGAAGAGCCGGATTAATCGAACGTCTAGGTGGCTCGACTCTAGGTAGTCCTCCTGTAGACTCGCCAGCTCGTCTGGCGCCCGATCCTTACAGGAGACACACGGTAAGAGACTTAAAACGAGAGTCTAAAGCTTTAGGGATCCGAGGATACTCTAGGCTTAGAAGAGCCGGATTAATCGAGCGTCTACGTAATCCTCCCCCTATTAGTCTAAACAGTCAATTATACGAGGGACACACGGTAAGAGACTTAAAACGAGAGTCTAAAGCGTTAGGGATGCGAGGATACTCTAGACTTAGAAGAGGCGAATTAATCGAGCGTCTATGTACTCGAGGTGGGAGGTTGTTAGATTCCAAGATCAAGGGTTTTGACGCGGAGATGTTACAACCGGCGCCTTACGAGCCTCCTCTACCACCCGCGTCAGTGCCTAAGGTCGCGATCAAGAAGCTGATGAAGTATTTAGATAGCGAGATCCCGATAAAAATAACGCCGGAGATAGAAGCTTTAAAAAGAAAGATAGAGAGGATATATAAGGATGAAGATGAAATGGTGGTTGAAGAAGGGGAATCAGCATTTAAAGGATTTACCAAGCAGTATCTTATAAGAGGTAAAGAGTCTTATACTCCGAAAGAGTTCCTCGATTTAGCGAAGAGTAGAATAACCAGTATTATAAGTCAGAATCGTCAAACGAAAGTTAAACTCATTATGATCTGTATGATGAAGCACTCTGGAACCAGCCAATTGATGGAAATGAACTTCCATTCTGGATTTCCGATCGTTAATTTAAAGGGGGAAGATGCGAAGGAAATATACGATGCGATGAAGGAACAGGTTCTGGTTAATATTGCGGATAAGGAAATGCAAACGGATTACTGGAGAGTCACACACGTAATCGATTTAAGATTGCACACGGTTTCGTATAACCCGATAAGGGGCAATTCATGGTTCCCAACTCCTCCTAAGATAGCAAGCAAGAAAAGCGTTATTAATCCGAGAAATACGGAGGATGATATGTGCTTCGCGTATTGTATTCTTATAGCTTTGAACCCGACGGATCGAAATGCAGAAAGAATCGAAAGACTAAAACCTTTGTTAAGCACTATAAATATGGAAGGGATTAACTACCCCGTTTCCATTCATGATAGAAGTAAATTTGAGAGACAGAATCCTTCCATATCCGTATCGATACACGCGTATGAGGGTGCTGGTATCTACCCGCTTAGTGTAAGTAAAGAAGCTTATAAAAGAGAACATCACGTTAATCTCTTACTGCTAGAGGAAGAAGGTAGAAAGCATTATTGCTTGATTAAAGACATGAGTAGATTGTTACGTAAACAAATAAGCACTCATAAAGGCAGAACTTATATTTGCGAAAGGTGTTTAAATAGCTTCCATAAAGAAGATACTTTAATTAACCATATGGAGTATTGCAGCAAGAAAGATGCCTGTGCAATAGAATTAGCCAAAGAGGGTACTACGATATCTTTCAAGCATTTCTATAAACAGCAGAGACACCCGTTTACGATTTACGCGGATATGGAGTCTACGTTAGAAAAGCAATATGAAAAGAGGGAGAACAAAACGAAGGTTATTCACACCCATAAAATCTCGGGGTATTGTTTCTACGTTAAATCGCTTTACGAAGACGTCTTCCCTTCGGAAATCTACCAATACTCTGGTAAAAACGCGTCTGAGAAATTCGTAGAGCAACTAGAAGAGGTTATAAGAGCGATAAGCAATATACCCGACAGGGAAATGATTTTTACAGCTGAGGATAGTAGAAGGTATTACAGTGCGAAAGTGTGTTGGATATGTGAGGAAGAATTTACTCCTTCATCGAAAAAGGTGAGAGACCACTGTCATTACACCGGGGCATTTAGGGGTGCCGCGCACAACTCGTGTAATTTAAAGTATAGGAAGCCTACTTTTACCCCCGTATTCTTCCATAACTTTAGTAAGTACGACGCTCATTTATTTATAAAGGATTTAATGAGCACACCAGGTGAGACGAGTTGTATACCTTCAAACAAGGAAACGTACATAAGCGTGTCTAAAAAGCTACCGATAGACTACAATGTATTAGATCCAGTATCGGAAACGTATATAAAGAAGACTAAAACGCATGAGATTAGATTCCTCGATAGTTTAAAGTTTCTAGCCAGAAGTTTAGACGAACTCACCAGGTCTCTAACCAAGGAGGATAAGGTTAATCTCTCGAAATACTTCGAGGGGAAAGAGCTTGAATTGGTCTCTCAGAAGGGCATATTCCCGTACGAATGGTTCGATAGCCTTAACAGATTTGAAGAAACGAAGCTACCTGAACGAAGGAAGTTTTACTCGAAGCTTAAATATAGTGGAATTGATAAGGAGGATTATCAACACGCGTTAAATGTATGGAAGACATTCAAGATGGAAACTTTTAAGGATTATCATGACCTATATAACAAGGTTGACGTTTTACTGCTAGCTGATGTTTTCGAGAACTTCAGGAACGTTTGCTTCGAGAATTATGGTCTGGACCCATCTTGGTTTTATACAGCGCCTGGTCTTGCTTGGGAGGCGATGTTAAAAACCACAGAGGTAAAGTTAGAACTATTATCCGACCCCGATATGGTTTTATTTATCGAAAACGGAATAAGAGGAGGCGTCTCGACCATTTTTAAACGATACGCGAAAGCGAACAATAGTTATATGGGTGAGAAATACGACCCGAACAAACCCTCGAGATTTATTACTTACTTGGACGGGAACAATCTTTATGGTTGGGGGATGATTCAAAAACTTCCCTACGCTAATTTTAAATGGATGGATGATTTGGATGATTGGGAAAATCAACCATGTATATTGGAAGTCGACTTGGAATATCCTAAGGAATTGCAGGACTGGCATAACGACTTTCCATTAGCTCCTGAAAGATTGATAGTCAACAACCCTGACGAAGCAGGGCGAGTCAAAGTCGAGAAACTTATACCTATCTTACGTGATAAAGAAAGGTACATTTTACATCGTGAAAATTTAAAGCTATATTTAAGCTTAGGTCTGAAGCTTAAAAAGATTCACAGAGGGTTAACTTTCGATGAGAGTGAATGGTTAGAACCTTATATCGATAAGAATACTAACCTGAGAACGAAAGCCAAATCAGCGTTTGAAAAGGACTTCTTCAAACTCATGAACAATTCCGTGTTCGGTAAGACCATGGAAAATATTAGGAACAGAGTTGATGTAAGGCTAGTTAGTACCAAGGAAAAGGCGGAAAAACTAACCGCTAAACCGAACTATTACGATGTGAAAATCCTTGACGAAGATTTATGCATAATTCAAATGAAGAAAACGCGTTTGTGCTTTAATAAACCCATTTACGTTGGGATGTGTATATTAGACTTAAGTAAGGTACTGATGTACAGGTTTCATTACAACTTCATTAAGGATAAATACGGTGAACGAGCGGAACTTCTTTTCACCGATACGGATAGCTTAATGTACGAGATAGATACGAAAGACTTTTATAAGGATATTAGTGACGACGTTAAGAATTGGTTTGATACGAGCGACTATCCATCCGACCATCCTTCTGGTATTCCTACAGGATTGAATAAGAAGATCGTGGGTATGTTTAAGGATGAGGTGAGCGGTAGGGTTATCGAGGAGTTCGTGGGTCTCAGGTCTAAACTATACTCTTATAAAATGTGTGATGATGAGGAGAATAAGAAATGCAAGGGAATTTCGAAGCAGGTAGTAAAAGCGTTTATCAAGCACGAACATTACAAAGAATGTTTGTTCGAAGACAAGACGCAAGTAAGGAGAATGGTAGTTATTAGGAATTGCAATCACGAGTTGTTTACCGAAGAGATCACTAAAATCGCCTTAAACGGAAACGATGACAAACGCTTTGTCCTCGAAAACAGAATCAATACGTTAGCTTGGGGGCATGATCGAATTCCAGAGGCTCGACTGGTTGAATTGGGTGGTGGGACGAACATGGAGTAGAGCCTCCAGGCGAGACACTTGAGTCGAGCTCAAGCGAGACATTGCGATCGGGTTGGAGTTAGGTGGTCGAATTGGGTGGTGGGACGAATCGGGGTCGGGTTGGAGTTAGGTGGTCGAATTGGGTGGTGGGACGAATCGGGGTCGGGTTGGAGTTAGGTGGTCGAATTGGGTGGTGGGACGAATCGGGGTCGGGTTGGAGTTAGGTGGTCGAATTGGGTGGTGGGACGAATCGGGGTCGGGTTGGAGTTAGGTGGTCGAATTGGGTGGTGGGACGAATCGGGGTAGGTGGTCGAATCGAATGGTGAGTCAGAATCCCCAGTTTATATCTACTTCTGGGTACAGAGACGATCAAGATAAAATCAGTTGAAAGCTCCGCACAGATTTACAGATTTTGTGCGCAAGTTTGAACTCTCATAATTTCGCAAATAGAGCACAAAACTAGGATTTAAACATACCTGTTGCTTGCGTATTTAATAATCCTTCGTTTGAATACAAACATTTTCAATTTAAACGCTGAACATGAGAGAAAACCGTGCATTTCATCTGTTACTCGAGTTGTTCACACTCCCGAAATCACACAAAATGGCCACCACATACGATAAATTTCGTCAGTGTTTTTTTTCAGAGATTTACATGTTATAAAGAACTTCTACAAGCTCTTTAGGTAATGAAAGGTTTAATAATTTGTCTTTGGTCACGTTAGTTACTTGAATTTGGTTGCGTTTCGCTGCAATAGAGATTAAACCGACGAAACAGAAAGTCAGTATAGGGCTCTATCTTTGCTACCGGAAAACTTACGATGGACTTGAGACCGTACGGTGCACAATAAGTGTCCAAATATGAAAAAAAAAATCACCGTAGTGTCTCATTATTGAGACTAGTCTAGGTCTGAGATAGCTGTTAATAGATCTATATCAGATCAATGTATGTAGGTCGAGCTATGTTGGAGCCAATGGTATTTCCGGTCAAATCGGAACAATACTGACCGAGCTTTGAAACCACGATCAACTTGGAATAGCTGACCTTTGTTATAATCAAGAGTATATGTAGTCGACTTTGAAAAAATGTAAGTAGAGCTTTTGTATTGTATTGTATTGTGTTTAACGCCGTTTTCAACATTATTTCAGTTATATCGCGGCGGCCAGTGCACCTATCCATGCTTTCCTGGAGTCTCTTTTACCAGTACTCCGCACAATTTTCTTTCCAAGCCACTGGCTGCTTCCACACATAACCACCGTCGAAACAATGGTTAGCGGTGAGAGAGGAATGAATCCTGTCGCACTGACTATCATCAATCCTCGGAAAGAAATTGGCCGAGCCAGGGATCGAACCCACGACCAACTGTTCTCAAGTCCTGCACGCTACAGACTGAACTACAGGGGCTCGGCTGTAAGTAGAGCTCTGTAACAGCCAAAGGTATCGCCGATAAAATAAGAATAAATATGATATTAGGCGAGCTCTGTTACAATGCAGAACTTTTTATGGTCAACTAAGCCAAGCTTTAGAAAAGCCAGAGTATTTATCAGATCACCTCATAAAGTGAGTTGGCCAAGCTTTGTAGCAGTCAAGAGTATAGCCGTCTAAACGGAAACAACATCGGCAGAGCTTTGCGACAACTAAGGGCATACCTGTTTTTAAGACAGGAAGGAGTATCAGCCTAGCTTTGCCCAAGGTATATCAAGTCGACTCGAATAGAGCATTGACCAAGCTTTGTGATGACCAAGAGTATATCCGGTCAACTCGAGTATACAAGGTCGACACTGAAAGAGTATCAGGCATGCGTTTAAAACAGCAAAGAATATCAGGCAAGCAAAGAATATAGGCATTGTACTTGGAAAGAGTATCTGCCGAGCTTTGAAACAGTACAGACTCGACTCAGTCAACCCAAAAAGTGTTATCCGAGCTTTGTAACAGTCTAGAGTATATCGGGTCTATACGCTATCAGAGTTGCCCCAGGTCAGTGGAAGCAAAGAGTATATTGGTCAACTCCGAAATGTTGATAATGTATCAGGCGATCTTTGTAACATCCTAGGATATGTCCGGTCAAATCAAAAATAGGTTTTTCCGAGCTTTTGAAATAGCAAAGGTTATAACAGGTCCACTTCGAAGAGAGTATTTGCCGAGCTTGTACATGTCGTTGGTAAACGTTTATTTTATTTTGAAATCCGCTGAATCGATCGCCTTCTTGGAAAGAAGCCCGGTTCTGTACCTAGAATAAGATAGCTATGTCTTTGAAAAATGTCGCCTAGCGGAAGACAATGTGTACCTAAAGCACCCAATGGTCAACTCCGAAAAAAAAAAAAAAGCGAAGCTTTGTAAAAGCTAGGGGCATAACCAGCCAACCCGGAAAGTGTATAGGCTAAACTATGCAACAGATCAAGAGTATAGCGGTCAACGCGGGAAAAAAGAGCTAACCAAGCTTTTAACAGCCTAGATTATGCGCATTCAACTCTGATACAGTATTGGCCGAGTTTGCATCAACCTAATCTTACGTGATCATGTCTAAAAGAGCATTGGCAGAGCTTTGTAAAGCCACGCTCAACTTGTAATGGGTATCGGTCAAGCTTTGTAGTCACACGAGGTATTCCCGGGTCTGTATTCACTATCCATTCTTAAAAACATTCTTAGTCTTATTCTGAATAATTTTCTATATTGGAAACTAACAGAGCTTCTGATTGGCTGAACCAAATGGTTCAGCCAATCAGAAGCTGTGTTACTTTCTAAATTTAGAATTAAACTAAAAATGTTCTCAAGAATGTTCGGTGAATACAGGCCCCAGTCAATTTGGGAAGAGTATTGACTGCTAATTCAGTTAAATGAAACTTATAAGCCAGTAGTAAAAAAACCGGAATAATGTTATTTTAAACTTTTGTTTTGGGAAAAAATATCTCTTTATCGGACAGTGTAGATCCACGTTCTGTGCAGTCTGATCTTGATCTTGGTCTACACTGTCCGCAAAACATCAGTGAGTCGCGCTTAGCAGCTTGAGCATTAACATAATAATGAATTTTTGTTTTCTTTTTCGCACATTCTTCATTCAAACATTCAAAACAGACACACATTTCTCTATTCTGTCTGTTGTCATAGTCTATAGTAAATCTTAAATAACTTTTGTGATTATGATCTAATGGATCTGCATTTTTAAACTTTGAAAAATAAGAAATTCCAATTCAAAGTTGTTACGAACATCTGTGTAAAAAATTACCGAATTTGATGGAATCGTAAAAATGATGGTCAAAAGCGGGTATAAATTCAACATTTTCAAAAGTAATCACTTTTGTGAGTATCGTACCACATAAAATAGCGATTTGATTAGACAGGGAATATAGATTTTTCTAATGCTAAGCAACATATCTATCAGGCAGTATCTGTCAGAACGTGATGGATTTATCCCCGACTTTCGTTTTTAATCACCTGATTTATAAGTAACCAAGTGGAAAGGTTTTGAAAGCCGTTGAGATCTCAGGAATAATTCATCAGCGATCCCTATCTCTTACTGGAAAGGTTTTTATTTCACTTTTGTAACGAAGACATAATACATCTGGTCGATAGGTGTGTACATGACAAACAATCCTGGTCAGAGGCTGATCAACTGAATTGGAAATTAACTGAATTGGAGTTTAACGCCTTAACAGCTTAGGTCATAACACGGCGGTCATTGCACCAACGCATATGTTTCCTGGCTTTCTCACACCAGCGCTGACACAACATTCTTTCCAAATTACTGACTACTTTTCTCACATGCATCAGAGGTGAGAGGCGAAAAATCGCAGGAAAGACAGTTTACCTCAAGCGGGTCACGAGTCAGATACGATAACCAAAGAGCTACCCAGCCGAGCTGACCAAAGGTTGAAAAGTATGGTTTAGTCCAATTAATTCGACTTTTTAACTTCACTGAAGTGGTGGAATATCCTTTTTCCTTTTTGTATATACTTAACAAAACTTACAAACCGCCAACGCCCATGTTGAAGTGTTGTAGTAATGCCGATGAGCATAATTAACACATCGTAATTTGCTAGGTTACTCCATTTTAATTCAATTGCAGATTTTAGATCTAGACATCACTATTTGATAAATATGTTGTATGACTTTTCATCGTTGTTTGAGCAAGCACCAGAATTCATTTTAAATAGATAATTTATATTATAATATTAAATTACGTGTATATTCATGTATTTTATTAAGTTGAGGATTATAAGCTTTGTTAAGTGTATCTCTGTGGTATGGTTTGCTCTTATCTGACACGTCTCAGAAAAATATTTCCAATCTAGGTTATTTTACTTATTGAAGAATATATCAGTATATCTAAAGTGCTTTCAAGTGCATCTTCGGTCTCGACTTGGAGTCTTTTTTGTTGTCATTGTTCGTCAGTAAAATTTACCAATACTGGTTGTTCTTCGTCCGTTTAAAATTAATGCAAGATTAAGGATAAAATGGGGAAAAATGTAGGTGCAAATAAAATGCAACGAGAAATATCTCTAAAAAAAGATTGACGGCGTAAATTTGCCAACAAATAGGTAGGGGCCCTTTAAACATGTCTACATTTTTGACCAATCACAAATTTCTATTTATTCATTTGTTATCAGTACTAAAAAAAGTAGGTCAAAAGCCAGCACATTCAGCTCCGCCGAAAAAAGGCGATCTTGTTTGTACCAAGCACATTTATATTTTCAAAAGTTGTCTACGGAAATAGTAATTAGTCTAGTAATAGCTTAAAACTAGGTCACAGTAAACCCGAAACCCTATTCACATAGACACACATAGTTACATCCTCGTTCCAACATCACTTAACTCTTATCCTGCCGAATTAAAAAAAAAATGTTCACGATAATAAATAAATAATAAATAATAATTCTTGTTACATTTATTGATATTGAATGCGTGTTGAGACAAAGACTCCTACTTAAGAAACGGAGAGTGTAGAGTAAGATCAGACTGCACGTATGTGCAGTCTGATCTTGCTCTACACCCTCCACAAATTACAAGTAGGGTGGCAAACGGCGGAATAATTTATATGAAAGCATTTCTGGATGCAAGGTTTGCGGGGAATAAAATCGCATCTACATTCTGTATCATTAAATGGCATTTATATTTATGTATATTAGCCCTCTGGAAAAACAATTTTAATCACTGGAGAATTTATTATTTTCTGGCAATGGTGTAATCTCATTAGATTTGCTGCGATAGGAATGCCTCTCCCTGTCATAATATTCGGCTTTCATTTCCATGACGTTTTGCTGCACATAAATAAAAAAACTAAGCGCATAGCTTTAGAAAATGTTTAATGTCATAACTCACTTTCGTGTTTGAGAGAGAAATATCTATAATGATACCACAGCTTTCAAATCCAAGATAGGTATGCAAGGCCGTCGTGTTCACTTATAAGCCATGCTCTGTGAAAAGGGGACTTAGTATATCTGCAAAAAGTATCGACCCAGGTCAGCCTGCGCAGTCCGCGCAGACTGACCTTGGCCGATACTTTTTTGCTACTGGTCAATTTTCTGCATGTCCAAGGACCAGTTTACTTCATGATTCAGTCGGTTGTTAGACAAAAAGGGACTTTATGGATCCATAATTATATGATGACTTGGTAATCATGCATCAAGTAGATGCAGTAAACCCCCTTTTGCCAGAGCATGGCTCACTTATAAAAGTACTGTTTTCATTACGTGTGTTATACTAGGCTCGTATTTATTACCCTTCATTGCACCGTTGGCCATCCGATAAGGTGTGACATAACGTGTCATCCAACCAGATGGACAGTCTTAGAATTTAGAATCGGAACAATTTTGACGATTGTTGGCCAAAACGGCCCTTGAAGTGTGAATGAGCTAAGGCTTGGGAAAAATTTACTTTTTTTGGGGTAAATCTTGATTTCTTTTTCAATACACTAGTACAGGCGGCGAACTACACAGTACATACAAACGCATTGTTATTGCTTTTGGCACATTGTTTAAAACAAGAATTGGTGAGGTTATTGGAAAAACCGAAAGGACCTTATTTTTATCTTAGAAAAAGAAGGAAAGTTTAAAAGGAAGTTAATGAGATTTTGTGTGAAAACGCTGGTTTCAAATCAAAGCGCTGAAAGCACTGATGGTGGGGGGGGGGTGGAGTGAAAAGTGCATACATGTATATACGCAGAGCAATTTGTATTTAACCATGAACTAACTATCCATTTAAAAAGTAAAAAACAAACATTATTGTGTACTGCTACACTTTTTTATTTTTCATGCATATCCAAACGCTTAGAAGTAGTAAATGGATGCTGCATACTCGTGTTGCGAAATTTCAAACAAGAACTACACATACCAGTCTTTCCAAACGCCAAATGCATTTTATGTAGTCGAATTCCATAGCAGTACTAGTAATGTGACGGTGTTGATTAATTCATTTTTGTTTGTTTGTTACAATTTTCATCCTTTCCGCTAATTTCATACTCATTCAAGCGTGTTCTACTCACAGATTGATACCGGCAAGCAATCATTACTTTTCCAGGCTGCATCGCAACCATAATATCATGCAATTATGCAGAAAGACTTTAGACTTAAATATTATTTCTGTTTAGGCCATTTTTAGACATACATTCCTCCGAGACTGTGTATTTCGAAGCCTTGAAATAGTGCTAATTGATCATGCCACTAGACGCTCGATAAAAGTAGTTGAAAAGCCGGTGCTAATATTGTTGCAAGGGAAAGTGTCCGAGTAAGCCAGGTGGTCAGTCACGTGGGTTTGACTGGGTATATAAGCAGGTGTTTCTCTCGCATTTAGTCAGAAATGCGATGGTCACTGACGACGCAAATCTTCAAATATGCAACAGCGATTGAATACGGTTTAATTATTGGGAAAATTCGACACTTTTTGTTTGCGATTGAAAGTGCCACAGAGTTGAAGCCTCGAGCTCAGAGTTGCTGGCTTTTTCAATTCACATAACAAGAGAAGGTATCCCGGCCCGTATAAGCTGGTTGATATTATCCTAGTGTTATATTACCTGCTCAGACGTATTCTGTTCGTACAAACTGGTCAATGTTCCTGTATAACAGCGCAACTGTATAACACCCGCTCGGTACACGTTACAGTGATATTTGAAGAAATATGTTGCAATGATTTTCATCACTCTTCAAAATGAGGAATTAACAAACAAAACTAACGTAGGTTTGAAAGACATTTTATGTGAAACAGAAAACACAATTCTGTGTGATTGAAAAAAATAAAACTGGTTTCACACCATATTAATTTTTTGTATCAATATTTACTCTAATATTTCAAGTTTGGTATGTGAAAAGCTTTTTTCCTCCCTGTTTTTTTCACATTCCAGTTATTTTCTTCTTCTTCTCTTTTGCAAAAGAGTGCCGAATGTGGATACAAAGTTGAATGCTCGACTGCAGTTACTTTTAGTGAAAATTTTAAGTCGAAAAACCGGCGGGATTTACTGTCAGGAATCTATGACTATAATTACATGGTGTGCATTTAGCGACGACCCAAGGTAAACACGGATGTTGGGTGCGTCAGTGCTCTGCATGAGTATTTGGTGAAATCATTTGGAGATTTTTTTTGACTGTTTTAAGCGTCCTCATTTAAAATTCATCATGCAAACAAACACCGTTAAAAACTTTTGCTTTGAAAATAATTTCTTTGGCACCTTCTCGGTATATGTTGACATCGATCCCTTTCCATTGCTATTTTAGATCACGGATGAATAACTCGTAAGGTTTTAGGCAGTTTTGAAAGGTGTGTCGTTTCATCCCAATCGGGAAAGGCAGTTGCAGGTCCAGCAAATCAGAGACAGCGGATAGCGCACATTTATACATGATGTTCAGAGTGGTTGCAGCTTTCGTGCAGAAGTCTGATACGTGGTTACTAAGACTAGGCGCCGTTGGCCTCAGCCAAATGCTATTATTTTACCCGTATCTTCGCTGGTCAACCGGACATACAAGGCGCGTTAAAGTACAGCAAAATTAATCGCTTTAAGGCTGTCAACAAAATGAATCGCTGGAAAAAAAGGACAACCAATAAATTTATTTGTGGCATTTGATACTTCTAAACGATAAAACTTTATTACCAGGGCGTAGCTGTCTATACGCAAAAACGCAGTTGCGTACACTTAAAAAAAAGACAAATTTGCCAAACAACGTCATCAGAGGCCACCAAATAGCTTCTACAATTCAAAAACTTTCTGGGGGGGGGGGGGGTGGAGACTTCCCTGACCCTCCTGTGAAACCCCTTCCCCTCTCTCAGCATTTCGCGCCTTTGGTAATACCTTCGGTATTAGTTCTGCGTGGATTTTATTTTGGGCTAGCAACCCACCTGTCATTACAACATACATTTTTTAACCCTACACCACACAATTCAGTTTTAACGACCCTGAAAGTGACCGCTTTTGAAAACATTAAAAAAGAAGAAAATGCTGGTAACCAGCATCTTCTCCTTCTCCCGCCATGTTTTCTACCCGTTAAAAGGCAGAAATCATCAATTGAGCTAAATTTGATTTGTCGACTGCAAATGCTTTCAACTGAGTCGAATATTTTTTTCGTTCGGTAAACTCTTAACTCTTTTCAATAATCGCCGCGAAAAAAAGTTTTTGGTGAGGTGTTGCAGTCAGATGTTGACTCTACAACGTCCGCTATGTGAAAAGCCTTCAATCTTACATATTACCTGAATCATATTCGTTTGCATTTGTATTAGCTGTCAAAAAGTAGTCAAACTCATCTGTACGTGAATGAGGGAGCCCGTTAGGGTAGCTCTGTGGCAAGCGTATCTAATTTGTGATCTGGTGGTATCAGGTTCGATACCCAGTTGCAAACTTTTTTCCCGGCGATTTTTCGCCTCTCACCTCTGATGCTTCTGAGAAAAATAGTCAAATGCTTGAAAGAAAGTTGCGTCAGTATTGTTGTGAGACAGACAGGAAACACATGCGTAGTTGCACTGACCCCTGTGATATGGCCTAAGCTATTCAAACGGCGTTAAAGTAACAAACAAACAAACGTGGAAGTGGGACTTATACCATATTTATTCTCTGGTGTAGAGGGGGAAAAAAGTCTGGCACCAAGTACTTCAAGAACTTTGATCTATTATACAGGGAATCAAGCTAGCATTTGCAACGTGTTGTTGGGCCATTTGCATGCAAAGTTAACATGTACTGTGTCATAAAATACGACGTCACAGACAAACTATCGAAGTGCAAGACTGATTGTTTTCATATGTTGTCTCTCATCGCAAAGATATCATCATAATTGTAACTGCAGTTGCTGTATGACCTACTTGAACAAGGATACACATGTAGACTAGTGTCAAGAATGAGGCGTTTACGATGCTTCTTTTCATATTTGGACCTTTATTGTGCACCGTTTCGTTTCCAGTCCATTGCGAATTTTCCGGGCGAAAAGCTACAGCGCTGTACTGACATTCTGTTTCGTCGGTTACTTTGTATTGCAACGAAATGCAATTAATTTTAAGTGACACACATGATCAAGGACAAATTATTAAACATTACATTAGAGAAAGCGCTTTTAGAAGTCGTTAAAAACATGAAAAACTAACGAACTTTATCGTGTTTGGCAGCCATTTTGTGTCTATGCTGGCGAACGCAAACACCTCGAGTAAAGGATGAATAAAACTGTTTCTTTTTTTCATTATCTTTAGCCTTTAACTTGAAAATAGTTGTATTTGAAACGAAGGATTGTTGAATACGCAAGCATGTTCCAATTCTAGTTTTGTCTCTAATTTGTGAAAATACGAGAGTTTAAACGAGCGCACAAAATCTGTGCGGAAATTTCATCCCTTTTTTGGCGATCGCATTCGGGAACTGTTTTCTGTGCTTACATGCAGACCATACTAAATTGTAAACACAGACATACAACATTCACCAACCAACGAGCACCGGTTGTTTATGAAAGAATGAATCACAAACACTGAAGACCAAGACAAAGGTCCGCTGCACATTGGAAGAGAGGGTGTCTGAAAGCTAAAGATTTGAAGGAAAATGAAAAAAAATCATGGCCCTAAATTTGCGTGTTGACAGAAAATGGTGGATTTTCAGTTCGTTGCTTTAAATTTGTGGCAAAATTATATTCAAACCCGGCACACTTACATTTGGCAGCTAGTGGGCTTTTAATCCTTAGTCTACGGGACGCGACTCAAGAATCTTTTGCGAACATTGTTGATCAAGACTGGATCTACATTGTCCGATAAGGTGACTTCCCCCCCCCCCCACCCCAACAAATATCTTTCAAATAGCAATATTTGGATTGTTATTTTCGGGTTGAGACTTTCACTTAATTTATTTAGCTGGTTAAGGATTAAGACTTGCCTGATTTTTCAACCATACCTTTATTTCTCCATCCATCGCCTTTCAGTCAATTGTTTCTGTATCATCTCCTCAAAAATTGGCTCCATGAGCTGACCAATTTAATCATATTTTTTGCTGAAGTCTTTACCAAACGACACAATTCTATACTTGTTTAAATAGAAAGAATTTACAGACGACAAATTCAATCTGGCTAAATTGATGATAAAATGCAACTTTAAAAAAATTGAAAAAAAAATGTTGAGCCGGAGTTGTGAGTGCTCTTATGTGCATTTATACTATTTATCGACATTGGTTAACAATTCAGAATTATATTCGAATTCTAATGACAAGGAGCCTTAAAGGGACTATTAACCAGATTGCGAAAAAGCAATGGAAGTAAATTTTCGAAATCGACAAGATAATTTATTTTGCTTGATGAAGAGTGTATTTTGGGACGTTTGTGTTAAAAAATTAAGTTCGGAGGCAAAAAGAATTCGTCATTTATACAAGAATCCCTTCACCTTTTCTATGCCGTTAGTAATGGTATAAATGAAATTTAATAATACTCACGTAATTTTTCAGGCAAACGTAAACAAAATCCTACATAAGCATTTTACAAATTTCACTGAAGAATCCGAGAGAAGAAAACGCTAATTAACAACGAAATCATGTTTAGCTCCGTGCAGAAGCGTATAGATTCCATAACACTGAATGGCTAAATGTCACCCTACAGCTTGCCTAAATAGTACACATCGGCCGATATGTTAATGTACACAAGTCGTGTAAGAGACTCGTAATAGAGCTACATGACGTAATCGAGTTATACATAAACGCTTCCGTTAAAAAAAAAAATACCGGTGTGACAATGAATTATTATACCCGGAGAAGCACGTACCAAATGCCTATGACGCCAGTTTGATCACGTGATAAATACAGGTGCTCGCAAAGGAAGACACGCTCTATTTTAAGGACAGGATCGGCTTTACCTCAAGGATAAAAATTTTATTTCACCCTAAAAATTTCTTTTCTTGCATTTTAAATAATGACAGATGGTTGTATTGTTGACGAAAAAAGGGAAAACTAACGAAAGCTAGAAATTTGTTGTCAAAAGAATTGTATCCCTTTAACATCCGTATACTAAGGGGTCGAAACTAGCATGTTAGCCTATGATTTCAAGAGCCATACATACAGTATTTCAGAGAAGCAAACTGCAATTGGTGCCCGGAGAACATGGTAGAGGTAAGAGGTCGAAACTAGCATGTTACCTTATGATTTCAAGAGCCATACATATAGTATTTCAGAGAAGCAAACTGCATATTGGTGCCCGGAGAACATGGTAGGGCGGTATGTTTCAATGCTTGTTCTTCTAATTCCCCTTCGAATGAAACCCATCAGATGGTCGAGGCATTATTCAGAACAGCATTGACTCATTAACACGTGAAACAGTTACGCAGCAGGCAACTTTGGAAACATCCTTGTAAAATATGGATAGTATATTAGACCAGTGCTCTGTGAAAAGGGGGTGTATTCTATCTCCAAAAAGTATAGACTCATGTCAGCCTGCGTAGCTCTCACATCTTTCAACCAATCAAGAACACTTTCTAGGGATATACATGCCTGATGCCTGTAACAATACAAGTACATGTGTGTCACACTTGCTTATCATTGCCAGAATCTTCCTGATGACATTACAAATAGAAAAAGACAAACATTTTTTATTACAAATTTATTTATAAATAATAATCATTATTAGACTGTTCAAAACCAAAGTAATAAGCAATGACTGAATAGCACCATATTTTATGTAACAATTTCTTTCATGAACATGCTCTTTTTTTTAACAATTATATTATGAAATAAAAAAAGTTTAATAAATGAAGAATGATAAATCGGGGATGACAACGACGAAGAAGAGGGAGAATATTTGGGTCTGTATTCACCAACCATTCTTAAGAACATTCTTAGTCTTGTCCCCCAAGATTTTCTACATTTGAAAGTAATACAACTTCTGATTGGCTAAACCATTTTGTTCAGCCAATCGGAAGTTGCGACACTTTCAAATTTAGAAAATCTTGTAGAATAAGAACAAGAATATTGTTAAGAATGTTTGGTGAATATGGACGCTGCATCCTTAATTATAGGCAGCTCCTTATCTTGTTACACAATAAGCTTGCAGCAGATGACTTTGAAAACAATCACATAGAGAATTAACATGAAATCAGGTATAAAACATTCACATGTGAAAGCAGCGCGCCAAAAGGAGAAACTGCTCTTTTCTTTTTTGTGAAGCCAGTAAGATAAAAAAATTTGAGTTTAAACCAATCTGAGGACACTTACTACTATGTTTAAGTTATGGATAAGGCTTTCGTTTTGTCTTTGGTACCGTCTAGTCTATAATAGCACTCTTTAACAATATACAACAAATTACTTAGAAAAATACAATAACCAATAGTTAATATTATAATTTTATATGTACACTAAAATATTGACGCATGAAGATATGAACACATATAAAGATATAATGCAATGATTACTAGACTGGCTGATTTCAGACTTACCACTTCCTTGCATAGATGACGGAGAACATGTGGAATACGTGCCTTTTTTCAAACTCTTGTACTTACAAATAAATAAATAATATCTTTTCAATGACAATAGGTACAGTTCAGCATCTTCGCTAGCCAAGGGTGACGATCACTACCTTGCTTTATTCACCCTTGGATAATCGAATCGAAATGTGTAATCCCCGCCATATGCATATCATTGGTGACAGTCTGTTCTAAGAGCATCAATCAATTGGCGTGTTAAATTTGCTTTCCATCATCTGCAAAACTTAAATAAAAGTAACGACCGCAGACAAGATAATTTCGTACATGCTGGGAATCATCACCAAAAAATGTAGACGAGCAATATTTACCTCAAAATTCACTTTAAAATTAAGTCAAAATGAAGTTTAAGGATACATTCCAAAACCATATGATACCTGTCAAAATACATGTGTAGATTTTGCCGAAAAAGGTTATGTTACGCGACGTTTGATTGGTTTTCGATGCTGTATTTCTACAGGTGGTAACTTTCATAATCCAGTAGGCGGTGTATAGTAAGGATAACCAATTTCGGCTCGATCAGCCAAGGGTGAATATATAGCAACGTAGTGATCGCCACCCTTGGCTGGCGAAGATGACAGTTTCGCTGCAAGATGATGAGACAGTTCGTTCATATCCTGGAATAAAGTGTGGACAGTACAGATCAGAGAGTAGCTCCGTGCAGCGTGCAGTGTTCACTGCTCACAAAAGCTTCTTGTGTCGGCTATGGTAAGGAAAGAGTTGGCGATTTTATGGTAAAATGGCGGGGTTGTGGGGGGAGACCCAACATTTCTGATACGAAATCGCTAATTTTTTCCGATTTGTTTTACAAAAACTGTTTTGCATAGAGCATAACACACGACTCGGATAATTCTGGAACTATGGTAGGTCACTATTTTTTAACACTTTTTATAAATATCAGTCACTTGTCACTTTGTTTAAATATCATTTTGTCATACACAAGTCCGACTTTCAAAACTCCGACCTATCCGATTCTGAAATATCGTGACATTTGACACACTTAATTGACGTTGTAAATAATATAAAGCGATCATGAAATAATCACGTAAATCATGGTATTTTAGATGAGAACTTCATTTATGTAGAACACTATATCTCCTGAGTCTTTCTTATCCTTTACCCTTCACCAAACTGTCCTGAGATTTAACGACCCTGTGGTATAAAGCTTATGAAAACATTGTGGGAAAAGGAGAAAATGCTGGTAACCCAATGCTTTCTACCCTTTGAAAGACAAATCCTATCATTTGAGTCTCAATTTGTTGCCTGTAAATGCTTTCAATATGGACCAGTCTAAAAATGTGTCATCTGGTAAAGAGTGATATTGATAAAGAGTGATATGAGAATCAGTATACGATTCATAAAGGCACTTGTAAGGAACAATATCAGCTAACAGTTCTTTCCTTATTAAGATGGTTGTCAATACACTGAGCTGTTATTGCAAAATTGTCTTCCATTTTGTCGGTATTCAAGTTTATCTGTCTTATATCCTTCCGGTTCATTAAAGCTATAACGGCCTTTCTGAGTGCGCCATTGAGTTGATCATCGGTGAGCTTGTGTTTGGACTGATACTTTCAACAATCAGGGACAAACAGTCCAGGCTTGATACATTGCCGTTGTGTTGTTGGGTATGGTCCATATAGCCTGTAAAAGAAAAGAGAACCTGAATAAGAGAGCTGTTACATTTTGTTTGTTTGTATCGGAGTTTACCGCCGTTTTAACAGCCCAGTAGGTCATATCACGGAGGCAAGTGCACCTACGCATGTGTTTCCTGACGTTCTAACACCAGTTCTGACACAACTTTCTTTCCAAGCTACTTACTACTTTTCTCACATGCATCAGAGGTGAGAGGCGAAAAATCATCAGAAAGACCTTTTAAAAATATAAAGCCCAAAACTTATTCGAAAGATACAAGAAGACAATTTCTTGCTATCTGTGTTGGGGTCCGTGGTGTTCAACGCTTAAAATGATGGATCCAGCTTTACTTGCTTTTGCAGACAGTGTAGATCAAGATCAGACTCAAAAGAACTTTTTTCTTAATTGAAAAGGACCTGGGTCAATACTTTTTGCAAATGCATTAAGGTCCCTTTTCTCAAAGCATAGCGCATATATTGGTGCACGGGCCTCCGTCATCTGGCTAACATACAGATGAAAACGACGTCTAAACACCAAAAGAACCAAATTAAACAAAAAATTCCTTTGAGAGTCTACATACAAGACGTGTTACAACACTTAAAACCCTTTACGAAACCCGTGAGTTCACGACCAGGAGCAGGGAGCAAGGAGCTTTTGAAAACATAATTTGAAAAGGAGAAAATGCTGGTAATCATACAGGCATCCTTCTTTCTCCTAAAACTCTTTCTACCTTTTCGAAAACAGATCCCATCAATTGAGCCACATTTGAATGGGACATCTGCATGCGCAGGAATCTAAATCTACATCGAGGAATCTAAAATTTTGTCGACTGGTAAAAAGTTACTGGAAGAAAGTTGTGCATGCAAGAATTAATGATTCCGTCACAAGCACGGCACTTCTAATCCACGTGTGTTTAATAACGTTATCAGAATGCACCCTTGATCCAATGAGTGCTTGATTACACCGACCAGACAAAAAAGATGTGATAATCCAAGTACTTCAGATGCACAATGACTCGTACAGTCAAACATAAGAGGTGTTCAACACTGTACAAAAAGATCCTGAAGGAAGACAGCTTTTGGAACCATTGTGGGAAAATTAGAAAATGTTGGTAACCAGCATTTTCTCCTTTTCTCACAATGTTTTATATCCTTCCGAATACATATCCCATCATTTGAGCCACATTAGATTTGTCGTCTGCAAATGTTCTCAATTTGGACATTGCGGGAAAAGGAGTTATAAAATATTGTGGGAAAGGAGAAAATGTTGGTTACCAGCTTTTTCACCTTTTCTTACAATGTTTTATATCCGTCCTAAGACATATCCCATTATTTGAGTTACATTCAGTTTGTCGTCTGCAAATGCCTTCAGTTTGGACACGTGCAAAGTTTGTCGTCTGGTAAATATAGTTCACCCTGTCGCCGTCATAGTCGACACAAGACGTTCTTGTTTATAACATAGATCAAGATCAGAGAACTGGATTAAAAAGTTTACAATATGCTCATAAATTTCGACAATGGCTGACACTGTAAGTCCGGATCAGATGTCAGCGACTGATCACAGTCTATGCTATTTGCCATGGGTATAAAGTTATTTGTTAGCAGAGTGAAATGGGTGTATTGTGCAGAAAAGGAAAGATGCTAGCTTTATATTGATACAACAGATTCATCGCGTTTTATTGAACAACTTTATTTTTAAAGCCGAAATTGAGTTATGAAGAGCTATCGGTATGTTCAAAAATAAATCATGTACGAAGACTCAAAAATATTCCCAACAAAATCTTTACAATTGTTGGAAGGGATACAGGCAAAAAAACTGGCTGATGTTCCTGATCATAAAAAGTCAATCATTGAACAGAATTCGTGATATTTGCACATCTACTTAGACGACATCTTGAAAACGTTAGTCGTTAGTTTTGCTGAGTAAGCCAGAACTTCTTTAACAGAACGCCAAATACAAGAGTAACGATGTTTAACTACATGTATTTACAGTATGACAAAAGTTCAGACTTATCCAAACTGAAAGCACTTGCAGACTACAAATGAAATATGTCTCAAATAACATGAATTATGATTGGATACCAACATTGTCTCCTTTCCCACACTATTTTGAAAAGCATTCGTTGGAGAAATTTGGTTACAATTACTAGATCTAGCAAGAAAAAATAATTCACACACTTGTATAATGGTAAATAATATTGACGATTTATATTTTACAGAGATGTTTCAATTTGGTTTACTTAATTACAACTGAACCATTTGAGCCACGTCTGTGAAAAAAGGGGGTTTTATACATCTGCAAAAATTATCGACCCATGTCAGCCTGCGCAGTCTGCGCAGGCTGACATGGGTCAAAAATTTTTGTCATTTGTAAATTTTCTGCATGTCAATTAACCATTCTACCTCACAATTCAGTTTTTCGTTCGATAAAATGGATTTTATGGATCCATAATTATGTGACGACTTGCTTGGTATGACGCATCACGCAGATGTATCAAAACCGCTTTTGCCGGAGCGCCGCTCATTTGAAGAAAACAAACTAAATGTGGCTCATATGATAGGATTTGTCTATGTCACGCTAAAAAATATTGTTGGAAAAGGCAAAATGCTGGTAACCAGCATTTCCCCCCCCCCCCCCCACACTCACTTTGTTTCATAAAGCTGTCTTTCTCAGAGTTGTTAAAACCCGCGATTGCTTGGTAAAGCATGTACTAAAGTCGCCTTCTGTAAGTTAGCTTCTACAGGTTCTGGTTCTGTAATAACCGACCATTCTGAAGAACATTCATAGTCATATTCTCCAATATTTTCTAAATTTGAAAGTAACACAACTTCTGGTTGGCTAAACCAAATGGTTTAGCCAATCAGAAGTTGTGTTACTTTCAAATTAAGACTAAGAATGTATTAAAGAATGGTTGATGAAAACGGACCCTGAGATAAATTACGCCATATTACCGGTGAAAAAAAAAATGTCAAAATTGTCTACCTTATTGAAATTTCTGTTAGAAGTTTTTGTTAATTTAGAAAGACATCTGCGAAAGAAATCTTTTTACAGGGCTTTTAACGAGCCTTAAAATTGATAAGTTAACTAAGGCAGTTACTGATAAGCCGTGACAAAACTGTTCCCCGCAATATTGTGCAGCAATAAACGCAGGAGTCGGCGATGATTTAACTATTCCGGTTATTATTTTTATTTTTATCAGCTGACAAGTTTAAATTGATTTATCAAATTGGAAATTCATTGCTGTTAATCTGTTTCCAATTCTCTTATCTGAACTGTGTAAAATATTACCGCGCACGTCTTTAAACCAGTGGGTGGGGTAATAGGAACTGAAGTACTCTGTATTATCACCCCTTCAAGCTCTTAGCACAACTTCATTTGATTTTCCAAACAACGTAGATTATGATTAGGCTGCTCAAAAATGCATTTGATCTTGGATCTACCATATCTTAGATATTGTGACAAAAAATATCCCCAAGTATCATAATTTTTGTCACTTTCCTCTCTGAACAAGTTAACGCCTTTTTCTTTTATTTACTCTATGCAGGGATCGTAAATTACAATATACGATCCCTGCTTTATGGGTTCTCTTCTTCCATCACAGATAAAATGTTTTGCCTTGCCGCAGACGCTTTTAAAAATATTGCAGAAAAAAGAGAAATTGCTCGTTGCGTGATATTTCTCCTTCTACCACATTTATTTCACATGCATTCATGTATTAAACCCAAATGTCTTTTTGATTATGCCTTGTTTTAAGGAAGCTTTCGTCGGCTGCTAGTTTGGGAGTCAGTGAGTTTAAGAGTATATCCACAGATACATGCAAAATTATTGAGTCATGCTCTGTGGAAAGGGGCTTTAATGCATCTACAAAAAGTATCGACCCAGGTCAGCCTGCGCATTCCGCGAAGGCTGATCTGGGTCGAAACTTTTTGTTATTGGCCAACTTTCTGCTTGTTAAAGACCCAGTCTACCCCATGATTCAGTCAGTTGTTATACAAAATTGATTTTTATGGATCCATAATTATGTGATGACTTGCTTGGTATAATGCATCACGGCGTTGCATTAAATTCCCTTTTTTTTCCCAGAGTGCGTAAATTGTAAGTGCACAAGCTCTTTCTAGGCGCTTACAATTGTTAAGCATTTATCCCTCATGACAGAACGCCTTCGCTTCTGCACAGTGTCTTCCATTAACGTCATGCTGTACCGGACCAATAGAAAGCCCGTAAAATTTCACGCCAATTTCACTTTATCGTCTGGGGTCAAGTTGCATTGCACACGTGGGGCCCAGCACGCGCTACGTAACCAATTACGATAAGAAAATTATGTGCTCCTATCTTTTGTTATCTGTATAATTATTGCAGTCCATCGAACGCTTTGTATGTTGCTCAATAAATAGTTCTAGTGACCGACAAAGTCATACAAACATATTTGGCCTGCAGCTTCAATCAAAAGAAATTAACTGTATAATTATAATGAGTCATGTGCGGGCTGATCTGAATCGATACTTTTTGCAGATTCATTAAACTCCATTTTCAAAGAGCACGGCTCATATCTATCATACCATTTTGCACAACATGTGACGATAAATAGAGGATAATCAACTGGTGGTGTGTGAAATTAAAAATCTGTCACTAGAATGGGATGTGATGCGGTTCAAAAACGAGTCCGAAGGACGAGTTTTTTTAACCGTATCGAACCCCATTCGAGTGACAGATCTTTAATATCACACACCGCCAGTTGATTATTCTATTTATTATATTCCTAACTCTCCCTTTGTTAATAATCATTAAGAACGGTAGGTATACACAGGATTATTCTTTTCAAACACATGATCCACTTTTGGCAGAAGCAGCTGACGCAGCAAATGACATAACGCTCGAGGGTATGTTACATCAGCTATCTCTCCATTTGAAGGCATGCATTGTTCTGCGCCTTTACAATTTAAACCCAGCCATATGAAATTAAAAGAAGAAACAATTAACCCTTTTCCACATGACAAGTTTAAGACTTTCCCAAATTAAAAACATTTGCAGATGACAAATTCTAAATTGGTACAAAAGACCTTAGGTTTTCTGATAGGATAGAAAACATTATGGAAAAAGGAGAGAATACTGGTTGTGGTATTTCCTCGTTTTTCCACAATATTTTACAAGAGCTCTCTCCCACAAAAGCTATCTTCTTTTCTCGAAATATTTTCAAAAGATTTCTCCCACACGGTCGTTAACTAAGGATTGTTTGGAAAGACTGTACCGAAAATCTTTTCACTGTGCTATTGTTTACTAAAAATGCTTGAAGCAGAGACTGAAACATTAGACTATGAGTAATATAGGAAAAAATGTAGTTCCGGCACACATTCTAAAACTAGATCTATACACCGTGAAAAACTGAAAAAGATAATACACTGAGAAATCCCAGTAATTCACTGATAGGAATATAATAATGATGTTTAATACCTTTAATTCTTAAATTATATGCCATTACCATACAAATTACATATAGACATACCTCTAACCTCAGACAGATACAAAGCGGAATAAGTTGATACTTAACTGCATACAAAGGTAAAACTACTTGCAGAAATCAGACATTCAAAGCTGATTACAATATACATGAAAATTAGTTTTAAGCCATCGAATTTACACCATAGTTTGTAAAATTTTGCTTAACCCTTTATCACACAATTCCGAGTATAGCGACCCCAAAGAAGAAGACTATTGAAAATATTCTGTGAAAAGGAGAAAATGCTGGTCACCAGCATTTTCTCCTTTTCTCACAATGATTTCTATACATCCGAAGAGAAATTTCAGTTTTTAAGTCACAATTACTTTGTCGTCTACAAATGCTTTCAAATTGGACAAATCTAAAATTTGTCGTTTAGTAAAGAGTCAGTCTGTATGATAAAATGTCACTCTAAGGACTCTGTCAGAACTCATTGAAACCCTTTAGCTTGTTTCATTGCCAATACATGGTATTACTACAATGCAAAGTAATTAATTTCTTTAACCTTTTGGCTGCTAAGCGCGACTCACTGACCATTTGCGGACAGTGTACATCAAGATTAAACTGCACAGAACGTGCAGTCTGATCTTTGATGTACTCTGTCCGATAAGGAGATATTATTCCCTAAAACATAACTATGAAATAGCAATATTTGGGTTTTAACTGTCGAAATGAAAATTTCAATTTAGTTATTTAGCAGGATAAGGGTTAACAGGCCTTCCTGATGTTTTTGTTCATCAAATCTTAGCAAATTCCAGTCTTGATAATCAATATTAAACGAATTATGATGAAATATTGATTTTGGTGCCAATACCGTTTATGTTAATCGAAAAACCACCAACGGCTTTCAGTACTGTCAGGACTTTGATTTTGTATGAATTTCGCCTGTTTTTGCACGTCGATAGTTAACACATATCTCGGAATCTGTACAGACTTTTGAGGTCTTCTGATGCCATATATTTAGACGGTCATGTGGATATTTTACATCTAAATAAAATTCACGTATCTAAATGACCTCATAAATTAGTTTCTAATGCAAAAAAAAAAAAACACTGAAAAAAAAAAACTGATTAAAGTATTTTCATATTAGTATATAATTTCATAACTTTCTGCGTATTAGCCTTGCAGGACAACATCAAAAGCTATGCCTAACTGTAAATTTTCGTATGTATTACTCCATGTGTATTTGAAATTAACGTTCGCTGACTTTCGTCATGTTGAGTTTCTACTCGTTTTGGAAACGAATCAGAGTGCTAGTATTAGAATTCAAATTTTTGCCTAAAACACCCATATTTGCCCTTAATTTTTACAGCGCCATTGGTGAAACAGAGGCACAGATCAAGATCAGACAGTGCAGAACGTGTATTCTGATCTTGAAACTGCATCGCCCGCTTGATAGCGAAGCATATGAAATAAAATTCTATCTAACTTTCATGTGATTTGTTGTTTTTTTTGCAGTCCAAAAAGGCCTAGTTTACATAATATAGCGATGAAGGAATTCACAGTTAGAATTTGTCACTGGGAATTTGCCCTATTGCAAACACTGGTAGACAACCCAAGAAAGATGGATTACGATACTGTTACTGCTTTATAAGTGAAATACTATTGAAAGCAAAGTTAGGTATTATCAAATAAATTGGACTTTTATTTTTCATATTAGACTCCCATTCCTTCAAACAGTCTCCACATCAAGAAGTGAGCGATGCTCTGTGAAAAGAGGTTTTACGCGTCTGCAAAATGTATCGACCCAGGGCAGCCTTCACATTCCGCGCAGGCTGCCCTGAGTCGAAACATTTTGCTTTTGTTCAGTTTTCCGATTACTAGTCGATTCATAATTATATGATTTCTTGCTCGGTATCATGTATCAAGGAGATGCATTAAGGATAGGGCACCCTATTGGGATTCTTGTAACATCGCCTTTCATCGCCGAAAAAACGTACGCATTCGGCTAAGACTCGGGTAATCAGTAATCGATCGGGCGATACACGCTGGTTCCCCGCATCGATTACGGATTACACGAGTCTTAGCCGAATCTGTACGATTTTTCGGCAATGAAAGGCGATGTCACAAGAATCCCATTAGGGTGCCCTATCCTTAAACCCTTTTTTTGCTAGAACATGGTTCAAATGTTTTATTCTTTGTATACAGACATTCTTCTTTATCTCACGGCCGGTTCGCATCGGAAATAATAAAAACAAACATCTCATTAGAAAAGTGATGATTGACAAACGCCCCAAGACACCGAAGAAACGAAACCACAGGTAAACCGTTAGGCTGCTAAGCGCGACTCGCTGACCTTTTGCGGACAGTGAAGATCAAGATCAGACTGCACAGAACGTGTATCTACACTGTCCGATAAGGAGAATTTTTCTCTAAAAAATCAACCTGAACTAGGATCATTCGTATTTTTACTATCGGCCTGAAAGTTTCATCTAACTTGTTTAGCAGGATAAGGGTTAACTCGGCTAGACGACGAAAATGGAAGCATTTGCAGATGACATAATATCATGACGTTTGGCTCAAATTATAAGTTCTGTCTTTGTAATAGAAAAGGCTCTTGACAACATCGTGGGAAAAAGGAGAAAAGGCTGGTAACCAGCATTTTCTCCTTTTGTCTACAATGCTTTCAAATAACCCTTTTGACTAGGATCGTAGACAAACAGGATCGTTTGGTAAAGGGTTTAGGTACGAGATGCATGAGATTCGAATGGCTCCTTGTTTTTGATGTCCGTACTAATGAAACTGGGGTAAAGCACTATGAGCTTGTGGTAGCTTTCACAGACGGATCGAAATAGACTTCACAATACATCTTTAGTTATGTGGCGGCAGTCAGTAATCCTATCCATGCTATCCTGGATTTTCTTTCACCAGTACTTCGCACAGTATTCTACCCTAGTCAGTGGCTACTTTCCCAAATAACCATCGGCGAAACAATGAACAGCAGTGAGAGCAATGAATCCTGTCGGATTGACTATAACCAATTCTCGGAAGGAAGTTGGCGGGGTTGGATGCTCGAACCAGAGACCCCCCCCCCCCTCCTCCCTCCCTATTTTCAAGCCGTGCTTTTAACTGTTCTACCGGGGCTCGGCAGAAATACTGAAGAAAGACATTAAAAGAGAGTTAAGACAAAACATAAAGATGTGGCGTCGACCCGCTCTAAAATTATGATATTTATTTTTTATCCACAGAGAATTTACGAGGCGTAACACGTATAATTAGAACCAACGTATCTCATTTCCATGCAAATTGGGCATACACTCGATGAAAGAGCGGCAAAAAAGTGCTGCCTGAATCCTTTTCCCGCCATGGGCCATATAATGTACCTTTTGTGGACTCTGTAGATCCAAGATCAGACTGCACAGAACGTGCAGTCTGATCTTGGATCTACAGCGTCCACTATCTGATTAAAAAACTATGACCAACTAGTTTCTTTATTCGTTGTTGGATTGTGTTTTTAGGGGTTGGAAAAAGGTTGAACTGGTTTATTCAGAGGTGAAAGATATAAACGACTTCCTAATGTTTTACGGCGTGAAAGTCAGCCCCGAATTTTCCTCGAAATTTGCTTGAAACTCTGTCAACGATTTTCAAGCTAATCTACCCTCCTCAGAATATATGGCAGGAGACTTTGAAAGCAGCCTTGTAAAAAGAAACCAGTCAACATAAACTAAGATTGATTGATTGATTGTATGATGTTTAACGCCGTTTTTCAACATAATTTCAGTTATATCGCGGCGGCCAGTGCACCTATCCATGCTTTCCTGGAGTTTCTGTTACCAGTACTACGCACAATATTCTTTCCAAGCCACTGGCTGCTTTCCCACATAACCATTGTCGAAACAATAATCAGCGATGAGAGGGGAATGAATCTTGAATCAGTGACTATCATCAATCCTCGGAAAGAAATACATAAACTAAGCTTTGATATTTATGAGAACGTGCAGTGAAAAAAAGTTGTGACAATAAATACCTTAAATTGCTCGTAACTAACTGCTTTTTAGGCACCGAAAGTTATTGGCTCGAATCTCGAAATACATCTGTTTGAATACCGGTATACATTTTGTTACTTGCGCAATATACATTTTTGTCGTGCTCTGGTAAACTAGGGTAAAAAGCATCTTTGTGACACATAATACCAAGCAAGTCATCACATGATTATGGATACATAAAAGCCATTTTGTCTAACACTAGCCTGAATAATGAGGTAGAATGGTCCTTAGACATGCAGAAAATTTACCGAGAGCAAAAAGTTTCGACCCAGGTCAGCCTGCGCGGACTGACCTGGGTCGAAACTTTTTGCAGACGCATTAAACCCTATTTTCACAGAGCATGGCTCATGTAACTTATGGCTCTTGAAAACAAGGTAAAATTAACAGGCTTGAACTTTTTGATGCAACTCGACAGTGGCTTTGTTCAAGTTATGAAAGGCACTTTAATCCTTTACAAAACAGTCCCGGCTTTTAACGACCCTGGAAAAATGCTTTTGAAAACATTGTGGGAAAAGGAGAAAATGCTGGTTCCCACAATGTTTTCCATCCTTCCAGATACAAATCTCACCATATGAGCAATAGTTATTTGTCGCTTGCAAATGCTTTCAATCTGGACCGGTCTAAAATTTTGTCGTTTGGCAAAGAATTAAAGATTAATTCTAGATCATCGGCTATATTCACAAACCATTCTTAATTCAATTATGATTCTGAATTCCACATAATAGTTGTTTCATTGTCGCAAACAGTGTTATGAAATTTCTAATAAAGAATATTCAGAGTGGCCCATGATAAAGAACCCAGAACCTTTATAACATAGGATGGTGTCTTAATTACGGGGAAACAGACCTTGCTGCATGATAATTTGTTATCTTTTATTTCATTCTCATGTATATAAATCTGACTATTATTCTAATAAGAGGAAGGAAACGCTGTATAATTGGCCAATAAGAGAGCCTTATCGCGGAAGGTACCTAAATGACATATGCGATGCACTCCAAGGCTACCTAATGAACTCAACCTGATATAACTGAACTGTACTTCTCTCTCGTTGACCCAGTGCACATCCGCACTGGTCCTCAGTATGCAAATTAGGCTAGTTGTTAACTCTTAGCTGTTAAATAAGTGAAATCTTCAACCTGATAGTAAAACCGAAATGTTGCTATTTCAAAGTTATTTGGGGGAAAATTATATCCTTATTGGACAGTGTAGATCCAAGATCAGACTACACGTTCTGTGCAATCTGATCTTGATCTACACTGTCTGCAAAAGTTCCTTGAGTCGCGCTAAGCAACCAAAGGGTCAATATTTTACTGAGTATCTCAAAGGAAAACACAATTTTCCGAGTTACGTTAAGTTCCTTACAGTATTACTGTTCAGAGTCTATATCAACCAACCGTTCCTATAGGCATTTGTAGTCAGTTTCTTTTTCTTTTTATTTAAAAGTAACACAGTATCTGATTGGCTAGACCCAATCAGATATTGAATTACTTTTTAAATCTAAAAAGACTAAAAACATAATTTAGAATGGTTGGTAAATTATATATGGATCCAGAGCTCCAATACGCACCAACTTTTACCGCATGAAAGTCCTTGGTGTCTATTTTATGCCTAATTATGCTTTATTTCCTTTCATTATAGCCTCCCGTCCTGATTTCTAGAACAATACTTTGTCAATGTCCAGTAGGCATGTAGAAGTAGTTCACAATAAATGAATAACTTTTATCTAGGAAAAAAGTATTAATTTTTCGATGGTTACTTTCGTTGCAAATTTCGTTCCGAAAATTTTGCTGGTTGGTTATGCTTCATTGATATTCAGTGGGTTGTTGAGTGCAAATAAACGAGCCTGACAGCCCTTTCGTATAAAAGGAAACCACTGCAGAGAACAGGATAAAAGCTGCAATTTATGTAGAATAATTTTTATTTTTCCATCAATATTTTCAAAGCTATCTTCTGCAGGGGTAATACAATTGACAAAAGGTTTTCTAGACATGACTATTGTAACTTAACTCTTTACCATGCGACAAAATTTTAGTCTTTTCCAAATTCAAAGCGTTTGCAGACGACACATCACGTCGGCTTACATGATTAACTTTTACTTTTCTAGGGACAAAAACATTGTGGGAAAATGAGAAAATGCTGATTAACTAGCATCAACATTTTTTTTTCCAAAAGCTTTCTTCCTCAGGGTCGTAAACACTCTGGAATATTTCATAAAGGAAATGAACCCTTCACCACACAACCCCAAGTTTTAACCTCCCTGAAGAAGGAGGCTTCTAAAAACATTGTGGGAAAAGGAGAAAATGCTGGTAACCAGCATTTTCTCCTTTTCCCACAATGTTTTCTATCCTTTCATAGACAAATTTCAGTATTTTTGCGACATTTAATTTTTTCGTCTGCAAATGCTTTCAATTTGGAGCAGTCTTAAATTTTGTCGTATGGTAAAGATTTTAGTACAAAGTAAAATTCTCGTCAGCAAAATGACGATACCGTATTTTTTCTTCAAGAAAAAAAAATCCCAAACAATACATTCTGTAAGCTAACACTTTTGTAATTAGAACACAGTTTGTTTAGACAATATCCCATAATTCAAAGCAAATGAACAAAAAAATACGACTTGACTCTCGCAATTAACACTATCGGGTCGTATTTACCGACAAGTCTGAATGAAATATCTACTGTCAGACTTCATTACCGAGCCTGTCGAACATCGAGCCGTCTTCCCGCCTTGCATATCTTGGACCCCTCTGATTTCAAAAAAAAAATCTACAGTATACAAGTGGAAAAAAATAATAATAAAAAACAATCTGTGCTAAATAAGAATTTCATAATATATACCTTAATCTCATGATAGAATTATTAACAGCAACTTTTTTTAATTCATAATGATACAGACATTTTTTTTGCATACAATTAAACAGTAAAAATGACAATAGGGATAAAGTATTTGTGCCATGCTCTGGCAAAAGGGGGTTTAAAGTTTAATGCTTCTCCGCAATGCATCGTGCCAATATCACATAATCTGACATGGATCCATTCTTTCCTTCAAAACCGATCAAACCATGTGGTACACTGGTCCTTCAAGTACACGCAGGAAATTTACCCAAAGCAAAAAGTTTCGACCATGTCAGTCTGCGCGAACTGCGCAGGCTGACATGGGTCGATACTTTTTGCAGATGCAATAAACCCCATTTTCACAGAGCATGGTTCATTTGTTTGAAAGGAAAATGTTTTAAATGAATGATAGATAAAACATTCAGGAAAAAGGGGCGATTGGTTGTTACAAGCTTTTTCTGAAAAAGTGACCACTATAGGTTTTGCATCAGTAAGTACGATAATAATTGGCATGAAGGGAACTGGTCGAAAATCTATAATTCAGACAAACACAATGGTTTTAACCTTTAACCTGCTAAACAACTAAAATGAAACTTTCAAGCAAATAGTAACTAGAGGCGCTTGAGCGCCTGTATCGCTCCACAGGCCTGATATTTCTATAATGGCGAAAGGAAGTTTTTAACAATTATCATTCAATCCTGCATTTTAGCTCACTGAAGAAACAATTTGGTAGACAACCACCATAGGAACTTACCTGCAAAACAACAATGAAATCCAATGAATAGTTTTAGAGAAGAAATTTTTCAAAGATTTTACTTTATACCATAAAAGGAAAATGAGTCTCCCATAAAAGCCATGTTTTTTGACAGATCTTTTTTTTTTTAAGGAATTCTGTAAACCTGTATCTAAGGAACATTCCTGCAAAATAATAATGCTATCCAAATAGCGGTTTTGGAGGAGAAGATTTTTAAAGGTTTTTTACTTTGGTTGCCATGGCAACCAGAATTCTTCATGGAACACAATTATTTGAAGGAATTTGAAAGAGGACCACCAAAGGAACATTCCTGTGAAATTTGGTAAAAATCCAGTCAATAGTTTCTGAGGAGAAGTTTTTTAAAGAAAAAGTTTACGGACGGACGCACGCACGGACGAACGGACGGACGGACGGACGGACGGACGCACGACGGACACAACGCCATGACAATAGCTCTCTGGCCTTCGGCCAGTGGAGCTAAAAACCCAAATATTGCTGTTTGAAAGATACTTTTGGAGGAATGATATCTCCTTATCGGACAGAGTAGATCCAAGATCAGACTGCATGTTCTGTGCAGTCTGATCTTGATCTACACTGTCCGCAAAGTTCAGTAAGTCGCGCTTAGCAGCCTAAGGGTTGAATGACGCTGGGAAAAATATTAAACCTTTAAACATCATAGGCGACATCATTTGCGACTTTTACAGATAACCTAGATCAAGATAAGTCCGCAAAAAGATGCTCAATCTGATCTTCAGTCTACCCCGTCTTCTTACTTGGTTCTTAAATAGTTCGCGAAAATTCCTTCATTTTTCGTTTGCAGAAAAACTGTAGTACCTCGAAACACAAGACGTAAATAATCTGTGGGAGAAAGTATTTACCCCTGTCCCGCCTTTATGTGACTACAGGGTGTATTCCGGAGGAAGTGTAGACCAAGATCGGCAAATACGTATGTTCAATCCCATCTTTGTCTACACCTTCTGCTTCGCTACTAACTGTTTTAGTCATTCACCATTTCATAAATACCAATAGACCTAACATAGACTTAAATATTTTCTTGAAAGTTAACAGAAAAAACAAAAACGAAGAAAAAGGGTTAAATGCTGGCCATAATTCTTTAACATAATGAATATTTTCTCACATTATTTACTTTTTTTTCACCCAGGAATAAACTACAGCAAAGAATCCGTTTTGGTGAGAATTCCGAATATTCTACATACCATTGTGAAATTGCTATTTTCGGGGTTTTGACGGAGAACGGATCGGATGCAAGTTAACTAACCCTTAGGCTGCTAAGCGCGACTCAAAGCGCTTTTGCGGCAAGTGCAGATCAAGATCAGACTGCACAGAACGTGCAGTCTGATCTTGAATCTACACTGTCCGATATGGAGACATTTTTTTCACACACACATAAAACCTTTGAAATAGCAACATTTAGGTTTTTACTATCGGCCTGAAAGTTTCATTTACTTCATTTAGCAGGTTAAGATTTAATGACTTTTGTCAAGAGCTTATAAGTAAGGTAGTTGCTAGTGAGATTAGGGGGAAAAACAGTAGTCTACTCGTGTTAATTATTTTAAGAACATTCTGTAACTTTGTAACAAGATGGGTTGTAACCGCACTGAGTTTTTAATTTACCCACTTAGTAACGAAACCAAACCCAAATTGTACTTTTAATAGAAGCGTGCTGAATTTTTGCTTTTCTTGCATACCGTGTCGCTCTTTAAGGTCGGAAATTGAGCAGCAGTAACAGACATCTTTTCGAAAACCAATGCTTTGGTAATGAGTAGTGGTTGCTTCTGTGAATACCAGTATTTTAATTCAGCAGGATTGTTTTAAATTTGTAACCATTTATAAATTCCAAAAGATTAAAAATTACCTAACCGTGGACCCATATCCAAGCGAATTATAGTACATAGAGTATAACCAACTGGTTGTGTGTGATATTAAAAATCTGTCACTAGAATGGGGTGTGATGCAGCTGAAAAAACGAGTCCGAAGGACGATTTTTTTTTTAACCGCATCAAACCCCATTCGAATGACAGATTTTTAATATCACACACAACCGGTTGATTATCCTATTTATTCCTAATATATTCCTAATTCACCTTTTTTTGTTCTAATAATTATCAAGAATAGCACAATAGGAGCCATATAGGAACAAAGCAGTTCCGGCAAACCTTCTAAAACTATATCCTCACTGGTGATGATACTATATTTATCATCACTAGTGGTGTAATTCACTGTGAAATCCAAGTAATTCACTGATAAGAATATAATAAATTTTCTTACTTAGCAGACTGCACAAAAATTATTTGAAAATATCAAGGCCCCATTCTAAATTCGGGATAATCTCAAAATGCACGTATACTCTTTTTCTTCATTATGTTATAATGAACTGCGCAGGCTGACCTGGGTCGATTCTTTTTGCACATGCATTAAGCCATCCTTTTCACAGTGTATTGCTCATTTTATTCTGTCTACTCAAGAAGAAAGCCACTGAAACATGCGACATAATATTCAATGGTTCCTCTTGCTTTGCAGCAGACATTTACTGCGTTCCGAAAGAAAAAAGAGATAGCTGAAAACAAGCTAGTTTTGTGCATTTTCAGTACTTGATTAATACTTTGGTAAGTTGTGACACCACTTGGGACCATTTTGCAGCTCTATTTAGTTTTTGACAAAGGTGCTCAGATCTGACAATTTTTGCTCCAAAGTGTGTCACTATCATAAATTGATTTTCATAACTGATATGAATAAATACACGGCTTATGAACCAATTATTAAGTGTAGATAAATGTACTTTTACAGCTTGTCTCAGAAGTTCTCTGGCATGTAACTCGTTTAAGTTTGATGCATCACAGAATGACATGTTTCTTAAAAAAATGCAAAAAAAAAAAATGGTACAGACAACCAGACGGCCTTTTCTTATGGATTGTTGATGTTTAAGCATCAGTTTTTGTTTGCGGGACGCCACAACCTTTTGGTTGCTGTTTCACAACAAGGCTATCAGATGTAACGCCGTTGTATCAATAAATATCACGTGACGTTAGGTAGTGAAGTAAGAATGACAGTGATTGATGGATTAATATCTACGTTATCTACGGGATATCTGATTGGTTTGTCATACTTAGGCGGGTTTACTGGTTATTATGTCCGAAAGTTTTCCCGAAAACAAGCTTCTTGTATGTCAAAACAAACATTGTAAGGCCGTCACGGCCGTTTCGAATCGGGATAATGTCAGTTCGCCTTTTATTGATAATTTCGCTATGATGCGTGTTTTACTGAATTAACTCTTTCACTGCCAATGGTGATTTACAAAGCTTTTGTGGACGATGTAGATCAAGATCAGACTGCACAGAACATGCATTCTGATCTTTGATCCACACCGTCCATTACACTATACTAGACTATGACTAAAATCATCTGGAATTGAGCTACAAATCTACTTTTAGACTCGAAAAAAAGTAGAATACTAGTATATTATTTAGTTGTAAGGAAAGATTTAATACGGCTGATTTTCCTTCCTCAATTCCATCAAAATGAGCTCCCATTGCACGATTTATATGACACAGAATAGTTGGATAGTATTGCTGCCATTTCGCCAATCACCATACATACTACAAACTAGTACAAATTATAAAAAAAAATCATAGAAGTGAAACACTGCGGAATAAAATGTTAGAATTGGACCATTAACTCCTTTTTCCACAGACTGTAACCTGCCATCCACCAAAGAGGCCTATAAAGTCGAAATAAAATAGTAAACTGCAAGAATTATTGATTTAAAGTGTGTGACTTTTTTCTCATAACTTACAACATACTCAAATGTGACTCCCAGTACTTACAGGACTTTGATTCTCACGAGTCTAATCATCTGGGTCCGAATTTACCGACCATTCTAAAACTTAATAGCATTCTAAGTCTAATTATTAAAAATAAATAAATAAATAAATAAATAAATAAATAAATAAATAAATATCAGTCGTTTTCGTGAACATTGGGGAGTTCTGATTGCTGAAAATTTTTTTTCATAGCTCCATGAAAAAAAAATCACATTATGCCGGAATACTTCCGCTGAAGGTTACTTTTGCGGGTCCTACACACTGCTGTGTTCATTTACTTTCGTTCTATTGGTTAATTTTCAGTATTGAGGATCTGAAAACTGCTTCCCTATTGTATTCTTGCGCCATACAAATATGAGTGGAAGGCGCTTTAGAAACTCCAACGTTAGATTTAAAAATAAAGAAAATGAATGCAGTTTGAATTATTTCCGTGGGTGTATGTTGTCTGTAATATTAAATTATAAGGAATGAAGAGAATTTTCTTTTTTTCATGGAGGTATGAAAGAAAAAAAACCTAATCACAGTGTGATTAGGTATTTTTTTTCATACCTCCATGAAAAAAAGAAAATTCTCTTCATTCCTTAAATAAATTGCAAAGTGACGCCATTTCTGATTAGCTAAACCATAGGGTTTAGCCAATCAGAATTGGCGTTACTTTCTAAATCTTGAATCAAACAAAGAATACAGTTTGGAATGGTTGTTGAACACCGCTCCCTGAGCATTGTTTATGATCAATCAAAAAGTAGATATCAATACAAATAAACGGAACGGACATCAATGCTCCTTGCGGAAAATTACAATGCTTGCTTGTTATAATTTTGTACTTTTTTGTGCTAAAAGATAATGGTGAAGAATTATTTGAACTTAACTTGCACTCTTTATTCAAGAGTTTCTTAATAATTAATGGAGTAAACATAATTCCCAGAACAATACGAGCCTGATACAGATTTACCACACGCTGAGAAGTTTGGTTTAGTCTAAGATAGAGGAAGGTCTTCTAGACCTTTAGTTCACTATGCACAAGTCAAACCTTTACCAAACGTTCCCGTGGTCTAACGACACTATAAAAAAGGGCATTTGAAAACATTGTGGGAAAAGGAGAAAATCGTGGCAAATCAACATTTTCTCCTCTTCCCATCATTTTTTTTAAAACTGTGTCAGAGGCAATTCCATCCTTTGAGACAGATTTGAGCCATGGTATTTGAAAAAGAGCTTAACGCATCCGCAAAAAGTATCAAACCATGTCAGCCTGCGCAGTCCGTAAGAAAATTCTTGAGAAGTAAGATAGAATGTCATTAACTTTTTGGGCACCTTTCACAACAATAGTTGCCTTTGCGGCCAATGTAGTTAAAAATCAGACTGTAAAAAACTCGCAGTCTGATATGTGATTTACTCTGTCTGCTTAGCTGGAACACTGTAGACAAAGGCAACCATGGAATTCCAACTATTCTTGGTTTTATTTCTAGACTGAAAATGCCTGTTGGATTTATTCGGAGCTCTAATGGTTAAGCCTTAGGCTGCTAAGCGCCACTCACTGACCTTTTGCGGACAGTGTAGATCAAGATCAGACTGCACAGAACATGCAGTCTGATCTTGGATCTACACTGTCCGATAAGGAGATATTTTTTCTCCAACAAATAAGTTTGAAATAGCATCATTTGGATCTTTACTATTGGCTTCAAAGTTTCATCTAACTTATTTAGCAGGTTAAGGGTTAAGAATGACTGAGAAATACGGACTCTGACTGTGCATGCTTAGCAACCAAGGTTCAAGGTCATTGGCATACCGATATAGCCACCAACAACTTGACTCGATATATGAACCAAAAAACCCTGATTGACAGGAAAATATATATAATTATGCATTCCTGGACTGAATGCTAGATCGCTAACGATAGCAAGTTGATGCCAATCAGTGCATACATAAAAGATTCAAATTATAAAATCGAACCCTTTATCAAGGTACAATAAAACAAGGGCACCGCATGCGGGTGCCAACGCTCGGCTGCAGTTGCTTGGTTTTCAGTGAGAATTCTAAGTCACAATACTTTGATGGTTAACTGTCCTTGTTGTAGGGGTTCCCCTATTGATGACTGACAACTTGTCCGAGTTTGAAATAATATCTTCAGTAATAAGAGGATATTGTAAAATGTCAAAGTTTTTACACGTCGAAGACGACGCAGACAACGACGACACCAGGGCTACGACAATAACTCGACGTTTTCTTCGAAAACAGTGGAGCTAAAGACCAAACCAATGGTTTTATTATCCATATTTTGAATTTTGACAAATGTATGGGAAAGGTTAGAAAATTCTTTGACTATCAAAAAGTGCAGAGTCTGATAAGCCTGCACGGATCTGGATCTAATCTCTTCACAAAGGCCATGAAAGACGGTTAAAATCAGGATACATGTTACAATAGACAGAACAAGTACATCTTTGCACTACAACAGGTTCGCGGAGAACGAATTGCTTCAAAAAAGTGGATGTATATTTAAGAAATTAATTTGATAACACTTTATCATTCTGACCAAAAGATTTTAAACTTGTCCGGATTGAAAGCATTGCTGACGACTAAATCTAATTAAATTTGACTAAAAAAGATGGCATTGTCATTTAAGTTGTAGGAAACATTGTGGGGAAAAAAGAGGAAATGCTGGTTACCAGCATTTCTCTTTTTTCCTCAATGTTTTAAAAAGCCTTCTGCCTCGGGGTCATTTAAACATAGGATTGTTTGATAAAGGGATAAGACATGAATTGTTTTACAATGGTTCATAGTTTCGCTTTACTTATTCACCTTTGGATTCAAAAATACTGTACAATTTCGAGTGCTAATGTCATGATGATGAAAAACAGTGTTTTTATCCCCAATCTCTATTCTTTTTCTAGATTCTGGCTTTCTTTTTACAAAACAGAAAGCTTATCTTGTATCTTTGGAAAAGCAGATAGGTTGTATTGAAAGTAATAAATATTATTTCAAATCTCATCATAGTTATATGTATGTTATACATGTTTATTAATGGGGCACCCTGGACAAATTTTTCGTCTCAACAATTTAGATGGGCTTTCTTTCCGATTTAAAGCCAATATGAAAGCTAGTTTTGAAGTAATATGCAATCTTTTGTACAATTCCACTGGCTTTGATTTGGCTTTACCGATTGATCCAGCAACAATGATAGATTTTCTATGGTACCATCTGGGTATGTCCAGTATAGAACGTGTTGCCATTGGTTTTTTTTCCCAGAAATCTAAAATTTCTTTTATGAAATCAAGATGGGAAGCCATTTACATTACATGCATAAATCTATGAAATTTTGTAAAAAAAAAAAAAGAGCAAAATTAAGATTAATACATGAAAACATACATGAATAAATAAATTGATAATAATATTATAATGATGGTAATAATGATAATGATGATGGTGATGATAATAATAATAACAAGCAATTTCGTTGAAATGATATCCCCCACCGAAAAAGACCTTTTTTGATACAAACATATTAGAGGTATTGTGTGTTGCATGAACATGTGGCCTTTTTGGTAATGGTCCATGATAAAATTACACATTAAGCCCCCTTTTTCCATGGCACAGCATTTCATTAAATGAAAAATATATAAGCGGTCCATAATGAGATTATACATTAAGTCCCCGTTTACCATAGCATGGCATTTCATTAAATGAAAACAAATGATGAAAATATACATCAAGCCTCCTTTTTCCATGACACGTCATTATATATAAAAGAAAATTGTATCAACGGACTATCCTAAGGAAGACATGTATGAAGTTTCATAAATGTTCGTCAAGGACTTTAGAAGATATCTGTCCAGGCGGACGAATGGGCGAACTAACTGTTATTGGTCCATAATGAAATTATACATTTAGCCCCCTTTTTTCATGACATGGCATTTCATGAAATAAAATCAAATAACTATTGTCTGTGGCTTAATAAAGATGAAGTTTGATTACATTTTGTCCTGTAGTGAAAGAGATATTGGTCCATAATGAAAATATTTGTCAAGCCCCCTTTTTCCATGACATGACATTTAATGAACAAGAGCGCCAAATTGTCGCAAGATACGCCCGTCCCACCACCAGTTGTCGAGGGGGGGATAATAATCGTAAAGGGCAGGTAGAGGAAAATAGTAGTGCAGCAGAAATCATGTAAATGATTGAAATAGGCATGAATGTCTCCTCTAATGTTAAGGAAACATGCATATAAAGTTTCAGGTCATTCCAACATGAAAAGACAAAGTTATATTGTAGAGAAGCATGAAAAGCTGTAAAAAAAAATAATGAATAGGAATAATTCCAAAAGGGCATTAGGTAAGGTTACGGCTCCAGTGCACTGCACTTTTCGTAACTGCAACAAACATGTTTACCAAGTCTCAAGTCAATTTGACTTGAGGTGACAAAGTTCCGTTCCGGACAAGCAAGAAATACTGTAAAAATGAAGATCAAAGTGGAATTACTCAAAATCTGTACTAGGTAGAGTTATTGTTCTTGCGCACTGTACTCCGTAATATTGCAACAAACATGCATACCAGGTTTGAAGTCGTTATGACTTGAGATGACAAAGTTATATTCCGGACAAGCACTAAATGCTGTAAAAATGATGATCAAAGGGAAATAACTCAAAGACAGCACGAGGTAGAGTTACAATTCTTAAGCACAGCACTTCCAAATATTGCAACAAATAAGTATACCATATTTCAAGTCATTCCTACTTAAGATGACAAAGTTATGCTCCGGACAAGCAAGAAATGCTATAAAAATGAAGATCTAAGGGGGAATAATTCAAAATTCGTGCTAGGAAGAGTTGTGGTTCTTGTGCACGGCACTCCGTAATTTTTCAACAATCATGCATACCAAATTAAACATGTTCAGACTAAAATTGACAAAGTTGTATTCTGGACAAACAGAAAATGCTGTAAAAATGACGATCGAAGGGAAATAACTCAAAGACAGTACGAGGTAGAGTTATGGTTCTTTCGCACTGCACTCCGTATTATTGCAACAAACACAAATGCCAAGTTTCAAGTCAATCGGACTGGAGATGACAAAGTTAAGCTCCAGACAAAGAACTGGACTGTAAAAATGAAGATCAAAGTGGAATTACTCAAAATCCGCCCTAGGTAGTTATTGTTCTTGCGCACTGTACTCCGTAATATTGCAACAAACATGCATACCAAGTTTGAAGTCGTTTTGACTTGAGATGACAAAGTTATATTCCGGACAAGCACTAAATGCTGTAAAAATGACGATCAAAGGGAATTAACTCAAAGACAGCGCGAGGTAGAGTTACAATTCTTGAGCACTGCACTTTCAAATATTGCAACAAATAAGTATACCATTTTTCAAGTCATTCCTACTAAAGATGACAAAGTTATGCTCCGGACAAGCAAGAAATGCTATAAAAATGAAGATCAAAGGGGGAATAACTCAAAATTCGTGCTAGGAAGAGTTATGGTTCTTGTGAACTGCATTCCGTAATTTTTCAACAATCATGCATACCAAATTTGAAGATGTTCAGACTAGAGATGATAAAGTTATATTCCGGACAAGCAGAAAATGCTGTAAAAATGACGATCAAAGGGAAATAACTCAAAGACAGCACGAGGAAGAGTTATTGTTCTTTCGCACTGCACTCCGTATTATTGCAACAAACACAAATGCCAAGTTTCAAGTCAATCGGACTGGAGATGACAAAGTTATGCTCCGGACAAGCAGAAAATGCTGTAAAAATGACGATCAAAGGGAAATAACTCAAAGACAGTACGAGGTAGAGTTATGGTTCTTTCGCACTGCCCTCCGTATTATTGCAACAAACACAAATGCCAAGTTTCAAGTCAATCGGACTGGAGATGACAAAGTTATGCTCCGGACAAGCAGAAAACGCTGTAAAAATGACGATCAAAGGGAAATAACTCAAAGACAGCACGAGGTAGAGTTACAATTCTTGAGCACTGCACTTCCAAATATTGCAACAAATAAGCATACCATATTTCAAGTCATTTCTACTAAAGATGACAAAGTTATGCTCCGAACAAGCAAGAAATGCAATAAAAATGAAGATCAAAGGGGGAAGAGTTATGGTTCTTGTGAACTGCATTCCGTAATTTTTCAACAATCATGCATACCAAATTTGAAGACAAAGTTATGCTCCGGACAAGCAGAAAATATTGTAAAAATGAAGACTGAAAACAACAAAAATTCACTCAACCGCGTAATTTAAAATCGCCCCCAGTCGGCCATTTTGCATCGAATCAAACAAACAAAAAAAGTGTCTCGGCGGAATGGGTTATTGTACACACATATAAAGTTTCACGAAATTCTGTCCAATGGTATTGGAGATATTCTCCCGGACGGACACACGGACGGACGGACGGACGGACGGAAGGATGGACGGACGGACGGACGGACAACGCTAAAACTATATCCCCCCACCTTCAATGGGGGATAATAATAATAACTTGATCTTACCATTGCTGTGAGATTGAAAAGATCCGTTCATTTCTCCAAGGTGATGTAATTTATCGGGGTAAAAATGAGGACTGTTCACCGTCTGAAAAACAAGAAAAAAATATAGGCTTACATTAATAATATATTTAGAGTATTTTTTGCATTATGATACTACATGTATTCATCGATACTTCAATAGATGTTAAATGTACAGTACGTATCCTAAAAAACTACACAGCAGCAGAACACGTGGATTAAGTTCTTCTAGAATATTATCAACATGATCTATTGTAAAATTGACTTTGGCAAAAAGAATCGAAACTGGCGCAAACTTTTATAATTCAATGAAAATAAAGCAATTCAGGGGTCGCCATACTCATTTTTGAATTTCAGAACTTGCAAAGTATTATGTGTATGTAGAGTTTTCAGTCGGATGAGCTGGAAATCCAAAAACTGTACTTTTAAACTAATGATAAATTTTCTTTATTTATGTCTATGGAGGTCTAGTCTCGCTACAAGTTTGTCCAACTGATAGAAAAGTGGAAGGACACGGAAAATTCCTCTGTAAGTAAAATCTAGAAAGGACATGTATTAAATGCCAAATTATCAAACAGTCATGATATTCATTTGCTTTTTTCAATTAAGGTTCAACAAAGAGAATTTTGTCATGGAATTTTCTATTGTTAGAAGTAAATAGCTGTAAGTTATGGGGTAAAGTCACCGGATCGAACTTAATGGACCAGGTCAAACCGGAATAGACTTAATAGTAGGGTTGGACCGGGTCGTACTGGAACGAACATGATAACCGGATAGGGCCATTTTTCTTCAATGTTGTATTGACGAATATGTTCTAGTCTTTACCAAACTCATTTTTTCAACAATCGCTAGTCTGTCAGTACTTTGATTTTTTTGAAAAGCAGTCTGCCGCAGGACTTACAAAAAATGTGCTGGCACTTTTACTCTTTACTGGAAGACAAAAGTTTGGATTTGTTTAAGTTGAAAGCATTCGCAGACGAAAAATTACATGTGGCCAAAATATTCGGATTTGTCATTGAGTGATTTTAGACATGTACAAACTGAAAGCTTTTTCAGACCTTAAAATAAATGCGACTCAAAACTAGAATTTGGTAACCAGCATTTTATCCTTTTTCCACAACGTTTTTCAAAAATTTTAATCCACATGGTAACGAGAAACACGGACCGCCGGCAAGGGGCTAACAGGTGGATAATCCTAAAATACGAATACAGGTGGCTCAGAGGTAAAATGTTGGACTCGTAACATGGAGGTCCCATGTTCGACCTCGGTAGAAGCAATGTGATTTTTGCTGGAGTGTCCTTAGGCAAGACACTTCAGAGCTATAACCCGGTACTGGTGAAACCATGGACATACATGACTATATGAGTATACAACTGAAACAATGTTAGAAGCGGCGTAAAATACCAATAAATCAATCAATTGGTCGGTCGGTCAATCAATCAATCAATCAATCAAGTAATCAATCAAGCGAATAGAGGTAAAAGATATACGATAAAAATATATATGTCTGCGCTCATGTCACCGGAAAAAACGGGAGGCTAAACTTGTGTCCCGTCCTTCAGCCTATCTTTCATGATAGGATACGTCTTTGAGAGAAAACAAGTGTTTTATCAAAGAAGTTGAGTATTTGATTAATGGCTTGTAATTCTCACGTCATTTTTATCTGTTTATGTCTGAAATTATTAATCACACAAAAAATCTACAATTCATTATTTCGAAAAGATTTTTTTTTTATTTATTGTAAAGATACTTCCTTAGTATCATTGGCAAATTGCAACAACTAACGAATACAACAGAATGGTAGTCAATGTTTATTTGACATACTTCATTATCATTAATGTTACCAATTTAAATTAAACACTTCTTTACAAACCCTTGCAGAGTTCAGTGTGTTCTTGTTTTATGTCGTTCACAAAGCCCTACATGTATGTTATACTTATGACTCTGAAAGGGGAAATGAATGATAGATGGCCTGCAACACGCGAAAAGGGGCATTCGGACATTTGCGTAAAGTGTCGTTTCGGATCAGCCTGTGCAGTCCGCGCAGGCTAATCCGAAACAAAACTTTCCGTTTTTATGTAATTTTCTGTTTTGCGCAAGTCTACTGAAGGATAAAATCTGAGGTAGTCGTAAAGTGCCGTCTCGGATTAGCCTGCGCCGACTGCGCAGGCTGATCCGAGACGACACTTTACGCAAATGTCCAAATGCCCCTTTTCGCGTGTTACAAGCCATATTATCTAGGGAAAGGGCTGAGCAGCTGTTCTGATTGCTCGCTTGAGCAACATGGACTATTTCTTTTCTGTATTCCCAAAGCTTTTCCTCGCACAAACCAACGCTTCCAAGTATGATACATTCGACTCATTGCATTTCTAAATAAGCGAGAGCTCACTGTAACTTTGTATAGGATGGAAGTGAAATAAGTTGACAGTGGGCTTAAAATCTCTTGCGCTAATAGATAAACCAGACTACAAGAACTGGCAGATTAAACTAATCGAGTACTTCACATTTCTAAGTACTTTGATTCCATAATTAATGACCAATGAATATACACCCTGAAACCACGTGACACAGCGAGGCTTGTTATTCATTTGAGTACATAATCTAAGATGAAACTTTAGCATACAATTGTTATAATTTAATTTGAGATAATTTTTGTTCCTTTCTACGAAACACAGAATGATATTCAAAAACAAAATGAAGGTATTGCCTGAAAAATAATTTTTGAATAAACAAAATAGTAAATCAGTCACACGACTGTTTTCATGACACGATAAGGACGTTGATCCAAGCTAAACCTGTGTAAACAATACCAAAATATGAACAGTTGACCCATTACTGCACTAACAAGCGACAAAAACTAGTACAAATGTCACAAACAACAAACATTTAAAGAAAAACCATTTTATGATGAGGAAAAAAAAAAAATGAAAGAATAAGACAAATTCCTTATTGCAAGAGCTAGGGTCCATATCACCAACCATTCTTACTTAATTTCATTCGAAGTCTAACTCTGAATTTAGAAAGTAATACAACTTCTGATTGGCTAAACCATTTGGTTTAGCCAATCAGAAGTTGTATTACTTTCAAATTTAGAAAATTCTTGAAAATAAGACTGAGAGCGTTCTTAGGAATATTTGGTGAATACGGGCCTCAGACACCTTTTATGTCTTCTGTCTATGTTCCATAAAACAGTACATGCAATGCTGGTATTCGTATGTAAAATGCTTGTACAGAAAGAACTGTGATAAGGTTAACTCTAAGGCTGCTTATCACAACCCATTGAACTTTTGTGGACAGTATAGATATGGATCAAACCGTAAAGAACATACATTTTGATCTTTAATCTACACTGTCCGATACAGAGAGCATTTTTTTTTACGGAGAAAAGAACCATGAAAACTAGCATGTCTTGGTCGTATTTTTGGCTGGAAATGAAATTTACTTGACTTTTTTAATTGCGGTTTAATTCTTTACCAAACAATGACCTTAAGGAAAAAAGCCTTTGAAAACATTGGTGGAAAAAGAGAAAATGCGGGTGACCAGCATTTTCTTCTTTTCTAACAATCTTTTCTACTTTTACAAGGACAAATACTAGCAGTATCCCTTGAGCGACATCAAGCTATTGTCTGAAAATGATTGAGTTTAGAGTAGCATTGTATTTAGTTATTTGTTGAAGAGTTCAGGATTAAGTTTATAAATAGATGTTGACAGGTCCCACATTGTATATTCGATACTGAGATTGAAATTAATCGTGTATAATCGCATATAAAACATGATATCTTCACTTCATTACTGTTATCACAATTGAATTAGGCTTGATCTAGCAAAAAAGGTGTCCGCCTGTATAAGTAGGCCTGATATGGGGGTGGTCTCATGCCTTCTGGACAAACTACAGCCGACAGCATGAAAACAAAGTTCAGAAATTTGAGGCAATTTAAAGTTGCTTGCAATAGTGGCTCTCCCGAAAAAGCTTTCATTTACAGCCAATACATATAGCGTATTCTTCAAACAAAAACCCCTATTAGTTTCACTGTTTTGGCAAGCTGAGAGCGCACGCTTTTGACCTTCTTCTTTGGTATTGCTATAGAATGCATGAATACTTTTATGCTATTGGTAAAAAATGTGAACGAGTTTATTCGGAAGGCCCCTATAGCCTATTTGCGGGCACATTTATCACACCACATAATTTACAGCAGTAAATGCACCTTTTCCAACAATGATTTGGTTTAACATCAAAGCTTGTAAAGTGTTAATTTTAAATCATGTGTATGATTCAAGATTTCACTTTTCACCAATATACAAAACAATGAGGAAGAAGAGATAATTAATGGCGAGATTATTTTTCATTGTTCCTATACAAATGAAAAACCACACAAAAAAAGTTTCAAGATTCATAGTCCAGTTCCTCATACCCGATCTATCTTTTTTTAACACTAAGGCTGCTAATTGCGACTTTGTGGGTGTTTGAGGACAGTGTGTATTAAGATCAGACTGCACAGAACGTGCAGTTTGATCTTAGATCTACACTGTCCGATACGGCGACATTTCTCAGACGAGCAAAATCTTTCAATCATAAACTATGGGTTTTCATTATTGGCTGGAAATTTATTTAGCAGCTAAGGCGTTCATAGAAATTTCTTTTTTCCTGTAAAATTTAATCACAAGGTTGCAGTTATTATTTAACCCTTTAGAAAACGACAAAATCTAAGATTCATCAATACTGTAAGCATTTGAAGACAACAACTTAGATGTGGCTCAAATGAAGGGATCTGTGTTGACACCTGTAGAAATTAATTGCAGCTGAAATGGCAGTTTTTCTCTTTGATAGGGTAGAAAACGTAGGAAAAAAAATGCTGGTTAGCAGCATTTTCCATTTTCCCCAATTTTTTTTTCAAAAGCTTCTCTGTTAAGGCCATTACAACTCTGGATTGTGTGGTAAAGGATTAACAAGGGTTAGATACATTTTAAACAAGTTAGAGAGTTACTTGCGAGGACAGCTCGTATCATATCCTTGAAAAGGTATAAAACACTGCGGGAATATAAGAATTCTGGATACAAGGAATGTTCCTCTTTTTCGCACAATGTTTTCAAAAGCCTTCTACCTCAGGATCTCCAAGTTACTGGATTATTTCAAAAAAGGGAAAAGAAAAGAAAAATGGCTGTTTTGAACTGTGAAGAAACATTTTGAGGAAAAACAATTTATAATGACTGGGTGCTCCATTCAACACAATGTTTTTAAACTTCATCTACTATTAATTCTTTTTTTCAACTTGATTTTTTTAAAAATTAAAAATTTATCGCAGACTGAGAGTATATGAAAATTACATAGTTGTAAATATAGTTAAACAAGGTTTTATGTATCTCTACATGCGAATACCTTTTTTATATATCTCTATATGCGAATACCTTCCGATCAACCTCCTGCTTTTTCACGATGTTTTCAACAAACACTGAGTTACATGAAGACGTAACAGTCGTCTCTAGGAATCAATGTAGAAGTGAAAAAGGTAAGGGATCATTCATTGATCATAAGGAATCATAAGAGTTTAATGGGGATATCATACGCCTTCATACATCTACTTTTTGAAGGTTATTGCAGATGTTCAACTTCACGTACACGTGGTTCCCAAATTCTCTGTAAAATTACCGAAATATCATTTTATTTATCGGACATTTAATTCTATGAAAGTTGCAATTTATGACTTCCAAGTGTTCAATTATGATAGGCTCGTAATTCGTTTGAACTCCTGGTCGGTATTCACCAACCATTCTTACGAACATTCCTAGTCTTATAAAAGATTCAGAAGGTAACACAGTTTGGCTGGCAACACATGAAATGGGCATACGGACATTGGCGTAAAGTGTCGTCTCGGATCAGCCAGCGCAGTCCGCGCAGGCTAATCCGAGACGGCACTTTACGACTACATTATATTTTGTGCTACAGTAGACTTGCGCAAACCAGAAAATTACATAAAAACGGAAAGTGTCGTTTCGGATTAGCCTGCGCGGACTGCGCAGGCCGATCCGTGACGACACTTTACGCAAATGTCTGAATGCTCCTTTTCGCGTGTTGCAGGCCATTTGTAATTTGGCTAAACCATTTGGTTAAGCCGATCACGGTCTGTATTCACCAACTATCCTTAAGAAAGTTCTTAGTCTGATTCTCAAAGATATCCTAAATTTGAAAGCCACACAATTTCTGATTGGCTAAACCAAATGGTTTGGCCAATCAGAAGTTGTATTACTTTCAAATTTAGAAAATTATAGGGAGTAAAACAAAGAAAATCTCGTCATCTTAATGCATTTAATACATACATTCATATGAGCATGCTTTGGGAAAAGGTAGTTTTATGCATGTGCAATGAGTATCGACTCGGGTCAGCCTGCGCGCTTTGTGCAGGCTGACCTGTGTCGGAACTTTTTGCTTTTTGGTAAATATTCTGCATGTCACAGGACCAATCTTTTAAACGACAGAACTCATCATTTGAGCGACACCATTTTGTCGATTGCAAATGCTTTGAATTCCGTCTAGTCAAGAATTTTGTCATTTAGTAAAGAGTTACATTATGGGATTTTGTGACAAAGGGTTAAATTTAAGAATCGTAACCAACAACAGAATTGTCGGCAAACATGGGTCTCAGTGACTTCAAAGACACTTGACATAGCATCTGTGTAAAAAATAGGCGGAGATAAAACCCCAGAAAGTCTTTTGAAGGGGAGATGCGCCATTTAGTGACTGGAATGTGTGCGGTACCAGAAGGAATGCAAGCCGGCGACACCAAGAACACGCAGGACAAAGCACAAATCTCCTATCACTGCCTATCTGGAATGCTTTGTTCAGACTGTAAAATAATTTTCAATGTAAAAATGAACTAATCAAATCCTTACAGTTCAAAGCACAATTAATTTAATTCTTAGACTGATTAGCTCAACTCAATGCTCTTTTGCGGACAGTGTAGATCAAGATCAGACTGCACGATACGGTGTTTTTTTTTTTCTCTATTCTACCAACAACAAGCACTTTGCAATCGCAATGTTTCGGTATATTATACGATATAGTTGGAAATCTTCATTCTATTTATGTAGCAGTTTAAGGGTAAATATTCCTTTTGCAATCATTGCAGATCAATATCAAAACGTGAAATCTAAACTTGAATCGACATTGTCTGATAATGTGGAAATATTCTAGCCAAATCATAGACTCTGTCAGCGCCAACTTTTCAAAGTGGACCGTTTTCCATGGGTGAAAATCAATCCACTATTTAAGTTAAAGAAGATTTTATCCTGTAGACGTGACTAAACAAAGGGATGATACAGATTTGAGTTTAGACTGCACCGATTTCTTTACTCATGCAAAAAGTCAAAGACAATCAAAGAACAGGGTAAAAGAAAAACCAAATAACTTTGCAAGGTATAGTAGCAGTTGTAAATTTTAGAAAATATTTTCTCCAGTTAGAAACTCGTGATACAATTTATTTTGATTCACCGAACGGCGTTAGAAATCTACTTTTTTACAGAGGCCATATTATTTGTTGACGGTAATACACCATGTAGTTACGGACACTCACTGTGTAATGATGGTAAACAAGGGTTTTACTAAAAGCTGGCAAATTAAATCTTTATCGAACGCCAAAATTTTAGACTGTTCCAAATTGAAAAAAATTGCAGACAACAAATTAAAGTTAGCTCACATGATGAAATTTGCGTCTTACAGAGTAGAAAACATTGTTTTCAAAAGGCGTCTTCCTTAGAGTCGGTCAAAACTCGGGACTGTGTGGTACACGGAAAATAGTATCTGACTATGTAAAAATAAGCGCTCAAAGATCCGAAAAACATTGCAGATGACACATTGCTTGACAACAGAAATTCCTTCAAATCTAGAATAATTATTTCACCTGCGATTATTTCATCATTAAGATATTTCATCATCAAAGTATTTCATCATTAAGATATCGTACAATATTGTGTCCGGTTTTTTTCCCGCTCATTTGTCTTGATATAATTTTGACACGTTTAGTACAAAAAATCGCTGATGTTGATTTTTTCATGATTAAAAAAAAAAAATATAAGTATTGTGGCGTTATGGGATTGCTAATTGCAAATTGCGCACGCGTTTCTTTCTGGTTAGCTGCAATCGTTTTGGCGCGCAGTGATAGCTAAACCAACAGCCTGTGTGCTCTGTTATTGAGATTTTCTCCTGGATGATAAGGCCTCTTTTGATCTTCATGTAGGTTCTGATAAAAGTAATGTTACATAAATTAATGCGCTATACTCTGTGAAAAGGGGGCTTAACGCATCTGCGAAAAGTATCGACCCAGGTCAGCCTGGGCAGTCCGCGCAGGCTGACATGGGCCGAAACTTTTCGTTATTCGTCAATTTTTTGTATGTCTAAGGACCAGTCTACCTCACGACTAAGTCGGTTGTTAAAAAAAAGTGGATGTTGTTGATCCATAATTATGTGATCGCTTGCTTGGTACAATGGATCATGGGGATGCTTAAAGGCCCCTTTTGCCAGAGCATGTTTCATACATGTTAGACATGCCAAGTAGTCACACAGTTGACAGACAGGAAAAAAATTTACATGTCTTATCTTAATAGTAAAGAAAATGGCGAAAGAAGAGCTGTCTGTGACAAAAAGGCAATATATCTACTTTTCTAGAAATATTTTTTAAAAGCTTCTTCATAATGATACAAGCCAGATAGGATAGCTCAGTGGTTAGCGTATCTGACTCGTGACCAGGTGGTTGCGGGCTCGATATCCGGTTGAGGCGATTTTTGGCCAATCATCTCTGATGCATGTGAGTAGTCTGTGGCTTGGAAAGAAATTTGAGTCGGTACTAGTTTGGGAAAGCCAGGAAACACATGTGTAGGTGCACTGACCGCCGTGATATGAATTAAGCTGTTAAAACAGCGTTTAACTCCAACACACACAGATAAACAAAAATCAAAATGATACCGTTTCCCCCCTCTCTCTACGAGAATTTGACAAGATGGTAGAAAGTACCTCCACTTCAAAAGAGCTCCCCGCGCGTACGTAACTGCACAGACAAAATGTATGATCGAGATTTGATTATGATGAATCGCGTGGGTCTACAGCATGCGCCTCCCAGGAGGCGACCTTCTGTTGATAAATCTCTCCTTCCTTTTCATGTATTGCGGAACCCAAAAGCGATTTGCAACAATTTTACAGATGTAGCATATCACTTTTACATGTGATTTTGCTATACTCTCGGCCCCTATTGCTTTCGCTATTTTTTTTGTGGTATAGATTGTCTCCACAATCAAGATGTACCTGTGTGATATGGCCTGCAACACGCGAAAAGGGGCATTCGGACATTTGCGTAAAGTGTCGTCTCGGATCAGCCTGCGCAGTCCGCGCAGACTAATCCGAGACGGCACTTTACGATTACATTAGAATTTGTGCTACAGTAGACTTGTGCAAAACAGAAAATTACATACAAGCGGAAAGTGTCGTTTCGGATTAGCCTGCGCGGACTGCGCAGGCTGATCCGAAACGACACTTTACGCAAATGTCCGAATGTCCCTTTTCGCGTGTTGCAAGCCATATGTACTTCCACGCACACATATGAGCTATGCCCTGTCAAAAGAGGGTTCGATGCATCTGCAAAAAGTTTCGATACAGGTCAGCCTACTTATGCTGACCTGAGTCGAAACTTTTTGCGTTTGGTAATTTTTCTACATGTCAAAGGACAATTCTACCTCATCATTTAGCCGGTTGTTCGACAAAATAGATTTTAGGGATCCAAAATTATGTGATGACTTGCTTGGTATATCTCATCACGAAGATGCATTTAACCCCCTTTGCTAGAGCATGGCTGAAGTATAAAAGAAGTGAAATAAAAAAAAAAAGAGAAACTTTATGCGGAAAATGTGTATCAGCATTTTGTATTGCTCATGCTATATACGGCACCTAATGTATATTAAACAATTATTTCGTGGTTCACTGTGCTTCGTTTACACAGGATCCGTGTGGGCATCATAGAAGTGAAACAAAAGATGTTTTTTTCGTCCTTAAAAAAATGCTCTATGGCAAACAGTAAAATTTCAGACCTTTTCTGGTCAGCATGATTAAGGAAAAATTGAAGATGTTCACTTAGTATCAAGACCGCAAGCTCAGAGGAATCCGTTATTGGTCTATATTGTCCGAAACAGCAACTGAAATTGCCTATTTAGTCGAAAAGCTTAAAACGAATTACAAAGCAAACAAATACCATTTCCGTTTCTATGTCTCGTCCCACAGATTTATTATTTATTGTGGGTTAGAAAGGCTGAATGAGGCTCTTTTGAGATAGCGAAAAGTCAGAGAAAGTCACGAATAAGAACTCTGCTTTATGCCCTCTGTTTGCTTTTATGTTCATTAAATGAAAGGCATAGACGTGATTCTGGTAATATGTTCAGTCGATTAGCTCTTGGAACCGTTAGAACAATTACGTCCCCCTTTGAAAGACTGTAAACGAACCGGCCTGAGTTATTTGTTTATGGCCTCTTCGTGGTGAGATCGGTATTTAAACTGGCAATCGTTTTTCGACTGGCTTGACAATTTGATAGTTTAAGAGCATGGCATCAAAGCCTGTAGGTTGAATTAACCAAAACAAATGAAAGCAAATCTGACCTTTGAACCAGCGAGCCGCGGCATCATTACTGTAATGGCTGCACTTTGGAATGACAACGAATCAGCGGGCCATTAATCAAGGAAAAATATTTAATTTTCTGCATATCGTTTACGCGGCTTTGATTTCTAGCAGAAACTCGCCAGCTTACATTGAAGTTTAATTATTTGAGGATCTTCAAATAATTTCCAACTCTTTCGACGCCATTGGTATTTTTGTAAATTTTGAGACATGCTCTGGTAAAAGGGTGTTTAATGCATCTCCGTGTTTTGTTATACAAGCAAAGTCATTTCATAATTGTCGATCCATAAAATTCATTTTGTGGTACGACCGACTGAATCATGAGCTAGACTGGTCCTTTGACATGCAGCAAAATGTCCAAAATCAAAAAGTTTCAACACAGGTCAGTCTGCGTGGACTGCGCAGGCTGACCTGGTCGATACTTTTTGTAGATGCATTAAACCTCCTATTCACAGAGCATGGCTTATTTGCTTGTGCTTTTTGCGACAGTGTAAATTAAAATGTACAGCGTGATCTGAGTCTGCAAAGTCCAGAATTTTGTATGGTGGCATCGAAAGGCCATCATTTGCCAACATAATAATGGCGGATGTTTTTGGAAAGTTACTTTGACCGAAAATGCTTAGAAATTTGCATATCTGGGGCTTTCTTACGGGTGAAGGTCATTGTTTACACGTTTACATATATTTGGCTCTCGAAGGATTAACTCTTTACCAGTAGACAAAATTTCAAACTTAGAAGCATTTGCAAAATAAATAAAGTTTAATTAAATGTGGCCGAAATAATGGAATTTGTCTTCAAAATGGCTAAAAGATTGTTGTTATTGTTTCTATACATGGAAAAGTAGTCAGATGCTTGGGAAGAATATCTAATGATTTACTGGTAAAAGAAACTCGTGGAAAGCGTCAATATTTGCTCTGACCGCCGCCATACAACTGAAATAATATTTGAAACGGAGTTATACATCATAAAAACAATCGTAGTTCAGAAACAAATATTTCAGGGTCCGTATTTACCAACCACTTAACACTTAGGCTACTGGGCGCGACTCACTGACCTTTTGCAGACAGTGTAGATCAAGATCAGACTGCACAGAACGTGCAGTCTGATCTTGGATCTACACTGTCCGATATGGAGATATTATTCCCCAAAACATAACTTCGAAATAGCTATATTTGGGTTTTTACTATCGAATTGAAAATTTCATTTTAGTTATTTAGCAGGATAAGGGTTAAAGGATATTCGTTGTGCTAATTCATTGTTTTTGAAAGTAACAAAACTTCTGAAATGGCTTAGCCAATTAGAAGTTGTGTTAATTTCAAATTTAGAAAATTATTCAGCATAAGACGAAGAGTATTCCTAAAATGGCTAGTAAATACGGACCAAAAAAATTTCTCCCTTAGTGAGGTAAACCACGTAATCGTAGTTTGAAGGGTTAGGTTTACAAGAATTTTCTTACTTAGTTTGCGGAGGTAGCCAGGAATCCACGAAGGAAAGTGGTTACAGACCTTATCAATTTGTTTGCACTTAATAAATGCACATCTTTATTGGTTAAAAATCTTTCTCTGGGGGTTGATCAATTGATAAACAAAACTATGATGCTGTTGTAAATTCCACATTGTTGTGTGGGAAGTTAAGAAGCAAATTACATTTTGTTTCCTCCCAAAGTACGTTTTTTTTGAAAGGAACAAGAAATACCTTTAAAAGAGATAGACGGCGTAAATTAGCCAGTAAATAAGCAGGGGCTCTGAGAATAAAAATGTTCATCTATTTACCACAGGGGCCCTTAGAATAAACATGCCTACGTTTTTGACCAATTACAAATTTCAGTCCATTCATTTTTCATCAGTACCAAAAAGTAGGTCGAAAGCCAGCACATTCAGCTACGCCGAAATATCGATGAAATAACATTCAGAAGGACGTGACTGCTTATATAGCCCTATATCATAAATTACAAGATCCGTTCTAGAAACTCGGCCCAAGCATATAGGATGGCACTTCAACCAAGTTTACAAGTTTACTATTACTCTCAGCACATTAATACAGGTGAGCCATGCTCTGGCAATAGGGGACATAATGCATCTCCGTGATGCATTATACTAAGCAAGTCATCCAATAATTTTGGATCCACATCATTGTTGTCTAACAACCGACTGAATCATCAAGTAGACTGGTCCTTTGACATGCAGAAAATTGACCAATAACAGAAAGTTTCGACTCGCGTCAGCCTGCACCGACTGCGCAAGCTGACATTAATCGATACTTTTTGCAGATGGATTAAACCCCCCCCCCTCCCCCGTACACAGAGCATGGATCTTGTGTACATACAGTACTCGTATATACAACAAACATCCAGACTATAAGGTGGACAATACTTTTAACATTGAAAGGAAAAATATAAGTTCGAAAATTAGAAATGAGTCATGCTCCGTGAAAAAGTGCTTTAATGCATCCGCGAAAAGTGTCGACCCATGTCAGCCTGCGCAGGCTGACCTGGGTGGAAACTTTTTGCGCTTTGTAAATTTGCTGCATGTCAAAGGACCATTCAATTTCATGATTCGGTCTGTGTTGCACGAAATGAATCCATATTATGGGATGATTTTCTTCGTTTAATCCGTTACGAACATGCATTAAGACCCCATTTTCTCAGACCGACGCTCAGAGAATTAATATACAAGTGTTTTTGGACATTTTCAAAGCAAAGGAGATGAACTAAAAAAGTTTAACCAATTTCATTTCATTTATCAATGTAAGGGTAGATACTTAGATTTCTACAGCATCATGTATAGAATTCGTTTTTCATTGGAAAAAAAAATTGCAATTGAATAAGTATTGAAAAATCATCACTAATTTCATTTATGTAACAGTCCGCGCAGGCTGACCTGGGCCGAAACTTTTCGCTATTGGTCAATTTTCTGTATGTCCAAGGACCAGTCTACCTCATGAATAAGTCAGTTGTTAAAAAAAGTGGCTATTATGGATCCATAAGTATGTGATGGCTTGCTTGGTATGATGGATTACGGAGATGCATTAAGCCCCCTTTTGCCAGAGCATGGCTCATATGTTTAGACTAAACAGAACGCCCTCCCGTGACAGTAAGGATGAAATTGTTGCTTCCAAAACATTTAAAATATACTTGAAATTTCCACAGGGACGTAATACGCTTAATTAATTTTCATAAAACAAAGCTACCAGCCCTATCAGAGCGAATTTAGATAACTAGGCGTTAAAATTCAACAAACGACACAAGTAATTATGCCACCACCCACCATTCCTTACTTCCCAGAATAAACACACTATCGTAATAATCACCGGTTGACTGACAAAAGGGATTAAATTACGGTCGAAGGCTTATTAGCTTATTCCTTGAAAAGATAAAGACTTGATAGTCCTCGAAGTCCTACGTGAATTAACACTTTCCAGGGTCCGTATACACCAACTATTCTTTGTCTTATTCTCCAAGATTGGCCGGATTTGAAAGTAACACATCTTCTGATTGGCTAAACCAATTGGTTTAGCCAATCAGAAGTTGTGTTACTTTCAAAGTTACAGAATTCTGGAAAATAAGACTAAGAATGTTCTTTGAATGGTTGGTCAATACAGAGACAGGTATCCTAGAACACACACAAATAGAGAGTAGATTGTTAGTGTATTAGATTGGGAAAGTTTGACAAGGCGTATGAATTTTATCCGGAAAATCGAAGGCGAATTGGATAGAACTCCGGATCCGAGCCAGATGAACTTTCCAAATCCGAAACACTAACAATGGATTTTATTGCTCATTTATAGATCTAATGAGCATCCGGCTGAATCTAGTATTTCGATTGAAACAAGATCTATCGACATTTTGTTTCACTATGGAAAAGTGGATACGTGCATACAACATTCTTATTGTTGGTACACAGGTACAATATTGACGTATTTGATTATAATCGAGCCATACTCTGGCGAAATGGGGTTAAATACATCTCTGTGATGTATGATACCAAGCAAGTCATCAACTTATCATGGATTCATAAAATCCTTTTCTATGTATGTCTAGCAACCGACTTAATCATGAGGTACACTGGTCCTTTTACATGCAGATTACTGGCCAATAGCAAAAATTTTCGACCACGGTCAGCCTGCATGGATTGCAGAGGCTAAAATGAATCGATACGTTTCGAAGATGCATTAAGCCCCTTTATCACAAAGCATGACTCGATTATTAATTACCTCAAGATCGTAAGGTTTTCACGAAGAAAAAACATTGTGTTGTAAGAAGACAAAACTGTCTTAAAATTCACTACGTATTTAATTCTAAAAAAGAAAAAAGTTTACATGATGAACCTATTAACATAATATTTAATACATCCGTGTCATGCTCTCACAAAAGGAGGGCTTAATGCATCACATAAGGCAAGCCATCACATTATCATGGATCCATAAAATCCGTTTATTTAACAACCGACTGAATTATCAGGTACACTGGTCTTTTAACATGCAGAAAAATTACCAAAAGCAAACACTTTTAACCTAGATCAGCCTGCGCAGACTGTGTCGACCTGGGTCGAAACTTTTTGCAAATGCATTAAGCCTCTTTTCACGGAGCAAGTTATCACTGGAGATTCTTTTATTCTGTCAATACCAGGTTGAATTTATTGCAAGTTACAGGATGGTTGTAAAATATTTTGTCGAAAGAGGATTTTTCTCAAAAGTCACCCATAGAATTGTCTGACAGATACATTTTGATTGTCCTCTCTGAATTTGTTAAAATTTTCTAGACACTTAAAGATATTCCATAGATTTAAGCTAATTACAGAAATGGGTGTATCACTAGACTATGTAGTTCTAAGTCGACGGTTTCTTTCCTAAACACTGTAGTTACGTGGTTATGATGCCCGTTCTGACCCAGTCTGTTTGACTTATCACAAACCAAAGAAATTGAAGATTAGTTAAGTTTATGGTTATCTTGTTTTAATTCTTTTTTCTTTTCATATTCGTATGACAATAACACGTGATTTACACTAAAAATAGGTCTGAACAATTTCTGCAGCCTTTTGCTGCATTTTTCGTCACGGTGTTTTCTACCCTTTCAAAGACAAACACAAACACTTAAGCCGCATTTAATTGACCGTCTCCAAATGATACTAATATGTGTTGAAAAAAAAATCGGTTGTCTGCCATGAAATTAAAACAAGCCTCCCACACAACACAGGAAATAATGGAAATGAAAAAAAAAAAATATTTTCATGAATTTATATTTATGCTCATTCTAATTGAAGATTTTTAAAGAGAATCGCAGAAACCGCTTTGTAAGACTACCAGCGCAATTTTCGGTACAAGGCTTTCTGTTGAATGTTTTAAAGGATAGTTAATCTAAATTACGATCTACAAGAGTGTAGCGAACTTTAAAGTAAATTACCGACATGTACATACTTAAGTGCGGTAGAAAGAGCGCAAAGATGTGAACAGGACTTTCAAGTGTGCTTCGTGAATCGATAAGCGGAAACTGAATGTAAAATCTCTTATTTACATACACTTCTTTTATCCTTCATTAAACAATTTCGAGTTTTAACGAAAAATAAGGCGTTTGAAAATGTTGTGGGAAAAGAAGAACATGATTTTTCCTTTTCTCACCACGTATTTTCCTCTTAAAAAGAAAAATCCCTTTGATTTTGTGCATTTGATTTCTTGTCTGCCAGTGTCTTCAAAATTGACAAAGATCAGTCTAAAATTTTGTTCCGTTGTAACGCCACCTCTGTATCTTGCGAAGAGTGTAGACAAGATCAGCCTACATGCCTTACAGACCGTGCTCTTCGATACCAGATTAATCGCTCTAACGTCCAAAAACATATATGAATATATCAATATGAATAAATGGATCTTGATCAATGGTTAATTTTGTTTAATTAGTTAAAGTATGATAAAATGTAATGAGAAATATACGAAAGTCTGTAAACTTTTTCCCAACATCTACCGACATAAAGAACACGAGTGTTGCAAAAAAAAAATATTTAAATGATTTTCATTGTAAGTTACGAAGAGAATAATTCAAAACCATGATACTTGTGTGATTAAAACAAGTTACGGTCTGAAATAAATTTTCATGCGTTGCCATGAATTATATGAGCATAAAATTAATTATAGGAATAAGATATAACTTCCTGTGTGTCGTTGAATCCTTCACAGTAAACGATCCCATATTTATTTGTAACTCTGGAACAAGGTTTACGTAAAGGACAAAATACTGGAAACAAACATATTCTCCTTGCTCCACAAGGTTTTCTATCTTTAAACACATATCAAATCATTCGAGTCCTCTTTGATTTGTCGGCTGTAAACGCTTTCATGTTGGACAAGTCAAAAATGTTGACAGATAAGAGCCTGAAATTTATTTCAAAAGCATTCATAAAAAGAAAATACGGACATCCCGTTTCCGCCATTGATGTTTCGACGTAAGCGAAAGTTTCAGGCTAGGTAGATCCAACTCATTCTCACGAGAAGTACAATAGCGCAAGTTTTTGTTTTTACGCCTATCAGAATCTTTCGACTTTTCAATATAATGTTCACCGAAAAAAGGCGAAGTCTGCCACCCAAATCTGGACTGTTTATAGGTCAATTATTCCCACGAAAGTAAGAAAAATTGATTTTTTTTGTCCTTTCAATTGTGAAAAAAGCTTACGAATTTTTTTCATCCAAGATTTATGTGGAAAGATAGACGATACTGAACTCTAATTCCACTTCGTTAGGTCATCATAAAATATTCTTCTAACCCTTATACAAACGCTTAGGCTGCCAAGCTCGACTCAATGTGATTTCGTGGAAAAAAAAAACACACACACACACACAGAACGTGAATTCTGGATCCGTATTCACCAACCATTCTTACGAACATTCGTAGTCTAATTCTCAAGAATTTTCTAAATTTGAAAGTAATAACACAATTTCTGATTGGCTAAACCAAATGGTTTAGCCAATCAGAAATTGTGTTAACTTATAAATTTAGAATTAGACAAAGAACATAATTTAGAACGGTTGGCGAATACGGCCCCTAATCTTGAGCTACAATAATGAGAGACAGTGGTGGAGAGGTACAACGTCGGCCTCTCACACTAAAGGTTCCTGTTCGAATCCTACCAGCATTTTCTTCTTTTCCCATAATGTATTCAAGACCATGTCTTCTCGGTGTCGTTAAAACTCGGGACAGTGTGGTAAAGGGTTGAAGTTTCAAGGAAGAAATAATCGAAGGTGAATATAAGTTGTAAGCCCCTTTGCGCGACTCTATGGGCTTTGAGGACAGTGTAGATTAAGATCAGGCTGCACAGAACGTGCAGTCTGATCTCGAATCTAACACTGTCCGATACGGTTGGATTTCTCCAGCGAGCAGAATTTTTAAGTCGTAAACTAGGGGTTTTCACTACTAGTTCAATTTATTTAGAGGTTTTAGAGTCAAACTTATTACATTGTCCAATATATAATTCCGTTGAGAAAAGTTTTTAAATCAAGGTATTTACGCTTTCACTATTGACTTAAAATTTCCATATGACCTTTTCAGCAAATAATCCTTTTAGTGCCAGAGACATAAACCCGACCTCTCTTTCGACGGTTGAAAGTACAACCAACTGAACCTCAGACAGATATTTTATCTTATAAGCTTTACCAAACAAGCGGGCGATATAGATCCTAGATCAGACTGCATGTTCTATGCAGTCTGATCTTGATGTACATCGTCCGCAAAAGTTCTCATTTTCGCCGTTGGCATTGAAAGGGTTAGGGCAATACCGTAACAGGCAAAGAGTAATTTAGACCACTTATAACTACTCGTATAACTACTCGTATATCAAAGACATAGACTTTTTTCTTCAAAATTACAGAAGAACTTTACAGTCAAATGATATGTATTGATGAAGCTAAAATACCCAACCCTTTTCCTGCCACAAACGTGAACGGATGTCTTTTGTGGAGAGTGTCGATCAAGATCAGACTGCACATCCGTGCAGTCTGATCTTGATCAACACTCTTCACCTCTCTTCAGATATTTTTAGATCGTCCCCGTTCTATGCCAATGATCTTAACGTAAAATTTTCTCGGATAATCAACTCTGAAAATGCGGCATGATACATGTTTGGGCGAATCTCGCTCGAATGTTACTCGGTTTACAAGATCTTCAGAGATAAGGAATTTTTTAAAGGAGAGAAGATTTGAGATCAGATAAAATTTTGCAAGCAGCTTTGTTCTTTTAAGTGTCTCTGCGGGGCTCCAATGAAATGCTCATCTTAACTTCTTTTTTTAAAGTTTAAAGCTATTACCAAACAAATGTCTTTTGAAGTTCTCTCTCTCCAATCCCTCTCTCCCTCTCTTTCCGTCTCTCTTTCCGTCTCTTTCTATCCAAACTGAAAGCATTTGCTGACGGCATTTCAAATTCAGCTGAAATGCTAGTAAATTTCTGTGAAAGAGTAGAAAAGCTTGTAGGAAAAGGAGAAAATACTGGTCACCAGCATTTTCTCGCTTTCCCATAAGGTATTCAGAAGGCTATTTCATCTGTGTCGTTAAAACTCGGAATTGTGTGGAAAAGAGTTTTAAGAAGTATGTTTCATTTCTTTCATTGGATATTTCTCCAGTCCCATTAATTTACAAGACACTTGTAGAGCCGTGTTATTTACTTCAGCCAATCTTTGAAATCCGCCATATTATCTGATGCTTCATTCTTTACCAGACGACAAAATTTTAGACTCGTCCAAATTGAAAGCATCTGCAGACGAGAAGTTGAATGTTGCTCAAATAATGAAATGTATATAAGATAAGGTAGAGAGCATTGTGGGAAACGGATGGTAACGGAAGTCGTTTGGCAAAGGACTCAATGTCAATAAACTAATCAGGTCTCTAAATTTACTCATCAAATTGAATAAATCAGTCTAAACAGCTCTTGATGAAGGAAAGCAATGATAAGGCATGCCCTTGAGGAAAGCGTCTGTCGTCACGTTAAGGTGATCTTATTTTGGATGTGCCTTTGCAAGCAAACTAAGTGTTTCCTTGTCTCTCTCTTTTTTCAGACTCAGCAACCAATTTCTTATGTACGCAATACACGTGCAATTTAGTTGGGATCTTAAACTCTTGTTAATAAATCAAAATCATTTGCTTTCTTTTTTTCCCTAAAGGTCCGCAACTCAGTCCTACAGTCATGTTTGTGATCCCAGTCGTCTTTGTAAAACATTTTTGTCTTCATTTTTTTCGCTAAGAGACCTCAATTCAGTCTTCAACCCATACTTTTTATCTCACAGTCATGCTTGTAGATTTTTTTTTTATCTTTTTCCTATATACATGGACTGCAATTTAGTTTTACAGTCATGTCTGGAATCTCACAGTCACGTCTTTTACCTTTTTTTTTTTTTAAATCTTCTCCCTTTTTACATAGGCTGCAATTCAGTCTTCTTGCCCAATGAGTTACGAATACCAACATTTTAAACAAATAAACGTTAGGTAGATCTATATAGATCCGCTTAACATTTTGAAATAATTATTGTGTCACAATTTACTTAACTCCCTGAAACTTAAAAATTCAAAAATAAAATTTTCTTTTTACCGATAGAAAGAGATCGACAATAAACAACAAGCCCAACAGAATTTCGAGAATTTGCATTAAGCCTATCACTATTTCTCTGAATCTTCAGACCTGTTGACTGGTCACCGCCAAAACTTCATAAGCCCACTTTAGAGCTTACAAAGTTACTACCTTAATACCTGAAGCAATATTGAGACAAAATTTCATAAATTCGATTTTTGTCTTCAATTAGAACTAGCTTTATCTTTCGTGACGCGGTTTTGAAAATGAGGAATGTTCCGCAGACCAACCAATAATTCCGCACCCCACTGCGAAGAGGGCCCCGCACTTCAACGTCTGTTTGTTTGACCCCTGAAATAATGGCTTGGTAATGAGCTAACCCCGTCGACACGGACGTTACCCTTATGTTGTCACTGTTAATTTCAGATGTTTTAACGGACGATGTAAATCAAGATATGACTGCACAGAACGTGCAGTCTGATCTTGGATCTAATTATAGTCCTCTATTTGGCTGATATTCTTGTAGAATAATGTCACAAAATATCAGTATCTTGGTTTAAATTTACATTTAAAAAATGGCTGTTTCTTTTATTCTTCACTACACAATCCCGGATTTAAACCACCCCGAAGACATTAGACTTTGGAAAACATAGTGGGAAAATGAGAAAATCCTGGTAACCAGCATTTTCTCATTTTCCCCACAATGTTTTCTACCCTTTCACAGACAAATCCCATCATTACAGCCACAATTTGTTTGTCGTATGCACATACTTTGAATATAAACCGAGTCTAAAATTCTGTTGTCTGGTAAAGAGTTAATCAGGCGATATGAGGGTTAATGGCGATCCGTTACTAATGACGTTACATTTCCAATTAATTTGACATCATCATTACGCTAGGGAATTATGTCACCAAATATCAATTTGTCGGAATAATGGACAGATTGAGGGCGTCTTCAGGTGATGTTGTGCACTCAGAATTAACTGTGAAATCCATTGGCAGACCTTTCTCCACAAACAAGCACTGCCTAAAGATACATGGAGGGCAAAGTGTGTAAATTACTCTCTGTTTGAAAATGCAGATTATCGAATTCTAAGACAAGGCCTTAAAAGCGCACACAAATCTAACAAAAGCCATGCTATTGTATTTCTGAAATATGGGATCGTATGGGTTCATAATGTATTCTAAATTTAATTCTGACTCGAAAGTCTGAGAATAGTCTTCTGATTTGCTGAGGACAGAACGTCTCAGCCAATTAATTATTGGTTGTGCAAATCCGAATTAGAAGTCATTTACTTTTAGAACTCATGGTTGACGCATACGGTCCTTGTGCAGTAAAATCTAGAAAATGTGAATACATGTACATGTACGTAGACGTTGGAGAAATAACTTTGAATTATGTGTAAATTCCAGTAGTGAATGTATGCAGATCACGTGAAACTTCAATATGCTTTTAAACGAGAAATTTGCACCAATTACTCGGTTTTCATTGATGTTGATTTACATGAGTTATAAGCATGTTTTTTCTTTTAAATTGAAAAAGGCAGCGGCAGTTTTATTCTAAATTTCAAAAATTTAGTTCCTTTTTTAAAATATATAGCACAGTTCGAATAGCAATAATTTCCACATATTTGCAATACAGCGTTCTTACATCATTTGAGAGACTAGACCAAAACAATTAGTCCCATTAACATATTTTTTTCAAATCTATGATAGGATTACTGGGCCCACATTCACCAACCATTCTTAAAAACATTCTTAGTCTTATTCTCAAGAATTTTCTAATTTTTAACGTAAAACAACTTCTGATTGGCTGAACCATTTAGCCAATCAGAAGTTGACTTACTGTCAAATTTTAAAAAATCTCAGATTTAAAGACTAAGAATGTTCTTAAAAATGGTTGGTGAATACGGTCCCTGATGCAATGATAATGAAAGAAAATAATACTAGCACCTTCTTTATTGACTAACATATTCCTGACATACCAAGCAATATCTCATATCAAATAAACGGCAAAGATATTAAATTTAAGGATAATGTTAATATACAACACGATGATAACCGTTATTTGGAAAAGACCAATTGGTTAATACAAGACAATGCTCCTTTTCCCACAGTGGTTTCAAACCCTGTCATCTACATTGGCGTAAAAAACCGTGTTTGTACAGAAATTAATTCAGGGATATGTGGGCTTTTTCACTTTTAAAACCACTCATTGAAACTTCGATGTAACAACACCAGAGACGCACACGGATACAATACTATAATCAGTTACGACGTTTGTGATTTGTCCTTCTAAGAGAAAAAATATGTTACTATGAACGGAACTTGTGTCAGAAACAAACGTTGACGGAATACAGATGGTTATCGGCTCTTAAAGGATTAAATCAGAAATTTGTTAAAAGTGTCACAGGTCAATTTTAATCATGACGAATGCCTTTCAAGCGACCGTTTCAAAGAAACATGAAAGTAGTGCCACGAATTATCTTTCGACCATGAAAATGTCACTATAAACGTCGAAAGAATTAACTCTATTAGTGCGAAATACATAAGCTCGGCTTTTTGAAATACTATTAACTGAAACTCAGAAATGAACCACGCTCTGTGAAAAGGAGGTTTAATGCACCTGCAAAAAGTATCGACCCAGGTCAGTCCGCGCAGGCTGACCTGGGCCGAAACTTTTTGTTATTGGTCAATCTTCTGCATGTCCAGGGACCAGTGTACATCATGATTCAGTCGGTTGTTAGACAAAAATGGATTTTATAGATTCGTGATCATGACTGTGATGAGTTGCTTTGTATCGTTTATCACAGAGATGCAGAGAGCTAGGTGGCGAAGTCGGTAGCATACAGGACTTGAGATGGTTTGAATCTCAAGTCCGAGCAGTTTCTTTCCGAGCATTTATGATAGTCATTGCGACATGATTCATTCCTCTCTCGTGTTTCGACGATAGTTATATAGGAAAGCAGCCAGTGGCTTGGGAAGCATATTGTACAAAAGACTGGAAATAAGAGACTCAAGGAAATGATGGATATGTGCACCGGCAGTCTCAGAGCGAAAATGGCCAAGACAGAGATTCGAACAAGCGACCCCCGTGTCCTAAGCCCTGAACGTTACGGACTCAGTTACCAGAATGCTTGGCTTTCAGAATAATTATATTGATACTGTTAGTAGTGATGTTCGACTGTCTACAGATTGATTGATTGTATGGTGTTTAACGCCGTTTTCAACATTAGTTCAGTTATATCGCGGCGGCCAGTTTACCTATCCATGATTTCCTGGAGTTTCTGTTACCAGTCCTCCGCACAATTATATTCTTTCCAAGCCACCGGCTGCTTTCCCACGTAACTATCGTTGAAACAATGGTCAGCGGTGAGAGAAGAATGAATCCTGTCGCAATTTTTATCATCAATCCTCGGAAAGAAATTGGACCAGCCGAGGCTCGAACCAGCGACCTCCTGTTCTCAAGTCCTCTACACTACCGACTGAGCTACCGGGGCTCGACTGCCTAAAGTTTGGTAAAGAGTAAGACATTTTTGTAATTGATAATTTCACGAAGATTCATTCTGGAAATTGAGCTATTTGACAAAGGGGCAACTCCACTAACCCTTTCAGGACCAAAGGCAAAAACTGAGGTTTTGCGGACGGCACAGATCAAGATTAGAATGCACAAAATGTGCAGTTTGATTATGATCTATACCGTTCGCATTGTAAGTCAAGCTTGTAAAATACAATGTTATTAATTTTTTAAAAAAATATGTTTGATTTTCAGTAGATTTTATTTTCAGCTGTCCCAAGAGGTCGAGTTAATATATAAAAGAACTAACCCTTTACCTGACAAAACAATTACAGTCTCTTCCAAACTTAAGGCATTTACACACGTCAACTTAAATGTGGCTTGGATGATGTGGTTTTGTCTTTGAAACGGTAGAAAACATACCAGCATTTTCTTCTTTTCCCACCATGTTTTCAAAAAGCAATAATCCCCAGGGTCGTTAAAACATAGGATTGTTTGGTAAAAAAAGGTTAAAGAGTACCAAATTATTAACATCTGTGAGCCAGTTTGGGACAATATGTATGAGTAAAGTACCAGAGTATTTAGGCTGGGCCACAGAGTAGTTTCAATAACTGTCATATTGGCTCTTTTGACATATGAGAATTAATATTTCTGTCTTTTTCCACGCCGTTACGCCAAATTCACACAGAGAGCCTGGCTGGGTCGGTGTGAACTGAGATGAAAGTAAAAAACAGCCCGACCCATTTAATCCTTTACCGTACAATCCAATTTGTGTTTTAACGACCATAAGGAAGAAATCTTTTGAAAAACACTGATGGAAAAAGGAGAAAATGCTGGTAACCAGCATTTTCTCCTTTTCCCTCAATGTTTTTCTATCCTTTTGAGGGCATATCCCATAATTTGAGCAACTATTTATTTGACGCCTGCAAATGTTTTTGATCTGGACATGTCCAAAACTCCGTGGTCTGGTAAAGAGTTAACTATTTACTAAATAACAAAATTTTAGACTCGTCCACATTCAAAGCATTTCCAGATGACAGATCAGATTATGATCAAATAATGGAATTTGTCTGTGAAAGGATTGAAAACATTGTGTAAAAAGGAGAAGATGCTGGTTACCATCAATTCCTCCTTTTCCCACAATGTTTTCTAGAGGCTCTTTTCTCAGGGTCATTAAAACTCGGGATTGTGTGGTAAAGATTCAAACAGATATTTGACGAGAATAGAATGCCTCAGTATTAGAGTATTAGAGACTGACGTGGCAAGACAGAAGCATCATTTTCGTTTTCTCTATGTATCTGAATCTTGTGTTTAACAGTTTAAAGGAAAATTAAACAAGATTTCGATTCGCAAAGTGTTTTAGAAAATCTTAACAAAGACTGCTAATTTTCATTTGCTTGCAAACATGGTCCCAAAAAACCAAAGCATAGATAGAAAAAATATGTAGAAAACGTGTGGATAACCGATTTTGTTTTTGTATTTTTAATTTAAAATTTCCTATTCCGTTATTGAATTAGGTAAGATAGATACATTTTTACATGGTGATAAATCGTTTGGCAACATGGTATATTGTCTTATATAGTTTTGAATGTCGGTTTTTTTTTTTGTCTTGTGTTTCCCAACTTAGGGCAAACGATCAGGTCGTTATGATTTTCTTTACAAAATTTCAAATCCACTCCCCCCTCTCCGAAAGAAAATGTCCCTTTAAAAGACGTCAAAATTTTACTCTGGTCCGTAATGAAAGCATACCCAGACGACAAGTTAGTGCGGCTGAAATCTCGCGATTTGCCTTTAAATGGATTGAAAACATTGTGGAAAAGGGAGAAAATATTGTTGACCAGCATTTTTCCTGTTTTCCACATTGTTTTCAACAGCTTTTTCTTCAAAAAAAGGTCCTTGACAGACATTATGATTTCCAGCTAACATCAAAAAGTCACCGGAATCTCAGACAGGCGGTTCATTTAAGGACCCTATTGTAACACATGACTTTGCCATTGTTAGAAATCTTATATTGCGAGGTTAGAGATCAATTTTTTTCACTGTGGCTGTACATTTGTTTAGTTTAAAGTAGCCTGTACCTCCGGTTTATCAAACATTTAACAACCAGTCACAGGCTAATCAATAAGTTTAGCTTAAACATATTTTACATCGATTGAGAAACAAGTTCATGCAACTTATACTAATCTCTCACCATTCTTTTTTTGGAAACCGCACCAGGATCCGTATTCACCAACCATTCTTAAGAACATTCATTCTTGGTCTAATTATAGATTCATAAATAAAACAACTTCTGATTGGCTAAACCATTTGGTACTCATCCCAAGAACATTCGTAGTCTTCTTAGAAAAAAAATTCAAAAGCTGAAAGTAACACAACTTCTGATTCGCTAAACCAAATGGTTTAGCCAATCCCAAGTTATGTTACCTTCTAAATCTATAATCAGACCAAGAATGTTCTTAAGAATGGTTGGTGAAAACGGGCCTAGACCTCGCGCCGACTGCGTGGGCCAAAGAACAATTGCTAAGCATAGACGAAAAAATAAACTGCTTAACAGGCATGTTGTTGTTGTTGATAGTAGTGGTGTGTGCGAGGTGGTCGTGGTGTTAGTGGTTGTAGAAGTGATTTGTATATTTTTGGCTGTTGGTACTTTTGTTCTTGTTTCTGTTTTCGAATAATTAATACAAAAATAAGCAGCACTGCAATCGAACAAAAAAAAAAATGAAAACATCAGAAGATAGAAAGAAATAATTATTGGGTAGTCTTTTCAAGACAAGAAAATTATCTTCCCATCCGTTTCGAATTAAAACTCTCAAGTGCTTCAATACATTTCAAAGGAAAGTGTACATTTCCCACTCCATAAAAAAAACGAGTTTAGAATACACGTGCGGAAAACCGGGAAAAAAACTACCGAACACATTTCCCGCGGCAAACAACTTTTTCCGTCTGCAACAGACGACATTTTGAAAACTTTGTAGCAAAAGGAGAAATCGCTCGGAACGAGCAATTTCTCCTTTTGCCACAATGTTTTCATATGTATCCATGTATAAAGTCCTAATTTGTGATCATTATCAAATTTTACATGGATTTTTTTTCCAGATTCGTCCGCTGCCATTTTGTTTTCAGGGGGTGACGTGTTTAGCATGGGTTACAGATTTACAACTTCTCTATCTAACATCGAATGTCATAAGTTTTGATAACATCTCTTTGCTTTACTATCTACATCTCGACCCTTTAGCCGAGCCACGGTAGCTCAGTCGGTAGCGTACAAGACTTGAGAACAGGAGGTCGCTGGTTCGATCTCTGGCTCGGCCAATTCCTTTTATGAGGATTGATGATAGTCATTGCGACAGGATTAATTCTGCTCTCACCGCTGATCATTGTTTCGACGATGGTTATGTAGGAAAGCAGCCAGTGGCTTGAAAAGAATAGTGTGCGGAGTACTGGTAAAAGAAGCTTCAGGAAAGCAGGGATATGTGTACTGACCGTCATGATAAAACTGAAGTAATGTTGAAAGCGACGTTAAACACCATACAATCAATCAATCAATCAATAAAACTCGACCCTTTAAACTTTACCTAACAACAAAAATTCTGGACTTGTCCAAACTGAAAGCATTTGCGGACGACAATTCAAAATGTGGTCCAGTTGATTGGATGTGTCTTTGGAACGGTAGAAAACTTTGTTGGAAAAAAAGAAAATGCTGGTTATACCAGCATTTTCTCCTTTTTCTCACAATATTTTCAAAGCTGTATTCTTCAGGGTCATTAAAACCCAGAATTGTTTGGTAAATGGTTTAAGTGCCTTTCACAACTAAAGCCTCCCATTTTGCGGTCAGTGTAGATCTTAGATTAGACTGCGTAAAACTTGTAGTCTGATCTTTGATCTAAACTGTCCGCTTTGCTGCCACACTCTGGCCTGAAGCACTCTCGAAATTTCAATAATTAAAAAATTTTGTCGTGACCTGAAATATCTGAGAAATTTTTTTTGGTTGTACTTTTATAGTTTTATCCTGTAAGGAGTCATCATTTTTACCTCAAGAGTACAATTTTGTGGCAGACAGCTTTTAAACATATGTGTAAAATACTAGTAGATCTAATTACCGACCTATTAGAATAAAGGTTTTATAATTTATGTGAACACATGTGGAAAAAGGAAAATTGCTTGCTAATATTTTTCCTTATGCAACAAGTTTTTCAAAAGTGGTATGCATATGGCTACTGCTATGGTGGCCAACCGGAAGTTCATTGACGCATTACCACCAACAATATATTGCGCCGAAGACAAGACTTGTGCATATGGATTTCCATTGCTACTGGTGGAATACAATAAAAGCTTCGTATACATGTATGTGAGTTATATTTTTTCGGATGACAATTTTTATCTGCCTGCTTACTCTAAAGATTTGTGTCGTCCGATAGTTAGATGATAAAATACCAAACAATGGTTTTACACCTAGAGTAATATATTTAAGTTCTAGGAAGGTGTTTCACAATCGATTTGAAATAAATATGAGCAGTGCTGTGGCAAAAGGAGGCTTACTGCAACTTCGTGATGCATTTTATCATGCAGGTCATCACTTTATTATGGATCCATAAAATCCGTTTTGCAGAACAACCGACTGCATCACGAGGTAGAATGAACCTTAGACATGCAAAAATTTACAAATAGCAAAATGTTTCCACCAATGTCTGCCTGCACAGACCGCACAGGCTGATCTGGGTCAATACTTATGGTAGATGCATTAATCCGCTTTTTCAAAGAGCATGGCTCATATATGGCCTGCAACACGCAAAAAGGGACATTAGGACATTTGCGTAAAGTGTCGTCTCGGATCAGCCTGTGCAGTCCGCGCAGGCTAATCCGAAACGACACTTTCCGTTTTTATGTAATTTTCTGTTTTGCGCAAGTCTACTGTTTCACAACATCTAATGTAGTCGTAAAGTGCCGTCTCGGATTAGCCTGCGCGGACTGCGCAGGCTGATCCGAGAAGACACTTTACGCAAATGTCCGAATGCCCCTTTTCGCTTGTTGCAAGCCATATATAAACTAATTCACTTCAAGCGAATTGAGAGTATCGATTTGGAACAACTGAAAGAAAATTGCTTAACGTAAAATCTTTCAATTCAAACCTGTATTTTTTCATCGTTTGAGTGGATTAAAATTAACTATAAATAAATCCCCCATAAACTAATCTGCCATTTCGATATCCGTCAGAGAAAAAATAAGTGTAACACGAGCATGGAGCACGCAGGAAGAGTTGAGTAAAATCAGAAACCCGTGGTTTGAGATAACAATATCAAAAAGCAATGTTATATTTATAGGAGGTTATCGCTCGCATTATATATATATGTTTAACCCTTTACCATGCAAATCCGTTTATAACGCCCCCCCCCCTGAAAAAAAAGTTTATAAAACATTGTTGGAAAAAGGAGAAAATGCTGTTCACAAGCATTTTCACCTTTTCCCACAATGTTTTCTTGCTTTTCAAAGAAAAATTTCATCACAGTTGTTATGAGCCAAATTTTTATTTATTCTGCAAACGTTTTCAATTTGGACTAGTCTAAAATTTTGTCGCCTGGTAAAGAGTTAAAGAGTCAGTGATGGGGTTCCCTTGAACAGCCTGAAAGCTTAATTACAGGCCTGCCTATTTTTTTTGTTCTTCAAATTATTTAAAAAAAAAAAAAACTCATACAAGCAGGGTACAATCTAATCTTGATCTACCTTGACCGTCAATGAAATTAAACCCTCAATTTAATGTTATATCGTCAGCGCAGGTATTTCATTCGTAACCGCCATCCAATAAACCTCGGGCTGCTTAGCGCGACCCAAGGACCATTTGTGGACAATATAGATTATTATCAGACTGCACAGAACGTGCAGTCTGATCTTGGATCTGAACTGTCCGATTAGGAGATATTTTTCCGGAAAAATTACCTTTGAAATAGCAGAATTTGGGTTTTTACCAGCGGCTTGAAGTTTCATTTCACCTATTTTGCAGGTTAAGGATTCACTTTTTACGTAACGATTCAAAGTTTTTACGAATCTCAAGAAAAAGGCTTTTTTACATATTGTGGGAAAAGGAGAAAATTCTGGGAACCAATCTCTTCTCCTTTTCCTCATTATGCTTTTTATCCTTTTAGAACAAACGCTACTGTTTGAACTATATTTTTTATATGTCGTCTGCAACTGCTTTCAGTTTTGACAATTCTAAAATTTTGTCGTTTTGTAAAGAGTTAGCAGTCCACCATTGCCCATAAGCTTATTACAAAAAATGCGACAAGCTTTTGAAAATTTCGAAGAAAACCGACAAAATATTTCTTGCCAGCAATTTTTCCCCAAATTATAAATGAAATAAATATTTTCGTTTGAGTTAATTTTACTTGTAATAGGTGGTACGTCTTAACTCTTTACCAAACAATCCCTGGTTTTAACGACCCTGAGAAAGAAGCCTTCTGAAAACATTGTGGCAAAAGGAGAAAATGCTGGTAACCAGCATTTTCTCCTTTTCCCACAATGTTTTCTACTCTTCCAAAATCAAGTTTCAATTTTTCAGTCACGTTTATTTTGTCGACTGCAAATGCTTTCAATTTGGGTAAGTCTAAAATTTTGTCGTTTGGTAAAGAATTAACTCTTTACCAGACGACAAAATGTTTGACTTGTCCAAATTGAAAGATTTGCAGACGATAAATTAAATGAAGCCAATATGATGACTTCTTTATTTTGAAAGGGTGAAAGAAAACATTTCGGGAATAGAAGAAAATGCTGGTTATCAGCATTTTCTCCTTTTACCTCAATGTTTTAGAAAGACGTCTTCCCAAGTATCGCTAAAACACAGCATCTTTTGGTAAAGGGTTAACCCTTTACCAGACAACTTAATGACCCTGGTGAAAAAAAAGCTTTCAAAAACTTTGAGTGGATACGGAGAAAATGCTTGTAACTAAATCTTTTACTATCCCCCCCCCCCCCCTCCCTTTCCCCAACATTTTCTTTCCTTTCAAAGGACAAATCCAGTTATTTGAGGCTCATTTAAATAGTCGTCTGCTAATGCTTTTAAATTTGGACAATTCCTGAATTTTGATGTCTGGTGAAAGGTTGAAATAAGTTGTTCTGGTAATGTATGCTGGGTATAAAATATGAAGCTTCTCGCCGATAAGGACCCGTTAGCTTGTTGATATCTCGTGTCAAATTTACGAACTTGACTGCCAAACGATGCCGGTAAAACCTATATACTGTAAACCTGTACCATAAAACCCTCATGTTCAACAGCTGAACTGAAAAAAAAAATCTTTTTCAAGATGTATAGTTTCCTTTAAATTGTTCAATGAATTTGTAAGAGATGGTACTATTGTGGAAAAACTAGCCGTTTTCGCTTCTAGCTGGGGGATGTAACAGTTATTTAGTAATAGACAAAAAACTAAGCAGGAAAGCTAGAATTGACAGTGAGCATTTTATCTCATAATCTGAGTATTGGGATCTGCGGTATCATCTGGGCGCCGGCTGACATGGGTTGAAACTTGCCCGGTATAATGCATAACGGAGATGCATTAAACCCTGATTTTCCAGAGGGTCGCTCAAACCTGTTATAACATTATGAGAAACTGTTCGATACTAGATATTCCTTATTTGGACATAACGATTTTTAAGTGGTCTACAGCAATACCGCAACTGTCATTTTCAAGTGAGTTTGTTCTGCGAGGAAGGGTTACCCAAATTTCGTAAGTCAGTGTGGTCTCAATAACGAGACGTTTACGGAGCTTCTTTTCATATTTAGACATTTAAAGTGCACCGGAGGCGACCGGTCAAAAACTAACCCTTTAGCTGCTAAGCCCGACTCAATGTACCTTTTTTGCGGACAGTGTAGATCAAAGATCAGACTGCACAGAACGTGCAGTATGATCTTTGATCTATACTGTCCGATAAGGAGATATCTTTTCCCAAAAATTATCTTTGAAATAGCAAATCTTGGGGTTTTACTATCGGTTTAAATTACTCATTTCACTTACTTCGCAGAATAAGGGTTAAGTACGCCTTCGGGTACAGTTATCTGGTCTAGAATCAATGTAGAACTAACGCATAACATTTTGGGGACAAAAATCGTACAGAATAGCTACAAAAAGAACAGAAAAGTTTGAAACTATCTTTCCAAACATTTTAGAATTCAAATTGTTCCTCTGACATACAAGTGAAATACATAAAAGTCTTTCTAAACATCTTGTGATTTGATATAACAAAGTACAACCAAAATCCTAGCTAACATGTGGTTTTAATTTACACGTTTTGAGGGCTTGCTCTTGAAACAGAGTATGATTCGGACATGTTCTTGGTGATATAAATTATTTTCTTGGCAGGAAGCTTTCTAAATGTCGGTTTTCTCTGCTGACAAACACGACTAGAAGGAATTTGTATCGAACGTGGAACCGTGATAATTAAACCCGAACTCGTGGGCGACAACAATGAAATTATATCCTGGAAGTCACTATGAAATGGGCTGTTCCGTGACTGGTTAAATCTTTGCCATTGTTATACTGAATAACAAGATAGTAAATATAAATGTTCAAGTCATAAACTGGCAAATACAATTTTTTACGCCCCCAGCAACATACAGTTTTGGATGACATTGTGAGAAAGGGAGCAATTATTATGTGAAAAGTTGCTCCGTTTCCCATAAGTGTTTCCCATACATTTCACTTTTCCTTAAAAGTTTTTTCTTTCATGTGATTTCTCATGTTATTTACATTTCTAAAAATAACTCTCAGTTTTGGGTTGTCTTTTAGATTTGTGTGTTCACTTTGACTTAGGTGCGGTGCCTTCAAAGCTTACAAACATATCAAGATTTTTTATCAAAATAAGTCCCTTGAACATTAAGTGAAAATTTTCATCAACCTTCAAAGATAATAGGTTTCCAACTTTTATATACCTCTGTCATTATCTTCTTTATTGTCACAATGCTTTCTGTTGTATTAAACCTTGTATTTAACCTTATGCTGATAATATAAACGTCACAAGTTTAAAAAAAAAAAAAACACATCTGCAGTAAATTTCCTCATTAAATCTTTACCTTACGACAAAATTTTGGACTGGACCAATTTCAAAGCATCTGCAAATGACGAATGAAAAGATGTTTAAAAGACGATTTATGTTTTTGAGAGGATAGAAAACTTTGTTGAAAACCAATGAGAAAATGCTGGTTACCAGCATTTTCTTCTTTTCTCAAAATGTTTTCGAAAGCTTTTTCTTTCAGGATCATTAAAATTCGGCATTGTGTGGTAAACGGTTGAGTAGATCTAGTAAGTTTTTAAAAAAGGTGCGGAGAAGCACGAGCCCCCAGTTGAAGTATAAATTCTCTAAATCTTCTTACCATATAATCTGAACCATTAGATGAGCCAGTGTCGTTACAATGTTCATCCGTGCGAACAAGCCTGTTTCCGTGTAACATGTCCTCCAGGCTCTCGATATACTCGATGGCATTCCGTAAAATTTCAACTTTAGGAAGTCTCTGATTTGGATTTGGACATGTCCTCTTTTTTAACACTTCAAAAGCTTCATTTACTTTCCGCAACCTCCGCCTTTCTCGCAGGGTCGCGGCCTTTCGCCTATCTACGGCAACACTTTTCCGCTTGCAAGCTTTGCATGCCCATAATAAACAGCGCCGGTTTGGTCCATGGTAACCAGGCGCAAATACATGCGTTAGAGTTTCTTCATTGTCGTCTGCTGAATTAACGTCATCACCACTTTTATCAGAGATCTCATCTTTGAGCGAACCACTACACGATGACAGTGGGCTATTATGTTTTATTTCCATATTTTCTTCTACACCACTTGTGTCACTATGTATGGTATCCTTTGTGTCACCCGACGTTTTAAGTCCACTGGGAGAACATTTACTGGTATCATCTAAGTCCTCCTTTTGTGACTTGTTCATTGTAGCCTGGTGAGGTTTTTCCGTACTCAACGATGTTCTTGTTTTGGTTCTAAAGTCTCCAGTATTGTTCGAACTAGAAGGTGTATAAAAACCATGAGAACTGTTGGCATTAGTTGAATTTCCCGTGAATTGATAGTGCTCAGGATAGTTTCTCTCTTGATACCGATGATAAGAAACGCTGGACGCGGTGTAGTAATCACGGCCCCCAGGGGCTGCTGTGTACGAGAGATCCGTTAGATGTCTATTTTCAAACATCTCTTGACTTGGCATGATCCCTCCGTTAAACTGAGCCGTGTTATGATCAAATCTACAACTTCTGTAGTCCGCAGTCATCATCATTTTTACCACAATTCGTTCTTTGTTTTGCTTTCCAAGTAAATCTTCTAAATGCCCGCTAGCCTTTCACTTAAATGTTATCTACAAGTAAATCTCTGTTTCTCGGGGTCTGAAAAGAGATCAGCTTTGATTCTTTTCGTACAACTGAATCGCAAGTTCTTCACACAACATTTTCAGAGCTGTACTTTTGCTTTATCTCACAAGTTCCCGAAGTACCTATTTACTCTGCCTTTTCAAAAAGCGAAGCAAATAAATATCTAAAGCGGCGAGTCTCTTGACAATTCCTAAGCATTTCCAGCACATTTGGCTAAAAGTTTAACACATAAAAAATTATATATTTTCCTGTTTTATGGTGATGTAGAACATTTTATCAAACTTCATGAAAACTCTCCCACGTGTTTTTACTCTTCTCCTCCGACATGTGATTGGGGAAGCAGGAGTCAATCTTCAGTCACAGTGTAAATAAAAGATGTCCAAAGACTTCTCCAGTAATTGGCATTAAATTTATCAGAGCCGCGCTGGTTATGCAATCAGAAATGAACGGGAATGTACACTGTGTCAATCCAGTCCCCTGTGGTACTCCACTAGATATCCCAAACAAAAATCACAATAATAACATTTACAGTTGCCTTATCAATCTACGGCAGTATTATTCTACCTCGTAGGCCGTCCTCATCAGCAGTTCATTCTACTTTGATGTATTCCAACAGCCAATCATATGGCAGATAGAGTTCCAGTTTACTGCTTTAGCACCACCTTTTTGTGCGTGTTATTACACGCGGGATGCAGGATTGGGGCGTGGCTGCGACACTGGTAGGTCATACTTCATAAAATGAGTACCATGTGTTTAGATAACATCTATAATTTTATTACATTGTGGGAATATAGGAGTTTATAAGAAAATTTGGGAACCCCGCCCTCCAATTAGACAACCTATAGTTAGCATGAAATATACAGATATATACACCGAGCTTCCTAAAACTATCTATCTTGGATCCAGTGAATACAGGCATCATCCGTAGAGGACCTCTTTTCTTTTAAAAGGATCCTTTTATTCTTTTAATATGAATCGGTAAAAGAAGAAACTGCTCGTAACGAGTAGTTTCTTTTCTTGTCACCATGTTTTCCACATTATCAATTAACCAGAAATTTATTCAAGCTGAATACAGCCATGTTCTACAGAGATATGTTGGAAGTTGTCTGCTAGAAAATGTTTAAAAAATTAGAAATTCACCAATGGCTACACAAGTATGCAGCATGATGTGAAATTAAAAAAGAGTGTTTCGTCCGACAAGAAATGCATCACTTCCAAAGTTGGATTTGGAAAATATAAAAAAAAATAATTATTATATTCATTTTTGCCATATAAAAAAAAAAAGTGGAAGTGGAATAGGGTCGCCTGGGTTAGCAGGAATACAGCTGTATATTAAACATTATTGTTTCTTCACTAATTAAAATTATGGAGTATAAAAACACAATTCCACTGGACGTGAAGAGATTCGTTTGGTTACATTGAAGAATTAAGTAGCAAACAGTTCAGGTCCCGCATTTACCAACCATTCTAAATCGCATTGTTAGTCTTATTCCTAGATTCAGAAAGCGCGTTACTTAGAGAAAGTTAGAGAGTCCTTGAATACCAAGCCAAGAACGTTTTTAAGAAATGGTTGGTGAACATGGGCCCAGATTTGACTTTTTTCTGTATGTTTTCTGATCTTACCTATGTCGATAAAAAATGAATTTGATAATTTGATATCGATTTAGAAACAACTTCTATAACTTTGGTGATTGCTGTCCGGATATCTGACCAGTAATCGCGACATAACGTGGATAGTATCAAACATGGACAGCCTTCTAACCATGGGATTAGAACCCGGGTCCTTTTGCGCCAAATATTCTTAATTTCAATCTAAGTCTTATTCCATGTTTAGAAAGTAACACAACTTATGATTGGCTAAACCATTTGGTTTAGCCAATCAGAAGTTGTGATACTTTCAAATATGGAACAATCTTGAGAATAAGACTAAGAATGTTCATGAGAATGGTTGGTGAATTCGGACCCAAGAACATCTGATGTAAGAAGCTGACGCTCTATCCAAATTCTATTGTCATGCAAAAATGTTTTAGGGTTAATTGTGAAATGTCCTACATAATCGGCCAAGACCCACTTTGATCCTTTATCATACAATTCCGTGTGTTAACAACCCAGAGAAAGAGAATTTTTGAAAACAATTTAGGAAATGAAGGAAATACTGCCAAACAGTATTTTTTTCCTGTTCTTTCAATATTACCTACCATATCAAGGACAAATTCCATCGTTTGAGCCACACTCAAATTGTCGACTACAAATTCAATTTCAATGTGGACAAGCGTACATTTTTGTCACCTGGTTAACAGTTTTTTAAAAAAAAACATTGTCCTTTTTTCACAAATGCTTTCAAAAAATGCCCCCTTTCCGTAAGTTTCTGATAATACTTTTATAAGGGATAGTTTGGCAAAGGGTTTGCTGCTCTCCTGCCGAATTTGTATATCTGGCTCTGGCCAAGCATTGAATGGGTATCCCATGTTTTTTACGAAAATTATTTTAGCCAGGCTCTGGTAAAAGTTGGTTTAATGCTTCTCCATAATGCATTATACCAAGCAAGGCATCATATTGTTATGGATCCGCTAAATCCATTTTGTTTAACAACCGGCATAATCATGAGGTAGACTGGTGCAGAAAATTTACAGATAGCAAAAAGTTTCGACCCATGTCAGCCTGCGCTGACTGCGCAGGCTGACATGGGTCGAAACTTTTTGCAGATGCATTTAAGTCCCTGTACACAGAGCATGACTCATTTATAGAGAAGAGGATAGTGTAAACCATGATCAGACTACAAGTATGTGCAGGCTGTGTTTTAGTCTTGACCGATTTTTCTGTACAATTTTGAATGATGGTCGGATACCGCAGGACAAGATTGGTTTGGTTGGTATTGGGGTTTAACGCCGTTTAAACAGCTTAGGTCATATCACGGAGGCCAGTGCAACCTAAGCCTGTATTTCCAGGCTTCCTCACACCAGTGCTGACACATTTTTCTTTCCGAGCCACGGACTACTTTTCTCACATGCATCAGAGGTGAGAAGCGAAAAATCGCCGGAATCAAAGCTTGCCTCAACCGCAGGACATCAGCTAAAGAAAATAGTCTTCGGTACCAGAATAAAACCGTGCATAAAGCGACAAAAAGTTAAATCAGGACCATAAATCGCGGAGATACACATTTAAAATGACACAAGCGGCACCAACACGTCTGTTTGGGAAAGCCAATGAATTTTATATGTAAGATCTTGGACAAATAAAAACGCAAAGATTGTTGATACCTATATTTCACTGTAATTCTCCCATGTCGTCTTGAAGTTTTCGGTCGATTTGATTTTTAACCCATAGGCTGCTAAGCGCGACTCAGGGAACTTTTTGCGGACAGTGTAGATCAAGATCAGACTGCACGAACGTGCAGTCTGATCTTGGTCTACACTGTCCGATAAGGGACATTGTATCTTTTTCCAAAAAATACTTTTGAAATGGCGACACATGGGTTTTTACTATCGGTTTTAAAGTTTCATTGCACTTATTTAACAGGATAAGGGTTAACCTTTATCCATCCAACATGTATGTTGTTGGCAACAGTGGTGCAGGAGTAAAACGCCAACTTCTCACATCAGAGGCCCGGAGTTCGAATCCCATTTGCGGGAAAGCAGCCAGTGGCCTGGGAAGAATATTGTGCGAGGCATTAGTAACAAAAACGAAGTTATGGATATCTGCACTGGCCGCCGTGATATTTCTGAAATGGTGTTAAAAACGGCATCAATCAATCAATCAATTAATCAATCAACAAACTATCCAACCAACCAACCAACCTACCAACCGTCAAACCATCAAACCAACCAACCAATCAACTAACCAACCAATCAACCAACCATCAAACCAACCAACCAACCAACCTCAAACAAACGAAAAAACCGACCGACCGACCGACCGACCGACCGACCGATCAGTCGATCAGTCAATCAATCAATCGATCAAGGTTAGGCCACATAGATCGTCAATCTTACACACCCATCGTTCCAAACAAGAAACAAAATACATGGATATAAATAAGCTGTCTTACAAGCTTTTACGACTAGTTTAAACATAACAGTCATGCTCCGTGAAAAGGGGGTTTGATTCATCCGCAAAAAGTATCGTCCCATGTAAGCCTGGGCAGTCCGCGCAGGCCGACATGGTTCGAAATTTTTTGCTAATAGTGAATGTTTTCCATTTTAAAGGATCGTGCTATACCTCATGATTAAGTCAGTTTTTTTTGCAAAATGGATTTTATGGATCCATAATTACATGTTGTATTCTTGGTATGAAGCATCACGGAAATGCATTAAACCCCCATTTGCCGGAGGATGGCTCATAAGTTTTACAACAGTAATACAACATACAGGAAAAAAGCAATAAAATCAAATAACTAAGTTAATACTGTAGAAATGGATCAGAACGGAAGCTCAGCTTATAGAGTTCTTCTCAAAAATTACGGGTAACGGGTATATAAATTTTCACAGCAAGGAAAAAAATGAGAAAATGCCATTTATATAAAAGAGAAAGAAAAAAGAGTTGGGGACAGACTGGTATGAAGTGTCTCTGGTGCGATGCCTACTTAATCCTCCTGAATAATTTAACTGATACCTTCAAGCCTATAGTGAAAACCCAAATGTAAAGTTTTTTTCTCGGGAAAAATATCTCCTTTTCGGACAGTGTGGATCCAAGATCAGACTGCACGTTTCGTGCAGTCTTATCTTGATCTACACTGGCCGCAAAAGGTGTTTAAGTAGCGCTTAGCAGCCAAAGGGTTTAGACATATTATATACTAGAATAAGCCATAATGATTTGCAGCCTGACCGTGATTACTATTGAACTGTTGAACTGTTTGACAGTGCATCTGTAGTTATAACAATGATAAGAAACTCGGACAGCCTTTATTTCATAGCCCTAAGTAAAGAAGCAGTCAGTATAAATCAAAGACTCGACTACACGTTAAGTGCAATCTGATCCCTAGCTATGCTCTCCGCAAAAGCCATTGTTTTCACCTATGGGGTCAAAACGGTTAAAGAGAAGTATTACTAAAATTTTTAAAAAAAAAGTATCAATTCTTCGTTGGCGGCCTACACGAAATAAACAATGGTGAACATTCTGCAAAAAGGGAACAACAAACACTGTAACACCACTAATAGGATTGTATAAATCTAAACCCAGCGCTTGTCAAAAGCCTTCTTCCCTATGGTCATCAAATCACAGAGCCATTCTTTTCAACGTTCTTATTTTAATTCCAAAGAATCTTCCAGACTGAGGAAGTAATGCAATTTCTGAGTGAGCAAATGGTTTAAGGCCTCAAAAATTGTTACTTTTCAAATTAAAACAAAAAATATCTTTAAAAAGATAGACGGCACAAATTTGCCTGCAAATAGGCAGGGGCACTTTAGATAAACATATCTACATTTTTTAAACCAATCACAAATTTCTATATATTCACTTTTTATCAATAATAAAAAGGAGGTCAAAACCCAGCACAGAAAAAAAACTTATTATGAAATTTAAAATAGTGAAAACGTCCCCAGACGATGCTTGCTTTATTATACAGCTAGCAGACATCCTAATATCAATGGCAATAAAAATCTTAACACATAATGATAATAACAAATTGTATTATTTGATGTTATCCATATTGGACGATTTATAGTGTTGTAACAGACTGTAATTTGATTACATATCATCACACGAGGACATTTTTCGTTGTAGCTGAATATGCTGGCTTTTGACCTACTTTTAGGTACAGATAACAAGAGAATAAATGTGATTGGTAGAAAATGTGGACATGTATTTACTTTAAAGGCCCCTGCCTATTTGCAGGCAAATTTACGTCGTCTATCTTTTTTTAAAGATAATTCTTGTTAGGTACATACTGGCCAATCAGGACGTTGAGCGAAAAGTGACAGATGCAACGCTGTACATGACAACCGGAAGTGAACACATCACCAGGAAGGAGGCATCCCTATAGAAGGAAGTCGGAAATTAAAGATGCACCCTTACAGCCAGAGAGTAAACAAACGCTATTAAAACTTTACAATGTGTAGAATCCAGGCAACCGTATACAAGTAGATAAAAAATCGATATAAGGTGTATGGGATAAAGAGATGCCAGGGATTTGTCTGCGATTTAGACCGAAAACTGTGGTTGTTATGTCTATGGCTAGCCGCAGTAGAATGAAATGCATTTTCTATCCGTTCGTAATCTGTGCAACCTTGCAACCGTCAGGGGCAATACTTGGCACAAAAGAACAAGAATGATTATAATTTCATAGAATAAAGATAAAATTGGTTACAAAACTAGATTTATTAAATTTTATCAGGAATACTGACGCTTACTATAGAATGGAACAAATTTATATTTTCACCGTATAAAAGCCTTTTAAGAACACTCCTTTACCTTATCTACTTTACACTATCTCTTCCATTACCTTATCTTTCCCCTTTCTCTTCCTGTACTTCTCAGTCTAACTCATTTCATAGTTTTCCAATCAAAACATATTTCTTCCCTATTCCCAAACAGTTATTAATAATATTATCTCTCTCTCACTGTATAGCATATTAGTTTAAATTTATGACTTGTACTTGTTTGTTTAAGCTATCAACTTGGAGAAGAACATTATAAGCACTGCTTTCGTTCTTATCCATTTTGCAGAAAATTTTGAACTGTATTTGTAAATTATCTTGTACATTTTAGTTGAATTTGCAAATAAAATATGTTTAAACTAACTAGATGAAAACGAGTAAAGATGCATCTTTAAATGAAAGTGAATAAATCTGAAACGGTATTACTGCACAGCAAGCCTTGCTCTTTTTTCTAAAAAAAACTTAACATTGCCTCTTGCCGTAGATTGGTGAGTCGACACGGGAAAAAAAACATTGCTTTTTGCCCAAGATAGATAATTTAATACAGCAAAATGAATGATATATTTTGTTCTGTTATGAGGACACCCTCTGTACCATTCTAACCAACACGCTGCTAAATAAATCAACTTAAAATTCTAAACCAAAAGTGAGGACAAGATATTGCGATTTTAAAGTTGTTTTGGCCAAAAAGAATATCACGGCGTCTTACAGTGGAGAATCAAGATCAAACTGCATAGAATGTGCAGTCTGATCTTGAACCTATACTGTCCGAAAAAGCGCACTGGGTCGCGCTTAGTAGCCTTAGCTTTGTTTTTGATGGAAGATGTAGAAGCATCTGTAGGCTATGTTAAGCCAAACTGTTGTTTTTTGAGGCGGACAGCTATATATCTATATAAATATCTTCCAGAAACGTGATGAGATTTTTGTTCCGGCTCATCGCCAGGCAAATAATCATGGAAACCGAGAAGTTCCAATTATGCACGCCGTTTTACGGTAGAATTCATTGTCGGAAAGCGGAACGGTGACATCTCACTTTTTCGTCCGTTAATTCAATATTATTTCTAGAACTTTTTTATATACCTTTTCTCTTCATAGATAGACGTTTTCGTGTGGAAAATATACAATCATGTAACCTTCAGACAACGAATATGTAAGGACCAGGAAGCTCTTTTGAGTAAGATATAAATGAGACTGTTTTGTGTTCAATCGGACATGTATCTTGTTAAATAAAGGCATAGCTTATAATTGTCTTTCTCTTTTTTTCCCTGCTTTTGAATAGCAAACAACATGGTGGCATAAAGATAAGGACTTAGAACTAAAGATGCAATAATACATACATTCAGCAATTGAGCAGCGCTCTGAAAAAGGGGGTTTAATGCATCTCCGTGATGTATTATGTCAAGTAAGTCATTATATGATTATGGGCCCATAAAAATCTATTTTGTAGTGCAACCGACTGAATTATGAGACAGGATGGTCACTTGACATACAGAATTTTTTATATAAAGCAAAAAGTGTCAACACAGGTCAGCCTGTGCGGACTGCGCAGGCTGACCTGTGTTGAAACTTTTTGCAGATGGATTTACCTCCCTTTTCACAGAGCGTGGTTTTTTTCTTTTTCTTTTTTCAAGTTGAACGAACATGGTATAGCTACTTAAAAGCACGGAAACCAATAACGTCTCTCGAGACATTTTCCTTCACCTCTTTCGTACCTTTATGCTATGAAGAGCAACAAAATTGTACGGTTTGTCCGTCACTTTTTTTTTTTTTTCAAAACAAAGATTTGGGAAGAAGAACTGGTATCTTTATGGGAAGTATCGGCTTTTATGCCCTTGTGTAAAAAAGGCATATAGTCGGAGATACAATCAAAATCTCGCAATCGTTACCTTTGATTTTTATGCAACAAATTTGAGATCGCGGAAAACGGAAGAAGATAACTTTGAACATTTGAAGTTATTAATAATACCCTCTTCAAACTCGCAGTATATTAAAAGATAATACCTATACGGAGTTCAACACTTTCCTCCACAGATATGGAGCAACAATCGAATCCTATGCCATTCAAAATAGATAATAAAGATTTGCTTCGTAACCGCAAATAGAACGAAGATTTTTGTCAGTTTTAAGCCTCGAGTTGTTACAGAAAACGTTACTAGAGATGATCAATATTGTGTCTAATGATTTTGAATTTTGAAAATCGACATACCCATGAATCAGGCAAGGATTTTTCTGTATTTGAGAGATGCTCTATGAAAAGGGGACTTAATGCATCTGCGAAAAGTATCGACCCAGGTCAGCCTGCACATTCCGCGCACGCTGACCGGGGCCGAAACCTTTCGTTATCGGTCAATTTTCTATATTTCCAAGGCTCAGTCAACCTCATGATTAAGTCAGTTGTTAAAAAAATTGGCTACTATGAATCCATAAGTATGTGATGGCTTGCTTGGTATCATGTATCATGGGGATGCATTAAGCCCCCTTTTGCCAGAGCAGGGCTCATTTTCATCGAGTATATATTCATAACTGATTTATTTAAAGCTGTTCTGACTTCATGAACGGTGCATAATTTATATGTGGTTCGAGATTGAAGTTGGCTCTTTGATGGAAGCCTTATCGTGATGTCAAATCAGATAGAGGTATTTATGTATATGCTTTTATGAGATTTTGCCCCGTTATATGACTCTTTTTGAATTGCCCAGGTGCAGGCCGTTTAAAATGTTATACTAATGTTGCAGTATAATTATTACAAAGAAAAAAACACTATAATGTGATCGTTAAAAGCGGTAACATGGACCACAGTGGATGGGAACTAAGGATTCCGCATGGTTGTATGACGTCATAAACTTATTACCTCCTGGACGAATTTGCATCAGAAGACTTCAAAAACGCCGTTGAAAAAAAAAAATGAATGATCAGGATCGATCGATTTTTGATACAAATTCCATGCGAAATATTCTAGCAAAAAGGAGAAATTGATGTCACTAAGAATATCTCCTTTGGCAACAATGGTACAAAGTGCTCTGCTGTAAGGTGCAAAAAGTCATTTGTAGGAGGTAACGGATTAGCCTATAGGCTACTGAAGGACCTTTTGCCGACAGTGTAGATCAAGATCAGACTACACAGAACACAGTCTGGTCTTGATCTACACTGTCCAATAAGGAGATATTTCCCCAAAAAGTTTTTTTTTTTTTGAAAAAGTAAAGTTTGGGTTTTTCACTACTGGCTCGAAAGGTTTATTAATGGCTCGCAACACGCGAAAGGGGGCATTCGGACAGTAGCGTAAAGTGTCGTCTCGGATCAGCCTGCGCAGTCCGCGCAGGCTAATCCGAGACGGCACTTTACGACTACATTAGATTTTGTGCTACAGCAGACTTGCGCAAAAACAGAAAATTACATAAAAATGGAAAGTGTCGTTTCGGATTAGCCTGAGCGGACTGTGCAGGCTGATCCGAGACGACACTTTACGCAACTGTCCGAATGCCCCCTTTCGCGTGTTGCGAGCCATTAATAAAACTTTCAAGCCATTCCACAAATGTCCGAATGTCCCTTTTTGCGTGTTGCAGGCTATTTAGCAGATGAAGGGTTAAGAATAAATTTTGATAAAATTACCGGAAGTTGTATTTTTGAGGGAAGAAAAGGAAGAGGCCAAGAGAAGAGTTACGCGTATCGTATCTAGGCCCGTCCTCACTAATCGTTGCTCGGTCCAATTCTAAAGCCATGGTCACATCGAGCTAAAAGGCTTGGTCAGACCGGCTAACGGATATGTAACGGGGGGAAAACGGACAAAAATATGCAGAATTTGGTAATCCGGTGACAAAATTCATCTCCTCTGCCGCTCGAGGCTCACACGATCGGTGTGTGGAGCGAGGAAGCCACACAATGACCGCACGAGTACCGCACATGTAACGGAAAAAAACGCACGTTTAACGGATATGTACAGGATAATAAACGGTCTATTAACGGATATCACCGTACGAGTAAGGGACTTGTACCGGATAAAACGGAAGTGCAACGCATGAGAACCGGACAAAACGTACGATGAACGGAAATGTACCGAACACCAACGTACGAGGAACGTATCGGTCACGTGACATGCCGAGGGTATAAATTGTCAGATGCATCCAAAGTCTATCATTTGCATGTCTCTGTCCGTTTTGTCCGGTGGAAAGTTTTGAACATGCTCAAAACTTCCCACCGGACGGAACGGACATCGCCGGACATCGCCGGACAAGTAGCGGATTCACCGGATAAGAAACGGACATAAAACGGATACGAACGGACACGAACGGATGAAATGATTTTTTATCCGTTACTCGTCCGTTAGCTCGGTGTGACCAAGGCTTAACGGACGAGTAACGGATAAAAAATCATTTTATCCGTTCGTGTCCGTTCGTATCCGTTTATGTCCGTTTCTTATCCGGTGAATCCGCTACTTGTCCGGCAATGTCCGGCAATGTCCGTTCCGTCCGGTGGCAAGTTTTGAGCATGTTCAAAACTTTCCACCGGACAAAACGGACAGAGACATGTAAATGATAGACTCTGGATGCAGCTGACAATTTATACCCTCGGCATGTCACGTGACCGGTACGTTCCTCGTACGTTGGTGTTCGGTACATTTCCTTTCATCGTACATTGGAAGAACGTTTTGTCCGGTTCTCATGCGTTGCACTTCCGTTTTATACGGTACAAGTCCCTTACTCGTACGGTGATATCCGTTAAGGGACCGTTTATTATCCGGTACATATCCGGTAAACGTGCGTTTTTTTCCGTTACATGTGCGGTACTCGTGCGGTCATTGTGTGGCTTCTTCGCTCCACACACCGAACGCGTGAGCCTCGAGCGGCAGAGGAGATTAATTTTATCACTGGAAAACCAAATTCTGCATGTTTTTGTCCGTTTTTCCCCCGTTACATATCCGTTAGCCGGTCTGACCAAGCCTTTAATCTTTTCTATTTCTAAGTTACGCATTTTTTTATTGGCTAAATCAATGGATTTACCCAATCAGAAATTATCTTACTTTATAAATTTCGAATTTGATTAGGAATGCATTTAAAAAGTTTGGTATATACGGTCCCTGATATCGCACTAAATAATTTTCAGAAGTTGTGTTTGAGGAAGAAAATAACAAACAGGCTATCAATTGGGGTACAAATTTTAAGTTTTTCTGTAGAGGCCATCCAGACATAATAGGTACTTCCTAGAGACAGATAGCAAAGCTCCTGCTTCCTTCAACAAAGGACGGAACACCCTTATTCAATGTAACCGATTGGTACAAGTGTATTGTCGCCATCTACGTTTCAAGAGCTAAGATCGACATAATCGTTAGATGAAGTTCAGAACTAGAAATTAATTTGGTTAGAAAATAGAGCGAGGTGTTTCCCCCCAGAATGAACAGTGCTAGCTTAATCATAGTCCATTTCCACTGACCTTATCTACATGTAGCTTCAAATATCAAGAAGGAGGCCTTATCGTCGCCCAGCTTAATTCACTCGTACAGAAAAACGTCAGTAATATAAAGTTCAGTATTGATAATTGCAGATATGAAGTTTGATCACAAAAAATGTTGTTTTTTTCAGTTTGTTGTGAATTTTTTTTTGAGTGGCGAACACCTTATATACCTTCTAGTATAGGCATAATGTATTCCAAATTACAGGCTGATATATCTAATCAGGGCAGTCGTAATGCTAGATCCAGAACTTATGGATACGGAGAAGGAAAGCCATTTGAAATCTATTATCATTTTAAAGTATACATACTTTGTATATCAGGTTGGCAATCTCGCTATCTTATGGTGAATTATAGATCATTACTACAATTCGAATATATCGAGTAATTCGAAGTATTGGCCCGTAAGAATTTGCATTTGGAAAACAGTTCAGCAGCAGTTGCATTTGCTCATCCGAGTAAGTAGAAAGGCCGATGCACTTTTTTTTTTACCTAGCTAAAGATCTTCATGTATGTACCAAAAGCAATGACCTGATATAGTGAACACAGTGAATCCTTTTAAGCAGGAACTCAATTACAGATCCCTTTTGTAAAATTCATTCAAATTGTATTTGGTTTTTCGATAACCAGAATACACTAATGATTCAAAATAATTTCTAGGTTCTATTTATATTGGAACTATCCAGGTTTACTTATATATACCCCCTTCCTGCAGCCAAAAATCTACTACGCCGTACTAAAATTGTTACGACATTTCTCATTTCAAAACTTAAAAATGTTACGAAAAAGCTCGCACATAAAATTTAGAAAAAAAGTAACATCTTATCTTACAATTATAACGCTTTATTAGCAATTTTCTATGTAATTAAGGAGTTAAGAACGACAGTGAATTCGATTTTTTTTCTTACGTTAACCATTCTCTATTAATATTTTAACTTTGTAGCTACAACGTTAACATAGCGATTACTATCTACATAGATTCATTCTTGGAAAATACCTCGTTTAGCTTGGCTAATGATTTTACTGAACTTTAAATCTTTTCTAATGTTCGTTGTAAACTTATCAATATAATTGATTCCAATGAATGATCTGTTTCCTATAAATCATAACATAATATAAATATTAAGACACATTGATATAAAGTTAAAAAAAGTGGTAAGCCATTTGCATTTTATCAAACTATTAAAACTGTATTTCAGTTCAGTCTTATCTTAATCTGTGCTGTCCACAAACAACATAAAAGCTAACCTTATAGCGAAGGGGTAAATAAGATAACTTGTATCAAAACATTTTGTGCTGCACTTTTTGAAAATTGTAGCCTTATAGATCGATTAAAAACAAATTCAAATTAAAGAGGGTGTAATAAAATTTAAATACCCTGCAGCGATTTAATGGAAATATTTGAAAGACGATGCAATAGTATTTGCTTGTATATTTAATTTTATTTGATTGCTTACATCCAGGAATCCTCTCAGGAATAAAACCTGAATGCTAAATAAAAGATACCGCAGTGATATCGCATAGTTAATCTACTCCAAGTTTTTATTCGTGGTTGAATAATGCAATTCAGCACGAGACGTTTTCTTGCCTATGATGTCTCATTAGAATAGTTCTCTCGATGTTTTTAGAGAGTTTTCATACCTGTAATTTACCTGGACGGCCATTGTCTTCTGTAAAATGTGTTCTAAATTGACGAATGAAATGTGTGTAAACTATTTGACATGGAAAACCACATGTCGTAATCTGACGGCTGTCAGTGCTGTCCGAACTTTTATTTTTTACCCTGCCTCTTGCTGATGGACGCATATTATCATTAGTCCAACTGCAAATTTGGGAGGCGCAATGCCCTCCAATTCTAATAAACAGATGAAATAATTCCGCACGAGATTTCTCTTCCTCAAAGGTTTGCGATACAATTAGTGGGGTTTCTTGATCTAAAGGACACTTTGAGCGCCACTTATAAAGGAAATTGACAGTATTTTTGATGATACCTTTTTGTGTTGAGGAAAACAATTATGTCTCCCCCTAAACTGATTTTGGCGGTGACATTATTAGTTGTACGGTCAGGTGGCAGGGGACTTGGAAACTTGTTCATGGCTGTGGTGAATCATGTCGCCCCGAGCCGAGGTGGCGACATGATTCACAACAACAGTGAACAAGTTTCCAAGTCCCCTGCCACCTGACCGTACAACTAATTTATTAATATGCAAAGTTTTACCATTCTAACGTGTGTTAAAGACGATCGCTACAGTTTCACCATTTTTTCATAACATTCAGAATTTCATGAAACTTTGTTTGGTGATAGTTTATTATCTGATCTACAAAAATAGGAGATAAAAAGAGGGGGTCACCAGCTTTGGGAAAATTCTATGAATATTTCTTTTAGTACACCCTGCATTGCGGCAGTTAAGGATGAAATTTCACCTATGAAAACTAAGTCTATGTATATTTTTTTTAAATGACAACAATTATAAGCAAATTTTATGTCATTGTATTGGTGAAACATCAAATTTAATGAAAAAAATAATTTAGAGTATACTGAGTATCAATATTTAAAAAAAAAACCCTTAACTTATGGCTAAAACACCTTTATTTTGGAAAAAACCCCAAAAAAACTAAAGAGTATCTTTTAAAGTTATTTTTTCAAATGTTCTAACATTCAGATTTTTCTTATTTTTTCTATAAATAATATTCAGGTACTAAACTAAAAGAATCAGGCTTAAAACAAATAGGTCACCGGCCTTATTTTTTAAGAAAATACATTTTAAGTTTGTGGGTGGGGCACTAACTAATGAATAAATGTAGGGTTTGTCAAAGACAAAGATATTATATGAAGTAAATTATCTCAATTCTTTTCAATAACACAACTTTTTTATAAGAATCAAGTTTGTTGGTCATAATAAACCAATTCATAGCATATAATTGTAATACTGATGTTGGCATTTAATCCATTTCCAAACGACTAATTTTAGACTTCTAAATTTGACGCGTTTGCAGACGCTAAACCAAAACCTGGTATTCATGTATCACAGTCCTTTGATGGGTCAGAAATCATTATGCGAAAAAGAGAAATCAATCGTTAGCAGCAATTTCTCTTTTTGACATCAATGTTTTCTAATGTTGTCTGCTGCAGACTCATCAAGCTAAGGGACAGCCTGGTAAAGGAGAAAGAGATGTACAGCCCCTCGTTTTCTGCACGTCTTTACCAAGTGATATAATTTTGGACTAGACCAAACTGAAAGCATCTGCATCTGAAAGGATGTTTTAGCTCAACGATACGTCTGCCAGATAGAGCGCTAGTAATAGCATGACCTTTGTCCATATTTCCGTTGTTGGGTGACGTAGTTAGGTGATTCACTTTGACTTTCAGTCCGATCTTTTGAAAGCGTAATTTTGGATTCTTGCCCCGCATATAATTATTTGGCTTGATTCAAATACTTTTTTCTTCATTTTGCTGACATTAAACGACCCGTTTTAGTTCTTGGTTTATCCATTCTGCAGACATTGACAAGTGTGGCAGGATCAATTGTGTTGGGTGCTCACCGTTTTTCGAGTAAAAGGTGAGCGTGATAGTTACACAAAGCGTGAAAATAGTAACTGTCGCGAACGTCGTGAAGCGAATTTTACCTCTTTATTGGTTTCAAAAATTGAGTACACTGAAGAAGTAGAATTTCCCTTCTGAGTGCCCCAATTCAATGAAAACTGACGTCACTGGGAACTGACGTCACTGAAACCTTGGTAAAACATGCTAAAACGTGCAGTTTGGCGCATAATCTTGATGCTAATCTTGATCGACGCCGCCTGTTGTGTTGAAAGTGTAGTCATGTATACGGGGCTCCCGAAAGGGAAACTGCATTTACGTTGGTTTTGCCAGTGTACATGATATATATGTTCCGGGCATATTATCCAGTCAGATCACCAGAAATTTTTTTTGCAGTATAATAAGATATTTTTACTAAGGTTTTCTGTCTGACTATACGTTTGTCCGTCTGTCTTTCAAGTTTTTTCTCCCCCGTTCAATATCACCTGGACCCCTTGTCCGATTTTAAAAATATTTTACGCGTGTCCGACCCTGGTCTTTTGCTAAAGATATCTCCTTATCGGACAGTGTAGATGCAAGATCAGATTGCACGTTCTGTGCAGTCTGATCTTGATCTACGCTGTCCGCAAAAGGTCAGTGAGTCGCGATTAGCAGCCTAAGGGTTAAAAAAAGTGACCGGGGAAAAAAGTCATCCTGAAAATTGAACTCGGAGACCCTTCACCCCACCCCCAGGAAAACTGCCCCCATTTGCTTGTTAGTTTCATATTTATTTATGTTTCTTTTGGATATATATGTATAGTTTATATAATGATAATTTGAGAAATATTTTTTCCTTTACCTTCATTCTATGGGTAATAATATTTGTACCCTTCTTTCAAACGATAAAGGAACTTCTTCTAATGAACCGACAAATAAACCCTTTCTGATAAATGTCTCTGCTTCCCACAGCATCTAATGCTCAGGTCAAATCGACATGGATCTGAGCCATGCTCTGCGAAAAGGGGGGCTTAATGCATCTCTGTGATGCATTATACCAGCAAGTCAACACATAATAATGGAATCATTAAATCCATTGTGCCTAACAACAGACTGAATTATGAGGTTGAAAGGTCCTTTGAAATGCAGAAAATTACCAAAAACAAAGTTTCGACACAGGTCAGCCTGGCGGACAGCGCGGCTGACCTGAGTCGATACTTTTTGCAGATGCATTAATTCCCCTTTTCACACAGTATGGCTCATTCATTTTGTTCCCCAAATTACCCTCTTTTCTTGATAAAACTGTCTTTGGTTTGTCGTTCGTAAACTTATATCCGATTGTTTAATAACCACTTTCCACGATGAATTAGTATCAGAATCAATAAAGTTTTCCGGAGGGGTGGGGGAAAAGGGGGGGGGGCGCGTATTTTTCCGATGACAAATATCCAAGGTGGCAATGTTCTAGTGAGTTCTTTTTCGAGGGGTAAGAAGTCCGAGGTCCGTATTCACCAACCATTCGTACGAATATTCTGTGTCTAATTTTCAAAAATTTTCTAGATCTGAAAGTAACACAACTTCTTATTAGCTGAACAAACCGATTTAGCTAATCAGAAGTTGTATGATTTTCAATTTAGAAAATTCTTAGAATAAGACTAAAAATATTGTTGAAAATTATTCGTAATCCGATCAGACGATGTGCCGAGGGGGTTTCACCCAACTAATTTTGGAGGTCAGTGTCTTGGAGGGGTTTAAAGGTAACTTCAATTCTATTTTCTCAATGACTTGTGAAGGCCTATTCCGATTAAAAAAAAAACACATTCTTGTCCAACTTGAGAAGACGACTTGGGTTGTTGAGGATTCATCCATAAGTCCCTGAGGTCAAGTCAATAGACAGGACTCAAAAGCCACATGTACTCGTACTGAAATGGTGTCCACTCAATGTTTACCGAACTCCATGATTGATTGAATTTGCGTTTATTTATCGTCGCCACCGGTTGCCCATATGGGCGACGCTCCCTGACGGTTATTAGTATTGTTACGGGGGATAGTGCGGATACAGGACGAAACCCATCCTAAGTTACGCCTGGTTCTTGGTTTAACGTCCCATCCAAAAGACTATTAGTAATTTTAGATGGCTAGACATGGGAATCGAACCCACACCCTCAAGTGATCCGGAACATCACGTTCACGAGTCCTACGCTCTAACAACTGATCTATGCGGGCTGGTCCCGAACTCCATGTCCGATTAGCAAAATATTTCACACATTTGTCTACCTGGTTGAGAGGACAAGCATAATCTTGGCTTTACATATCAGTCTTCAAAGTTAAGGTCATTGCAGGGGTTCAAAGGTCACATGTCCTGGAATTGTACTTATTCCGTATGTCCTAATCCACTCGCCCCCCTTTCAAACATTCAACGTGCTGGTCCACCTTATTAAGGTCTACGGCCCCCTAACTCTCATATTAAAAGACGGAAGCTGCCGGGATGGGCCAAATAACCTTTACGAGAACGTCGATATTACACGATATTTACCGATGAGTCTGTGAGTCTTTGGCCCCTATCTCTCATTATTAAAAGACAGAAGCTGCCGAAATTGGCTGATTAGCATTTACGAAAACGTCGATGTCTACCGATGAGTTGAGGGCCGTAAACTTTAAAACAACGTGTAGTGTGTAAGTTTGATATTCCTGGATTTAGGTCAAGGTCAAAGCTAGAGCTAAGCTCAGATGTGCTACAGTCATGCCTAGTCCATATGTCTTTAATCGTTTGTCTAATTAAAAAGAACAACTGTTTGTCAAATTTGTCAACCTTGATGGGACAATATGTGAAGTGAAAGTTTCATAAATCAGTCCCGATGGGCTAGGACTCGCATGTATCTTTTATGTTATTGACGCACTAATAGAGAAGTCACATACTTTTGTGGTGATACACCTGATGCTAATATATTTGAACCATGCTCTGTGAAAAGGGGGCTTATTGCATCTGAGAAAAGTAGTCGACCCGAAACTTTTCGCTTTTGGTCAATTTTCTGTATGGCCAAGATACAGTCTACATTAGGATCAAGTCGGTTGTTAAAAATGTGGCTATCATGGATCCGTAAGTATGTCATCGCTTGCTTTGGTATGATGCATCACGGACATGCATTAAGCCCCCTTTTGGCAGAACACGGCTCATATCTTTTTATCGGTCCAACCACAAATTGTGTTGGTGCAATGCGCTTCTATTTTACTGAATGTTGATTAGGTTTGGGTTTACGAGTGGGCGTTTGTAGGTCTTTGGTAAACAAAATGTAATATGATAAAACTTCTTCTGTAGGGTTTATTATCTATATATCTTAATTAAATATTACTTTTTGGGTTGGTTAGTTTTACAGCGGTTATATTGCTTCATTTAGGTTTTTATTTTCGTATTCTTTTTTGAGAGATCATGGGGCAAACAGTTTAATTGGAAAAAAAATATAGCGAATTCAGTACATTGTTGGAAGAAGCGCATTTTGCTCCCTTTCCAACAACAGTTTCCAAAGTTGCAAACTAGATCCCTAACTAGATCCCTAGGAGCGTAAAAGCAGCATTTTCTAAGATAAAGGATGGAGGCACGGAAGCAAAAAAAAACTAACTAGATCTAGTGTTTTATTACGATTTCTGGTGCATACATAATTAAGTCATTCTCTGTGACAAAAAACGGTTTTATGCATCCACAAATGGTATTAACTCAGGCCAGACTGCGCAGTCTGCTCATCCTGACCAGCGTCGAAACTTTTTGCTATTTGTCAATGTTCTGATTTTCTGCATGTCAAAGGACAGTCGACCATATGATTCTGTCGTTTGTTAGGGAAAATTAATTTTATGGGCCCACAGTTATGTGAAAACTTGATTAGTATAATGGATTACTGAAGTGCATTATATTTGAGCCATGCTCTGGGAAAAGGGGTCCTAATGCATTTGCGAAAAGTATCGACCCATGTCAGCCTGCGCACTCCGCGCAGGCTGACATGGGCCGAAATTTTTCGCTTTCTTCAAACTTTTGCATGTCCAAGGACCATTCTACCTTATGATTCAGTCGATTGTTTGACTAAATGGATTTTATGGATCCATATTTATTAAATGGCTTGCTTGGTACAACGCATCACGTAGATGCATTAAGCCCCCTTTTGCCAGAAGATGACTCATTTTCTTATTCCCAGAGCGTCGCTCAATTTTTTTGTGCACTCACGATGCATTAAGGTCTACGGCCGCTAACTCATCGGCAAACATCGACGTTTTCGTAAAGGCTATTCGGCCCATCTCGGCAGCTTCCGTCTTTTAATATGAGAGTTAGGATCCGTAGACTCACTAACTTATCGGTAAATATCGTATAACATCGACATTTTCGTAAAGGATATTCGGTCAATCTCGGCAGTTTCCGTCTTTTAAGGGGCCGTAGACCTTAAGAGCGTTCTTGTAAGGTGTATCGCTGTATGAAAAGGCTGACCTTGATCGAAACCGTTTGCTAAATTCAAACTTTCTGCATGTCAAAGATGAGTCTACCTCATGATCCAAGTGTTAGTCGCTTGGTTGAAACTAGGTCAAAAGTTGCCAGGTCGCCCTGTCTTTTGTTTTCATTTTACATGACTTTAAAATTCATTTTTCTGCTAGGGACTGACACTTGGCCCGACCGCACAATTACAGATTGCCCTCTTCACAATTATTTTTCGTACTTTTAAAAAGATACCATGTAAATTTATATGCATTTCTAACACCAACATTGTTTACTTTTGGCCGCTATCAGGCCTTTAACAAAAGCTCATTTGTTACCAACCACCAAATGACCACGATATGATATAGAAATATCCCGTAGATATCGATGCATCATGTTGTTAAATGGTCTATCTTTCTTTCTTCTATCACCTTGCACATATCTATTATCAACCAACATTGCTGCTCTGGCCTATTTCAATCCATACACTTTAACCCTTTTCCACACAATCAAGACCTTTAACGACCCTGAAAAAAAAGATGTTCAAAACATCTGTAGAAAAGGGAGAAAATGCTGGTAACCAGCATTTTCTCCTTTTCCAGCAATGTTTTCTAGCCCATGAAAGACAAACTTCATGTTTTGAGTAATATTTAATTTGTTGTAAATAAATGAAAACATCTGTGGAAAAAGGAGAAAATGCTGGTAACCAGCATTTTCTCCTTTTTCCACGAAGTTTTCTACCATATGAAAGACAAATTTCATGTTTTGAGTAACATTTAATTTGTCGTCTGAAAATGCTTTCAATTTGAACAAGGCTAAAAAATTGTCGTCTGGTAAAGAGTTAACGTGCTAAATAAATGGCGAAAGATCCATATATTGCAACTCAAAGGTTGTTTTCATAAGATTAATTAATGTATAAGTGGAAATTTTGGCGACGTGGAAATTTTTGCGATTTCGCGAAATTGAAAGTTTCGCAAACTTCGCTTTTCACCTATTTAACCACAAGTATACCGACAAATCACGAGTGTCTTGAATTCGCAAACATTTCTGTACGCAAAATGTCCATAATCGGTAATTCGCAAATTTTTCGACACGCGTATATATCCACGTATACAGTATTTGGCAAAGAAGCTCACAATGTTGCTCAAAGACCAGGGCCCATTGTTACTGACCATTCTTAATTTCTAGTCCTATCTTTATAAGGATTTCTCAAATCTAAAGTAATAGCTTACAACTTCTGATTGGCTAAACCAAACGAACCATGTTCTGTGAAAAGTAGGTCTGATGCATTTGTGAACATCAACTCGTGTCACCCTGCACAGTTCACGCAAGCTGACCTTGGTCGAAATCTTTTGTCACTTGTAAATTTTCTGCATGATTAATGACCACTGTACCTCATGATTCAGTCATTTTTGGACGAAATGGATTTTTTGGATTCATAGCGATGTAGTGACTTGGTTGGTTAAATGCATCACGGAGAATTATTATATCCCCTTTTGTCGTGGCACGGCTCAAATAATTTATTTATTAAGAAATTTAATCACTTTCTAAATCTAGTGGCACAGAGAGGGGTCAGAAAAGCACTTTAAACCTGCCTTGCTGTTCAACTAGCTTCTACAGCGATGCCGACTGCCTGGTGTAGTTCTCTCCGTGCAAGTTAAGCAACGTGGTTTTTGTTAGTGCCTGGATGGGTTATCGGGTCTTTGCACGTGACACTAGAATAAGACAAGCAATTTAGAAAGGTAGGTAAATAACGGTCCATTTAGCATGTTCGGGGGGGGGGGGGTCTGACCTGGATGTACACTGTCTGCAAATCCATCTTAATCCGGGTTCAGGGCTTTAACCTTTTACTAAACGATCCCTAGTTTTAACGATCCTTATGAAAAGGAGTTTCAGAAAACATTGTGAGAAAAGGAGAAAGTGCTGGTAACCAGCATTTTCTCCTTTTCCCACAATTTTTTTCTGAATTTTTATAGAGGTAAATCTCATCATTTGAACCACATCTAATTTGTCGTCTGCAAATGCTTTCAATTTGGACAGCTCAAAGGCATTCGCATCTGATAAAGGGTTGGGAATATAAAATTATATACCCATTAATTGGATACTGACCAGTTCATCTACTGGGAATATTAAGATAAAGGTTTCTCAGTAATGTGTCATATTTTATCAAGCCGCTACTTTTCTGTTAACCGATGGATTTCTGTCATTCAGAGATTAAGATATGGACCTATAAGTATACAAACTAATTTTAGAACTATTGAAAACCAGTGTAAAAAAAAACTTCATTAAGAAACAAGAGCACCGCATGCGGGTGCCAACGCTTGGCTGCGGTTGCTTGATTTTCAGTGAAAAATCTGAGTAAAAAAGGTGACATAACTGTGTCAAAAATACTTCGATGATTACCTACCCTTGTTGTATGTGTTCCGCTTGAGATAGAAAGCAACTTGTCTAAGTTTGCAGAAATATAAAAACATCTGCAGAAATGGCAGAGATGTTATAAAATGTCGAAAGGTTTTGCACGACGACGAAGGCAAAGGCGCAGACGACGACTCAGACGACGACGAAGCAGACGAAGACAGGGCTATGACAATACATCGACGTTTTCTTAGAAAACAGCCGAACTAAGAACGAGAAGGCAGGGAAAATACCTTTCTTGAATGATTTTAAATTAGTGGGGAAGAAAATTGAGCAAACATGACACTACCTATTTTCCCCCCATCTGGAACAGCTATCCAATGCAGGGGAAAGAGACCGTCTTTTCAGCAAGGCATAATTATTGGCGAATTAATCTCATATAAGAAGCAGACACATATTACACATGAGCTCGTATATACTGGTACGCTCGAACCCAACGTCTATATGGTGTCACACCAGTAACTTGGTGGGTATATTATGAAAAGTGAAAACCCGCTTTTTCGATCCTCTGTTGCTCTTTCCTCAAAGAAGCTGTACTTTTGCTGTTTATATCTCAGAAAGCCAAAAGCTTGAAAACAACAAATATTTTGTTCTTTGTCTGGAATTGAAGTCTTCGTTAAATTGAAGGGCTATTGGAATAAAGCAAATTCGAAAATTTTCCTTATATATCCGTACATATTTGTGATATAAAAATGGTCATCACTACAAAGGAAGCATGCCAGTAGATAGTGGATATTTGTTTTATTTGGTGATCGAAATTAAATTTCATCGAGTGAACATCATCGGTAATATTTTCACGAGTGGCTTAGCCACGAGTGAAAATACTACCGTATGATGTTCACGAGATGGAATGAATTTCGATATTTAACCAAGAAAACAAAGTTTCTATTTATTTCATGCTTCTAACCCCGTTTTTGTTGGGACTTTAATCAAAATTCAGTACTGTTGTTTTCGGCAATTTCCCCTGGCGTACCCCCACATAAGACCGCATTACAATGAGAATGTATTTACCAGTTCACAAAGAAAACAGTTCGTTGGTATACTGACCAGAATTTTGACAGTGTTGTGTTTTAATCAATTTTAGAATATATCACGTTCAGTAAACTATTTAAAAGAGACAAAAATCCATTTTCAATTTAATCTTTTTGTTAATTTTTAATCTTCCGATTGCCAAATATATCCTTCCGCGTTAGTGTCATTAGTGTCCGCCATTCATTTACAGTCGAAGTGACACAACAAATCAACAAAATTAAAAAACCTGAATTTAACTGGATCAATAATAATAAAAAAAAAATACTGAAGAGGTAGGATTTATTTTTTTAGATTACTCGATTTTATCACTGTCTGAAATAGATCTGATGCGTTTGAAAGGGCGAAGTTATAAACATTGTGCAAGAACCTAAGAATTTCAGCCCATTGAGGCTTCAAATCGGTAAATTTCACTGGTGAAAATGTCAAACCATAATCTACCATTATTTTTAAATAAACTACCGCAAAGCATGAAATAAAATGCAAGATTTACAAGTTTTCAGGCCATCCTTTCTTATCGACGTAACCTAGGTCGGTTCGATGGTGAATGAGTCGCCATGAAGAACAAGAAAAAATGCTCTTGGTTTTTAATGATGTTGTTAATCCCCTTTAATCCATCAACGCTGCACTTCCGGTATAAGATTTTTTATGCTACTATTAACCTAGAAATGTATTCCTAAAACGAACATAAAGGACTATTTAACCCTTGCAGCCCCAAGGGGAAATTACTGATGCTTTTGAGAACAGTGAAGATCAAGGTCAGACAGCACAGAACGTACATCCTCACTTTGAATCTAAAATTTCTGTTTTCTCAGAAATTCTAACAAGAATATCACGAAGTTGGCAGGCCTCAGTCTTTTCTACTCATAAAACATTCAATTGATTTATTTGGCACCCCAAGGATTAAGCAGATGACGAGTAGGTCTTCCACTTCCTGGTCACGTGATCTCTAAACGATCCCGAGCACATACTTTACATTTTGACACCACAGATTCGTATATAACTGGCATTACTTATGGAAAGATTTACAATACCGATATACATAGACCGATGAAGGAGATGTTAGAAATTGGCAATTAACTCGCAGAGCACTGAGCATAACCTTGGTTTTAAGGACAGCGACGATCACGATTAGTTGTACAAGACGAGCAGTCTGATCTTGTTGTAATTTTCATTATGATTAGGACAACGTTAATAGCTATAAACACAATCATAATGTGTATGCTTTCTTCCAGAAAAATTGTCTTCAACCTTTGATAACTGTTATGTGTTTATTTATGTAACGTTAATATGTACATGTAATCATGTATGTATGACTACAAGCTGTATCAGCTTACGTCCAAAAAAAATTGCCTTTTCCGGTCTTGTCTTGTCACATTCTGGTCAAAACAACTTCAAAATTTGCGACAAGTTGGTCTTTACGTTTCTGAGTCCATTTCATTTTCTTAGCTTTCCATGGACTTAAAGTAACAATAAAGGCCAAATGTAAACAAATCGGGTGTTTAAATGCATTTTAATTTATTTCATACCATTTAAAAGTATGGAAATTGTTGTGAAGATGACATTCTGTCATTGTACGATATGTCCAAGTGTTAGTCGCTTACAGAGAAATTAATTTCAAAACTAGGTTAAAACCTGCCAGGTAGCTGTGTCTTTTGTTTACTTTTTGCCTGATTTTAACATTCTTTTTACTGCCAGCTACTAACATATGGCCCGACCACACGATAACAGACAGTCATCTCCACAACATTTTCCATACTTTTAAATGGTACGATTTAAATCTAAACGTATTATGACACCTGCTTTGTTATTTTGGCCTTTACTGGGCCTTAAACATAAAACACTTTTAAGCAAAAAATTAGTCTCCAAATTTTGCGAATGTAAGCCCTTACACTGCTTAATAAGTCAAACAATTTAGACCTGTAGTAGAGACCTAAGTATTGCTATTTCAAAGCAGTCCTAACCATTTCGGCCAGGCGAGATCAAGTACTGGACATCACGTTTTCTATTGTCTTACCCTGATTTACACTGTACGCTAAAGTTTCAAAAGTTTCGCCCAACAGTCTGTGGGTTATGTCCGTTTTGGCAGCGATATCAAACAGTGCAGATTCCTGCACAAACACTATCAAACACTCCAGATTTCTGTGTAGTCTGACTTTCTATTGCACCTCCCGCAAAGTTCACTGAATATTTTATTAATACTCAATGGGTTAAGACAAAGACTGTATTCGAACTGCAGTGCTTTTTAGAGTAGAAAATGCTTTGGGTGCACTTGCTAACGGTTTCTAATCACTTAAAATGCTTATGATTGACATATAAATGAGTTCATATTAGAAACTGTATTTTGTAATTTACCTCTTAAAAAAAAGAGTCTACTATGACATCTTAGGAAATATTATGGCCAAGATTATGGTGCATTTTTAACCCTTGCCACACAACAAACCTTTTGACTTGACAAGAATGTTCAGTCAAATGTTCATGAACCGAAATTCGCAAACACTTTTTTTAAGTGTTCGAAAAGTGTTGTCTGTCATGCATTACAGTAATGGAGCTTCAAGTCCATGAACCATGCTCTGTGAAAAGGGAGCTTAATGCGTTTGCAAAATGCGTTTGCAAAAAGTATCGGCCTATGTCAGCCTGAGCAGTCCGCGTAGGCTGACCTGAACCGAAACTTTTTGCTATTGGTCAATTTTCGGAAGTTCAAAGGACCAGTGTACATCGCTTGTTACATGTATACAATATTAGTTGTACGGTCAGGTGGCAGGGGACTTGGAAACTTGTTCACGGCTGTGGTGAATCATGTCGCCCCGAGCCGAAGGCGAAGGCGAGGTGGCGACATGATTCACCACAGCCGTGAACAAGTTTCCAAGTCCCCTGCCACCTGACCGTACAACGATTTTATTATACTGCAAAGTTTTACCATTCCAACGTTTGTTAAGCGAATTTTACCTGTTTTTTGGTTTAAAAAATTGAATACGCTGACGAAGTAGAATTTCCCTTCTGAGTGCCCCAATTCAATGAAAACTGACGTCACTGGGAACTGACGTCACTGAAACCTTGGTAATACGTGCTAAAACGTGCAGCTTGGCGCATAATCTTGATGTTAATCTTGATCGACGCCGCCATTTTGGATGTTGTGTTGATAGTGTAGTCATGTATACGGGGCTCCCGAAAGGGAAACTGCTTTTACGTTGGTTTTGCCAGTGTACATGATATATATGTTTGGGGCAGATTATCCAATCAGATCACTAGAAATTTCTTTGCAGTATAATAAGATGGATTATATGGATCCGTAATACCGTGATGCCTTGTTTGGTATCATGCATCGCGGAAGATGTATTAAGCCCATCTTTGACAGAGCATGGCTCAGTCATATTTCTGTAAAAGATAGCCTCAATCATCGGAGTGTTGTTGCTTCAAACACTGATTATCAGCTAGAAGTAGCTCGTCGTGACTAACAATGTACTTTAAATGTTACTAATTTTTGATTTTCTAGGCGATATTTCCTCGTCGCTCCAATTCTTTTTTTCCCACTGTTTTTTTTTTATTCATAAAAAGGGTATGTTGACGCCATTCTTATTTGTGAACAGGGATAGGAGTAAAATATTAAGAAACATTAAGTCGACAAGCAGATATGACGTGTGTTATGGTTTATTTGCTAACTTGTCGTTGATTAATCGTTTAACGCTTGGCGTAAATTCAAAATCGACCAATCATTAAGCTCTTAATTGCTACAGGAAGCCGAGCTGCATGCCGGGATAGAAATGTATCACTCTGCACACACGAGACTTGTCACTCAATTATGTGTGATATATCACCAGTAAATAGTTCCCCCTATCTGACGCTGTTGATGTTTTCTTAGTAAACCAGTTTATTTATCATTTCATACCCTGTTGAGAATTGCCTGACAGTATGAGTTTAAAGTTTTTGCCTTATTTAACTCGCCCTGGTTCTTCTTCCGTATCCATTACTTTGGACACCTGTGCATGCATTAATTCTTCAACAAACATCAAAATCTTGATAATTCGGTCACGAGTTGATATGAGAACTAAATCAAAGCATTGCTTCATTTCTGTTATCGAAAAGTCGAAATTTCCAGCATGTATTAACACATTTTAAGACAAGACTAAAGACTTGTCCATAATGAAAGTTATTTTAGACGTCCAATTAGATTTGGCTCAGATGTAAGAATTTGTATCTGAATAATTAGAAAAGATTGTGAGAAAAGCTTGTTCCAGCATTTCTTCTATCCCCACTGTGTTTTCATAAGCATTATTTCTCAGGATCAAAAACGCAAGATCGTTCAGTATAAAGGTTAAAAAGATGAATAAATAATATTGATTTCTCATTCTATTATTCTCATATTGTATTGTCTTCTCTCTATGGGAATGTATTGCTGCGCAGCAGCAGTTTTGATTGCTTGTATGAGCAACCAGATTGGTCGTACATTGGTTCTCTTTCTTTATGACATATACTTCATATTTTTTATCGCTTTCTTCATTCTTATTGTTTTCCTTGTATTATTATTGTGTAATGCTCGCCATTTTGGCGGAAAAACAATAAAATAATGATAATCTGCTTGTTTAGTCAAGCCTATGCTAGAAAATCAAAATCCAGTTTTGATAGCTTGTATGACCAATCAGCAATGATGCGATACCTTTCGCATAAAAAAAACATGTCTTTTAAGCATTTGAAGTCTCGTCCTGGACCTTATAAATCGCTTGTTTAGTCAAGCCTATAGGAATTTTAGTGGATGGGTTTTTAGCCTTCGTTATTTCAGTTATAAGTTACTTATATTTGAAAATTTCCTTGAAAACCACTGACAACTGAAGAATCAGATGCATACTTGCCTACAGTAGACAGATGCACAGACGACTGGTGTCAAGACACTATCTGACATATATATAATTGTTAGGTAGCATTTACTTCCCTATACATAAGGTGAAGGACTAGACGCGGAGTGGAGGCAGTCCGTTACAACACATTGGACAAATCCATTCTGAAAAGCTGGAAAATGCATAGTTCTATTCTTTATGAAATAAAAACAACCTCAGTCTATATTCTGAGACTAGCCAGCTGATTATCTAAGATGAAGCATGATTTTACCGCCAAACATAGATCGAGAAATAATAATTTACCTTTTGAATAATCATTCATTGTATTGTATTTCAATGTTACTTACAACGTATTTATAGTATCCCCACTTCCTCGACTTAGTGTTAGTTAATGTCCTGGGCGGGCTTTTATTTACCTGCGAAGATTTACGCAAATCATTTGGGATTGTAGATGTATATTAATACATATGATCCTTGTTTCACCCAAAGGTATGAGCTGGCGTTATATACTCAAAGTCTAATAGATTTGAAGTTTAGTGAAACTCTTCCGAGACTTGATGCTTGCCTACCTAAACTGCGTATGCAAATTTCGCGTTTTTTAAAAAGTAGAAAAAAATTATCTTATGTTTGCTTTACTGTGACCTCTGTGTACATTGTATCAGTATTGTATTGTATTTTTGTGCTACTGACGATGTACAAGTCATAAATAAACGTTTACTCTCTCCTCTGTTCTGTTCTATCAATTGTTGTCTTGAAATGTGCAATAGCTGTGTGTACAGATTATGTCAGTCAGAGGGGTATCATAATTTGCTATTTTGTTTATGTAATTAGTCATAATTAACATCCCAGGAGAAGAGAACTGAAGACTGAATGAAAAGTGAGAGGTAACTAATACGCATTTTCTAACCACGGTAAACCAAAAAATTGCAAAGTGAGTACCCTGGAATGTAGATTATTCAAAGTTAAAAGTTTGCAATACGCATTAAAGTAGTGCCAGTTTCAGAATAGATAGTTCGTCTTTCAACGTTTAACTAGACTGGGGTAACTAGAGATAGCGTGATAAATGGAAGAATAATACCGAAATGTACAGAAAATTTTCGTTAATGGAGTTCGCAATTTAATACTTTTGACAGATGTCCGTGTTCGGCCCCCACCATTGCCAGGGTCCGTTTTTACCAACCGTTCTTTAAGAACCTTCTTTGTCTTATTCGCCTAGATTTTCTAAATTTGAAAGTAACGCAACTTCTGATTGGCTAAACCAAATGGTTTAGCCAATCAGAAGTTGTGTTGCTTTCAAATTTAGAAAAATCTGGAGAATTAGACTGAGAACGTTCTTATGAATGGTTGGTGAAAACAGACCAACAGCTGTTGATATCGCTATCGTGAAGAATGTCCTTTTATAAATATGTAAATAAATCCCACTTTATGTCTGGATCATCAGAAAAAGCCCCAATCCATTCCTTTACAGATTGTGGAACTTTCCCATCGTGCGATGTGGTATACAGCCATATGCAGACAGACAAATACTGTTTTTTTTCGGCGTGGCTGACTGTGCTGACTTGATAGAAATTTGTGATTGGTCAAAAATGTAGACACGTTTATTGTAAGGACCCCTGTCTATTTGCTGCCAAATATACGCCGTCTATCTTTTTTTTTAAAGGTATTCTTGTTTTACATCCCTGCAGTAAACAGTTTTTTATGATACGGTTATCAAACAACGTTTAACCTTAGCAGTGTTCTGGTAAATAGGGACTTAATGCACCTTCGTCATGTATCATATAAAGCAACTCGTCTAATAATATGGATCCATTTTTTCTAAAGACCGGCTGATTTATAAGGTAGAATGGTCCTTCGACATGCATAAAAATTTACCGTTTCGACGATGATTATAAAGGAAAGCAGCCAGTGGCTTGGAAAAAAAATTTAGCGATGTACTGGTAAAAGAAACTCCAGGAACGCATGGATAGGTGCACTGGCCGCCGCGATATAACTGAAATAATGTTGAAAACGGCGTTAAACACCATACAATCAATCAATCAATAAAAATTTACCAATAGCAGATTATTCGATCTTGTTTGTTGATTGATTGTATGGTGTTTAACGCCGTTTTAAACATTATTTTAGTCATGTCGCGGCGGCCAGTGCACCTATCCATGCTTTCCTGGAGTTTCTTTTATCAGTACTCCACACAATATTCTTTCCAAGCCACTGGCTGCTTTCCTACATAACCATCCTCGAACAACGGTCAGAGGTGAGAGAGAAATAAATCCTATCGCAATGACTATCATCATATTCCATCTTGACCTATACAGGTCATCATCAACCATACATAATAATACAAGTACAGTTAAGAGTGTTTTCAAAAGCTATTAGGTACAAACTGGTATGATAGTCGATGCAGAAATAGAAAGGAACGATGGAACTGGAAAGAAAAGCAACAACTTGAAACAATTTATTTCTCCTTCTCCAACATTTTTTTTTTTTGATGATATTCAAATCACCGTCGACTATAACTATGTATGTAGTTGATTCTGATGAATGGTTGGTTCCATTAATAGTACTGGGTCCGTATTCACCAACCATTCTTAAAAAAATTCTTAGTCTTTTTTTCCAGAATTGTCTGAAATTGAAAGTAACACAGCTTCTGATTGGCTTAACCATTTAGTTCAGCCAATCAAAATTAAGTTATGTTACTTTTAAATTAAGGAAATCTTCGAGAATGAGATGGATGGATGGATGGATAGATTGATAGAGTGATAGATAGATAGATAGATAGATAGATAGATAGATAGATTTTTTTATTCAGACAAGTACATGTCAAAATACATACACAAACATTGTAGTGAAAATAAATCAAGAATCTACCAAGAAAAAAAATGAGACTAAAACCGAGTAGCAGCCAAATGTTTCAAAATTTCTGCAGCAGGTAATAAGCCACTATAATTTCGAATACATAATTGCCTTTCACGACAAAAGTTACAAATGGAACTTAGCTGTAGCTATGCAATGTCAGACAGTTTATTTCTGGAGAAGTTTCGAAAATGTTAATGTTGAGGCTGTTTTCTCAATTCACTTTTAAATTATTTAAAATGCCATATTTTCGGAATGTCAGCGATGAAATGGACCGTATGACTGGAGTTAACTTTTCGAATGCGCATAAAAAGTTGGTCTGATAGAGTAGGTAAAGATTCAGCTGCATGGAATGGCAAAACGTATTCATCCCAGACACAACAACTTGAGCAAAGTGAAACTAAAGAACGTGTGAAAAATTTCTTTTACTGTATCACTGTTGCAAATCTGTCGTTGTGTACGTAGGTTTTCGGACTGAGTAAAGTGTAATAAATGGATCAAAGAGCTCTTACGCATTGAGACAGAGCTCATAATGGACAAATTTACGACTTGATTTTCAACCTGCAACTGATGCCTTGTTCAACCGGAAGTGTATGACGAATAACTGTCAACTGAATGGTAGTACCACGACGTAAAGCAGGTCTTTAACGTAACTTCATGAAAATTCGTACTGTTATTATCCCAATACGCTATACCCTTTTTGGTAACCAATGTGAAATCTAATCAAAAAGTGTGGGTCCGTATTCACCAACCATTCTTAAAAAAATCTTAATATTATTCTCAAAAATTTCTAAATTTGCAAGTAACTCAATGTCTGGTTGGCTAAGCCAAATAGTTTAGCCAATCATGACTTTTGTTACTCTCTAAATCTAGAATAAGACAAAGAATATTCTGAAGAATGGTCGATAAATACGGGCCTTACTGTTGCTTACATTCGATTTAGAAAAATGAAATTAAATCTCTGCACTTTGTATACTTTGATAATAGCTTGATACGATCTACAATGTGTACATCAAAAATGTCTCTGTAACAGAGAAAATGCCATTACGATGTAACATCTCCATAATGATATAAAATTTTTTTTGTGTAGTTGAAAATATGTAGAAGGCCGACCGACTCTAAGTTTTAATGAGTTTTTTTGTCCAATCCGTTGTCTGCTGAATAAAATAAAATATGTTTAATCTTGAGAAGTGGAATTCTGCATTTCGTTACTTCTTATATTCTTTCACGTCCCAGCAAATTAACTTTATTCGAAACTGTGCGATTCAAAATTGATTGTGTCAGTGTTTGTGAGCTCATTTAAAATCGACTGGTAGATATTCTTCCCTTTACCATGAAGTATTTAGATCATTCAAGAATTATTCACAAGCACACAAAAAATAATGAAGAAAAACCGTTTCTCGAAAAGTGTAGATCTAGAAAACATCATAGGGTAAGCAGAAAAAGTTTGGTTTTTAAAAACAATTGTACTTTCCCCACATTTTTTCTAACAGCTGCCAAAATAATGGGGGGGGGGGGGACATAAAGGAGTACATGTATTTGTATGTAGCGAGTCCTACGACAATGGTGTTTAATTATTGTTTAACTCTTTATCAAACGACAAAATTATAGACTTGTCCAAATCCAAAGCATTCGCATACTGAAAACTAAATATGGCTTAGATGGAGGGATTCGTATTTGAAACAGAAGAAAACATTGTGCTGGTAACCAGCATTTTCTCTTTTTCCCCAGAATGTTTTCAAAATTTCTCTCCATCAGGGTCCGGATAAAACTCGGGACTGTGTGGTAAAGGGAAAAAACAGGATAAAAGGGCTCAAATAGATTCCGGATGTAGCAAAGCATTTCATTCTACATCCATTACTTTTTCACAGACTAACGGTTATAGTTTTCAGAAGATATTGTGCATGTCACCATTAGCCAAAAGACAATTCATTTTATAGCTGAACCTATTTCCCAAACAATTCCATCTGCAACGAAGCACGGGTAATTTGCGGCATACCTTTTTACCCGCGCTTTCTTGATTATGTTTAAAACCCTTTACTAAGGATTGCCTGTTTATACGGCTCTTGAAAGGAACACCTTGAAAACACTTGCAGACGACAAATTCAAGGTCGCCCAAATTGACGAAATTCGTTCCTGATAGAGCTGAAAACTATGTGGGAAAAGGAGAAAATGCTGGTTACCAGCATTTTCTCCTTTTCCCACTTTGTTTTCAAAAGCGTTCTTCCTCGAGGTCGTTAAAAATCCGGATTGTGTTGAAAAGGGTTAAAAACATCGTTGGAAATGTAGAAAATGCAGGTAACCAACACTTTCTACTTTTTCCCATAATATTCTATATCCTGTCAAGAAAAATCCAATTACATGAGCCATATTTGATTTGTCGTCTGAGACTTGTTTTCAGTATCAAAGATTCTAAAATTTTGTCGTCTGGTAAAGAGTTAGATGGCGCCACTGACGTCGTGTCGAGCGTCTTCCCAGTAGAATGGTCGCTGTAGACAGTAAACGCTAGAGTAAAGAAGATAACAAACTTTATCTTTGGGTCCATCTTGACGTTTGTTCCCGAACAAATTACCAGAAAGGAGCACAAGCTTATCTTTTTACATGATAAACGAGATTTTTTGCATCTATCTGCCGACATTTTCGCCCATTTATCGCCCAATCTAATACAATCTATCGGTATTTTTTTTTTGTGGTATAAAAAATGAAAGGTGTGCCACCAGAGTAACTACGTGATGGAACCATGCAATATCTCACTAAACCTGTCACAGTTCTTACAGGTTTATGGCGTTTTAATGAGTATAGAATGGACGTATTGTTTTATACTAGTATTAGCAAAGCCTGCATATCAAGTCTGTGACGTCCTTTGCGAAGAGAGTACAGACCAATGCCAGACTGCACGCGCGTGCATACCACAGCAGTACTATGGTGGAATGTCTACATACTGTAAATCCATTTAAACTTTTTTTAAGACGACAAATTTCTAGACTTGTCCATTTTTAAAGCATTTGCACATGCACAAACCAAATATGGCCCAAATGATGGGATTTGTCAGTTATGTGTGAAAGGTAAGAAAAATCATTGGAAAAATGCTGGTTACCAATATTTCCTCTTTTTTCCACAATGTTTTCAATGGTTATCTCCTCCAGGATCGTTAAACATGAGATTGTGTTGTAAAGGATTAAATCAACCCTTGGAAAATAGATGGTTCCGCTGACTATTTCGTTAGAGTAGGATAAGAGTTAAAATCCTTATCCCCTCCCTGCACGAAAATAAATTAGTAAAGCAAAGAATATATACACTTACACACAATGCATGCGAACCCCAAATTCTGAACAATACCCTAGGATCTAAGGTCAAGTGAAGTAGTTTTTTTTTTAAATTTTGCGTTTTCATGAAATGCGCGGCCTTTATTATTATTATGATGATGATTATGATGATGCTTTTTGTTATTATCATTATTATCATTATTACTACTACTACTACTACTACTACGGCTACGAAGAGATGTCTCTTCTCATTGGTTGAAAAACAGACGAGTACATATATAAATTTGTCCCTGAGCAAATTCGCCCCTGATGGTTCGTCCATACAATCAAGCACAAATAAAAAAAAAACTACAGAACATAACATTTTACTAAACAAGAACATTATACATTAAACGTACATTGTCTTAGTACGTTGTCTTAGTCCGTGTTTTACCAATACAAGCATAAATTGTAAAGAGCATCACGTAATTAGGTTTCATATTCTGACTCAGGAAAATAGTAATCTAAATGTATCATTGAAAGACGGTAATAAAAATTCCAGAAACGAACTCTGATAGCATCAAATTCAACGAAGACGACTTTGAAAATATTCTCGTAAAACATGGGATAGTTAGTCCGAAATAAGCTGTGATACAAGGATACATGTGAAAAAATATGTTCATCTCTCACACGATACGAGTATTTTAATACTTAACAAACAGGTCTATCCCTCTCAAATTAATTGTGACTGACTGCTTCTTCTCTTTCTATGTTTTTATGAGCTAAACTTTCTATTATAGAGAAGTAATATCTTCTGTTCATTTGGTGAATAAGTTTTAAAAATACATGTCTTAAAAAATACGAGGGTTGTCCCAAAAATCCGTGAAAAATTTTATAAGCGGGCTATTTTTAGCGTCAGGACATTAATTTTCGCATCTTCCATACACCTATGTAATTCGATGTACAGGCGTGATACAATTTTATCCCCACATGGAAAAACTGCAGACTTTTTTACAACAATCTTAACACTGAAAACAGGCCAAGAACAATTTCCTGTTTCCCTCTACTCCCTGTTAGCACATGTTTTTGTGTATTAACCCTGAAATCATAGTCATCATAACATCTTCACGTTTTTATTTCGAATTCGCAAGTTGCAAATTTATTTCAAGATATATTAAGTTATAAGAATAAATTCCGCAAAAGACGATCGAATCATCAGAATAAGGGCCACAGCAAGCTCTTTTGTTGACAATGAAGATTATCGGCAGAATGCACTGAAGGCGCATTCTGATCTAATATCTACAATGCCCAATAAGGTGTTTCTCCTATGAAAAGTATACTTATAGATAAAGTTATAAAGTGAAAAGTACTTATACATAAAGTCTGTGTTTTTACAAATGGCTGAAAAGTACTTTATAGACAGAGTTATAACGTGGAAAGTAGCATACGAGGATTGATTTTTTTTTTTCTTTGTTTTTGTGTACTTGTGAATTATTAAAAGTTTGGATTTTACAAATGTCTGACAATTCTAATTTAATTCATATAGCAGTGTAAGATGTATTTAAATACAGCTGCTAATGCTGTCATCTAGGTATTTCTTCTGAAAACAGTTGTACAGATAAAGCTCTAAAGAGTACAGGGTTTATATGATTTTTCCGCATGTAATTTTAACGTAAATTGAGCAATAAATTTCACATGTAATAGTTTTAAGACTATTTTCTCTCTTAAAATTCACTGATCAAGATGCAAAATCGGTGTAAGGAATTGTCATTAACCCTTTCAGCGCAATCAGTAAAAACAGAGGCTCTTACAGACGTTGTAGACCAAGATTAGATAGCACACAAGGTGCGATTTGAGTTTGGATCTATACAACCCACTTTTTAAATCAAACTTGTCGGAGAAACCTTCTTTGAGGGTCAAAAGATCGTACTTTCAGCTGTCTGAAGAGATCGAGTTTATATAGCTAAACGCTGAAAGAGTTAAATCTTTTACCCGAACACGGCAATATTTTAGACTGGTTGAAATTCAAAGCATTGGCAGGCAACAAATGAAATGATACTCAAATGATGGGATTTATATCAGAAAGGGTTGAAAACCTTGTGGGAAAAGGAGAAAATGCTTGTTCGAAAGGCTTGTTCCTCAGGGTCCGGTTAAAACATGGGATTGTTTGGTAAAGAGTCAAACCCGTGACTATCTGGAAGGCCGATAAAAAAGATGCAGGCATCTGGATTGGCGATTATCTTAGCCTACAATTCAAATTAGCGAAACGCAACTTTGTAAATGTCTTAAATACCCCCCAATTAGATCTATCATAAACCCAAATTATTCGCTGGCATTTCCATGAACAAGAACCTTGACAGTTCAGCTGTCCGTCAAATCAATCTGTTTGAAATAAAATCGCGAACAATCCCGCGAGAGCATGTAGCCAAGGTCGCACGCGCTCCCCACCTGAGTTGTTATGACAATCAATTTCCATGACACCCATCGATAATTGTTGTTATGGAGATGAACCTTATAAAAATGATCCGCGGAAATTGAGATGCTTTCTGCCAAGTTAAGGTTATTATCATTTCCTTGCGTTCAAAATGGGTTCTAGATATAGACTACTTTTTGGTGATTTTTGGGATTTCAAAAAGAATTACCGCGTTAGTAATAATATATTAAATCAAACAAATAATGGTTTCTCACATTTTATGATGATTAGATGAGGCAGTGCCATAAGCCTGCACATATCTTTTTTTTTTTTAAAGATAACCCGGTCATCTGAACCCATTTGAATGAATAAAAGGAGGAAAACATAAATTTTGGAAGTGAACATTTTTGGATCCAAATAAAAGGAAACAAACGGTCAGATCAAGCCCTGTGTGTACACACTCCTAGAGTAACCAGCATTTTCTCTTTTTCCACAAGGTTTTCAAATACCATATTCCTCAGGTTTGAAGCCAAGGGATCGTGTGGTGTCAGCTTTAAAGAAGGTTGACCTATCACAATATTGCATAATGGATGACCCATCATGGTCATATAAAGCAATTTTAAGCTCTTTCTCCAACAGTTTGCATCTAAAAGACTAAGTGTATGTCTCGGCAGTAGGGAATGCAATTCCTAGTGGCTGCTTTAAATGTTTCAAGGAATGCGACGACCCCAGTTACGTGATCTTTACAAGTTATCTTAATCGATTTTTCATACATGTTTCATCTGCTGTCACTAAATTAATATTCCATATTGGGTCATGGGAAACGGTTGATGCCATTTTACAAAAAAACACGTGTCACATCCTGTCCGCAGGTAGGTATGACTTCATTTCCGGTTTCTATCGTTCTAAGAGCCCATCCTTTTCCTCTTGTGTTTTAGACGTCATGGTAAGACCATCTGGATGCACTGAGCTCTCAGGATCTTGCCTATCCTTTCTGTAGAAATGATGTATGAAAAATATACCATACTTAGTTTAACCCTTTACCAAACAAATCTTGTTTTTAGCGACCAAAAGGAAGGTGGATATTGAAAACATTGAAGAAAGAGGTGCAAATGCTTTTAGCCATCATTTTCTCTTTTTCCAGCAATGTTTTCTAACTGAACAATACCTCGTTAACCATTATCCTGCTAAATAAATAAAATGGAACCCTCAGATCGATAGTAAAAATCAGAATAATGCTATTTCAAACTTATTTTTGGGAGAAAAATATCTCTTCATCGGGCAGTGTAGATCCGAGATCAGACTGCACAGAACGTGCAGTCTGATCTCGGATCTACACTGTCCGCAAGAGGTCAGTGAGTCACGCCTAGCAGCTTAAAGGTTAAACAATTTGCAGCAGACGACTTTATAAACAGCTCTATAGAATATGTATTAAAAAAATCGGCCGATAGACCCTGGTTCCCCGCATCGATTACGGATTACCCGAGTCTTAGCCGAATCCGTCCGATATTTTGGCGATAAAACGCAATGTTACACGAATCCCATTAGGGTGCCCTATCCTTAAAGGGAACTAGATCTACGCAGATTTTATAATCTCACGTTACGTAAAAAAAATAATTTACCACTGAATTAAGTAAGGTGATAGCTGGCAAATTATTAGTAAGAAGAAAGACAAATGCGAGAAGAAAATATTTCTCAACGGTATTCCTTTAAGGCCCAATAACCGCCAAAAATAACAATGCGTATGTTAAAATACATTCAAATTTAAACCAAACCTGTCAAAAGTATAGACATTATTGTGAAGATGGCAATCCGTTGTTTTACGGTCGGTCCAAGTATTAGTTGTTCGCAGAAACTGAAATTTAAAACAAGGCAAAAATCAAGTAAAAGGTAGAGCAACCTGGCAACTTTTGACATAGCTTTATAATTCATTTTTCTGTCGGTGACTTACACTAGGACCGACCGTACAAGAACAGATTGTCATCTTTACGATAGTATCCATACTTTTAAATGGTATGATTTAAATCTAAATGCATTTTAATTCCCGCTTTAATTACTTTTGGCAGCTAAGGTTACTTTAATTTATATTCCAATCCATATTTTACACGAATATTCTGAGTACCGTCTGCTACATCTTTTTTTTTTGCAGGAGGTATAATGAGTTAAAAACCACATAGGTGAGTTTCCGAGAACCGAAAGCTCCCATACACAAAATAAATGACGCGAACACTTAAGTGTTTTCCCACAATGTTTTAATGAAAATTTCATAAACGAGCGGCTTTTTTTTTTTGTTTATGTAGCGGCCCACGCTAACCGTGACGTTTGATGACTTTCAAATAGACTACGTTTCCTTTTATCTGGACAATTATTTCGCCGTGAGATCTTAATTATCGTGTCTTTACCACTCAGCGGGGATATTAAAGAGTATTTAGCAAGGAATAATAGCAGATTCACTGACTCTGTGAAGCCAGAGCGTCATCAAGGGCTGTTTTATGGTCCAGTACGAGCCATAATTCACAAGAGTTCTTGAAGATTGTGCAGTCTCAGTAATGGTCATTGTTATAGCCGGGTATTAACCCTTATCCCGCTAAATAAATTAAATTAAACTTTCAAGCTGATAGTAAAACCCCAAATGTTGCTATTCAAAAGTATAATTTGGGGAAACATATCTCCGTATCGGACAGTGTAGATCAAGATCAGACTGCACGTTCTGTGCAGTCTGATCTTGATCTATACTGTCCGCAAAAGGTCCTTGAGTCGCACTTAGCAGCTTAAGGATTATTGCTCGTTTCTTAAAAGCATCCCTAAAGAAAAACAATGAAAGTGGATATTATTACGGGTCTAAAATTTCAAGAATTACCAAATACCTACCTTACGCGTGTTTTAATTTCCGCGAAAGGCAAAGACAGAATTCCAAAATTAATACTTTAACTGTGTACTGTAAAACTTAACTTTTTATTCAATTTGATAAATCTCCATTTCAGCCTCGATGAAAGTTGCTTAACTGGCAGTATTAACTGCCACTAAACTGGTATTCTGGTCGACTTTGATGAAAAAAGGCACTCATTGATATCAACAAGGCTCCAAGTCAATTGCTCCCACATGACCCGGTGTCTAGGTAAAATATACCTTAATGTAGCTTAAATTTAAGCCGGCGGATGTCTTTGCGATTTTTATCAAAACGCGAAAATCGCGAAGATTTCCACGACATCAGTTTCTTGTCAATTTCAGCCAGCAACGTTTTAGAAAGAGGTGTATAACTGCAGACCTTTGACCAAATACGGCACTACTTTCTTACCTCAAACTGGTATAAGACAAAAAAAAAAAGTCGTAATGGTTGTATCACATTGAAAACAAGGGAGTTATGTGATAAATGGATACTATTACCTATGTCCCCACAGGTTTTTGAAGGAGAGGAGATTAATTGATCACCTTATGTGTCACTCGGTCGGTGGCTAGGTCCGTCAATATGTCGGTTAGTATGCCATTCAAAGGTAACCCTTAAGTAGACAATAGTTTGACTCGTTATAGATATTAATCAAAGTCTAAAAATGTCTGGGTAATTGACTTTCAAAATATTAAAAATAAGTAGATACTGTTTTGTCCTAGGTTCTTCAAATTCAGTTCAGATACTCACTATCAAGTGAATATGACACTGTTCTTATTTAAGCGTATTGGTTGATGGTCCAGGCCAAAGTGAGGTCATTTAAGTCACTGTATTTATTGGCAGTTCACTTAAGAGAGGCATGACGTTATTTGAGAAATAGTGTTGTTCTTGCTTCTTCGACGTCATCCTTAAAAGTACTAACTGACCGCTTTTTAAGATGCCTGCTAGGGCTGTTCCAATAAATCGTAAGTCATTATAGATGCATACAGGCCACGAGATTGTTCGCTGAGATAATCACAGATCAGTTTGGTTGTGCCCCGTATTGCCCTTCAAATTTACACCGTTTATACATGCACATTTAGAAGCTAACTTGGATGCTGTGATAGTATGACATTAAGCCTTCAGCTGTATAGCGACTCTTTTGTCGGATAGTATCTCAATTATTACGGAATACAGTTAGGGCCATCGCCTATGAATTTGTTGATTTTAAACGCGATGCTCGATAGTACGATGGTGATAACGCGAAATCACGATACTACGATGGTGATAACGCAATAGTACGATGATGATAGTGCGATATAATATCGTGTTTTCATCATCGTACTATCTCTTTATCGTCTTCGTACTATCGCGTTATCATCATCGTACTATGGCGTTATCACCATCACACTATCGCGTTATCATCATCGCACTATCGCGTCATCGCCATCGTACTATCGCGTTATCGCCATCGTACTATCGCGTTATCGTCATCGTACTATCGCGTTATGGCCATCGTACTATCGAGCATCGCGTTTAAAATCAACAAATTCATAGGCGATGGCCCTAAAGGTATTCTATCATCATCGTACTATCGCGTTATCACCATCGTACTATCGCGTTATCATCATCGTACTATGGCGTTTTTGTCACCGTACTATCGCGTTATCACCATCGTACTATCGAGCATCGCGTTTAAAATCAACAAATTCATAGGCGATGGCCCTAACGGTATTCCGTAAATTATAGTGGCCTAGGGCTAACTTCACCGTAACAGAAAGCTTATTTTTTGGTCCTTACCAGATGTTACTCTTAGGCTGCTAAGTGTAACTTAATTAATCATCTTTTTTGACAGTTTAGATGAAGATCAGACTGCACAGCACAGAATGTGCAGTGTGGTCTTGGATCTTCACTGTCCGATATCCTAAATTTTTTCGCGTAAAATGAATTCAGAAGTCGCTAAGTAAACAATAGGACTGTATTATTGGCTGGAAAATTGCCATTTAAGAGCACCTTGACGGTTAATGTAAAACAGAAGGCTTTCAGATTTGGCTTGGGCTCTGGTCTGATCATGTTTTTCTTCCCTACTTAATATTCTGACGTTACTTTTTTAAAAAGACAATAAGTACGAATCAGATTATCATATTATTGCCACAGATCGATAATATGGCCTGTAACACGCGAAAAGGGGCATTCGGACATTTGCGTAAAATGTCGTCCAGGATCCGCGCAGACTAATCCGAAACGACAATTTCCGTTCTTATGTGATTTTCTGTTTTGTGCAAAGTCTACTGTAGTACAAAATCTAATGTAGTCGTAAAGTGCCGTCTCAGATTAGCCTGTGCGGACTGCGCAGGCTGATCCGAGACGACACTTTACGCAAATGTCCGAATGCCCTCTTTTCGCGTGTTGCAGGCTGTGATAGACCGTGATAAGGATGCCGAGACAAGGAGTGATCATGAAACTGTTAACACCTGGACTGAGGCTACTTTCTGATAGGTGTGTGAAGCATCTAGAAAATGCTTGCGGGAACAATACATGCGTTGTTTCGCGCCACTCATAAAATTTTATTGTCAATTTAAAGCAACAGTTCGGCTGCAATTTTAATGCTGTCTTTAACGAGTACTTTGATATTTATGACGTTTATTGAAGCTTCTGAAGTGTAATCCATTAGGAGAACTTGACTACGTTACATCGTTACCACACAGTCCCAGGTTTTAACGACCCTGAGAAAGAAGGCTTTTGAAAACATTGTGGGAAGAGGAGAAAATGCTGGTAATCAGCATTTTCTCTTTTTCCCACAATATTTTCTTCTCTTTCAAAGGAACAAAAATCGTTATTTGAGCCACATTTGATCAGCCGTCTGCAAAGGCTTTCAATTTCGATGAGTCTTAAATCTTTATCAGACGACAAAATTTTAGACTTTTCCAAATTGATAGCACTTGCAGACGGCATATCAAATCTGGCTAAAATGATGGTTTTCATCTCTGAAAGATTAGAAAAACATTGCGGGTACAGGAAAAAATGCTGATAGCCACCATTTTCTCCTTTTCCCACAGTGTTTTCAACAGCCCTTTGTCATGGAGTCGTTAAAACACGGGAACTATAACGTTTTCAGTTTGATACCCGGGAGCGGATGTCAACTTAGAGACTGTTCTTTGGCCCACACATTCTGGATCGAGTACTGGTGTAGTACCCAGGAAGCAGAATCGAGAGAGATTAGTATGAATCGTAAGAACTTATTTCTCAATCGATGTAAAATAAATATGTTTTAACTAAACTTAACTAAGCTAGACACGGGAATGTTTGGTAAAGGATTAAACTCTGTCGAATGGCAGAGAGTTAAAGTGTTCGTACTTGTGCTGTAACATTAAGCATGCCAAGCCAATGATGAGTAGGTACTGATGAGTAGTATTTGCGGACAGTGCAAATCAAGATCAGACTGGACAAAACGAGTTTAATCTTGGATTTACAGTTTTTGTTTATTAGATAAACCTTTTTTTTTCACACAATCCCGGGTGTAAACGACTCTGAGAAAAAGCTTTTTGAAAACATTGCAGGAAAAGAAAACGATAGCTACCAGCACATTCTCCTTTCCCACAATGCTTACTACTATGTGGAAGAAAAATTTCAGGATTTGAGTCTATTTAAGTTGTCGTCTGCAAATGCTTTCAATTTAGGTAAGTCTAAAACTTTGTCGATTGGTAAAAAATTAAAGTTCATACAAAAAGTAACAAATTTTACTTTGTAATATTTGGGTTTTTGTTTAATACACGAAAAGGTGTTTATTACGATTGTTCAGCCAATAAAAGCTTCCAAAACAAAGTTTGTTCTAATACATAATTACTCGCAAGCATCTTCTTTCCGCTTTGCAGAAGGTAACTTTTGACAACATTGTGCCAGGAGGAGTTAGGCCTTTACCAAACTAAGATGTGCTGATCTTGATACTAAAATGATTACATCAAAATACATGTTCAAGTATATAAACATACGAGCGTAAACGTGGCCTCAATTGTTCACGATTACACAAATGGATTTGTTTAGTGTTATAGAAAAAGGGTTTACATGTCCATAGAATAAGGCCTGCAACACGCGAAAAGGGACATTCGGACATTTGCGTAAGTGTCGTCTCGGATCAGCCTGCGCAGTCCGCGCAGGCTAATCCGAAACGATACTTTCCGTTTTTATGTAATTTTCTGTTTTGTGCAAGTCTACTGTAGCACAAAATCTAATGTAGTCGTAAAGTGCCGTCTCGGATTAGCCTCCTCGGACTGCGCAGGCTGATCCGAGACGACACTTTACGCAATTGTCCGAATGCCCCTTTTCGTGTGTTGCAAGCCAGATAGAGCAATTTCTCCAATTTGCTGAAAGATGGAGGAGGGGAAGAGCCATGCTCTAATAAAAGGGCGTTTAATGCATCTCCGTGATGTGTTATACCAACCAAGTCATCATTTAATTATGGATCCATAAAATCCATTTTGTCTAACAACCGACTGTATCGTAAGGTAGAATGGTCTTTGGGCACGCAAAAAATTTAACAATAACAAAAAAGTTTCGACCTATGTCAGCCTGCGCGGACTGCGCAGGCTAACCTGATCCAATACTCTTTGCAGATGCATTAAATCCCCTTTTCACAGAGAATGGCTTACATCTATCGCCGTCGAAAACTGGACACTGCTTGCTTGTTTGTTGCTGGGTGTCTATTAAGAGTTCGTTTAAAAACCGAAAAAAATATTCCAAAACTTCTTTGACGTAATTTCGTTAAAGGAATCTATTCAGAAAATTCTCTAGCTTCAGTCTACATACGAATACTCTTGAAATGTTCAAAAAGCTTTGGAACAATTACACTACAAATTTTATACCATTTTTACGGCTTTACTTTCGGATTTATATCCCTCCGCGACATTTTTGGTCATACAAGCCTCATTACTTTCAAGAGTTTTCCAATATCTGTAAAAGGCGGAAGTGAGGATAAAGAAACATTTGTATAAAATACGACGATGAAATAAAAGAAATTAGATAATACAAACTTTGTTTCTCTGAATACATAGTTCCGTGTGAAACCACATTTAATAATTCTCAACGCATGGCGATCTTTTAAATTCTCTTTCATTTTTATTACACTTTCAATGACTTACATATTTACTCAAACTTAAGAAGTTAAGTATCCATAAACGCATATTTTTATCAGAACTATTTGGTTATATTTGATTGCGAATACTTTATAAGCCAAGTTAACAATACGTTCGTTGTATCAACACCGATGCAATTAATTAGATACATTTTAGATCACAGGGAAGATCATTACATGATTGATTCCATTCGTATCAACTCTGTACCAGACGGCAATTTTTTCCAGATTGTTTCAAACTGACAGCATTTGCAGACGACAAATTACATGAAACTCAAACGGTAGGATTCATCTTTGATACGGTTGGAAACGTTGTGGGAAAAGGAGAAAATGCTGGTGACCAGCATTTTCTCCATTTCTCACCACGTTTTTAAAGGCTCTTTCATACAGAGTACCGCAAAGTAGGCGATTGTTTGGTACAGGGTCAACTCATAGCACACTAAGTGTTGTTTGTATAGTTTTGATTGCAAAGAAGAACAGGATGGCCAGTACTTCAGACAAGAAAACCCAGACTTTTTTCCCCGACAAAGTAGTTGGACACTGAAACCCGTCCCGTTTTCTCCTATGTAAAGCAGTCCAGTCCAGCTGTTAGCAGTTAATTTTAAATCATTTAGGTTCGAAAGAACAACAAAAGCTATACACATAACATAATACTAAACAGTCAATTATCATGAACTTGTTACCGAACCAAGTAACTCGTTCGGTCGCTTTCACAGTAAATCACAAATAAATGGACTGAATGATTGTTTGCTGTTTAGCCGTTTTCAAAATTATTCCATTTATATCGCGGCGGCCAGTACACCTATCCATACTTTCCTGGAGTTTCTGTTATAATGCAGTACTTCGCACAATGTTCTCCACGTGCCATTGGGTGCTTTCCCACATTACCGTCGAAACAATGATCAGCAGTGAGGGAAGACTGAATCCTGTCGCAATGACTATCATTAATCCCCGGAAAGAAATTCGCGGCGCTGGGAATTCGAACCAGGGTTCAAATTCACTAACAAGAGTTATCAAATACACACCGGTCTCTTCTTTAGTTGTTTAAATTTCAAGTTGAAACCCTGACACTCCCAAATTAGTTGGTTTATCTATTCATTCCAGCCATTAAAACAATTGGTTTTCCACTGGCTTTAATTGTTTACCAAAATTTCATTGTTTCTAGAACTGATATCAAACAAAGTCCATAGAGACAGTTTAAATCGATAAAAAAAACCAATGCTGGGTTGGAAGTTGCTTTTAGAAAGAGATCGATTTTCAGCAAAAATTGTGAGTTGAAAAGGGGCATAACTGCGTTAAAATATTTTGATGGTTATTTGCCCTGGTTGTATTGGTTCCCTTTTTGATAGTTAAGAACTAGACCGAGTTTAAAGAAAATATGTTGAGTAATGACAGTTATCATAGAATGTCAAAGTTTTTGTACGACGACGATGCAGACGCAGAAAGGGCTATGACAATACCTCAACTTTTTTTCTTCGAAAGCAGCCGAGCTAAAAAATGAGAGCCAATGTAAAGTTATTTCAAGCCGGGTACCTCCAAGTGTACATGTGCATTCTGTTGTCTTGCACTGCGATCTGGAACTGTTGGTTCATTGTTCACAACCTACAAACACGTCTAAAAGTTTTCTAGTGGTTAACTAAGGACCAAAAATCAACACAGCTGTACCATTTCTACAAGAGCAATCGGTCTTTTCTCAATTAATTAACAAGATCCCGTCTTAATGTTTCTCAGCACGTGAAACCAATTACCCAATCAGAGAGTTGCTATTTTCACACCATTTCGTGGTATTATAACTGTCCCACATCACTTTGAAGCTATTTAAAATCGCAATTCGGTAAGCCCCTTCCCAGATTTAATAACTAGAATGAATGCAGTTATGATCTCTGTTATAGATGCCTCCCTTTCAATAAAACTTGAAGCCCTTCACAGCGTGTATTCCTGAAATACTCTCTCGCTGAAATATAGATTTGTGATACCTTATATTGTATCGGGCAATCTGAAAAGTTGATTTAGTACACATTGTAGATTTTGATCAGGCTGCACAGTCTGGCCTCACCGGCCTATATTCTTTAATATATTCTGACCAAACAACGTCGAAATTGCAACATGTTTTGGTGTCTTTTAGAATCGTCTAAACAGTTCTCATTTCTTTCGTTCGCATTCTAAAGGTGAAAGCCGTTGTATCCAAATTGTCTCGAGACATATCGGACCGTTAACTGTTTACCATATTCTTCCTTTACTATATTGTCTATATTTTCAAAGACAAATTGGACTGCTTGAGTCACGGTTGAAGTGTAGATTGCAAAAACTCAAAGCGTGAAGAGTTTTAACCTTCGTCGTCTTGTAAAGAGTTAGCTCTTTACCAAACAACAAAATTTTAGACCAGTCCAAATTGAAAGCGTTTGCAGACGACAAATATATTGTTGCAAAAACGACCGTATCTGTCTGAGGAACGATAGAAAACATTGTAGGAAAAGAAGAAAATGGTTACCAGCATTTTCTTCTTTTCCCGCAATGTTTTCAAAAGCTTTCGTCTTGAGGGTCGTGAAAAGACGGGGCTGTGTGGTAAAGTGTTTACGGAATGGGGGCAAAGAGTAATGTCTTTCTACATAGCAATAAACGGTTGCTATAAAGCTTGGCGGCCCCATAAAAGGGTCATTATGTTAAATAGATTTGATTTAATTGAACCAAATCGAGGGATAGTTAGGGGTGTGTGGAACTATGGTCTAGAATGGAGACTGATCCTGGCTTTATAACATTTCCAAGAATCACAGCCGGCCATGTCATCTGTACTTTTACCTGGGACGTTAAGTTAAACAGGCCCACTGACTGTTTACCACACATTAAAACGAAGGATTGATTGAATGGTGTTTAATGCCATTTCATCATTTTTCAGTTATATCGCAGCGGCCATTGCACCTATCCATGCATTCTTGGAGTTTCTTTTACCAGTACTCCGCACAATATTCTTTCCAAGTTACTGGCTGCTCTCCCACATCATTATACCATATCGTAACAATGGTCTTCGGTGAGAGAGAAATGAATTCTGTAGCAATGATTATCATAAATCCTCGAAAAAGAAATTGGCCGGGTCAGGGATCGAACCGGCGGCCCCTGTTTCCAAGTCCTGTCTACTACGGACTAAGCTACTGGGGCTCTGCTGAACGACGATAGATTCTTTTGAAAACATTGTGAGAAAAGGAGAAAATGCTGGTAGACCAGTAGTTTCTTCTTTTCGCACGATGTTTTCTATCCTTCCAACAACAAATTTTGTTTCGGAGTCTCATTGATTTTGTCGTCTTCAATTGTCTAAGAATTGGTTTGAAATGGGTTAACCGAACTTTGTTTTTTGGCAAGTTTAACTTTAAATTTCACTTTAGTTTTGTCCAACTCGAAAGCATTTGCAGACGAAAATTAAATGTGGGACAAATTTAGTAATTTTATCTTTGGCAGGGTAGAAAGCATGTGGGAAAAAGAAGAAAATACCGGTTGGTGTTACCGCAATGTTTTCAAAAGCCTTCCACCTCAGCATGGTTAAAGCATGTGATCGGTTTGAAGAAAAATTACAAAAGAAAATCATGACAAAAAACTGTATTCGCACGATACGTGAAAACCATTCGCTTAGAAAGCACGAGGGATGTCTATTTTGTTGGGTGTGTAAAATTTCTGGCCCCTGTGTCCACGAAACGAGGAATGCCACATACCACGTGACAAGTTGTAAACATTTACCAAATATACCCGTGTTTGAACGACTTGTGTTTTAATAAGAAGAGGAAAAAAAAATGAAAAACAAGAAATACCGTCACAAAAGACAGACGGCGTAAAGTTCCAGCAAATATCAAATATGCAGGGGCCCATAGAATAAACGTCTACATTTTTGTCTATTCACAATATTCACAACGCTCTCAATTTGGTCAAGTCTACATTTTTGTCGTCTGGTGAAGACTTTATGGATAAAACAATCTCAAAAATCTCACAGAAAACGTTTTGCTCCTTGCAGCGTGCCGTTTTTAATAACATTGTGGCAATGGAATGAATTGCTCGTCAGAAGCAAATTCTCCCTGTGCCATATTGTTTTCGCCAGTTTTTAAGCACATATTAATTCTGTTAATCCTTATCCTGCTAAGTAAGATAAATTCAACTTTCAAGTCGATAGTAAAAACCCGAATAATGCTACTTCAAACTTAGTTTTTTGGAGAAATATATCACCTTATCGGACAGTGTAGATCCAAGATCAGACTGCACGTTCTGTGCAGTCTGATCTTGATCTACACTGTCCACAACAGGTCAGTGAGTCGTGCTTAGCAGCCTAAATGTTAATTATCCTCTAAGATCTTTTTGCAACAAATTTGGTTCGGAAAAATAAATTAAAAGGAAAATTCGCTTTGTCGACGAGAAGTTGCGATTTGGGATACAGAATGTATTAATCATCCGTTCCACACAATTTACGTACTTTCGTGGATAAAAAATTAATTTTCTACAACAACAATTGCTCCCCCAGATTGCCTTGGTTACGTTTTTTCGCTCAAATTTTAACAAAGACCTAACCTTTCGTAATTGCGCGTATCAATCCGAACGGGTGATTGGGAAGTGAATTAATCGCTTCGTTTTGGGTTTTCGACTTCCCTTTCACAAATAATTAGTTTTTCAAAACGACGGTTTGAGTCAAAGTAATATCTTAATTTTACATATACCACATGTCACGTGTACATTCTAACTCTTTTGCATAGCTGGCAACTACACATATTCGTCAATTTCAAGATCTAAAAGTAGATTTTCCCACTGCATCTTAATGTGCTTTTGGTAATCGTTTAGTATCAGGTAGCGGATGGCACGTTCTGTGCAGTCTGATCTTGATCTTCACTATCCGCAAAGGCTTGTGAAGTCGCTGTTGGCAAAGAAAAGGTTCAACATGTTGCATGCATCATGTATTTTTACGGAGTGGAAAGAAATTTAGGCCTCCATTTTTTGTATGTCGTAAGCGCAATAATCAATCATGCTGTTTATGAAAAATACAACTCAATATGAAAGCTGCAAGCATTTACATGTACTCCTTATGTTGCCAACCGCAATCATAGTCACTGAACCTTTGCAGAAAGTGTGTAGATCAAAACCAAACTGCATATAATCTACAGCCTTATGCTTGAACTACACTGTCCGATGGGGGATGAGATTTTCATCGCAAATGAATTTGAAACCGCATTATTTGGGATTTTGCTATTGGCTAGAAACATTCATGTAAGCAGTTTAACTCTTTGCCAAACGAGAAAGTTTTAGACTTGTCCAAAATTAGAGCATTTGGAGACGACAAAAAAAAAAAAAATGTGACTGAAAAATTGAAATTTGATTTTGGAAGGGTAGAAAACATTGTGGGAAAAGGAGAAAATGCTAGTTACCAGCATTTTCTTCGAAAGCTTTCTTTCTCAGGGTCTTTAAAAGTTGGGATTATGTGGTAAAGGATCTAGGAGTAAATGCAGGTAACGGAGAAAAAGAGCAGAAAGAAACTCACGACCATTTTTCCACCTGAACATCATTATACTTTTGATATTAGCCAGTTACAGGCAGACACGGACATTGATTGATTGATTGATTATTTGAATGGTGTTTTAAACTGCTTTCAACATTATTTCAGTCATATAACAACGACAACTTGCCGTGAATTTTCATGTACCAGTACTAGGCTGGAGCTCTGAAGTGTCTTACCCTGGGGCCTCCAAGTCACAAGTCCTACACTTTACCACTAGGCCACTCAGGACCCCAATACACGCACAAAAATGTTTCAGAGACATCACTCTCTTTAACAAGGCAGTGAAATTTGTCAAGATTAAAACTTTGCTCAAGAGTGCCTGTTCACATCGAAAGAAATTAGAGACGATAAATTTGATCATAGTGAAAAAGTGAAGACAACGAATAGTCGGTGGTAAAAAGCAATTACTGCTTTCACGTCCTTTGACTCTTTTCCAACCTAGAAAGTTAAAGACTTGTCAAAATTAAAGGCCAGACTAAATGTGGCTCAAATGATGGGATTGGTCTCTGAAAGGATAGAAGGAGGAAATGCTGGTAAACAACTTTTTCTTCTTTTTCCAAAATGTTTTCAAAAGTCCCATCGATTAGGGTGGTAAAAACCCGGGATGAAGCGGTAAATAGTTTAACACGTCGAACACAATGTGGGGTTTTCAATGTGGCAAGGGACCTAACTACAATCTTACAAAGTGGTTATACAATTATCTCCCTTGTTACTTGACGCACGTCTATGAACAGATAAGTCTTCGAAATATTATTTCAAGATGATTTATAACAGCATTTATACACTTGTCCGAAATTAAAAGGAAAGTGAAAGTGGCTGACATATTACATATAGCTTAATGCTTTACAACACAATCCCAAGTTTTAACAACCCCGGGAAGAATGCTTCTTTAAAACATTAGGGGGAAAGGAGAAAATGCTATGAACCAGCTTCATTTCCACATTCCACAGTGCTTTCACCTCATGAGAAACAAATGCAACCATCAGAGCTAGATTAAATTTACCTTCTACAAATACTTTTAATCTGAACAAGTCTAAACTTTTGTCAGCTGGTAGACAATTGAACTCTTTGCCACACAATCCCGAATTTAAACGAGCTTGAAAAACAAGACTTTTTGAAAACATTGTGGGAAAAGGAGAAAATGCTGGTTACCGGTATTTTCTCCTGTTTCCACAATGTTTTCTACCCTATCAAAAGTAACTTCCTTATTTGAGCTATATCTAAGTTGTCTACTGCAACTGCTTTGGTTTTGGACAAGTTTAAAATTTTGTCGTTTTTTTAAAGGGTTAAATCATTACAAAATTTAATGTTCTTTTCCCATGAAGATCATTTCAGCCAATCAGACGGCTGATCTTAAAATGGTTGGCTGGTTGATAAATTGGTGTTTTACCCTGCTTTCAACATATTTTCAGTTATATCAGGGCAACAGTTCGTATATACATGTATTAACTGGTTTTACCCTGTACCACACAGTCCCGAGTATAAACGACCATTGGTGAGAAGGCTTTTGAAAACATTGTGGGAAAAGTAGAAAATGCCGGTAGCCACCATTTTCTACTTTTCCACAATCTTTTCTTCCTGTCCCAAAACAAATTTCAATGTTTTAGTCACAATTATTTTGTCTTCTGCAAATGCTTTCAATTTGGACAAGTCTAACATTTTGTCGTTTGTTAAAGAGTAACCAGTACTGCGCTAGGGCCCTGAAGTGTCTTGCTCCTTGATACTCCCATGAAACACCCAGGGCTATGTATTAGAATCAAACCCAGTAGCCCTTGGCCTGTATGCACCAACCATTCTCAATAACATTTTAATTCTCAAGAATTTTCTATATTTGAAAGTAATGCAAGTTATGATTGGCTAAACCATTTGAAATGGTTTAGCCAATCAGAAATGGTTTAGTCAATCAGAAACTGCATCACTGTCTAAATCTAGAGTTAGATTAAGAAGTTAACAGATTGGTTGGTCAATACAGTACCTTGGCCCGGTTTCACAAAAACACTTTAGTCTCTTATCTTACTCAAAATCACTGATGGACTCAATTTCTGAGTCGAGTTCATTCCATGTATTTGAGAATCATTTTACTAACATTAACAATCATAGTTATGTAACATTCTCAAATCCAGAGTTGACACAATGTTTCTGACTTGACTAAGAAAAATAAACAGATTTAACTTATTCAAGAGACTACAGTCCATTATTTTGCTGAGTTAAGTCTGAAATATTGTGTCAACCTTGAATCCGAGAATGGTACTAAAGCCTGTTAATGTTAGTAAAATGCGTCAAAAATAGCAAACTTCCCTGTGAATTTGAGCAAGTTGAAAGATTTAGTGTTTTCATGAATACAAACCCCAATATACAAATCATATACCCTCTAAAATGGTTGATGATATAAAGCTGCAGACCTAACACACTGTACAACACATATTTTCATAGTGGCAAAAGAACAGGCCCGGTCTGGTAGCTAGGCCCGGCTGGGTACCTTAGTAGTTTGTGTATCCGACTTGTTTGTGGGGTCGATGCTTGGTTGAGGCAAATTGTCTTTCTGGAGATTTTTCACCTCTCACCTCTGATGCATGTTAGAAAAGTGTTCAGTGACTTGGAAAGAAAAATTGTGCCAGTACTGGTGTGAGAAGGCCAGGAAACACATGCGTAGGTGCACTGACAGCTGTGATGTGACCTAAAACGGGATTAAACTTCAATACACAACAAACCATAGGACAGGTTTTTAAGGTACAACAAACCATCAGTACGCAAAATTACCTTTAATTGCACAATTGTATATAAATAGAAAATAGAAATAACTCTACGTATAACAACTAGCGTAGCAAACACATGGTACACATAAACAAATATATCTATGTTTCTAAAGATTAACCCTTTACCTGCCAATCTTATGTTTTTACAACTGTGTGGAAGACAGCTTCTGAAAAAAGTTTGGGAAAAGGAGAAAATGCTGGTTAACATCATTGTCTCCTTTTCCCAAAATGTTTTCTACCCTTTACAGGACAAGTCAAAGCATTTGAGTTGTTATTTCATTTACTGTCTGCAAATGCTTTTATAATGAACAAGTCTGACATTTTCCTGTCTGGTAAAGAGTTAAAACTGTAAATACTAATAATGTTATACATGCACTTTGAAAATATTATACCTGTACTGTCAGACTAAAACAGTCAGTCTTTAACAGATGACATAAGATGTTAGACTCGGCCATACTGAAAACATTTACAGACAACAAAAGCAAGTCAGTTGAGATGGTGAGAGTTAATTTTGTCTTTGAAATAATTAACTGAAAATGTTTTCAATGTGCACAAGCCTAAAATATGGTCACCTGATGCAAAAAAAAGTCAAATGTTTTGGAAGGAGTACGTATGCCCTTTAACCATTTTCCACACAATCCGGAGTTTTATCGACCCTGACAAATAAGGCTTTTGAAAACATTATGGGAAAGGAGAAAATGCTGGTTACCAGCATTTTCTCACATTTCCCACAATGTTGTCTACCTATTTTTAATGACAAATATTATCATTCGAAAAATATCTGAATTGTCATACTTAAAATTCCTGCAATATGGACGGGTCTTAAAAATTTTGCCATGTGGACAACAAAATGCAAGACTACTCCAAATTGAAAGCATTTGCAGATGACAAAGTAAAGGTGGTTCAAATGATGAAACTTAACCTTGATAGGGTAGAAAACATTGTGGGAAAAGGAGAAAATGCTGGTTACCAGCATTTTCTCCTTTTCCCATATTGTTTTCAAATGCCTTCTTCCTCAGGGTCGTTAAAAGTCGGGCTTGTGTGATAAAAGGTTAAGCATCTTTTCAAGTAATCCAAAATTCTGCTACACTTTTTATTTGCAGAGGGAAGCAATCTCTTCTCACCAGCATAAACACTGATAAATATGTATAACTGTCTTTGTATGATGGTATATATATACATGAGCCATGTTCTTGCAAAAGGGACTGAAATGCACCTCCATGATGCCAAACATTCATATAATACCATATCATTATGGATCCATAAAATCCATTCTGTCTTACAACCAACTATATCATGAGCTACACTATTCCTTTGACATGCAGAACATCGATCAATAGCAAAAGGTTGCCATCCAGGTCAGCCTGTGCAGATTGCGCAGGCTGACCTAGATCGCTATTTTTTGCAGATGCATTAAGCCCCCTTCTCACATGACATGGCTCATATAATAAAGTTATGGGTAATATTTCCATGATCCTTCCACCTGAGTTATGATTTCTAAATAATTTCTTGATTTAACTGAAAGGTAAAATAAATAGATTTTACTGTGTTATGGTAGCCACCTGTGAAGACAGGCACCCTGTGATTAAGTTACCCTGGAATCAATGGCTCAGATAAATATTTGGCGCCAATTAAATATATTGTCTCTTTTGAGGGCTTAATTTCTGTGCCAAAGAAATCAAGTAGCCGGATGTAGATCTAAGATCAGACTACACAGTATCATACTGTATGTGCAGTCTGATGTTGATCCAGCAACACCCAATAAATAGAGAATGGATGGTTGGTGTCTTGGACTATCAGGCAAGGTGGAGGAATTTTTCTGGTGATCCAAAGGCAAATTTCAGAGCAGAGCCCAATAAACTTAACCCATCCAAGAAACCAACCATCTATTCTACTTATCCTGTCACTCACTATTACGGTACAGAACATTTTAACAAAAAAACCAAGAGGGCTATGATGGCCCTGTATCGCTCCACTGGCTAATAAGTAAAAACCCTACACGCCAAACATTACAATACTTATCCAATTGGTTTCGAACCACTACACATCAAAATTTTTCTCTATAAAATCCTTCAAGAAAGTTATGACCCCAGGGCAAAGCCATTTTTGACCACAGAGCTATAATTACTTGAATCCTGGTAGAGGTCAACAAGATAATGCCCCATACAAAATAATACAGGTCTAGAATGTTTGGTTATAAATAAGAAAATTTTCAAAGTTTCCTCAATAAGAGGTCATGTAAAACATGGACCCCTGGGACAAGGCTAAACTTGGTAGTCCTAGTTCTTATGGTTAGTAACAAGAAGATTTCTAAAGTTTTCACTATAAAAGCCCAAGTAAAACTTGAGACCACTGGGGTGGGGGCAAACTTGACCCCAGGGCTATAATTTGGGTACTCTTGGTAGAGGTCTTCTAGATAAAGCTGCATGCAAAATTTGGTAGCCCTAGGCCTTATAGCTAGGTACAGGAAGATTTCTAAAGTTTTCTCTATATAAGCCCATGTAAAAGTTGTGAGACCAGGGGTGTGGGACCAAATTTGATCCCAGGGCTATACTTTGAAGAAACTTGATAGAGGTCTACTAGATAACGCTACAAGCCGAATTTGGTAGCCCTGGGCCTTATGGTTTCAGACAAGAAGATTTTCAAAGATTTCCAATATTTTTAAGTTTTGTTGCTATGGCAACCAGAGTTTTTGAAGGAATCAAATTCTTTCCAGAAATTCTGAAGAGGACCATGGCAGGATCATTTCTGTGAAGTTTCATCAAAATTGGATGGGTAGTTTCAGAGAAGAAGATGTTTGAAATAAAAGTAAACGCACGCACCGACACACGACGGACACCGGGCCATGACATAAGCCCGCTTGCCTTCAGCCAGAGGAGCTACAGAAATTATATGGACTGTACCTATTATAAATTTTAGGGCCGAGCCCGATAGACTTTCCCAATCCAAGACACTAACTATCTATTCAATTTATCCTGTTTCTCTTTTATAATCCAAAATCCAACTAAATTGAATATTTTTCCCGAAATAAGGCACATGTTGACACCTTTCTCGCTATGAGAAAAATTAGAAAATGAAGAACTGCATAAAGCCCTTTGAAAATATGCAGCTGCAATAATGACGTCAAGAATGATATTGGCCATGTCACAAACGTTACATATGTCCGCAGAAAAATACGGCAATGAAGACAATTGGTACTTCTGTGGTAGTGTTTTCAACATGGATGATAGATCTAACAGACATAATGAAAACAGCATGTTCATGTGTTCTCGCATTTTAAGCGACATTTTTTATTATCTAAAAAAATAGTTCCGGCTGGTCACATTACCAACTAGCCTAATAAACCTTGATTATGTGACCAACTGACATAATAGACCTAGTAATGTGGTCAAGTGAACGTATATCACCAAGTTTATATGACCCCGTGTTATATGACTGGATTTATAGGTGACAGGATAAAGCTACTTTTGTTCACATGTTGCTGAAAGGATGTACACTTTACTAAATGACAGAATCTTAGACTTGTCCAATTGAAAGCATTTACATATGATTAATTAAATCTGGTTTAACTTTTAGGACTAGTCTTTGATAGGGTAGAAAGCATTGTAGGTGCACTGACTGTCCTGATATGACCTAAGCTGTTAAAATGGCGTTAAATTCCAATACAAACTTAATAAGTTTGTGTTTACAATAAACAATCAATATTACAACACAGTTATTTTCTTCTGATTAAAATAAGAACCACAACATGTTTTGCTGATAAACAGTTTCTATGAATACTTAATATACATTTAGAGGAATCACATATACTTTTTCTAACCCTTTCCCTAATATGTATTCTAATACAAAACAACAATTATGGGGTTTGAAAATGTTGTGATAAATTAACAAATTTCTCACAGTTCATTTTTCACAACATATTCTACCTAGAACATACACATATACTCATTATACTATTTTTTACAGAGTCTGCATTAAACATGACTTTGACTAATTATTCAATGTTGCTTTTGAGTTGGACGAGTCTAATTATTCAATGTTGCTTTCGAGTTGGACGAGTTGAAAAAAAGTGGATTTGAAAATTTCAGACAATCATTCTCACATTTGCGAAAGGCAATATTTGGACAAACTAAACAATTAAATAAATGATACAGAAAAAAAAAACTGAGCAAAATTGTTCATATGTATAAGACAACTTGATAAGACAGAACAATTCACATATGAATGTACTGGTAATAGGTAAGCTTGATACATTTCAAATACTACATCTACAACACATGAACATAAAACATGATCAACTTAACCCATTGTCACATGGATAAAAGTTTCTAAGCTCTGATAGTGCACATCTTCTGAAAACATTGTTGAAAAAGGAACAACAGCTTTTTGCTCGTGTTTTATGTCACTCAAACACACTTTTTTTTAATGCAAGGTATACAACTTCATGTAATTTGTGAAAGTTAGTGACTTGTTTTAAACCAATCTGCATAATGCTATGTGAACTCATTTATCCTTTACCAAACAGTCCCAAGTTTTAATAACCCTGACAAAGAAGGCTTTTGAAAAACATTCAGGAAAAAGGAGAAAATGCAGGGGACCAGCATTTTCTCCTTTCACAAGGAATTTTCATCTTTTCCCACAATGTTTTCAAAAAGCCTGTTACTCAGGGTCATTAAAACACGGGATTGTTTGGTCAAAGGTTAAATTCTTTAAATCAATGATAAGAACTAAACACTTTTTAAAACAGAATCACACATAACCATTGAAACAATAAGCTGAAAGCTTTGAAATCTATACATACAAAAGTTATACCACAATTTAGAAAAACACAACAAAGATCAGATCTGTAGCAGCACATGAACTACCCTGAGTTCCCCAAAAATGTTAGAAAAATCCCTGTATGTCACTTATGTTTATCTCTTTTACCACATGAGCAAAATATAGACTTGTCCAAATTGACAGCATTTGCTGATGACAAATTCAGGATAGGGCACCCTAATGCGGGATCCTGTAACATCGCCTTTCATCGCCCAAAAACATACGGATTTGGCTAAGACTCCAGTAATCCGTAATCGATCGGCTGATAGATGCTGGTTACCCCTCATCAATTAACCGAGTCTTAGCCAAATCCATAAAATGAAAGGTGATGTTACACAAATCCCATTAGGGTGCCCTATCCTTAAATGTAGCTCAAATGATGGAATTTGTCTTTGACAAGGTAAAAAACATTGCAGGGAATAGTAGAAAATGCTGGTTACCAGCATTTTCTCCTTTTCCCACAATGTTTTCAGAAGTCCTATTCTGTTTGGTCGTTAAACCTCCAGATTGTTCATTAAAGGGTAAACCCAATGGATGCCAAATGAAGAGTTGGACATTCCCAGGTAGTAAAAAAAAAAGCTACGAATGTTGCAATTTCAGTTTTTTTCCTTGAATAGTTTTTGTCAGAATATCTCATGGGATATTGTACAGTGGAAAACCAAGATCAGGCTGCAAATGTGTCAACCTGATCTTGATCTACACAGTCCACAAAAGCAACTAAATTCAAAATTCTCGGTATAATGCATCACAAAGATGCTTAAACCCCCTTTTGCCATAGCATGGCTCATCTAAATTCAAATACCATTTAAAAGTATGGAAATTATTGTAAAGATGACAATCTCTTGGTCCAAGAGTTAGCTGCTGGCAGAAAAATGAATTTAAAAAAAAACAGGTTTAAAGTAAACAAAAGATATAGCAACTTGGCAACTTTTTTTCTCGAGTTAAAATTCATTTTTCTTCCAGAGACTAACACTTGGACTCAACATACAATAACAGATTGTCATCTTCACAAATGTTTCAATACTTTTACATGGTATGTTGTAAATGTAAATGCATCTTAACAACTACATTGCTGACTTTTGGCCACCAATGTGCCTCTAAAATTTGTACCATTATAAACATTTCTGTAATAAAAAGGTGGGACAAGTTCATATGCAAGATAGGTGGAAACTTTTCTAAACCTGTTTTGATATGCTTACACAGGTCAAATTCCATAAAGCAAAAGCATCAGTCTCCAACCATTGCATTGTTCACATATTATAGACCATTTTGATCAATCTCACAATTACAAGAAGCAAACTTTAGACCAGCAACATATACAACTGACATTTAATAGAATGCAAAATATCTTTCTCAAATTGAATGTAAAAATACTGTCAAAGAAAACAATTGCTTGTCCTTTCTCTCCTATATTTTCCAAAACTTTACACTGCAGGGGTGTTTTCACCTTCTAAAGATCAACCTTGTACAAATAAAGATGGGATCACAATCTTTAAAAATGTTTTCACATACAGTTTACTGTATAAACTTTTATTGTTGAATTAAATGTTGCTTTACACTGCTTTCAACAAAAATTCATGCCCCTTGGGCAAGGCTTGGGCTCTGAAAAGCTTTGTCAAAAGACACTCCCACCAAAACCATGCATCTGCTGAGAATTTAATCTGGAACATCTTTGTTACAGTTCTAAATCTGAACGAAAAAATTGATAGAAGGAAATTCATTGTCCAAAAGAAATGTACCACATAAAAGACACAGAGTCTAATAGCAGAAATTGTCCTACACCCAATATCACCTCTTCCCTACATTTTGATTTCCACGATGGTGTACAAAAATAGTATATTCCTTTTTCTCTATTCTTTTCAGATTCATCCTGTAACTCTTTACCAAACATCAAAATTTTAGATTTGTATATATTGAAAGACAACAAATTAAATGTGGCTCAAGTGATGAGATTCTTGAAAGGATAGGAAACATTGTGGCAAAACAAGAAAATGCTGGTTACCACCATTTTCTCCTTTTCCCACACTGTTTTCAAAAATCACTTTACTCAGAATAGTTGGTATTGTGTTGAAAAGGGATAAGCCTATAAGAACGTAGATGAGATAATGGATTTTACTCTTTATCCACACAATTTTAGACTTGCTCAAAATGATGGTATTTGCAGACAGCAAAATAAATATGTTTCAAATGATGGGATTCTCTACGAAAGGGTAGAAAACATTGTTGGAAAAGGTTACCAGCATTTTCTCCTTTTCCCATAATGTTTTCAAAAACCCTCTCTATCAGAGTCATTAAAACATCAGGTTGCTTGGTAAAGGGTTAGTGCTTCTCAGCAGTTCATTGAGCCGGTGATCTTATAAACTTAAATATTTGTCTGATCCTGTATTCTAGGGCAAAACTCAAATACCATTTATAAATTCAGTTCTGATATCCAAAGTAGTCATCTGATTGGCTGAGAATAAATGTAAAAGCCAATCAGATTGCTGGACTTAGAATTTAGAATTAAAACAACATCTAAAAAACCTTTGGGAATATAATCACTTGATATATGATGCAAGACTAATAAGGGATAAAATGTCATGGAAGCTATTGCTTATAAAATCTTAAGCACAATCTTTAAGTCAGCAATTTCCTTAACACTTTAGCACACAATTCCTAGTTTTAATGACCCTAAGAAGAAAGCTTTTGAAAACATAGTGAGAAAAGGAGAAAATGCTGCTAACCAGCATTTTCTCCTTTTCCCACAATGTTTTCTACCTTAGCTAAGACAGGAATCATCATTTTAGTATAATTCAATTAGTCATCTGCAAATGGTTCAAATTGGGTCGAGTCCAAAATTTTATTGTTTAGTAAAGAGTTAACTTTTTAATAGATGATAAAAATGAAGATTTATCTATATTGAAAGTATTTGCAGACAACAAGTAAATGGGGCCTCAAGTAAAGTGATTTGTCAGTGAAAGGGTAGGAAACATTGTGGGAAATAAGTAAAATGCTGGCAACCAGCATTCTCTATTTCCCAAAATGTTTTCTGTCAGAGTTGTCAAATATTCAAGAATGCCTGGTAAAGGGTTAAACAAAAACTTCTGAACTCTTCACCAAACCACAATATTTTAGACTTGTCCAAACTGAAAGCATCTGCATAGGGCAGTGTCAATGTGGCTCAAATGATAGGATTTTTCACAGGAAAGATAGAAACATTGTAGGAAAACAAGAAAATGCTGGTATCCACCATTTTCTCAATATTCAAAGATATTTTCTTTCTGAGGCCCATAAAGGCAACAGATTTTTTGGTAAAAGGTTATTAAAACTTTTATCAATAAATATCTCTCTTTTGGAAGCCTTTAAATTCTGGTTACTCCAGCGATTACATAAAAAGAGGAATTTGTAACTTTGTTAAAGCCATACATGAGAATATCTTTGACTATATTAAAAGAATACGCAAAAAAAGTTTTCACTAACATATCTTTTGGCTCAACATTTTTGTTTGGTTTCATTTCGTTTTTTTCTCAAATGTAAAGTATGGGACTGATACATATTTCAATCAAGATACAAATAAATATGAGCCATGCTCGGTGAAAAGTGGGCTTGATGCATCTGCAAAAAGTATCAACCCTTATCAGTCTGTGCAGTTCACACAGATTGACCTGGGTCAAAAATTTTTGTTTTTAGAAAATTTTCTTTAAAGTTCACGGACGTTCTACCTCAAACTTTAGTTGGTTGTTATTCAAAATGGATTTTATGAATCTACAATAATGTGATGAATTGCTTAGTATGATGAATCATGGAGATACATTAACCCATTACCACACAATCCCTACTTTTGACGACCCTGAGAAAGAAGCCTTTAGAAAACATTGTGGGAAAAGGAGAAAATGCTGGTAACCAGCATTTTCTCCTTTTCCCACAATGTTTTCTACCCTTCACAAAACAAATTTCAAATTTTTAGTCACTTTTATTTTGTCGTCTGCAAATGCTTTCGATTTGGACAAGCCTAAAATAGTGTCGTTTGGTAATGAGTTAAATCCCCCTTTGCCAAACCCTGGCTCATATTATCCCTTTACCAAACAATCCTGGGTTTTTACGATCATGGGAAAAATCCTTTGGAAAACATTGTGGGAAAAGGAGAAAATGCTGGTAACCAGCATTTTCTCCTTTTCCCATAATGTTTTCTACCCTATCAAAGAGAGAAATCATCATTTCAGCAACATTTAATTTGTCGTCTGCAAATGCTTTCAATTGGACCAGTCTGAAAATTTTTCGTTTGGTAAAGAGTTATAGTGCCTTTGGCTCATTTCATTCCTTCAAATTTTTCTCTCCAAAAATCAAAATTAGAAAGAATGGAGGTTATATCCACTGAATTAAACAAACTATGCACCAAATTTATAGAATTAAACCATAACAATATGGCTGACTTTTATTCCTATTTTTTATTACTAACAGTAATGAAAAGGATAAACATCTGAATAAAAGGTACATGTCTTTCTAGCTTTTTAACACATGACAAAAAGGTAGACTTGTCAAAATTGAAAGCTTTTTCAGACGGCAATTTAAATACAGCTAAAATGATGGAAATTATCTTTGATAGAGTAGAAAACATTGTGGGAAAAGGAGAAAATTCTGATGACCAGAGTTTTTCCTTTTCCAATGATGTTTTTATCCTTTTTCCCACAATTTGTAATTTGTTGTCTGAAAATGCATTCAAGAAAGGCAAGTGAAAAATTTTGTTATCCGGTAAAGAGGGAAATGAACCAAAAACCCGGTCCATTGGCAATTAACCTGTAAATCCTTTTGTGACACAAAATAGATTCTCTACTCTACTATATATGTCAAATATTTCACAGACAAGTATAAATTCATAAATAATATATATGTACTTTTTATATCTTAATAATTCATTTAACTCTTCAATTTTGAGTTTTTAACAACCCCCAAGAAATAGCCTTTTGAAAACCTTGTGGGAAAAGGAGAAAATGCTAGTAAGATGCACTTTCTCCTTTTTCATCCAATGTTTCCAACCAATCAGAGCCCTTTGGTTAATTTGTACAAATTTTGAATTTTTAATTCATTCAATCATAATTCTCTAGCACTTTTTTTTAGGGGCCGTATTTATCCATGAAATCAAATTAAACTCTTTAGCAGAGATGTAAATTTTTAACATCTTCAAAAGTGAAGAGGACTGCAGAAGACAAACCGTTTACCAATGACAAAAGTTAAGTCCAAATTGAAGCATTTGCAGGCGACAAAATAATTGTGACTGAAAAATTGAAATTAGTTTTGGGAAGGGTAGAAAACATTGTGGGAAAAGGAGAAATGCTGGTTACCAGCATTTTTTTCCTTTTCCTATTCTTTTTTCCAAAAGTTTCTATCTCAGAGTCGTTAAAAGTCGGGATTGTTTGGTAAAGGGTTGGTGAGTTTCAAATCATAATAACTGTTTTCAAAATAATAGGATACAGTGTGGGAAAAGAAAAAAATGCTGGGTATCAGCACTTTCTCCTCCCATAAAGTTTTCAAATCTTTTTTCCTCTGGGTCATTCCAACACAGAATTGTTCTGTAAAAGATAAATCTAGTTGCTAAACCTAGCCTTCTACTAAACAATCCCACAATTATGAGGCAAAAGACAACTGAAAACATCGTAGGAAAAGGATAAAACTCCTGTAATCAGCAATTTCTCCTTTTCCCATTGTGTATTCAACAAATACTGAAACAATTTTTTGCACCAAACATTGATATTTTGTTTGAAAATGCTTTCAATATGGATCAGTCCAAAATTTCATCTTCTGATAATAAAGAGTGAAAGAAAACCCTTTACAACACAATCCTCAGTTTAAACAACCATGATGGAGAAGACTTTTGAAAACAATGTTGGAAAAGGTGAAAATGGCGGTGACAAGCATTTTCTCCTTTTCCCACAATGCTTTCTACTCTGTAAGAAGCAATTTCATAATCTGAACAACTTTAAATTTGTTGTCTGCAAATGCTTTGAACTTGGACAAAATTAAAAAACTTTGTCATTCAGTAAAGTGTTAATAAGTGTGGATAAATCTATGCCCAGATTATATTATAAAAGTCAGCAGTAAGCATTTGTTTCTTCTGGCATATAATCCATACTGTAGTAAGACAGTCTTCACTTAGTCCTGTTTAACGTCTTTCAAATGTTCAGCATCAAAGAGCGCCATTTTTGACAAGAATTTTTCTCGCAACATCTGTATCTTCACGGAGTAGGGCATGTCTGGGATCAAGTACATAATGAACCATGTCAGGAAAATAACCAGATTCTGCAATATACAACAAAATTAAATGCATTTTGGCTCTTTACTACACAATCCTGAGTTTTAATGACCCTGAAAAAGATGAGATTTGAAAACATAGTTTGAAAAGGAGAAAATGCTAATAACCAGCATTTTCTCCTTTCCCCACAATGTTTTCTATCCTATCAAAGACAGAAATCATCATTTTAGCCACATCTAATCTGTCGTCTGCTATCAATTTGGTCCAGTCCAAAACATTGCTGTTTGGTTTTGAGTTTGGACAAAACTTAGTTTTTACCAGACAACAATTTTTCAGACTTGATCAACTTGAAAGAATTTGAACATGACGAATTAAATGGGGCTCAAATGATAGAACATACTTTATTATACTGCAAAGAAATCTCTTGTGATTTGATTGGATAATATGCCCCGAACATATATATCATGTCCACGGGCAAAACCCATGTAAAAGCAGTTTCCCTTTCGGGAGCCCCATAGACATGACTACACTTTCAACACAAGATCCAAATAGGCGGCGTCGATCAAGATTAACATCAAGATTATGCGCCAAGCTGCACGTTTTAGCACGTATATCCAAGGTTTCAGTGACGTCAGTTCCCAGTGACGTCAGTTTTCATTGAATTGGGGCACTAAGAAGGGTAATTCTACCTCGTCAGTGTACTCAATTTTTTAAACCAAAAAACCAGGTAAATTTCGCTTAACACACGTTGGAATGTTAAAACTTTGCAGTATAATAAATTCGTTGTACGGTCAGGTGGCAGGGGACTTGGAAACTTGTTCACGGCTGTGGAGAATAATGCCGCCCTGAGCCGAAGGCGGTGGCAGGGGACTTGGAAACTAGTTCACGGCTGTGGCTAATAATGTCGCCCCAAGCCGAAGTCCCCTGCCACCTGACCGTACAACTAATAGTGTGAAACTGAGAAAATGCTAGTTACCTCCTTTCTTTCCTTTTCAGACTATGTTTAGAAAATCTGGTTCTTCATGATTGTTAAAACTCAAGATTATTTGGAAAATGTTTAACCCTTTACCACACAATCCCGAGTTTTAACGACCCTAAGGAAAAGGACTTTTGAAAGCATTGTGGGAAAAGGAGAAAATGCTGGTAACCAGCATTTTCTCCTTTTCCCACAATTTTTTCTACTCTATCAAAAACATATTCTATCATTTGAGTCACACTTAAAGTGTTGTCTGCAAATGCTTTCAATTTGGACAACTCTACATTTTTGTTGTGTGGTAAAGGGTTAAAATACTGATTTTATTTTCTAACTCCATCGCTAACTCTTGTTACAGAGGTAATAGATATAAGAGAAAAATTTACTTTTGCTACATATACTGACAAAATGCGTAACAATTTGACAGACAAACTGTTTTCAGAATGTGTTCACAGAGAAAGATTTTCACCATGTTGCAAAAATGACTGTTGAATATATCCACGAAGAAAAAAATAAGGAGGAACTTCACTTGCGTATGAAAGAATGGGAGAAGAAGAACAGGGAATTTGGTACAGACAGGATTCTGCCCTATACCCAATCAACGCTTGAATTGCAATCTTGAGACGTCTTACCTCAAATACAACGACAAATGCCAGTCGAGCAGCCAGGACATGCCAGTAAACTATTGTATACTCATAATCTCCTTCATAGCCAGAACGGAAGTCCCTGTATCTGAAACATTCATGCTCAGAGTTGAGAAAAAAAAATCACTGAAATGGCTCATCTAATACTAAGGAAAAGAACAAAATTTGACAGAGCATATTTTTGTACAAAATGTGAATTTTACAGCAAAAAAACTCATAGAAAACCAGACCCTTCTAAGCATGTGAATAATGTTCTTCAGTTTTTATCTATCAACCCTTTAACTGTTTACCACACAACCACAAGCTTTATCTACCCTGGAGGAAAAGCCTTTTGAAAACATGGTGGAAAAAGAAAATGCTGGTAACTAGCATTTTCCACTTTTACCACCATGTTTTCTTCCCTTTCTATCCTTTCCATACTTATTGTCATCTGCAAATGCTTTGATTTTGGACTAGTCTAAAATTTTGTTGTTTGGTAAAGGGGTAGGTACAAAACACATCTTGATGCATCTTTTATCAGATGACAAAATAACAGGTTTTTCCCAATTGAAAGCATTTGCAGACGACAAATGCAATATAGTTAAATTATGGAATTTGACCTTGAAATGGTTGAAAACTTTTTATTTGGAAAAGAAGAAAACGATGGTGACCAGTATTTTCTCCTTTTCTCACAATATTTTCCAGAGCCCTCTTCTTCAAGGTCCTTAAAACTCAGGATTGTTTGAAACAGGATTAAGTTGCCTTTGCTAACAGTGGAGATCTCGATCAGACAGTAAGCACTGACTAGCCTAATCTTGAATTTTTCTAACACTCTGTGTGATATTCGAACTGATAAAACCTCAAAAAGGCAGATCAATAAGGAATTGACTAACCATTCACCACATCACCACACAATTAAGACTTTTGACGACCCTAAAAGAAGAAGGCTTTTGAAAACACTGTTGGAAAAAGAGAAAAATGTTTCAAAGGTAGAAATCATCATTTGAACTACCTTCAATTAGTTGTCTGCAAATGCTTTCGATTTGGTATGGTAAAAAGTTTTGTAATTTGGAAAGGAATTAATATGTAAGAATCTGAGTATTGTTCCCTACCTGCAAAAAGTAACATTACTTTCCTTCTCATACAGACTTTTGTCCTCAAAGTCTGCAGTCCTGAACACAGACAAACTGAAATTCTGATAGAAATCCCTCATAGACCCGTCCTCACTGTAACCATAGCGATACACCAACCTTGGGATAAAGTCTGATGTGAATGCAATAATGCATGCCTGTAAAAAATTTTACAAAGAATGGTAACATCGATTTCAAATAGTATAGCCTCCATAATAAAAGGCAGTAATTTAACTGATCTTTTCTCTGGGTCAGAAAAACTGGCCATTGTTTAGTAAATAATTAAATAAACTAATTTAAGAGAAAAAGATGAAGAAGAAACAAGCACCACATTTGGGTGCCAATGCTCAGCTGCAATTGCTTGATTTTCAGTCAAGTTGAAAAAGGGGCAAAACTGTGTCAAAAATATTTCAAATGTTACCTGCCCTTGTTGTACGAGTTCCACTTTTGATAGTGAACAACTTGTCCAAGTTTGAAGTAAATGTCTTCAGTAAGAACAAAGATATTACAAAATGTCAAAGTTTTTGCAAGACAATAACATGGACGATGCCAGGGCTATGACAATAAATCACCATCTTCTTCAAAAACAGCCAAGCTAAAAATTACACAAAATGTTAACACTGACTTTAAACAATGCAATTTCCATATTCAAAGACATTAATTCAACTGATCTTTTCTCAGGGTCAAGAAAACTTGCCACTGTTTAGTAAATTGGTAAGGACTAATTTAACCCTTTACCGCACAATGCTGACTTTTAACGACCCTAGGAAAGAAGCCTTTTGAAAACATTGTAGGAAAAAGAGAAAATGCTGGTTACCAGCATTTTCTCCTATTCCCACAATCTTTTCTACCCTATCAAAGAAGCATTGCACCATTTGAGCCACATTGAAATTGTTGTCTGCAAATGCTTTGAATTTGGACAAGGCTAAAATTTTGTCGTCTGGTAAAGAATTATGAGAAAAAAAAAAGTACTTACATTTGTAATAACAGCAAATACTGAGACACCTTGTAATATCCCAAACCAAATACCTGAAAAAGGAAAGAACAGTTTATTGACAAGAGAACTTTAAATGACAAATGGAAGATTTTCATGATCTGTTCTCAGCTCTCATCAATTGTGTTTCAAGGGGATGTTATATCAGTTTTCAAGTGTAAAAAGAATAAGTTTAAACATAAATTAGAATAAGGATAATAATATGTGAGTCATGCTCTGTGAAAAGTGGGTCTAATGCATCTGCAGTACGGTAATTATTGACCTTTGTCAACCTGTACACTTCACGCAGGCTGACCAGTGTTGAAACATTTTCCTATTGGTTAATTTTCTGCATATCCAAGGACCAATGTACCTCATTATTCAGTCGGTTGATAGACAAATTGAATTTCATGGGTCAAAATTATGTGATGTATTTCCTCATTTCTACCAGTACTAAGCTAATGCTCTGAAGTGTCTGGCCCTAGGACGATCTTGTTGTTAGAAAAGAAGTAAGAATAATTTCACAAAAACTTACCAATATCTTGTGCTCTGAGAGCAAGTGGACGCTTCCACTGAGTCACAAATTTGTAAGCATCCAGTCTGATCTCAACAATGTTGTTCAGTAAAGCAAACAGAGGGGCCAGTGGGAAGGCAGCCACAAAAATTGTGATAAATCCGTACTGGATAACTGAAAACAGAAAAGTTAATAATGTAAAATGCAGTGTAAAGGCTCAGCAGCTTCAACAACAGTGGAGTGAAAGATGAACAAACGATCTGACTTTTATCCATCATAGGAGCATTTTCTTTTTTGTCTGTATCATTTTCTACCATTAAAGTCAAATCCCATCATTTAAGTCACATTCAGTTTGTTGTCTGCAAATGCTTTCAACACTGACAAGTCTAAAATCCTGTAATCTGGAAATGGATTAAACTCACAACTCCAGGGTTACAAGCCCACCCTTTTTTCAAACCTAGCTAACAGAACTGTGATCCTATCAAAGAAAAAAATTAAATAAGTATTACCCATTTCCAAGTATTCATCAAAGAGACCAAGTTTAGGTTGATCAGCCAGGTTATAATCTTGTTCCCAATGTGTGTAGACTTTGTCACTTGTGTCTGCACTGATGCTTCGGCCTTTGAACCACACAACCAGCTTTCTGTTAGAAACATTTAATACAGGTCTTTAAGTCTCACATACTACAGTAAGTGGCCATAAATATTTTATCAAGTTCCTAATCCCCATTGACATACATGTATTTCTCAGAGTGCAAGAAAATTAATTACACTGCTTCAGATCATTTGATCATAATGAAAACTATACTGGTAGAAAGCCAGGTTACTTGGGTCTATACTTTTCACCATTGCATTCACACAGCATGGCTCATATAAAAAACAAAAGCCTACAGAGAACACCATACATCATAGCATGTTATCAGTGACTTACGGTAACACAATCTCTCTGAAGTTAGCGAAAATCTGTTTGCCCACCATGATGATACCCAGCTGTAGACACAATTCCATAATGCAACCTGCTGGATCACACTACAATATAAACACAAAATGACATGTTTTAAAAACCCTGAGTAAAAATGCTTAGAGAACGATGTTGGAAAAGGAAAAAATGACAATAACAAGCAAGCAATGTTGAGATCTAATTTGTTGTCTGCAAATTCTTTCAGTTTGGACAAGTGTAAATGTAAATGTTTGTTATCTGGTAAAGAGTTAAATTGCACTGTACCATTAAACTCCGTATAAAACCACAAAATTTGGACTTGTCTTTATTAAAAATATTTGCAGACAAAAGATTAAAGGTCTCATAAAAGATGGAACTTGTTCTTGAAAGAGTAGAAAAAACATTGAAGGAAAAGAAGAAAATACTGGATATAATAAAACTGTGAGAAATATATTTACCCCCTTCCTTCTATACTTACTTGCCAATAAATGTCATTGTGACCCTTTGACCTCAAACCACAATAGGAATATTCTACATTTCATCGTAAATATCTCTGTAACGTTCACAGAACTTAGGTCATATAAGTAGAAACCTCTCTTCTATCTGGGCAAGGTGGGTATTCTGACAATCGACCAACACACCATCTTATCAACTGACATGTGAAAATCAATAGACCCCCCTCTCACCTATTCATTCCTTTACCAAACAACCACATTGTAGACTTGTCCAAATTGAAAGCATTATTATGCAGAAAAACTTTGTGGGAAAAGGAGAAAATGCTAGTTACCATCATTTTCTCCTTTTTTCACAAAGTTTTCAACTGTCTCTTTCCTCATGGTCATGAAAACTCAGGATTGTAATAAATGGTTAAAGAAGGGCCATAACCATGACAATATAGAAATATCATCGACACTCACCTCCTCTTGTCTGTATCCAAACAAATTGTAATCATATTTGCCCGGCCTTCCTGCAAATCTGTCAAACAAATACAAACAAATTCATGCAACAAGCGTTTCCTCATCTAACTAAATAGTATGGGCTTATTTTCATAAGTAAAATGTACATCATCTTTTCCTTTTTGAAAACATGAAAATTTTGTCAATTTCCTCAATATAAGCCCCTGTAAAAAATTAGACCCATAAGATGGCGCCAATGTCAATCCCAGGGCTAAATTGTCAACAAAACTGGTAGTAATCCTCTAGATGAAGCTACATGCCTAATTGGTGGCCCTAGGATTTATGGTCAGGAATAGTAGTAGGCTAGGGCTCTGACAGGTTATTCCCGAGGACACACACATGGACGGATAAACACACAACGGACTCAGGGCCATGATAACAGCTCCCAGGCCTTTGGCCAGTGCCAGTGCAGCTAAAAATGAATTATTCACCACCAGCTTCAGCATGAACTAACATGAGACCTCAATGCAATTTCAACCCTTAACCACTAAGCTACTGAGGATCCTGTTGTAGCACAAGGAACAATTTCTTAACCCTTTACCACATAATCCAGACTTTTAACGACCTTGAGAGTGAAGCCTTTTGAATGACTGATTGATCGTATTGGAGTTAACGCTGTTTTAACAGCTAAGGTCATATCAAGGCGGTCGGTGCACCTACACATTTGTGTCCTGGCTTTCTCACACCAGTACTGACACTACTTTCTTCCCAAGTCACTGACTACTTTTCTCACACGCACTGGAGGTGAAAGATGAAAAATCGCCTGAAAGAAAGTTCGCCTCAACTGGGTATCAAACTCACAACCACCAGGTCACAAGTCAGATACACTTACCACTGAGCTACCTGGCCTGGCAGAAGCCTTTTGAAAATATTGTGGGAAAAGAAACTATGCTAGTAACCAACATTTTCTCCTTTTCCAACAATGTTATCTACCTATTTATGAACAAACAATATCAATTGAAAACATTTGAAAAGTTGTCTGTAAATTTCTTCATTATGGAGGAGTCTGAAATTTTGCCAAGTGGTTAAAGGTTAAGCCATAAGCCATAACAACAAACATGGTACTAACCTGCCCTTGATAAAAGCAATGTAGAGCATTGTTGAGTAAAAGTTGACACATTGGAAGAGAAACATTTTAAATGTAAAAGCATCTTCCCACTCTGATTCAGTTCTAGGCCTCTCTGCAATGAAAAAAGAAAAATACTATAAAGCCAATTGAGTATGAAGTACACAAAATAATAATAAAAAAAAAAAAACCTCTTCACCAATACATTATAATGCAAAAGTATCTGAATTAAATCTTTACCACACAATTCCAAGTTTTAAAGACCCAAAGAAAAGAAGATTTTGAAAACATTGAGTGAAAAGGAGAAAATGCTGGTAACCAGCATTTTCTCCTTTTCACACAATGTTTTCTACTTTGTACATAAACAAATCTCAGCATTTGGATCATGTTTAGTTTTCTCTTCAGATGCTTTCAATATGGATGAGTCTAAAATTTTGATGTTTAGTAATGGATTAATTGTTCTTTATGACATTCCTATGGGTTAACAAGAGCATGGCATGCAGATGCCAACCCTTGGCTGTAGTTGCTTGATTTACAATGAAAAAATAAAGTCAAAAAGGGGCATAACTGAGTCAAAAATACTTTGATAGTTAGCTGCCCTTGTTGTATGGGTTCCCCTTTTGATAATCAACAACTTGTCCAAGTTTGAGGTAAATATATTAAATTATAACAGATATTATAAAAAGCCAAAAACACAGAAGCCAACAACACAGATGCCGAAGCCAGGGCTATGAAAATACCTTGACGTTTTCTTCGAAAACATCCGAGCTAAAAATACACTTCTTACAATCATTAAATACAGTTTGATGAGTATAGTAAGAGAACAATACATCTGAAAGAACATTATTTCCATCTAAATGAGCTATTTCGGCTCTTACTTGCTTCCGTTTCATTTTACCTTTCATCTGAATTTTTGTTCCAACATGTAAACTATAAGCAACAAGTTTTCTCACTTACCAAGCTCTGTTAGAGCCAAGGCAATCCTCTGATAAATCTACAATAGACAAAGTGATATTTAACCCTTTATCACACAATCCCGAGTTTTAACGACCATAATGAAGAAAGCTTTTGAAAAAATATTGTGGGAAAAGGAGAAAATGCTGGTAACCAGCATTTTCTCCTTTTCCCACAATGTTTTTCACCATTTAAAAGAGAGAACTCAACTTTTGTGCCACATGTAATTTTTTTGTCTGCATATACTTTCAATTTGGACAAGTCTAAAATTTTGTTGTATGGTAAAAAGTTTAGAAACCGAGTTGAAAATATGGCAGATACTCAGATCAAATCAATGACTAACTCTTTCAGTGCCAATGTAACCTTCACTGGCTTTTGCAGATGATCTAGATCAAGGTCAGACTGCACAAAATGATCTTGAGTCTACACCATCCCCTTCCTGATGCTAAATTATAACTAGACATCATCCTCATTTTCAGAAAAAATCTATATTTAGACCTCGAAAAAGAGTTGTTTTTATTGAGTTGGCAGTAAAACAGCTGATGTGATGTTTTCATTTTAAACTGTTGAAGAGATTATATAGCATCAATGAAATTTTGTTTGGCACAATAGGTCTACTTTCTGTCTGTTGACAGAAATTGTAGAAATTGTGATCTAATGCGAAATTGAAACATGAACCATAATTGGATCTGAAAATCTCTGCCAGTAATCCAGAAAAAGGATTTTCTTTAAAGATACACCTTTAATTGTTTTCAGTCAGTTTTCAGCCAGTTTTTAACCCATTTCATCCTTATTATATGAAACTATAATCCTTCTTTTGTCTTCATGCCAAATGTTGCCCCTGATGGCTGCAAGGTTCCACAGGTTATGACGGATAGAAAATGCATTTTTTGTTTAGGAGACTTTCCAAGCTATCGCTGTTGTTGTTTCTGGTTTTAAATGAGGACAAATCCCTTGAGTTTCTTTATCCCTTACACCATATTTATTGATTATTTACCCAATTTACACAGTTGACCAATATCTGAACATTTATACACATTATAAAGTTTTAACTGTGTTTTTTCTCCCTGGCTGTAGAGATGTATCATTAAATTTTCATTAGGCACCTTAATTTATCACAGTAAAGCTAAAGACAAAAAAAACTTACAAAGTTCAGAAGAAAAATGATGACCAAGTTGATACAGGCAGCTGTTGCTGATGCTATCAGGGCTGATCGTCCACTAACGGTGGTATCTCGGTTGGAAGCCAAGAGTCCAGACATAACAATGCGGTAGATGATCACCCCAAACACTGCAGCTATCACCAGACAGAGCTGAGGAAGAAAAAGTAGGTTTACATGCTTAACCCTTTACCACACTATACCAAGTTTTAGCCAACCGGAGAAAGACATACATAGATTACATAGATTTTAAAGTAACCCTTAAGTTTGAGCACTGTGGAAAAGGTCTTGATACAAGAATTTCCTGGGTTTCACCAGTACTAGGCTAGGACTCTGAAGTGTCTTAACCAAGGATATTCCAACAAAAAATCCAGTGGATCCAGTGGGGCTTGAACCCCTGGCCTAAAAGTCATGAGTCAGACACTTTATCCCTTTACACTTTTCACTTTACACAGGACCCCTGTGAGTTTGATAAGGTGCAAGTTAAACTTACGAAGAAGATAATGATCGTGATAGTGGTGAAGTACCGCACACATTTACTCCAGCTAGGTAGGTAGGGCTCGTACTTCTTTGTGATAGGATTCTCTTTGGTTGTTCTCACTTTGGCTTCAAACTCTGGTCTAACAGTTTCCTAAAGTTAAATAGCACAGTTATCATTTCTTCAAACATTCACTGTCTTAAGATTTGGAAACAAGTTATTAAGCTTTAAAGCCTAAAAATAATAAAATCTGAAGTTATAAACACATTAAAAACAAAAACTTTCTAATGAGTAAGAAGTGCCCCCCCCTTCTGTGCCTACATAGTCAGTGACCTTGACCTTTGATCATTTTGCACTCCATATCAATAGTGTTCTTCAATACTTCTACCAAGCTTGTAGAACCTTGGTCAAAACCAATCTCTAACTATTTTCTTGAAAAGTGTTTGTTTTGTTTCATTCGTTTAAACATATTTTTTTAGCAAGTACGAATACAAAATTTACAAAACAGTACAATATACATGTACATAATAATCAAATGACTTGGAAAAAAGGGTCTGAACATAAGTTCTCTCAACTTAGATTAGGTCATTCCCCTGGAAAAGGTTAAGTTCACCATCTGACCATCTGATCAAACATCCAACAACTGACATCTGTAAAGTGATTTATCTTTCAACCAACTAAATATCTTTGCAATAACACCTATGCGATAATTATTTTTGATATACCATGGATATTTCTAGAACAGCACAAATATGTATTGAACACAACAGCACATTTACATATATTGCTAAGTTTTTGTTTGTCATTGTAGAAATAATAAACATGAAGGTAATAAGATGAATGAGCCATGCTCTGTGAAAAGAAGGCTTAATGCATCTGCAAAAAGTATCAACTCAGGTCAGTCTGCGCAGGCTGACCTGGGCCGAAACTTTTTGCTTTTGGTCAATTTTCTGTATGTCCAAGGACCATTCTATCCCATGATTTAGTCAGTTGTTGAATAAACTCGATTTTATGGATCCATAATTATATAATGTCTTGCTTAGTATAATGCATTACAGAGATGCACTAAGCCCCCTTTTGCCAGAGCACAGCTCAAATATAATATGTGCATAGTATTGTTGTATATCAAAAACATCTTTGAAAGGGGGAGGAACTAAAAAAGTAAATTCATAAATCACTAAACTTCCACTAGAGTATCTGTGGTGATGACCAAAGTTAGTTGTGTTACACTTACTTCTTCCTGTTCAAATTCTGCCACATCCCAATCATAGCCTATTTCTGCTTGCTTTCTCTTCCACAATTCATGAAAAAAGGATGCTGAAAAAGCAAAGGATACATTATTCCATCTGTTTGTTTACAAATACAACTTTTTATGCCTGTTTGTTTGTGTTGGAGTTTAACACTATTTTTATCACCTTAGGTCGTAACTATCACGGCGGTCAGTGCACCTAAGCATGTGTTTCCTGGCTTTCTTACACCAGCACTAACACAACTTTCTTTCCAAGCCACTGACTACTTTTCTCACATGCATCAAAGGTGAGAGGGGAAAAATTGTACGAAAGAAAGTTTGCCTCAACCGAATATCAAACCTGCAACCACCAGGTCACGAGTCAGATACTCTAACCAATAAGCAACTGTCAGGGCAATACCTAATCTATCTATTAGTTTACAAATACAACCTTTAATGCCCTGACGGTAAACAGTTCCTTCTTTACTAATATTAAGGGTAATGTCTTGTCCAAGGCTGGCTCAAAATAGGATCTAGACAATGTAGATTTCAAATGTCATACCTTAATCAATAGACCAGAAACAATACTTTAAACCCTTCCCACACAATTCTGAGTTTCAACAACCCTGAAAAAGAAGGCTTTTGAAAAAAATGTAGGAAAAGGAGAAAATGCTGGTAACCAGCATTTTATCCTTTTCCCACAATGTTTTCTACCCTATCAAATATAGAGACCATCATTTAAGCCATATTTTATTGTCATCTGCAAATGCTTTAATTTGGTCAAGTCCAACATTTTGTTATTTGGTATAGGGTTAACAAACTTACAAGGAAACAAGAGCACCATATTAGGAGCTGAAGCTGCCTTTTCAATAGAAATCCTAAGCCGAAAAAGCAGCAGTCAAAACAGCGGCAGCCAAAAATGCAGCATAACTACATCAGAACTCTTTTATGGGTTATTTGAACTTCTGGTTTGATTTTCCCTCTTCATAGTTAACAACCAGCCCCAGTTTGAAGTAAATATCTTGACTAATGACAAGGTATCAGAAAATGTCTTCTTTTTCTTTGCATGACAAAGATGATACAGATGGCAGGACCATTAATCTTGTGGTGTCCGTGATAGTGATTTTGAAGGTCAGCCTCGTCATCATAAGGTTCTGAGTTTGATACCCTGAAGCAGGTGTCAACTTAAGAACTGCTCACTGGCCCATGCATTCAGCACGAATACTTCTGTAGTTTCCGGGTAGCATAATCCAGAGAGATTAGTATGGGTTGTAAAAACTGTTTTCTCAATCATTGTATAATAAATGTGTTCAACTCTTTACCACACAATCCCGAGTTTTAACGACCCTGGGGAAGAAGCCTTTTGAAAACATTGTGGGAAAAGGAGAAAATGCTGGTAACCAGCATTTTCTCCTTTTCCCACAATGTTTTCTACCCTATCATAGACAGAAATCATCATTTTAGCTACACTGAATATGTTGTCTGCTAATGCTTTGAATTTGGTCTAGTCCAGAATTTTGTCTTTTGGTAAAAGAGTTAAACTAATATTTTCTTTAATCCTTTACCAGACGACAAAATTTCAGCCTTGTCCAAATTAAAAGCATTTGCAGATGACAAATCAAATGTTACTCAAAACATACAATTGTCTTTCATAGGGTAGAAAACAATGTGGAAAAAGGGGAAAAATACTGGTTATCAGCATTTCCTCCTTTTCCCACAACATTTTTTAAAAGCCTTCTTTGTCAGGGTCGTTACAATTCAGCATTGAGTGGTAGCGGCTTAAAAACAGCCAAACTAAATATGAACATTTTTTGTATGAAATCTTACCCCAAAGAGCCATAAAAATGGCAAAGGCAACAGTTGCCGGATTGTCAAACAAGTAAGTGGCTCTGGCCGAGTAACAGTGATCACCCAGTTTCCAGTATGGGCACTTCTTGTCACATCCAGGACACATTGTGATATTGGCAGCAGCTCCATTACATTGTTCCTCTCTGTAAGTTATACAGAAACAGTTCTATGACTTAAAAATGTAATATTTTAAAGCTACAAAATCTCATGTATGCAAGTGTAATATCACCACACTTTTTGACAATGACAAATTTTAATTCTTAAGGGGCAGAATAAACTTCATGGATATTCGCCTTCTACAAATACGGACCCCCCCCCCCCAAAAAAAAAAATGTAATATAAAGATTGCTTTTGTCTTGAGTGTCTCAAGTTATGGACAGTGCTCTGACAAAAGGGGGCTACATGCATCCCCGTGATCCATGATACCAAGCAAGTCATCACATAACTATGGATCCATAAAACCCATTTTGTATAACAACCGACTGAATTATAAGGTTTACTGGTCATTTGAGCCACAGAAATTGACAAAAGCAAAAAGTTTCTGCAAGGGTCAGCCTGCGCAGTCTGCGCAGGCTGACCTGGGTCGATACTTTTTTGCAGATGCATTAAGTCCCCTTTTCACAGGGCATGGCCCATATAGTAATGGGTACAATCATCATAAACAAAAGCAACAGAGCCAAGTTGTAGTACTTACAGAATGGTATCACTGAAGACAGTTGCACATCCATATATAAATGCAGCCAAACCAACAATGGAGGCAGGTATCAACATCATTGTGTAATAACCAAGCCAGGCAAAATATATCCCAACCTTCTCACCAAAGTATTTCCTGGGGAGAATAAAAGAAAAACGATAATTCATTACTTTAAACTGGATCTAAAACCTTAACATATCTATGGAGACTTTTTAAAACACCATTTTGCAAAAGCCATTTTACTGTGGTTAAGAAGAGTCCATAAAAGTTAAAGGAATTAAAGTGTAATAGATCTTTACATAATGATCCTTTGTGTAATATGATTCTTACGCTTATATTCAGCATTTAAATAATATAGCAAATAGTGATTAGGGACTGAAGTAATAATAAAATTTTAGACTTTTCCATATTGTTAGCATTTGCAGACGACATATTACATTAAAATAATTGGATTTTTCTTTGAAAGGGCAGAAAACATTTTGAAACAAGAGGGCCATGATGGCCCTGAAGTCGCTCACCTGAGCCTTTTGATCAAACATGACCCATTTCCAATCTCTTCAGAGATATTAAGACAAACACTCTGACAAACACTCATTAGTATTGGGCTTACAAATATGGCCTCTAGAGTGCACACAAGCTTTTTCTAGAATTTGTCTCAGGGGCCTACTTGACATGTAGAAATAATCAGACATACATTCCAACAAACTTTCATGAGTATTTGAGAGAAAATGTGGCCTGTAGGGTGTATAAAAGGTTTTTCCGAGATTTGACCTAGTGACCTAGTTTTTTATCCAACATGACCCATATTCATACTAGTCTAAGATATTATCAAGACAAACATTCAAAGCAAATTTCAAGATTATTGGACTGAAAATGCAGCCTCTAGAGCGTACACACGGATTTTCAAGGCTGAAACTTGTTGACCTAGTCTTTATTCCACGTGACCCATTTTCAAACTCATGAAAGATATCATCAAGACAAACATTCTAACAAAAGTTTAAAGAATATTGGACGGTAACTATAGTACAAAAGGTTTTTCTGAGATTTGACCTTGTGACTTAGTTTTTTATCCAACATGACCCATTTTCATATTAGTCTAAGAAATTATCAAGACAAACATTCTGACCGAATTTCAAGATTATTGGACTGAAAATGTGGTCTCTAGAGCTTACATAAGGTTTTTCTAAGATTTGACCTGGTGACCTAGTTTTTGACCTGACATGACCCATTTTCAAACTCATCCAAGCTATCATCATGACAAAGATTCTGACCAACTTTAAAGAGCATTGGACTGAAAATGTGGCTTCTGGAGCGTACACAAGATTTTTCAAAGATTTGACCTAGTGACCTAGTTTTTGATCCGACATGGCCCACTTTCGAACTTGTCTGCGATATTATCAAGACAAACATTATGACCAAATTTCAAGAGTATTGGACTGAAAATGTGGCTTCTGGAGCATACACAAGGTTTTTTAAAGATTTGACCTAGTGACCTAGTTTTTGACCCAACTTGGCCTGTTTTCAAATTTGTCAGAGACATCATCAAGACAAACATTCTGACAAACTTTTAAGAGTTTTGGACTGAAAATGTGGCCTCTAGAGCGTACACAAGGTTTTCTCTAGGGCGTACACAAGGTTTTTCTAAGATTTAACCTGGTGACCTAGTTTTTGACCCAACTTGGCCTGTTTTCAAATTTGTCAGAGACATCATCAAGACAAACATTCTGACAAACTTTTAAGAGTTTTGGACTGAAAATGTGGCCTCTAGAGCGTACACAAGGTTTTCTCTAGGGCGTACACAAGGTTTTTCTAAGATTTAACCTGGTGACCTAGTTTTTGACCCGACATGGCCCATTTTCGGACTCGTCTGAGATATCATCAAGACAAACATTCTGACCAACTTTCAAGAGTATTGTACTGAAAATGTGGCCTCTAGAGCGTACACAAGGTTTTTCTAAGATTTGACCTGGTGACCTAGTTTTTGACCCGACATGACCAGTTTTCAAACTCGTCTGAGATATCATCAAAACAAACATTCTGACCAACTTTTAGGAGTATTGGACTCAAAATATGGCCTCTAGAGAGTACACAAGGTTTTTCTAATATTTGACCAAGTGACCTAGTTTTTGACCTGACATGACCCATTTTCGAACACGTCCGAGATATCATCAAGGAAAACATTTTGACCAAGTTTCATGAGTATTGGACTGAAAATGTGGCCTCTAGAGCGTACACAAGGTTTTTCTAAGATTTGACCAAGTGACCTAGTTTTTGACCCGACATGACCCACTTTCAAACTCGTCCGAGATATCATCAAGACAAACATTCTGACCAAGTTTCACAAGTATCTGACTGAAAATGTGGCCTCTAGAGCATACACAAGGTAAAAGTTGACGATGCACAACGGACGACTGACACAGCACGATCACAATAGCTCACCATGAGCACTTCGTGCTCAGGTGAGCTAAAAAAAGGAGAAAGTGATGGTTAAGAGCATTTTTTCCTATTTCCACAATATTTTCAAAAACCTTATCCCTTACGGCATATAATAAACTTGCTTGTTTTGTATAGGGAAAAGTGAAAATACTGATACAAAATTTGATTGGTCAACTCATTCATATGAAACTGAGATACAACAAAGGACTGTTTCAAAGTGATACAAAATTTGATTGGTCAACTCATTCATATAAAACTGAGATACAACAAAGGACTGTATCAAATCGGTAATCATATACTATAAGTTGAGATTGCATGGAGAAGACCTGATTGCTTGCTTAGATCACAGACCACTAAGTCTTTCATAAGGTACTGCAGTCCCTTCTAACAACACATAATTATTAATAGATGCATATCAGTCAGGAAATGGATATTAACTCTTCACCAAACAACAGTTTTAGACTCAACCAAATTGAAAGCATATTCTGATGAGATGACAAATGTAGCTCATAGGATGATTTCTGTCTTTGAACAGATACAAAAAAATTGTGGAAAAAGGAGTAATGCTGGTTACCATCATTTTCTCCATTTTTCACAATGTTTTCAAAAGCCCTTTTCCTTGGGGTCGCTAAACAATGTACTCAGAATTGTGCGGTAAAGGGTTTAGCTTTTTGCAGTATAGTGACACTCAGCACAGAGACTATATGATTGTGGTAAGGGTGGCAGCCTGTAACCTGTAAACTGATTATCAGGTCAAATGCTTTAGTATAATATTCCCTGAAGAAAAATGCTTTAGAAAATATAGTGGAAAAAAAAAAAGCAGCAAATTGTCGCAAGATACACCTGTCCCACCGCCAGTTGTCGTGGGGGGATAATAATCGTAAAGAGCAGGTAGAGGAAAATAGTAGTGCAGCAGAAATCATGTAAGTGATTGAAATAGGCATAAATGTCTCCTCTAATGTTAAGGAAACATGCATAAATAGTTTCAGGTCATTCCAACATGAAAAGACAAAGTTATATTGTAGAGAAGCATGAAAAGCTGTAAAAAAATAAAAATGAATAGAGAATACATGTAATTCCAAAAGGGCATTAGGTAAGGTTACAACTCCAGTGCATTGCACTTTTCGTAACAGCAGCAAACATGTTTACCAAGTCTCAAGTCAATTTGACTTGAGGTGACAAAGTTCCGTTCCGGACATGCAAGAATTACTGTAAAAATGAAGATCAAAGTGAATTACTCAAAATCTGCGCTAGGTAGAGTTATTGTTCTTGCGCACTGTGCTCCGTAATATTGCAACAAACATGCATACCAAGTTTGAAGTCGTTTTGACTTGAGATGACAAAGTTATATTCTGGACAAGCACTTAATGCTGTAAAAATGACGATCAAAGGGAAATACCTCAAAGACAGCACAAGGTAGAGTTACAATTCTTACGCACTGCACTTCCAAATATTGCAACAAATTAGCATACCATATTTCAAGTCATTCCTACTTAAGATGACAAAGTTATGCTCCGGACAAGCAAGAAATGCTATAAAAATGAAGATCAAAGGGGGAATAACTAAAAATTCGTGCTAGGAAGAGTTATGGTTCTTGTGCACTGCACTCCGTAATTTTTAAACAATCATGCATACCAAATTTGAAGATGTTCAGACTAAAAATGACACAGTTATATTCCGGACAAGCAGAAAATGCTGTAAAAATGACGATCAAAGGGAAATAACTCAGACAGCACGAGGTAGAGTTATGGTTCTTTGACACTGCACTCCGTATTATTGCAACAAACACAAATGCCAAGTTTCAAGTCAATCGGACTGGAGATGACAAAGTTATGCTCCGGACAAGCAGAAAATGCTGTAAAAATGACAATCAAAGGGAAATAATTCAAAGACAGCACGGGGTAGAGTTATGGTTTGTTCGCACTGCACTCCGTATTATTGCAACAAACACAAATGCCAAGTTTCAAGTCAATCAGACTGGAGATGACAAATTATGCTCCAGACAAAGAACTGGACGCCGCCCTCCTGCCCGCCATGGGTGATCCCATAATACGTCCCGTCTTCGACAGGCGTATAAAAATGAAAAAACATGCCGTTTAGAAAATATGCTGTTTAGAAATTATAGTGGGAAAGGAGAACATGCTGGCTACCAGCATTTTCTCCTTTTCTTACAATGTTTTCAAAAGCCTTCTTTTTCAGGGTCGTTCAAACCAGGGATTATATGGTAAAGGGTTAAAACTTTCAAATTTTATCTGGCATAATATACCTACAAAAATATTTTACCTGATTTTGTCTAGAGGCTGAAACTTGTACCACATTCTTGGTCTGGCCCACAGTTCATAGAGCAACTGAAATTAGACCATTAGTAATAATTCTATGATAACAAGACAATAGAAAACATGCATACATGGACAGTGAAACCTCATCTACATAATATACTTAGTTGCAAATCATGTTCCGCAGATCCTTGAAAATCCAGAGGAGACAGAGTTATGTCCCTTGCAAAGCCACAACCATACCCTAAACCTTTATTGGAAAGAATATCCAGACCAACATCACAAAACTTGTTTGTATTGGACTTTAATGCCATTTTAACAGTTTAGGTCATATCATGGCTGTCAGTGCACCTACACATGTGTTTCCTAGCTTTCTCACACCAGTACTGATGCGACTTTCTTTCTAAGCCAATGACTACTTTTCTTACATGCATCAGAGGTGAGAGGCAAATAATTGCAAGAAAGAAAGTTTGCCTCTATTGGGTATTGAACCTGTAACCACCAGGTCGCAAGTCAGATACACTAACCACTGAGCTACCCGGCCAGGCGTATCACAAGTCTATCAGCTCTTGCATATTGTCATGGTAATTCTAACACTTAATGCTGACCAATGCCTCTTCATTCATAAGAATATAAAAGGAACAAAAATATTTATTTCAGATAAACTTCTGCAATAAACAATTGACAACTGACCCTAATTTGGTTTTGATGAATATGATTTATTTAAAAAAATTCTTCGATACTGCAAAAAAAACATATGACCTTAAAATTTCCCAGCAGGACAATGCTTCTAGACAAGAACTGGCACCTGGAAAATCAACTAAACAGGGCTTTATACTTACATGCCTGTCATTCATCTTTCCTCGTGTAAGTAATGAATGTTCACTCTTAAACTTTCCCTGGTAAAAGAAAGACAAATCAAATAAAACTTTACCCTTTAACTCTTTAACAAACCAAGCAAAATGTACACTTGTCTAAATTGAAAGCATTAGCAGACGTCAATTCAGAAGTGGAAATAGTCTTTGATGGGGCGAAAAGCCTTTTTCTCAGTATCATTAGATATGGGATAATTGTTTGGTGGTGGGCAAAGCCCAAGCTCACAACACCAGATCAATCACAGAATTTTTTCCTGACCCCCTAATCTTTGGGAATATGGATCCCCAAATTTTCTAGATGTCCCCAAAAATTCAACTGTTTGCTTTTCTTCTATTCATATGAAGGGGGTCAAGTGACCGCTGTATGAGAAAGTCAAGGGAAAACCCTGAATCAGTATGACTGACTGATTTTCATTTTATTTATTGTTTCCAATTTATGGGCCATGTCCCACCTAAAGGCTGATGGTTTTGTTACGAGAAATAGTGCAAGATACAGGACAAAACCCATCCAAAGTTATGCCTGGTTCTTTAACGTGCTTGGTGTATAGCACCGTCACAAAGGACCCTGATTTAATGTCTCATCCAAAAGATTATTACTACTTTTAGATGGCAAGCTGTGGGGCTCAAACCCATAACCTGAAAAGGCCCGAGACTGGATGTTTACAAGTCTCATGCTCTACTCATGTGCTATTCGGGCTGGTCAATCAGTATGGTTTCACAACATACTTACATCATGTAATGCAAAGGCTGCACTGTATGCTCCATTACTTAGAAGTTTCTTGATGCCTAAAAGAATAATGAAACCAAAGGACAAAATTAAGAAATGTTATGAAACAAGATTCAAATTGTAACAAATTAGAATAAATTGAAACTGAAAATGTATCTAACCTTTACCATACAATCACAAGTTTTAGTGACCTTTAAGAAAAACCCTTTAGAAAAAATTATGGGAAAAAGAGACAAGAGCACAGCATGCGGGTGCCAGCGCTCGGCTGTGGTTGAAAAAGGGGCATTACTGTGTCAAAAATACTTTGATGTAGCTTCCCCTTCTGATAGTTGACAACTTGTGAAGCAAATATCTAAAGTAATAACACAGATATCATAACATGTCAAAGCTTTCACACAACACAGACTGCGCAGACAACTACATCACCAGGGCTACAACAATAACTCGACGTTTTCTTGGAAAACAGCCGCTCTAAAAATACTGGTAACCAGTATATTTTTCTTTTCACACTATGTTTTTTACCCTTCCCAAAATGAACTTCAATTTTGAGACATGTTTATTTTCTCATCTGCAAGTGCTTTTAATTTGGACCAGTCTAAAATTGTTGTTTGGTAACAAGAGACTTAACCCTTTACCAAACGACAAAATTTTGGACTCGTCCAAATTGAAAGGATTTGCAGACAACAAATTAAATGTTACTGAAATGATGTTTTTTGTTTTGGATCTGGTAGAAAACATTGTGGGAAAAGGAGAAAATGCTGGTTACCAGCATTTTCTCCTTTTCCCACAATGTTTTCAAAAGCCTTCTCTAACAGGGGTGTTAAAACTAGGGATAGTGTGGTAATGGGTTAAAATGGAAGTCTCAGAACAAAGATCAGACTGCATGTTCTTTGCAGTCTGATTAATTCTACACTGTACGCAAAGCCAAATTAATCCAAGTTTTGTGCTTCAAGGATCGAACACTCTAAACAGTAAGAAGTAACTAGAATAACATTAAGAATGAAACTAAGAAAAGTAGGTGAATAATTGGGCCCAGAACACAGTAATCAGTGCTTACCAAATCTCCTTGCTGATGGGTCGTCAGGATTTGCATCTTCATAAAATGACCGTGCAAGAATGGAGTAGACAATTCTACTTCTTTGGGCATTTGTGAAGAATGTGTCTTTATCTTTGATGACAAACCTACAAACACAAAACTCAAGGTAGAACACAGAGGGTACCAATGACAACTCCTGAGGGGTGAATGCAAAACTATTCCATCCGCGTTTTGGAAAATTTTACAAGAGGTAAAACAACCTTCTCATTTCTGTGAAAAACACAGTTAGATCACCTTGTTTACATATGTTGAGTAGAATTGTGAATGTTATTTATTCAACATAACATTTCTAATCAAGATGATTCAATAATGTTTTTCACAGAAATGAGAAGCTTTTTACCCTCTCCTGTAAAATTTTTGAAAAATGCAGATGGAAGTTTCGATTTCACCTCTCGCTCCAGTTGCTTGTTAACCCTTTACCAAACAATCCCAAGTAATGACCCTGACGGGAAAGGCTTTTGAAAACATTGTGGGAAAAGGAGAACATGCTGGTGACCAGCATTTTCTCCTTTCCCGACAATGTTTTCTATCCTTTCAAAGAAAAATTCCTTCACTTTAGCCATATTTGTCGTCTGCAATTGCTTTCAATTTCCATTAGTGTAAAATTTTGTCTTTTGGTAAAGTAAACTGCCCTGAGAAAAAAGGCTCATCAAAAAATAGCACAAAGAGGAAAATGCTGGAAACCTACCTTTCTGAGGACAGGTCCCAAATTTTGAGTCATTTCTAATATTTTGTTGGCATTTTTTTTTAATTTTCAATATGCACCAGTCTGAAATTTTATTCTTTACCTGACAACTGAATTTTAGACTCTTCCAAACTGAAAGCATTTTGAGACAACATTTGAAATATAGCTTAACTCTTTACCAAATGACAAAATTTTAGACTAGTCCAAATTGGAAGCATTTGCAGATGACAAAATTAATGTGATTCAAAAATTGAAATTTGTTTTGGAAAGGGTAGAAAACATTGTGGGGAAAAGGAGAAAATGCTGGTTACCAGCATTTTCTCCTTTTCCCACTATGTTTTCAGAAGGCTTCTTCCTCAGGGTCGTAAAAACCCGGGATTGTTTGGTAAAGGGTTAAATGGCAAAATTTGTGCTGGAAAGGATATGAGCTATGCTCTGGCAAAAGGAGGTTTAATGCATCTCTGTGATGCATTGTATCAAGCAAGACAAAATACAATTATGGATCCATAAAATCCATTTTGTCTAACAACAGACTGATTTATGAGGAGGACTGGTCCTTAAATGACATACAGAAAATTGACCAAAAGCAAAAATTTTCGACCCTGTCAGCCTGCGCACACAGCAGATGCCTTAAACCCCCTTTCCACAGAGCATGGCTCATATTTAACATTGCAAAAAAAAAAAACAGGGAAAATGCTGATAACAAGTATTCTTTTTTCTTTCCTACAGTGCTCTCAAATCTCCTCAGGCTTGTGCAAAGATGGGTCTTTTTGGTAGGTAAACTGTTGATCAATTACCTTTTTGACTTCTGGTACATGACATGATTTTATCATAAAGGTAAATAAAGCTATTTTAAATTTGCTTTCTGATAACAGATTGCCATAGACATTTATTCCTGATATATCTTAATAGGTATGTCTGTAAAAGTCTTGAAAATACTTAACTTTTGACTTTGATGTAAATTTAAACAAAAGTAAAAAACAAAAAGGTAAAAATTCATAGGAACAAGATTCAAGATGCAACAAAATTCCAATTAACAAGCAAAAATGTATAAAATATTATAAACAAAGTTAAATCTCAGAGTAAAAAACTGAATCAATAGGACATTTTAAGTTATTGAAAATCAAAAAGACCACAAAAAATGCATTTTAAGCCTTTTCCACACAGCAAAATTTTAGACTCATTCATGTTGAAAGAACTTCTACACAATTCAAATGTTTTTCAAATGGCTAGTATTTGTCCTTGAAAGGCTAGAAAACATTGAGAGAAAAGGAGAAAAGTCATGTTTTCAAAAGCCTTCTCCCCTTAAAGGTCTTTAAAACTCAGGAATGTGTGGTATAAGGTTCAAAACATTTGACACTTCTGTAGATATATGGCCAATTGCATATCATGTTCAGTCTGATCTTGATTTAACCCTTTACCACGAAGCAAAATTTTAGAAATCCTCCATAGTGAAGGAATTTACTGATGAAAATTCAAATCTTTTTCAGGTGATAGTATTTGTCCTTGAATAGGTAGAAAACATCGTGGGAAAAGGAGAAAATGCTGGTTACCAGCATTTTCTCCTTTTCCCACAATGTTTTCAAAAGCCTTCTTTCTCAGGGTCGTTAAAACTCTGGATTGTTTGGTAAAGGGTTAAAAAGGAACTAAAGTTTAGTTTGGGACTCAACTAAGGTCAAATATAAACCAAATACCATAATACATTCCTTTTAAACCTATGTCTAATATTTAACTCATTACCAGACAACAAAATTTTAAACCAAACCATATCAAAAGTATTTACACACGACACATTAATGGGACTCAACTGATGAGAATTATCTTTGAAAACATAGAAAGCATTGTGAGTTTCAGAAACCTTTTTCCTTTGGGTTATCTAAACTTGGAATTATTTGGAAAGGGTTAAATAATAAATAACTAATGCATTTTATGAATTCTACATTCCAATAAACACAAGAAATGCTAAAACTTACTGAGCTAAGCCTTTGCCAATTGCAGATGACAAATGATATGTAGATTAAATGATGATTTCTGTCTTACATAGGGTACAAAACATTGAGGGAAAGGAGAAAATACTGGTTATCTAGATTTTCTCCTTTTCCCACAATCTTTTTTAAACTAACTCACTCTCTCTCTCTCTCACACTCACTCACACTCTCTCTCTCTCTCATTTCACACTAAAAGACTCATCAGGTATGGAAGGTGACCTGCTTGGTGAATCTGGACAATCCAGACTAGCAAGGGAGCAAGGGAATATTGTGCTACACTGTTATTTGAAATGATAACTTAAACTCTCTGAGTATTAATATGGGAATATAATACAACAAAAAAATTGAAACTATTCTAAATATAGAAGGTCCAATTCATTTAGTTACATTCTACTTTTTCACACACAATCTAACTAAACTCAAAGGATGAGATTTTATTCTTTATTATAATAAAAGTTAACCTCAAACATCATTTTAATATGACCACATAGTAGTCCTTTAAATAATTACCTTTTAACCCCTTTTAACCTTTTAATCCTATTGTTTGGGACTTCAGACATATTTTGCAGAGAGTATAAAGCCAAGATCAGCCTGCACATATGTGCAGTCTGATCTTGCTCTACAATCTCCACTGCTTTATAGGTTGTCTCATTAACATAAAGTCAGCTGAATGCCAATCAGGTTACAGAATCTATTTGTGAAACAGTCAATTATTTGAACTCAGAAGATAAGGGTTGATACTATGTAGAGTAAGGTATCTTGACTGTATCACCCAAGATCAGACTGCATGTTCTGTACAGGCTGATCTTAATCTACACTGTTTAAAAAAAACCCTAGATATTTGCTATGCAAATAAAGATTACTGGTGACAAAAGGAAAGTGAAAGATTGATAGCGAGATTTCTAACAACTCAAAGAAATGAGGTCAGCTCTCAGAAAAGGGGGTTTAACTCTTTACCAAACAATTCCTGTGTTTGAAAGACCCTTAAGAAGAAGCCTTTTGAAAACATTTTGGGAAAAGGAGAAAATGCTGGTGACCAGCATTTTCTCCTTCTCCCAAAATGTTTATTATCTTTTCAAAGAGAAATCTGATTGTTTGTTCCCAATTTGTCTTCTGCAAAATGCTTTCAGAATGGACAAGTCTAAAATTTTGTTGTGTGGTAAAGAGTTCATGCATCTTCCTACTACATTATACCAAGGAGGTTGTCACATTATATGGATCCATTTTGTCAAAACAAAAAACAAACCAAACCGAACAAACAACAAGGTAGAATGGACTTTTGGCAGATGCATTAACCCATTACCACACAATCCCGAGTTTTAACGACCCTGTAGGAGAAGGCTTTTGAAAACATTGTGGGAAAAGGAAAAAATGCTGGTAACCAGCATTATCTCCTTTTTCCACGATGTTTTCTTCCCCATCAGAAACAAAAATCATCATTTCAGTTACATTTAATTTGTCGTCTGCAAATCCTTTCAGTTTGGACCAGTCTGAATTTTTGTCGTTTGGAAAAGAGTTAACTCTTTACCAAACGACAAAAGTTTAGACATGTCCAAATGGGAAGCATTTGCAGATGACAAAATGAATGTTACTCAAAAATTAGAATTTGTATTTTGAAGGATAGAAAACATTGTGGGAAAAGGAGAAAACACATGTTACCAGCATTTTCTCCTTTTCCCACAATATTTAAAAGCCTTTTCCCTAAAGGTCGTTAAAAGTTTGGATTATTTGATAAAGGTTGAAGCACCTTTATCACAGAGCATGACTCAAATAGAAGTGAATATTTTATACTCTATAAAATCTAACCTCTTCACCTGCATTGAATATCAATCAATATATCATGAAAAATACATCTGTAATAAACTTTTGATTCTGAGAGTTTCCATTCTTCAATCACATAGGCAACTTAAACTGCTTTTGTATTGACAGTGTGAATGAAGATCAGATGGCTTGACTAACTCTTTCAGTACCATTAGCTAAACAGGCTTTTGCCAACAGCAGGCATTTTTAGACAGCATAGATAAAGCTCTGACTGCAAAGAACATGCAGTCTGATCTTAGATCTATCCCATCTGCTATTTTCGCCAAGCCCGAAAGATAAGTTTTTCTGAGTTTCAGTGGATTTTATTTTCACCTGTAGATAGAGGTGGAGTTTAATAAGGGTGCTTAATGCATTTTCAAAAAGTATCAACCCAGGTAAGCCTGCACACTCAGAGCAGGCTGACCCGAGTTGAAACTTTTTGCTTTCGATACTTTTTCAGAATGTCAAAGGGTCAGGCTACCTCATGGTTCAGTCAGATGTTATACTAAATGGATACTTCCTTGGAATAATACATCACGGAGATGCATTAAGCCCCCTTTTGCCAGAGCACGGCCCATTATTTGGTGCTGTAAGAGTTAAGGCCAAATCTGATCTTTGCTTCACACTATTTATTATGTTCAAATATTCTTTTCTAAAATAGCCTTGAAAATGAACTGTTTTAAGTAATTTTTTTTTACACTAAAGGACAATGAGCATGGCCAATATAAATTACATTATTAGTTGTACGGTCAGGTGGCTGGGGACTTGTAAACTTGTTCACGGCTGTGGTGAATCATGTCGCCCCGAGCCGAAGGCGAGGTGGCGACATGATTCACCACAGCCGTGAACAAGTTTCCAAGTCCCCTGCCACCTGACTGTACAACAAATTTATTATACTGCAAAGTTTTACCATTCCAACGTGTGTTAAGCCAATTTTACCTGGTTTTTGGTTTCAAAAACTGAGTACGCTGACAAAGTAGAATTTCCCTTTTGAGTGCCCAAATTCAATGAAAACTGATGTCACTTTGAACTGACGTCACTGAAACCTTGGTGAAACATGCAGTTTGGTGCATAATCTTGATGTTAATCTTGATCGACGCCGCGATTTTGGATGTTGTGTTGAAAGTGTAGTCATGTATACGGGGCTCCTGAAAGGGGAACTGCTTTTACGTTGGTTTTGCCTGTGTACATGATATATATGTTCAGGGCATATTATCCAATCAGATCACAAGAAATTTCTTTGCAGTAAAATAAAACATTTTATATCTTAAATAAATAACCTGATAAAGGCAATGTTTAAAACTTTTTGAAAAATGAGATTATAACATTTTTTGGGCCATGTTGTCATTTTTTGCAGTGAAAAGGTTAATTTGATTCTAAACTAAATACATCTACAATATGACTTACCATGAATGTTCTCCTCCTTTTATTAGTCTATAGTCAAAGAGTAAAATTTTCAAATAACAACATTGAATATAAATAACATATAAGCCATGCTCTGTGAAACGGGTTTTAATGCATCTGCAAAAAGTACCAACCCAGGTCAGCCTGGCTTTTTGCTTTTGGTAAATTTTCTGATTGTCTAAGGACCTTTCTACCTCAGGATTCAGTCTGCTGTTGGATGAAATGGATTTTATGGATCTATAATTATGACTGTGATGACTTGCTTGGTATAATGCATCACAGAGATGCATCAAACCCTCCTTTCACAAAGCATAGCTCATATATAAGTAGCATTAAACTGGGAACAATTAAAGCAACAAACTGCAACTAAAACAGATTATATCTTGCATTCCTGCAAAAACTGAAACATGAAATATGTAACTCTTTACTATATCACAAATTTCTTTAGATTCTTTAATATCAAAAACGTTTCCAGAAACAGAAATTCACTATGCTTTTAGTCCGATACATTTTTTGGCATAGCTGAATGTGCTGCTTTTTGACCTACTTTTTGGTACTGATAACTAATGAATAAATAGAAATTTGTGATTGGTCAGAAATGTACACTTGTTTATTCTAAGGGCCCTTGTCTATTTGCTGGCAAATTTACGCCATCTAGCTTTTTTTTTTAAAGATTTTTCTTGTTTCATTTGTGTTTTACATGTTTTACATGTTACTTTGACAAGGTTCATTCTAGAGTGCGCCCTTGTGCCATTGGCACATATTTTTTATCTTTGGCACATGAAAAATCTTACCTTGGGGCCGACCTGGCACACGTTTTTCATAAGGTGTTAATTTAATAATGAGAATTCGTTCTTAAGTTCACACCAAGAAGAATCAAGTGCAGCCAACATATGACCGGTGAATTGTTACGAGCGCTCTTATTGTTTTTTCTGCGGGTGTGTCTCCTGTATCAACCAATCAAAAAAAGCATACCATTCTTGAAAACCTAATAAAACTCCATGTTGCTTCCATCATACAGCAGACGTCTCAGCCGATATTTTTTGCATTTTTTGGCCCAAATAACCAAAGAAATAATGTGAAGATAACACTGACAACCAAACTCTTCTAGTTATAAGCAAGACGTTGCTGGGAGCAAAACCAGTGACAGGTAGAAATTTATATATAATTCAGCCAGTATACTAGAGATTATTTTGTTGTTGTCTTTAATTCAAACGGTCCTAACAACACAAGATATACAGTATTTTGTGCTCTAAGCACAAAAGATAGATATGCTGACTGAAGCTTACACAATTTCTCACATGCATATGCGTGAGGCATTAGATTCAGAGGGAAAAGGTCATTAGGGCAGTAATGGAAGAAATATTAACTTTTGGTTCCAAGGATAAAGTTAAAATCCATTGACTAAGGTGGTTTTCTCTTGGCCCCATAAATTTCTCTAATGGCCCCTACTTTTTCTGATGAGGGGGCCAGTCAGCCCCATAGATTTGATTTCTAGAATGAACCCTGCTTTTACATTTGTGTGTAATACCGTTTTTATATGTTACATCATAATGGGCAGGCAGCAAAAGGACCTAACCATCAATTATAATGGTATACCGGTACATATTTCCTTACAAGAGCTTTGCACCTTACATTCTATCTAAGCAACTTTTGACTCAAATGACGAGAATCAATTTACTCTTTACCACACAACAGTATTTTAGACTGGCCAAAACAGAAAGTATTTGCATAGACAAAACTCAATGCATTTCAAATGACTGGCTTTGTTTCTGAAAGGTTAGAAATCATCAGGGAAGAGGACAAAATGCTGGTTACCAGCATTTTCTCCTTTTCCCACAATATTTTTCAGAAGTCTTATTTTCCAGGGTCATTAAAGCTTGGGATTGTATGGTAAAGGGTTAATGCTTTAGAGCAATCTGATAGCATTCTGTCAACATATCGATACAAATTAAACAATAGTTTTAAAATTGATCTGAAACCATGACTATTTTCAACTGAACTACTGTTACAATTTGTGTAACTAATTCAGTATTAATTGTTCCAAATAACAATATCGTTTCAGGTTAATTTCAAAACCATTTTTATTTATCAATATGTAAAAAGAATGCCTTCAGTCTGTCTGTTGTAAAACTTCTCTAAATGGGAAAAAATGATTTAACTCTTTACCACAAAATCCCAAGTTTCAACAACCCTGATGAGCAGGGAGGGGCTTTTTGAAATCTTTGTGGGAAAAGAAGGAAATGTTGGAAAGCAGCATTTTCTCCTGTTCCCACTATGTTTTCTGATCTCTGAAAGACAAAATTTATGTTTTGAATAACATTTATAGTCATCTGCAAATGCTTTTAATTTGAACCAGTGTAAAATTCTGTAGTGTGGTAAAGAGTGAACCAATATGAGGCGATAATTATAGAGGAACAGTCAAGGTTTGTATAACATGGCTAAATGATTATCACAGTGAAATAATGTAAATTATCTTACAGTAACTAACCAAACAACTTTTAGTAATGGTTTAAAAATCTGTGGAAATCAAACAACTTTTGGTAATATTATTTTTTACCCATCTACTTCATAATGCACCAAAAATCTGAAACAAAACACATGTCTAGCAGAGGTTCGTTCTATAGCTTTTTCTGCTTAATAAGAAATAAAAGTAGATCTAAGATCTATCTGAAAGTCTTCAATATTTAAAGACAAAATTCCTGCCAAGGTTTGCCTGTTATCTAATTTTCAGCACAAGAAAATTAGGTAAAATTTTGACTTTACTCTTTACAACAAAAAATTGGTCTGGATCAAATTGAAAATACTTGCAGATGACAAATTAAATGCGGCTCAAATGATGATTTCTGTTTTTAGTAGAGTAAAAAATATTGCGGGAAAAGGAGTAAATGCTGGTTACCAGCATTTTCTCCTTTTCCAACACTGCTTTCCAACGGCTTCTCTTTCAGGATTGTTAAAACTCGGGATTATGTGGTAAAGAGTTAACCCTACGTCTTTCACAAATATGAGTGACCTTCATGGTCAGTGTAGATCAAGATCAGCGTAGATTTTTTATCTACTTTTTCCACTTTGCTCAGACATTCTGGACAACAGCGACTTTAACATGCCTTTATTTGGGTCCTATTTCTAGACTGAAAATGTTTGTTGGGTTAATTTGGTACTGTAAGGGTTAACATTTAACCAAACAATACCATATCTTCACAACCTTGTAAAAAGAAGACTTTTGAAAACATCATGCGAAAAAGAGAAAATGCTTGTAACCAGCATTTTCTCATTTTTCCCATAATGCTTTCTACTCTTTCAAAGACAAATCTCATCATTTGAGCCACCTTAACTTACTGTCTGCAAATGCTTTCAATATGGAGGTATCTAAAATTTTGTCATCTGCTAAAGGAAGAAGATGTCTCTTGAAACATTAACAAAAGGTCAAAATCTATGACTAGCAAAGTGAATGACCTGGGAACATAATATTCTGCCTCTAAACCAGTCAGACACTCCACACAGAATCTGCTGACCTAAAATTCCAATAGGATGTATTGTATTGACAAAATTTGATAATTGAGGAATGAAGAGAATTTTTTTATTTCATGGAGGTATGAAAAAAAAGAAACTAATTTCACTGTATGAAACTATGAAGCAGTTTCATACAAAAGTGTAATTCAGTGTATTTTTTTCATACCTCCATGATAACAAAAAAATTCTCTTCATTCCTTATTTCAATATCACAGACAATAAATACAACCATAAATGATAATGTTCCTAACTGTATTTTTTTTTTGTAAATCCAATATTGCAGTTTCTACTTTTTAATGCACATTTTATTCATAAAAATTTTCATAGCGGGACAACAGCTCGTTCATGAAGTCAAAATGTGTAATTCATGATGTCATCATAGCACTGAACATTGCAGAGTTAGTATATCTATTGGTAGAAGTTTAATATGCTGAAAGTAAGATAATTCATACCCAGCAAACTGACAATGAGTTTTAAGTTTTCTCATAGACTTTATGAATTTGTTGAATCTCTTTTTGCAATTTATGATATTCAGAGAAAACAAAATTAGCCAGCATTTGAATTTTGGACATGGTATAAAAGTAGAAAGAATCATTATGAAATCTCGTATAGAGCAACGTCAGGTATATTCGACACCTTTGGAGGAAAAGTGTTAACACACGGCGAGAAGAAGATTCCGTAGAATAAACATACATTAAAAAGGAAGTATGGTTGTATTGATTTCATTTGCAAAAAACACGACGAGAATATGAATATCGTTGTTGTCTCTATTTTCCGATTTATCATGTGAGGCACTGTCAGCTAAATTCGTCACACTTCGCCTAATTTCGACACCGGAAGAAAATTTAAGAAAAAACAATCATAAAATGGTTTTTGCACATCCGTAAACTATAATTTCAGTTAGTCTTTACATGCCAGTGGTAATACGCTCGTTAACTCTTCCACAGGGCACTTGTAAGACAGTTCCCCGACAAGACAGTTTCCCGACAGGAGCTTTCGAGACAGTTCCCAGACACTTTTGTTCTAGATCTATGTCAAATGACATGGGTAAGACTAGTTCACAAAGGATTTTACAAATAAATGTGTTTTGTTTTTGATTGAAACGTTTCTATCTGTGATTGACGGGTACATTTGGTGATCCTAATGTTGTCTGTAATTTTTAATGATTGCCGTATGAAATGTCTGTAAATTTCTTTAACTCAGATTGTTTGAGGGGAAAAAAGACTTATTGTCTTCAAATTTGCCGCTGAACTTTCTCGAAAATTCGTGTGGGGGAACTTTCTTGTCGGGGAACTGTCTAGATATCCTTCTAGTCTCAATAATTAGACGCTACGGTGATTTTTTTCATATTTGGACATTTATTGTGCACTGTACTGTCTCAAGTCCATCATAAATTTTCCAGTAGCAAAGATAGAGCGCTATACTGACCTTCTGTTTCGTCGATTTAATCTGTATTGCAGCGAAATGTAATTAACTTTTAGTAACAAACATGACCAAAGACAAATTATTACACCTTTCATTACCTTAAGAGCATGTAGAAGTCGTTTACAACATGTAAATCTCGGGAAAAAAACTGACAAAATCTATCGTGAGTGGTGTCCATTTTGTGTGTTTTCGGGAACATAAATTACTCAAGTAACAGATGAAATGAATTGTTTTTTCTTATGTTCAGCGTTTAAATTGCAAATATTTGTATTTCAAACAAAGGATTATTGAATATGCCAGCAACAGGTATGTTCAAATCCTACTTTTGTGCTCTATTTGTGAAATTATGAGAGTTCAAACTTGCACACAAAATCTGTGCGGAGATTTCAACTGTTTTTGTCTTGATTGTTTCTGTACCCAGAGGTGACCAGTCAAAAAGTAACATCGCCTTTGGGGACAGTTATCTGTAGTAGATATCCTTCAAGTTCAACACAATCTTTAATTGGACGATTTAGGAAACATTGAGGAAATAAAAAAAAGACTTAAAGGATGTTTCCCATTTCTTTCGAAAAACTGACATTAGATCTACATCTTCATCTCAAAAGACTATTCACCGTCAATGCGCTTTTAATTGTCGAATTTATCCGACGCTTCAATATTTCTTCGGGTAAATTCGACACCCTATCTGAAGGTCAAAGTAAAAAACGGAGACGCTTTATTTCCGAAAAACACTAAATTATAGCCTTTTCTTATATTCGCCTGAAATATACATGACCAAAACCACTTCCGGAATTTCTTTTTTCATACCTTTGATTGGATCCGGTCTCCTAACAATATCTGTAACGGACATTTTTTCAAGAAAAAAAATTGACGGTCATCTTCTTTAATGAATGTATGAAGTAAAGGGAAGAGGGCCTGTAAGACATCGACGATTATATGACGTCACGTATGTACATGGTGTATTGTTTATGTCAGCGGTATGTTAATATATTGATTCATGTGCTGTATTTTGTAAATAATAAACAAGACTGTCGAATTTAAACAACTGTCGAAATTACCCGACGTTGCTCTACATGTATGTTTGTTTACATTACTTTGACAGCAAAAGTAGTTCCGGCACTGAATGATTTTTTTTCATGGAGCTATGAAAAAAAAATTCAGCCAATCAGAACTCACCAATATTCATGAAAACAACTAATATTGACTTATTATCTCATATTACAACAACATCCAAGCCAACAACATGACAAAATCTTGCAAACAAGACAATCATTTTTTCATTCATATATGATACTTTCATTCCCATTAAAAGCAGAAACAACAAAGTTATGTAAATTAATCTTATTGTTATTAAACATGACCTTTACTACAAGTTCAATCAAGTCAATAAAACCAACTTATGAGTATCATATGTTTTTGCCCACAATAACTTTCAGTATATGTTTACATGTACTATGTGGTAGTGTTCATAACGGATAATTTGTGAAAAAACATGTTCCTGTTCTCACAGTGTCTAATGCACAAAAACATGTGGCAAAAAGAGAAACTGCCTGTCACGAGTAATTTCTCTTTTTGGCACAATGTTTTCACAGGCGGTCTGCAAAACAAAAAACATTCATCCGTGAGTGACAATTTGGTCATGAATCTGATTACTTTTTCTGAGACAATATCAGTGGGTCATGCTAACTCCACTGTTGCGGACCATACCATGTTTTCCTGCATTTACAGTTATCCTGGGCCTTATAATTATAAACACTGATGCACCAAACCTATGAAAAATGCATGACTGGTATGTTTATATGTAGACACGGCAGGGATATGTATCTATGCAAGCATTGGTCGGGACTCCATTCAGAATATAGAAGTATTATCTGGAAACTAAGTGCTTTACATGCCAATCTCAAATAAAAATGTCCTTTGTCATAATTTCTGATTATTTCTATGCTCTTTATTTCAATCCTACAGCCTACAACCTTCAATAAGAATAAATTATCAACTGATTGGGATTTTATGTCAATCTAGTGAATCTAAGCATATTGGGCCAAAAACTTTTTGATCGTACCTAGTATAATTATACAAGTCATATTAAAATTCTTATTCTGTACAAATAAATGGGAAATTGCAATTTCAACACCATTTCGGTTATGATTTTTCAAAAAAAATATAAACAATATAGCTGAGAGACCAGACAGCCATTTGATACCCTAATTTAAATTGTCTGTGAATGCAGCAAGAATTTTTGCTAGGAATCCAATGGGTTACACTAAAACGCTTGCACAAAATGTTTGTCACCGAATCATTTCTAATTTATCATTGATGTCATGTTAGATGGTCCATTACAAAATTAAACAGTGAAGTAATGAAAAGGTTTTTGAAGCATACACTTTGAGATAGGCAAGTGAAGCGACTTTATTTCACTATGCATGAACAATGACACTCATGATTAAAGTGCAAACGTCTAGCCAAGGAATGTCTTACAATCCACTGTATCAGCCAACCACAAAGTACAGGACGCAGGGTGTAATGGTTTAACGGCAAATGGGTTGAAATGAAAATCATAGACCATTACATTATATAGCTTGAAACATCTCGCTAAATTGAATCTTGGCACATATTCACCAACCATTCTTAATTTCATTCTGAGCCTTATTCTAGATTTAGAAAGAAACATAATGTCTGACTTGCCAAAGTATTTGGTTTAGCCAATCTGAAGGTGTGTTACTTTCAAATGTTGAAGATTCTTGAGAATAATACTTAGAATGATTTTTAATAATGTTTGGTGAATACAAACTCTGGTTCTATTCCAAAGCCCAATGAAACAAATGACCCTTTACCAAACAGTCACATTTATGAATGACAATGAGGAAGAAAGCCTTTGAAAACATTGCGGGAAAAAGGAGAAAATACTGGTAACCAGCATTTTCTCCTTTTTGCACTATGCTTTCTACCCTTTCACAGACAAACCCCATTCCTTTAGCCACATACTGACAGCTAAGAAGTTGTCTGCAAAAATTAAATATGGACCAGTCTTAAAATTTGTCCTATAGTATAGAATTAAAGCAGAGAAGATAATAGTCATTCATCTTTTTTTTCAGGCTTTGAGACTTCAAGACCAGTTCCAAAACAGACTTTTATAAAATGTAGTCATAACGTATCCAGTCAAAAGCAGAATGTAGCAGTATGCTGCCAAGAAAGAATTAAGACTATCATTCAAAGAGTTTTTTTTACTAAGCCATAACAATACGAACTCCATGTGGACTACAGCATTTTCCCAATAATCCTTCCTGGATTTTTTCATATACGTATGCAAATTTTGGACTTTACCAAATTTAAACAACAAAGTAATGCATCCGCAATTTTTAGTATCTTGTCTGTAAAAAAAAAACACATATAATATGTTACCCTTACAGCATTAACACTTTACCAGACAACAAAATTTAAGACTTGTCCAAACTGAAAGCATCTGCAGACGACAATTTCAGTGTAGCTCAAATGGTACAATTTGTCTTTGATAGAGTAGAAAACATTGTGGGAAAAGGAGAAAATGCTGGTTACCAGCATTTTCTCCTTTTCCCACAATGTTTTCAAAAGGCTTCTTTCTCGGGGTCGTTAAAAGTCGGAATTGTGTGGTAAAGGGTTAAGACATTGACAAACATCTGTGAGGCGTTCTGGCAATAGGGGTTCTAATGTATCTTCATAATGCATTGTATGAAGCAAGTCATCATGTAATCATGGATCCATAAAATCCAGTTTGAATCACAACTGTCTGACTCATAAGATACAATGGTCCATGGACATATTGAAAATTTACAAACAGCAAGAAGTTTTGACCAGTGTCAGCCTACCCAGAATGCATAGGCAGACATGGGTTGATACTTTTTGGTGATGTACTAAACCCCTTGTTCATAAAGCTGTGCTCATTTGTATGTAATCAAATAAATTCAGTTTACTGCAATATTGCTGTTTTAGTAGTAAGAGTCATAGTTTTAAAATTTAAAAGAGAAAGAAAATCTAAGATCAGGCTACATGTTTTGTGCAGTTTGATCTTGATGACAATTCATATGTTTTTCAAATTATAATATTTGTAGCAAATATTTTGGGAAAGGGAGAAAATGCAGGTTACCAGCATTTTCTCCTATTCCCACCATGTCTTCAAAAAGCTTCTTTCTCAGGGTTGTTATAAGTCAGTATTGTGTGGAAAAGTGTTTAAGATAAATGATGGCTATGAAAATAGACAAAATAGAGAAATAGATTTCAAGGAAAGTCATATAAAAAAGAGTGAAGTATTCATCAAACCATCTTCAAAAAGAGAAGGATAAATTAATATCTAACAGAAAGGAACAGTTAAAAAAGAATTATTTATGTAAAGTTACGAATACTATGTACAGAAAACTTGACCCAATAATGCTCCTTTTACAACTATAGTTGCCTCTGCATCCAGTGTAGATCAAAATCAGACTGCACAAGATGTGCAGTCTGATCTTTGATCAACACTCTTTGCTTTTGCTGTGACATTCCAGACAAAACAAAACCTCTACACTGTAATTATTTGGGTCTAATTTTTAGATTTAATAAGTCTGTTAGGTTTATTTGGCACCCAAGGGTTAACATTGGTTAGCTTTCAAAACCAACCAAAAATAATTCTCTTTTTAGCTGAACTAAATCTTTCTTGATTGTTGATACTTGAAATGTTTAGCATCTTAAAATCATAATTTGAACATGTTCAAAGCCCTTACTGCTCTAAGACTTGCTTTGTAAATAAAAAATAATTCCATCCCAAAATTGTCTGATATTGTGCAGCAGTAAATCTTATAACAATGATATGACAGGTTAATAAATATGGTAGGTCTACATGAACAATTTATTTCCACTTACCACCGAATTGTTTGTAACTATCACAGTGCATAGATGTATTAAGAAAACAGAGGCCACAAATGAAATTATGAAGCATTGGATAAATTTGTTGACATGAAAGTTCTAACCATACTAATGCAGTTCTTTATATCTGATGTAGAAAATAGCCATTGAATTCACACTGGGAGATGTAACAACTGTTTGTAAAAATCAACTGCTCCTTTTACAACGACATTTTCAATATCAGTTAAAAATAGCCAACTTTCCTTACCTTCAGACATTTTCCAACTGTGTCTGTTATACTCAATAATGGTACATTTTTAAGTAGAAACTTTGAATGGTGATGGGTTAGCAATTGGCAAGAAAGTAAGAAAGTTCTTGCTTGAAGTTTTAAAACCATAAATGAACATAACTTTAATGACTTATTAACAAAGAGTGACGGTGAAGCGGCAACTATAAGTTTGTTTACATATTATTAAATTGATATACAGAAATTCCCTGTCCAACTGATACTACATGTATAACAAACTACAAGCCCACCACACCAACCAAAGTGCATCACAGCTCATTGCTTACAAAAACTATTCTTCCCCTGGGTAACTACTTTATCAAGGTGCTACCTCCCCACCTTTTATGGTTTCGGCTATGTGTACATACATACATCTTTCATACAGTATTTATTATAATTATGTGTCTTTCATACTTTCCTAAATTTTCATCATAATTTTGACCTTAACCTCTGACCTCAGTAAACTAAATCAATGATCTTGATATAATATTATTCATAACAATCATGTCTATGATGCGTAAATATCCAGAGGTAAATAACATTTGAAATAGGGAGCAGAAACTTCTTGTCTACAGGCTGAATAACAAACATATTGTAAGAGAACACCCCCTTCCCCCCTTCAATCTCCTAAGGATTAGGGTGAAAGCAACACGTGTAAAGCTGAGTAGTAACAATATTTTGACAACAATTTATTGTGAAATAAAATCATAGAATGGATCAAATATTAGGTAAGACACACAAGAATTATACTCACTGATCCATGCGATTCCTATTGAATGGGGCTGTGAAATAGTTGTCATCCTCTTCCAAAAGGTCTGGATCGAGATCAAATGGCGTAGGAATACAGTCAAAGATACTGCTTAGTTCAACATCCATGTCATTTGGCTAGGGAATTAAAAGACAATTTTAACTTGCAATGAACACAATGCTACAGCAGTTAACTACTTTTCTTACATACCTTTCTGCGGGTCATGTTATTTTCTCTATCAAATCTTGACTTTGTACTAAAATCATCGACTTTTCCTTGAATGCAATAGCAGACAGCAAATTCATTGAGGCTGTGCTGATTGTATCAGCCTTTTAAAAGGAAGAAAACATTTTGGTAAAAGGCAAAAGTGCTCAATATCAATATTTTCAAAATCCCTTTCTTCTTCAGAGTTATCAAAAAGCAGGATTACTTGGTTAGGGGTTAACAACGTTCGCGACAGTTTCCATTTTCACGCTTCGTGTAACTATCACGCTCACCTTTTACTCGAAAAACGGTGAGCACCTAACACAATAGATCTTGCCACACCTGTCAATGTCTGCAGAATGGATAAACCAAGAACTAAAACGGGTCGTTTCATGTTAGCAAAATGAAGTAAAAAGTATTTGAATCAAGCCAAATAATTATATGCAAGGCAAGAATCCAAAATTACGCTTTCAAAAGATCGGACTGAAAGTCAAAGTGAATCACCTAACTATGTCACCTAACAATGGAAATATGGACACAGATGCTACTACTAGTGCTCTATCTGGCAGACGTATCGTTGAGCTAAAACATATTTTCAGATGCAGATGCTTTCAGTTTGGTCTAGTCCAAAACTATGTTACTTGGTAAAGACTTGCAGAAAATGAGGGGCTGTACATAACTCTTTATCCTTTAGCTTGATGAGTCTGCAGCAGACAACATTGATGAAAAACACTGATGTCAAAAGGAGAAATTACCCCTAATGATTGATTTCTCCTTTTCCCACAATGATTTCTGACCCATCAAAGAACTGATACATGAATACCAGGTTTTGGTTTAGTGTCTGCAAACGCATCAAATTTAGAAGAGTCTAAAATTAGTCGTTCGGAAATGGGTTAAATGCTAACATCAGTATTACATTTATATGCTGTGAATTAGTTTATTATGACCAACAAACTTGATTCTTATAAACATTGTTGTATTACTGAAAAAATTGAGATAACTTACTTCATAATTATAATGTCTTTGTCTTTGACAAACATTACATTTACTCATTAGTTAGTGCCCCATCCACAAACTTAAAATGTATTTTCTGAAAAAATAAAGCTGGTGACCTATTTGTTTTAAGCCTGATTCTTTTAGTTTAGTACCTGAATATTATTTATACAAAAAATAAGAAAAATCTGAACATTAGAACATTTTAAAAAATTAATTTTAAAAGATACTCTTTGGTTTTTTTCCAAAATAAAGGTGTTTTAGCCATAAGTTAAGTTTTTTTTTTTAAAGATTGATAAGCAGTATACCCTAAATTATTTTTTTCATTATAGTTGATGTTTCACCAATACAATGACATAAAATTTGCTTATAATTGTTGTCATTTAAAAAAGTATACATAGACTTAGTTTTCATAGGTGAAATTTCATCCTGAACTACCGCGATGCAGGGTGTACTAAAAGAAATATTCACAGAATTTTCTCAAAGCTGGAGACCCCCTCTTTTTATCTCCTATTTTTGTAGATCAGATAATAAACTATCACCAAACAAAGTTTCATGAAATTCTGAATGTTTTCAAAAAATGGTGAGACTGTAGCGATCGTCTTTCACTGTTTACCAAATGACAAATTCCAGACTCTTGTATTACTGAAAGCATATGCAGATTACAATTTCGAAAGTGGTATAAGTGAAGTGAAGTTCTATCAAAGGGTCAAAAACATTGTAGGAAAAGGAGAAAATTTTCTCCTTTTCAAACAATGATTTGAAAGCCCTGATCTGTACACCAGTACTGACACAACTTTCTTTCCAAGCCCCTGGCTACTTTTCTCATATGTAACAGAGGCAAGAGGCAAAAAATCTCCAGAAAGAAATTCTGCCTCAACCACGTATGGAACCTACAACCACCAGGTAACGAGTCATACACACTAACCACTGAGCTACCTGGCCGGGCACTAATTGTGTAATGAGTCAAAATTTTGACATGCTGAAATTGACCTTAAATAAGTGGATGGGTCAAAATGTAAATTTTGACTGGTTTTAGCAGTAATAGACAAATTGTTTGGTTTTTTTTTTCTCTTTACCTGACTACAGAATTTTGGACATGTCCTACTGAAAGTATTTGCAGATGACAAATTAAATGTAGTTTGCACTATGGGATCGAGTTTGAAAAAGTAGAAAAACATTGAGAAAAATAAGAAAATGCTGGTTATCCAGAAAAATTTCCTTTTCCTTCAATGTTTTAAAAAGCCTTCATCCTCAGAGTCAATTAAGCATAATTTGGTTGAGGGTTATTGACCCTTTACCACATAATTCCAAGCTTTAACACTGAGAAAGAAGCCATTGAAAACATTGTGGGAAAAGGAGAAAATGCTGGTAATCAGCATTTTCTCCTTTTCCAACAATATTTTCTACTTATTCAAGGACAAATACTATCACTTGAAAAATAGTGAATTGTTCATCATAAACCAGTCTAAAATTTTGCCGTGTGGTAAAGGGTTAAACAGATATTATATTTCATTCATGAATGATTTAAGCTCAAGCCTACAATATAATGTGCATGCATCCTATCTGTATTGTTTGCATTATATTCATTTTTCATTTTCCCCCTTCAAATGCCAAGGACAACCTTATTTATACAGGGTGTCCGAAAAGTAAGGTAACACTTTCGTACATTTATAGTTTGGCTTTAAATATAAGATAAAGAGATAAGAAGATATATACATATAAATAAAATGTGTAAGTTTTTTGTGTGATCATTTAATTCAATTTTCATTACATTTTGCGTTTTTATAAAGATTTCAATACAAAAGTGCTTTTTTTGTCATTGGCGTCATTTTAATAATTAATGACGTTTTCAACGTGACGGCCGATTTTGGCCTTTCCTTGCCGAGCACACACGATGAAATTGTCAACCATTTTAGCGCACATTCCATTATCAATCTTCTTGATTTCACTTTCAGTGTTCTTTAACATGTCTATGCTGTCTGGGTTGGGGTTGTAGACCTTTGACTTCACATAACCCCACAGAAAGAAGTCACACGGGTTGAAGTCAAGATAAAGTCACCCACTTTGCAAAACACTTGTTTAATGCAGGATAAGGCTATGGCACACACACCTAAATCTGTGACAGACTTTTTATACGATACATTCGGTGATAGGATAATATCAAAACGATATCCGGAGATAAAAGATTGCCAATATCGTCACTTGCACACAATCCTAACCTCAACCTGCGTGACTTCTTCCTTTGCAGTATTTTGAAGTCAAAGGTCTACGATCCCAACCCAGACAGCACAGAAATGTTGTTAAACAACATTAAAAGTAAAATAAAAAAGATTGATATTGGAATGTGTCCTAAAGTGATTGACAATTTCATCGTGCGTGTCCAGAAAAGAAAGAGAATAAAAGGCCGTCAGATTGAAAACGTCATTAATTACTAAAATGACGCCGATGACAAAAAAGGTACATCTGCTTTGAAATCTGTATAAAAGTGTGTTATGTTATGAAAATTAAATGAAATTACCACACAAAAAACTTGCATATTTTATTTACATATATGTTTATTTTTATCTCTTTATTTGATTTTTAAAGCCATGTTATAAATGAACAAAACTGTTACCTTACTTTCCGGACACCCTGTACTAGGTTTGTTTGTTTGTTTGGTGTTTTACATCATTTTCAACATTATTTCAGTTTTATCACGGCCGCCATGCTTTCCTGAAGTTTCTTTTAACAGCATTACACATAACATTCTTTCCAAGCCATTGGCTGCTTTCCCACATAAACATTGTCCAAACAATGTTCAGCAGTGACAGAGGAATTGATCCTGCTGCAGTGACTATTATCAGTTCTGTAAGACAAGTGGCTAAGCTGGGGACAAGAACTCAAAACCCCCCGTTTTCAAGCCTTGCAAGTAACTAACTAAGTTGCATAGCGCGAAAGGGACTGTTGAAAAGGGTAAACTCTTTAACACACAACCCTGAGTTTTAACGACCCTGAGAAAATGACCTCTCAAAACTTTTGAAAACATTGTGGAAAAAGGTGAAAATGCTGGTAACCAGCATTTTCTCCTTTTCCCACAATGTTTTCTACACTATCAAATACAAATTCCATCATTGAAGCCACAATTAAATTGTCGTCTGAAGAGCTTTTGGAATCAGTGACAAACCATACTTCCATGAGCTAAGCTTAGGTAGTGAAGTTGGAAGAGAACAGGACTTGAGAACATGGGGTTGCTGGTTCTTATACCGAGCTCTGCCAATTTCTTTCCGACGATTGATGATAGTCTTTGCATCAGGATTCATTCCTCTTTTACTGCTGATCATTGTTTAGACAATGGTTTCACGGGAATGCAGCCAGTAGCTTGGGAAGAATATAGTGCAAAGCACTTGGAACGAAAACTCCAAGAAAGCATGGATGGGTGCACTGGCCGCCACAATGTAACTGAAATAATGTTTAAATGGTTGTTGGATACCATACAATCAATCACTTAAGTCTTTACCAAACGACAAAATTTTGGACTTGTCCAAATTGAAAGCATTTGCAGACGACAAAATAAATGTGAATCAAAAATTGAAATTCGATCTGGAAAGGGTGGAAAACATTGTGGGAAAAGGAGAAAATGCTGGTTACCAGCATTTTCTCCTTTACCCACAATGTTTTCAAAAGCTTTCTTTCCCAGGGTCGTTAAAAGTCGGGATTGTGTGGTAAAGGGTTAACCATACTTACATGCAAAGGCATCTTCATGTTCATTAGCTCTGCATGCTTGGCCAAAACTTCCCAGGGAGCATGTATTTTCACAAACGCTACTTTTCCACTCTTTGATCGCTGAAAGACATACACTCAAAGATATATATGAGCCATGCTCTGTGAAAAGGGTGTATAATGCATCTCCATGATGCCTTATACCAAGCAGGTTGTCACATAACCATGAATCTATTTGTCTAACAACCAACTGGATAGTGAGGTAGTATGGTCCTTTGACATGAAGACAGTTTACAAATAGAAAAGTTTCAACCCCTGTCAGCCCGCGCGGATTGTGCAGGCTTACACAGGTCAATACTTTTTATGAATGCATTAAACCTCCTTTTCACAGAGCATGCCTCAGATTGAAGTAGTACTTATCATACCCTGAATTATGCTCTCAATGAATATTTTTGGTGCATCAATATCTAGGGTCAGTAACTATTTACCAGATGATGAAATTTAAGACTTGTCCAATTGGACAGCAATTGGGGACAACAAATTAAATATTCAAACTTTACAGCTCAATAAAATCTAACACAAGACCCAAAATATCCTCTGAAAATAGAAATACATACGTATCAATTACTACCACCATTTACCCTTTTTCCACACAATTTCCTGCTTTAATGACCTTGAGGAAGAGAGTCTTTGAAAACAACAGAGTCTTTGAAAACATTGTTTGAAAGGAGAAAATGATGGTAACTACTGGTGATATTTGCTCCTTTTACCATGATGTTTTCTAACCCTTCAGAAACAAATCAAATCATGAAATTTTAAGCCCAATTTAAATTTTTGTCTGCAAATACTTTCAATTTCGATCAGTCTACAATATTGTCGTTTGGTAACGAGTTATACAGGTATTCATCAAGAGAAAAAATCCAGTGTAACTCTTTCCCACACAGCAAAATTTTCAACTCTTCTAACTTAATAGCAGTTTGCAGATGAGAAACTAAATGTTCCTCAAATAATGGAATTATAGAGTAGAAAACATTGCGGGAAAAGAAGAAAATGCATTTTCTTCTTTTTCCACAATGTTTTAAAAAAGGCTTCTTCCTTGAGATCATTATAACACAAGATTGTGAGGTGAAGGGTTAAAGGAAAATTGTTTCTTGTGAAAATAGTCTTTGGTAATGATTGAAAAAATCTAGTAATGGGTGACACCTCTGGGTCCGTATTCACCAACCGTTATTAAGGTCTTCGGCCCCTAACTCTCATATTAAAAGAGAAGCTGCTGAGATTGGCCAAATAGCCTTTATGACAACGTCCATGTTACACGATATTAACCGATGAGTTAGTAAGTTTACAGCCCCTAACTCTCATATTAACAGACGGAAGCTGCCGAGATTGGCCAAATAGTCTTTACGAAAACGTTGATGTTACACGATATTTACCGATGAGTTAGGGGTCATAGACCTTGATTTCATTCTATGTCTGACTGTAGAGTTAGAAAGTAACACAACTGATTGGCTAAACAATTTGGTTTAGCCAATCAGAAGTTGTGTTATTTTCAAATTTAGAAAATTCTTAAGAATAAGACTAAGAATGGTTGGTGAATTCAGACCCTATAGAGTACACAACCTTACCTCCACGGGCTCATATTCCAACTGTAACCCTTCACTCTGTATTTCTTTCTCAAAGTACTCTCTCTTGAGGCGCCTGTTCTCCTGGCTCGATGTTTTATCCGGCTCATAAGCCAAAACATAGTCTATCTTCCGTACATCATCCGAAAAAAACATAGTCTCCTCATCTTTCTGGTCCTAGAAAGGAAACCAATGAAAAAAATTATGTCAATGCTTTCATTTTCTACAATACTGGAGAACTTTGGGTAATAATTTGAATGGACGTTAGGCCAAGAATCTATATCCAATAAAACACCTTCACAAATCCATGTTGTCTTTAAACAAATCTGAGGAAAGAGGCTTTTGAAAACACCATGGGAAAAGGATACAAAAATAATGCTGGTGACAAGCATTTTCTGCTTTTTCCAAAATGTTTTCAACCTTTCAAAGATTAGAATCTTAAACATCTGGTTTAACTGGTGACAAGTTAATCAGTGTCATGAGATTATTTAAAACTAAACATATTTTTTACATGGACTGAGAAACAAGTTCTTGCTACTTATACTAATCTCTCTTGATTCTGCTTCATGGGAACTACACTAGTACTCATGCTGACTGTGTGGGCCATTTTAAAGGTCCCAAAGTTGACAACTGCTCCCGGGAATCAAACTGTGGACCTTATGGTTATAGGGCCGGCACTCTACCTTACAACCATGGACACCACTTATTATTTCAAATTCACATAAAACTTCACAAAAACATCTACAAAGATGATTACTGACCACTTTAATCTACAGTACTCAGTTTTATATCACTCTACTTGTATAATAATGATGAAGACGTAAAGACATTAGGGCACTTAAAGGCCCAGTAGCAGCAAAAAGTAAACAATGCAGGTGTTAAAGTTCTTTTGAATTCAAATCATACTATTTGTATTTAAAAGTATTGAAATCATTGTAAAGAAAACAATCTTTTATTCATAATTGTAAAGTCAGCTCTAGTGTTAGTTGCTGGCAGAAAAAAATGAATTTTAAAACTAGGTAAAAAGTTGTCAAGTAGCTCTATCTTTTGTTTACTTTTGGCCTCTACAGGAACTTTGAAAATAACTTTTGGACATTTTCATTTGGCAAGTAAGACATAAATCTTGTAATTATACAGCTGTTGCTTCTTTGTCTGGAACAATACAGGAAATTTCAGATCTAACACCATATTTTATACAGTCTGATTGATTGAGTGTATGGTGTTTAACACTGATTTCAACATTATTTCAGTTATATCGTAGCAGCCAGTGCACCTATCCATGCTTTCCTGGAGTTTCTTTTACCAGTACTCCGCCCAATATTCTTTCCAAACCACTGGCTGCTTTCCCTCTATACAGTCTGGTTATGATCTTTATTGTCCAAATCATATAAGCAATGCTCTAACCAAAAAGGCAGTTCAATGCAACTCAGTGAAACATTGTACCAGGCAAATCATCACATAATTATGGATGCATATTTAAAATCATTTTGTCTAACAAACTACTTTATCAGGGAGAAGACTGCAGGTCCTTGGACATACAGGAAATTGACTAACAGCAAAAAATGTCTCGACCAATGTCAGTGCGCAGTTTGCACAGGCTGACCTTGGTCAATACTTTTTGCAGATGCATTAAACCCCCTTTTCACAGAGCATGGCTCATGAATGTGCTCAGCCCCCTAACCTTTTACTAAATGACAATTAGTAACCCTTTACCAAATGACAATTAGTAGACTCTTTTAAAGTTGGAAGCATCTGCAGATGATAAATTTGAAATAGGTAGATATGAACTGAAGTTTTCTGAAAGGGTATTGTGGGAAAAGAAGAAAACGCTGGTTACCAGCATTTTATTCTTTTCCCATCATGTTTTCAAAAGCCTTCTTCCTCAGAGTCAATAAAACATTGCTTATTTTGTAAAGAGTTAACCCATCACAGCAATATATTATACTTTATGCACCAACAATATCAAGTTCTACAACAGATCACAAAAAAAGAAGTAATTGCCCTTAAGAAGCAATTACTACTTTTCCCACACTCAATGTTCTGCCATGGTAGGGATTCTGGAATATTTTCCCACTGAATTATAAAACGTTCCCAGCATCATGCTCACAAGTGGAACTTTGTCCATTTCATAGTTATTAGAGATGTCTTGAGTGCATTCAAAAAATCCCACTCATTTTGAAAATGTTCCTTATTCCTGCAGTTCTATGGAACAATTGTCCCTTGCCTGAATAATGCTTGGCACAGCATTGCCTCACTGTTTGCAAATTAATTTGAGAACAGCCCCATCCTTTCCTTGGTAGCATTATAACAAGAGGGCCATTATGGCCCTGCATCACTCCACTGCCTAATAAATTGCATGAAATTAAAGATTTTCTATGTTTTTCAGTTTCACTGCCATGGCCACCAGCTTTTTCCGTAATTAAATTTTTGAAGGGATTCTGAAAGAACTATGGCACAATCCTTTTTGTGAAGTTTGGTCAATATTGGATTGGTACTTTCAGAGAAGAAGATGCCTGTAAAAACAGTTTAGAGATGGTTGGAAGCACAGACGATAAACAAAGGGCCATGACATGAGCAGGTTGGCCTTTGGCCTGTACTAGAGCTTAAAGGAGCTAAAACGTTGAAGAGCCCCCCCCCTTCTCCTTAAAACAAAACTTATAGACACAGCAGATTCTGACTTGACCTTGACCCTTTAAAAAGGTCAGCAGCATGAAAGCGCTAGATTCTATTTCTGTAAAGAAAGTGCATTCTACTATGGCATGTTATCATAAGCAATGGCAAAGCCTAGTGAAAACATTGTAGGAAAAGGAGAAAATGCTGGTAACCAGCATTTTCTCCTTTTCCCACAATGTTTTCTTCACTTCCCAAAACAAATTTCAATTTTTCAGTCACATTCATTTTGTCGTCTGCAACTCCTTTCAATTTGGAGAAGTCTAAATTTTCCTCATGAGGTAAAGAGTTAAGTCATTTTAAATAAGAGTTTGTAAGAAGCCAAGATGTGCTTGAGCGTATGTTAAATACTACAACAATGGCTAAGAAATACCTCACAAGATGAAAACAATAAAATTAATGAAAATGTCCAGACAAGAGGTACAGATTCGAGGAGCATTTTCGTGTAATCCTTTACAAGACAATAAAATGCTAGACTTGTCCAAATTGGAAGCATTAATTTTGCAGACTACCAATTAAATTTTGCTTAAATGATTGGATTTGCCTTTAAAAGTTCAGAAAACAATGTGAGATAAGGAGAAAATGCTGGTTACCAGCATTTTCTCCTGTTTCCACAATGTTTTCGAAAACCTTTCTTTGGGTCTTTATAAGTCAGGACTGTGCAAAGGGTTAAAAGGATAATATCTCATTAGTTTTTCACTAAAACCTGACTTCTTGGAACTCGTCAGAATTGTACTCATCAAGGAAACTCCAATGAATTCAAAGAACATAGAGCTTAGTGGAGAAATAATGATTATAGAATTTCATCGCCCCCTCTTGTATGGACCACTAGGCCAACAACACTATATACAAAGTGACTGAGACAAAGTTTATGTTACAATACCAGCACCTACCCCCGATACCATAGATCCTGTCCTGACCTTGACCCCTTTACTGGGATCATCAGCATCAAGCAGAACAGCTTCCGTTGTGTATTGCTTTAGGAAGGCATCAAAATATGAAATTATGGCTGATTAACACATTATGAAGGAATATGTATACCTAAGCACAACCCTTTATACCCCTTTAGTAGAAAAGCTTTAAAAAACACTAAAGGAATTTTAAAATGTTTGTTAAAAGCTAGTGTCCACTGGTACTATAGTAAAAACTTGCATTTGAGTGGTTATCAATATTTAAAACTTTAGTCCACTCAAACCTGAGCTCCATTGACACTAGGACCTAGGAAATTTGACAGCCAAAATCTCATTTTCATGAATATTCATAAGCTATTATAGAGTCTGTTCAAACAATCAATTATGTTTCAATTATCTTCTAGTCTTCAACAAGCTATATCAATTAATATACACTAGAAACACTATAAAACATTTTGATTTGTAACATGTAAATTCATTGGTCAAAAGTTCTGCAAAGTTTCGTTACTTCATGAGAATGAGATTTTGTCAGCCAAATGTACCGCAGTATACAGAATGTAAAGTGTATCTTAATCAACTTAACTCTTTACAAAACAATCCCATTTTAGCAACTCTTGAAAGGAAGAAGGCGTTTGAAAACTTTGTGAGAAAAACAAAATTGCTGGCAATCAGCATTTTCTCCTTTTCTCACATTGTTTTCTTCCCTTTCAAAGACAATACTATCATTTGTGCATCTATGTCTTGTCATCTGTCAGTTTAGACCGTTGTAAGATCTTGTTGTCTGGTATAGAGTTCATAAAAATATGTTGGATATCCAATAATAGCTTTGGATATAGGCTTTTTGCATATTTGATTACTTGGAACTACTTGTATGGTGAAAAGATCTTTTGAGTGCTATTCAGTATGTTGGTACAATCTACATTACATAAATATCAATGTGCATTATAGTCCAATCAACAATATAAGGCATGTGAGCCATGCTCTGGCTAAAGGGAGTTTAATGCATCTCTGTAAAACATTGTACCGAGCAAGACAGACATCACATAATAATTATTTGTCATTATGGATCCATAAAATCCATTTTGTCTAACAGCCAACCCAATCATGAGGTAGATTAGTCCTTCAACATGCTGAAAATTGACCAATAGCAAAAACTTTCCACCCAGGTTAGACTGCTCAGACTGCACAGGTTGACATGGGTTGATACTTTTTGCCGATGCAATGAGCCCCCTTTTCACAGAGCATGGCTCATAATATTATGTACATGGTCAACTTTAAAATCTTATAGTTTAAAGCACAGGTGGAAACCCTTTGAAGCAGCATTCTCTCTCTTCCTGCTCAAATATAGAAACACCATTTAGGTCGTATAGAATTGGTAAATTCCATGCAAGTATTGAGAGAAATGTGACAAAATTCCACTTTAATCTTAAATTACATAAATGTTCAGGAATATCAGATACCATAACATGCATGAGGATTTGATGTTGACCCTTCACCACACATATCCGAGTTTAAACGACCCTTGAAGAAGAAGGCTTTTGAAAGCATTGTGGGAAAAGGAGAAAATGCTGGTAACCAGCATGTTCTCCTTTTCCCACAATGTTTTCCACCTTATCAATATGAATTCCATCAACTGAGTCAAATTTGAATTGTCGTCTGTAAATGCTTACAATTTGGACAAGTCTTAAATTCTTTTTGTGTGGTAAAGGGTTGAGCATAGCACATGAGATAATGTCGAGTTTTGTATGAATCTTTGTTTCAGCATTGACTGCAACCAAAGCTACCAATAAGTATATTCAAATGGATAAATCTTTTGAAATTAAATTACTCTTCTCATTGAGAATGTTCTAATCTGTGTCCACAATAATGTATGTTTAACCCTTTACCATGCGGCAAAATGTAAGACGGGCCCAAATTGAAAGCATTTGCAGACAACAAATTAAATGTGGCTCAAATGATGAGATTTGTTTCTGAAAGGACAGAAAACACTATGGGAAAAGGAGAAAATGCTGGTTACCAGCATTTTTTCCTTTTCCCACAATGTTTTCCAAAGGCTCTTTCTCATATTGTTAATAAAACTCAGTATTGTGTGGTAAAGGGTTACTAGTATATGAAAAAAAAACATGTATTTTGAACTTTGAATACTCATGCACAGTATATTCTAATTATGCATTTGTGACAGGTAAGTCAGAGGTCAATTACCCCCATTATTACAAACAGGCTGATTTCAGGACTCTATTCCTGGTTACCCATTTCTCTGAAAGTACAACTTTTATGCTCTTCTATTTGACGACTTTAAACCATTGTGGAAGAAGGTCTAAAGCTAATAATAAAGCAGTCACTCAATTCCCCTTGGTAATGTTTCCCTTACTGTTGAAAGGCGATATGTTTCTGTCAGTCGAACATTTGTTCTTTGTGTAAATATGGATTAGTTTTCAGTGGTTCTAAAAATAGCTAATACTTAAATCAAAAGTTTAAAAACTATCACATAAGATAGGGGCAAAACTTAAGGGGAAACATAAATGCATTTTTGATTTACATGGAAAACAACCAGGCAAAAGATATAATGGATACCCCTTGCAGTTGAAAGCCTCAGAAAGCACTGTTGGAAATGATATTCTTTTTTCATAAATAAATGAGAAATTGTTTTTACCTACAATCCAGCTATTCTTTCTGTTAAAAAATTATATTTTTCTTTTCAACAAATGTTCATTAAAGGTGGGTATTTAGATTTATCACATCTCACCAAAATAAAAAATATATTTATCACTGAAATTTATATGAAAAAACAATACAAATCATCAATAATTAAGAATCATAAAATTACAAAAAAAAAAATTTTTTATGGTGTTCCCTTAAAAGGCTACGTAGCCTCTTAAGGTATTTTAAGATTTCGTGCCAAAAATCAAAAAAGCATTGTGGGAATGTCAAGTGACTAGCACGTGACTAATGACGCTTAAATTCCATAACATAACAAGCATGTAATTATTTTCCATAATGTCTTCTTCGGACGCTATGTTTGAAGCTTCGTCTGTGTATTTCCAGTATGTAAATGAGCGAGTTGCTCATGTAAAAATAGACCGTGTTTCCCGTCGGTGTCGACCTGGGCCGTACTAAATCTCTAATTTCTCTTGTTGTGGGATGGTTTTCGACTACTGGGGTTTTATGAATGAAAATTAAAAGGCTTTGAGAGTATATGGATGACTTTTTTGTATTTTTGTAAAATTTTCGTCCCAAAATCTGAAGGGCCACCTTTAAAGTATTGTTTGTGATATTTCTGGTTTGTCTAAAATGGTTTGTACAGAAAGAGGTTAAATTAATCATAACCACCTATGCTTTTGCAAAAGGGGGTTTAATGTATCAGTGATGCATTATACCATACAAGTCATCTCTAAATTATGGATCCATAAAATCCACTTTGTCTGAAAACCAGCTGAATCCTAAGGTAGAGTGGTCCTTGGACATGCAGAAAATTTGTCAAAAGCATATGTCAGGCTTGTCAGCCTGAGCTAACTGCGCAGGTTGACCTGGGTCGATACCTTTTGCAGATGCATTAAATCCCCTTTTCACAGAGTATAGCTCAAATAGAAGATACATCTAAAATCCCACCTTGTAATAACAAGGGTGTGGACCATTTACAGAGTAGCTTGACAACATGAAAATGAAATGATAATGAGCATGTTTATGCCTTACATCAAAGCTTTTCATGTTCAACTATGCATGATAACCATTTTCAACCCACAAAAAATCTTCTTTCTTGATTATATACACAATTATCATGCATGCAATGGGGTGGATATAATGAACCTTTTTCCTAATATTTCCTTCCTTTTCTCTAATACTTGTTAAATTTGTTCAGGATGAAAAACAAATAACAACATTTTGAAAAATGGACATACTTTAGCTCTCAAAAGTTTTTACTTAGCTTTATTGTAGATTTACTTTTTTAAAACCATGGTTCTAGGTCTTTGTAATAGATAAGTGAGATACACAAAACATATATGTGTTCTAATGAAAATGCAAGTGTATTTTAAATTCTTTACCAAACAAAATTTTACACACATTCAAATAGAAAGCACTTGAAGACGACAAATTAAATGTGGCTCAAATAATGATTTCTGTCTGTGATAGGGTAGAAAACATTGTGGGAAAAGGGGAAAATGCTGATTACCAGCATTTTCTACCTTTCCCACAATGTTTTCAAAAGCCTTGTTTTTCAGGGTTGTTAAAACTTGGGATTGTGTAGTAAAGAGTTAAGGATAGGGCACCCTTATGGTACTCGTGTAACATCACCTTTCATCGTACAGATTCGACTAAGACTTGGGTAATCCGTAATCGATGCGGGGAACCAGCATTAATCGGCTGATCGATTATGGATTACCTGAGTCTTAGCCGAATCTGTACGTTTTTCGGCAATGTAAGGTAATGTTACAGAAATCCGCGTTAGAGTGGCCTATCCTTAATTAACTGCAGGAGACTTTAGTTGCTACTGTATGATCTTTTGAAAACATGATTGTCCAAAAAGGAGAAAATACTGGTAACCAACCTTTTCCTCTATTATTCAATCAGAGTTTCATACTCTTTAACTAAGACATTCATCCAATGATCTGAGGCACATTTAACTTGTTGTCTGCAAATGCTTTCATAATGGACAAATAATAAGTTTTAATAATCTGCTACAAACTTTTAAAACATAATTTTCACCAGCATTTTCTCCTTTACTCACAACATTTTCTACCCTACCAAAGACAAATCCAATCATTTTAATTGCATTCATTTTGTTGTCTGAGAAAACCTTGTAAAATTGGGAAGGTCTAAGAGTTTATTGTGTAAATTAAAAGAAAAAAGGATGTGGAAGCTGAATAAAAAAGTGGAATTTTGTCACATTTTGTTCATGCATATCTTTATGAAGCAGTTAGCACCTGCACATTGCTCAGTAGTCTTACTTCTTCTTCTTTACTCTGATCAACAGTAACTGTACCTACATCGTCCTGCATAATCATGTCATAAGTGGTGAGAAAAACAAAGGTAAAACATCCATATCCATCAAAATAGGCATATTACAGATGTCCTGATATAACACCCTAATCAAATTCTACAGGCATATCATCTTCAACAAAATGTGTGACTGAAAAGTAACTGATATAACCCTTTCCTGTGAGCTGTGAACATGACCACTGACTATGGACACAACTCTAACATACACTCCTTACCTTGTCATGACATTGACCATTGACCTACAGATATGAATCTCACATGTGATACATTGTCTATACTAACATGGTTAAGTGGAGGATATTTTTGCAGTTGTGCTGAAATTCATTTAGAATGAAAAAAAAAGTCATAGGCAAGACATAAACATTACCCCTAAAAATTTCCATTATTTTCTTTTCTTCAAACATGTTTGACATTGCCATGACCTTGACCTTTGAACTACATTACATGGTTCTTGCATGCTAAACATTCCCTGCATGTGGTTGGCAATTCTGCGAAGTTATTTTTAAACTCATACATAAGTAAAAGAAATACATGCTGGACACAATCCGTATTCCCCCAAAACACATTTCAATCTTACTAAGACCTTGACTTTTGACCTAGAGAAACAACTCTTGATTATGAACTATTGATTCACTGCAGTTAATATTTTGTGCAAAGTTATTTTGAAATTAAGTAATAGGGGAAAACGTTGATCAGCAGTGGCAGTGCTAGTGTATTGGTGTTATAAATGTACCAACAAGTTGGCCAGTAGGGCCCTACAAATAATAATGTCCATGTTTTTGACCAATTACACATTACTATTTATTCAGTTGGGTATACCAATAGATAGAGGTAGGTCAAAAGCCAGTGTTTTCTGATAAGCCAAATAAGAATACAGGAAGACATAAATCCATTTTCTATACCATACTTCACTTATTTATGTTGGACCTTTACCAATCAATTTCATGCATTTAAGACCCTGAAGAAGTTAAGGCTATTGATAACAATGTGGGAAAAGGAGAAAATGCTGGTAATCAGCATTTTCTCCTTTTTCCACAATGTCTTCTACCCTTTTCAAGACAAGTTTCAACATTTGAGTAACATTTAATTTGTTGTCTGCAAATGCTTTCAGTTAGATTACTCCAAAATTTTGTTTTTTTGGTAAATGGTTTAATAATGTGTGTTAAAGACCATTGTAATCAAGAGCATAATAATTTTGTATAATTTGAATACATAAAGCCCTCCTGTGCCATTACAGTATTGGCTGCTTCAAGTCTTCACCAGACCACAAAATTTTGGACTAATTCAAACTGACTGCATTTGCAAGCCACAAATTAAATAGAACTCAAGTAATAGATTTGTCTAAGAATCTTTGAAAGGATGAAAAAAAAAATTACTGTCGTGGAAAAACGAGAAATGCTGCTTTCCACATTTTTTCTTTTCTCATGATTTTTCCATAGATATCTCCCTCAAGGTGGTTTAAAGATGGGATTATATGGTGAAGGGTAAAGCTCTACCATAAATACCAGAAAATGGAGATACTGCTTGTTATGAGCAATTATTGCTCTCTTTTCGACAATGTTTTCTAAGCAATCAGCAGGAAAGGCTTACTATACGTATTTTGTTTATCTAGCATCTAAAGGTTATTTGACTCTTTACAAAGCAATCCCAAGTTTTTACAACCCTGAGAAATACGCCTTATAACCAGCATTTTCTCCTTTTCGAACGATAATTCTCTATCCTTTCAGAGACAAGTTCCTTTATTTGAGCCATGGTAAATTTGTCATCAACGAAATGCTTTGAAGTTTGCCAAGCATACTCTTTTGTTGTACGGTAAAAGAGTTGTATCTATGCCAAACGACAAAATTTGGACTTATTTATATCAAGCATTTGCAAACAACAAATTATATGTGGCTCAAATGATGGAATATGTCTTTCAAGGGTAGAAAACATTGTATGAAAAGGAGAAAATGCTGGTTACCTGCAACTTCTCCTTTGGGAAATGTTTTCAAGAGGCTTTACCAACAAGATCAGTAAAACTGACAGGATTCTTTGCTAAAGGGTAAAGCCCTCCTCAACCTCTACACACTTACCCCTTTGATTTCAATAGGAATTTTTTCAGTAACCACCTCAGTTGGTCCATCATCATGGTTTCTTTCTGAAATTAGATAGTTTACAAAATACAAATAACCCATGCTCTGACTGTGATAAACTGTTTTACCTTAATTTAGTTGGTTTTCATCAATTCTCCTCTTTGCACAATGCTTTCAAATATGTGTATTAGATCTTTACCACATGATCCCAAAATTTCACAACCCTGACAGAAAGCTTTCAAAAACATTGTACGGAAAGAACAAAATGCAGGTGGCCTTTCAAAAACAAATTTCACTTTTTGAGACTTCTTTGCTCTGTTAATATCTTCATATGCTTTCAAATTGGACTAGTCTAAAAATTTTTTGTTTGGTGAAAATTATGCCTTAACTCTTTCCATATCATAAATGACACCAGAAACTTTTGTGGACAGTGTAGATCAAGATCAGACTGCACAGCATGTGCAGTCTGATCTCTGATCTACACTGTCTACTGCTATATTCTAGATAATGACCAAACTGTCTCTTGATCTTGCAGAGGAAGTGTATTTTTAGTCTTTGAGAAAATGCAATTTATTTATTAAGTAGCAAAAGAGTTCACTTACATTTTTAGACTTGCGAAAATTCAAAACCATTGTACAGGACAAACTAAACAAAGCTCAAAATGATGGACTTCTGCTAGTCCCTTTACCAAACAATCCCAAGCGTTAGTATCCCTGAGCAAGAAGACTTTGAAAAGGAAAAAATACTAGCGTTTTCTAACCTATCAAAGACAAACACTTGGAATTAACCCATATCCTGCTAAGTAACTAAAATTAAATTTGCAATTCGATATTAAAAACCCAAATATTGCTATTTCAAGTTATATTTTGGGGAAAAACATCTCCTTATCGGACAGTGTAGATCAAAGATCAGACTGCACGTTCTGTGCAATCTGATCTTGATCTACATTGTCCACAAAAGGTCATTGAGTTGCACTCAGCAGCCTAAGCTATTTGTGATTTGTCATCTGCAATTGCTTTTCATTTGGATGGGTCCATTATTTTATCTTTTGAAAATAGTCAAATCATGTCGCTTATTCTTATTTTACAAGGACATTTTCAAAGTCTACAGCAAATTTGTATAGGTTGATCAGCAGATTTATCATTGTAATAAATAAATGTGTAACAACATAAAATGTAGTAAAATGTTTCAAAAATGTCATATTAATTATGATTCCAGAATAACTACCAATAATTCTGTTCCAGAATTATGAACATCAGCAGTATTTCTAAAATGTCAATCTATGTAGTTCATTACTAATTTACCCTTTACCAAACAATCCAGAGCTTTAATTCTGGACTGGTCCAAATTGATACCACTTGCAGACAACAAAGTAAATGTGACTCGAATGGTTGGATTTAATTTTATCATGTTTATTTAACACCAATTGAGAAACAAAATTAATTCTTCCAACTTAGACTTTTCTTCTTATCTTTCTCGATCCTGCTTTCTGAGAACTACACCTGGTCCAGTACTCACGCTGAATGTGTGGGCCAATGCACAGTCCCAAAGTTGCCAATGCTAATCTTACAAACACAGACTCCACACATGGTTGCTATTGATAGCAGAGAAAAATTTGTGGGAAAAGAAGAAAATGCTGAGTATTTTCTTCTCTTCCCACAATGTTTTCAGATGGTGTCGTCTTCAGGGTTGTCAAATATCAGGACAGAGTGGTAAAGGCTTAAATATGTTGTTGGCAATGTCTATTTATATTTGGACAAGTCTTAATTTTGTCAAAGCATTATCAAGTACATGTGACATATTGGAAAGTGGATACATGTACATGTACTTGTTTTGGGATCAATCCTTAGTTTCCTTTTTCAGGATGTAATTCATCAAAAAACTACAGCATGAAAAGGAAAACTTGCTTGTCCAGAGTAGGTGTGTACTATGGGAAAATACACCGTCAGTAGTTATTTCCCATTTAAATGCCTATCACAACAATAACAAGAGCAGCGCATGCAAGTGCCAAGGCTCGGATGCAAGTGCTTGATTTTCAGTGAAAATTGTAAGTTGAAAAAGGGACATAACTGTGTCAAAAAACTTTGATGGTTACCTGCCTTTGTTCTATGGGTTGCCCTTTTGATTGTGAATAACTTTTGTAAGTTTGAAGTAAATATCTTCAGTAATGAGAGATATTATAAAATGTAAAAGTTTTTGAAAATGTCAAAGTTTTTGCACGATACAGATGACATAGCCAGGGCTACAAAAATACCTTGATATTTTCTTCCAAAAGAGCCAAGCTAGAAATTTTAATTTGCTTTTAGGGCAGTATTGACAAAGATCAGACTGAACAGATTGTTTTATTTTACAGAATTTACCCATACCAACCCCTAATCCTTACTTTTTTTCTATCAGAAGGTTCAACAGATTTTAGCTGACTCCGCAAATTAGTTCCCATCTTTGGGTACTCCACATAGGTTGTATCTAATGACTGATTGAATGTCTGACATTTCTGTATTTGTCAGATATGTAACACTCTGGAGACCACAATCCATTACCATATTATGGTAGAAGCCACATCTTCCTTAAAACCTTGTTTTATGGTTTATAGGCCTAGCAGCAGCCAAAATTAAACAAAGCTGGTGTTAAATGCAATTGAATCAAAATCATACCCTTTAAAAGTATGAAAATTTTTGTGTTCCTCTCTACTTTTGAAGACAATGTAGATCAAAGGATTAGACGGCACAAATTGCTAAGTGTTGGATGTAGTGAAATAAAATGTATATCGGTCTCAGCAACAAGTTATTGCAAAAAAAGCCAAGAAATTGAAACAATTCAGCTGTTTTTAAAGATTTCAATTTTTATTAGATGCAGCAGGGACTGTTTCAAGCTTAAGAAAATTACCTTGCATTTCAAATCCAATTGGATTATTGTATGCCTGGTACCCATTTCGATCTTCCCCAGGACGATCTGCTGGTGGAGGATATAATGCTGGTTCCTGTGGAGCTGGTACAGGATCTGGTTGTGGCATGGGAGCTGGAGATACTGTGGCTGAAATGATGTAGAAATGCTTGAAAATACATTGGATCATGCACGTTTACATATAATAATTCACAAACAATTCTAAACACTCTTTCAATTCTGTACTCTTTACCAAACAATCCCGGGTTTTAACAACTCTATAAAGGAAGCCTTTTGAAAACATTGTGGGAAAAGGAGAAAATGCTGGTTACCAGCATTTTCTCCTTTTCCCACAATGTTTTCTACCCTTCCCAAAACAAATTCCAATTTTTGGGTCACTTTAAATTTGTCGTCTACACCAGCATTTTCTCTTATTGTTTTCAAATGCTATCTTTCACAGAGTTTCTAAAACAATTGGGATTGTTTGGTAAGGAGTTAAAGGAGTGAATCATTTGTGATTTGTTTCACATCTTGATAAAGGCAGGGTCTGGAATAAGGCTTGAGTAAATCAATAAACTGCAGCTAGGTCTCACAATTTTTCCCAGTGTAGACATAAACACACCCTCCAGACAAAAAATGTTCCACATATTTCTTTTTATATTGACAAAAAATGTTCCACGTATTTCTTTTTATATATAAAGGTCGACAAATCTTCCAGGTCTCTATCTTCCAAATAAAAATTCAGACTAGCTTATGGCAATAAGCTTATGGCAAGAAATTGAGAGAGGAACAATTTGTCCATGGGCAAGATATAAAACAAGAAATATCTATAAAATAGATAGATGCGTAAGAGAAACTGGAATAAGAATACTGAAACTCTTTTGTGGCTAAATATGAAGTAAAATACTAGTAATGAAAAGTTACCTCACAGGCACTTGCCTCTTTTTCCTCACTGTTTTTCATTTTTGTGGAAAAGTAGTAGATTCTATTGGGTTATTGGGTAACGCTTATGAAACAAGATGTCTGTTTGTAAAAAAGTCATGCCCCCCTACTGCCACATTGATACAGGATTGTTGGTTGGTTGTATTGGGGTTTAACGCCACTTTAACAGCTAAGGTCATATCATGGCGGTCGGTGACGCACATGTGTTTCCTGGCTTTCTCACACCAGTACTAACACAACTTTCTTTCCAAAGCCACCGACTACTTTTCTCACATGCTTCAGCAGAAGTGAGAGGCGAAAATACGCCGGAAAGAAAGTTCGCCTCAACCGGGTATCGAACTCACAACCACCAGGTCATGAGTCCGACACGCTCACCACTGAGCCATCCGGGCGGGGCACATTGATACAGGAAGTGGCACAGTTCATAAACTGATATCAAAAGAATTGATTGGGAAATATCGATGTCATCTTTTTGATTTATAGCCCACTTCAATTGTTAAACGTGATAATCTGTCAACAGTTCGCATAATTATACACACCACCGTGTGTATACATACAAGATTGTAAACAGTCGCAGATACACATACTGGGTTATCGATTTTCTTTTCAGCATGCGCGTTCGACTTCTGCTTTTTCCCAGTCAACTTCGATGCTTACCACATCCCCGATAATACGCGAATAAAATGTTGGAGCCACAAGTTGAGCCACATATGATGATTTTTGAGACACTTTAATTTATTTTGAGCAAATGGCTCAAGTGGCGAACGGCAGCGCAGGCCCTGAATCATCTGGTGGTCACTGTGACCTTGACCTTTCACGGATTAACCTTAAAATCGATAGGGATCATTTACACTCCAAGATGAATATCTGTACAGAATTTGAAGGACCTAGGTCAATTCTGTGTCTAGTTATCATCCAGACAAGGTTTCGTCTATATATCAACATGTTGACGGTCACTGTGACCTTGACCTTTGACCGATTGACCTCAAAATCAATAGGGATCATCTACACTCCGAGACACATGTCTGTGCCAAATTTGACGAACCTAGGTCAATTCTGTGTCTAATTATCATCCAGACAAGGTTTCGTCTATATATCAACATGTTGACGGTCACTGTGACCTTGACCTTTGACTGATTGATCTCAAAATCAATAGGGATCATCTACACTCAGAGACGCATGTCTGTGCCAAATTTGACGAACCTAGGTCAATTCTGTGTCTAGTTATCATCCGGACAAGGTTTGGTCTATATATCAACATGTTGACGGTCACTGTGACCTTGACCTTTGACTGATTGACCTCAAAATCAATAGGGATCATCTACACTCAGAGACGCATGTCTGTGCCAAATTTGACGAACCTAGGTCAATTCTGTGTCTAGTTATCATCCATACAAGGTTTGGTCTATATATCAACATGTTGACAGTCACTGTGACCTTGACCTTTGACCGATTGACCTCGAAATCAATAAGGATCATCTACACTCTAAGACGCATGTCTGTGCCAAATTTGACGAACCTAGGTCAATTCTGTGTCTAGTTATCATCCAGACAAGGTTTCGTCTATATAGCAACATATTGACGGTCACTGTGACCTTGACCTTTGACTGATTGACCTCGAAATCAATAGGGATCATCTACACTCAGAGATGCATATCTGTGCCAAATTTGACGAACCTAGATCAATTCTGTGTCTAGTTATCATCCGGACAAGGTTTGTTCTATATATCAACATGTTGACGGTCACTGTGACCTTGACCTTTGACCGATTCACCTCGAAATCAATAGGGATCATGTACACTCCAAGACGCATGTCTGTGCCAAACTTGACGAACCTAGGTCAATTCTGTATCTAGTTATCATCCGGACAAGGTTTGGTCTATATATCAACATGTTGACAGTCACTGTGACCTTGACCTTTGACCGATTGACCTCGAAATCAATAGGGATCATCTACACTCCGAGACGCATGTCTGTGCCAAATTTGACAAACCTAGGTCAATTCTGTGTCTTGTTATCATCCAGACAAGGTTTCGTCTATATATCAACATGTTGACGGTCACTGTGACCTTGACCTTTGACTGATTGACCTCAAAATCAATAGGGATCATCTACACTCCGAGACGCATGTCTGTGCCAAATTTGACGAACCTAGGTCAATTCTGTGTCTAGTTATCATCCAGACAAGGTTTGGTCTATATATCAACATGTTGACGGTCACTGTGACCTTGACCTTTGACCGATTGACCTCAAAATCAATAGGGATCATCTACACTCTGAGATGCATGTCTGTGCCAAATTTGACGAACCTAGGTCAATTCTGTGTCTAGTTATCATCCAGACAAGGTTTGGTCTATATATCAACATGTTGACAGTCACTGTGACCTTGACCTTTGACTGATTGACCTCAAAATCAATAGGGATCATCTACACTCTGAGAGGCATGTCTGTGCCAAATTTGACGAACCTAGGTCAATTCTGTGTCTAGTTATCATCCGGACAAGGTTTGGTCTATATATCAACATGTTGACGGTTACTGTGACCTTGACCTTTGACCGATTGACCTCGAAATCAATAGGGATCATCTACACTCAGAGACGCATGTCTGTGCCAAATTTGAGGAACCTAGGTTAATGCTGTATCTAGTTATCATCCGGACAAGATTTGGTCTATATATCAACATGTTGACAGTCACTGTGACCTTGACCTTTGACCTCGAAATCAATAGGGATCATCTACACTCCCAGACGCATGTCTGTACCAAATTTGACAAACCTAGGTCAATTCTGTGTCTAGTTATCATCCAGACAAGGTTTGGTCTATATATATACATGTTGACGGTCACTGTGACCTTGACCTTTGACTGATTGACCTCAAAATCAATAAGGATCATCTACACTCAGAGACGCATGTCTGTGCCAAATTTGACGAACCTAGGTCAATTCTGTGTCTAGTTATCATCCGGACAAGATTTGGTCTATATATCAACATGTTGACAGTCACTGTGACCTTGACCTTTGACCGATTGACCTCGAAATCAATACGGATCATCTACACTCAGAGACGCATGTCTGTGCCAAATTTGATGAACCTAGGTCAATTCTGTATCTAGTTATCATCCGGACAAGGTTTGGTCTATATATCAACATGTTGACAGTCACTGTGACCTTGACCTTCGACCGATTGACCTCGAAATCAATAGCGATCATCTACACTCCGAGAGGCATGTCTGTGCCAAATTTGACAAACCTAGGTCAATTCTGTGTCTAGTTATCATCCAGACAAGGTTTCGTCTATATATCAACATGTTGACGGTCACTGTGACCTTGACCTTTGACTGATTGACCTCAAAATCAATAGGGATCATCTACACTCCGAGACACATGTCTGTGCCAAATTTGACGAACCTAGGTCAATTCTGTGTCTAGTTATCATCCGGACAAGGTTTGGTCTATATATCAACATGTTGACGGTCACTGTGACCTTGACCTTTGACCGATTGACCTCAAAATCAATAGGGATCATCTACACTCAGAGACGCATGTCTGTGCCAAATTTGACGAACCTAGGTCAATTCTGTGTCTAGTTATCATCCGGACAAGGTTTGGTCTATATATCAAAATGTTGACAGTCACTGTGACCTTGACCTTTCACCGATTGACCTCAAAATCAATAGGGATCATCTACACTCTGAGAGGCATGTCTGTGCCAAATTTGACGAACCTAGGTCAATTCTGTGTCTAGTTATCATCCAGACAAGGTTTGGTCTATATATCAACATGTTGACGGTCACTGTGACCTTGACCTTTGACCGATTGACCTCGAAATCAATAGGGATCATCTACACTCAGAGACGCATGTCTGTGCCAAATTTGACGAACCTAGGTCAATTCTGTATCTAGTTATCATCCGGACAAGGTTTGGTCTATATATCAACATGTTGACAGTCACTGTGACCTTGACCTTTGACCGATTGACCTCGAAATAAATAGGGATCATCTACACTCCGAGACGCATGTCTGTGCCAAATTTGACAAACCTAGGTCAATTCTGTGTCTAGTTATCATCCAGACAAGGTTTCGTCTATATATCAACATGTTGACGGTCACTGTGACCTTGACCTTTGACTGATTGACCTCAAAATCAATAGGGATCATCTACACTCCGAGACGCATGTCTGTGCCGAATTTGACGAACCTAGGTCAATTCTGTGTCTAGTTATCATCCAGACAAGGTTTGGTCTATATATCAACATGTTGACGGTCACTGTGACCTTGACCTTTGACCGATTGACCTCAAAATCAATAGGGATCATCTACACTCTGAGATGCATGTGTGTGCCAAATTTGACGAACCTAGGTCAATTCTGTGTCTAGTTATCATTCAGACAAGGTTTGGTCTATATATCAACATGTTGACAGTCACTGTGACCTTGACCTTTGACCGATTGACCTCAAAATCAATAGGGATCATCTACACTCTGAGAGGCATGTCTGTGCCAAATTTGACGAACCTAGGTCAATTCTGTGTCTAGTTATCATCCGGACAAGGTTTGGTCTATATATCAACATGTTGACGGTTACTGTGACCTTGACCTTTGACCGATTGACCTCGAAATAAATAGGGATCTTCTACACTCCGAGACGCATGTCTGTGCCAAATTTGACAAACCTAGGTCAATTCTGTGTCTAGTTATCATCCAGACAAGGTTTCGTCTATATATCAACATGTTGACGGTCACTGTGACCTTGACCTTTGACTGATTGACCTCAAAATCAATAGGGATCATCTACACTCCGAGACGCATGTCTGTGCCAAATTTGACGAACCTAGGTCAATTCTGTGTCTAGTTATCATCCGGACAAGGTTTGGTCTATATATCAACATGTTGACAGTCACTGTGACCTTGACCTTTCACCGATTGACCTCAAAATCAATAGGGATCATCTACACTCTGAGAGGCATGTCTGTGCCAAATTTGACGAACCTAGGTCAATTCTGTGTCTAGTTATCATCCGGACAAGGTTTGGTCTATATATCAACATGTTGACAGTCACTGTGACCTTGACCTTTGACCTCGAAATCAATAGGGATCATCTACACTCCGAGACGCATGTCTGTACCAAATTTGACAAACCTAGGTCAATTCTGTGTCTAGTTATCATCCAGACAAGGTTTGGTCTATATATCAACATGTTGACGGTCACTGTGACCTTGACCTTTGACTGATTGACCTCAAAATCAATAGGGATCATCTACACTCAGAGACGCATGTCTGTGCCAAATTTGACGAACCTAGGTCAATTCTGTGTCTAGTTATCATCCGGACAAGATTTGGTCTATATATCAACATGTTGACAGTCACTGTGACCTTGACCTTTGACCGATTGACCTCAAAATCAATAGGGATCATCTACACTCAGAGACGCATGTCTGTGCCAAATTTGATGAACCTAGGTCAATTCTGTGTCTAGTTATCATCCGGACAAGGTTTGGTCTATATATCAACATGTTGACAGTTACTGTGACCTTGACCTTTGACCGATTGACCTCAAAATCAATAGGGATCATCTACATTCCGAGAGGCATGTCTGTGCTAAATTTGACGAACCTAGGTCAATTCTGTGTCTAGTTATTATCCGGACAAGGTAAGGTCTACCGACCGACCGACCGACATTAGCAAAGCAATATACCCCCACTTTGTTGAAGGGGGGCATAAATATTAAATTTCCAAACTGCACAAGAAAAGATTCATCCCTACTACATTACTTTGCTATACTATGAATCAAGACCCTGGGGTATGGATGAGCGGTAGCAACGCTTGTTCACAGTATTTTCATAAATGTTCAAGCAAACATGGCAGAAGGGGCCGGCAGAATAAACATGTGCACATTTTTGGCATATCGCAAAATACCATCTATTTATTATTTATCAGTACCGAGAAGTAAGTCAAAAGCCAACAAAAACATTTATAAACATACCATTCTTCTCCATAATCTCCCCTTTCTAAGTTCATATTCCTACAGAACATACAGTACCAGTAACCACTATCAGTGCTTGAGACTATATTAATCCCCTGCAGTTAAACCTTTGTAGCCCTGAACTCAATTTTAACAGCTTATGCAGCCAATGTAGATACAGATCAGAATGCACAGAATGTGTAGTCTGAGTTTTTACACTTTCTGATTTCCTGAAACACTATAATAGACAGAAGCAACCATAAAATTAGAATTATTTGAGTCTTACTTCTGGACTTAAAAAGTCTGTGGGTTTTATTCCACACTCTTTGGGCTAATCCCTTCCAAAACCACAAAATTTTAGACTTTTCCAAATAGAGAGCATCTGCAAGCAACAAATTTGAAAGTGATACAAATTAACTAAGTTCTTTGACAGGGTAGAAAACATTGTGGGAAAGGAGAAAATGCTGGTTACCAGCATTTTCTGTTTTCCCATAATGTTTTCAGCTTTCTTTCTCAGGGCCTTTCAAAGTCAGAATTATGTGTTAAAAGGGATAGGTTGTGTTAGGAAGGAAGATGTTTACAGGTTACAGATAACAGGAAAAAATCTGATATAAATATCTCAACCTGATTGGTACCTGAACTCCCTGGATTTTTTAATCCACATCACACATGTACAGGCTAATTTTATACATACCTATGCAGGCTAGTTTTAACCCTACTCACATTATTGAGGCTGCTCAGTAAGCTTCTGCAAAGGCTCAATAAGCTTTGGCAGACAGTGTAGATCAAGATAGGACACTCACTCCTAGTCTGTTCTCAAATTTCAAAGACACATAATATTATAATGAGCCGTGCTTTGGCAAAAGAGGGTTTAATGCATCTCTGTGATGTACTGTACCAAACAAGGTATCACATATTTATGGATCCATAATAGCTACTTTTTTTAACAACCGACTTAATAATGAGGTAAACTGGTCCTTGGATATACAGAAAATTAACTAATGGCAAAATGTTTTGGCCCAGGTCTGCGCAGGCTGTCGTTGTTCGAAACTTTTTGCAGATGCATGAAACCCCTTTTCACAGAGCATGACTCAAATACATAAACTCAAAACAGAATTAACACTTTGAAAAACACCAATTTTCTGGATTTGTAAAACTGAAAGCAACTGCAGACAAAATGTGGCTTAACTCTTTACCAAACAACATAATTCTAGACTAGTCCAAATTGAAAGCATTTGCAGACGACAAAATAAACGGGAATCAAAAATAGAAATTTGATTTGGTAAGGGGAGAAACCATTGTGGGAAAAGGAGAAAATGTTAGTTACCAGCATTTTTTCCTTATCCCACAATGTTTTCAAAAGCTTTCTTTCTCAGGGTTGTTAAAAGTCGGGACTGTGTGATAAAGGGTTAAATTATTTGTATTTGTATTTGAAAGGCTGGAAAATATTGTGGGAAACGAAGAAAATGCTAAATACAAGCATTTTTTCTCCTTTTCTAACAATGTTCTCAAAAGCCATCTTTCTCTCTGGTTTGTCAAAGAATGAGATAGTTTGGTAAACCTTTAACTCTTTCCATATCATAGACACCACAAGAAGCTTTTGTGGACAGTGTAGATCAAGATCAGACTGCACAGAACATGCAGTCTGATCTTTGATCTACACTGTCCACTGCTATATACTAGATTATGACCAAACTTTCTCTTGATCTTGTAGAGGAAATGTATTTTTAGCCTCTGAGAAAATGCAGTATATTTATTTCAGGAATGAAGAGAACTTTTTTTGTTTTCATGGAGGTATGAAAAAAAAAAAAACCTAATCACACTAGGAAACCGCGAAGCCTGCATGCTACCAACTGAGCTACCGGGGCTCGGCACAAAAAGGAGAAATGCTGGTCAAAGGCATTTTCTCTCTAAATCCCTCCCCCCTTTTCCAAAAATGTTTTCTACTCTTTTAACCCTTTACCACACAATGACGCCTTTTGACACCCCTAAAAAAGAGGCCTTTTGAAAACATTGTGGGAAAAGGAGAAAATGCTGGTAACCAGCATTTTCTCCTTTTACCACAAAGTTTTCTACCCTATCAAAGAAAAGTTGCGTCATTTGAGCCACTATGAAATTGTCGTCTGCAAATGCTTTCAATTTGGATAGGTATTAAATTTTCCCGTGTGGTAAAGGGTTAACTCTTTACCAAACGACAAAATTATAGACTGGTCCAAATTGAAAGCATTTGCAGACGACAAAATTAACGTGACTCAAAAATTAAAATTTGTTCTGGAAGGGGTGGAAAATATTGTGGGAAAAGGAGAAAATCCTGGTTACCAGCATTTTCTCCTTTTCCCACAATGTTTTCAAAAGCCTTCTTTCTCAGGGTCGTGAAAAGTTGGGATTGTGTGGTAAAGAGTTAACTACAACTTCCATCATTTCATCCAACTTTGATTTGTTATCTGAAAAGGCTTTCAATTAAGACAAGCCTAAAATTTTTTCACCTTGTAAAGGATAATAATAATCATGCAAATCGAACTAATAACCTTGGCTAGGTGAAAGTTATTGGACCCTGACGAGATTTGATTATTTACACTATGTTATTATGTTCACATCAATGATAAATATCGAAGTATTTATAAATTGGTGTTTGAATAGTGTATAACCTGAAATGTGTACATTTCATGTTCCTGGGTGATTCTATACCACTTACCTAACAAAACTGGCATGAAAAATAACCCCTGGAATAAAATTTGCTGCTGCAAGAACACTTCTAAAGCACCAACATTGAACATAATCAACATGTATTAACTCTTTACCAAACAACAAACTTCTAGACTGGTCCAAATTAAAAGCATTAAACTAAGTGTGGCTCAAATGGTTGAATTTGCCTCTGAAAGATTCGAAAAAATTGTGGGTAAAGGAGAAAATGTTGGTTACCAGCATTTTCTCCTTTTCCCACAAAATCGTCAAAAGCCCTCTTACTCAGGGTCATTTAAATTTGGGATTGTGTGGTAAAGGGTTGAGATTCAACACAAGTATGTGTGAGAACATCATGGCTAAAGTAGTAATAATTCCTCCAGTTAGCGACTTTCTCTTTTCAATCATTAACGGTCAACTACAAAAGGACAACATTTTTGATTTCCTTTGCAGTAGGTTACCGATTGATTAAATAAATGGTGTATAATGCCACATTCATCATAATTTCAGTTATAGCACAGAAAAAGCTCACATATTCATGTACATCTTGGGTTTCAGCAGTACTAGGCTAGGGCTCTGAAGTGTCTTGCCCAAGGGCACTCCCAGTGCTTATAGTAGGGATCAAACTCAGGGCTTCTAGGTTACGAATCCTACATTTTACAACAGATCCACGCAGGACTCTTTTACAAGTAATTAAATTATGTCCGTCATGTACAGAGAGTCAAGAAAACATGAAAGAGAGAAAAATAAATCTTCATTGTCAGCAACTATAGCATTTGCTATAATATAAACTATTTATTTTGCTTGGAACCAGGGTGGTCACTTTGTTTGATTCCCAGCTTATAACTCTTTACCACACATCAAAATGTTAGACCGTCTAAATTTAAAGCATTTGCAGACTACAAATTAAATGTGGCTCAAACCATGAATTTGTCCCTAAAGGACAGAAAATATTGCGTGAAAACGAGAAAATGCTAGTTAGAGGCATTTTCTCTTTCTCCTATGTTTCAAAAGCTTTCTTTGTCAGGGTCATTTAAACTTAGGATTGTGTGGTAAAAGGTTAACCATTTTCTATTCAAGGATTGATGATAGTCACAATGACACAGTCACAGGATTCACTCCACTCTTACAGCAGCTGCTGATTGATTTTATTGAAGTTTAACACTGTTTTAACAGCTTTGGTCATATCACAGAAGTCAGTGCACCAATGCATGTGTTTTCTCACACAAATATTGACACACCTGACCTTTCTTTCTATGTCACTTTCTTCTTTTCTTATTATGCTTCAGAGGTAAGAAGCAAAAAATTGCCTGAATGAAAGTTTGCCTCAACCCCTTGTATTGAACTCTCAACAACAAAATCATGTCAGATACGCTAACAACTGAACTACCCAGCCGAGCTCTCACAGCTGAACATTATTTGATAATGTATGCTGTGTGTGGAAAAGCAGGCAGTGACTTGGGAACAACATTGTGCACAGAATGGTTACAGAAGGAATGTATGAAAAGGTGCAATGGTCTGAACAATATCACTGAACTAATGTTGAAAATATCACCTAATACTATACAAAAACAAACAAATCATTTGATTTTAAGCTATTATTTTGATGTTCTCATATGTTTAACAACAAAATCACCACACAATCATGAGTTTTAACAACCCTAATGACAAAGATTTTGTCATCTCATACAAACTACCATTGTAGACAGATTAAAAATCTAGAAAAGACTGCACAGAATATAGGAACTGACCTTAGATCAATAAATAATAATGCCCAGTATTACATAACTTAGTCTTGGCCAAGGAAACTAGGCCTTTTGTACTGACTGACATTATTAATAGCATTTTGTTTGGTTCTCCAAGAGGTAACCCTTTACCAAACTGTCCCTAGTCTCAACGACCCTGAGGAAAAAGACTTTTGAAAAGATTGTGGAAAAAAGAAGAAAATGCTGGTAACCAGAATCTTCTCCTTTTCCCACAATGTTTTCTACCCTATCAAAGTCAAACCACATCATTTTAGCTATAACAAATTTGTCATTATCCAATTCAGTGCTTTCACTTTCAATTAGTCTAGAATTTTGTTGTCTAGTAAAGAGTTAAAAGCATGTGTATTACATGTAACTATATGACAAAAAAACCAATTTTGGTGGTTACATAAGAAGGGGGATTTCATAACTTTTAACCCATAACCTCTTGCAAACAATCCTGTTCATGTTGATAACAAATAAATGCTGAAAATTACTTAACCCTTGGGCTGCTTAACGCGACTGACTCACTGATCTTTTGCAGACAGTGTAGATCAAGACCAGACTGCACAGAACGTGTAGTATGATCTTTGATCTACACTGTCAGATATGGATGTCTTGTTCACCAAAAAATACCTTTGAAACAGCAAAATTTGCATTTTTACTACCAGCCGAAAAAATTCATTTCACCTCTTTAGCATTATAAAGGTTAAGAACACATTCTAGCAAAAAGTGAAATTGATCAAAATGCTAAATTGCTCCTTTAACCCTTTACCACACGGCAAAATTTAAGACCTATCCAAATTGAAAGCATTTGCAGATGACAATTTCATAGTGGCTCAAATGACGCAACTTTTCTGTGATAGGGTAGAAAACTTTGTGGGAAAAGGAGAAAATGCTGGTTACCAGCATTTTCTCCTTTTCCCACAATGTTTTCAAAAGGCCTCTTTTTTAGGGGCCTCAAAAGGCGTCATTGTGTGGTAAAGGGTTAAGCAACTGCTTTTGGCTACAGTGTCATAACTCTTAACCTGTTACACATTCCCACAGGACTAACTTGAGTCTTTTCCAACTTGAGAGCATCTGCAGGTGTCACTAAGCTTTAAGTCATACACATAAATTCTTTGACAGGGTAGAAAATATTGTGGGCAATGGAGAAAATGCTGTTTACCATAATTTTCTCCTATTCCCATAATGTTCTCAAAAAGTCTCTTCCTCAGGGTCGTGAAATCACAGGATTGTTTGGTAAAGCGCTAAAATGCCTTTTCTTACTTTAGATGACTTTGAAAGGCCAAGGTAGATCAAATTCAGACAACATGCACAAAACTTAGTCTGATCTTTGATCTACACTGTTCACTTTACTAAAACATTCTGAATGTATAAAATCAAAGCGTTGAGAACGCTGATGTGGCATTCGTCAAGGAAGCCACTGTGTAGAATTAATAATTTGAAAACAGGAGGGCCATGATGGCCCTGGATCGCTCACCTGAGTCAATAGGCGAAATTCACTCCACGTGCGTAATTCAATTTCTGACCAATTGTCTGGTCAATTGAGCTTAAAATGTGGCCTCTGGAGCATCCACAAGGAATTTCCTGAAGTTGACCTAGTGACCTAATTTATCACCCGATGTGACCCAATTTAGAACTCGTCAAAACATTTATCAAGACAAACATTCTGAACAGTTTTCAAGTTAATTCAGCAATAAATGTGGCCTCTAGAGTGCCCACAAGGTATTTCTTAAATTTGACCAAGTGACCTAGTTCATGACCCCAGGTGACCCAATTCCAAACTCACCCAATATTTCATCAAGACAAACATTCTGACCAATTGTTAAGTCAATTGAGCAAAAAATATGGCCTCTAGAGTGCCCACAAAGTATTAGTTTAATTTAACCTTGAGACCTAGTTTATGACCCCAGGTGACCCAATTTTGAACTAACTGAACACGTTGTGCTCAGGTGGGCTAACAAACTTAGAACAGGTTCACTACATACCAAATAACAAAGCTCTATGCTTTCCAGTTTTAGAAAAGAAGAATTTTAAAGTTTTCCTTCTTTGTTCCTTTGTTCGAACTTGTGACCCCCGGGGCAGGGCCAGTTTTGACCCCAGCAGCATCATTGAACAAACTTGGTAGAGGTCCACTAGGAATTGCTACATACCAAATATCAAAGCTCCACACCTTCCAGTTTTAGGGAAGAAGAATTTTAAAGTTTTCCTTCTTTTTTTTTTTGTTCCTATGTTCGAAATTGTGACCCCTGGGGCGGGGCCAGTTTTGACCCCAGGGGCATCATATGGACAAAATTGGTAGAGGTCCACTAGGAGATGCTAGATGCCAAATATCACAGCTCCATGCCTTCCAGTTTCAGAGAAGAAGAATTTTAAAGTTTTCTTTCTTTGTTCCTATGTTCGAACTTGTGACCCCCGGGGCGGGGCCAGTTTTAACCCCAGGGTCATCATATGAACAAATTTGGTAGAGGTCCACTAGGAGATGCTACATACCAAATATCAAAGCTCTACGCCTTCTAATGTCAGAGAAGAAGATTTTCAAAGATTTTGCTATTTTTTTCCTTTCTGTTGCCATAGCAACCAGAGTTAAGGGTGGAATTCAATCTCTTGAACAAGTTTGGTAGAGCTTCACCCAAGGAACATCCCTGCCAAATTTCACCAAGATTGGCCCAGCGGTTTAGGAGGAGAAGATGTTTAAAGGAATTGTGGACAGACGGACAGATGGACGCCGGACAATGACCTATCACAATACCTCACCTTAGCACTTCGTGCTCAGGTGAGCTAAAAAAAAAAAAAGAGAAATATTATTTAAATATTAACTTGAAAATCAACCTCCTATGCAAATTAATACGTCTCTTTGGTTGAAGGGAGATTACTGGTGCCTAAGTTTGCGTTATTTGTGTATTGGTGGTCTCCCTTTGATCTTTCAAGAGGAGTCAGGAGTAACGTCCCTTGACGGAAGGATGCATGATGGGTAGAGAGAGAAGCCATGTAAATATATTGAATTCAATTAAGTTTATACCTGAATACTATGATTTTGAGATATCTTTGGCCGTCAGGACCTAATTCCCAACATTACAATAAAGTTTTCTTCCTGTAAATATTCATGCACAATCAAATAAGTAGTGTGCAATCATGGGACAAACAAGCCCAGGGGCGAACTGGTTTTGGAACGAACAACCCCGGAAGCAAAGCGGTCAGTAGACAAATTTTGTGCATATCATTGCGCCAATAGAAGGCTATGAAGAGGTGAAGCTATTTTTACTCAAAAAGAAGTATTTCCACGATCGATAGCCTTTTGCAGTTTATTTCAATACGCCATTTCCAATTATATATCTGAGTGCTATTGAAAAACTCATTTGTCTTGAAAAATTGAGTTTACTTGGGTTTACTTCCTTCGGTTTTGGACAAAATACCATACATGGTCTTCAAAATTCAATATTGAACATTTATTATTGATCTCATAGTGGCATTGTCTTCGACAAATGCCACAAAAACCATTTCTACCCTTTCCAAGACAGTTTACATCAAATGTGCCAAACTTAATTTCCAAACTGCAAATGCTATCAATTTTGACTTTTCTAAAATTTTGTTTGGAAAAGTGTTAACTCTTTACCACACAATCCCAACTTTTAACAATCCCAAAGAAGAAGGCTTTTGAAAACATTGTGGGAAAAGGAGAAAATGCTGGTAACCAGCATTTTCTCCTTTTCCCACAACCTTTTCTACCCTTCCCAAAACAAATTTCAAAATCTGATTCACATTTATTTTGTCGTCGGCAAATGCTTTCAATTGAACAAGTCTAAAATTTTGCCGTTTGGGAAAGAGCTAAACCCCAACATTCATGCTAATCATCCGTAACTTAGAAGCATGTTTTCTTAGTCATCAACTGCAATTTTGCTTCAGCAGGTAATGTTAATAAACTCTTTACCAAACAACAGAAGTTAGACCCACCCAAATTGAAAGCATCTGCATACGACAAAATCACAAGTGGCTAAAATCAAGGTCTTTGTTTTGTACTCTCCATTTAAAGGGTTGTTAAAACTCAAGACAGTGTTTGGTAAAGGTTTAATCACATTAAGCAGATATTACCTGAAGGTAACCCAAAGAATAGATTGATTAAATGGTGTTTTATGCTACTTTAAATCATATGGCGACAGTTTACTTTCTGGTGTATTTCCAGAGTTTTATCAGCATAAGGCTAGCCCTCTGAATGTCTCAAAAGTGTCCAAGGACACTTCAACAAAAAGAGTTAGAATCAAATTGGCTAACAGACTCATTTTCCAACTTAATCTAACCTCTTCATTTGGACGCATTTCAATAATATTGATAGACTTTAGTTGCGTTCTCAAATCCTGAGTTGCCGAGCCCCGGTAGCTCAGTCGGTAGCGTGCAGGACTTGGGAACACGGGGTCCAGGGTTCGATCCCTGGCTACGACCCCTGGCTCGGCCAATTTCTTTCCGAGGATTGATGATAGTCACTGCGACAGGATTCATTCCTCTCCCACCACTGACCATTGTTTCACAATGATTATGTGGGAAAGCAGCCAGTGGCTTGGAAAGAAAATTGTGCGAAGTACTGGTAAAAGAGACTCCAGGAACGCATGGATAGGTGCACTGGCCACCGCGATATAACTGAAATAATGTTGAAAACGGCGTTAAACACCATACAATCAATCAATCAATCAAATCCTGAGTTGACACAACATCTCATGCCTAACAGTCAGTAATATATACTGACTTAACTTAGAGTAAAGGAACTCAGCTTAAATGGGAAAATGAATCCATAGGTAGATTTGCACAAAATAAGAGACTTAAGTTTTTTTTTTTTTAAAGCTGGCCCAGGTTTTGGACTCATGAACCTTCACCACGGAGCCAAGGTAGTCCCAAAAAAGAAAGGGATACTGGGTGGTCATTGGCAAAAGTGTAAGAAAATTTTTTTGTCATCTTCTTACTACATGTATGTACCTCTAGTCATCTTCATTGTGACATCTACTGTATTTCCTTACACCAGTCTCTACGTAACAGGAATCAGATTGTCTGCATGGTTTTATCTTCTTTCATACTTGTTCCCAGCTTATAATTATAGACTCGCAAGATTTTTCATGATGTCTTTGAGGAAGATCTCGTTAATGTCACATCATTTAACTTTTTACCAAATCACAAAGTTTTAGACTCGAGAAAATATATTCAGCATTTGTTGACAACAAATTAAATGCTGCTCAAAGAATGAAATTTCTCTTTGAAAGTGTTGAAAACAATGTGGAAACAAGAGAAAATGCCAGTTTCCAGCATTTTCTCCATTTACAAATGTGTTTCCAAAAGCCTTTTCCCTCTGAGTTGTTAAAACATGTGATTGTTTGATAAAGAGTTAACTTTTTACCAGAGAACAACATTTTACACATGTCAACAATTGAGGCATTTGCATGCACAAGAAACATGGAGTTAGCAATTCTTGAGCAGCTAAATACTTGAAACTGATTTGTATTGGCCATAAAATAATACAGTAAAAAGAAATTTATAGCATGACTCCACTGAAGTATCATTTTAAAATTTATAACTCATGTACATTGTACATGTAAGTTTGTGAATGCACAACTTAACAGATAACAAGTTGTGGAGTCCAGGACAAATCAACAACATTTCTATCTGTTCCAGAGGGTATTCCAGGATGATTTAAAAAGTCCCAGTATCACCATTCATTCATCCTCCAAATCCATCAATTACTGACAACTTGACAACTCCAATATTAATTTACACTGTTCTCAACTTCTCATCCTGTCCATGAAACATGCTGAGGGACTGAGTAACTGTGTTCACTCTTTACCAGACAACAAAATTTCTTACCTGTCCAAAATGAAAACATTTGCATGCAACAAATTAAAGGTGTCTCAAGTGGTTATCTTTTGATAAGGTATGTCATTAAAAGTTGTCATTGTATTACGGTAACAGTCCATGCATGCACTGATCCACCAGAAATAACAATGACAGTAAAAAAATAACACCACTGATAAATCAAACAAATCATGAAATCCTAGTAAGACAATTGGTGAAAAGATACATAGGACAGAAAGTCTACATGCAATTACATACATGTATTACTGTAGCTGCTTCACAATCAATAATTATGTGACATTATTACTATGGAAACAGTGACTTTGTTTTCAATTACTACAGAAAAAAAGCGTCTTGCAATAAAATATATTGAATAGTATTTTTCTGTACTTCGAACAGAAAATACAAGAGCATTTAATTTTGATGTAATGATTTTTCTGGTTTTCCAAGATGTCTTCATTAAGTTTTCAGACATTTTTCCTTGTCCCACAATATTTTCTACAGACATTGTCACAGACATGAAAAGAATGAGTATCATTGGGTAAAGGTTTAACTTTATACCTGTGGGGACAAAATTTTGGACTCCCATACTTACTGACAGAATTTCCAGACAATAAATTTGATGTTGCTCAAATGAAAGAAAAGAAAACATTGTGTGTAAAGCAGAGTATGTAATTTTCTTCTTTAATTTCCCAATTCCAAAAGCGTTCCTTGTCAAAGTTGTTAAAAGACATGGGGTTGTGTGGTAAAGGGTTAAATGTAAATACAAGAAATAAATCTGTTTATAAGCTGCTTCCCATTGTGCTCACCTGTTTAACAGTTTTATCATTCAAAAAGTGTAGCATCGAGTCAGGAATTTTGAAATAAAAAGTCTGTGAGGCACTGGGTTAATCACTGTCCAGACTGTGTATTACTCTTTACCAAATTTTAGACATGCCCAAACTGAAAGGATTTGGTTTGCAGATGATAAATGTGGTGCAAATGGTGATATTTGTCTGTTAATGGGTAGAAAACATTGTAGGAAAAGGAGAAAATGCTGGTTACCAGCATTTTCTCCTTTTCCCACAATGATTTCAAAAGGCTTTTTCTTCAGGGACATTAAAACCCGTGATTGTGTGGTGTGGGGTTAACAGAGTTTTCAACATTCTGCTGCAGCCAGTGCACCTAAAGTTATGCTTTCCTGGACTCTTTCATCAGTTCTTTGCGCAGTATTCTTTTATTCCTAAGCCACTGGAAGCTTTCCTATGTAACAGTCATTGAAACAATGTTCAGCTGTGAGAGAGGTATGAAACCTGTCACAAACACTATCATCAATTCTCAGAGAGACATTAGGTTTTAAGCCCTGTAACTATAGACTGAGTGAGCTATTGGGCTTAGTCAAACATATATGGCTTGCAACACGCGAAAAAGGGGCATTCGGACATTTGCGTAAAGTGTCGTCTCGGATGAGCCTGCGCAGTCCGCGCAGGCTAATCCAAAACGACACTTTCCGTTTTTTATGTAATTTTCTGTTTTGCGAAAGTCTACTGTACCACAAAATCTTATGTAGTCGTAAAGTGCCGTCTCAGGTGAGCCTGCGTGGACTGCGCAGGCTCAGCCGAGACGACACTTTACGCAAATGTCCGAATGCCCCTTTTCGCACATTGCAAGCCATATTGAAACACAGTTACAAAAGAGAACATTCTTGGTAACTTACTTGAAAGTTTTAAGTATGCTGTCAACAAACCTTGAAGTATTTTTTGATGAAATAGCAGAAATTGTGGGAAAAAAGGAGAAAATGTTGGTTAACAGCAATGTTTCCTAAAGATTCTGTCTTCCACACAGCGGAGAAATAATGGTGTCTGGGTTTAATAATGGGATGATATTGTTGTGCGCTAGCAACAATGCAGGAGGCCGGTCGAATCAATGATTAAAACTAAAAGTAACTAAAAAGGAACTAAAGCTGGTCTCCCGAGAGCAAAATGATGGAATGGATAATATAAGCTGGCTTTTCAGTTTCTTTTCTTTATTTACTTTAGGATAAAAAAAAAGATTGGTTTAAATTCGCAAAACAATCAATGAATTAGTTGTCAAATTGTGATAAACCTTCTCTTGTGTTGAAACGGCTCTATTCAACTTACGATGTTGATTGGCCTTTTAAAATGCGTAAATTGCGAATCCATCAGCTTTGTGGAATAGTAAGCCAATTAGGTAAAACGAGAATAAAGGTAGGAAATGCTTTTCGGCTTAATTAGCGTTGTGAAAAATGCTGGTAATTTGAATTTGTCCAAGTCTGACCTTTCAAAATTAGATGAGAATGATTTGGTTGCTCTTGAAGGATGATGGAAGTTGGAGACCAAGACTGACGAAATACATGGGTATTTATACAATTTGCATGCACACAACAAATATTTGTGTGCCCAAAGAAAACTTTTGTGGGGTAAAACAGCACGCAAAAATAATTTGCGTACAGGATGAAAAATGATTGGCTAATGGATGTACACACTCAAATATTGTGTACTGGCAACCAAGGTCTCGAGGTCATAATCTATAACAGTTGACCAAAACCAGTACACTACTAGTTAGTGTGGCAAAAGTGAAAAGTATGTGTTAACCAGCAATTTTCCTACCGACTGTGACCTTTTCATAGTTGAAGTTTGAAAACTGTAGCAGCAAGGCAATAAAACTTGTAATTCTTAACGTTGCTAGGGTAAAATTTACCCCTACGCCGGTAAACCAAAATGGCCGACAAAGTTACGGAAGCGCGTGGCTTCAAGTGAACAAATATGATATTAACTGGATAAATAGACATATCCACATGCTGGTATGCACAAGTTAACCTCAAGTAAGTGGGCATATAGCTAATTTGGAAATTAAAGGCTGACAGAAATAGACAATCGCTATCAGTTGCAAAAGAATATGGTAAACAATCAAATGTGAATTCAGAAATCATTCGACAGGTGAATTCACACTCTCGCTAGTGAGTTACGTTTCAACACAATAGAAAACTGATTGTAAATTCCAATAAACAAAGACATAGTAAATGTCGGACACTACAATATAGACCTGGCCATAAGCATCATTTTCCAACAAACTGCTCCTTTTCCCCAATTGCTTTACCCTTCATTCTGTTAAAGAAAAGATGACTTGTTTTTTAATACATGTATGTAAGGCAACAGTTTCCAAAAAAATGCTATTTGCCCAAACAGTTTTCATTTCATTCTGTCAAAGATAACTTTCTTTTGAAGATCAAAAAAATTATCTGTAAGGCAATAATTCCTAATAAACTGCTTTTCCCCCAGCATTTTTCATTAATGTCATTCAGTCATTGATAATTTTCTGTTGAAGGTCCAAAAATAATCTGAAAGGCACTAGGTTAAACTTACACCATACCACAATAACCAAAGAGAAAAATTCTCTGGTAGCTTAATCCTTCACCAGACGACAAAATTTTAGCTTTCTCCAAATTGAAAGCATTTGCAGACAACAATTTCAGTGTGGCTCAAATTGTGCAATTTTTCTTTGATTAGGTAGAAAACATTGTGGGAAAAGGACAAAATGCTGGTTACCATCATTTTCTCCTTTTACCTCAGTGTTTTCAAAAGGCTTCTTTCCCAGGTTTGTTAAAAGTCAGCAATGTCCGGTAAATGGTTAAACTTTACTGTCAACAAACACTGATGACTATGTACTGGTAATCTTCAGGTATATTAATGACAGATGACTGCTCATAAATGTCAAAACCGCAAGTCTGTCTCAGTTAAATGTCATTATATGGTCAATGTCGATCAATTTTTTTATAGAACACTGTATTGTCACGTTTTCTTGTCTCTCCTAATGAGTAATGCAAAATATTCTTTTTTTCCTTATATTGAGGTCTAATTAGAGTTATACACTCTTTACCAAACGACAAAATTTTGGACTTGACAGAATTGAAAGCATTAATTTTGAAAACAAAAAATAACTTATAGCACAAATAAAAATTTCTATAAACATTGTGGGAAATGAAAAAATGCTGTTTATCAGCATTTTGTCCTTCTCCTACAATCATGATGTTTTCAAAGGCCTTCTCTTTCAAGGCTGTTTAAACTGGGAATTGTGTAAATGGTCAACTCTTTAACAATTTAGGACAAAGTTTCTGATTTGGCCCATTGAAAGCCTTGGCAGACAACAACTTTAAAGTGGCTTAGATTAAAAGTTGTCTCTGAAAGGGTAGAAAACATTGTGGAAAGACGATAAAATGCTGATAACCAGCATTTTCTCCTTTTTCCACAGTGTTTTCAAAAGGCTTCTGAGTATTTAGGGTTGTCAGGACTTGGAATATAATGATACAGTTCAGTACAGTCAGTACCTCCTGCTTTTACTGTCTTGTACCAGACTGTAATCCTTTTGATTTCACTGTAAGTTTTTGAGAAAATCATAGCAAAAATTGAATATCAGAAATTTTATACTACTGCAAGATGGCTTTAACTGTTCAACAAACATCAGACTTTCAGACTGGTCCAAACTGAAAGCATCTGCAGACGACAAATTAAGGATTGGTACAAATGAGCCCAAGCTCTCTCATAGGGTAGAAACTGATGTGGAAAGAGAAGAAAATGCTTAGGTTACCAACATTTTCTCCTATTCCCACAGTATTTCCAGAAGCATTCTTTCACAGCGCTGTACAAACCTGGACTTTTATGGAAAATGGTTAACTCTTTACCAACCAACAGATTTTTAGACTGGTCCAAATTGAAAGTATTTGCAGACAACAATTTAAACATGGCCCAAGCGATGAAATTTGTGTCTATAAAAAGAGAAAAAGACTACCAACGGACAGACAAACCGACGGACTGACGGACACCATGCCATGACATACTACAGCTCTGCTAGCTTTCAACCAATAGAGCTAATAAATAGATGTCATGTAAAACCATTTGCAGTCATGATTCATAATCATGACAGAACATGGAAAAAAGTAACTCTTTACTAAAGGACACAAATTTTTGACTGGACCAAACTGAATGCATTGACAGATGAGAAATCAAAAATGTAACCGAGACACTGGTTTCTGGCTTTTATAAGGTAGAATACATTGTGGTAAAATGAGAAACTGCTGGTTACTAGCATTTTCTCCTTTTCACACAATATTTTCAAAACTTTGTCTTTCAGGGTTGTATAAATTATGAACTGTGTGGTAAAACGTTAAAAAGACATCACACAATAATGCTCCTTTATGTATGCTTATTCAATATTGTATTAGCTTTGAGGTTGAAAAGCATTTATTTTTCTAAAACTATTCCAATTTCTTTTCAGATACTTCAAAATTTCAAGCATAAATGAAGCAACAGAAGTTGTTAGAATTACAGCTATTTGCTATGGCAGTGCAGGACTCATGTCACTTTAAGCATGAAGCACCGAATTTCCATTTCTATTCTGCTTGTAGACACTGTAGGTCCTATAATTACCAACAGAAAATGATCAGGGTCCATATTCAATAACCATGCTTAGTCCTACTCTCCAAAATTTCCTGAATTTGGAAGTAACACTATTTCTGAATCACAATGGCTAAACCAAATGATTTGCCTTGGCTAAACCAAATGATTTGCCTTGGCTAAACCAAATGGTTTACCCGATGAAAAGTTGTGTAACTTTTGAATTTAGAAAATTCTGGATAAAAATATGCCTGCTATTATGTGAGATTATCTGCAGTGAAACTGCAATATATGGCATGTTTTTACAGAGATAGCTTCATTTACACAGCACTTTGACCCATTAACAGAGTGCCATGTTGTATTGGTCGTGAGGAAGAAGGCATTTGAAAAGAATGGAAGCAAAAGAGCAGTGCTTGTAGGGGTACCATAATCTGCAATGTCTCCTTTACCTTCATGTTGTCTACCTTGTAAAACACAAATCCCATCATTAATTTTGAACCTCATTCATTCAGTCATTTGCAAGTTCCTTTAATATTGACAATCCTCAGATTTTGTCGAGTGGTAAAGAGTTGCCCGTAAGTTGGCGTAACTCTTTACCACGCAACATTTAAAGTGTAGCTGTCCAAATTGCAAGCATTTGCAAACGGCAATTTAAATGGGGTTCAAATGATGGAATTATCTTTAATAGGGTAGAAAACTTTGTGGGAAAGAGTTACCAGCATTTTCTCCTTTTCCCACAATGTTTTCAGACCGCTTATTCCTCAGGGTTGTTAAAACTCTGGATTGTATGGCAAAGGCTTAACTCATTATCACTCCACAAAATTTTAGACTCATCTAAATCAGAAGCACTGCAGACAACAAAATACCTGTAGCTCAAATGAGGAGCTTTCCTTTTATAGAGGCAGAAACTATTGCATGAATTGGACAGCATTCTGGTAACCAGCATTTTCTCCTTTTCTCACAATATTTTCGAAAGCTTCCTATCTCAGGGTCATCAAAATACAGGACTTTGTGGTAAAAGGTTGAGAGTTAAGTCTTGTAGTGCCTGATAGCTCTTTATGAAACTATACTGACTTTTAACGTTCCTGAGGAAGAAGGCTTTCGAAAACAATTTGGGAAAAGGAGAATATGCCCATTTCTACCCTTAATAGATCATATTTCATGTTTGAGTAACATTTTATTTGCCGTCTGCAAATGCTTTGAATTTGAACAAGGCCAAAACTTTGTCTTCTGGTAAAGAGTTAGTAGCATTTTAAAGCAGCTGAGCACTTGACCAAAACTTTATTTTCTTCCTTGTTTCTATAATTACTTCTCATAAATGACTTTCAACTTATTCTTACTGATAATAAAAAAATAACTGACCGTCTGAATGGATGCCAAGAAAAAACTAGTTAAAAATAAATCCTGATGTGAATTTGTGGCAAATCTTCTCATGATGAGCATTACTGCAACCTGTTCAATATTACAATGTCTTCATAGTATAGATATCTGTAATTTTAATTTTTGACTGGTTGCCTCTGGTGCAGCGTACTTAAAACGTCCAAATATGAAAAGAAGCACTGTAAACATCTCGTTATTGAGACTAAATGTCTTCAAAGCTTCTACACTGCATATGACAATGAAGGAAAACTTAACTATTTGCCAGACCACAAATCTTATATTACTTCACAATGACAGCATCTGTAGACCAATTAAAATGTGGTTCAAGTGATAGAATCAATCCTGTACAGGGTATGAAAAACTGTGGCTAAAGGAAATATTGTGCATCACCTTTTTCCTTAGCCTGGGTCCAGGTGGTAATAATATTTCTATTTGTCTGTATTAAAAAAGTTTAACTCTTGAACATACCACTGAATTTTATACGCATCCCAAATTGAAAGCACTTGCAGAAAATTTAAATGTAGCTCAAATGATGGTAATTTAATTTGAAATGGTACTAAACATTGTTAGAAAAGGAGAAAATGCTGGTTACCAGTATTTTCCTCTTTTCCAACAATTGTTTTCAAAAGCGTTTTTTTACTGGCTCAGTAAAACTGGCTTGCATGGTAATGGGTTAAATCATTTAAGTACTTCTGGTATTCAGTATGCCCACTTTAACACTACCAAACCACAAAATTTTACACTTGTCTAAATAGAAAGCTTAAGTTGCAGACAACAATGTAAATATGACTCAAAAAATTGAAATCTACATTAGAATGGTTAGAAAACATTGTGGGAAAAAAGGAGACAATGCTGGTTACCGGCATTTTCTCCTTTTCCCATAATGTTTTCAAAAGGCTTCTTCCTAAGGGTCATTAAAACTCAAGTTTGAGTGATTGAAAAGTAATTCATCTAAGTACTATTGGTATTCAATATGCCCACTCAACCCTTTTCCTACTATAAAAGGGAAATGAAACTTAAAGCTGATAGTAAAAGCCCAAATTTTATCATTTCAAAGGTGTTTTTAGGAGAAAAATACCTCCTGATCAGACAGTGTAGATCCAAGATCAGACTGCACGTTCTGTGCAGTCTGATCTTGCTCTACGCTGTCTGCAAAAGGTCCTTGAGTTGCGCTTAGCAGCCCAAGGGTCAATACTCTGACTCACTTGGAGGCAAACACTGCCGCCAGTTTGGCTATCAGTAACTATCTTTCCCAGTAGGATCCTGTGGTTGGTCTCTCCACCAGACAAACATCAAACTTTGTTTGTTTGGTATTCAACATTGTTTGGACCTTTATTTCAGTTATATCATGACGGCCGGTGCACCTACTATGCATCCCAGGTTTTTTTATACTAGTACTTTGGACAAAATTTTTCCCAAGCCACTGTAGTTTGTTGGTTGGTTGTATGGTGTTTAACACCATTTTCAACATTATTTCCCATGCCACTGTAACTTCTTTCCAAGTTTTTTACATAAACATTGTTGAAACAATAACCTGCTGCAGTGAGAAATGAATGAATCCTGTCACGATGGTAAGCATCTATCCTGGGAAAGAAATGGCCGTGCTGGGGATTCCAACTAGTAATTCCCCTCGTTTCAATAATGTGGAGGAAGGAGAAAATGCTGCTTGTAGCCAACATTTTCTCCTTTTCCAGCAATGTTTTCTACCCTTTCATATTTATTTTGTCATCTGCAAAGGCTTTCAATTCAGACATAAATATCTAAAATTTGTTGGGGGAAAAAGGTGTTAAAGGAGTTCAAAATAGTGATTCAGATTGAGCTGGTTTCTTTTACCCCTTTACCACACAATCCCAAGTTTTAACAACCCTGAAAAAGAAAACTTTTGAAACATTGTGGGAAAATGAAAAAAATCTGGATAACCAGCGTTTTCTTCTTTGGCCACAATGTTTTTTTAGACAAATCCCATTACTTGTGCCACATTTACTATATGTCCTTTGGAAATGCTTCCAATTTGGATCTGTCTAAGATTTTGTCATGTGGTAAAGAGTTAAGGAGAGAATGATGTCCTTAACTAAGAAAATGCTACAGGTCAGTTATCCTATAAAACAACTTCAAACCATCAGACAATAGTTTTGAAGAGCACTGCTTTTCTTTTACAAACCATCAAGTCCGCCTATGGGTTGATGCCAATCTGAATCACTGGAAAATGGTTTTTAAAGCAACTGAAGTATTCATTTTTAAGTCGAATATAACTCATTTCATCAATAATTATATCAAACTAATGTCATTCTTGAAGCTTCATGAAAAATGTTGTCCCTGGCAGTAACTGTTGCCATATTGCACAGATTACAACAAATAGTAAATGCTTTTTGGGATTTTATGTCAATCAGCTTGTTCAATTGACGATGTTGCACAATGCTTGTCACATGATTGTTTATGACTTTAGGCTTGCATATTCATGCAGCAAGCAAGAAAATAGAGTGGAGACACTCTACACAGGTATGAGTGCTATTGCAACAATGTAGGTCACAAGAACTCAACACTAAATCACTTGACGATGTCAGAATTTTATAAGTATGAGAGTGAAGTGGAATGATGTCAAAGATGCTAGAAGTGTAAATTCAGTATACTGGTACATGCAATCACAGAAATTTAGCACATATATATAAAGGATACTGAAAGGAGCAGAGATGAGTGAGTCATTTTCCATGCCAAAACCATAAGTAGAAATCTATCTTTAGACTGAGGTAGGCACATGACCCTAGCAATGCTCTAGCAATAAACTATCGCAACTTTCAAAGGTTGTTAACAATTGTGACCTGATATAATTTTCTCCTGACCAAGATTTGTTTCCAACAACAAACCTGGGACTTGTCATTCTTTGAGGCCAAAGATATTGCTAATTTACTGATTTAAAAACAAATAACCAAATTCTGTACATTGAGTTATAACTGACTGAAAATGAATACTATCTCTTTAATATAACTGAACATTTAAAGCAACTATTACTTTAAAGCAATCATGTGTTAGAGATTGGAAAAATTATCCTTTCACCAGGCTGAAATAACTGTCCAATTCCATGGAACAATATAACTTCTTTTTCGCAACTTACTATTGTCAGACTGAAGAGGGCGATAGCTGATCTGAGTGACATGCTTTCTGCCTACAAACAGTTGAATAGTAAAAATTAACCCATTATCAAACAATACCCACACTAAATGACCCTGGGGAAGAAGCTTTTTGAAAACATTGTGGGGAATGGGGAAATTGCTGGTAACAAACATATTCTCCTTTTCCCTCACAAAATTTTCTACCCAATCAGAATACAACAGCTCATGTGTACTGACGTCCAATTTGCAATCTGTAGTATCTTTTGATTCTGGTGAGTCAAGAATTTGTTGTTAGAGAAAGGTTTGATCTATTTCAATACATGCAATTTTCTGGCAAACCTTTATCAGGCATTTATATATGAGACATGCTCTATAAAGGGAGGTTTCAATCATTGCATCCCCGGGATGCATCATACCAAGCAAATTATCACATAATTATAGATCTATAAAATCTTCAAGGTGGTACATTGGTCCTTTGACATGCAAAAAATTGACCAATAGCAAAAAGTTTTGACCCAGGTCAGCCTGCTCAGACTATGCCCCCTTTTCACAGAGCATGGCTCAGATATAAGCAACACAGAGGCAACAATCAAACTCTAAACAAACAACAGAATTGCAGACTTGCCCAAATTGGAAGCATTTGCAGACAAAAAAATAAGAAGTAGCTCAACTGATTGGATTTGTTTCTGAAATGGTGGAAAACATTTCGGGAAAAGGAGAAAATGATGGTTACCAGCATTTTCTCCTTTTTCCACGATGTTAAAACAATGCCGTTTTCCTCTGGGAACCATTGTATTACCAAATAATCCTGTGTTTTTGTGACCTGGGCTAAAGACACTTGAAAACATTGCAGCAAAAAAGGAGAAAATGCTGGTAACCAGCATTTCCTCAATCATCACACAAGGCTTTCTATCCTCCCATGACAGATCTCATCATTAGAGACAGATCCTAACTAGTCTTCGGCAGATTTCTTTCAATCAAGACCAGTCTAAATCATGTCATCTGGTAAAAAGTACATGTATAAGAATACCGTATAGAAATCTTTTGAATAATGAAATTTGTGCTAAAATGAGCAATAGCTTGATTGCAAAAATTGCTCATTTTCTCAAAATGTTTTCAAAGCAGTTTATCATGGTGGTGTATAAAGTTACATTTTACATAAAAATTTTGTATTGAGAGTTATAAATGTGGTAGGACATATCATTTTCTCCTATGGAGTACCTATGGCATACATTACTGCTGTGGCATGACCATTGAAAACTGGTCCATCAACCATACAAAGAGCGGCTATCGAACTCTGAACCACCAGGTTACGAGTCTGATATGCAAACAAATGAACCAGTACAGATAAATGTATCCATAGGCGATTTTAATTTTTGGCTGGTCTCCTCTGGGTACAGAGAAGCTTGTGAAAAAAATAGTTGAAATCTCCTCACAGCTTTTGTGCGCATGTTTGAACTCTCATAATTTAACAAATAGAGCATGAAACTAGGATTTGAACATACTTGTTGCTTGCCTAATCATTAGTCCTTCCTTTGAAATACAAAGATTTTCAATTTAAACACTAAATTTTGTAAAAAAAAAAAGTTTATTTCATCTGTTGCTTGAGGCGTTTATGTTCCCGAAAACAGAGACAAAATGGCTGCCACGAACAATAAATTGTGTCATTTTTTGGGGGATTTACATGTTATAAACAAATTCTGCAAGAGCTTCAGGTCATGAAAGGTTTAATAATTTGTCTTATGTGATGTTTGTCCCTAAAAGTTAATTGTCTTTTGCTGCAATGCAAATTAACCTGACGAAACAGGAGGTCAGTAGTGCGCTCTATCTTTGCTACTGGAAAACTCATGATGGACTTAAGACTGAGGGGTGCACAGTAAATGTATAAATACGAAAACAAGCACCTTAAACGTCATTATTGAGACTAGTCTCAATAATGAGACGCTACGGTGATTTTTTTCATATTTGGACATTTATTGTACACCGTACCATCTCAAGTCCATCGTAAATTTTCTGGTAGCAAAGATAGAGCGCTACACTGACTCTGTTTCGTCAGTTTAATTTGTATTGCAGCGAAATGTAATTAACCTTTAGTAACAAACATGACCAAAGACAAATCATTAAACCCTTCGTTACATAAACTAAAGAGCTTCTAGATGTCGTTTATAAAATGTAGCCTAAATCTCGGAAAAATCACTGACAAAATTAACATGCATGGCGGCCATTTTCTGTGTTTTTGGGAATGTAAACAACTCGATTAACAGATGAAATACATGGTTTTCTCTTATGTTCAGTGTTTAAATTGAAAATATTTGTATTTCAAACAAAGGGTTATTAAATATGCAAGCAACAGGTATGTTTAAATCCTAGTTTTGTGCTCTATTTGCGAAATTATAAGAGTTCAAACTTGCACACAAAATCTATGCGGAGCTTTCAACTGATTTTGTCTTGATCGTCTCTGTACCCAGAGGCGATCAGTCAAAAAGTAACATCGCCTTTGGGGACAGTTATCTGTACTATATTGAGACTAACCACTGAACTACCCAGGCAAAGAAAATTTGGGCAGAGGAGTATTGATTGTAGCAAGCACACTTCTTTTTTTTCAAAACGTTATAAAAATCATCCAAAATTACATTTCTCTTTCCCTTAAAATTGTCTCATCTGTCATGTAAACCAAAGGTTAAAAATATTGATACCGTGGGGGGGGGGGAGTACGAAACGAATGTGGGACGAAACAAATGAAAACTAAAACGGGATAAATAAACAGGACTAACCTCCGCTACCCTCATTTTGTAGATCAAATCCTATTGGTGCAGGATCCATATTCCTGTAAATAAATGTTCCACTATTTTCCAGTATACCATTCAAAATCACAGTGGCTTAGTCGCTTTTGTTGCACTTCTATTCTTATGACAAATATGGAACTGGGTTAGCTGGTTTAATTGGTTCCCTGCATGACCTCACAAATATGTGTAAGATTGGGACCACGCCCATAATCAAAACATTGATAAACATTATCATGCCTTAAAACTACAAGATTGTAATAAATCTATGCTGTTCATCAGCGGTTGGAAAAAAAAAAGCTGCTTTCTCTTCTCTTTAATAAGTGCATTTACTTGAAGCGTGCAATTTGAAAATGAATGGAGAGAAATTTCACAATTCTGAGTAGAACGACCACAAATTGTTTTCTATGTAATGTCGGGTCAAAAACTAGGTCACTAGGTCAAATCTTAGAAAAACCTTGTGTACGCTCTAAAGGCCACATTTTTAGTCCAAACTCTTGAAAGTTGGTCAGAATGTTTGTCTTGATAATATCTTGGAAGAGTATGAAAATGGGTAATGTCGGAAAAAAAACTAGGTCACTAGGTCAAATCTACGAAAACCTTGTGTACTTTTTAGAGGCCACATTTTTAATGCAATACTCATGAAACTTGGTCAGAATGTTGGTCTTGCACCAGTTTGCAAGTGGGTCATTTCGGGTCAATAACTCATGAAAATCTTGGTAGAATGTTTGTCATAATATCTCAAAAGAGATTGAAAATGAGTCATGTTTGGTCAAAAGACTCAGGTGAGCGACTTCAAGGCCATCATGGCCCTCTTGTTTGACAATTTCCATCATTTGAGTCACATTACAGATCTAATTTGTCGTCTTCTCGTACTTTGGATCCGGAAAAATTCAATTTTTTCTAAATTTCGTATGGTAAGGAGTGAAAGGGTGGATCTAGGAAACATGGGAAAATGAGAAATTGCTGGTAACCAGCATTTTCTCCTTTTCTCACAATGTTTTCTAAAGCATAAATCCCCAGCTTGTTGAAGCAGAGGGGTGCTTGCATGCTAAAGCCACTTTCACAACTGTCTTGTGGCACTGTGTGGAAAAGCCTCCTTGAAGGAAGGGTGTTAAAACTCAGGATTGTGTAGTAAAGGGTTAAGCACTGAGAGTTTTTAATTAAGATACACTTATGAGTGATGCACATGAGCAGTATTCCAAATAATATTAACCCTTATCATTCCCAATAAAGCCCACGGACATTTTCAGTTTAGAATTATGACCAGAATAACTGCAATATCATGGTGGCTTCTGTGTTCATGTATATAGTTTCATCACTTAGCAGACACTCAGACAGTGTGGATCTAAGATCAGACTGCATGTTTTGTGAAGTCTGATCTTGACCTACACTGGCTGCAAAGGCAATTAAAGTTAAGTTGTGAAAGGTGTGCATAGAGTTAAAGATGATATTTGGAAAAAAGACAAGAAGCAATCGCAAGCAACTGCTACATGTTCAACAATGTTTTTGAGAGCTCTCTGCCTCAGAGGTATAATATTAGATATTCTGCATCAACCAGGCAATACTGTCTAAAACAAACATTCTCTCCTAACCAACCATCCAGTCTCGAAGAGACATCCAATCTCAACAAGACATTTCGTCTCAACCAGACATACTGTTTGAGCCAGACATCCTGTAACAACTAGACATGCTATCGTAACCAGACATTCTGTCTTAACCAAAAATCTTGTCTCAACAAGAAATCCTGTTTAAGCTACACATTTTGTCTTAAACAGACATCCTGTCTCAACCAGACATCCTGACTCAACCAGACACCCTGGCTCAACCAGTCATCCTGTCTCAACAAGAAATCCTGTCTCAGCTATACATTCTTTCTTAACCAAATGTCCTGTATCAACCAGACACCCTGACTCAACTAGACATTCTATCTAAACCAGTCATCTTGTCTCAACTAGAAGCCCTCTCTTAACCAGACATCCTGTCTCAATGACTCATCTTGTCTCAACTAGAAGTCCTCTCTTAACCAGACATCCTATCTCAATGAGACATCCTGTCTCAACAGACATCCTGCCTCAATTAGAAATACTGTCTCAGTTAGACATTTTATATTAAGCAGACATTCTGACACAACAAGATAAGCTGTCATAATGAGAAATCTTGTTTAAACAAGAAATCCTGTCTAAAGTAGTCATTTTGTTTTCACGCAGACATCCTGTCTCAATCAGACATCCTGACTCAACCAGAGACCTTGTCTCAACCAGTCATCCTGTCTCAACAAGACATCCAGTCTCAACTATACATTCTTTCTTAACCAAACATCCTGTCTCAACAAGACACTCTGACTCAAGCACGCATATTGTCTCAACCAGTCATCCTGTCTCAAATAGAAGTCCTTTCTTAACCAGACATCCTGTCTCAGTGAGACATATTGTCTCAAAAGATATCCTGCCTCAACTAGATATACTCTCTCAGACTTTCTGTCCTAACCAGACATCCTGTCTCAACAGACATCATGCCTCAACTAGATATACTGTCTCAGTTTAGTCAGTGAGACATTCTGTCCTAACCAGACATCCCATCTCTAACAGACATGCTATCTTAACTAGACATCCAGTCTTGACCAGATAGCCAGTCTCTACAAGACATCCAGTGTCAACCAGACAATTTGTCTCAACCAGACATACTGTCCTAACCAATAATTTTGTCTCAACTAGACTTCCTGCCTTAATCAAACATTGTCATGAGCAGACATCCTTTCACAAAGTTCTAGACATGCTATCATAACCTGACTTTCTGTTTTAACAAGGCTTCCCGTTACTTGGAGAAAATCTGTTGCAACTGGAAATTTTGTCTCAACCAGACATCCTGTCTCAGCCAGACATCTCTTACTAAACCAGTCATTCTGTCTAAACCAGAAATAAAGTCTCAACACACATCCTGTCTCAACTAAACACTCACCTTAACCAGGCATTTGGTCAAACCCAGACATCCAGTCTAAACCAGAAATCAAGTCTCAACTAGACATCCAGCCTCAATAGACATCCTGTCTCAACTAAACACTCGCCTTAACCAGGCATTTGGTCAAACCCAGACATCCAGTCTTAAACAGTCTAAACCAGAAATCAAGTCTCAACTAGACATCCAGCCTCAAGCAGACAGTCTGTCTCAGATACTGAGATGGCTAAATGGTAAATTGTAGGACTGATAATCTAGAGGTCCTAAGTTCAAGCCTCACTGGAAGCAATGAGTTTTTCATGTGATGGTCTTTAGGCAATACACTTCAAAGCCTTAGCCTGCCACTAGTAAAACCTGTGGACGGACGTTTTGGCCACGGACGTTTTGGCCAGCTAAATGTGCAAAGTAGGGCGTTTTGGCCGAATGCTTTTTAACACAGAAAATGCAATAAATGAACTTTCTTTGCTTTGAAGTATACATTCTTTGAAGCAGAAAAGTATATTCAGTTCATTTCATGCATTATTTTGCTTTAAAATACATGTAACATTTGGCCAAAACATACTTTGACTTTGATATGCAATCATCCATAACTAACTGCTTAGATTTTTTTAAGCTTTGTTGCAACTTATTGTTGCAAATAGAAATTTTAAGTTATTGTTCAATCATTAGTAACTGACAGAGTTGATAATTAGCAATTAAAGCAATCATTAAATACAGTTTCGTCCTTGTAGTTGAGTATAAAAGCAAAGTAACACTTGAAAGTAAGTAATTCTATTTAGTAACACCAATCAATGAAATAAAGAAGTTAACTATTTGTAACTTCAATCATAAATGTAAAAAGAAAATAACCCAATACTCCATATATGTCAAATATATTAATTTCTCAATCTCCTACAATGTTTTTAAATCATGTTTAATGAGGCAAAATACAAAATTAACATTTGGCCAAAACGTCCTACTTTGTGCTTTTACCTGGCCAAAATGTCCATGGCCAAAATGTCCTGGCCAAAACGTCTGTGGCCCAAATGTCCTACATTCGTAAAACCAGGGATACATGAATATGTGAGCTATTGCCATGATATAACTGAAATAAACTTGAAAGTAGTGTAAATCACTATTCAGTCAAAATTTTACTGCAACCTGAGAGTGGCAAATAACTCGACCTATTTCAGTTAATCAAAAACTTTCCACCCTTAAAGCGCCTTTCATAACTTTAGTTGCCTATGCAGCCAGTGCAAATCAAGATCAGGCTGCACAAATTATTCATTCTGATCTTTGATCTACATCATCTGCAATCAATAAGAAGGTAACTATGACAAATCTTTAAAAATCCTTGTGTGCATTTGCAGTATAATACTCATGTACATTTTTCAGAATTGTTTGTCTTGATGACATATCAGTTAACTTGAATATTGGGGCAGTGTGGATCAAAAGTAGGTCATCAGGAGAAAGCCTAGGAAAACCTTGTATGTACTGGAGAAGTCCAGTACTCGTGAAGGTTGGTCAAAATGTATGAAACACAAGTTTTTTCTCATACTGAGTAGTCTTTCAGGACCTACCATCAGTAGCAGGAATATTAAACCCTAAAAACTTGGTAAAAAGAACTGTTATTAACCATGATTTTTCAATTTTTTTGTTCAATATTAGTGCAAAAAAAAATGGAAAAAAAAAAATGACGTTGAATTTAAAGAAAGAAGTAGAAAACAATAAAAGTATCGAAATCATAGTAGACAATGAACAAAAATATCGAAATCAAGACAAATCCGGTTACTAGACTAAACCCGGTTAAACCCGGTGAGTTTGCCGCACATGTTGTCCTACACTGATTTTGTCATGTATTTTCGTGTCTTCCCTTTCCTATGGGATATGCTGTTTTATCTTAATGATATGTGTCTTTTAAATGAGAGTACCGCTTGATGCGAAAGGAAAAATAATATTTCAGGCTACTGTTAGGGATGTAACTTGAGTCTAAGTGTCAAATGTTTACCTGAGTATTACACTTAACGATCCGCAACTGTAGATTGCCACTATAAATTTTCAGAGGGAAAAACAAAATGTCTAATTTTGCACTTTACAAGTTTTAGGACAATTTTTCACAAGTTACCTGTAGTGATTTTAAATTGTATAATGCCGTTTTAAATAGTCTCAGTTGTACACAAAAATTTTACACTTTGCTTATGACTCTGTTTTTTCTTCGCTTGTTGATCCATGAGTTAATTACTTGTCCAAAATCAGAACAAGCCCTTTTTTTTCCCATGGCTACTTGATAGTAAATGACCACTTGTGGCCATGGAGTATCATAGAGCATTGAATCCTTTGATATGACCCGAGCTGTAACAACCTCGTTATCCTCTAATACAAACAAAGAATAATCAAAATGCGGTCCAAAATGCAGGCTTTTGAGGTAAAAGGGTTAATGTTTAATTGCTTTCCTTTTTTTCCAAGACCTACAGATATACTTATAAAGACAATGGATTATCTAGCCCAACTTGAAGAAGACAGGAAACAGAAGGAATACTTGAATAAACTCAAACAGAAAAAGATACAGTTACAGAAACAGTTACAGAAATTGAATGATGAATTGGTAAAGCTGTATCTTTTAATTTTACTATTAAGAAAAAAAAGCAGAGTTACAAATCACGATTCAGATTGGCAGTGGTCCAGATAAGGGGGAGTGATGGTATTCTAAATCCATTATTTCTCTTTCAAACCCTTTGTTGTGGGTACTCATTAGAATCATCTCGATGAGACGGTTCTAATGAGTAACCATAACATGGGGTTTGGTGGAGAATAATTAATATTTTTAAATTTAAAACCAAAACCACTCTCTTTATCTGGAGCTCTGGATTGGTATATTTACTTTGTAATGTATATGTCCTCTCACTAGCAGAGTGTACCATGATTGAAGCTATTGCTGTAATTTCCGTAAAACTTTCGGTCCTAGTTTGTCAAATACGAAAAATTTGTTCAAGTACGCATAGATCTAACACGTACCTAGCCGTTTTATGCTCTGTCTGACGACATGAGTTTAAACTTGCCGGAATTGAAAGCACTTGCAGATGAGGATTCAAATCCGGCTCATATGAAAGGATATGTCTTTGGAAAAATAGAAAATATTGTGGGAAACGATAGAAAACATTGTGGGAAAAGGAGAAAATGCTGGTTACCAGCATTTTCTCCTTTTCCCATAATGTTTTCAAAAGCTTTTTGTGAGGGTTATCCTTTTACCAGATAGGAAAAAGTTATGGTGGAGTGGTGGTGTAGTGCTTTAACCACAGAGCTACTAATCTGAAGGTTGAGAGTGCAATTCCTGGCATGGGCCCATATTATCTAAGACACTTTTTATTTTCCACCCTACTGGAGGTGAACTGGTAAGAAACTGCTGGGGCCAGAGGTAGCCTGACAATGTATCAGTGCTTTACACCGGGCATGTACAAAAGAACAAAGAGGGTTATTTGAAGAAGAGCTAGGGTCTTGTGCTAGGACTTCCTTTTATTTGATTCTTTCTCCTCACATTCTCTCTCTTTACATAGTGGTCATTGCCAAATGTGTGTACATGTATGGCTGGAGCAGGAGGTCCCTTAATCTGATAAATTTGTCGTCGTCATCAGGCAAACTTTTAGACATGTCCAATTGGATATTAAAGGTGGCTTATATAACAGAATTTATATTTTAAAAGGAACAAATTCATATTTTATACAGATAGAAAACGTGGTTGGAACAGGAGAATGTATCAGCATTTTCTCCTTTTCCCACAATGTTTTCAGAAGCCGTGCTCTCTTAGGGTTGTTAAAACACAGGATTGTTTGGTAAAGGATAAAAAAGTGAAAAATAGTTGATTCTGTTGGAATGTCTCGCATATCAGATGCTGTAGATTTTACCATCAAGTATCAGACTACACATTCTTTATAGAAGAATCTTGATTTCTGCATTCTGCAAAGGAAAATAGACTTAATAACCACTATTATAGTAAAACTGGCCCCATAGCTAACCTTTTACCTATCAACAAAATTTGAGCCCAAATTGAACGCAGTTTGCAGACAACAATGATCAGTCTGTAGTCCATTGGTAACTTACATTTATACTTTTTATTTCAGAATGATGATGGTGTACTCCCAGCTCCTGAGATCCAGCCTCCAGAGGAGATCCAGCATTATACACAAATTCTGCATTGTTACCAACTTTCAGGTAAACTGCTGAGCCCTTTACCATACAATAAAATTTTAGACTTGTCAAATTTCAAAGCATTTACATGTGATACATTAAATGTGGCTGACAGAAGTTGTTACTGATAGAGTAGAAAGCACTGTGGGAAAGGAGAAAATGTGGGTTACCAGCATTTTCTCCTTTTGCCAAAATGTTTTCTAAAGTCTTCTTTCTCAAGGTCATTAAAAGTTGGGATTGTTTCATAAGGGGTCAACTCTTTACCAAATGTACAAATCTTTGGACTTGACCAAACTGAAAGCATTTGCAGATGACTAATGCAGCTAAAATGATTATTCCTGTCTTTGATAGAGTAGAAAACACTGGGGGGGAAAGGAGAAAATAATGGTTACTAGCATTTTCTCCTATTCCCTCAACGTTTTCTATAGCCTTCAGGGTTGTTAAATCTTGGGATTGTGTGGTAAAGGCTTAACTCTTAAAGGGTTAGCAACTAGCAAAACTTTACACTCGTCACTCTGCAGATAGCATATCTAATGTGACTCAGATGATGGGATTTGATGGTAGATAAGATTGTGGGTAAATGGTAATTACTGGTTACCAGCATTTTCTCCAGTTCCCGCAATGTTTGCAAAAGCCCTCTTCTTGCATTGTAGCGACTAACTAATTTTACCTACATATAAGTAGCAAATATATGTAACATATGTACATGTATGTCTGTTTGATTACCTAGCTTTTGTCCTATTTACTGAACATCTGAAAGTATCAGAGCCATACTCTGTGTTTTATATTTCATGAACTATATGCATGTATGCACTATACCATAATTTGTAGGTAATTAGGTGAAGCATTATAATCACATTACCATAATGAGTGTTTTGTTTGCATCTTATTTGTCTAGTAACTATTTTCTATGCCTTTGATTTGTTAAAATTATTTGATATTGACAGAATGTGACAGTCATAATATTTAGCTATATGTCTTTTTTTTTTAACCATAGGTGTGAGTGCAGAATTCAAAAATGGAGATTTCTATCTGAGATTTGACCCTGTGTATCGGAGTAATGTGCCCTCAACAAACTATTACTGTGTCCAGCTGAAAGGGACAGAAGACAAACAAAGTATCGGTCAGCACAATTTACCACCCTTCATTCCAGTCAAACATCTTGAAGAAATGTATCTAGGTAAATACCCGTGTCCATATTTACCAACCATTCTGAAGAACAGTGTTAGTCTTATTCTTGACAATTTTTAAGTAACACAACTTCTGATTGGCTAAACCAAATGGTTTATCCAATCAGAAGTTGTGTTTCTTTCTTAATCTAGCATTAGACTTATAATGAAATGAAGAATGGTAGGTGAACATTGACCCTGCTCTTTTGGGTGTAAGACCAGAAGAGTTTCTTTTTGTAATACGGTTTCCCTGCATCTGTTTGTTCAGCTGTCCCAAGTGCTCCTTTGACAACTGTTTTTTTTTTCCAAATATCGTTTGGTAAATTAGTCAAGTACCTACCCTTAGCTCAGGGTACGATAATAAAGCTCCACAGAAATGCAGGTTCATACAAAATGGCTTGTGGATGCTTGGTTCAAAAGTTGGCAAGTTTATGACAAGAAAATTATACTTTTGAGCTGTAGTTTATGCAGGAAAGTAAAATGCAATAGTGATGGGAAATCAGACTTTCCAAATTCGTTTAGAGTTCATTCAATACTCACCACAGGCACATGTGGTTTTATGGGATTGTTCTCCTTTGCAGAGCCCAAGACTAGTGCCAGTGTAACCAAGGAAACACATGAATAAATGCGCAGTTGGCATGAAATGCTGGAAGCCTGGAAATTATGAAAACAATTATCTAAACATCATTCCTTCAATCAATGAAGCAAATTTAAACTTTGTCCAGCTGAATTAAAGCAATCCATGATAAAAGACCATTGATAAATGAGCCATGCTTTGGCAAAAGGGTTTTTAATGCATCTCTGTGATGACTTAAAACTAAAGAGTTAGTGGAACATCCTCATAAGCACTTGTATTCCTACATACAGAGACAAGAGGGTCTTAACTCTTTACCAGACAACAAAATTTTAGTCTTGTCCAAATCGAAACTTTAAAGCACTTGCAGAATCTAAAGGTAGCTCAAATAATGAGATTTGTCTTTGATAGGGTTAGAAAACATTGTGGGAAAAGGAGAAAATGCTGGTTACCAGCATTTTCTCCTTTTTCCACAATGTTTTTAAGAGCCATTTTCAACAGGGTCATTAAGTGATGGGATTACTTTGTTACATAGTTAAACTTGCGAAGGTAACTTTTCTTTGATATTGATCCAAGGTTTATTTTCAAATTCTCTTTTAGCTGAAGGTCAAACTAAAGAGTTTGTTGAACATGTGCATAAATACTTGTATTCCTACATACAGAGACGAGAGGGTTTTAAATATGTTAAGGTAAGTGTGCCTTGTGAATAAGACTTTAGACAGTATTACTTTTTTTCATGGCCAATGCAAACTTCTGAAGTGTTGTATTTTAAAACACTTTACCGCATGCATGATAATTTTTGTCTCACAGAAGACTAGTTTTAATAGAAAAAATGAGAACACTTTTCCTTTTGTGCAATATTTTAAATTGTATTAACACGTTACCTGAAAACAAAATTTTACACATTCTCAAATTAACTTTTAAAATAATAATCCCACTACCCTGAAGAAGAAAGTTTTCGAAAACATTGTGGGAAACTGAAAAATTTTTGGTAACTAGCATTTTCTGCATTTCCCACAATATTTTCGACCCTGTAAGAGAACCTCAGCTCATTTGCACCAATTTCAAATATGTTGTGTGCAGATACTTTCAGTTTCAAAGTGTCCAAAATTTTTGTTTAAGAAAGGTTTAAAAGGCTTAAATTTTGCAGATAACACATCAAAGGGTTGCTGAAAGGATGCAGCTTGCCTTTGATATGGTAGAAAATATTTTGCTCTTAACCAGCATTTTCTTTTTTTTTCATCAATGTTTTCAAAGGTTTTTTCTTCTCCAGAGTCATTAAAGATACATCCTTACAGCTTGAGAGAAAAAAAAATAAATGCTGTTAAAAACTTAAAAGTGTAGAATGGCTCAGCTGTGTAAACATAATGATAAATTACCAATGTATTTGATGTAAGGGATAGAAAAACACAAGGGATTTGTCCTCATTAAAAACCGGAAAGGACAACAGCGATTGTTTTGAATGCCTCCAAAACATGAAATGCATTTCCTATCCATAGTAATCTGTGCAATCTTGCAGCCATTAGGGGCAACATTTTGCATGAAGATACAAGAAAGATTACAGTTTCATAAAATAAGGGTTAATTAACTCTTTACCACACAATCCCGACATTTAACGACCCTGAAAAAGAAAGCTTTTGAAAACATCGTAGGAAAAGGAGAAAATGCTGGTAACCAGCATTTTCTCCTTTTCCCACAATGTTTTCTCCCCTTCCCAAATCAAATTTCAATTTTTGAGTCACATTTATTTTGTCGTCTGCAAATGCTTTCAATTTGGACTAGTCTAAAATTTTGTCGTTTGGTAAAGAGTTAAATGAGTTAAATAATGGCTAAAAACTGCCTGAAAACAAGTAGATGTATCTTGAAAAGTTGCGATTGTGTGGTAAAGGTTCACAATATTAAGCCTTCATTTCTGTTAACCCTTTACCATACAACCAGACAGGCAGACTTTTAATGACTGCTCAGAAGAAAGACATTTTAAAACATTGTTAATCACCCCTATTTTGAAAGGTGTTAGGAGCACGTTTATTACAGGAGATATGGAGAACAGGTAACTAGTGAAATGAAAAATGCAAACTGACGAAGAAACGTATTTGAAATTGACAGTCAGTGTCTCGGAATTATGTGGTAAAGGGTTAATGCATTTCAACAACTTTTATCAAGCCATATAACAAAGATTGTCATACTGGTGGTAGTTGATGACAGTGGGGTCCTGTGTGGCTAAAGGCTTGGTCAGACCAGCTAACGGATATGTAACGGGGGGGGAAACGGACAAAAACATGCAGAATTTGGTTATCCGGTGACAAAATTCATCTCCTCTGCCGCTCGAGGCTCACGCGATCGGTGTGTGGAGCGAAGAAGCCACACAATGACCGCACGAGTACCGCACATGTAACGGAAAAAAACGCACATTTACCGGATATGTACCGGATAATAAACGGTCTATTAACGGATATCACCGTACGAGTAAGGGACTTCTACCAGATAAAACGGAAGTGCAACGTATAAGAACCGGACAAAACGTTCTTCCAACGTACAACGAAAGGAAATGTACCGAACACCAACGTATGAGGAACGTACCGGTCTCGTGACATGCCAAGGGTATAAATTGTCAGATGCATCCAAAGTCTATCATTTGCATGTCTCTGTCCGTTTTGTCTGGTGGAAATTTTTGAACATGCTCAAAACTTCCCAACGGACAGAACGGACATTGCCGGACATCGCCGGACAAGTAGCGGATTCACCGGATAAGAAACGGACATAAAACGGACACAAACGGATAAAATGATTTTTTAGCCGTTACTCGTCCGTTAGCTCGGTGTGACCAAGGCTTAAGTTTTTAAGGAGTGGAATTTGTAATCTGGAGGCCTCTGGTTTGATCCCTGCTCAAGGTGCTGGTCTTTACATGGGAGTGTCCATGGGCAAGACTGGAGGTCTTAGATTGGATCCTCACTCAAGGAGCTGGGTTTTGCATGGGAGTGTGCATGGGCAAGGCCTAGTACTGGTGAAATCTATGACTTATATAAATTAGACAGCTATCTCTGTGATGTGGCTTAAGTAATGTTGAAAGTGGCATAAAAACACGATTCAGTCAATTAACCAATTTGTTATTGATGGTTACTATTTACTTTCTGTAGGAGGACTTTCAGGACAAAGGTATTTTGGAGATAGATGTGGATTTACCTGTGACATTTGTTCATGTGAAATTGAGTTTGGCAGAAGAATTACCGGACATCACCGTAACTCTTCGGTATAATCTGTGCAAGACAACACCAGACTCAGTGGAGATAGAGATAGGTACCAACATAGTTATTTATTTTGTTTCCAAAAGTGGTTAACCCCTTACCAAAGAAAATTTAGACTTGGTCAAATTGAAAGTATTTTCAGACGACAGTTTGAATATGGCTAAAAATATGGGGATTGAAAGGGGGGAGGAAAACAATATGGGAAGAGGAGAAAATGTTGGTCACAAGCATTTTCTCCTTTTTCCCTAATGTTTTCAAAAGCCTTTTCACTTAGGGTCTTTAAAATTTTGGATTGCTTGGTAAAGGTATAAGGATTTGTCTTATTTTACTTCATGCCTTCTGTGGAATATAACAATTTTGTAATAGGCATAGTCATGGGACATTGTTGTTCTGCTTTGAGTTGGATTTTTTTATCACAGAAAATACTATCGTCTTATTGTCCATAGTCCTTAACTCTTTACCAAATGACAAAATTTTAGACTCATCCAAATTGAAAGGATTTGCAGACGACAAAATTAATGTGACTGAAAAATTGAAGTTTGTTTTGGGAAGGATAGAAAACATTGTGGGAAAAGGAGAAAATGCTGGTTACCAGCATTTTCTCTTTTTCCCACAATGTTTTCAAAAGGCTTTTTCCTCAGGGTCGTGAAAACCAGGGATTGTATGGTAAAGGGTTAAAATAACATCTTCAGTTCTGTACCAGAGAAATGAAATTTTTCGCTTGTCCAAATTGAAAGCATTTGCAGACAACAAATTAAACGTGGATTTGAAAACATTTTTGGAAAAGGAGAAAACGGTGGTAACCAGCATTTTGTCATCTATCCACAATGCTTTCTTTCCACCCTATAGAAGACCAATTCCCATTATTTGAAACATATTTTACTTCTTGTCTGCAAATGCTTTAAAATTGGACAAGACTGAATTTTTAGCTCAGCTGTTTTCAAAGCAAACAATGAGTTGTTGTCATGTCGTTTTCTGTGTCCTCGTTGTGCAAAATCGTTGACATTTTGTAATATCTGTTATTACTGAAGATATTTACTTTGACAAGTTGTTAACTATCAAAAGGGGAACCCATACAACAGAGACACGTTACCTTCAAAATATCTTTGACACAGTTCTTCCCCTTTTTCGACTTAGAATTTTCACTGAAAATCAAGCACTTGCAGCCAAGTGTTGGCACCTTGATCTTGTTGTCACGTGGTATAGATTTGAAGCTTAAAGGCATACTTTTTGTAAAATTTAGACAAATGCAATTTGTTTTTAAATCAGATAACACAGTGGATGTCAGTTCTAAAGATAGAGCCAGGATGACAAAGCTCATTTCTCAGTGGAAACCACAGTTGATACAGCAAGACATACATACTGCATTCTCCAGGTTGTTGAAGGATTCATAGTCACACATATTTTAGCATTAGATCGTTTGTACAGGTGTTTAGAATGAAGAAGAATGAACACAGAAACTGTATAAATACGATTTTCCAGTTCTTGCCATAAACTTATTTTTAACTCTATTCAACACAAAGACATTTTTGACTCATCCATATTGAGAGTATGAATCACATACGATAAATTGATTGTGGCTCAAATGTTAGAAATCATTTGTGAAAGAGAGGAAAACGTTGTGGAAAAAGAAGAAAATGCTGGTTACCAGCATTTTCTTCTTTTCCCACAATGTTTTCAAAAACCATCTCACCAGGGGTCGTTGAAATTTGGGATTATGTGGTAAAGGGTTGAAATCATTGTTTAAACAAAGAAATACCTGAATGCAGTAAACAACTGGTCTTTCATCTTACAATCTTACATACATTATTTTCTCTGTATTTTTTTCCTATGTGACAGATTAAAAATTTCAGTCTGCAGTAGTTTGTATAGCAATTGTCTAAAATAAACTTACAAACATAATGCATGTACATATATACACAATGAAACAGTTAAAGACAAGAATTGGTAGAGTTTGTATTTTATTGGAATTGAAACCCCAGTGTTGTATTTGTTTATTATCACCCTTAAACATACATCTTCACTCGTTTTCATCCAGTTTTTTCATCCGTTTTTTCTTTATTTTATGAAACTATAATCACTCTTGTATATTCATGCCAAATATTGCCCCTGATGGTTGCAAGGGTGCACAGATTACGGCAGGTGGAAAATGCATTTCATTCTATTGTGGCTAGCCATAGACATAACAACCACAGTTTTCAGTTTAAATCGAAGACAAATCCCTACATATACCTTATATTGATTTTTTATCTACGTTTACACAGCTAACTAGATTACAACAGAGTTTGTTTACTCTTTGGTTCATGACAATAGATCCTGTAGTGGCCAGTGTAGATTAAGATCAGAGTACACAAAACATGCAGTCTGATCTTTGCTCTACATTGTCCTTGTTGTTGGGTCGTCTGGTTACCAGCATTTTCTCCTTTGCTCACAATGTTTTCTACCTTTTCCAAAACAAATTTCAATTATGTTTTGTCGTCTGCAGATGCTTTCAATTTGGACTAGTCTAGAATTTTGTCGTTTGGTAAAGAGTTAAGTGTTCTCAAGAAATACCAGATAAGTGGTTAGAGTTCTATTATCAACATGTGAAGACAGTCTTACAAAAGGAGAAATTGTTCGTTATTTAATGTTTTAAAATGTGGTCTGCTGCAAAACCAGGAAAGTTGTTCTCAGATTGAAAATGTGTTCATTATGAAGATTGTTCAAACGGAACCAACAATCATTTGAGCCATGCTCTTTGAAAAGGGAGTTTAATGCACTTGAAAAAAGTATCGACCCATGTCAGCCTGTGCATTTCACACAGACTGACCCTGGTCGAAACTTTTTGCTATAAGAAAATCAACTGCTTGTCTAAGAAACATACTATCTCATGATCCAGTCGGTTGTTAGACAAAATGGTTTTTTATGGATCCATAGTTATGTGACGACTTGATTGGTATAATGCATCACGGAGATGTAGCAAACTCCGTTTTTGCACAGCATGGCTCATTTATAATAAGTGTAAAGAAGGCTTATTCTTCACCAGTAGACATAATTTTATGCTTGTCCAAATCGTTCGCAACTGCTGTCGAAAAATTAAATGTGTCTCAACCCCGTACTGGAGAAAAAAATGAAATCATATGCAGATGACCCTGGAAATGTTATTCAAATGATCGAATGGACTTTGAAAGGGTAGAAACAATGTGTGAAAAAGTAGTGTTTTTAAACGCTGTCCTTGTCAGGGTCGTTAAAACATGGGATAGTTTGGTATAGGTTAAATGGCAGAATTTATTACAAAGGGTAGAAAATATTGTTAGAAAAGGAAGAAATGCTGGCTATCAGCATTTTCTCTTTCCCCACAACCTTTTTCAAGTGCTTTCATTCGTAGGGTCGTTAAAATATGCCAATTGTTTGGTAAATGGCTAACAGACTAAATTTGTTATTACAAAGGGTAGAATACATTAGAAACCAGCACGACTTTCGAAAGAGTTTGTTTCGTAAAGGGTAAAAAAAAATATCGGGTTAAAAATTAGACCTGGATCAAACTACGAAACGTGCACGGTGATCCTGTTCAACTTTCCTCTCGGGGTCGTACGTTGGTCTGTGCCGAGGGTGTAGGATTCGAAACATGGAGACCGCGGGTTCGATCCTTACTCGAAGTCCATGGTTTTTCATTGAACTGTCTTTGGAGAAGAAACTTCAGAGCTCCAGCCTAGTACTAGTGCAGCCAGGAGCGACGTGAACAAGTGAGCTTGTCGCAGTCACATGACTGAAATAGTGTTGAAAGTGACTTTAAACTCTAACCAATAAAGTAGATAGGTGAAGCAAACAATCAACAAACCAACCAGCCAAGCAACAAACCGACTGACCGATCGATCGATCAATCAATCAATTCTCTTCGATAAGAACACAAAAAGGTTGATTGATTGATTGATTGGTTGAATGAATGGTATTTATCGCGGTTTTCAAGATTATTTTAAATATATCGCGGCGGCCAGTGCACCTATCCATGCTTTCCTTGAGTTTCTTTTTCCAGTATTCCGCACAATATTCTTTCCAAGCCACTGGCTGCTTTTCCACATAACCATCGTCTAAACAATGGTCAGAGGTGAGAGAGGAATGAATCATGTTGCAATGACTATCATCAATCCTCGGGAAGAAATTTGGGGATCGCACCAGCAACCCCCAGTTCTCAAATCCTGCAAACTACTGACTGAGCTACTGGGGCTCGACAGAATACAACAGAACTGCGCTGCTCTACATAAACAATGTCGAAATTGTGTTCAGCGGTGTTCTTGATGACAAATATCTTCGTTATCAGATTCAATCATCAGATACGTTGATAAAGGGGGTTGGGCCAAAGTGCGTCATCCTATCACCCAGGTATCATGGCAAATTACATATAAACCTTGGCATTGACCAGCATTTTCTCCTTTTCCCACAATGTTTTCAACTCTCACTAACAAATTGTATCATTCAGCCAAAGTTAGTTTTTTTGTTTGCAAATGCTTTCGATTTGGACTAGTATATATTTCTGTCGTCTGATTAAGAACTAAAGACATAACATCAGACCCTTTTTAGGACGGTGTTGATTCAATCGACACTTTCAGATAATTATTTTAGTCCTTTTTTTTTTCCTTTCAAACATTGTGGGAAAAGGAGAAAATGCTGGTTACCAGCATTTTCTCCTTTTCCCACAACGTTTTTAAAAATCTCCCCTTCTCAGGGTCGTTAAAACGCGAGACTGTTTGGTACAGGAATAAAGGGTTCAACAATAGCACTTATTTTGATATCATTTTTCCAAAGGTTAAACATCTAAAGAATAAATAGTTATTGTTCACCAGTTAAAGAGTAGTACGGGTCACAGGCCCTTTATTGTAACCTTTTTTTCTTTAAACCCCTCTGCATTTTTTAGCTCCGCTGTTTTCATACATACATACATGATCTTTATTTGGCATAAAATACAACATATGATTTACAGCCAATACAAAATACAGAAACTGTTATACAAGATAAGCACGAGATGTGAAGAGTCAAAAATGTATGTATATCAGTACAATTTGGAAAAAAAAAGTGTGTGTCGGCAATACATGAAGTATTATAATTTGAGTTGCATTTAATTTGTTGTCTGCAAATGCTTTTATACGGTGGCACTGAGGTGACATGTGCATTTTTTTTTATTTTTCTCGTTCCCACGAGATAATAATTCGTTTTCCCGAGTTTTTTTTTTTATAAAAAAAATTGCAAAAAACGAAATTCGTTTTCCCGAGGTTTTTTTTTTTTTTATAAAAAAATTGCAAAAAACGAAATATTAACTCGTTCCCACGAGATAATCAGCCAGTCAAAGTCATCCATTATGTCGTTCGAACGAGATAGTAAGTCGTGGTAACGACATAATCATCCAATCAGATTCTCCCTACGAATTCAAATCCGCCTGTTTGTGTTGTATACATTTAGCCATATTATCTTTCTACTGAATCTACAAATACAGCCGTGTATGCTTAGTTCAAATGGTTTCCAGTTTATAATAGCCGTCTATATGCCTGATAAAATTAGGCCCAGTTGCGCTGTCCGTCCGTCTAATGAATCGTCTGCATGTTCTCTGTTCTACGCCTGCCGAATTGAAAGTAAATATGAGCCATGCTCTGTGAAAAGGGGCTTAATGCATTTACGAAAAGTATCGAATCATATCAGGCTGCGCAGTCCGCGCAGGCTGACATGGGCCGAAATTTTTCGCTATCTTTCGGGCTCTGTAGAGTATCGTCGAAGGACACCCTCACAAAAAATAGCCTTTCGAGAGAGGATTGAACCCAGACTATGACCCAAGGTTTCTGGTGCTTATTTTCACCACTAAGCCACGCAGGAGATCCGGTATTTTGTTGTTCTATATAGCCTGCAACACGCGAAAAGGGACATTCGGACTTTTGCGTAAAGTGTCGTCTCGGATCAGCCTGCGCAGTCCGCCCAGGCAGGGATCTTATATACAGGGATAGGACACGCGGTATAACTTCCGGTTATTCACTGTCTTCTTTCGAATTGACCGCAAAGGAAAAAACGGCGGCCATCTTAAATTTCGGCATACGACGGTCACTGTTTTAATCAACGTTTTGCTTGGTTATCCCATACGTCCTTCTCAACAGGTAAGTTTCCGAATATTTACATGCTTAGAATATATGTAACATCAATTTTTTTCGGAGATTTTGTTTTACATGCTTATTTTGGCGTTAAAAAAATCATGACCTATTCATGTTTGCCCCGTAGGGGATGTTCGGCAGGAGGATTTAGTGACGTGCAAAAGTACTTTTTAAGTACATAAAGTAGCGTCCAAATAGCAACATGTTGGTAAAAATCACGAGATAGAGTACATCTCCTTGTATTAAAGCCAATTTTGTGCTGATTTTCGATTCCTAAGTTAGATAATTATGGGCTCAAAACTGGGCTATTTTCGGTATTTCATCACAAAATGGCGGACCAATATGGTGAATTTGGCGGGACCCTAGTGATAGTTGTAGCATTCTCAATTTATTTTTAGAAATAAATTTGTTCAGATTTTGACATATTTATAAGCAGTAAATATTTCTTTTTGTTTTTAAATCAAATCTAGTGATTTTCGATGCCAAGGTTGGATAACTGTGGGCTCAAAAACTTGGCTATTTTCGGTCTTAATTGCAAGATGGCAGCCTAAAAAGGGGTTATTTCAGTAAAGGTGGAAGCTCAGTACCGCACATTAGTCAAAAATGATTGGATCTCTGATAGTTGGCCATATCCTGAACAAATTCTCATTATAGTCTAACCATGTGAAAATAAAACCATATTTTGCAACGTAACTGAAGAATTAAAATGTTACGTTTTGTAAAAAGGAGAAATTTGAAATTCAGTTGGTTCTATATTTTTTTTCCAGATATGTATTGTGAGAGCACAAACACTTCAAAACATGGTTCCAAGAACTGTCAACATATTGTTGTGATGCATCCTGTGAACAGAAGAATGACATTGAAAATGGTTTTGTAATTCTGCATAAAGTGTGCTAGTATAAAACTGAAGCTGGGCTTGAAAACTTGGAATATTAAAGACCAAATCAGCTGTGAACTGTACAAACCTGCAAGAAAAATGCTAAAGTGAAATTAATGTATTTGAATATGAAAGCTGTGAGCTTCTTCTACCACCAAAGTATGTTTAGTATGTATAGCTCAATAAGCCACTAGAAGTATGGAGTTATTTAATTATCTGTGACAAATGCTAGTATTCCTGAATCCTAAGTTTTCACTAACCTGGGGAATATCCATACTTCCGAAAACATTGTGAACAAAGAAGAAACTCCCAGTAAGTACATGTCACATTTTCTCATTTCCCCAGGAAAAACAAGTCTCCTCATTTCAGTTGCATTTCATTTGTAGTCTGCAAATGCTTTCAAATTAGACATTTCCAAAATTTTGTAATCTGGCAAAAAGTTAAGGATGGAACCTTGCTCAATTTGCAATGTTTCACAACATTTTAGTTGTATCATAGCAGCCATTATACTTATCTATATGTTTTTTGAATTTGCACAACTGTCTGCACAAGCTGCGTGTTGCTTTTCCTCATCAACATATTTTTTGAGGGAGAGAAGTATGTATCTGTGTTGTGCAAAATTCTCTGAGAATCATGATGTTGGTTTCCCACTACTCACACAATTGTCATAAAACACTAAAAGTACATGTATTAAATTTGACATACTTTTGGTTTCTTCAAACAACACAGTACATTCAGTATCTACAGTCTTATAAGCCACTTGTGGTAAGGAGTTATCTAATAATCTGTGACAGATGCCAGTATTCCTGAATCATAAGTTTTCACTACCATGGGAAATATTTACACATCTGAAAACATTGTGGGAAAAGAAGAAAATGTTGGCAAGCATGTTCTCATTTTCTCAGCAAAGACACAAGTGACACATTTCATTTCTTGTCTGCCAATAATTCCAAATCAGACAAGTCTCAAATTTTGTTGTCTGGCAAAGTGTTCCTGAAGGTTGGTTGCTTTCAACATTTTGCAATTGTATCACAGCAAACAATGCAGCTATCCATATTCCATGTATTACTAGAGTTGGGAATGTTTCTACTTGAAAATCTCTGTTGAGGGAGAGAAGTATATTTTGGGCGTTTGTATGACATACACCTGGATTATAATGATAGTTTAATATACCAATAATATCTCATATACACCATACTTTTACCATCATCATTAACTGCAACTTGCCACAGTGAAAAAGTTTTAGGAGATAAAAGTCTACATTCAATGAAAAAAGCATTTGCGGAAGCAACCAACCATTTTCATGTTACATTTGATCGCAAAAAGATTGGTCCTTGTGTCATACTGTTTTCCAAAGATTTCTACAGTGGATTTATGTAAAATCAAATTTATTAGGCATTAAGTTAAAACTTGCTAAAAGAACACATTTTTCAGCACCATTTAATTTTGTAACACACATGTAGCTCAATATTCATGGCTGCCTTGATTTTTTTAGTGAGAAATTTTAAAATATCAATTTCAACATAAACTTTCTGTGTACAGTGTGAATTTTTTTGAAAATTTAAAAAATGAAAAACATTTGAAGGAAAGGCAAAAACATAATATTTTTAATAGCACAGAAATCATTTTGAAAAGAATTGATCACTGGCTGCAATGCTGTCCACTGTATGAGGAGCGAAAAGTCAAATTTGTACAAAGTCCTACACAACTTATACTGTTTTCAAATTGGTCCAAAATCAAAGCTTTCAAAGTTATTAGATAACCTTAAGTTCTCTGACACAGAATAAAAAACCATTATTAAAGAAGGAAAAATTGCTTGTCAAAAGCAACTTTTACTTTGCCACACTGTTAACTCTTTTTGAAACAACACAGCAGTAGACTTGTACAAAGTGAGAGCACTTACAGACAACAATTGAAATGCGACTCAAATTATGGTATTTGTCAATGATATAATTGAAAGCATTTGGGGAAAAAGAGAAAATGTTGGTAACCAGCATTTTCTCCTTTTCCTGCAATGTTTCCAAAAGGCTTCTTTCTCTTGGTCATCAGAACTCGGGGTTGTGTGGCAAAGGGATAATTGCAGATTTGTCTTTTTTTTTTCTAATAATTATGCTACCGACTATTTTTTACCGAAGAACAATTTTTTGGGGGCCTTTGGAATCCCCAATTGAAAGTATTAGCAAACGACAACTGAAAGTAGATTCAAACGATTGGATTTTTTTTGCATGGTATTGAACATTGCGGATAAAAATGCTGAAAACAGGTACATGTGCTAGGCTAGCATTTTGTTCTTTTCCCACAATATTTTCAAAAAGCTTTAAATATTCCGAAGTCATCAAACACACAAGGTTGTAAGGTACACAGGTTAATTCGAAATGATGCAATTGTGAAGGCCACTGGTGTATGTAATTGATTCCAATGTATAAAAGTAGGAACAGAGTTGCAGACAGGTCCTCACACTTCACCAGCCTACTTTTTCAGAAAGTTCACTAATTCTTCCCATTTTGCAGGAAATTCTTCTTTTTTTCTGTCAAAGACAGTGATTTAAGAGTAGCTGCAAGCTGAACTGAAAATGTACTGGAAGGTCCATTTAATGGGCAGTGAAGGCAATTTTCTGGTTCTATATGCCCTTTGTGTAGTTTGCTATTGAAAAATGGGTATATAACTATTAACAGATCTCTGTGTTTACCGGCCTAATACATTGTACTACATACAAGTGAAATGTTTGTCACTCCTGGTAACATGAGAAGCTTTTGACCTGACCAAATTGAAACATTTGGAGAAGAAAATCAGAAAATAAATATTTAATTTCAATGATGCGTATTGTCTATAAACAGAAGAGGACATTACTGACAGTAGATGTGTCATGACAGATACACAACTTGATATATCCCACTTGTGATCATGTCAAATACAGGGAGTGGACAAAAGCAGCCCACTTCCGAAACGTTAGACGGACTTAATCCTTCAACTGGCGATGTGTGCTTTTCCCGAATTGTTTGCAATAGATATCCACTGCAGAAATATTAAAATATTTTAAGTTACTACGAAAAAAGGGTTGTTTCGGTAATGGGTCGTTTTGGCACCGGGCCGTTTTGATCTCCATTCACAATTTACTCTTCGTGTGAAATGAAGACTGACAACATGACCTGTATATCTGAAACGCCCAAATAGTCGACACTTTAAATTTTCCAGATAAAAAAAATAACACTTTAACTGAAAAAAAAAATAATAGAAAAACATTGACATAGACATTGAAACGCATTTCATAGTAAACGCTTCTTTGGCGGATCTTAAAATTGTCGGAATCGGCAAGGAATTATATTATCTGAAAGGAAGATAATAACTCGCAAGGAACGACAACGGATTATTGGACGCCGTACTGGTAAGTCAGTGAAAAATCGATAATTGGTCTTAACTGCAGTTGAGTTGCCTATCCCTGTGTATATAAGATCCCTGGCCCAGGCTAATCCAAGACGACACTTTTCGATTGTGTGTGATTTTCTATTTCACGCAAGTCTACCATAGGACAAAATCTAATGTTGACGTAAAGTACCGTCTCGGATCAGCGTGCGCGGGCTGCGCAGGCTGATCAGAAACAACACCGTGCGCAAATGCCCGAATGCCTCTTTTCGCGTGTTACAGACCATATTATAATACCCAGATGTGTAAGGTTTCCAATCGTCACTTTATCTTGATAGACGACAACGGGGAAGCAAGAGGCTACCCATCGTGATGTTAACGGGGCCCTTTGCTGTCATCACTCGAATCTGTTGGAGGTTTGTGAAAGTAATAATAATTTGTTTTCGGTACCCTTTTTTTTCGTCAAAAGACTGCTTTTTGTGGTATTTGTCGAAGACAATACCACTATGAGTTCAAGATTGAATTTTGAAGACCATGTATTGTGTTTTGTCCAAAGCCGAAGGAAATAAACCCAAATAAACGCAATTTTTCTCAAACAAATGAGTTTTTCGGTAGCACTCATATATGTAACTGGAAATGGCATGTTAAAATACACTGGATGAGGCCATCGATAAAGGAAATACTAATTTGTTATTGAAAATAGCTTCACTCATAGCCTTCTATTGGCGAAGTGATACCAAATTTGTCTACTGATCGCTTGGTCCTGGGCTTTTTCGTTCCAAAACCAGTTCGTCCCATGGCTTGTTCATTCCATGTTTGCGCGCTACTCCATTTGATTCGGAATGAATATCTATGTATCGAAATAATTGATTGTAATGTTGGGAATTAAACGTTAACCACCAAAGATATTTTAAAACCATGCTTTTTAGGTACAAACATAAGGTTGCCCAACTGTAATGGGATCGTGAAACATCGGCCAATGTCGGTCAATATCGGTATTTTACGTACAACAATCAGACTGCATCGGTAAGCTACGGCAGGGATCGTATATACGATACCTAGCTACGGAGAACTGTCGGGTATTCACGTCAACTGCCGGACATTGCATGATTAAACTATTTATCGCTTTTTTTTAAATATAAAATGATACTTTATTAACGATGTATGATTTTTATAGTTGTGTTGTCGATTAATGTGACTGATAAAAAATAAATACGAAAAATTACGAATTTTTCGGACACTTCCGGTGATGTTGTCATGCAATTTCGCGACGCTGAAGGCCGATTCTCGCGGAACAGTAAAGAAAAGCTGCCAGGTATTGCCACAAGACCAATTTAGACTGCCATAACTATGCTTGTGGATCATTTGCCTGAGGCTTGTGTTCATGTTGAAGATGCGATGACAAATGATAGTTGGAAGGTTGGCCGAAGGATGTTGAATTCGATGTTCTTTCGAAAAACCTGAGACTGAGAGCGTGTCAATCGTGTCTTCTTTGGCCCATTTCCTTCACTTACGACAGCGTTGTGGGAGAAATATAGAAAGGACTCAGTGGATATTTATATGTTAAATGTGAATTTCGTGATTTTATCATTAAGTGGCCTGCGGTAAGACTCACCACGTCAAATCAAGAGAATCCCATATTTTGTTGCTAGTACTAAACTGAGTACAGGCAGAGACATACAATACACATCAATGTCTCTGGTTGAGGTAAGACCTGTCATAGTTTCTGTTTATCTTCAAAAATTTTGGTATACCTGAGTTGTTTGCTTAAAGTACAGTACATATGTCTCTGACTCTTTTTTTTTTTTTTTTTCTGCAGTGAAAAACATTGCTGAATGGATGGATACAGTACATGTATAAAAATGTATATAATCAAGTACAATGTAAGCCCTTCCTTGAAGCCCTTCCTCCTATGTATAGTCTCAATCAGAAGACTTTTAGGGTGCTTCCTTTCACATTTGGACATTGTTTTGTGCTTGGCATGGTCCAGGAGGCAATCGGTGAAAAACTGAAATAGCAATGGGATACAGTTATCGTACTACAGAACTCCAACGTATTAAACTATGTAATACACAATGACCCAGAGTTCCCAATCACGCAAAATCGTACGTGAAACACGTACAAGTAAAATAAAAAACGTACAAAATAACAAACCTATATGTGAAATCGCGCACAAAAAATACAGACGAAGATCGAAATAAAAAGTAGGAAAGGCTTGCATAGAACGGCTCATGTAAAAGCAACTTTTTCGGAAAACGTAAATCATCAGAAAAATTCGGGATTTCCAGCTTTCTATTTTTAGAACATTTACATGGTTGGCGTACTCGGTCTTTATTGTGGTGATCAATAATTGCAGACTGGGACTTGTTTGTCTAAAAAATGATCCGTAATTCAGCTATCCTTTCTTTAACGCAGTCTATGAAAAAGTGTTTTGTCGACGTCAATGTCTCTCGTCTGTAAACTAACATTGGTAATAGCTCAGAAATGCGGTAGGCCTACTTTAGAAGCTTTCGGATTTGGGTTCCCGTAAGCAGGGATCTTATATATACATGTATATACGATCCCTGCCGTAAGCAAGCAAGGTATACTAGTAGAACCATTCAAGAAAACAGAATTCATATTGAGTACAGTAGTCACCAGCCAGACTTCAACAATGGCTCTGTTGAGTGTTATGCAAAAGGCATGTGAAAAGATGAGCATAAAGACTACTAGTTATCACTTTGTCAAGTAATTATTTTACTATTTGTTGCATCAGGGATCAAATATACGATCCCTGGTTACATGTAAAAATGTAAATTCGCTTTGTAGATCTATATGATTGTTCTTCACCTGAAAGAGGATGAGGCATTTAAGAAAACAATTTAGAGTTGTAGGCATACTAATTTTTCTGAATTTGTACCCCCATTTTTTTTCTTATACCCCCATTTTTCAATGGTAGGGGGTACAAAACCTCCAAATAAAAATTTCAGTGGGAACACTGATGACCCTAGTCTCCAAAACATATTGGGCAGCATTCATGGCTTTAAATTCTAAAAGCTGAATCAGGCCCTTGTAAATTGCAGATACTCCTCAGAATTCCATCTACCGGTACTTCTTGTTTGTTACTGTCAAATGTTTATATGAATTTTAAAATGTTCTACAACATACCAAATCAAAAAACCTGCCAGCTAAAGTTAGAAATGGCGACAAAACCTTTTCTATGGAAAAAAAAAAAATGGAATTTGGGTGGGAAAAAAAACCCCACAGAAAACGTCGAGGGAAGAGCAGAAATTACTTGTAAAAAGCAACCTCTCAGCTTGCCAACAATATTTTCACAAGTATAAGCAATTAAAGAATTTCTTGGCAGACTGCTGGATCCTATATAATTTGTAATTTTCATTGTTTTTATGACTAGAGACTGAAGTTTCAAATTATTTCATTATACAGTAGGTATAACTTTAATACATGGTAAAGCAATGAACTGTATTCCTATGAAACATTTTTTTTTACAGTCATGATTGATAGCCTGGTTGGACTTTACAGAGTTAACAACTTTCTGGCTGCTTTTTGAAGCCGATTAGTGATGCAAATCTAACGAATATGGAAGAGCGATCTGGAGAAGCAATTGAATTACTGGCTGTGGAAACCACCCAACTAGCTGCTAAGCAGGCATACATAAGAAAAATACAGTAGGTTTTACATTTTTAAGCCTTTTTTTTAAATGAAAATAATAATTAATGCTGTCTCCTACAGAAACAGATAGGGAGGCAAAATGAAATTGAAATTCAAAATGATCAGCTATGCTTTGATTTTTGGCTATAAGAAATTATTAGGTTGATTTTTCTAAACCCTTGAATGGTGTAATTAGAAGCATGCTGCATATTTAAACCCTTTTGCACACAATTCCATGTTTTAGGGACCTAGAGGAAAAAGCCTTCTTAAAATGCTATGGTAAAGGGAGAAGATGCTGGTTACCAGCATTTTCTCCTTTTTTCCACAATGGTTTTTACCCATTCGAAAGCAAATCATCATTTGAGCCAAGTTTAATTTTTTTGTCTGCAAATGCTTTGAATTTGGAAAAGGCAAAAAATTTATCATCTGGTACAGGGTTAACTATTGCTTGATGCCAGGGGCACATTTTTTTCCTGATCTTGCCATGCATTTTGGAAATCTTCCAGTTTCGCGTTTGTACATATATGTCTATATTTTGGTTTTTGACTATCAGAAATGTCTTGTCAAAATTGAAAGCATTTGCAGACGACAATTTAAATATGGCTTATTTAAGGTAATATTTGCATAAAATTGTGTCAACTCTTGGTTATAAACACCTGAAGCTCATGTTAAAGCATTGTGGAAAAGATAGCATATTATCCTACCTGCTTTGACTTCTTTTTCCACAATTTCAATATCTTTTTGTTGAGAATTTAATGCATAAAATCTGTATTAGAATGATTAGAATGAAACGGACAACCTTTTTTTTCTTTTTTTCAAATTTAATATTGCTCACTTCATTTAACCTGATCTTGACCTTTATGCTGAATATAGAAGTAGGCATATAAATAGAACTCTGACTATTTTTCGGATAGTTATTTATACACGGTATACAGGTAAGCAATTTAACCCTTAGCCTACAAAGCACGACTTTAGGAGCTATTGGGATCAGCATGGATCAAGATCAGACTCACTGCACAGAAAGTGCAGTCTGATCTTGGATCTACACTATGCAGTGAGGAGATATTTCTCCCAGAAATAACTTTGAAGTTTCAATATTTCCTTTTTTTACTACTGACTGGAAAGTTTTCAACCAACATATTCAGTAGGTTGAGGGTTGATTGGCTTAAACCGTGCGTTACCATTCGGGACATATGCTGAGCGATGCCGAGGATAAAAATAGAATATTAATCTATTAAATGATTTTGAACAGGGTCAGGTTAAATGAAGTAGATAATAACTAGCATTTTATTTCAAATTATGAAAATCATTAATATCACATACACTCAGTGATTAATCTGGCAATGTGTCACCAAGTGGCATAAACACACAGAGAGATAAATATTTATATATGGGCCATGCTCTATGAAAAAGGGACTTAATGCATCTCTGTGATGATCTATTATACCAAGCAAGGCATCATATGATTATGGGTCTATAAACTCCATTTTGTCTAACAACCAACTGAATCATGAGGTAGACTGGTCCATGGACATACAGAAAATCTTCAAACGGCAAACATTGTGGGCCCATGTAAGCCTGGGAGGACCGCACAGGCTGACCTGGGTCAATTCTTTTTGTAGTTGCAGCTCCCTTTTCATCGAGCATGGCTCAATTATATATACACATTCACAGGTATTGGTTATGAGCAACATGTGGATACCAAACAGATTCCAGCTGCTATTCAACGTGGCAATTTCAAACCTGTCCATTTATCTGGAAATCCAGTTCTAGAAGAAACAGTTCCAAAAGTGTCTCTGTATTTTGATAAACTGTAACTTCTGATTTTTTTTGTTTATGTGTTTTTTGTCATGTTACAATCATTTTGTCATAAGTATTTTAGATTTTCCTGAAATAGATAGGCATTAGAACATTCAGTATTGGATAGGCTTGAAAACATTTGAAAAAAGGGGAAAATGTAGGTACTGGGCAACTATCCTTTTCCCTCAATCTTTTTGAAATGTTAACTGCTAGAGAGCTGTTGAAATACCTGTTTGTTTGGAAAAGGTTGATATGGTTTAGAAACAGGATCAGGCTAAAAAGATCATACAAGGATCAGACTAAAAAGATGTGCAGAATGCTTTTTGTGGAATAGTATGTTTTATTAGTTTAAACATATTTTATTGCCATTTTTGGTACAAAATCATATTTATAACGTACAAACACAGAACTATTTGGCAAAGGGGTTTGACCACAAGTTCTAACAACTTAAGTTTGGCCATTCCCTTGTGTTTCTGTTTTATTAGTATTTATAGATGGTACTATCTATATTCCGAAACATTTTTAATTGTTGTTATATCATGAAATTATCCATTTGAAACAATACTTAGACTGCAATTAAGCATGGTTATTTTTCATATTTGTATACCCCGCTTTTGTTGTATTTTACATTGTCGTAACTAGAGTGGGAAACATGGTAAAAAACATGCATTTGGTTGTCTGAGCAAATGGTTCTTTTTTCACAATGCTTTCATAAATGTTTCCAATTGGATATTGACTGTTTTCAGTCGTTTAATCTGTGGTTACCAGAATATTCCAGTCATACTCCAGTGTGGTTCATTGGAGGCTTTGCTGTGCAAAAAGTGTTCATGAATGTTTTTGCGTAATACTTTAAAATTCTTTAACTCTTTACCAAATGACAAAATTTTGACTTTTCCAAATCCAAAGCATTTGCAGGTGACAAATTTGGCTCATTGAAAAAATTTCTTATTGGTATGGTGGTATTGTGGGAAAATGAGGAAATTCTGATCAACAGAAATTTGATGACAGCATTTTCTCCTCTTCCCTCATTTTCAAATGCCTTTTTCTCAGGGTTGTTAAAACACCAGATTGTTTGGTAAAGGGTTCTTAAACATGGTTTTGTGAATTGACCACTAACTCTTTACCACATGACAAAATTTTATATTGGTCCAAATTGAAAGCTTTTGCAGACCACAAATTAAATGTGGCTTGAATGATTAGATTTCAGTTTGAAAGGTAAGAAAACATAGTGGGAAAAGTAGAAAATGTGGTTACCTGCATTTTCTACTCTTCCCACTATGTTTTCAAAAATTCTTGTTGTGTGGTAATTGGTTAAGCTACAGTAGCAAGCCACCAGGATTCATTATGAAGATTTATGCAAAGTCTTTTAAAAATTCTCAAATGGTGGAACAACAGCTTTGATTAGACTCTTGACATTTGACCTCCTAGTGTGACTTTGACTGGGTGTGAAAAAAATGCTTGTTTCGTCTTGTTGTTAATCTTAAGGCTAGTTTCTGCTCTTTGCCAGTAATTGATTTCTCTGTGCCTTATTATTACATGTACTAGGAACTTTCAGCCTGCCATTTATAAGCAAAAATGTTTGTCTCAGTTGAGAGTTATCTGCCCGTATTTACTTTTGCCTACTATGTGTGCTAGGAAATCAACTCAGCTTTGCATTGGTGTCTTGTTTAAAGCTTTATGCAGGTTTATAGATATTATGCATGAAGATTTATGATGTTAAAAGGTCTAAAAAACCATTTTACTATGTATTTCTTCTCAGCGATTTCAATATGCATCTTTCTTGACCGACATGCTTGTGTACCACAGTAAAATTAACAAAATCTTGTCATTTAATTGGTTTAAATTGTAAATCTAAATCTCTAAGCACTAATTAAGATTAATTTATCAATAAGTAGTTCACAGAGATAGGAAGTGGTGTGTTTTGAACTTAAGAAAGAATTGAAGATCATTGATTTTAAGTAATGTTTTTTGTATATTTTTATGGAAACGTCAAAATAGTGGTGTGTATGTTCAAAATCAAATATTTTCAGTTACGTGCGGTGAAAGATGCTGAAAATCACATATGTTGTTCCAAATAGGTTTTAGAAAAAAACTGTGTATGGTTTATCCATGCCCCATTCATTAAAGTATGATATTTCTGAAAATAACTTGGAGGGTTTGTCTCAGAAAAATGGAAAAAATAAAGAAAATCCTGTTACACTTCGTGTTAGTTTTGTCATATTTTCTCTGATTTTTATAATTTACAAGAGAATTATTAGTACTCCTGAAAGAATATTATGTGCTGAGTCTTCTAGTACCAAATTTGATACAAAATACCATAAATTTGAAAAAAAATATTTACATTTTAATTCCTTAGGGGTGGTGTCAATTTTGTTGCGGAGTCTGGAATTGGGGTGGATTTTCAAAAATTCGTATAACTTTACTTTTTATCGGGCAATGTTTCTGACTTTTCATATTTAAGACACTAAGACAATAACAAATAAGTTAATAATTATGATTTTTTTTCCCTTCATTTTGACATATTGCCCATTACAGTTGGGCAACCTTAATTTTATTCCATAAATTCACATGGTTTCTAGCTCTATTGCCGAGCCCTGGTAGCTCAGTAGGTAGCCTACTGGACTTGAGAACAGGGGGTCGTGAGTTCGATCCCTGGCTTGGCCAATTTCTTTCCGAGGATTGACGATACTCATTGTCACAGTATTCATTCCTCTCTCACCACTGATCGTTGTTTCGATGATGGTTATGTGGGAAAGCAGCCGGTGGCTGGGAAAGAATATTGTGCGGAGTACTGGTAACAGAAAACCCAGGAAAGCATGGATAGGTGCACTGACCGCCGCGATATAACTGAAATAATGTTGAAAAAAAAACGGCGTTAAACACCATTCAATCAATCAATCTTTCTCTGTCCGTCATGTATCCTACTGTCAAGGGACGTTACTCCTGACTCCTCCTAATGATCAAAGGGAGACCACCAATACACAAATAATCCTTTGTCATGAGTACTCTCCCTTCAACAAAAAAGGTATTCATTTGCTTAGTAGGTCGACTTTCAAGCCAAAATTTGAGTATAATTTCTCCCTTTCTTTTTTTCAAATTATTAATTCCACCCAATGGCTTCCTTGACAAATACCACATCAGCGTTTTCAACGCTTTGATTTATGAAAGCTGGTATGCAAGACAACTCTCAAAGAACTTTTAGCAATTCCACGGGAATAGAAACACGCACCAGACCAGTCGTTGACAAATGAACCATGCTCTGACAAGAGGGGGCTTAATGCATTCCCGTGATCTATGGTACCATTGTATCAAGCAAGCCATCACATTCTTGTGGATCGCTAATATCCACTTAAAAAAAAAAAATCATTAGATAGACTACTCCTTGGGCATACAGAAAATTGACGGATAGCGAAAAGTTTCGGCAAAGGTCAGTCTGCGCGGACTGTGCAGGCTGACCTTGGTCGATACTGTTCGCAGGGGAATTAAGCCCCCTTTTCACAGAGCAGCAAAATATCCATTCTAGACTATCAGTTGTTTGACACAGTACAGTGGATGTTATAGATCCACAATTAGATGATGTCCTCCTTGGTATCATGGATCACGGAGATGCATCAAGCCCCCTTTTCACAGACATCACCTAATGTTGGATCTATAACATCCATTGTGTCAAACAACTAATAGAGCCTTAATGTAGAATGGTCCTTTGATATGCAGAAAGTTTAAAGATAGCAAAAAGTTTAGGCCAATGTCAGCCTGCGCGGACTGCGCAGCCTGATATGATTCGATACTTTTCGTAAATGCATTAAGCCCCTTTTCACAGAGCATGGCTCAAGTTTACTTTCAATTCGACAGGCGTAGAACAGAGAACATGCAGACGATTCATTAGACGGACGGACAGCGCACCTGGGCCTAATCCTAATTTTATCAGGCATATAGACGGCTATTATAAACTGGAAACCATTTGGACTAAGCATACACGGCTGTATTTGTAGATTCAGTAGAAAGATAATATGGCTAAATGTATACAACTCAAACAGGCGGATTTGAATTCGTAGAGAGAATCTGATTGGATGATTATGTCGTTACCACGACTTACTATCTCGTTCGAACGACATAATGGATGACTTTGATTGGCTGATTATCTCGTGGGAAAGAGTTAATATTTCGTTTTTTGCAATTTTTTTTTATAAAAAAAAAAAACCTCGGGAAAACGAATTTCGTTTTTTGCATTTTTTTTTTATAAAAAAAAAAAAAAAAAAAAAAACTCTGGAAAACGAATTTTGTTTTTTGCGATTTTTTTTATAAAAAAAAAAAAAACTCTGGAAAACGAATTTAGTTTTTTGCAATTTTTTTTATAAAAAAAAGCTCGGGAAAACGAATTATTATCTCGTGGGAACGAGAAAAATAAAAAAAAAAAATGCACATGTCACCTCAGTGCCACCGTACTTTTAACTTGATCGAGTCCAAAATTTCGTCATTTGGTAACGAGTTCAACTTTTGACGGGAAAATGTGTTATATGCAGTTAAATACTAGTACCTAAGCAAATAATTCCATGGTTTTACGACCCTGAGAAAGAAGGCTTTTGAAAACACACGGAAAGGTGAAAATCTTTGTGATCGACAAGTTCTCATTTTCCTACAATGTTTTCTACCCTTTCAAAAGCAAGTTTCATTATGTGCCTCATTTGTCATCTGCAAATGCTTTCAACTTGAAAAAATAAAACTTAGAATTTAGTCGTTTAGTAAAAAGTTAAAGGTTATATCTTGATGGGGTAATTAAGTCAGAATTTACAAATTGTATTTTGTGTGTGTGGTTTGATTGTTTTGATTTGTAAAATTTCCACTCCGTACGATTAAAGAAATAAAAAAAAAAGTGGGGGAGAAGGAGAAATAAAACCGATTTATAGCACATATATTAATTTTGAATACTGCTCAGAACCGTCAGAGTAAATGTACATTGTTTTATGCACACGAAAAGTTACAGATTCAGCCTATAAGAAAGCATCCATTTAAAGTTGGTTTTGATCGAACAAAAAGGAGAAAATGTTTTGTTCCGAATATTCCATAGACCGTGTGGCGCCAATTTCTATTCGGTAATGCTCTTTTGCTTAATGAGCGATGTCGCCTTTTCTCACAATGTCTACTACTATTAATAGTTCTACCCATGCATTGAACTATATTTTGATACATAAAGATGGGTACAACCTTTTCGCTGTTATGCTTTTTGCAGGTTGCGTCGTTTTAAATATGGAAGAATCAACAATTAGCCCCTCACTGTTTAGACTAATTCTTACCAATGAACAATGAATATATGAAAGTTGTTATAAGGGGAACATTTGGAAGATGCAAAAAACTGTTTGACTGATTTTAAAAAAAGAGTTGCTTGGAAAAGTTAGAGATCAACTGCACGGTCAGTAGATAGAAACGGGGGATTCTGGCTCACCATCTTTTCGGCCATCCGTCCCTCCTCCCAATTCGACCACCTAACTCCGACCCGATCGGATTCCGGGCCACCACCCAATTCGACCACCTAACTCCGACCCGATCGCAATTCGTCCTACCACCCAATTCGACCACCTAACTCCGACCCGATCGCGATGTTTTGCCTGGTGGCTTGCCTCCATGTTCCTCCTACTATCCAATTCGACCACCTAACTCCATCCCGTCCCCAATTTGTCCCCCCACCCAATTCGACCACCTAACTCCATCCCGTTTTTGAAGAAATCTACCGTTTAATTACCTTGAAATTATTGTCTTTAGTATGGATGAACTAAATGCGTACTTAGATGAATGTGGGATACCTCGACAGGTGATCAGTCCGTTAGTTGAAGTAACCACTCGAGCTCTTCTTACCTACAACTCTGATTCGGAGGAGGAAATGGCTCACGCTGTGGCCGAGGCTATCGATAGGTTTGAAGATTTTCTCAACAATCTAGAACAAGAAAAGGTTACAAAGTTTACCGGATTATTAGATATCGGGGATAAAGACGAAATAGAAAGGCATTTGATCGATTGCAGGGTACCTAGAGAGGAGATTATGCCTCTAGTTGAATCATTGGATGGGACGAGAAAGAAGAGAGCCGACACTATCAATCGTTTTAAACAGTTATACGGTCGTTTAACCGAAGAAATGGGTAAGAAGTTTATTAGCATGGTTTACAGAGCAGAGGGCCTCCTATGAGTCTAGAATAGAGATGAACGTTTTAGAAGGATGATCTAGGGTTGAGACACCCAACGCGTGGAAAAATATAACTTGCTCGAAGTTATATTTTTGTCTACTTATCTAATTCTATCAAGATAGCTATATAAGCGTGTGTTACATTACGACTGTCTGTCCTCGTGATAAAGTTTATGATGTCACCTCTTGTTAGCTCTACTGGCGGTTTAAAATAGTTACAGTCCCAATCTTGGTTTGCTGGTTTTCTAATAGTGGAATCTACCTTCTCTCTACCGTTTAACGTTATATTAATTCTAACCTCTTCTCCAGACGCATAAGGATCCTCCCTTACGACTGATATACTCCACCTTAAGATTCTTCCATCCCCACACATACAATAACCACCCAAACTATGCTTTTTTCCCGAATTACCATTACCGAAAGAAAATTCGAAATTACCGTTTCTAAGCGGTCCGTTTTCTTCTGCAAACACGGTTATAATATAAGGTGTTTCTTTTATCTTTTTATCTACGGTGGTATCTACGTAAAACTTACTAGCAGCCTGATCGAATCTCAAGGGGGGTCCGAGATTGTTAATTACCCGTCCTGCCATAGAGATTTCATCAACTGCCTGAAACCACCTTCCATCTCTATAAACGAAGGCTCGATTGAAGTTGTCAACATACCTCTTAGTAGCAACTTCACCAGGTTCTTTAGGTTCCTTAACATTTCGTATCTCGTTGAAACCCATATTTATAAATCCGAGTGCCTGATACCCCCCGTTTTCTTTTACCCACCCCCCACTCGAAGTTCCATCCACGTAATCCTTAGTCGCCACGTCGTGCGAATTTACCGGGTTACTAACCCTCGTTAATGTATTACCATTCATGTCTATAGAACCGGTAACAACGGTCGTTCCATCCACGCGTAAAAAGTTATTGTTCGCGTAAGCGAGTGACACGCCATCACCGCCCTCCTCCGTTTTATCGCCTTTCATCCGTCCGAATTTGTCTACGGGCATATTTTTTAATACTAAAATAAACTATTTAAAACGTCTTGAAATGGTGTCCCCGAAGCTAATTCTTTTAGAACGTACAGGCATAAGTGTCCGCAAAATACCTGTCCTGCGGGCTGTATTTGATCGGAATTATAGTATATCGGACTCTTTAGATACTCTCGAATTTCGTTAGGTGGTTGTATTCCGTAACTATCGAAATAAATCTTAGTCTGACCGTTTTTATACCATGCGACCCAGTGTGTACCAGGACCTCCGCTTTTATCGAAGTTCAGTATACCACACTCCTTTATAGTCGGTTTTCTCGGTAATGTATCTAGTAAGAAAACGCCCCTGAAAGAAGGGATCCCTAGTCGTTCCGCCGCATCTTCCAACTCTAAATTGCTTAACGGTTTATTCGGCAATATCACCCTCGTCATTTTAAATCTACAATATTCTTGTTATCTATCCACGAGTTGAATTCCTCGGGGTAGCCTTTCCACTTTACGAGAGACTTCTTTTTTCGCTTCTCTATAACCTTTTCTATCCTATACACCTCTTGACTAGTTTTCTGCAGTTCAGCTTCGTAAAACGCGCCTTCGATTTGATTACCATTAAGATCCGTAATTTTATAGGTTACGGGAGAAGTATTCCTCACCTCCGAAATCGTGAAAACCTCTTCCGTCCATCTCGTCGTATAACCCTTCTCAAAGGTCCTTTTCTTTCTTGTTGTCCTTACCCTTTCTCCCACGGAAAACTTAGGCGCTTTTTCTTCAACACTACTATGAGGGTAAAGGTTTCTCCAAACCGCGGTTTCATTCTCTTTCTTACTAGCCTCTACCGGCGTCATTTTAATAGAGGAATGGATAGTATTATTATACTCCTTAACGAGATCTTGCAAGACATCGATGTAAACGTACGTAGAGTTGGCGGAGAAATACTTCCACATCTTCTCCTTCATCGTTCTAATCCATCGTTCAACGACGCTAGATTTCTCTACGTTTTGCGTGGAATACAATTGTACCAACGCTTTTACGTCTTTGTTGTAAAACTCCCGACCTTCATCGACCCACAATTTCTTCGGCTTTCTTTCCTTAAAAATAGCTTTAAACGCTTCTGCCGTCACCTTGCCCGTCTTGTTTTTCAACGGGACCAGCCACCCGTACTTCGAAAAGATGTCGATCACAGCGAGAAGATAATTATTGCCTCGATTATACTTAGAAAAAGCGCGCATGTCGACTAAATCCGCGGCCCATATACTATCGATACCGTTCACTATAACCCTCCTCTTCTTAAACCTTCGTCTTACGGGTTTGTGCAATTCCTCCGCCAGAGTCGTCATTTTCGGGTTTTTTTTTGACTCGCCCTGCTCGTCAGGGATACCACCGGGGTGACTCCCATTCCGAACTGCATCTTCGTACCTATGAGTCTACTTACCAAACCCCGTTCCATCTTTTCTCTAATAGAAGGGTTGTAAATACCATCCAATTCCGCCAACATATTCTTGTCACACACCGCGTTTCTCGTGGCTGTGTCATTGTGCTTAAGATAACAAACATCGTGGTTGTAAGCGGCCTTATCGACGCGGTTGATCGGTTTGCTCCACTTCTTCGGCGTTAAATCCGGGTTGAGTCTTTTCTTCAGCTTAGTACCGGGTCCCGTAAAATTATGGCCGGGTAGATGCATTTCGAAAGGCATGTTGTTTATGACTTTGTTTAGCAAGGATCCCCCCGTCACCGTTCCTGGTACAAATCGGGTTTTAGTTATCCCGCAAACCGCGCATTTCCCGCGTTTCATATTCCTGTTATTTCTACTAACCGCGTAGCTTAAATCTTTCGTATCGGTACGTCTCTTACACTTAACGCAGTACATTTTATATAATAAATAAAAAATCTTATATAAAATGGACATCATGAATCTATCGTGGAATGAAGACACATCGAGGTCTAAGCACCCTCTTTTTCCTAGGAGTATCAGAGGTTTAATCATAGGCAAATCGGGATGTGGAAAAACGACCCTATTGTTAAACCTTTTACTGAGACCCGGTTGGCTCGACTACAACGATTTAAGCGTCTTTGGAAAAAGTCTTTTTCAACCGGAATATCGATTACTAAAAAAGGCCTTCGAAGAAAGACTACCCAAGGACTGCATCCTGAGGTTGTTTAACATGCGTGACGAGATACGAGAATCGGGTGTACCCCCTACTGCTTTGCTCGACGAATGGAGCAAAACGACCAAGATCAAATCGGATATAGATTGCAACTTCTTCGAGAACGCGTGCGATGTGCCCGATCCGAAAGAGCTAAACTCGCAAAATAAAAACCTGATCATCTTCGACGACCTGCTTTTAGAGAGGCAGAATAAATGCGAGTGTTATTACGTTCGAGGAAGGCATAGCAACGTGGACTGTTTTTACCTCTCACAGAATTACTTTAGACTGCCGAGGCAAACCATCAGAGAGAACGCAAATTTTATCTGCCTCTTTCCGCAAGACTTAAAGAACGTTAACCACATTTATAACGATCATGTGGGTGATGATATGCCTAAGGACGAGTTTAGAAGATTCTGTCAGAAGTCGTGGGAGAAACCGCACGGTTTTGCCATCATCGATCTTACCAGTGAAAAACACGGTGGGAAGTATAGAAACGGTATCGATAGTTTCTACCTGCCAAATTCGGTACAATAAATGAAATAGCTTAAGAAAGATATATTAATTATGGTTATAAAATGGCGAGAAATAAAATAGAGATTGCTATGAACATAACTTTTTGTATAACGGATAAGTTCATGGGGGAATTCGGTCATAGCAGTTTTGACTTTAGGGGTTTAGTGTTTGGCAATGAAGTAGAGGAATTAGAGAGACTCGAAGAGGCCGATGATGAAGAAAGCGATATACCTTGGCCATCGGTAATGAAATTGAGGGGTTTATATGACGCGATGATTAAATTAGAACGAGATTTAACTAACACGGCTGAGGTGCGTCGTTTATTTGATGAACTAATAGAAGGAACTACCACAAAAACTTATCTAGTATGCGCTTTTTACGATATACTAGAAGGTATTATCGATGACATAAAAGGAAATATTTAGCTATTATAAAATGAGAAAGAAGGGGCATTACGACGCAGTAAATGAAGTGCATTATATTAACATTTCCGCGAACACCAACACCCTAAAGTCCGTCCTTACTTTAGAAGAGGGATACCAAGTAGATTTTAATCAACCGGCGTCCCTCGCTAGAGTATTAGGATTTACTCGCGCTAAATATACGCGAGGCTTTCACGAGTCGGAAAACGTGGTCAACATTCTTAGCATAAACAGTTTGCTCGTCAACGTGGATATTGTTTCGGGTAGTTACCTTAACGGCACGACGAAAAACGTTATTTATTCCTTCTTCCCGGATGTGGCGCCGGGATATAAGATAATCGAATCGCCAATTAACCTGGTATACCTACCGATAACGCTAGACGAAATACATAACCTAGACGTAAGCATCACGGATCAGGACGGTAATTTACTGAATCTTAGGGGAGAAAATTTAACCATTCGCTTTCATATCAGGGAAGCGAGGTGAGAAGGGGACCATAAGTATATATTAGAAAAAATATATATTTATATTAAAATGGCAAATAGTTATAGCACTAAGGTCAAAGTAAATATCTCGGATGGCCAAAAGGAAAAGCTTCAGCACGCCGTAAATGCCGGTTGTCCGGTAAGTATACGATTAGCTCACGAAGATTTAGAAGGAGAAGACGTTTTAGCCATTACCGATTCTCAAGCGAGAAAAATGGCTAAAGCCTATAACGAAGGCAAGGGTGTCACGATTAAAATGACCGCTAGGCAACTGAAGTACAACACGCGAGTCGAGGGAGGTTTTCTAGGTATGTTGGCTGGGTTGGCAGCTAGTGCTTTACCGATGCTCGCAAAGACTGTTTTACCGGCACTAGGCGTCGGTGCCCTTTCGAGACTGGCACAGACGGGCGTGCAGAAAGCCTTAGGGTCGGGCCTTTTCCTTAAAAAAGGGGGATGCCTTTGTCGTGTTGAAACCGATGGATGCGGATTATACTTAAGGCCGCATAAAGGGAAAGGTGTCGATTCCTACGGTGATGGGTTGTATTTAAAGCGGGGAGGAAAGATTTATGATGGACGAGGGCTTTTACTCGGACCAAATAGTCCGTTCGCTAATATCCCTATCTTGGGGGCTATATTATAAATAATTCTATATTAAAATGGAGGTTCACAAGTTCGGTAAAAAACCGCACAAGACCGTCAAGGCAGCTAAGGAGGTATTTTGGAAGCCCCTCCCGGTAAAATATCCTCCGAGAAAGCGAGGCCCTCTAAGATGGGAAATATACTCGCAAGTAGCTATCAAGGTTCCTCCGCGCGATGGCCTGAAACTTTCCTTAGGGTTCGGATATGTAACCACGCGAGGCGTTGTGCTGATATCCGTTTGCGATAAATGGAAAGGTAGTTTAACCTTCTTTAATGGAATACATCTCGATAATGAGGTTGATGATATCTTAGTCTATATTTATAACTTCTCCAAGCAACCGATCGAGATACCAGCGGCTGATAAGATCTGTTTCGTAAAATTTTTAGTCTAGCCTTATAAAATGATAGCGGATCAAGAGTATACGAAAATTTATCCAAACGCGCCACCTTTAGAGGACGGAGGACATTCCTACCGACTACAAAAGATATCTGAGGTACAAAAGTTCCTCGAAAGCGAAATTCATGAAAGAGACGCCCTCGTGAAGAAGTATCTTAGGGTGGCGAGAATCGTGGACAGTGTAGACACGGTTTTGATCACGATAACTATGGCCTCGGGGGTAGGTGGAATCGGTTTACTATCCACTGTCGTGGCTATCCCGGCTGTCATAGCATTAGAAGCCTCAGCTGCGGTAACCGGACTTCTTTCCCTTCTAGGGAAATACGTGGTAAAGAATTCGAGAACCAAGTCGGAAAAACATCGAAAGATTCGAATGATAGCTGATGCTAAGCTCGATACAGTCGCCTCGCATATTTCGAAGGCTTTAGTCGATAATTGCATTTCGAACGAAGAATTTAAACTTATCATGGATGAACAAGAGAAGTACAAGAGGATGAAGAGTGAGATAAGAATGAAAGTTAAGAAGACCACCGAAAACGAAGAGGATTTAATCGAGAGAGGGAGGCAAGAAGCGCGCGAGTCCTTTCGGAGGTTGGTTGAGAAGAATCGTGTCACGTCCTAGGGACCGACGGGTGAAAATAAATTTTTCGTGCGGCTTTAGTTTTGAATCGTGATATTTGCTCATATAGTAACAAGGGCAAAATCGCGTTAAAAATCGCGTCGAAAATCGCGTTTAAAATCGCGTCAAAAATCGCGTCGAAAATCGCGTCAAAAATCGCGTCGAAAATCGCGTCGAAAATCGCTCATATAGTGATACGAGTGACGTGTATATGGAGGTCTCAACCACATATATATTAGTAATAACTAATATATATCGGTAATAAAATGTCTTTTTTAAAGATCGTTGATCCGAAGAAAAGGGACTTAGTCGTAAAAGACTACCTCGAAACGAGAAGGAGGATTCGCGACAATTTCCTGGCAGAGAGAACGGGTGAACAACAACTTCAAGCTGATCTCTCTAAGTTCTTTAAACCTATTACGGAAGGACAAAAAGCTACAGCGAGGGAGATTGCGGAAGAACTAAAACCTATTCGAGAGGGCATCGAACAACTCCCTATTACCTTTCCAGCCTTTCCTTCTATCGAGGAGGAGGAGCCACTAGTTCTCGGAGAGATAGCGGAAAGCTATTTAAGAAGGTTTACTTCTAAAGAAGGAGCCGATAAAACTTACGGAATATATGACAGTAAGGGTAAGTTCTTTATCGGGAACAAACGAGTCGTTATTCGAGACAATGATATTATCACGGAGGATGAGGAATATAGAGGTACCCCCGGCCTATGGGAGTTAATCGTTTCTAAAGATCCCGATAGAAATATCTATAATGAAGAGGATTTAAGGAATTACGCGAAGTTGATGGTTAAAACCAACTCCATCTATAGTCGCAACAATCCAGCTAGTACTCGTCCTAAGTCTTCTAGTGGTAGGAAATGGAAGGGTGTACTAAAAAATATATGGAAAGATAGAAAGCTTTATCACGGAAAGGGCCTCGTTTATATTCCCTCCGATCCTAACGCGTTACTAGAAAGACTAGACCTATTACTAGCGAGTAAAGAGGCAGGCAACACGGGAGTATCCAGGAACGAGCTAGTAAGCATTTGCGATGAATTAAAGAGACAAGGCATCTTGAAGTCGTCAGCTTATAAAAATATAATGTCTACATTATAAAATATGATCGTAAAACGAGGATTTAAAAGAAGCTATTCGTACGGAGGGTCTGGAATCTTCGATACTTTAGCCAGTTTCCTAGCTAGGCTTTTCTCCAGTAGTGCGGCTAAACAACTGGCGAGTTCTGCCATTGATGTGGGAAAGAGTGTAGCTAAGGAAGGAGCAAAGAAAGCTTTAGAGGTTGGAAAAAGCGCGGCTATAGAAACAGGGAAAAAGCTGGTTACGAAAGCGTTGGGAAAGCGGAGAGAGGGTCAGCCACAAACCGAGTTGTCTCGCCTGACACCAAAGTCGAAGGAGATCTTAGAGAAGTATAGTTCGCCGCAAAACATTAGTACATTGATAGAAGGGTCTGCGACTCCAAGCGCGATCGCTATTCAAGGTCTAGTTAAAAGATTATCTAACGGCTCGGGCGTAAAAGTAATTTAAGTTAAGCGTTTTGGGCGCTATTATAAAAAGAATGTTAGGATTCGAACGCGTATATTATGAGACATACGGTACCAGTTGCATTAATATACGAGGCGCGCTTTTAAATATAAAAGATTGCGAAATCCTCGAGGTTAAAGATACGATGTACGGTTATAAGAAATGTACGGTTAAGTTATCTCCCGAAAAAATAACAAAGATGAAAGAGATAGAGGAAGAGGTAAATAAACGTTTAGAAAGGTGGAATGTACCCCGAGTAACGATCGTATTCGGTAACAAAGTTTATCCTAAATGCGAAAAACGGCCTACGGGCATAATTTTCCTTAAAGGTGTGTTTGTTAATGCACAAGGTAAATCTTTTCCTCAGCTTTACCTCGCCTAGCAATTATAATTAAAAATTATAATTGCATTATAAAATGGAGATATTAAAGATCACCGAACCGATTTTAAAGGATGAAAGCATAGATGAGTATGAACACCATGAGTACCTACCAATCACCGGTACAAACCTCAACAACTCTGGCGGAGAAATAAGGATCGACATCGAGACACAAGATATCTTTACGCATCCTTGCGAAAGTTATTTGCTTTTTATAGGCGAATTAATAAGGAGCGATACTGGAGCAGTTTATGATGCTAACACCGGTATTTCTTTAACGAACAATGGCCTTATGTATCTCTTTAAGAATATCAAGTATCAACTTTCAGGTACGGAGATCGAATCTATAATGTACCCGGGTCAGGCTACCACGATGCTCGGCTTGTTAAAATACCCCGATGATTTCTCTAAGTCGGTAGGGTTGAACCAGTGTTGGTATAAAGATACATCAGTGGCTGCGGCTGCTGGGAACACCGGCTTTATCGTGAGAAGAAATTATATCATTAACGACCCTCTTCCGAGAGGTAACTTTAGCTTCAGGGTTCCATTAAAGCATATATTCGGTTTCTGCGACGATTACGATAAGATATTGTACGGCATGAAACAAACACTCACATTAACGAGAAGCGATGATAACGACGCGATCTTTCGAGATAATGCCGCTCCCGCAGACGGTAGAATTAACTTACTTAAAATATCATGGTTCATACCACACGTTTTGCCCGCTGATGATGAGAAAATGGCACTCTACAAGATCATCGAGAAGAAAGAGAAAATAGCGGTCGGATATAGAATGCGGCAATGTGACTCTATCGCGGTACCTCAGTCACTATCGTTTTCCTGGAGACTAGGTGTTAGGTCGTCTCCCGAAGTGCCGCGTTTTATTATCGTCGGTTTTCAGTCTGGTAAAAGCGGGGATCAGGAACAAAATCCGGCTATATTCGACCATAGAAACGTAAACAACATGTACGTTATGTTAAACTCTAGAAGATATCCCGTAGCGGACTATAACCTTTCGTTCGTGGCGAATCAATTTAGTAGGGTGTATGGTGACGCTGCTTTATTCAGGTCTAAGTTTTATCACATGGATGAATTAGTGTCAAACCCCAACATTACCCCCTCCGATTATAAGAGCCTTTATCCTCTGTTTTTATTCGACGTTTCGAAGCATAGCGAAAGACTGAAATACTCCGTCACCGATATCCAAATCAAAGCGAGGTTTACCGAAAACCCGCCCGCGGACACGGAGGCGTTCGCCGTTATTATTTGCGATAGGTTAATTAACTTTCAGTCTGACGGAAATAAGATGAGCGTAGTGATTTAAATTAAGCAATTATTTTTTATATATAAAATGAAGAAGATCGAGGAAATAAGGAGAGTTCTTAGGCAGAACGATATAAAGTTCTTCAGGTACTGGAAGAAGGAAAGGTTGGAGGCGCTGGCGAAAAAACACGGTTTGTACGATAAGATACCCGATAAAATAAAGAGAAGCGAGGTCAAAACAGAAAGAAGTAAAGACCCAAAATACGATAGATTGAGGAGGGCTGCGGTAAACCCCAGGAAGGTTCGTATGGAGGATGTAAAAACTGGTGAAATAAGAACCTTTCCTTCGCTTTATAAGGCGGGTAAATTCATAGATCGCTGCGCGCAAGCAATTAGTAATCATAATGGAAAGGTTTGGAACGGTAAATATTGGATTGAGGTCCTGACGGAAGCATAAAATGTACCCTGCTGATCCTCGGGGAAGCAATACATATGTCCGAAGATTTAAACGGACATATATATTTAACGCCGCGCGAAAAAAAAAATTAGCTAAAACAATTTTTCGCGAAAAAAAAATTAGCTTAAGTAATTTTCGCGCTATTATAAAATGAGCGCGATTTTTAACGCGTACACCGTAAAAGGTTTAAGAAATTTAGCTAGGATAAGGAGGATCCGGGGATTCTCTTCGCTGAGAAGAGACGAATTAATCGATCGTCTATGTAATCCTCCCCCTATTAATCTTACCAGTCAATTATACGAGGGACACACGGTAAGAGACTTAAAACGAGAGTCTAAGGCTTTAGGGATCGGAGGATACTCTAGACTTAGAAGAGACGAATTGATCGAGCGTCTACGTAATCCTCCCCCTATTAATCTTACCAGTCAATTATACGAGGGACACACGGTAAGAGACTTAAAACGAGAGTCTAAAGCTTTAGGGATGCGAGGATACTCTAGACTTAGAAGAGGCGAATTAATCGAGCGTCTATGTACTCGAGGTGGGAGGTTGTTAGATTCCAGGATCAAGGGTTTTGACGCGGAGATGTTGCAACCGACGCCCTACGTGCCTCCACCCGCGCCAGTGCCTAAGCTCGCGATCAAGAAGCTGATGAAGTATTTAGATAGCGAGATCCCGATAAAAATAACGCCGGAGATAGAAGCTTTAAAAAGAAGGATAGAGAGGATATATAAGGACGAGGAAGAAATGACGGTTGAAGAAGGGGAATCAGCATTTAGAGGATTTACCAAGCAGTATCTTATAAGAGGTAAAGAGTCTTATACTCCGAAAGAGTTCCTCGATTTAGCGAAGAGTGGAATAACCAGCATTATAAGTCAGAATCGTCAAACGAAAGTTAAACTCATTATGATCTGTATGATGAAACACTCTGTAACCAGCCAACTGATGGAAATGGACTTCCATTCGGGATTTCCGATCGTTAATTTAATGGGGGAAGATGCGAAGGAAATATACGATGCGATGAAGGAACAGGTTCTGGTTAATATTGCGGAAAAGGAAATGCAAACGGATTACTGGAGAGTCACACACGTAATCGATTTAAGATTGCACACGGTTTCGTTTAACCCGGTAAGGGGCAGTACATGGTTCCCAACTCCTACTAGGATAGCGAACACGAAAAGCGTTATTAATCCGAAAAATATGGAGGATGATATGTGCTTCGCGTATTGTATTCTTATAGCTTTGAACCCGACGGATCGTAATGCGGAAAGAATCGAAAGACTAAAACCTTTGTTAAGCACTATAAATATGGAAGGGATTAACTACCCCGTTTCCATTCATGATAGAAGTAAATTTGAGAGACAGAATCCTTCCATATCCGTATCGATACACTCGTATGAGGAGGGTGTAGGTTTCTACCCGCTTAGTATAAGTAAAGAAGCTTATAAAAGAGAACATCACGTTAATCTCTTGCTGCTTGAGGGAGAAACTATTGACGAAGAATCCGTGTCTCTAGAGACACCGACGCGAGTCATAAAACATTATTGCTTGATTAAAGACATGAGTAGATTGTTACGTAAACAAATAAATGGTCATAAATGCAGAACTTATATTTGCGAAAGGTGTTTAAATCACTTCCAAAAAGAAGAAACTTTAAATAACCATTTGAAGTATTGCAGCAAGAAAGATGCCTGTGCAATAGAATTACCCAAAAAGGGTACTACGATATCTTTCCAGAATTTCTTAAAACAGCAGAGACACCCGTTTACGATTTACGCGGATATGGAGTCTACGTTAGAAAAGCAATATGAAAAGAGGGGGAACAAAACGAAGGTTATTCACACCCATAAAATCTCGGGGTATTCTTTCTACGTTAAATCGCTTTACGAAGACCTTTTCCCTTCGGGAATCTACCAATACTCCGGTAAAAACGCGTCTGCGGAATTCGTAGAGGAACTAGAAGAGGTTATAAGAGCGATAAGCAGAATACCCGACAGGGAAATGATTTTTACAGCCGAGGATAGTAGAAGGTATTACTGTGCGAGAGTGTGTTGGATATGTAATGAACCATTTAAGAAAGGAGATAAAAAGGTGAGAGACCACTGTCATTACACCGGGGCATTTAGGGGTGCCGCGCACAACTCGTGTAATTTAAAGTATAGGAAGCCTACTTTTACCCCCGTATTATTCCATAACTTTAGTAAGTACGACTGTCACTTATTTATAAAGGATTTAATGAGAACACCGGGTGAGACGAGTTGTATACCTTCAAACAAGGAAACGTACGTAAGCGTGTCTAAAACGCTAGAGGTAGAGCGGGCTGTATTTGATCCAGTTTCAGAAGAATATATAAAGGTGACTAAAAAGCACGAGATTAGATTCCTCGATAGTTTTAAGTTTCTAGCCAGAAGTTTAGACGAACTCGCCAGGTCTCTATCCGAGGAGGAGAAGGTTAATCTCTCGAAATACTTCGAGGGGGAAGAGCTCGAATTGGTCTCTCAGAAGGGCATATTCCCGTACGAATGGTTCGATAGCCTAAACAGACTCGAAGAAACGAAGCTACCTGAACAAAGGAAGTTTTACTCGAAGCTTAAATATAGCGGAATTGATAAGGAGGATTATCAACACGCGTTAAATGTATGGAAGACATTCAAGATGGAAACTTTTAAGGATATCATGACCTATATAACAAGGTTGACGTTTTACTGCTAGCTGATGTTTTCGAGAACTTCAGGAACGTTTGCTTCGAGAATTATGGTCTGGACCCATCTTGGTTTTATACAGCGCCTGGTCTTGCTTGGGAGGCGATGTTAAAAACCACAGGGGTAAAGTTAGAACTACTATCCGACCCAGATATGGTTTTATTTATCGAAAACGGAATAAGAGGAGGCACCTCGACCATTTTTAAACGATACGCGAAAGCGAATAATAAATATATGGGGGAAAAATATGATCCGAGCAAATCATCTAAATTTATTACTTACTTGGACGCGAACAACCTTTACGGTTGGGGGATGATTCAAAAACTTCCCTACGCTAATTTTAAATGGATGGATGATTTGGATAATTGGGAAAATCAACCGTGTATATTGGAAGTCGACTTGGAATATCCTAAGGAATTGCAGGACTGGCATAACGACTTTCCATTAGCTCCTGAAAGATTGATGGTCAACAAAGTCGAGAAACTTATACCTAACTTACGTGATAAAGAAAGGTACATTTTACATCGTGAAAATTTAAAGCTATATTTAAGCTTAGGTCTAAAGCTTAAAAAGATTCACAGAGGGTTAACTTTCGATGAGAGTGAATGGTTAAAACCTTATATCGAAAAGAATACTAACCTGAGAACGAAAGCTAAAACGGCGTTTGAAAAGGACTTCTTCAAACTCATGAACAATTCCGTGTTCGGTAAGACCATGGAAAATATAAGAAACAGAGTTGATGTAAGGCTAGTTAGTACCAAGGAACAGGCGGAAAAACTAACCGCTAAACCGAACTATTACGATGCGAAAATCCTTGACGAAGATTTATGCCTAATTCAAATGAAGAAAACGCGTTTGCGCTTTAATAAACCCATTTACGCTGGGATGTGTATATTAGACTTAAGTAAGGTACTGATGTACAGGTTTCATTACAACTTCATTAAGGATAAATACGGTGAACGAGCGGAACTTCTTTTCACCGATACGGATAGCTTAATGTACGAGGTAGAAACGGAAGACTTTTATAAGGATATTAGTGACGACGTTAAGAACTGGTTTGATACGAGCGAATATCCACCTGACCATCCTTCCGGTATTCCTACAGGATTGAATAAGAAGATCGTGGGTATGTTTAAGGATGAGGTGTGCGGCAGGGTTATCGAGGAGTTCGTGGGTCTCAGGTCTAAACTATACTCCTATAAAATGTGTGATGAAGAGGAGAATAAGAAATGCAAGGGAATTTCGAAGCGGGTAGTAAAAGCGTTTATCAAGCACGAACATTACAAAGAGTGTTTGTTCGAAAAGAAGACGCAAATAAGGAGAATGGTAGTTATTAGGAATCGCAATCACGAGTTGTTTACCGAAGAGATCACTAAAATCGCCTTAAACGGAAACGATGACAAACGCTTTGTCCTCGAAAACAGAATCAATACGTTAGCCTGGGGACACGATCGAATTTCGGAGGCGCGCGTGGCCGAATTGGATGGTAGCCCAGACAAAAATTTCTCGACACCAGGCTGTCTCACCAGGTCAGAACTAGATCTGCTCGAATTGAATGGTGGCCCAGACATGGTGGCAAGCCTCCAGGGGAGACAATGAAAACGGGATGGAGTTAGGTGGTCGAATTGGGTGGGGGGACAAATTGGGGACGGGATGGAGTTAGGTGGTCGAATTGGATGGTAGGAGGAACATGGAGGCAAGCCACCAGGCAAAACATCGCGATCGGGTCGGAGTTAGGTGGTCGAATTGGGTGGTAGGACGAATTGCGATCGGGTCGGAGTTAGGTGGTCGAATTGGGTGGTGGCCCGGAATCCGATCGGGTCGGAGTTAGGTGGTCGAATTGGGAGGAGGGACGGATGGCCGAAAAGATGGTGAGCCAGAATCCCCCGTTTCTATCTACTACGGTCTTTAGAAGTCGTATTTTATACAACAATAGGTTAAATTTGTAATTTAATTCTTCACCAAACGACAAAATTTTAGACTTGTCTAAATTTAGTTTTTTTTTAAGACAAGTAAAAGGTGACTCAAACGATGAAATCTGTCTCTAAAAGGATCAAAATCAGTGCGAGAAAAGGAGTAGATGCAATAACATTTTACAAGCTGTTTTCAAAAGCTTTCTACTACAGGATCGTTAAATCTCGGGACTGTGTGGTACAGGGTTAAGTATTACCTTTTCCCACATAGCCATTTTAGAAGAGGCTATTTCTCTGGGGTTTTCATGAGTGTATACGTAAATGATAATTATGCAGAAGCTAACTTTTTAAGTCATTTGTAAAGGAATATTCGTTTGATTTACTTCCTTTTTCCACAATATTCATAGTCTATGTCGATTTTAATATATTGGATCTAGTACTGTCATTCTTTTTACTGTTAATACTCTTTGTAGCAGAAGCTGATTGAGTGGTGTAAAAAATATTTTTTTGAAAAGAAGATAACTTGTAATAAATTATAGCACTCGTTTCCATATTTTATCCTAAACAATCAACCGTATTTGTACAGCAATAGCTTAAAGTTGTTATTTAAATCTTTACCAAAAGACAAATTTTCAGATTTGTTCTATTTGATGTCATTTAAAAAAAATGAAACATGACTCAAACGAAGGAATTTGTCTTTTAAAGAGTTAAAACATTGTGAGAAAAGGAGAAAATCAGTGGATTTGTCTTTGAAAGGGTCAAAAACATTCTCGGTTAAAATGCTGGTTACCAGCATTTTCTCCTTTTCCTAAAATGTTTTTAAAAGCTTTCTGGCTCGGGGGTTGTAAAAATTCTGAATTGATTGGTTAATTGGTTGGTTGTTGGTTGTAATGGGGTTTAACGCCACTTTAACAGCTAAGGTCATATCATGGCGGTCGGTGACGCACATGTGTTTCCTGGCTTTCTCATACCAGTACTAACACAACTTTCTTTCCAAAGCCACCGACTACTTTTCTCACATGCTTCTGAAGCAGAGGTGAGAGGCGAAAATACGCCGGAAAGAAAGTTCGCCTCAACCGGGTATCGAACTCACAACCACCAGGTCATGAGTCCGACACGCTCACCACTGAGCCACCCGGACGGGCTGAATGCTTAATGGCTAAAACGCTAGGTTCAGCTATAGTTGCCAATACAGACAGTGCCGATCAAGATAACACAACGCAGTCTGATCTCCGCTACTTTGGTCTGGTCAACACAACCTTGAAAAGCCTTCTACCTCAGGATCATTAAATCTTGAGACGGTGTAGTTGCGTAAAACTCTTTTTAGAGTATTGAGATTAGCCATTTATCTCTCATAGCTAAACTTTTTTTTTCAACCGAATTTGTAAGTAGCTAGAGCCCAATACCTCAGGCCGTGGCGTACAGGGCTTGACACTGGAGGTGGCCGATTCCAGTCCTCCGCTCGGAAGATTGATAATAGTCATTACTACACGATGTATGCCACTCTTACCACTAGTTTCAACGTTGTTTAAACGGTGGTTACGAGAAAAGGCAGACAGTAGCTTGGGAGGAATATTGTGCCAAGTACTGGTTATAGAAACTCCAGGAGTGCACGGATTAGCGGGTTGATGGCTATGATAAGACTGAAATAATGATGGAAAATGGATCAAACACAAAACAACTAAATCTTCCTTTCAAGACAATCTGTGTCATTTGACAGCACAAATATCATCTGTGCGCTATACCTGCGTTTTGACTGGCTGATATGCTTCATTTCGCTCCACTACATCCCCTTACAACTGAATCCTTTATCTATTAACGCTTTGGCTGCTGTGCGCGACTTATTGACCTTTTGCGGACAGTGTAGATCAAGATCAGACTGCACAGAACGTGCAGTCTGATCTTTGATCTACAATGTCCGATAAGGATATATTTTCCTTAAAAAAAAATACCTTTGAAATAGCAAAATTGTGTTTTTACCATCAGCTTAAAAGTTTTATTTCAGTTATTTAGCAAGCGAAGGGTTAACTCTGTCACTACAAATTAAATGAGCCATGCTCTGGCAAAAGGGGGCTTAATGCATCTCTGCCATCCATTATACCAAGCAAGTCATTACATAATTATGGATCTATAAAATCCATTTTTTGAAACAACCGACTGAATCATGAGGTAGAATGATCCTTTGACAGAAAATTTAAAGATAGCGTAAAGTTTCGGCCCATGTCAGCCTGGACGGACTGTGCAGGCTGACATGGGTCGATACTTTTCGCAAATGCATTAAGCCCCCTATTCCCAGAGCATGGCTCAAATACATTCTACTTTTTTCCAAGGCTTCAAATAAATTTACGTTGCTTTTGGAGCTGACTCTAGTAAAAGATGAACATGAGGTAGCGGAAGGTGTAGATCAAAAATCAGTCTGCACATTTTTTGCTGTCTGATCTTGATCTACGCCATCCGCAAAACTTATCCAAGGCGACATTGGCAGTGAGAGTTAAACATGTTTTTATGACCCTGAGTTGGTGGACTCTTGAAAACATTGTAGGAAAAGAAGAAAATGCTACATGTACTTTCATTTACTCAGTTATTTTTACCCTTCTCTTTCCTTCCCCCCCCCCCCCCCTATTTTAGCCATGTTTGGTGCATTATATCATCTGCAAAGTCTTTTAATTTGGACAAGTCTGATTTTTTTTATACCTGGTAAAAGGTTAAGCTTGGTAAGCTAGCATTTGTTTCTTTTCCCAAAATGTTTTCAAACACTTTTTAAAAGAATAGTTCTATCACACAATACGGACAGAGCTGAAAATTAACCGTATACCACACAATCCTATGTTTAAATGGCCCCTAGTTAAAAGATTTTTATGAACATTGTGGGAAAAGGAGAAAACGCTGGTTACCAGCATTTTCTCCTTTTCCCCAGTGTTTTTTTTCCAAATTCCATCATTTGAGCCACATATACGTTGTCATCTGCAAATTTGTCGTCTAATAAAGGGTGAAGGTCAATAATCTGTGTAATGTAGGGAATAGCCAGTGTAAAAACAAATGGAAAATGTTCAGTGTAGGAAAATCAACTTTGGTTCAAATCCCTGTAACAAACAATTGCAAGATTTATTGAACTTCAGGTAGATGACTTCTCAAAACATTCTAGGAAAAGAGAAAATGCAGGTAAACATAATTTACTCCTTTTCTTATAATGTTTTTCATACTTTCAAAACCACATTTGTCTTCTGGAAATGGTTAACAACTGGACAAATCTAAAATTTGGGTTTTTGGTAATGAGTTAATTAAAAAACAAACTACATGTAAATGTACTTCATTTCTTATTCTTTTTTTAACCCTTTACTAGACGACAAAATTTTAGCCTTGTCCAATTTGAAAGCATTTGCAGACGACAATTTCAGTGTAGCTCAAATGTTTCGATTTTTCTTTGAGAAGACATGGTTAACAGCCTTTTCTCCTTTTCCCACAATGTTTTCAAAAGGCTTTCTTCTCATGGTCATTAAAAGTCTGCATTATGCTGTAAAGGGTCAAATGGTGTTTAATGGCGCATCGACATCTATGGTCATTTAGCGTGCTTGAAAGGTAATGTATTATCAATAGCTGTAAGAACTAAGTGGTAATTTAAAAGTTAATGAACTGCTCAAAAGTATTAAAGGATCACACAAATGCTAAAATTCAAGTCTTTCACTCTGCTAAACACTCGGTCTTTGTGTTCTGAAAACCATCAGCTTACATTCTTACTAGACGAAATGGCTAAATAGTTTTCTTGTTTGTCTCATTTTAAATGCTGATAAGCCATGTTAAGAAGAAAATCAAGAAATTTGTTTTCCTTGTTGTTTTGTTAAACAGCTCATATTTTTCCAATCTTTTGTTCATATTCTTGTCAAATCTAATGAAAGAAGAGGACGAGATGAAATAATGACACCTCCGATTCTCTTAAAAGCCTGTGTGACATATCAGAAAAACGGCTTTGACAAGAATAGCCCATACATCTTTTGTGCAAACCAAACTGTTTTGCCTGCTCTGAGATTTTACAGTGTTAAGACTGAATGAACTTATGAGCAGAAAATTATTTGCATTGTCCTGGACAGAAAAAATTATCTTGCGATCGAAGTTGAGGACATGTGATCCTTTAATTTTTTTGAGCAGCGTAATACTTCATGACCAAGAATTAAAAATTAAAGCAGAAAAATGTGGAATATATCTATTATATGATTGTAAGTGCTAGTAGACTTAGCAACGAGGCAATCCTCATTGCAGAGTCATCCAGCGTGTTTTATATTTATGTCCTAAATTTAAAAATTCTATATTTTATTATAAAAATCTGTCTTTCAAATATTGTAAGATGTTATTCTGTTTAACGTTTAAAGATAACATGTACTTCATTTTCATAATGTGGTATCAATTTGTAAAATATCTTAACCCATAACCATACTGGCTAATTTCAGATACAGCATTTGCTTGTATACCCTAGGGCTGTACATGTGTCACCATAGCCAACATATTTTCAAATAACTTGAATGAATTCAAAGTACACAGAGGATGACAAACTGGTTGTGTTTGATATTTAAGATCTGTCACTCAAATGGGGTGTGATGCAGTTAGAAAACCACATCACACTGCATTTGAGTGACAGATTTTTAATATGTCGTCTGCAAACACTTTCAATCTGGACAAGCCTACTCTTTTGTTATTTGGTAAAGAGTTAATCTGTCTACAGTAGGGATGTGAAGAATGTTGTGGTAATCGCTTTACACTTGTATATTGTATATCACCAAATGGTTCAACTTTCAAATATCATCTCAGTTTTGCCTTCCATGATCTGTCTGTTTTGCTCTAGATCTGTACTTTACCTAAAATTAAACAAAAACAGAGGTAAGGAACTACATTCACATCCCCAAGCAGGCCAAAGTGGTCATTTGATTTAGCCTGTAGCTCTCAAAGAATTATGTTTTGATGATAAGAAATAACTTCATTAATGTAAAATTTATTTAATTCCTTTCCCTTTAAGCTGACGTAATATTGCATTCTGCATTACAAACATTTAACTAGACAAGACCGTTCACATAGCACAGTGTGGCTAATATTTTAGCGAATATATTACAGGCATGTTCATGGTCATTTTTTTTTTCAAAACGAATGCTCATTTTGGTGTCAGCTTTGTTATGACCATTCTACTCTCTGCTGTGTCCTTTTTTCTCAAAGACCAAAAGCAAAAACCCTGTATGGGAATAAGTAGAAACCATTATTTTATATGCTGACACAATATATAATATTTATTTTATACACTCCAGACATCAGACAAGACTGTCCACCTAGCGCGGTGTTGCCAATATAGGGAGGAGCTTTTTCTCTAGGCATGTCGATGGCCATTTTCTTCCTTGCTCCTTACAATGTGGGTGTCAGCATGTAAATGGCCATGTTGATGTCACTATGGGGTTATATTACAATGTTTTCGGACATGCCTTGGCCTGACAGTCTTACATGAGAGACGGGCGCAAATATGTAAAGTAAATTAGTTGGGTTGAGGTTTTAATGAGACTAGGCAGCGATCCTATAATCTCTATAGATGATCTCTGCACCAGGGTACCCAACACACTCCATGACAGTACTATCTTTACCTACAAATACTTTGCAACAGAAAAGGCATAAGGCCCTATATCCTCTCTGTACATTGGCCATATCAGGTACACTTTTGCAGGCCGATACCTAGGTTATCAATGTGGGGATAGCACTGTCAACAAAAGCTCCTCTAAAGTATGAAATAAGCATGAAAAATATACAAACAAAAATAATTTTGAATTTAGAAAATTTTAGAAAATTATTAGAGTTTGTTATGAAGAGGTTTTCTGGTACTTGTTTTTTCATTCATTTTGATACAACACAGCATGAAGAGCCAACAATCCAGATGTATAAGAACAGAGATGCAAGACATTCACAGCATTGGCTTCAAGTGTACAAAGTTTGATTTGCTGATAAAGACCTTAAGTAGTACTTTACCAAACAACCAAAATTTTGCTCGTCCAAATTCAAAGCATTTGCAGACAGCAACTTAAATGCAGCTATTATGGCAGAATTTGTTTTTGAAAGGGTAGAATGTATAGTGGGAAAAGGAAAAAAATGCTTGTTACCAGCATTTTCTTCTTATCCTACAATATTTTCAAAAGCCTTCTTCGTGAGGGTTGTTAAAAGTCCGGATTATGTGGAAATGGGTTAAATCTTTAGTCTCAGACTCTTCCATAATGAAAGCACCTGCAGACAACAAATTAAATGAAGCATGTATGATGACCGTTTTCTTTAAAAACCTTCTCAAAAGAAAATATTGTGGGGAAAAAAGAGAAATTGCTGTTTAAAAATATAGAAGATTACTTGCCAGCATCCTCATTCAGCTACAGGAAAGATTTTTTTTTTGATTCCATGATGTGCATTTGACCTATTTACAAAAAAAAAAAAGATAAATGTTATTTTGAACAACCTGATAGCTCAGAAATTTCTTGTTTTCGAAGTGAAATTTATGTACAGAAGTTGTATAAGTGATCTCTTTTTTGATGCTTTGTTATGTCTGACCTTGAAATGAACTTTACACTTTCATACTTTATGTATATTTGATGTAGTTACATATAATTTGAAAATGTTTTTGACAGCAACCTGATAGTTGAAACTTCCATTTGTTTTATAAAAACCCTGTCCCTGGCCACAATGCATATGTACTGGTAATGGAAATTCCAACTGTCAGTCTGCCGACCCTCACTTGCCTATACCAACCCAAAGTAAGATGTTTTGTTTATGAACTTTTAGTCTAATACTCTGATTTATTTTTAACCATTATGCTAAAAGTAGGTTTTCCAGGTGCTTCAATCCAATTTTCACTAAATTTGTTACTTTATGCCATAATGCTTTATTTAACCTAACAGTTTACATATAGTTTAAGGAAGATGTCAGCAGCTAGATTTTGCAGTCTGTAGGTCTTCTTGAGTTAAAGCTTATATTTAAGAACTTTTTACTGGATAATTAATGAATATTTTCTACCTCTTTACAATTGAAGTTTTGCCAGCAACCTGATAGTTGAAACTTCCATTTCTCGTTTTAACCCCTGTCCCTGGTCACAATGTATATAATGGAAATTCCTACCATCAGTTAACTAAGCTTCACTTGTTTATATTAACTTTATACTAAGGTAAAGCATTCTCAGTCATCAAAAGAACTTTTAGTGCTTAGTTTGAAAATAAAGGCTTTAGAAACAACTCCTTCCAAACATTAAATTTGCTTTTTCATTGTTTATGAACTTCTAATCTGTGAAAAAGTTTAAAACTGTCATTTCCTTATTGCTTTAACTAATTGCCAAACAACAAAAATTTTAGACTTATCCAAACTTGAAGACAACAAATAAAATGTGTGTCAAATAATGGTTTTTGACTATGGTATGGTTACCAGCATTTTCTTCTTTCACCACCATGTTTTCGAAAGCCTTTTTTTGCCGTAGTGTTTTTGAAAGTTTGGATTGTGTGTTTAAGACTTAACCTATAGTCTGTCATAAATATTCAGAAAGAAAGACACTTGAAAATATAAAGATGTTACATGGAAACTCAAACCTAGCAAAACTTTGTACAAACAGGACAAGTATGAATGTCTTGCACCCAGTGTTCCTCCTATTGTGCCCATACCAATAAGATGAAGTGCATATTGCAGACAGGGATTTTATGCACAAAATGATGAAACAAAAAATACACTGAAACCTTCTAAGCTCTACTAATGAAAGTTTTGTTGAGCCAAATACATGTGAATTTAGAAAACTTTAACAGTAGTACAGCTAAAAACTGACTGACAACTTTGACCTACCTCGAGTCCACATTAATCCCGAAATTTCCATATAGGCGAGTTCATTTCCTCCCTGCAACAGATTTCAAAGGAATAATAATAAACTTTAAACAAAATTTATCATTCTACAATTACATAATTTTAGCATAAAATCAACACGTACGTAAAAGACATGTACATGTACCACAATCATTGATTGATTGTATAGCGTTTAATGATGTTTTCAACATCATTTTGGTTATATCGCACCGATCAATGTTTTCTCCGCACAGTAGTCTTTCCAAGCCACTGGCTGCTTTCCCACATAACGATCATCAGGACAATGGTCAGCAGTGAGAGGAATGAATCCTGTCGCAATGACTATCATCAATCCTCTGAAAGAAATTGGCCGAGCCAGGGATTAAACCCATGACCCCCTGTTCTCAAGTCATGCATGCTACTGACTGAGCTACTGGGACTCGGCATGTACCACAATGAATGAATGAATGAATGAATGAATGAATGAATGAATGGCGATTCAGCAAGGCATTGGCATCTAGGTCTTTAACCCTTTACCACACGCCCAAGTTTTAACCCTGCTAAAAAACTGGTATGAAATTTTCATTTCGATAGAACAAACCCAAATATTGCTAGTTCAAAGTTTTATCAGGGGAAATAATAAATCCTTCTCGGACAGTGTAGAGCCAAGTTCAGACCGAAAATTCTGTGCAGTCTTATCTTGATCCACACTGTCTGCAAAAGGTCAGTGAGTCGTTCTTAGCAGCCTAAGGATTGAAGTCCTTGAGTAAGACAGCTTTTGAAAACATTTTGGTAAATGGAGAAAATGTTGGATACTAGCATTTTCCCCTCTTCCAACGAGGTTTTTTTACCCTTTCAAGGACAATTTCATACAAAGAGATACATTTGTCATCTGCAAATGGCAAGTCTAAAAATTTGCCATTAGGAAGAGTTAGATACATTTGAGTAATGCTGAAGAATACATGTACATTAGAAAATACTGTGGCAAAAGGCATATTCCTCATTTTTCCACATATTGGCATATTCAAATTAAGGTCTATGGCCACTACCTCTCATATTAAAAGACGGAAGCCTCCGAGATTGGCCGAATAGCCTGCACGAAAACGTCGATGTTACACGATATTTACCGATGTGTTAGTGAGTCTACTGCCCCTAACTCTCATATTAAAAGATGGAAGCTTCCAAGATTGGCTGAATAGCCTTAACATCAACATCGATGTTACACTATGTTTACTGATGAATTAGGGGGTCGTAGTCCTTAGAATGAATATTGAAAATGCCTATTTTACAAGAGTATTCTCAAAGATACCTGCAGCAAATTTACTCAGCAGGTTGCTAAATAAACTAAGTGGATATTTTCCATTAGTTTAAACTTTTACCATACATTCTTAAGTTTCAAAAACATGTTTTTTATCTCTTCAAAGGCAAACCCATCTTTTGAGCCATATTTACCGTCTACAGCCCCTAACTCACATATTGAAAGATGGAAGCTACCAAGATTGGCCGAATAGCCCTTATGAAAACCTCAAAGTTACACAATATTTAGCGATGAGTAAGTAACTCTACAGCCCCTAACTCTCATGTTAAAAGGCGGAAGCTGCCAATATTGGCCAAATAGCCTTTACAAAAATGTCAATGTTTACCAATGAGTTAGGGGCCGTAGACCTTAAATTTGTTGTCTACATATACTTTCAATTAGTACATGTCTAAAAATTTCATTTGGTAATGACTTAAAAGACTGTCAAGATACATGTATTACAATTCCAAGTCATGTTGAGAGAATATCTGTACAGATAATCGTAATGTAGATCTCAGATCAGATTGCGTATTTTGTTCAGTCTGATCATACCACACAATCCCAACCTTTAACAACCCTGATAAAGAGACCTTTAGAAAACATTGTGGGAAAATGAGAAAATGCTGGTAACCTGCATTTTCTTCTTTTCCCAAAATGTTTTCTACCCTACCCAACACAAATTTCAAATTTTGAGTCACATTTATTTTGTTGTCTGTAGATAGTTTCAATTTGGTCACATCCAAAAGTTTTGCTGTTGGTAAAGCTAGGGTTAACCCTTTACCACACAATAAAATTCTGGACTAGTCCAAATTAAAAGCATTTAAAAATGACCAGAGAAATATGGACCAAATGATGAACCCTGGTATTTAAAACGGTATAAAACATTATGGGAAAAGGAGAAATGCTGGTTACCAGCATTTTCTTCTTTTCCCATAATGTTTTCAAAAGCCTTATTCCATAGGGTTGTTAAAACTTGGGATTGTGTGGTAAAGGGTTAAATACCTGATCTGTGTTCAACTTCCCATATAGATGCGCTGCTGAGTTGTAGATTGTTCTGATAACTGCTGCTGACAAAGTGTCTGCCATGTTTTCCAAGCAATGCCACTTTGAAACAATCTTGAATTGAAAACCCTAAAAAAAATAAAAGAAAACCTCTGTATTTTATTTTGGAGGAGGTTAGGGAGATGGGAGTGGGGAATTGTTGTGAGGCAGTTTATAAAGTAACTTTGTGTTGTTATTTTTTACTTTTCTCTTTTTTCAAATCTTTGCTTGTTTCATTTATCTCTTTACCACACAAGCAAAACATAGACTTGTCCAAATTGTAAGTTTTTGCAGACAACAATTTATGTGTGGTTGAATTGATGGAATCTGTATTTTATAAGGTAGAACTAAAACATTGTGGGAAAAGGAGAAAATGCTGGTTACCAGCATTTCCTACCTTTTTCACAGTGTTTTCAAAAGGGGTCTTTATCAAGGTCATGAAAACACGGGATTGTTGGGGAAAGGCTAGAATATAAAACAACAGAATTTGACTGTTATTGAATGGTGTTTTATGCCTCTTTCAACATTATTTCAGTCATATCACAGCAACAGTTCACATATTCATGTGTTTCGTGGATTTTACCAGTACTAGGCTAGAGCTCTGAAGCGTCTTGCCCAAGGACACTCCCACGAAAGGCAGTGGATCTAGTGCTGCTTGAACCCAGGTCCTCCAGGTAACGAGTCCCACACTACTTTACCACCGAGCCACGCAGGACCCGGACTGGTCCAGAGTGGAAGATTTTCCAGATGAATAATATCATTCAAATGATGGAATTTGTCTGCGATAAGATAAAAATCACAGCAGGAAAAGGAAATAATGTTGGTAACTAGCATTTTTTTCTTTTCCCACAATGTTTCAAAGTTTTTTTCCCAGGGTCTTTAAAACACAGGATTGTTTGTTGGCGGGGTTAACCCTTCACCACACCATCCCGAACTTTAACAAGCCCGAAAAAGAAGCCTTTTAAAACATTGTGGGAAAAGGAGAAAATGCTGGTAACCAGCATTTTCTCCTTTTCCCACAATGTTTTCTGCCTTTCTCAGGACATGTTTTAATTTTTCAGTCATACTGATTTTGTCGTTTGCAAATGCTTTCAATTTGCAATGACTTAAAATTTTGTTGGTTGGTAAAGAGTTATGGGACAATTTAGACTATTTTTCTTTCCAAATTGTTGTTTTGGAAAGAATATCTGTGAAAAAAAAAACAGTTTATGTTTAAGATTACAATGCATAGTCTATTTAGCCTGATATTAATCTACCTGTATAGCTTTTAACTTACCATGTAAATACACTGCTACTTGTAGATTTTTCTCATTATGGCCATAGGCAAAGTGTCTGTCATCTTTTTCAAGTACATGTATTACCACTTCAAAGCCGTGGGATCTTAAATTGAAAAAAAAAAACCCAACCTCTGGTTCCTTTTTTTCTATGGGGGTGTGGATGGGGGTGGACTTGTTGTAGGAAAAGTTATTTCCTGTAACTTTATTTTGCTTTTTTTGTTTCTTTTCTGATTATACACTTTAGATTGTTTTAAATCAATATGACTATTTTTGGTTAAACTGTATTTCTATTGTAAGTAAATCTTAACTTATGTGACTCACAATTCAATTTTTCTTGCTCAAACCTGTGTTTGTAAGTGAGAAATGACCTGCTGCTGTAGAAAGCTGACTGTATGCATTCTCAGTGTGAACATTTTATTTTTGTACTATTAATGCAGCTTTACTCATTTTTATCTGCAAGCTTGAGGTAGTTTTTAGTATTCATTTAATCAATTTTTCTTTCTGATAACATGTTTTAAGATTTTTAGAATGGTCCAAATTGAAAGCAATTGCAGATGACAAAGTAAATGGCACTCAAATAAGAAAGTTTGTCTTTGAATGGGAAGAAAACATCGTGGAATAAGGATAAAATGCTGGTAACCAGCATTTTTTCCTTTTTCCTCAGTGTTTTCAAAAGTCTTATTTCTAACAGTAATTAAAACACAGAATTGTATATTATAAAGAGTTAATAAACCACACCCTTATTTGTTTTTTTTTGTTTTTCAATTTAATTTCATCTTAATATGAATATATACATGTAATCTTGATTTCTTTGCTCTTGCAAAGGAATCATTCTTAAACTTACTATTCAAATACTTTATTGCTCGCATGTGCTTGTGACCTGCTGCTGTTGAAATCTGTATGCATATCTAACTTGTTAATCACACTTTTGTACTGTAACTTTATATTTATTCCTTTATGTTTTCTTGAAACATAGAGTAAACTCTGTTTTTTATATGTTAATATTTCTATTTTTCAATCAAAGATTCCTCAATAAGAAAGTACTGAAAATTTTAGGTTTATTATCTGTATCCTATTTCATGACTGTTGATCAACAATTTAAATATTCTTTGGTTTTTAAGTTTGTATCTAAGGTAACCTCTCCTGATGTTTCCTTCGCATTTTACAAATGTGTATGTTTTAGTTCAAGCTGAAAATTGTTTATGTATGCAAATTCCTGTCATTACTTGAAAAAAAAAAGGATTATGGATAATGCTTGCTTCTGATACTTTCTGCAATACTTTTGCCAGGGACAGGGGGTATCAGAAACAAACATATTCCCATTGAAAACCTCTTAAGAAAAAAAATAATGATTTTTTCAGTACTACATGTACAACTTTGCCTATAAATAATTCAAGTACACTGCATAGATGTGATTATCTGTTTAACCTACAGAAAAACAACTTGTATAAATAGAAAATGAACATTAAGGTTTACTTTAATGGTAATGGTGAGCAAAATCATATTCCGAACTTTTTTTCAAATGACCATTTCATTTCGTCCAAATCGAAAGCATTTGTAGACTACATGTATATATTAATATGTGGCTCATATGGTTGTATTAGTCTTTAACAAGCTCATAAAATATGTTGGCAAATAGAGAAAATGTTGATAGCAGTGTTTTCAATTTAAGCCTTGATCTTCAGGGCCTTTGAAACTCAGGATTATCCGGTAACGGTTCAATATTACTCTACGGTACTTAAGATTACACCCTTTTTTTTGCATCTGTGAGTAAAAATTAAGTTGTTGCTTTATGTATAAAGCTAACTGTTTGTCTGAACTTGGCAATGTCATTTTTTTTGTATTGTAACTCTATTTTTTGTGTTAGAATTAAAAGCAGCAGTTCTTGTATTTCTATACCTTTTTTATCCCCAATATTGTTTTCTTTTATTCATATATTCTTGTATAATTTTTTTTCCCTGTTACCATTTTATTCTTGTTTTTATTTTCTTTTTTTTTTTTTTTTTCTTTGTAACTTTTTTTTTTCTAATTATTTTTATTGCTTTCTTGTCATGTTTCTTTAATTTTTTAATTTTTTTACTTCTCATGTTATTTTATTTCATTCCTTTTCAAGTTTTTAATTTTTCACAAGTTTTTTTTAATAAGATGTTTTGCATTATTATTATTACCTTTTTTTTTTGGTCATTTATAATAATATATATTTTTTTTCTAGTTTAGTTTTGTGGGTGTTTATTCTTTTCTGTATTTAGATATTCCTTTTTTTTTATTTTTTTTTGTGGTTCAGTGTTTTTGTTTTATAATAATTATAATATTCCTATATTTTCCTGTATTCCTATCCTTTGTTTTGGTTCATTTGTGTAAATGTCCCTATTTGGTGTGGAAAACCATTAGCTCAGGCATATAGGGGATGGGACACTGATTACTTACATACTTACAGCTGAGACAGATCTGTTTCGCTTTGTGTGTTTTTGCTATTTTAAAAGTCTGTTTTTAATGAAGTATCCAGATAAATTATCAGTGTTCATGATCCACTATGACCAATACTCCATTCAATCAATCCCACAAATCTCCATAGGATGAATGGAAATAACTACCCATGATTTACCTATTACATAGTTGATATTGAAAGTTGCAAATATGTTATTTACAAGATATTTATTGAAGTGTGCTTGAATTATGTTTTTACTGGTATGCAAATATTGTTGACACATTAAATGTGTAGTGTACTTGTATCATCTAAGCTAGAAGTTCATTAGTTATTAAGAAATGTTCCAACGATTAACAAGTGTTCCTAGGCTTGCCTAAATTGTTGAAACCAAGACAAAACGTCATTATCCTCATTTTTGCATTTGAACTTTGAAATAATCTACCAACACTTAAAAATTGTGATGTCTTTGTTTTCCAAATGACACTTTGAAATATAGTATATGACAAGTTTCTTTAACAATTAGGTCTATATGAACTTGGACTTGGATGGTAAATTTCTTGGCTGGTAAAGTGTTTGAAACCAGCCTAGCATTCATGATCTGAACCACTGCAAATTCAAAGTAGATGTTTTCTTTTACTGTTTTGATTTAACAGAAAAAAATAGTAATTCAAACATCATAAATGTAATGTATTGCTGTTGTCTATTCGTTTTCTTAAATAACCTTTATGCAAATACTTTGTAAGAAAAGCCCCTAAAATGAAATAGTAAAAATTTGCATACATAAGTTGCAACAGCTGTAGCGTAAAGTATAATTTAATAGATTACATAGAAAAGTTTGTTATAAGGTTTTCATGGTGTGGCTGGTTTTGGTATTCAAGGTATTCCAACAGCTGATCTGTATGTGTTACTACATTGAAATCAGACAATGTCAATGCATTTATATATAGACCAGCCAATGCATCTTTTAAAAGCACCAAGTCTTTGATTGTCCCCAATATCTATTTGATATTGATTCCCCAGTTTGATCCAAGATCTTTTTATAGAAAACATCTTTGAAATGTTTTTAAACCAACAGAGATTACATTCACATAGAAAGCATGACTTAACTTCTCAATATATTAACTCTTTACCAAATGACAAAATCTTAGACTTGTCCAAATTGAAAGCAGTGGCAGACGAGAAATTAAATGTGACTCAAACACTGAACTTTTCCCTATAAGGCTAGAAAACCTTGTGGACAAAGGAAAAAATGCTGATTATCAGCATTTTCTCCTTTGTCCACAATGGTTTCAAAATTCTTCCTCTTCAGGGTCGTTAAAACTCAGGATTATGTGGTAAAGGGTTAAATACACAATACAACCTAACCTAATAATGATAAATAAAAATACCCTCTTTATTACAAAGGTCAGCAAGAGATGCATTTATAGACAGTCAGATCACATAAAATTGAAACCTACATGTACTATACTGAGGAATAGAAAAGCTTTGCTATTTTAAGCCTTCACCACACAACAAAAAATTTTACCATTCCAAATTGAAAGCTTTTGCGGCAGACGATTTCAATATTGCTCAAATGATGTGATTTTTGTTTGATAGGGTAGAAAAAATGTGGGAAAAGGAGAAAATGCTGGTTAACAGCATTTTCTCCTTTTTCCTCTATGTTTTCATAAGGATTCTTCCTGAGGGTCGTTAAAAGTTGGCATTGTGTGGTAAAGGGTTAAATCAAATGTGAAAGAAAGGAAATGAATGCATGAATGAATGAATAGATAAATGAAAAATTTAGGACAATGATAATAAGATAATTTGATCAAGGAAAATTTCAAAAGAAAAAATAAATATAACTACATTAACGTAGATCTAATTTAAATACATGTATAAGGATAAATGTACAGTACCATTTAAGCTCTACATATCTATTTTATATACCCCTCAAGTGCCAAACAAACTATGTAGACATGGAATTGAGGCCAGAAAAAATGTCATTTTAATGCTGAACTTTACTCATTAGGTAGAGCAGATCTAAGAGCAGGCTACATTATACAGTCTGATCCTGATCTGCACTAGCCTGAAAAAATCTAAAGTTGTGAGAGGCACTTGACAGGTTAAGATCCTTTTCATTCCAAATTACATGAACCTTATATACATTGGGACACACACACAAAAACTGTGTGGTCTTTTAAACCCAGTACCAAACAGTCATAAGTTTTAAAACCCAAAAGGAAGGCTTTTGCAAACAGTGTGGGAAAAGACGAAAATGCTAGTAACCAGAATTTTCTCTTTTTCTCTCAATGTTTTCCACCCTTTCAAGGGCAGGTCTTATCTTTTGTGCTGTATTAGTGATGGTGTCTGCAAAGGCTTTTAATTTTGAAAAGTCTGCAATTTTGTTGTTTGGTACAGAGATAAGTCTAATATTAAATATGAAAGGCCAAAAATCTATATATTGCCTTCGTCAGTCTAAAGGTAAGATAAATGCATTCACATAACTTGTGAAAATGGATCTTTTTTTTCACTGATAAAATTGTTTTTCAGTGACATGTACTTTGGTTTTGATAAAAGGGCTCAGATAAGGTTAACTTTGCAAATGAAACACAGCTGCTGCCCCTGAATAGACCGACAAAGCTTTCTGACTTGCCTTGATCTATCATTGGTGACAGTTTATCTCTATATTTTTGTTTGTTCATGATTAAAAAATCTTGCTGCCCCTGAATAGACTGACAAACCTTTCTGACTTGCCTTGATCCATCATTGGTGACAGTTTATCTCTATATTTTTGGTTGTTTATGATAAAAAAAATCTTGGTCAAAAGACAAATTTTTCCTGGATGCCACCCAGTAATCAACTCTGTCCTGACTACATGTATCTCTCTGCTGTGTTTCCTGGATTCTAACCAGTCCAAGGTAATCATCAATTGGGCAAGGACAACCTTTCTGAGCAATGAAGTATAAAACTAATTTTGTTTCATGTATTCTAATTTGTTACTTATTTTTTGAAAAAAAGATAACTATACTTAATACAAGCCATTTTCAGAATTTACATGAACAGATTTTACTTACTTATCAAGCTATCATTCAAATTCTGCTTTTTTTTTCATGATCAGTCTTATCAAAGTTAGATTTAAGATCCTTAACATCAAAAACTGTGTGACCTAATGAATTATTTCTTGTTTACTTCTGGATCTAAGATCCTCTACATCAAAAATTGTATGAGATAAAGAATTAATATTTCTAAGATCCTTAGTAACACAGGAATTGCTTGGGACCTGGGTAAAAAGAAATGCAGTGTTCATTTAAGAACAAGTTTCTGTACAAAAAAAGATGGTATAAAATCAATGCAACAAGAAGTTAATGTTTGGCTGGGTGGGCCACAAAAAGGGTAATCAGGTGCAGTAACAATTACTTGCCTGTTGATCTCCAGTTTCTCTAAAATTAAATTTTTGCAGTATTTGGTCAACATTGAAAGTACATGTATGATTTTTATTTTTATTCGCTCATATTTACAAATCTTTAATTTTGATTGAAACTGTCTTTCCATGTTTTGGTCAGTTTCCTTAAAAGTATTTTACCTCAATTAGCTTGGCCCATGCAAAAATGATTTAGGAGCCAAGAGCCCACCTCAGACAAAAACTAAAATGAACCCTGCAGAAAAAGATCTTTACCAAATGATAAATTGGATTTGTCTACTTGGAAACATTGCAGATGACATATTACATGTGGCTCAAATGCTGCAAATTATCTTTGTAGGTAGCAAAACACTGTGAATAAAGAAAAAAATGTTGTTCCTCTTTTTCTCACAATGTTTTTAAAAGTCTTAATATTTCTATAGGATTACAATGAAGCAGGATCATTTGGTAAAAAGTTAAACAAGGCATATAATAACAGATCAGAAAAACACACTAAGAGTAGTAAGAAATTACATGCACTTTCATTTTTAGGAGTTAAAATCCTCAACATATAATAAGGTATGCTGACAATACCTTGGTGGCTATTACAAATCCCTTTGGTTTACTAACTCTCAAACATGTTTTTAACTTAATGTGTGTCTTTCAGACACACATCATGTTAGGATACCTCAAAATGTATCAAACCTATCAATTTCATAAACATGGTGCTGATTTAAAAGATTCATCTGTTGTAAACTTTTATGTCTTCTGTTACCTGTCAACTAATGAAATACATGTACTTTGAATACATTGGCCACAAATTTAAAACTTTAAACACTTGGACACAGTTCTTCTACAAGAGTCTATTCTGCTCTACTCGGTAACTCAAAAGCCATTGATGAACATTGTATTAGCCAAAACTTTAAGAGTCATTTGAGCAAAATAATAGTAAGAGTCAGAACTATAATTTAAAGAGTCATGCCCAATACAAATGCTTTCATGCAAATTCTTGACACGTTACATCCTTATTATTTGTATGTAGCTGTTAAACATTGAATGAAATTTGGTGCTAAGTCACTATTATTTTGAGGACAATAATTATGTAATTCATAATTAATAAAATAGATGTTTTTTAGTCAATAGAAGGCCACTTGTTCACCAGCAGTTGGTCCATACTGTCACTTGGGTTAAGAAACATGTCCTTTACTGATCTGTTTCTCGCAGAAAATCTAAATCATATTCATGAGTATACCTGGCTGTAATTGGCCTAGATCTAATCATTTCTACATAAAGTAACAAGTAATTGTGATTCATAAAAATCAACAAAGTTTAGCCTCAATAATCTATGTAAAATCATAAATGATGCAGTAACGTGTGTGATGTAGTAACTGCTAAATTATTGTGGATGTCACATCCAAAATACCCTACTTTTAGATGAATTCTTAGAAAATCACGTGTAAAAACATATATATTTAGTACAAAGACAACCACTTTAGAGTTTTAATATGCAATATAGTGAGACCTATAAATAACTGCTGACTGATCTACCAATCTATATGATCAATGTAATGTGACTTATCTATGATAGTGTCAGATGATTGATAGTTAATTTCCTATTTTATTGAAGCGTCTTTGCAAATAATGCTAGTCATATTGACATTTATATGCAGTGAGTTTTTTTTTGGTGGTTGGGTTGTAGCAAGAAGGGGGTGGTCAAAGAGCATCATCAAGATTTCACAAGAAGTAGATCTACTTAGTCTTAGAACCATAAAGGGTGTTACAGGATAAAAGAGACATAATGTAAGAATATGCATAAACTGATGTCATGAGGGTTAGAATACATCTGGAACTGCTTTAAGATGGTTTGTCTTAGAGACTGATAATGTATGTTTCATCAACATGGCAATCTTAAGGTTTAGCAAGACAATATTTGTTGGCTATTTTGGGTTTTTTGGTTAAGATTAACATTCATGATACTGTTTTCTTTTTCATATTGTCTTATACGCTTGACACCATGGGGGACAATCAGTTTAGAACTACCAGGTTATATTTAAATTCTGATTTTTAGGCAGGTAGAAGTACATGTACATGTATATCAAAGTCATACCTCAATGTCTCAAATTATAAATATTGTATTCCAGAATTTTAGAAATTGTTGATAAGTTATCCATCATTACATGGACAGATTTTTTATAATTTTATATGTGCTCAAATTGACTTTTAATTACCTCATGTAAAGTGATTCTTACCTCAACAAAGTCCAAACTGGTCATATTGTAAATCTACAAAGAAAAAAAAAATAAAAAAATAAAATCCAAGTTTTGTATAGTCATTAACAAACAACGTAAAAAATTCTATTTCTTTGTAAGTGTATATTTTTAACCCTTTATCCCATATTCAGTTTTAATGACCCTGAGGAAAAGACGTTTGAAAACATTGACGGAAAAGGAGAAAATGCTGATAACCAGCATTTTCTCTTTAACCATGTTTTCTAGTCCTTCAAAAACAAGTTTCATCATTTGAGTCACATTAAATTTTTCATCTTGAAAGGCTCGCAATTTGGACTGGTAAGTAATGTTGTCTTCTGGTGAAGGGTAATAAAGCCTGGCTGGGTTGCTCAGTGGTTAGCCTATCTAACTCGTGACCTGGAGGTTGCAGGTTCGATACCCGGTTGCGACGAACTTTCTTTCCGGCGAATTTTCGCCCCTCACCTCTGATGCATGTGAGAAAAGTAGTCAGTGGCTTTGTGTCAGTACCGGTGTGGGAAAGCCAGGAAACACATGGGTGCGTCACTGACCGCCATGATATGACCTAAGCTGTTAAAATGGCGTTAAACTCCAATACAAACTAAAGGGTAATAAATACACCAATATTAATTATGTTATCCTTTTACCACACAATCCCGAGTTTTAATGACCCTGAGGAAGAAGTCATTTGAAAACATTATGGGAAAAGGAGGAAATGCTGGTTACCTGCAACTAGAATTAGCTGTCTTTTCCACAAAATTTTCTACCTTGGATCAGCATTACTTAAGACGCCGGCGATAATTTGCGAGAAAATAAAACAATCGTAATTTGCAACCATGTGTACCATGCTAGATCTAGATTTACACATACTTTGATTATTCATGAAAAATATCTACAAATTTCAAATAAATAAGACACTTACTTCATTTTTTCCGGATCAAATTGTCTGGGTCTCTCTGCGAAACACCATACTGCTCACTCAAACGTTGACTACTCGCTGAGCAATCTCGTGCGCGGTTGATTAATCACGTGATCGGGGTCAGCCTAAAAAACCAACCAGAACAGACGGGAACAAAAGCCTTTATTGACCCTCAATCGCCTTCACAACTAAAGCCGCCTAAATGCGGCCACTAAAGATTGATATCAGACTGAAAAAAGGCATTGTGATCTTTGATCTACACTGTCCGTTTTGTTGAGATAATTTAGCCAAGAGCAATCTTAAACTTGCAATTATTTAGGCCTTATTTCTAGACTGGCATTGTCTTTTCTCAAGGTTTATTCGGCGCTCTCGGGTAACCAACAAGTCACTTATTTATAGATGAACTTGGAATTGTACCAATAACATGTCTTTGGATTTCTAGATTCATTTCTTTTTTTACTTTTGTTTGTACATAAATGGCAAGCATCACACGAAAAGGGGCATTCGGACATTTGCGTAAACTGTTGTCTCGGATCAGTCCATGCAGGCTAATCCGAGACGGCACTTTACGACTACCGGTACATGATTAGTTGTACGGTCAGGTGGCAGGGGACTTGGAAACTTGTTCACGGCTGTGGAGAATAATGTCGCCCCGAGCCTTGGATATACGTGCTAAAACGTGCAGCTTGGCGCATAATCTTGATGTTAATCTTGATCGACGCCGCCAATTTGGATGTTGTGTTGAAAGTGTAGTCATGTCTACGGGGCTCCCGAAAGGGAAACTGCTTTTACGTGGGTTTTGCCAGTGGACATGATATATATGTTCGGGGCATATTATCCAATCAGATCACGAGAAATTTCTTTGCAGTATAATAATAGAATTTGTTCTTCAGTAGACGCGCAAAAAAAGAAAATTACATAAAAGCGGAAAGTGTCGTTTCGGATTAGTCTGCGCGGACTGCGCAGGCTGATACGAGACGACACTTTACGCAAATGTCCGAATCCCCCCTCTCCGCGTGTTTCAGGCCACATAGGAATTTATCCACTCTAAAGTTTACAATTGTGCTCACCATTGACCGATAGGACACGTGAGAGGGCTTCTTTCTTCGTAGGTTGACAAACAAATTTTTCTTGATATTTTCTATATAATATTGTTTGGGAGAAAAAATCGGTTTTTTTTATAAACGATTTCGCTCTTTTTTCATCCCTTTACTTCGTCATTATACGATGCCCTTTATTTGCAAGATGGTACAGCTAGTGTTTCAATACAGCAGTATTTAGAACGGTTTGTGAATGCAGTCCCTCATGCAAGTGACTGGCAATCAGGTCTTACCAGGGATCGTATAAGTTATATACTATCCTTGGTCTTACAGATCAAGTTGGAAACATGGTCATTTAAAGGTAAAAATTATATCAATATATGAATTCCATCTAAAAGAGACTAAATTTGAATCGTTTAGTAAAGAGTAAACATTTATGGCTTCATATGAAAGGAAACTTTTTTTCGGCTGTAAAGAATTCCTTAATATTGAAAAGTGCAGGCGGTTTCCGGTCAGACAGGCCAGGGATCAGGGAAAAAAAAACCCTTCTACTTTACCGTCTTCTTTCGTTTTTGCCTTTTAGTCGTTCACAACTTTCAGTTATTGCCACTTTGTATCCGACACTTTCTTTCTTTCTTTCTTTCAAACGTTCAAACGTTCGTTCGTTTGTTCGTTCGTTCAAAACTAGGAAGATTGTTTGGTAAAAGCTGTAAATGGATGAATTCAAGGCTGTTAAACACTACCAGGTATCGGAGAAGATCAATAGGCCTACCAGAGTACGTCCCTTCAGTCTGATGCCGATCCCTCCTCGCTATCTCAACCGACATCTGCCGTTGGTTGAACTATGAAATGTTCTAACCTGTAGGCTGTTAAACGCGACTCAGGGATCTTTTGCGGACAGTTTAGGTCAAAATCAGACTGCACAGAACGTTAAAACTCGGGAGTGTATGGTAAAGGATTAAACTGATACTCCAAAAGCTTCGAATTTTCTGCTGAATTCAGCAACCTGGTGATATTTTGGTATCAAGAATTTAAGAAAAAAATCGATGTATAGCGTCGATCAGATCCAAGATCAGTCTGCTTGTTTTGTGCAGCCTGTCATTAATCTGCACTGTCAGCAAAATTGAATTTGGACGGATTAGGTTTCAAGATTAGACTGCTTTTTGTGAAGTTTATTACTGGTCTACATTGTCAGCTAAAAGTGCACTTTGTCACACAAACGGCCGAACAGTAAGGATCAGAACTTTAATCTAAGAGCATCAAAACTCAACCCTTAAACCGAAAAATGAATGAAGTATGAACCGCCAAACAAAGCCCTAATATAGCAATGTTCTTTCCAAAGAAAAATCTCGCAGTATCTGATGGTGTAAGTCTAAGATTATGTGTAGTCTGATTAGGGTGCACATTCTGTGCTGTCTGATACTGATCTACAGGGGCTACAATGGCTTTTAGCAGACAAAGAGTTAAGGTGGAAACCCGAAAACAAAAAGTCGGTCTAGGCAAGGATTGTAAATTTGAAGCAGGGCTACTGTTATCCTGTTACGTAATGTTACGTTATTCTTATCTTTTACAGCTGCGGACTATCGATTATGAATAGATTATTCGCGGTTTATGTTTGCCAAACTCCGGAAAATCCCGAAACTTTACGTATAATATCGGTTATTTTCATCGATTTGTTGATATGCGAGACTGCTGATAAAGCATGTCCGTGAAAGTTGGCTTAGTGATTGTAAATCCTTGGGAATAATCTCATAAAAATCAAATTCTAGTCTTTTATCAGATCTATAAGATACATAATAAAAAATCTTAGGGATTCTGTCATGATCAAACAACCCGGGTAAAAATTCGAGTTCATAATCATGTGGATACATGTTAATCATAAACATAGCTGGGGGTCCGTTTGTCAATATAACATTACGCAACACAGCAAAGATACCCGGGCGGCTTATCTTACAGTTAGACTCGGCCATCATCGGCAAAATCCGAGCGATTACGGAAAAACAAAAAAATAGGATAGGGGCATTAAAAAACTGTAAAAAGGACCAAAAGTTTATTTTTTTAAATGACTCAAACTTATACCAATTTAAAGAGCAACGAATAAGCTTTATGACCTCACTTGAGATAATTTTGACTTTTCAACAAAAAGAGAGGAAATTCAACAAATATGTCAGTTTTTGTGGTATTTGTCGAAGACAATACCACTATGAGTTCAATACTGAATTTTAAAGACCATGTATCGATAATCGTATTTTGTGCAAAGCCGAAGGAAATAAACCCCATTAAACTCAATTTTTCTCAGACAAATGAGTTTTTCGGTAGCACTCAGATATGTAATTGGAAATGGCATATTAAAAAACACTGGGTGAGGCCATCAATCGTGAAAATATTAATTCTTGATTGAAAATAGCTTCACTCGCCCATATCTTTCTATTGGCGCAATGATATATACAAAATTTGTCTACTGATCGCTTGGTCCTGGGCTTTTTCGTTCAAAAACCATTTCGTCCCATGGTCTGTTCGTCCCATGATTGTGCGCTACTCCATTTGATTGGGCATGAATATTTATATATCGAAATAATTGATTTTAATGTTGGGAATCAAATGTTAACGGCCAAATATATTTCAAAATCATAGTTTTCAGTTACAAACTTAATTTTATTTTATATATATACATGGTTTCTCTCTCTATCCATCGTGCATCCTATTGTCAAGGGATGTTAGTCCTGACTCCTCCTAATGATCAATGGGAGACCACCAATACACAAATAATCCTAACTTTGTCGTGAGTACACTCCCTTTAACGAAAAAATTATTTATTTGCTTCGTAGGTTAACTTTCAAGCCAATATTTGAATAATATTTCTCCTTTTCTTTCAAATTATTAATTCCACACAATGGTTTCCTTGACAAATACTACTTCAGTGTTCTCAACGCTTTGATTATCTTCGGAAAAGGTATTTTTCCTCTTTATTCTATATAAACCATACCAATAATTTTAAAGTTAAAAAAGGACCAAAAGTTTCATTTACGAAATTTATAAAACAGAGAATAAATTGAATTTTCTTACCTCACTTGAGATAATTTTCGATTCTGAAAATTGATGAAGTTATAAGCGTTTATCTACCAAGGCCTTTCATAATTCTATGTAAAAAAATACAAGTAAAATGGGCTGATATCGATTTTTACATGTCCGCGAAAGTTGACTATGTTTGGTCAAAAGCAAGCAGTCAACTATGCAGAGAAATATAGAACAGGACAGAACATATAGAATATCCCCCCCCCTTTCTAGAAATAAGTGTTGGGCGTTGCAGAACGTGCAGTCTGAACTTGGATCTACAATGTCCGATGGCTTGAGATTTGTTGTGCGAAGAAAACTTTGAAGTGGCCATATTTGGATGCTAACTTTGCCTCGAAGTTTTTATTTAGTTTATTTAGAGGCATAAAGTTGAAAAGATATCACACAGCACAGATCTTAGATGAGAAAGGGCGGTCTATGCATTCTGTTATCGATCAATTCAGGCTAGATGCCCTTTTTTTTAAAAAAAAAAACTGAAATCAGAACTGCAAGCGCATTAAGAAGGATTGAATGGTGTTTTATGCTGCTTTCAGCATTACTTCAGTCAAATCACGGCGACAGCTCGCATATTCATGTAATTTCTGGGTTTCACGACTAATAGGGTGGGGCTCTGAAGTGTCTTGCCCAAGGGCACTTTCTCGAAAAACCCAATGGATCCAGTGCGGCTGGAACCCGGGGCCTCCATGTCACGAGCGCTAAACTTTACCACTGAGCCACGCAGGACTCTTTAATTATGGAGGGACGTGCCTCGTTAATGAAAAAAAAAAATCAATCTTAACTTTTTACCATACAATTTAGTACCAGCCAAAGTAAAACCTTACAGAAGACAAATTTAATGTGGCTCAGATGCAGTGTTTTCTCTTTGAAAGGGTAGAAAACATTGTCATAAAAAGAGAAAATACTGGTTACCAGCATTTTCTCCTTTTCCCATATTCTTTATTGTTTTTAAAAATCCTCTTCTGGATCGTTAAACACGGGATAGTGTGGAAAAGGGTTAACTTTTTTTTTTTTTTTTTTTTTTAATAAAAAAAAAAAAAAAAAAAGGAAGACAATCAGAGTTTATTTTGTATTCATATAATTATGGAGGAATGGGCCTTGTTGATAAGTTCTTTATCTTTAAGACGCTTTGAAAACCGTGTAATTGACGACAACAATGCTTGGTATGTGGAACAATGAACAATCTATACTATAGTTTTGATCGTTGTAAACAAGCAGAAAACTACCCAATTTGGAAATGTCAAACGGGGTTATTGCATTTATTAACACAATAACTATTGCGTGATCATTTTGGAAATTCGTATCAACGCTTTACCAAACGTTTTCACGACCGCAAGGAGTAAGGTTTTTGAAAACACTTCGAGAAAGGGAAGAATTCTGGTAATACGCAGCCTCAAACACACATATATGCATGTATCCATACGGCTGGACAGTTGGATGAAGTGACATAAAGACAAACAGAAAGTCTGATTCCACCTAACCTCCGAAAAATTCATTCTTTTAGATAGGATTTTGTTATGCACAAAAGATAAATTCAATTCCTAGTGCATAATTACATCTCTCAAGTGCTGCATTGGTGCACATTCCTGCATTGCTGCGTATCAATAGACTTGGACAATAACATAGATAATGTTATTTTATAATTTATATATTTACTTTATTATCTCGCTCGTTATCTCTGAGACAAATCCTATGATAATTTTTTTTCATGTGGAAATGGATATTCTCCTCCCCCCTTTTTTTTTTACTTGTATCTTTTGCTTTTCAGCCTTTCAGGACCATAGTGGAAGAAGGGGATTTTGCAGACGACAAAACGTGCAGCCTGATCTTGGATCTATTCCGTCCACTTGTCTAACCAAGTCTATAAAATTTTGCCAGAGTTTCATAGAAGTGTATTTTCCGCCGTCGAAAGAGGAAGAGTTTATATATTTGGCACTGAAAGAGTTAAAAAAAATACGTCGTTAATAGGTAGAAATATGTCCGAAAAGGAAGAAAACAGATAATTGATCTTCAGAACTACAACTATTGATTGATCTAGATCTCTGATCAGAGAAGTAGACCAATAAGTACTTGTAATTTTTTTGGACGACTTTCCTTTTTTTTTTTCTTTCCATTCGCACGTAAACGGGCGGCCCTCCGGGAAACGGAGTCAAATACGTCTTCATGGTGCATTGTTCAAAGCAGGCCTTCGAATGATATGGACTCATTTCGTCTTGAGACCGACCGAATTATGTAGAGAAATGGTCCTTTGACATGAGAAAAAATTACCATGAGCAAATATTTTCGACAGAGATCGGCCTGCGCGGACTAAAGGCTGCCATGATTTTATACTCTAAGCAAATACATTAAACCACCTCTTCAAGGAACATGTCTAGACAGTGTATAAATGCTAGGTCAAGGTAGATTAAGGGTAACGTGCGGGGCTAGTAATCCAGGGCTGTGTATTCGAATTCCAGTTTGTCTCAAATTCTTTCCGAGGGTTGACGAAAGTAAGTATGTCTGATTTATTCTCCTTCAAACACTCAACAGTTTCGTTTTGACTTGATTTCATGTTACGCGCAGAAACTCTAGAAAGTCTCGAAGCATGTTGATGGGGTGCCGATAGCCGTGATATGACAAAACTAATGTTTCAAAAGCAAAAGTAACACACAAATAAATTCAAATAATCTACACTTAAAAATGCCTTATTGTTATTGTTGTTGTTATTATTATTATTATAAACATTATCTTTTTTTTTACAAGATGTAAAAGCCGAATACCCGGAAATCGTCAACTCTGACACGGCAACTATGTCTTCCATGCTAGCCTTGCAATAAAGGAGCCACGCACTAAATGTAGATTTATTTTCTTTCGTTTGTTTTCTACTCGAATAATGGATAAAGCTCATGGTACATAATTCGAAATTCTACGCCATCGTAAAAGATAAGATGAAAACTTTTGGGATAAAGAGGAAAACGGACAACCGCTTATTACAAGGAATTTCCCATATTAGCTCAATATTTTCCCCATGATTTACAAGGAAACAATTCTCTTTGTTGTTCATATTTGAACTAATTTTTGTTAGATTCATACATAACCAGCGCAGTATTGGTGTTAAACCCATTAGAAGTCCTTAAAACATTGACTCTTCTTTTGTTGAGGAAGCGGAGAATTTTAATAGAAATCATAATTTTGATGAAAATGATAGTTTATTTCCAGAGTTGGATCAATATATCTCAGTAAATGAAGTCGAAATAGCGATAAAAGCTCTAAACAATAATAAAGCTTCATCTCACGATAATCTACTAAACGAGTACAGTCAAACTTTGGTGGCTCGAACACCCCTTGGACTTATAATTTGTTCGAAATATCGGTAGTTTGACATATCCCTATTTCAAGGTATGAAGTGGTCAGTGAACGAGTTACACATATTCTTATTGCGTCTTTATAACTTTTGTATTTGGTCACACAGAATGCACCACATACCTTTGTCATTTTACAGGAATCGGCTCTCTAATTGGTGAAAATAGCTTGTTTTTGGCCGAATTATTAATGTTCTGTTAGAGTATCCATTTCGGCCGAAAGCAAGCAATTTTCACCAGTTAAACGGCCGATTCCTGTGGTCATTTTCTTTGCACATATCTAAAAGCCATTTTATCAGAAAAAAAAAAGACATTTGCAGATATTGAGAGCGAAACATCACCTTGTTTATGTTCTAATTATAACTTCTATCAACGCTACATATGCGGATTAAGATCACAGCTGCGGTTAATAAAACCTAATTTGTTGAAAAGCAATACTCTTCAGGCAAACATAACATTACAAAAATGACTTGACTACTAATTCAGGTCAACAAGCTCGAAAAACAAAATAATAAAAGCAAAGGGATTATTCAATCATGGCGAAACAATTTGTAATTGACACCTTGAGCAAGTGTGTATATTTTACAGTAAGTGTTAAAAACATGCACGTTATCCAATATTTGACAGACGATTACCGGCGTATCCAGTTAACAATGTAGGTGTGAAACCCAACGCCTAATTGTTAACTAACCCTTTGTTCGACTTCTGAGAGGTAAAACACACAGGAAAGTGAATGAGGGGACCGTGATATGTGTTCGAAAGTTCCAATTAAGGGTTGTGCGAGCCTTCCGAGGTAGAACAATATGAATTATATAGAGATTTTGCCGGGACCGATTTCGCTATTCGAGCTTTCTTTGATATTCGAAATTACCCATATTCGAGCCACTGAAGTTTGACTGTATTTTAAAGCTAGCGCTGATATTTTATCTTCACACTTAGCCGATATTTTTAACATCATTTTAGATTCAGGACACTTCCGAGAGCTGGTCCAAAGGCGTAATTGTTCCAGTTTTTAAAAAAGGAGACATTAATTCTGCAGAAAACTATCGAGGTATAACACTAGTAAGCTGTCTGAGTAAACTGTTTACTAATATTTTAACTCGGCGATTAACAAAATGGTGTGAAACAAATGAGATTCAGACAGACGCACAGTTTGGTTTTAGGAAGGGAAGGTCCACCATTGACGCCGTATTTATCTTAAAATGTATCATTGATAAAATAATAAACTCGAAGGAAAAGCTGTATTGTGCATTTATAGACCTTAAGAAGGCTTTTGACTGGGTTTATCGCAATGCGCTATGGTTAAAACTGTTCAAATTGGGTTTAAATGGCAAAATGCTCAGGATCATACGTTCAATGTATGCAAGTGTAAAAGCTTGCGTTAAGTTCAAGGGAAAATTAACAGATTATTTCGACATTATGGTGGGTTTAAAACAAGGAGATTCTATGTCAACTATTTTGTTCTCGCTGTTCATCGAAGACTTAGAACTTTATTTACAGAATAAAATTGTCAGCGGACTTACTCTTGATGATATTACATTGATATTATTAATGTTTGCAGACGACATGGTCATATTCGGTACATCCCCTGAGGATCTGCAAAATTCTTCAAACCGGCTTTACGATTATTGCGATACATGGGGGCTATCGGTTAATACAGACAAAACCCAAATTATTGTTTTTAGAAAGAGGGGAAGATTACGAGATAATGAGATATGGTTCTATAACGGAAAACCCCTTTCTGTCGTAAACGATTTCAGTTACTTCGGGGTAGTTTTTAATCACACAGGCTCTTTACCCCAATCAACAATACCTGAGTGGGAAAGCTTTAAAGGCCATGAACGTACTTCGTATTCGTCTTTTGAAATTTGATTTGAAGCCCAAAGATTCATTACACCTTTTTGACACTTTTATCTCTTCATTATTAAATTATGGAAGTCCGATCTGGGGCTTCGCCAAGTCTAAGGAACTTGAACGACTGCATCTGAAATTTCTTAAAAGTCTCCTCAGAGTTAAAGTATCTACGAGTAACGCGGGTGTTTATATTGAACTTGGAAGGTATCCACTTTACATTAACAGATATGTAGCTATAATTAAATACTGGTTTAAATTATTGTCTACAGGTAATAATATGAAAATAGGCAAAGCCTAAATACGGGCGGAAAGGCTAAGCAAAATTACCTTTTTAGATTCTACACTTTAACAGCAATTTTTAAAATTCAAATACTGTATCACAAAAATATATATGTTACAATGACTTAAAACTAGTAACACTAAAATGTTACAAATCATGATCATACTGCCAAAAAGTTTCCATGTTGCAAACTGAAAACAGCTTCCATTTTGCAATATGAAATCAATTTGCATGGGAATTATATTTACATTATTCAAAAACAATTATTTTGTATAGATCACTATGATATCTTATGGTACTTCAAACCCCTGCTGCTTTATGTACAATTCATTTACTAATGAAAAAAAAAAAAAAAAACTCCGCACTAACCTTTTACAGAATAACTAAATGTTAGACTGGTCAAAACCGAAAGCATTAACAGTTAAGTGGCTCCAATAACTTGATATTGATGCAGTAGAAAACATTGTTGGAAAAGGAAAAGCACTGTTTAACCCTTTCCCAAACAACAAGATTTTGGACTAAACCAAATTGAGAAGGTCTGGAGAACAGAAATTAAATGCAACACTCATGGTAATTTTCTGTTTTTGATACATGAGTAGCTGTGATCATGTAAAACTGTATTTGGGTTATGACAAATCCTTTTGGTTTTAGATTCACATGATGGCAATATTGTAAACTTGTCTTTTTGACCATCCATGTCTATGTGCCTTCTAAAGTAATTTACTTTTGAAGCAGGACACAATGTTTTCAGATACCTTCAGGGTTGTGCCAACATGGGACTTTGAGTCAAACAGGTAAGGGCAAGGTTGAAAAAGTAATAAGACATGTTTAAGATAAAAATTTATTAGCCAACTTTCTTTTTTTTTCATAGATTACAATTTTTTGTTCTTAAATAATACATAGAATTATGCTGACCAATTCGTTTCCAGTTATCACAGTTTAACTCATTAATGTACACACTGTACAGGTGAAATACAGAGCTACCACTCACAATGGGCTAAGATGCATCACAAACTAGAATTTTTAGCACATGTGAGAAATAATCTGCAATGATTCTATTTGCATAGACGTTGAAAAAGGAGCAGTTGCTTTTGACAAATACATTATATGTACCTCCTTTTGCAGCATTTTTTCCATGTTCTACAGCTGAAGTCTATTAACTCTTTAGCAAAATCCCTAAGGAAGATGGCTCTTGAAAACATTGTGGGAAAAGAAGAAAATGCTGGTAACCAGCATTTTCTCCTTTTCTTACAATGTTCTCTGCCCTTCTCAAAACAAATTCCAGTTGTTGAGTTTAATTCATTTTGATGTTTGCAATTGGTTTCAATTTGAACAAGACTATAATTTTTCATATGGTAAAGAGTTAAGCTATAATTGTGAAATGAAGCATCTTGCAAGAGTGATTTGCAACACAGCTAACAAAAGTATTTGTGAGAAAAGGGACTACAGTGTGTTCTTTTTAATGTATATTCAAGCAAATGTGCCTTTTATCATACAGTTTTGAATAGGGTTCTAAAAGAAGGTCCAATTCAAGCTGTTAATATCAGCACGAATGGTATGGTTAGTGGCTAATTAGTCCATATCACTTTCACTGCTCAAACTCTCTGGTAGTTGACTGTTTCTTTATCTAGCTACCAATACTTCTCTAGCTCTTTTCTGGCCTCCTGAATGCTACAAACTTGTAATTTTATGCAAGCACCTGAAAGAAATAAAAATATTGAAATATTAGAGAAGCAGCATGTAATTGTGTAAAGCTTGTGGTTGTCTGTGAGCTTTTCCTTATTTTTATCTGCTTACAGAAAAAAAATTAAAGTTTTTCTGGTATACATATATCTCATTAGATATTTCACATAAGTGAGTAATATTCTATTTCCAGAGATAAAGATTTCTTCACCTTTATTTTTCTTTTTACTTTGGTCAAAGAAAATTCCAGTAAGACTGGATTTTCTAAATAAAAATGTCTGAGGAACATTTTTTCAAGGCATAGTTTGTAATAAATGTGTTGTTCCGGCAAAAAAAACACTGTCCCAAGTGAAAAGATTTGCACATATCCAAGTTGAAAGCATCTTTAGATGACAAATTTAAAAATGATACCAATGAGCTAAAGTTCCTTGATAGTGTAAAAAATGTTGTGGTAATGGAGAAATTAATTGTAACAAGCGATTCTCCCTTACCTACAATGTCTTCAAAGACTTTCTTGCCCAGGGTCATTAAAACCAGGGATTGTTTGATGAAGGATTAATGCTTCTCTGTGATCCTTTTTACCAAACAAGTCATATCATAATTATGGATCCATAAAACCAATTTTGTCTAACAACTGAATAAATCAGATGGCAGAATGGTCCATTGATATGCTGAAAATAGACTAATAGCAAAACGTTTCAACCCAGGTCAGCCTGCACGGACTGCAAAGACTGTGTAGGCTGACCTCGGTCGATACTTTTTGCAGATGCATTAAGCCCCCTTTTCAGACAGCATGGTTAAAATACTATGGTAAAGTATAAGAAATACATGTACTGCCAAAACCTAGCAGCTCAGTGCATACTACTATTTAAATTTTCTACTGCAAGTGGGAACTACTTGTGGAACACTGATAGTGCTAAACAAATGAAATGGATAGTCCAAGTCTGAACTAAAGCTGCATATACTGTGATTTCAAAGCTGTTTTTCCATAATATTTGGCAAAGAAGCAAACTGTGGATTCAAGATAAAACTGCTCATTTTGAAATGTCTGCATTAGCAATTCAATCTGAGTGTTGCCCTTAAAAAGTTGAATAAGGGGACAGTCATTTTGCAGTCGTGAAATCTGTCTATCTTCATGAGATAGGAAATGACGTAACTGTAACTATTTGAATGTGATCCCACATAATCGACATATAAAACTGATCATGTGACATCCCCACAGACCTTTGCAAATCATTTCTATGGTAAATTCTTCACTACAATTTATGACAAAATTTGAGATTTGTCAAAATTGAATTAATTTGCTGACAATAAATTTCTTTCTATCCTTTCAATGACAAAACCAATTGTTTGAGGCACATTTGTCACCTGCAAATGCTTTCAAATTGAACCAATCTGATTCTAGGAAAGGAGTAAACACGCATCTACACTCATTTTTCAGCCATTTTTTTAAAACCCATTTCATATTTATTTTGTGAAACTATACTTGTATTTTCATACTAAATGTTGTCCCAAACGGTTTGAAGGTTGCACAGATTACGTCGGATAAAAAATGCATGTCATTTTCTTGCGGTCTTCAAAGAAACGACTGCTGCCATCTCTGGTTTTAAATCAAAGACAAATCCCTCATCCCTTACAACAATATATCGTCGGTTTACTTCCAAAGCCTCGTAACTACAGCTTGTTACAAGCTGTAGTTACGAGGTTTTGGAAGTAAACCGACGATATATTGGTGTTTTATCTATGTTTACATGACTTACTTCTGAACCATTCTTACCTCTGTCAACTTTCAACAGCATTTTTGTCTCTTTGGCTGCAAGAATGTATCTTTATGGAAATACAATTCCATAAATTCTGTCATACTTCTCTTTCATACTAATCAATAGTTAAAATTACAAACTAATACCATGCTAAATTCCAATGTCTTAGCTGTTGCCATTATATGACTGAAATAATGTTGAAAATGGCATAAAACACTGTTAAAAAAAGTCATACTAGATCTATATTCAGTCATGAGATATTGAACTTTGGGATGATATTGAAAATCTAAAAAGATCATTTTATCAGCCTGGGCTAGTTATAAAATTATTTGGAGTTCAACAAAATTCAAGCTTTTTTTTCCTACTTCTGCTTCCCTATTGAAAACATTGTGACAAAGGAAAAAATAGTACATGTATCTGAACTTGTCACTATGTTTTTACTTGTCGACATTCAGATTGGTGTAGATGTCAATTCTTAACCCTTCACCACACAATCCTGACTTTAAATAACCCTATGAGAGAAGGCTTATGAAAACATTGTGGGTAAAGGAGAAAATGCTAGTGACCTGTGCAGTGTTTTATGGTGCACGAAAACCAATTTCAATATCGTCATCAACTCTAGGCTTTCTTCAGTACCTATGCAAACAGTGCAATAACTGCAATAATCGTGTTACACTTTTTCTGCTAACAGAAATTACACAAATCTAGCGTGTTATTGCAACAACATAAGAAAATACATACCGTGTAATAAAATGGTGGTCGTTATAAGTTGCGTAGAGTCGCTTCCCTTCTGCACCCCCCCTCTTTACATATTTATTTGCAAGTTTGAAGGCGCGTATCGTTCTTGAAAGGGATGATGGCAAAAATTAACATTTAGAAAGTTAAAAGATAAAACACCGACATTCTTATCTTACCTATGTAAAGCCAAGGGCTACTGTAGTGCAATGCCGGTATGGGGTTTGTCCGCTTCGCAAATTTCGCTCGGTTGAAATTCGTAATTTCAGCCCTCGGAAGATCTTTAAGGAATAAAACTTCTTTCCAGTGAAATGATGACGCCATCTGTTCAGCAGTAAAACGATTTCAATAATCCTAAATACGTTTGGGGAGCTCTGAAAGCGCCTAAAAAAATTAGTGTATGGAAAGCTCTGGGAAATCCCCTATCCACCGGTATGTTTGTAAACACTCGTTACTCGGCCATTTCCGTAACCTGAACCGGTTAGATTTGATTTGCTCTCCGGAATCTCTCGAGTACCTATTCTGTTAATTGACTTTACAGAAAACTTCATTAAAATCGGCAAAAGAAATTTCTCTATCCGTTGTTAATGACAAATGACTGTTGTGACGCAAATTTACATTGATTTGGGGACAGATATTTAAATATGCAAGAGATCCCAGACACCTCCAATATGTGTAAACCAAATCGCCGATATTTACCGAGTGATGTTTACGGACCCCCCTCCTTTTCGATACGAATTTGCACGTGGACTCTACCATTGTAACCGCACCTAGAAAGCCGAAGTATTCCCTGTACGTTTTTGCAACTTCTCGGAATTTTTTTTTCCCTAGCATAGTGGGATTTTGTAGACTGGTATACATACGTGTTACCTATAGACGGGCTCCAAGGCCGCTTCGCGGCCTTTCCGCCGGTATTATTTTAAGACATATTTACAGTCAGCTGTTAGATGATTGCAGCAAAGGTGTAGGAAACTGGCTAAAGCAAGTTAAAGATATTTTATGCAACAATGGGTACCTCTTTGTTTGGGAAAGTCCATGGAGTGTAGATCAAGATAAGTTTCCAATGCATTTTAAACAAAGACTTAGAGATACTTTTACACAGTGCGTACTTTCAGATTTGGAGGGTAACGGAGTATTGACACTTTATAAGGTAATTAAGCCGCAATTTGGTTACGCACCGTATCTTGACCGTATACGCAGTAAGTGTTTAAGGATACAGCTGGCCAAAATACGTTTTTCTTCTCACTCTTTGAGAATCGAATCTGGTAGATACGAAAGAAACCGTCTTGATAGATCTTTACGTGCATGTCAAATTTGTAACTCCGGAGATATTGAGGACGAGTACCATTTTATCCTTATCTGTAACCAGTGTTTAGACTTACGGGTTAAATATATCAAGAAATTTTATTATAAAAAACCAAGTATGTTTGAGCTTATTTCCCTACTGCAATCAACTAACCGCAGAACATTGTTCAATCTCTCTCTATTTTTAAAAGAGGCTTTCTACAGAAGAGCATCAATCTGAGTTGCATTTAGCGGCCTAACTTGAAGAAAGAGAGAGAGAAAAATCTGGATACCGCGAAATATCATATTCGAATTCTTCCGCTTTAAAAGTGTAACAGACAGAAAATTTTTAGACTTGTTCATGAACTGGAAACATTTGCAGACGAAAACCCTATTGTCGCTCAAATAACCGGGTCTGTTCATAACAGGATAGTAAATGACAAGTTTTACTGTTGAAAAGAAGACAAGGGAAAAAGATAAAATGCTGGCTACCGTCAAAAACCAAATTGGAATTCTTCCACCTAAGAAGATCTAAAATACAACATCTAATGGTCATCAGCATTTCTCTTTTTTCCCTTTTTTATCATTTCAAAATCAAATCCTGCCATTCTGTACCCTTTCAAAGTTAGACCTCATCTTTTGATCCACATTTTCTTTATCGTCTGCAAATATTTTCGGTATAAACAAGTCTAAAATTTTGTCGTCTGATAAAGAGTTACGTGAAGGAATTCGAACGTATTATTTTTGGTGTAAATGTATCCAGGGTATCAATGATACAGTGCACGGATCATCAGTCCCCAATTTGAATTAAAGAATTTATGCGGACAATTATATTTTTGTCTTATTTTGGCTATAATTATCGGTTTTCATGTAGGATTTATCCTTTACTTAAAAAATCCTCTATTAAAACGGTTACTATCCTGATTTGAAAAAAAAAAAAAAAAAAACTTTTGAAAACATCGCAGGAAAAGGAGAAAATGCTGGTAATCAGCATTTTCTCCTTTTCCCACGATGTTTTCCATTCCTTGAAAGACAAATCATAACGTTTGATCCACTTTTATATTGTCGACTGTAAATGCGCAATATGGACGAGTCTAAAATTTTGTCGTTTGATAATGAGTTATTGTTATTTTCAATGACTTATTTATTATTGTTTATTGCAAATCAGTTCATTAAAGTTACCACCAAGAAGTGGACATCACAAGGACAAGCAAAGGATGATTTATAAACCGTGATATAATTTTGAGATTTAGTTGGTTTTTTATTTCATTTTTCTTCTTTTTTTTTTAAAATGTTTTTATTTTAGTGGTAAAATGAATGAATATACATGTGACAACAGTAAAAAGTAATTAATAATAATAATGAAATAGAATAATAATAATAAAAAAAATATTTATAAATAAAAAAGGGAAGTCTAAATCACTAGATACTTACGTGTTTACTTCTTGCGTCTTAGGAAAAACCATAAACAAATAAAACTCTAATTCAAAGTGCGAAAAAGTTGCAAACTTTCAAAAAGGAGCAGTTTGCGGAGTTCTAGAGAGACGATGTATTCCAAGAAAGAACATGTTCTGTTATTCATTCTTTCCATATGTGCTTGGAATCAAATCATCGAGGCACAAGGTAAGTTATTGTAAGTCCACTGCGTCGTATATCAGTCCGAATAGACTAAACTATTTTGTTTCTAGTTTCCTTATTGACAAAAGATGTTCATGTTTGTATGGAAACAGAGAAAGATTAAGGACGTGATTTGGTTACCGTGCCCAAATAAACCTTATCCTGCTATATAAGTGAAATGAAACTTTCAAACCGATAGTGAAAACCCAAATTTTGCTATTTCAAAGGTATTTTTTTTGAAAAGATATCTCTTTATCGGACAGTGTAGATCAAAGATCAGACTGCACGTTCTGTGCAGTCTGATCTTGATCTACACTGTCCGCAAAAGGTCATTGAGTCGCGCTCAGCAGCCTAGGGGTTACCTGTTTATCCCGTGTTTGAGTTTTGAGTTGTTTCTTGATAATCTCGGATACATGAACTCTTCCGGTGCCAACTAAAAGAATCGTTTTACACTGGAGTCATAAAAACAGATTTGCGCGCTGCAATGGACTCTTTACCAGACGACAAAATTTTGGACCAGTCCAAATTCAAAGCACTTGCAGACGACAAATTAAAAGTAACTACAATGATGGGGGTTCATCTTTTTAAGGGTAGAAAATATTGTGGGAAAAGGAGAAAATGCTGGTTGCCATCATTTTCCCCTTTTCCAACGATGTTTTCAAAAGCTCTGTTTCCCGGGGTTGTTTAAACTCGGGATTGTGTAGCAAAAGGGTTAAGGGTAATTTTGGTCATAGCATCAGTTAGCGGATGGTATAGAAAAAGATCAGACTGCACGTTCAGTGCAGTCTGATCTTGATCTATGCCGTCCCCAAAAGCTATTTCAGTCATCATTAGCAATAAAAAGAGTTTTTCTATGATTCATTTGTCTGCCTGTAACATCTTGCAGACTGTGGTGATCCGAGTCCAGCTAACGGTACTGCGTCAACACCGAACGGAACTACACTTGGAGTCTATGCATTTATCTCCTGTGATCCGGGGTTCGATCTGAACGGAGACCAACTGATTGTCTGTACAAATCAAAGCACTGTCGGATGGAGTAGCACCCCAACATGTGAAATAAAAGGTAAGTCTGATACTGTTAGTATCTTGTAGACAGCATTCGCAGTTTTGACAGGTGTTTAAGAAAAAAAAGATAAGGGCATTCTGTTTTTGGTGGTAATCCCTTTTGCCAATCACGTTTTTTAATGACATCGTCGAAAACGGCTTTTGAAAACATTGAGGGAAAGTGGAAAATGTTCTCTATCATCTTAATAGTCCTATCGTTTCAGCTAGATTGAATTTAACGTCTGAAGACCTTTTGTTTTCGAACTAATCTAAATTTTATCGCCTGTTCAAGGGCTAACCACTGAATCAAGGAGAAGTTCTTGTGGACCAGGAAGAAAAACAGACTTATAATGGCCTGTCATGAATCATTGGATATGTTATTGTGTTGTCGTCTCATAACATGTGTATTCAATAAACTCAATTCTTACCCAAACAATCCCGTGTTTTAACGACCTTGACGACGTATACTTTCAGAAAATGTTGTGGAAAATGAAGAAAATGCTGGTAACCAACATTTTCTTCCTTTCACACAACGCTTCTTACCCTTTCGAAGACAAATGTCTTCTTCAAGTCACATTTGTTTTGTCGTCAGCAAATGCTTTCGATAAGGGTGGGTCTAACATTTTGTTTTTTGTTAAAGAGTTTAAATGTTTACGGTCCGAAAGAAAATCAAACAGTGGGAATGACCGATGCCTTAGTCTGTTTGCCTGCAATAACCCTTCAGCTGCCAAGCGCCACTCACTGACCTTTTGCGAACAGGGTAGATTAAGATCAGACTGCACAGAACGTGCAGTCTGATCTTAGATCTACACTGTCCGATAAGGAGATATTATTTCTCCAAAGAATAAGTTTAACATTATTCGGGTTTTTACTATCGGCTTGAAAGTTTTATTTAAATTATTTAGCAGGAAAAGGGTTAAGTGCCCGAAATAGGCGCTTTCGCCGTGTTTGCCTGCATAGAGTGCCCCAGCTAAGCACTTTGGCCGTGTTTTCCTCCATTAAGTGCCCAAGCCAGGCGCTTTTGCCGTGTTTACTTGCATTAAGTGCCCCAGTTAGTGCTTTGGTCGTTTTGCCTGCACTAAGTACCTCTAATTAGGCGCTTTTGCCGTGTTTGCCTGCATAAAGTGTTTTAGCAAGGCGCTTTGCTGTGTTCGCCTACATGCCCCAGCTAGGCCATTTTGCCGTGTTGCCTGCATTAAGTGCCTCTAGCTAGACGTTTTCTCCGTGGATTAAGTGTCCCTACATTAGGCGCTCTCGTCGTGTTTGTCTACATCAAATGCCCCAGCTACCGCTTTTGCTGTTTTTCCATGCATTAAGTGCCCCATTCAGGCACTTTGGCCGTATGTCATTGCATCAAGTGCCCCATCTAGGCGCTTTGGTCCTGTTTGCCTGCATTAGGTGCTTCAGGTAGGTGCTTTTGCCGTATTTGCCTGGATTAATTGCCCCAGCTAGGTGCTTCTCCAGCTAGGTGTTTATCTGCATTAAATGCCTCTTCAAGGCGCTTTGCCATGTTTGCCTACATTAATTGCCCCAGTTAGGAGCTTTCGCCGTGTGTTCAAGCATTATGTGCCCAGCTGGGTGCTTTGGATGTGTTTGCCTGCAATAAGTGTCCCACTTAGTCGCTTTCGCCTTGTTTGTCTGCATTAGGTGCCTCTGCTAGTTGCTTTTACGGTGTTTGCTTGCACTAAGTACCAAAGCTAGGTGCTTCCGCAATGTTATTCTACATAAAGTGCCTCTACAAGGCGCTTTTGCCGTGCTTGCCTGCATTAAGTGCCCCAGCTAGGCGCCTTCGCCTTGTTTGCCTGCATTAAGTGCCCTAGCCAGGTGCTTTTGTCATGCTTTCCTGCTTTAAGTCTCCAAGCTAGGCGCTTTCGCCGTGTTTGCCTCCATAAAGTGCCCTAGCTAGGCACTTTGTCATAAAGTGCCCAACACGGCGCTTCGCCGTGTTTGTTTGCAAAGTGCCTCAGCTAGGCATTTTTGCCATGTTTGCCTGCATTAAGTGCCCCAGCTAGAAGATTTTGTTGTGTTAACCGGCATTAAGTGCCCTAGCTAGGCGCTTCGCCGTGTTTGTTTGCAGTTATTGCCTCAGCTTGGCGTTTTTGCCATGTTTTTCAGCATTAAGTGCCCCAGCTGGGTGGTTTAGCTGTATTTGTTTGCAGGTCTCATGTGCTCTGTTGCAACAAACTAGTCGCTGGTATGGGATATGTGTTATGCGTTGAACTTGTGACATAAAATATAGGAATACATGGACCATTGCACTAACCGCAGAGATATAACTCAACGAATACTGATGAATCACCATAAACATTGGTCAAGCAAACAGTCATGATATAAATATTCAACCTCAGTGTAAATAACATATTTTTATGTTTACAGATTGCGGTGATCCCACACCGACCAATGGAAACGTGTCCGGGAATTCTTTCACGTACTCCTCTGCTCTCACGGTGGCATGTGACACAGGTTACGTCGTTTCAGGGAGCGCAACGATCACATGCGAAGAGTCAGGAACTTGGTCTGACAACCCCGACTGTCAACTATATGGTAAACTTAAATAAGCCATGCCCTGGGAAAAGGGAGTTTAATGTATCTCTGTGATGCATAAGACCAAGCAAGTCTTTATATAGTTATGGATCCATAAAATCCATTTTGTCTGACAACCGACTGAACAATGAAGCCCTTTGACATGCAAAATATTGACTAATTGCAAAAAGTTTCGATTCGGGTCAGCCTGCGAAGTCAGCGCAGGCTGACCCGGGTCGATACTTTTTGAAAATGCATTACGCCCCCTTTCTCGTAGACATATGACATGGCGCGAATGTATGTACAGTTAAAGATACTATTAACCCTTATCCTGCGGAATAAATTAAATGAAACTGTCATGCCCATAGTAAAAACCCAAATAATGTTATTTCTAATTCATCTTTTGGAGAAAAATATCTCCCCATCGGACAGTGTAGATCCAATCGGACAGTGTAGATCCAAGATCAGACTGCACGTTCTGTGCAGTCTGATCTTAATCTACACTGTACGCAAAAGGTCAGTGAGCCGCGCTTAGCAGTCTAAGGGTTAAAATATCATGAAAATAGCGATTTTGCATTTATCTGCTAGTTAAACGTCTTCATAACGGCTGTTTATTTATTTTTAGCCACAGAAAACAGCAGCTAGCACTCTATCACGAAATATGCGTAGCACCATCGTTTGGTAGTCTTAAGATGAAAATCCACTGCAAAATAAGAAAACCACGCACGTTTTATTGTAAAACTGTGAGGTCTGGAAAACATGGTATGATCTCAAAGAATGGTCGGCTTGATGCATTTGAATTATCTCAAGGGAAGATATCACTTTTTAATCACATTGTCACATGCAAGACTTCTTTTGCCTCACAGAACACTCGTGAAAACATGTAGTTTCTTTTTGCCACTTTTCATTCATTAAACTTTAGTTATAAATGAGCTATGCTATGTGAAAAGGAGACTTAATGCATCCGCAAAAACTATCGACCCAGGTCAGCCTGCACGGTCCGCGCAGGCTGACCTTGGTCGAAACGTTTTGCTATTGGTGATTTTTTCTGCATGTCAAATGGATTTTATGGATCCGTAATTATGTGATGCTTTGCTTGGTATCATGCATCACGGAGATGCGTTAAACCCCCTTTTGCCAGAGTTTGGCTCATGTACATGTGTTCACAAATGATTAGTTTCTGGTTGACAGCATTCAATTGTGATATCTGCATATTCTGTCAACCTACATGGTAAGGCTCGTCTCCTGTAAACATACTAGTTTACTTTAACCCTTAGGCTACTAAATACGACTCAAGAACCTTTTGCAGATAGTTTAGTTCAAGATCAGACTGCACAGAATGTGCAGTCTGATCTTGGATCTACACTGTCCGATAAGGAGATATCTCCCCCCCCTAAAAAAAAATACCTTTGGAATTACAAACTTTGGGTTTTGACTATTGGCTTGGAAATTTCATTTAATGTATATAGGAGGTTAAGGGTTAAATTTTGACACAAAATCCGATCTGTTTCTGGTAAAACCACGTAAAAAATGGGTCCTAACGGAAACAGCGTTTCAGGTGACCAGCCCGCATAGCTCAGTTGGTAGGACTCGTGAACGTGATGTTTTGGGTCACTTGAGGGAGTGGATCCGATTCCCACGGCTGGCCATCTAAAATTACGAATTGTCTTTCAGATGAGACGTTAAACCGAGGTCCTGTGTGACGGTGCTACACACCGAGCACGTTAAAGAACCAGGCATAACTTAGAATGAGTTTCGTTCTGTATCTGCACTATCCCCCGTAACAATACTAACAGCCTTCAGGGGGCATCGCCCATATGGGCAACAGGTGGCGACGATAGGTAAACGCAAATTCAATCAATCAGCGTTTCAGGTGGCCCAAGGCTTGCCATCTAAAAGTACTAATAGTCTTTCGGATGGGACGTTAAACCGAGATCCCATGTGACGGTGATGTATACCGGGTACTTTAAAGAACCACGCGTAACTTAGGATAGGTTTCGTCCTGTATCTTGCACTACTCCCCGTGACAAAAACTAACAGCCTTCAGGGGGCGTCGCCCATATGGGCAATCGGTGACAACGATAGCTAAAGGCAGTTTCAATCAATTAACGGCGTTTCAGTTCAGTAATGCCACTCTATATAACTGTTCCCTCATAAATATATCCTGGGGCATGCCATCATTTATGATAAAGTCGCATAGATGTACTGCATGTGTACAGTTTAATTTTGTGTGTTGATGAAGCGTCGACTACCTTCGCTAACTTTGAACCCCTAAATTAAGTGAAACTAAAACTGTCTGTCATTACTGAAGGTCGAATGTTGACGTTTTAAGGCTTTTGAATTTGTTATCATATATCCGAGAAAATATCGACCACTCTGCGTATATGAAAAAAACCCTTCTATAAAGTTTGAACTTAATGTATTCTGTTTGTTAAAGTATGTTGTGTTGACTTTGAGGCTGAAAAGGCAAACTTTCTTTGCGGCGACTTTTCGCCTCTCACCACTGCTGCATGTGAGAAAAAGTAGGAAGTGGCGTGGAAAGAAAATTGTGTCAGTATTGGTATGAGAAAGCCAGGAAACACATATGTAGTTGCACTGACCGCCGTGATATGACCCAAGCTGTTAAAACGGCGTTAAACTCCGATACAAACAAACGAATTTACTCTATCATAAATCTCATAGTAGCCTGTTATACCACTGCCATACGGGCAATTTTGAAACACATCATTGACAAGTACAAGTTACATACAGAGGAGATCTGAGGATAGGTTTCTATATAGAATGGTACAGAATATTGTCAGGGAAAAGTAGCAATTGCTTGTTAATAAACAGTTATTAGATTTTCTTGAATCAATGATGTGAAAAATAATACAGTTGCAGAGGCGGGGCAAAACATACGTGTATGGTAATTAATATTCTACTTTTATCTTCTATTCTAAATAATTTTACCCTTTACCTTTCCGTATTTTCAATGACGCTTGCGAACATGGTATTTGGAAAAAAAGTGGGAGAGGTAAAAATACAGGTAACCAGCATTTTTTCTTTTTCCCACAGTGTTTTCCACTCTACGAAAGACAAAAGACATCATTAAATCTAATGCATTTTACTTGAACATGTCAAAAATTTTGTTCTGAGGTAAAGAGGTAACAAAATTAGTCTTTTATGTAACGTTTTCTGTCTAACAAATTATGAAATTAATTGTTTCATAGACTGCGGAGACCCATCGCCCCAAAATGGAGCAGCAAACGTAACTTCTGGAACGACCTTTGGCAGCACAGCAACTTTATCCTGCAATACAGGGTATGTGTTAGGTGGATCATCTGAAGCTCTCTGTGGAGAGACTGGTTGGAACAGTTCAGCAGTGTGTAGTCTATACGGTGAGTCAGTTGTTTCTATACTTAACCCTTAGGCTACTAAGCGCGACTCAAGGACCTTTTGCGAACAGTGTAGATCACGATCAGACTGCACAGAACGGTAAGTCAGCTGTTTCTATACTTAACTCTTTGCAAAACGATACAATTCTAGACTTGTCCCAATTGAAAGCATATGCAGATAACAAATGTGACTCAAAAATTGAATTTTGTTTTGGGAGGGGTGGAAAACATTGCGGGAAAAGGAGAAAATACTGGTTACCAGCATTTTCTTCTTTTCACACAATGCTTTCAAAAGTGTTCTTTCTCAGGGTCATTAAAAGTCGGGACTGTTTGGTAAATGGTGAAATGGCAACACTGTGTCTTTTTTTATCTAAACAAAAATGTTCAATATAAAAAACAATTAAAGGTTGTTATAAAATTCGGTATACATGTATTTTGCCATGAGTACCTCTGAAACGTAATATATTCGGGTTCTTAGACCTATTTTAAGCGTTGTATTAGACCAGTTCTACCCAAATGTCACGGGTAGGAAACTTCATATTCGGAGCCAATGGCTCTGACGAGAAAATGTTGTGTTGGTCTTCCGTTTCTGAAAATGTCGGCTGAAAAACAACCAAAAAACAGGTAAGCTTGTCATTATTTGTAATCATGTGTTCTTATGTCTTTGAAATTCCCAAAAAGGAGAATGTCATGCAATGCTCTGGTTTTTAAACATGTTTTCTGCACTACGGAAAGTTGTAACAAGTGTACGATGTTGCCTGAATCATTTGTGGCGTGGGTTGACCGTAGCCGAAATATTACGCCACAGACCTAACTTCAGTCTATTATTGCCATTCAATTGGCATATAAGAGAAAGTCTTGCTGTCCCAAAAGCGTGAATTATTGTCTTGAAATGTTACATTAACAGCTGGTAAAGAATTGAACAGAAATAGCACAAAAAATGCTTTCGTCGTAAATGTAGTCCAAACGTAAGTCATTAAAAAGCTAAATGGAAAATGTACCGACTATAGCAGAGATATTGAATAGAAAAAAACTTTAACAAAGCGTGAGAAATACAACTGACCTCTTCGTAATACACGCCTCAGGGTCAGACCTGGGTCCAATTACAATTATAATTTAATTAATTGTAATTATTTACAACTTTTCTGCTAATTGAAAATAATTAGTAATTGATGTAAAAATCAATTATTTTAATTGAAATTAATTAATTAAATGAATATAAAACGAAATAATTGACAATTAAATTCAATTACTTTTCAATTACATGTAGCAAACAGTGGGACAAATAAAACCTTGGCAAAACACATGTTTTTATGTATTTACCTTTATTACTTGGGAGTTGAAATTCACACTTTCTTGTCACCTATAGAGGTGTTACCAGACCATTGATGAATGTTAGGCTGTTTAACTGCCTTAACCCGTTATAGAACAACAAAAGTATAGACTTGTCCAGAATCAAAGAATTTGCAAATGACAAATAGAAATGTAGCTCAAATGCTGGAATTCTTTGAAAGGGTAGAAAACATTATGGGAAAAAGAGAGAAAGCTAGTTACCAGCATTTTCTCCCTTTCTCACATTTTTTTATTAAAATATGTGTGTCAGGGTCGTCAAATGTAAGGATTGTGTGATAAAGGATAAATCAGTAGTACATTCATAATGCTCTTGTTTTACATTTCATTGAATAAGTACTTTCGTCTTTAACTCTGTACTAAATGATAAAATATTGAACTAGACCGAATTGAAAGTTTTTTACAGATGATAACTGTAACTCAAATGATAATTTCTGTCATGGATAGAGCAGAAAACAAAGCCGGAAAAGGAGAAAAAGCTGATTATCAGCATTTTCTCCTTTTCCTGCAAAGTTTTGCAAAGCCTTCTCCTGCAGAATCTTAAAACTTGGGATTGATTGTTAAAAGCTAATCTAACCCTTTACCACACAATTTTGAGTTTTAAAAAATCATGAGAAGGAAGCATTTGGAAAACATTTTTGGAAAAGGAGAAAATGCTGGTAACCAGCATTTCTTCTTTTTCCTACAATATTCTCTACTCTGTCATTAAAAAAAATCCATCGTTTGAGCCACATTTAAATTTTTATTTGCAAAAACTTTCAATTTGGACAAGTGTCTATTTTTGACGTGTGGTAAAGAGTTAAAGTTTCATAATCTATTTACTGGTATAAGTAAAATGCAAAATAATTAAGAAATAATTAATTATTTGCCAGAAAATAATTGTATCTAATTAAGTACTTTTATAAAAGGCAAGTAATTATAATTGTAATTTAATTGAAATATTTCAATTTTAATTGTAATTAATTAATTACTTTTCAAAATAATTGAACCCAGATCTGCTCAGGTTATATGTGTGAACACTCTTAACTCTTTTTAACACTGAACACGACACAACACAACAGTATGTCAGATGGGTGGGGTATATACAAGTCTATAACAACGAAAAAGAATTTCACAAGAACGTCAAGACCAAAAAATGTCCATAGATCCCTGATTCTTATTGTACTTACTCAGATTTTTCAATGTTCAATTAACCAGATGCATATTAGATCAGAATGTCACATATCAGTTATTTTCTAAGCCGATGATAAACAAACATTTTGGTGTGACATTTTGATCTAATATGAGTTTGGTTAATTGAACATTGAAAGATCTGAGTAAGTACAATGAGAATCAGGGATCTATGAACATTTTTTGGTCTTGACGTGCTTGTGAAATTGATTCTTTTTCGTTGTTATAGACCTGTATATACACACCCACCTGACATACTGCTGTGTCGTGTTAAGTGTTAAAAAGAGTTAAGAGTGTTCACACATATACCCCGAGACGTGTATTGCGAATAGGCCAATTGTATTTCTCACGCTTTGTAAAAATTTTTTTTTCTATTCAATATCTCTGCTAGGTCGGTACATTTTCCATTTAGTTTTTTAATGACTGTTTCAAGACCAAATAGCCTTCCGAAGATGCCAAATATTTTTCATTATTTTGCTTACGTGTGGCCTGCACTTACAACTAAAGCATGACAAATGCTATATACATGTATAGACCATTCTGTTAATCAAAAGCTTCAAAAAAGTATTTTCAAAATTTAAATAGACTAATGTTCGACAGCAGTTTTCAATCATGGTCATGTTCCATCCAACAAATGTACTACATTTTGGATGGAACAGTATTAATTAACGGAAAAACAAAGCCTACTTCCTAAATAATATTTTACAGAAAACTAAATTTTTGAAATGAAGCCCTCATCAACCGGTGCCGACTTACATATTCGGAGCCGATCCACATAATCGGAGCCCTTCTTTATTTTTATCATTTTTTGTGCTATTTCTGTTCAATTCCTTACCAGCAGTGAATGTAACTTTTCAAGACATTAATTCACGCTTTTGGGACAGCAAGACTTTCTCTTATTTGCCATTGAAGTTAGGTCCGTGATGTATTATTTCGGCTACGGTCAACCCACGCCACAAATGATTCAGGCAACATCGTACACTTGTTTCAACTTTCCGTAGTGCAAAAACATGTTTAAAAACCAGAGCATTGCATAACATTCTCCTTTTTGGGAATTTCAAAGACATAAGAACACATGATTACAAATAATGACAAGCCAACCTGTTTTTTGGTTGTTTTTCAGCCGACATTTTCAGAAACGGAAGACCAACACAACATTTTCTCGTCAGAGCCATTGGCTCCGAATATGAAGTTTCCTATCCGTGAATATGTGATACTTGAGGTAGTATATATAATCCTCACTGCTGACCAACTGAAATTAAGAATAGTCCTTAAGATGAGACTTTAAATATGTGTCCTATGATTGTACTAAACACCAAGCAAAGTTGAGGAACAAGGCCTAATCTAGGAAGGGTTTCGTCCTGTGTATTGCACTTTCCTCTATAACATGAGATAACCTTGGGGCGTCGCCTGTATGAGCGAAAGGTGGCTGCGATAAATGAACTCAAAAATCCGAACTAATGGACAAAAATGGATAGTGTAGATTGAAGATCAGGCTCCACATATTTTGCAGGTAGACACTAGTCTTAAATGTCCAAAAAGGAAAACAAAGTTGTATTTAGCTCCGTAAGGCAAAAAAACGCGTAGTATTGTAGACACTTATACAATTTGTTGATATATCAAAGAGAAATATAGATTTTCTGGTACATTTCTCAGTATTTCCTACCAAAGTGGGATAAATGCTGTCATTGCTAAACCATTTCCTACACTAGACAAAACTTTATAACGTTTTAGATTGTGGGGATCCTACACCAGGCAACGGAACTTCTGACGCGCCCGAAGGAAACACGTATGGCGAAGTAGCACTTGTGAAATGCAACGAAGGATACGATCTCGTAGGCGATACACTAATTTCTTGTCTACACGGAGGAAGCTGGAGTTCAAGTCCATCATGCGTCATTAAAGGTATTCATTTTATCTCGTATTTTTTACACCAGAGATTGTTTTCCTATTTGAATTTTTAATGATAGAAATATATTTAATCAATCCTCAAATAATTCTCATATTATTCAATATTTCATTTTGTAGTATGCGGCGACCCTACACCCTCACAAGGAACTATTGACAACAACGAATTCAGCTACAACTCAACAGTTACAGTGACTTGTTACAGTGGACATGTAATAAGTGGATCCAGCACTATTACATGTCAGGCCGATGGAACATGGTCAGATACTCCGATATGCGATCCATCAGGTACCTATCTTATTAATTAGAACCCTTAATTGAATGTTGTTCCGTGTTGATTTCCTCGCATTATCATACTTGGTAGCACAGAAATCAGCGTTTCCCCTGTGTTTTACGGCAAATTTTTGAAAAGCCATATTTCGCTGTTTTACAAAATATATTTCTCAGACAAGTGTTAATTCCAATGAATTTAGGTGAAATAATGGAAAACAATGTAACTCTTGCGGTCTCCTCTTAAATATAGTGCCTCTAACAATGTCATGTGAGAGATTTCTTTCAGGTTATTGAAAGCTGATTATATGTCTTAAAAGAAAACATCTTTTGCCGAATTTTTCTGACAGAATGCGAGCGTTTTATACTGGTTACAGTCATATTCCTGTTAAATTTTGAAAGGGTTTCGGTAATGTATTTTATGTATGTATATATTATATCTGCATGTACTATAGAAGCTAAGACTTTCTATTTTATACAATATAGTAAGCTATCAGGTAACCTGAACGCATGCATATCTTGTAAATCGAGAGTATCAATTAATAAGACATCTCAAGTCAACAATTCCTACCATGTAGATTGCGGTAGTGCCACTCCTGCCAATGGACAGGCCATTACTCCGTCAGGAACAACTT